>CM054057.1:345603696-346987268 GCA_028641055.1 Alopecurus myosuroides
CACAAATAGGTAGATATGATACATCATAAGAAATAAGCCTATACAAGTTGACCTACCTGTCCAGCAGACCGGCACAAATCACATGCCTCTTCTAATCTTCCAGCCCTTAAGAGAGTCCAGATATCTTCTAAAAGCAATTCATCTTGCTTCTGTTTACACATCAAGGAAAGGTGAATTCTGGTTTACTTAAGGCAAAGTTTAGTTACTTCACCAAGATGCTTAATGAGAAGATATCTCTACAAAAAGTGAAGCAGGTTTGTCTTCTTTGTGGTGCTGTTAGTCCAGTAGTTTTTTACTTTAAATTAGTTAAAAAGGAAATTTGAAAGGTCTAGGTAGTGAGGTTAGGAATGAACGTTGATGTGCTATCACACTAGAGTATTAAAAAATATTTACCACGGGGCCAAATGGAACCAAGTATAATGCATATTTGCAGCATTTGCATATCATAATAATCAACTAGCACCTTTCTGAAAGGACTTTTACACTGTCCTTGAGACAGATTGCAACGATAGCCTACCTTGTCATCAGGAAGAAGTTGGGCTCCTTCACGAGTTGGAGCATCAAAATCCACATGCTTCACTATATTAGAATCATTGTTCTTTCTTTTTAAGTACCTCTGCGTACGATGCCAAACACCAGAACTTGGTAGATATGAACCAACATGAGATCCTCTCACCTACAAAACAAAAATAAACAGCACAAAATATGTGTCATCAATTTGCTCGTGAGAAGTTACAAGATCACCTGTTTCTTAAATACTAAGTTACTCTAGCTCATTGTGTGATTAATACCAAAACAAGGCAATCCAAGACAGACACGTAAATATTTAAATTAAGACGGGCAGGGAAATCTTTATAAAAGGGCCAAGTTAAGAAAGCCAGGACTATTTGTGAAAGAGCCATGTGTACATGAGAATTACTCCCTCCGTCCAGTTTCATTAGACGTCCTTCATTCTGGCTGTTGTCCAGAATTCAGGACGCACACTTCTTCTCATACTCCCTCCGTATCAAAATATAAGATGTTTTAGCATTTTGTAGATATAATGTATCTAGACATGTTTTAGTGTGTAGATTCATATGCATCTTACACTAAAACATGTCTAGATACATATTGTCTAGGAAATGCTAAAACATCTTATATTTTGATACGGAGGGAGTACATTTTTGTTCATTTTTTTCTTATTCCCCTAGGGGGCATGTCATTAATGTTCTTAGAGTTTGGATGAAAAAGTTGGACCGCTGCTTGCATGCCCTGGCTGCCCGCATTCTAGGCTCAATGCCCCTCATACACCGTCTGGTGGCATTTCCTTTAACATATTATTGATGCTGCTGGAGGTAATTGGTTAGGATTGCGTAGAAAAGAGTTGCAATTAATTTAATGGAGTTGCAATTAATTTGATGAGAAGGGTTAACTAGGGGCAGTTTAAACAATTGCAGTATCATATTGGTTTCTGTATCTTACTTTCCTGGATTGAGGGAGTACATTGTCGCTCAATATTATTCAACTCAGATACATATGTTCAAATATCATGTGGATATGCATCTCTTATTTTCCTAATTCATCTAATCATGGAAATTCTATGTTTCTCAAGGCAGCTTCCATCAATCCTGTGCGCTACAGGACTCCAGTATTTAGTAATTAGAACAGCAAATAGAAAATACTAAAGTTTTAGTTAAAAAAACTAGCATGTCCCTCTACCTTTTTCTCCAAATCAAGACCTTCCGAAGCAAGTCCTTCAAGCCAAAGTACAATCCGCAGACACAATTGTGCTGTATGATCTGCTGCAACATACCGGCAAGCCTCCTGATGGGATGTAGTAGGTGACTGTCAACAGAAAATAGCATCGTTTAGCTACAGACACAAGAACAAAGTGCGCAAAAAATATACTTTATTACATTCACAATTAGAAGTGTAGCTTACCACGAATAGCTCTCCAGGAAGCTCCTCATTTGCTGTGATGTAGCACATGAAATCATACAGGATACATAAACAGTTTACTCAACAGACGCTGCTACTGCAAAGAAAAAGGATCTATATAACAATATATTTAAGGGATTCATCATAAAAGCTGTTACCTTTCCCATAGAGGTACCAAAGAAGTGACCAAGAAGCAGCTTCATCCAGTAACAATTGTGCTTTTTGCTGCATAAGTTTATCCTCTGCCATCCTAAGCTTTCCTGTGGCAGCATACCTGAAAATTCAAAGCCTTAGCCGCATATCCCTATACTGGCATCCAACCTATGGTACAAGCATCTATTACATTGAAAAATGAAGTACTTGGAGCATAACAATTATACATGTTTGTATAATGAAAATAATGATTGTGCTGTGTAGCAGGTAAGTTTAATGTGGCACAGAGTTGCATCTAGGAGTTGGTGAGAAGTAGAATCTAGCCAATCATAGGAGGATATACAGTGGAATATATTACTAGTAAAGGCAAGATAAAACCTTATTGACTCTGAAGCGTTTCTACATGTCCTCTCAAATTGTAAAATCACATCCGGGAAGGGAATCAATCCTACAAAGAACACATCAGTTAACACAATTGACACCTTGAAAATCTAATCAGCTGGAATGACAGTAAAGGGGATTACTATATGCCATGCAAATCAAGGATATAGCTAGATATTATGCATTCGCCCAATTAAGGTTTCAGGTCATCAAACGTAAGTGCATGTTTCTGGTAGTGCTATTAATCTGGTTGGTAATAGACCACTGCTTCTGTTCTGTCAGAAAATAGAAGGAAAAGGCACCTTTTTAAGCAAACTGACAGCATGACTCAAAGCACCCACTACTCCGCTGTTAACTGTGCTACTTAAATATCTGTGCAATTTAGTTCGCACGAAGACTCTTTCACTAATTATACTGTTGGTGAAAATTAAGGAAAACAAAAGGGGGCACAATGACATGCACCAAATAAACATGGTTGGTAATAATATAGTAGTGATAATGATAAAAATGTGTACCAGAAAAATGCAAATTAAGAACCATCACCTACCAAAGAGCATGATAGATAATAATATCTCACTAGCCAGATTACATTTCCAGACTGACCTTGTATCGCAGAGTCGAGAAGGGATGCAAACATTGTAAAAGTTGTTTCTCCTTCTTGTAGCATATCGTCCTCCACCTTGACCGAATTCATTGACGACCTCGCCGCCTTTCTGCCTGAAACGAAACCTGCTTCTGGTGCAGAACCGCCATCCAACGATGTTCTTCTTTTTGCCGATCCGAAGAGTTTTGATCCATCCAAACCATCAAAGTCAGAATAATCAGCAGCCTCCTGCTTGATTTCCTCAAGGAGTAGACCAGCGTTGGGCCGCCTAGGTATGCTGTTTCCATCATGTGACACCCTTGCTTCTGAGAATCTGGAGGCTGAGGGCCTCAACAGTTGGGATTCATTTGAAGAAGATAGTCTCTTCCTGAGTAAGTTGCAAAAGAAACAACAAAATCAGCTCATGTAGCAACTACTCCCAGTAGAAGTACTGAAGTAGAAATTTGACACAAGTAGGTTACATTAACCTTCCATGCATTTTTTAGATACACTGAGTATTCTGCCATACACAAAAAGAACTTCGTGAATAAATATAAGCTAGAGTACTAGTAACATGTTGCAGAGATCTTTGATACTCGGGCATCGGACACTTGCAAGCACAGAGGGGGTGATTCTGCGGTCACAAATACCGCATACACTTTATTGTGCATTGCCATGCATGCCGCCAATTGGGCTGTCTAATTGTCTAGGGTGTTCCAGGTCACTAAATAACTGAGTCTCAACCAAGGTACACTTCACAGATACATCCAATTAAATGATCACATCAGAACAGGGCTACTAAAACACTTGGGAAAATTACAAACAGTAAGTAGCATATGGCCTGATTCGTAGCATACTTGAGAACACGCCACAATTGTCCAATCACAATGGATATTCGAAAATTGATGGCAAGGCTCGACGAGCAATAAGTAGCATATGGCCTGATTCAGTGGCGAATCAACCATTTGTACTAGCAACTAAGAATCAACGACTGGATTCTATGGATTTCTCCGCTCACACTCACTCCATTTCGCCACTGGATAACTGGTGAGCCACTGCACTCATCTCGAAGCCTCGACCGAACCAGCCCAACCAGCCAACGAAGCCTGCCTACGAACTCGAGACGCGGAAGGGGAAGAGAGAGCGCATCTCTCACCTGTAGCGACGGTACTCCTCTCGCAGGCGGGAGGACTCCGGGTCTAAGTAGCCCGGCGTAGACGACGGCGGCCGCCGCGGGGACGGCGCCTGATCCACATCCATGGTCGGCAGGCGCTGGGGTTGTGGTCCCTCCCGTGCTCTCCTCCAATGGCTGCGCGCCGCGAGACTTCGACGCCCGAACCCTAGCGGCGGAGCGCCAAACCCTTCTCTGTTTTTTTCCTCTCCTTTTTTTTCGGCTCGACGGGGTAGAGTTCCGACCGATTCGAATGCTTCATTTTTTATGGGCTAAGCATGAGAGAAGCCCAGTGAAACGGTCAGATTCGAGTCGATTATTAAGAAGAGATCCATTAGTAGATGGGCTGACTCTGAGAATTTCAGTCCAAAGATGTTGCTGTTTACCTCGACGCATCTTCCCCTTCCAATCCTCGTACTCCGTCACCACACCAATACATCAATATGAGTGCAGTGGCTTCGAGATGAGTGCAGTGTGTGAGGTTTGGGGTCAGGGGGATTGGGAATTTGGGGGTGGATGCGGCGGGCGGCGGCTGTGTGTGAGGTTTGGGGTGGATGCGGGTGCGGCAGGGAGAGGCTGAGGAGTTGAGGACTTTTTTTTTTCTTTTTTTTTTTTTGAGAGAGTTGAGGACTTGACTCTTGAGGACTGGGGTTTCTTCCGTGTTGGATTAATGGGCTGGGCTGGGCTGGCGTGTTGGGCCAATACTCTGTATGTGATGATTGGTATATTGGGTTACTTATCTTTTCTACCAAGGGTCCACATGTCAGCTAATCGGGTCACCCATCGGGTCGCCCATGGGTGAACATCTATGCCTGTACCCTGCCCGCGGCTAATCGGGTCGCCCATGGGCAAGACCCGTGGGCGAAGAAAGCGACCCATACCCTACCCATTAGGGTCGGTGCCCATGGGCGGACGTGCCCATGGGTCAAATTGCCGGATATAACCACCATGAGGTTCTCTACGTCCGATTCGTAATATGAGGGTCCTCGAGAAAAGATTGTCCGCACGGGCCCAACTCCATACGAGGAAACAACAGTGAGCGGATGAATCCGTCCGCAAAGCACATTAGGGACATTAAAACTGGGACAAAAGGGAGCTCTCACAGGCTATTAACATTTTGGATGGTGCCCAGAGGGGCTTACTAGTTTATTGAAGCATGAAGAAGATGTTGGGCTGCTGATTGGTGTCAAAGTTTGTAGAAATGCACCGGCTATTTCCCACTTATTGTTTGCGGACGACTCTCTAATACTAATGAGGGCAGATTTGAGCAATGCGAGATCCCTCCGAAGCGTTCTTCAAAGGTACTATAATGCGTCTGGACAATTGGTAAGCGAGGCTAAATCGAGTATTTTCTTCAGTCCTTGTACTTTACCATCGATCCGTGAAGAAATTTGCGTTGAGCTGAATATTTTAACTGAGGCTATCACTGAAAGATATTTGGGACTTCCACCTTTGGTTGGCTTGGATAGAAGTGATTGCTTTGCACATCTTATTGACAGAGTGTGCAACCGGTTGGCGGGCTACAGAGAGAAATTATTATCGTATGGAGGTAAAGAAGTGCTACTTAAAGCAGTGGCCCAAGCGATACCCGCATATGCTATGTCAGTCTTCAAACTCCCGAAACAAGTAATAAAAGGGATCACAGATGCTATGACCCGTTACTGGTGGGGAGATGATGACAATCAGAAACACATGCATTGGTGTGCTTGGTGGAAGATGTGTATTCCGAAAATTAAAGGGGGTATGGGTTTCAGAGACTTACATTGTTTTAATCTTGCCATGCTCTCTAGGCAATGTTGGAGACTCCTAAGTGAACCCGAGTCCCTTTGTGCTCAAGTGCTTCGAGCTAAGTACTATCCATCAGGTGATCTTCTTAATGCAGGCTTAAAGAAGGGTTCCTCGTATACATGGCAGAGTATTTGGCATGGTATTCAAACCTTCAAAAAGGGCCATATTTGGAGAGTTGGTGATGGATCTTCTATTAATATTTGGAACGATGCATGGATTCCGAGCAGCCCAACAAGGAAAATTATTACACCTCGGAGGAATATCATCTTAACAAAAGTAAGCGAACTAATTGATTGGGAGAACAGGACGTGGGATGAAACTACTCTAAGGGACACATTCTTTTCGGTGGATGTTGCTCGTATCCTCAAAATTACATTATCTATTGGTATGATGGATAATTTTATCTCGTGGAATTACACAAAAAATGGTATTTTTTCTGTTCGGTCAGCATATCATTCTGAATGGGACTCCCAGCATGGACGCAAATTGATCAGACCCAATAATCAATCCTCGGCCTACATCAATCCGGTATGGAAAATTATCTGGGCACTAAAGGTACCATCTAAAATCAAAATCTTTTGCTGGAGGTTTCTTCATGGCACTATTCCGTGCAAGGCTGTATTGGCTAATAGACACATTATTTCGTGTAGTGCATGTCCAATATGTACTACGTCCTGTGAAGATACAGCACATGTTTTTTTTAAATGCCCAAGGGTAGTAGAAATTTGGGAAAATCTGGGCTTATCTCATATGATTTCGGAGGCCTGCTGCCAGGAACGTGATGGCTCAGGGGTCCTGGAGCTCCTGTTCCGCTCGAAAGGTGATACCCCGGCGAACCTGTATGAGCTGGAAATTAACGAGTTGATTGCCACCGCTTGCTGGTATGTCTGGTGGGAGCGGAGACAAATTGAGCACAAAGAAACGGTCCAGAAACCATCAAGATCGGCCCAGGCTATTTGGGCGCTAGCATTGAATTATTACAGAGCAAACAAAAATAAAATCAGAACCCGAGATCACGCATGGGTCCTTCCGAGGGAGGGGTTCGTGAAACTCAACGTAGATGGAGCATTTGCTGCTGATTCTTGCAAAGGTGGAACAGGTGCGGTCATCAGGGATGATAGAGGTATTTTTATTGCAGCTAGCTGTAGTGAGATTGCTTACGCTAGTAGTGCTATGATGTCGGAAGCGACAGCTCTCAGGGATGGTTTGATTCTTGCGGGACAAATTGGATGTGCTAGAGTTGAGGTCAATAGCGACTGTCTTGAGGTCGTGGAAGCAATGCAGAATGGGGGAAATTCTCTTGGCGAAGCAGCTGCTATCTTCGAGGAATGCTCTTTCCTCTCTAGGGGTTTTACCTGTGTTACCTTTGCCTTTAGTCCTAGAGAGAGTAATTATGTAGCTCATTGCATTGCTAGTTTGGCTTTTGGATTACAGACTGTGGTGTGGCATGATGATCCACCAGATTGTATCCGGGGTCTACTGGCAAATGATGTATCTTTGTTCTGAACTCGTGGCGGCAAGTTTTCAGGACGCACTCTTTTCCTTACCAGGGTACCTAAGGGGACTGGAAGGTTTTTTAATGAGGCGGGCTTGCTTGCTTTATTTATATAGTACTTAAAATTCAAAAAAAAACATTTTGGATGGTTCGATTGCTGTCTCAGTTTAATCAGACGTCCGTGTATGTTTGTCTACACCGAAGTGGGCCAAAAGTCCCTAGGGAAAGCTACTCTGGACATCAAATTAGCCCACTGTGGTTAACTGGGCCTACAAGCCGTCCTTTGAGTCCAGCCGATCTGCATAGAGAAAAACATGCAACAAACGGGATCGGAGGTAGCAAGCGTCTCCGGGCACATTGGAGTAGATTGGATTTCATCCGCCGGCATGCGTTCAAGTCTTGAGTTAAACTACGGTTCCTAGAAGCCACTAATGGCGATGAAGTTCCGCCACTTGCCGGAGGCCGATAATGCAGGTCAGTTACTACATCCATTCCGCGTTTCTTCCACGCCAAGATGAACGCCTGCCGCCGCAAAAACTACATCCACACGCTGCGCTCGCCAGAGGGAATCTTCGTGTCCCACCAGGAGAAGGAGGCCGCGCTCCATCGCCACTTCGAGGCCCTGCTAGGCGCCTCCGCGCCGCGAGCCTGTTCGCTTGCCTGGGAGGAGCTCGACCTTCCGGTGCTTCCGGCGGCTGGGCTAGACCTGCCGTTCTCCGTCGAAGAGGTTTGGGCAGCCATCTGCGACTCACCGGCGGAAAAAGCCCCTGGCCCCGATGGCTTCACGGGCATCTTCTATAGCAAATGCTGGGGCATCATCATGCCGGACATCATGGCCGCTCTACACCACGTGCACGGGCTGGCCGGCGGCGACTTCGCCGCGCTAAATCGGGCCTTCATCTCCCTCCTCCCGAAAAAGATCGAGACGGGCAGCATTGGAGAATACAGGCCAATTAGCCTAATCCACTCTATCGCCAAGCTCCTCTCCAAAGTGCTCGCCCGCCGCCTTGCCCCCCTAATGGGCTCGCTAGTCTCGCCGGCACAGAGCGCGTTCCTGAAGCATCGTTGTCTGCATGATAATTTCCTCTTCGTCAGAAACACCGCCCGGGCCCTGCACCGGAAGAAGAAGCCCTCCCTCCTCTTCAAACTCGATTCCGCGTGCGCGTTTGATTCGGTTTCCTGGGAGTATCTGCTCGAGCTCCTGCAGCAGCTCGGTTTCCCGCCACGCCTCGTCCTCCTCCGTCCTTCTGAATGGTTCGATTGGCCCTCCCGTGCTTCATCAGCGGGGGCTCCGTCAGGGCGACCCCCTCTCGTCGCTGTTATTCATCCTCGCGCTCGAGCCGCTGCAACTTCTCCTCCGGGAGGCCACTTTGCGCGGCGGCCTTTCCCCCCTCCCGCTGCGGCCCACGGAGGACCGGGCCAGCCTCTACGCAGATGACGCCGTAGTCTTCTTCAACCCCGACGCCAGGGAAGTGTCGCTTCTCTTCAGCCTCCTCGATCGCTTCGGCAAGGCCTCGGGGTTACGCATTAACCTGGCTAAGTGTGCCGTCTCGCCCATCCGCTGCGACGCCATCGACCTCGACGCGACACTCCTCCACTTCGCCGGCAAGAGAGAGGCCTTCCCTACCAAGTACTTGGGCATGCCCCCTGTCTCTGGGACGCCTCCGCCACGTCGACCTGCAGCATATTCTAGACCGCGCGCGCGCTCGGCTCTCCGGTTGGCACGGCAAGTGGGTGAACGCGGGCGGCCGTAAAGCCCTTGCCTGCTCCGTCCTAGGTGCGCTTCCCATCTTCACGCTGACGGCGCTCAAGCCCTCTGACAAGTTCATCAAGGACCTCGACAAATTGCGCCGTCGCTTCATTTGGGGCGTCGAGGAGAATGCGGCGACCGGCGGCAAGTGCAAGGTGGCTTGGGGCAAGGTCTGCTCGCCGCCCAGCCACGGTGGTCTCGGGCTCCTTAATCTGGCCAAGTTCGGCCGTGCGCTGCGCCTGCGCTGGTTGTGGCACGAATGGTCGCTGCCGCGCCGCCCTTGGGTCAGCCTGCCTACGCCCTGCGACGACGCCGATCGACAGCTTTTCCACGTCGCCACACGCGTCTCGATCGGCGACGGCGAGCGCGCGTCATTCTGGGAGTCCAACTGGGCGGACGGCGGCCCGCTGCGTTCCCAATTCCCGGATTTGTTCTCGATTTCGCGACGAAAGAACATGGCTGTCGCGCCCGCTCTGCGCAACAACCACTGGATTCGCACGTTGCGCCCGCGCGCTCCTCTTGACGTCGCGACATTGCTCTCCTTCACGCGCCGCCTGCCGTCTCCTTCACGAGCGCGGCACCGTGCTGCGCCCCGGGGAGCCGGACACGATCTCCTGGCTGCTTTCACGTGATGGTTGCTACTCCTCCCGCTCGGCTTACCGGATACAGTTCGCCAGACTCGAGCTCTTGGACGCTCCAGCCGTCGTGTGGAAGCCATGGGCAGCGCCGCACACCAAGTTCTTCGCCTGGTTGCTTTGGAACGATCGGCTTTGGTGTGCCGACAGGTTGCAGCGGCGGCAGTGGCCCAACGAGTACTTTTGTCCACTTTGCGTCAGGAACCTCGAGACCTCGCACCATCTCTTCTTCGACTGCCCGTTCTCGAAGCGTTTGTGGTCTGCGCTGGCCACGGCCACGGGCTGCTCGAGCTTACATCCAGTATCCTCGACAGCTACCAGCGTCCCGGTGGCATGGAGGAATATTATCGACGTCGCGCCTCCGGCAAGCAGGAACGGGCTGAAGTCGCTCATCATCCTCGCCTGCTGGGGTTCTGGTCAGAGCGAAACAGGCGCATCTTCGAGAGCAAGAGCACTACCCACGTCTTCGTGCTGAATTGGATCCGAGACGAGGCGCGAGGTTGGGCATTCGCGGGAGCGAAGGCACTGCGCAAGCTCATGTTCGATCCTCCCTGATTGTCTAGCCTTTGCCAGGAAACCCGTTTTCAATTTCTTTTCGCTTTTCTGGCACTGCTGGGTCATAACCTAGTAGCACCAATGTAATTATTTTCCTCTGCTCAATCAATGAAAACGCCAACATTTGTTGGATCTTTCAAAAAATGCAGGTCAGTTACAAACTTACAATCCGTGTGTATTCTAGGTATTATTTACTTCACGAGCCTATATAGGCTCCCCATACCTGATGCCTCACACTGCCCCCTCCGCTATCTGTAGTCCAGCTACCGCGCCTCCTGCAATCTACCACCTTATGTTGGTTATCTCCTCAACCAGTACCTTTCTTCCTCAACTGAGTTATGTTTGGGGGTTCAGACTGTTTTATCTTCTCTATGAATTGTTGTAGGTACTGCAGGTGACAGGATTGGAGACCGATTCGGTTTTGCTTCATTTGCGGATCGAAAAGCACACAAGTTGCAATGGCTATCGGTCAGGTCAGTCTAGATGTACGATCAAATCTCAGCTTATTTGTTGTCAGTGTTTATCTCCAATTGTCTCAATATTCCTGGTAGCCATATTGGTTCTTGATACCGGATTGTGATGTCTCTGGATCCACTGTTATTTCTAATGACGTGGAATGTGTAAAAATTTATAATAAGTCTGCAATGTTGCAAGCACAAGTTTTTCTGTTAAATTTGATGTATATGTCCTCCAGAAAAATTTCATTGGCACATGGTCCTCCACTCTAACCATTTTGTTCTCTTGCGAGGGAGATAGAGAGCACATAGCTGATCTGCTTAAACTGCTTACGAGTTTCTAGATCAGCACCTTAGTCATGCTTTGTAATAAGATCGGCTGTACCAACTTCTATTTTCATTTTGGTGTCTCCTCTGTTAAACAACTACCTTGTAACTCATACATATAATCTGCAGAAACCTCGACATGGTGTGTACAACTTCATTGCACCTTTTATTTCCAAATTTCCTTTGAAAGCAGCACTGTGAATGAACTTAATAACCAGTTTGTTCTAAGGTCATCCTTTGAAGTCCCCTCGACCAATATTTGGGCCAGCTTATGGCAGTATTTTTTATTTCTCATAACAAGGGCTTTGAAGTTATAGCAATCCCAACGTCCTGAAAATATTTGATTTCATTCCAATATATGTGTTGAATTTATTTTGCAACAATCAATTTGAAGTCCCATCAATCCATATTTGCACCGTCTACAATATCTTATGGTCTGTGTTTCATGATTCCAAATAATAATACTCTACCATTTTATTAAAAAAAACATGGGCGCAGCAACGCGCGCCTACATGATCTAGTGTTGAGATTTAGTGTTGTCGGCGGTTCGCGTCGGCAGAAATTGAGCATCCAAGTCCAAGATTTAGTGTTGTCGGCGGTCGTCGTGTGGTGGCGGCTGGATACGGAAGTGGTGAGGGGAACTAGCGCGCGCTGAAATGTCCTCCCGCCAAGTGTTTCGGCCTAATACAGGGCAGCGTCGGTTCAGCCGCCCAATCCTCGTTTTCGTAGGTCGGGGGGGGGGGGGGATTCTCTCTGGTCAGGTCGCATTTTTGCCCAAAACTGTAAACCAGCTGTTATTTTGCAGTTCGGTGGGATATAAAGTGTCTCCTAAAGATGCTCTTATATAGGATAATGTTCTAAAGGCTAACGATTTTAGTTTAATTCTTGGAACCTCCTGCTTTTTGCCAATGTGTGATATAATTAATATTCGAAGACAACTCACACAATGTTACCTATTAATTACCTGGTTTTTGCCTCCTAATTTAATCGTTATTAAATATGATTTTTTTTCTATATATAAAATCGTGGCCTTGAGCTAAGCCATCGATGGGAAGAAGTCCATGCACGAACCCGTCGTCGTCGTCCGCCGTTGTAGACCCATGGACAATTTTTTATTACTTCCCTAAAATGAAACAACAAATTCCTTTACGTATTTGATGTTTTTACAAAGCTCGAATAATAACAACATTCTAACACTTGTCATTTAGAACTAGAAGGGTACCTTGCACGTTGTAACATGAATTGCACGTTATAATAGTCGAGAGCCTAAATTTAACCGACATGAAATAATTACATGTATTTGACAGCTCAAAAAAATTGAAACGAGGCAAAAGTTTTGCCTTTTATATTGATAAAGTAGACGCAAACATGTAGGACAACGCCTAGAAAAAATTACAACTTGATCCACGCCGGCCCCGAGGCCACGCCCCCACACGGGTCGACAACCAAGTTGTCCAATCAACCAAGGCCGACACCAAGACCCCTCAACACAACACGGCGGAGGTGAGAGACCGTAGCCGCCGCTCCGACATCCACGTCGGCTCCGAAGCCGCGCCCCACACGGGTCGACGACCATGACGCCCAAGCGACCAAAGCCGACAGCCCAACACCAAAGGTCTCGACGCCTCACAGCTGATATGGGGTGGCCCGATTTTCTCAATGAGCTCTCTCTATTTTTGGTGGATGTTTTGTGGATTTTCTGATAACTAGTACTACACTGAGACCTCTCACTTGGATAACCACTGTTGCCAATGCAACAACAATCTACCATTTGGATATTCTCAACTACACACTCTTGCACACGCAGTCAAAGATCACGAGTGGTCATGTATCCCCTTATTCCCAGTGGAACAACAAGATATCACACAACTTTGCAATGGTAATACTTTAAGATGAATGCTTAGCAGCAATACAATCTAGAGGCTAGGGTTTTTGGTTTAAACTTGTTCTGAGCTTTCCACACGCAGGTGGGGAGTATATATAGGTGGAGGTGCGGCCACAAGGGCTCCTTGCGCAAGCACCTCTCCTACTAGGACTAGGACTCAACTAGGACTCCTACTTGGACTAGGAGGACTCCTACTTGGACTAGGAATGGATACAAACCGACCCAACTTTAGGGGGTTCGGCCATTATGGCATACAAGCCATGCCTAATTGAATTAGGACTTGTATATGGCGCATTGATCTTCAATGGGGCGCCCTCCTCTTGTTTTCACCATTCCTTAGTGTGGAAGAACATTCCTGGAGTTGTTTTCCACACTTGTACATTTGTTTCCACCTTCTTGTAAATCTGTTTTCACCATTGTACTCTTGTTTTCCAGCATCTCCATCTTGTTTTCCAGCTCCTCTTGGTTGTTTTCCACCACCATGTTTGTGTTATCAATAACCCTGATCGTACATAAATGCCTAGACTTAGGCAGTATAAAATTCTCACTATCACAAACACCATATTCGATAAGGAGTGAATTCACCTGTTGTAATAACATGGCCCTTGATCTTGTTATTGGTCCAAGTCTTATTTCATCGGGCTTCTCCTGGATAACAACCTCCTTGTGTGGTAAAGAACTAGGGATGTCCTCATCATCCTCCCCCCCCCCTTGAAAAGGCATCGACCTCGACGCAGCAAGGTCATCTCCATGGTATGGTGTCAAATCAGCAACATTGAATGAATTACTCACACCAAACTCATCAACTGGAAGGTCTATCTTGTAAGCATTGTCATTGATTTTCTCAAGCACTTTGTAGGGACCAGAACCTCGAGGTAACAACTTGGACTTTCTCAACTTTGGAAATCTGTCTTTTCGAAAGTGCACCCATACTAAGTCTCCTCGCCGAAATAGAACCTCCTTTCTCTTCTTGTTTACTCTTTCAGCCACATACTTCCCCTTCTTATCTATAGCATATTTTGTCTTCTCATGTATCTTCTTCACAAAATCAGCTCTCTTTGATACCTCCATATTTATTCTCTCTTGTATGGGAAGTGGCAGCAAATCAAGTGGTGTAATGGGCTTGAAACCATAGACCACTTCAAACGGGCAAAGCTGAGTAGTAGAGTGAACAACCCTGTTGTATGCGAATTCCACATGTGGCAAACACTCCTCCCACTCCCGCGGATTTTTCTTGATCATGGTTCGCAACAATGTTGATAATGTGAGATTAACCACCTCCGTTTGTCCATCAGTTCGGGGGTGAGATGTTGTTGAAAACAACAGCTTTGTTCCTAGCTTCCCCCATAATGTCTTCCAAAAGTAGCTCATAAACTTCACGTCACGATCAGAAACGATAGTTCTTGGTACTCCATGTAGTCTCACTATGTCCCTGAAAAATAGATTAGCAATATGCGACGCATCGTCGCTTTTGTGGCAAGCAATAAAGTGTGACATTTTAGAGAATCTATCCACTACCACAAATATAGAATCATGCCCTCTTTTAGTCCTCGGTAAACCTAGCACAAAATCCATACTAATATCTTCCCATGGTGTAGTTGGTGCAGGTAGAGGAGTATACAAACTGTGGGGCTTCAATTTTGACTTGGCCTTGTTGCAAGTGATGCAACGTTGCACAAACCTGTAAACATCATGTCTCATATGTGCCCAATAAAAATTGTCAGCCGACATAAGTAATGTTTTATCACGTCCAAAGTGTCCCATTAATCCACCACTATGAGATTCCTGCAATAACATCAAACGCAAAGAACACTCGGGAATACATAATTTGTTAGCTCTAAACAGAAATCCATCATGTATATAATATTTATCCCAAGCTTTCACATTAGAACAATTAGCATAAGGTGTAGAAAATTCTTTATCTTTAGCATATAGTGGTTTCAAACTCTTCAAACTCGAAACTTGGACATCCAATTTAGTGAGTAACATGTTTTTTCTAGACAAAGCATCAGCAACCACATTATCTAATCCCTTCTTATGTTTAATAATGTATGGGAAAGATTCAATAAATTTCTACCCATTTAGCATGTCTCTTATTAAGACTGGATTGACTCTTTAAAAATCTCAAAGCCTCATGATCAGAATGTATGATAAATTCTTTTGGCCACAAATAATGTTTCCAAAACTCAAGAAGTCTAACAAGTGCATACAATTCTTTATCATAGACAGAATAATTCAATTGATCACCATGCAATTTCTCAGAAAAATAAGCAATCGGTTTCTTATCTTGCATTAGCACACCTCCAATACCTATGCCACTAGCATTACATTCAATTTCGAACTGTCTATTAAAATTAGGTAGCATCAATAATGGGGCAGAAATCAACTTATTTTTTAAAGTGTCAAAAGCAATATCTTGAGCAACCCCCACGAAATCTTTCAAAGGGGCAGCAATAGTACTAAAGTCTTTCACAAATCTTCTATAAAATCCAGCAAAACCATTAAAACTTCTTACTTGACTCACATTCATGGGAATTGGCCAATTTTCAATTGCTTCAATTTTAGATTCATCCACTTCAATCCCATGTTTAGAAACAACATAACCAAGAAATATGACCTTATCTTTGCAAAAAGTGCACTTCTCTAAATTTCCATACAATTTATTTTCTCTTAGAACATGCAAGACTTGTCCAATATGATCAATGTGTTCATGTTCATTGTGGCTATATATGAGAATATCATCAAAATAAACAACCACAAACTTGCCAATAAAATCTCTCAAAACATGATTCATTAATCTCATGAAAGTACTAGGTGCATTAGTTAATCCAAAAGGCATTACTAATCACTCATATAAACCAAATCTTGGTTTAAAGGCTGTTTTCCACTCATCCCTGTCGCACCCGGACTTCTAGAGGATACTCACAGCCCGCTAAACAGTAGATAATTGGCTTACGGGGCTTACCGGCACCCGCATCTCAATATGAGTAGGCCAACACGTAAACGTGTGACAACCAACCTCTACTATTCATCGTCTGCGTAAACCATCCCATAGAAATCCGACTACTTCCATTGACGTACTTCATAACATACACACATGGTACGTCAACGGCATTTGAACAAGTGATATCACAACAAATCTCTAAGACACAAAGAAATAGAAATAAGGTGCAAATAGCTCTCACTAGAGCAGAGATAGCAAATAAAATCATCCAGAGGACACATGTCCCAACAAGTCATCATTACATCACAGCGGAAGCGTCCAAAGTGTCTGAATACAGACAAGATCCAAATAGGCCTAAGAGGCCGGGAACGAAAAGACGGAGCCCATCCACGATGTCTCGGATCCTGCCCGGGGTCCGCTATCTACTCGTCAGCAGCCTCGTCATACTCCACGTAGTAGCCACCATGGGGATCCTCGGAAACGTAGTCTGCGGAAACCACAGCCCCAAAGGGGTCAGTACAGACAAGTACTGGCAAGCAAGACGCACAAGATACCAAAGTGTACCCGGCAACACCAAGTACAGATGCTTTGGGTTCAACGGAAGAATAGGTGATACAAAAGTGCGGCAGCGGGCTGCCTAACCAACTATAGAGACACGCTACAATATCCGGCTAAAAGAAAGGGATAAGATAGCGTATCGGAACCAACTACTACTAACCTCAAACAAACCCATCCTGGATCTCGCCCCTTATCCAAAGAAGCAATCCGAGGATAACTCACACGGTTGGATTAATGAAGATTCAAGTTATTGTGTCAATAAGCCTATTACTAGTCAATTTAGTATTGATTAGGTGTAAGTTGTCTAATCCTTGTTAGCCAGCCCTATCACCAAGTCATCCATAACCGCGGACAACACGGCTTCTCGAGAAGATTTAACCCTGCAGGGATGCACCAATTTGGCCGTACACGTAAGAATACCCCGCCAGATGGAAATGCACTTCCACCAAGCGAGGCACTCAACACAACCCAACTCTTCTTCGCATCAAGCCCAAAGAACCCCGTGCAATTGAGCGCACGGCTAATCAAGCCCCACGAAGAAAAGGGGACCCTCATAGCACTCTAAGAACGTGTCTTCCTAAATGCCGACTACAAAAGTTCCACCCTGGCCTCGGGTTCGCACCTGCATATGCATGCGGCAAATGGAAAACCCGAACTAAATGAGGCGATTTGGACGAGATGCGAATCGAATCAAATTGAGGGGGGCGCCCATACACGCTTCCCACATGCGGTTAGCGCACTCATCATGGATCTAGAGGACAAAGACTTTTCCTGAGTTCGACACTAGCAGGCCTTAAAACCATACCCGGCCTCCTGCCGGTGCCTTATCATCAAATTAGCATTCCCTCAAACATTAACAGGTTGTTGTTTAAACATCGAGCCCCCAGAACATAATAAATATGGTAACAGAAATAACGGACATCAGACTCGAGCATAAACAACCCTAAGCATGCTAGTAAGACACAGGCAACAAACAACAGGGTATAGGTGTGGAGGATAGGCTATATCAGGGTTACAGGATAACATGTGATAGGATCGGAACACAAGCAACGAATCTTAAGGCTAGCAGGATAGACAACGGAAAGTATCGATATCCAGTGTGGAAAGGACACAATGGTTCATGTGAGTGAATACTTGCCTGCAAACTCAGTAGCCTGGTACTGGGCTAACTCCTCAGAAGTAGTGTCGTAAACCTCGTCTGTCTCAACGTCGTCGTCTATTCGAGAAGAAGCAAACAAACAACGCAGAGCGACAAACAATCAATAACATGGCATAATGCTCAAACATGGGATGATGCATGACAATTTAATTGGTGCATCAAAGATAAGCTAGTTGACATGGTAACATAATTAAATGGGCCCATATGCAATTTGGGTTGCATATAGAAAAGCCCATGAATTAAGGTTGGATTACATGATCTACAAGTAACCATCATGTGGAAGTTGATTAGAATGATGCATGGATGAGGAAAACAACAAGAAAACAACAATAGCTTCAAATTGAAATGAAGTTTACCAAGTTTGGAATTTTTTATTTATTACGTTATAAAAATTGGCTTCTTAAATGAGTTACACAAGCATTTGTTGTTTTCACCAATTTTAATTGCTCAAAATAAATAACAAAATTCATATTTGGAAAGATCACAAAATTTTAGGTGGAATACATGTTTCATTTGTTGAAAAAGGAATTAAAATGAATTAATTATGAATTAAACAAGTTTAAACAAGATTTAAATGAATTTAATTCATGTATGAAATTAATTGAATTTTTATTTGTTCAAAACATTAAATAAAATTCATATTTGGCAAGTTTGTACTTTTCTGGTTTGAAAACATATTTTATATGTTCAAAAAGAATTTATTTTGACCAAGTTATGAATTTTAGTAATTTTAAATGACTTAAACAAAATTTAAATTATTTAACCAATTTTAATTATTCAAAACAGGAAACAAAGTTTATATTTGGAAATGTGGTTCAATTTTGCATGGAAAACATATTTTATATGTGACATTTGAATTAAATTTGAATTAGTTATGAATTTGACCAAATTTGAAATGAGTTGTTTGAATTTGAATTTTGAAAACATTTGAAATGTTCAAAACAGTAAACAAATGATTTAAACATGTGGAGAATTAAATTTGGTACAGAAAACATATTTTATTTATTAAGTTTGGATTTGAAATATAAAAGTTATTTGAATTTTTAAATGCAGGGGCTATTCTGTGATTTAAACAGTTTTAATTCTAATCCAGGGGCCTAGGTGCAAAAAGAAATTCCAGACAGGCCCCTGGGGCCATTTATACGCGGCAGAGTAGGCCCCTGGGTCACTGGCAGTGGGCCAGTGCCCAGCTGTGCGCCTGCGTGGCCGCGGGTGGGTGCTGGTGTGGCCACCACTACCACTAGCAGGTGGGCCTGCGCAGCCAGCGTGGCAAAGGGCAAAAATTGGGGATTTAATCTGCGCCGCGAGGGATCGATCCCGCGCCCTAGCGCTGCGCTCCGTTAGATCCAACCAGTACGGTGCGGATTCGTTTGGTGACAGAGAAGCGCGCGCGTGGTTTTGAGGTGCACCTGTTCTTATCTGATGAAACTGAACAAAGGTTCAGTCTTGAACCGGACAGAGGATCACGGTGGTCACCGGCGGCGAGGATCTGCTGCTGCTGCTGCCTGTGTGCCGTGTGCGTGCGCGTGATTGCCACGAGGAAGCAGAGAGGGAAAGGAGGAGGGAGAGAGAAGTGGTGCTCACCGGGAGGGGAAAAGAGGAGGCGGTCGTGCTCGGGAGGCGACAGTCGACGACGGCGATAGCGACAGGGACGGCGGCGATGATCGGGTGCTTCCCAGCCCGTGTCGATGAAGCGAGGAGGAAGAATACTGCACGGGGAACTCGTTCCCGTGCACTGGGAACCCCGACGGCGACAGCAACCCCGTACTCCACCCCCTACTAAGCTCCGGTCATGGCGTGGTGCCGAAAATTCAGAAAGTTCAGAGATGAACGCCGGTGATCTGAGAGAGAGGAAGAGAAACGGCGGCGACAGGGAGGAAGGAGAGGGTTAGGGTTAGGGAGCTCGCGTGGTAGAAATAGGGGAGGAAAAGGTAGGGAGGGAGCAGGTGGACGGCGCCCTGCTGTGTGTGCGTGCTGGCGTCAGCTGACGCCAGCCGTACGGAGGTAGAAGAAGGGGGTCGCGGGCCTGCGCACTGGGGTCGTAGGTGGGCTAGCCCACTTGGGCTGGCCTGCCTCCCCCTGCCCGTTTCTGTTTTTATTTTATTTTTATTATTTCTCTCTGTTTTTTTTTGCAGAAAAAGAAAAGGAAAGAAAAGATGGGTTTTGGGGTTGGAAAAATTTAGGGAAAAATGTTTATAAGTTATTTATTGTAAAAGCACCAATGTGCAAACTTTTGTTTTTCAAAAATTTCAAATTGTGTTGCTATTTGTAATTTAATTGAATTTGAGTGAATTTGATATTAATTAAATTATTGAAAAGAAGCAATTTAAATAGTTTGAACTTTCTAGTTTATTGGAAACAATTTGAGGTTTTGATTTGAATATTTCATTTGAAGAATTGTAACAGAACAAGTATGAAACAAGAATTTGAAATTTGTTTGAAATTCAAATAGAAAAACAAGGGAAAACAAATGGAAAACAAATGCAAAGCTTATGATGACATGATGCAAAACATAAATTAACTAGAATGAAACATTCTAAAGGTGTTTTTCATACTTGGGATGTTACAAAACACCCCCCCCCTTGAAGGAATCGCGCCCCGAGATTCCTACTGAGAAGGAAAAAGGTCCGGATACTTCTTGCGAAGATCCTCTTCGGTATCCCACGTTGCCTCTTTATCGGAATGATGAGACCACTGCACTTTTAAGAACTTGGTGCTCTTGTTGCGAGTTTTGCGCTCGGTCTCATTGAGAATTCGAATAGGGTGCTCTTCATAAGAGAGATCTTCTTGCAGTTCAATGGAATCATGATCAACTGCACGACCTGGATCTTTGAAGCACCTCTTGAGATGTGACACGTGAAACACATCGTGCACTTTGGATAGCTTTTCTGGAAGTTCAAGACGATAGGCATTTTCGCACGCCTTGAGAGAATGTTGAAAGGACCAATATATCTTGGTGCAAGCTTTCCTTTAACACCAAAATGATGCGTGCCTCTGAGGGGAGTTACACGGAGATATGCTTTGTCACCAGGTGCATAGACCATGTCCCTGTGCTTGCTGTCATAGTAGCTTTTCTGACGAGACTGAGCAATCTTGAGATTGTAACGAATGATGCGAACTTTCTCTTCGGCCTCGTTAACAATGTTCGGGCCTAAGAGTGAACGTTCACCAGCTCCAGACCAATTGATTGGACTCCTGCATCTGCGGCCATAGAGAGCCTCAAATGGTGCCATGCCTAGGCTTGCCTGGAAGCTGTTGTTGTAGGAGAATTCAGCATATGGAAGACATTCCTCCCATTTCATGCCAAAAGAGATACCACATGCTCTGAGCATATCCTCGAGAATCTGATTGACTCTTTCGACTTGCCCTTGAGACTGAGGGTGATAAGCTGTGCTGAACAGAAGTTTGGTGCCCAAAGCTTCTTGAAAGATTTTCCAGAAATGAGAAGTGAAGATGCTTCCACGGTCTGAGCTTATTTCCAATGGAACACCATGAAGAGGAACAATCTTTGCTGTGTAGAGCTCTGCTAACTGGCTAGCTGAGATTGTCTCTTTGACAGGAAAGAAGTGAGCTACTTTAGTGAGTCGATCAATGACAACGAAGATTGCATCGTTGCCCCTCTTGGACTTTGGAAAACCAGTGACGAAGTCCATTTCAATCATGTCCCACTTCCACTCAGGGATTTTCAGAGGTTGGAGAAGACCGGCTGTTTTCTGATGAACTGCCTTAACACGTTGACAAACGTCGCATTCAGAAACGTATTGAGCAATTTCACGTTTCATGCTAGGCCACCAATACAGTGTCTTGAGATCCTGGTACATCTTTGTACTTCCAGGGTGTATGGAGAGAGGAGTTTCATGAGCCTCCTTGAGAATGACATCTTTGAGACTTTGAACTTGAGGAACTGCAATGCGTCCTTCAAAGAACACAGTTCCCTTGTCATCAACTGAGAAGGACTTAAATTTCTCATTGCCTGCTTTGATGTGTTCTACGATCTTCTTGATTTTAGCATCACGAAGTTGTTCAGAACGACTCTTGTCCTCGAGAGTTGGACTGGCTGTCAAGTTTGCAAGATAGCCTTGAGGAACAAGACCAAGGTTCAGCTTCTGGAATTCTTCATGAAAAGGAGGTTGGCTTTCCATGATCATGAGATTATTGCAATACGACTTGCGACTGAGAGCATCGGCCATAACATTAGCCTTGCCTGGAGTGTAAGAAATGGTAAGATCAAAGTCTTTGATCTTTTCAATCCATCTCCTTTGCCTGAGGTTTAGATCTGGTTGAGTGAAGATATACTTCAGACTCTTATGATCGGAAAAGATTTCAGTGCGATTACCCAACAAGTATTGTCTCCATTTCTTGAGGGCAAACACAACTGCTGCAAGTTCAAGGTCATGAGTGGGATAATTGAGGTCATGTGCGTTCAACTGACGTGAAGCATAAGCCACAACTTGACGTTCTTGCATAAGAACTGCACCTAGACCTTGGAGAGAAGCATCACAGAATATTTGGAAAGGTTTGGTAGGATCTGGGCCAACCAGAACTGGTGTAGAAGTGAGTTTAGTCTTCAGGAGATTGAAACTTTCATCACATTGTGGAGACCAAACGAACTTCTTGTCCTTCTTTGTGAGGTCAGTGAGAGGTTTGGCAATCTTGGAGAAGTTTTGGACGAAACGACGGCAATAGCTAGCCAAGCCAAGAAAACTTCTTACTTGCTTCACCGTCTTTGGAGGTTTCCAATCAACAATTGCTTTAACCTTTTCTGGATCAATGGCTATGCCCTTGGCAGAGATGACATGACCAAGGTAAGCAACTTCTGAAATCCAGAACTCACATTTGGAGAACTTGGCATAAAGACGATGCTTGCGAAGCTTCATGAGAGTGAGACGAAGATGTTCTTCATGCTCTTCCTCGGATTTTGAGTAGACAAGAATGTCATCAAGATATACCACAACGAACTTGTCGAGGTATTCATGAAAGACAGAATTCATGAGTCGAGAGAAGGTCGCCCGTGCATTGGTGAGACCAAAAGACATGACGGTGAATTCATATAGACCGTAGCGAGTGGTGAAGGTTGTCTTTGGAATATCCTTTTTTCCGATCTTTATTTGATGGTAACCCATTCTCAAGTCCAACTTGGAGAATATTGAGGCTCCAGCAAGTTGATCAAAAAGATCATCGATACGAGGAATTGGATACTTGTTTTTGATGGTTTTCTCGTTAAGAGGACGATAGTCAACAACGAGTCTCTTTGTGTGATCCTTCTTCGCAACGAACAGAGTTGGGCAACCCCAAGCCGAGGAACTAGGTTGAATGTAACCTTTTTCCATGTACATATCAATTTGTTCCTTCAACAAGTTCAGCTCGGGAGTTCCTATCTTGTAGGGATGCTTAGAGATTGGAGCAGTACCTGGCTCAAGCTCGATCACGAACTCAACAGCTCTGTCCGGAGGCATCCCTGGCAACTCTTCTGGAAAGACGTCAGGGAATTCGCAAACCACCGGAACATTTTCAAGTGAAGGTAGAGGTTTTGCATCGAGGTTGCATAGCTGAATGGAACTTGATTCATTTGGAGAATAGATTATCTGGCCAGAAGGGTGGGACAGAGTTATTGACTTTTGAGCACAGTCAATCCTTGCTTTATTAGCTTTCAGCCAATCCATACCAAGAATGACATCAATGTCAGAACTTCCCAGCAACATAAGAGAAGCAAGGGAAATGTGGCCTCCAATTAGGATTTGATTGTCCTTACTTATCTTGGAAGTCAACATTTGAGATCCCGGGGAGTGAACAGTGATTTGATTGCTTAGTGGAACCACAATTAGGTTGTTTGTTGTGGCAAAGGTTTTTGACACAAAAGAATGCGATGCTCCGGTATCAAACAACACTTTAGCTGGAAAAGAGTTTACGGGTAATATACCGAGAACGACGTCAGGAGCTTCCTCAGCTTTGTCGATCTTGACATGATTCACCCGTGCGGTCCTCCCGACATGCATGTTGTTGGAGTTGAAGGCCTTAGGCGGGGGAGCGCGCACCATTGCCTGGTTTGTGTTAGGACGAGGTGGTGGTGGAGGTAGCTGCCTCTGCGTGCACTTGTCGGCGTAGTGCCCCGTCTGCTTGCACTTGTAGCAAGTGACGACACGAGGAGGCCCTGGCCTTGGCTGCCCCATCAAAGCCCTTTGATCATGCATCTGAGCAGGGTTGGGTGGGCGGGGAGCGAAGCCTAGAGAAGTTTGGGCATATGGAGCCCGAGTGACAGCACCATTTGGTACCCAGATGCGGCGCTTCTGCGGAGGGGTGGTCATGTTGGAGGAGGAACCACCCTCACGCGAGTGCTTGCGAGACTCCTCGAACACCTTGCGCCCATTTTCCTCATTGAGCGCGGTGTTAACGAGATCCTCGAAGCTGTTGGCCTTGACGTTGGTGAGGGCATACTTGAGTTCCGGGTTAAAACCTCTGCAGAACCTTGCCATCTTCTTAGCTTCAGTGGACACCTCATCTCCAGCGTACCGAGCGAGGCGATTGAACTCACTCTGGTACCCGATGACGTCCAACTTGCCCTGCTTGAGAGAGCAAAACTCTTCACGCATCCTTTCCATGAGACCATCTGGAATGTGGTGCTTCAGGAAAGCTTCCTTGAAACAACCCCACGTGACTGGTATCCCAGTTCTCATGGCCTAGAAGTTCTCCCACCAAGTAGCTGCCTGACCCTTCAGCAGATAGGAGGCATACTTGACCTTGTCTTCTTCAGCTACGTGAGCAATCTCCAGAGCCTTAGCTATCTCACGGATCCAGTCATCAGCGTCCAGAGGCTCGCGTGTGGCCACGAAAGCTCTTGGGCCCAGACTGAGAAACTCCTTGATGCTGACCCGTGGAGCTGTCTGGTTGATGTGCTGATTAGTCTGAAACTGGGCCATCTGCGCCATGACTTGGGTCATCTGAGTCAACAGCTCCGCGATTGGCGGTGGCTCAGGGGCATTGTTCCTTGTTGGCGGCATCCTGAATGGAAATGCATTTTAGCACAACAATAGAAAAGGATAGACTTGGAAACCGAAAGAAAGATTATTCCGACGCATGAATAGATAACCAACAGGTACATCATCACATGTTCAAATACATCAGAATATCCAACAGACCATAAATGGTTCGAATGCCAAAGGATAACTAAACATAGCTAAGAATGGATACATCGGTACTCCCATGCTCATCACGCAGGACGGCGACTAGGAGTACGGCGAGAGGTACGGTGAGGAGCACGCCCCCGAAAGTAGGTGGAACGACGATCCATGTATATCTGACGTGGTCTGAGAGCGACTCTAGGTGTGGTGAAGTACATAGCGTCGACTCCCTGTGCTCCAAAGCGTGGAATCCCAGTGTAATCAGCACCAAGGTTGATGAGTGGACCTCTGATCGGCTCGTAACCTCCAGCATCTGGCAGACGACGACCAACTGGCTGATCGAAACGTGCAAAGCGCTCGTCTCCAACAAAGTCTGTGGTGTACGTCGCCAGACGAGTCAAAGCAAGGTAGAGCTGCTCTCTGACTGAAGCCAACTCCTGCGATAGTGTGCTGGCAACTGCGTCACTGTGCCTCACAAACTGAGCGGTGGTGTGCAGCCTGGAGTTATCATGCTCATAAACATCCAAGTTGTCGTAGAGAGTGAAGTGAGCTCCCTCCGAAGTGATGTAACCACGGGGAATGTGGCGATAGATAGAATCGTCAAATCCCCAATAGTCAGCACGAAGGACGGTGAGACTCACATAAGCTGCCTGCTGCACAGCCATATCCACTGTGGAACCTACTGCCTCGTAGCGGTGGACTACGCTCATGCCATCATCTGACAGAATGTAGACGATAGCCTGGTAGTAGGTCTGGTCAAACTCTCGCTGCTGCTCGTAGACCTGGTACTCTGGTGCCCAACGGAAACCCAGAAAAGTGACCATGTCTCTCAGCATCTCCGGATAACCGGCAGTGCTCTCGCAACGAGTCATACGAACCACCTGCGGGTAGAACCTGAGATCCATCTGCAGATGATCGGGGAAGTTTTGATTAGATGCCGGTAGAAGAACTGAAGTGGCAAGCAACAACAAGGTTTCAACGGACGAAAAGGATGTTGAGAAGAACAGGATATCGAAGCAACATTCGGGAAACCCGAGACCAAACACTCCTGAGGTACTACGGACAACCCCATCCGGGCTTCTAAAGGATCAATATCTACTGCTTAAGGAATAGAGGATCTGCTTCCGGGGCTTACACGCCTCTGTTCTCAATCGTGAGTAGGCAACATGATAAATCATGTCACAACCACCTCCATTCCCATGGTCTAGTAGATATAACTATCCTAGAGAAACCATGATACGTGAAATCCTAACTTGAAAGTTTAGGTGAGAAGAGAAAACAACGTTGCACTTCCTTACCAGAAAAAGGGAGGGTGGGTGGGGAAAGAAATAAAAGAACTGAATTCCTACTCTCACGTTTCATTTTTCCTATATAGCTACAAAATAGTTTCTAGACTCAACTATGACCAGTAAAAGGGATCCTACAGGCAGACAGGCTCTGATACCATTTGTCGCACCCGGACTTCTAGAGGATACTCCCAGCCCGCTAAACAGTAGATAATTGGCTTACGGGGCTTACCGGCACCCGCATCTCAATATGAGTAGGCCAACACGTAAACGTGTGACAACCAACCTCTACAATTCATCGTCTGCGTAAACCATCCCATAGAAATCCGACTACTTCCATTGACGTACTTCATAACATACACACATGGTACGTCAACGGCATTTGAACAAGTGATATCACAACAAATCTCTAAGACACAAAGAAATAGAAATAAGGTGCAAATAGCTCTCACTAGAGCAGAGATAGCAAATACAATCATCCAGAGGACACATGTCCCAACAAGTCATCATTACATCACAGCGGAAGCATCCAAAGTGTCTGAATACAGACAAGATCTAAATAGGCCTAAGAGGCCGGGAACGAAAAGACGGAGCCCATCCACGATGTCTCGGATCCTGCCCGGGGTCCGCTATCTACTCGTCAGCAGCCTCGTCATACTCCACGTAGTAGCCACCATGGGGATCCTCGGAAACGTAGTCTGCGGAAACCACAGCCCCAAAGGGGTCAGTACAGACAATTTCTGGCAAGCAAGACGCACAAGATACCAAAGTGTACCCGGCAACACCAAGTACAGATGCTTTGGGTTCAACGGAAGAATAGGTGATACAAAAGTGCGGCAGTGGGCTGCCTAACCAACTACAGAGACACGCTACAATATCCGGCTAAAAGAAAGGGATAAGATAGCGTATCGGAACCAACTACTACTAACCTCAAACAAACCCATCCTGGATCTCGCCCCTTATCCAAAGAAGCAATCCGAGGATAACTCACACGGTTGGATTAATGAAGGTTCAAGTTATTGTGTCAATAAGCCTATTACTAGTCAATTTAGTATTGATTAGGTGTAAGTTGTCTAATCCTTGTTAGCCAGCCCTATCACCAAGTCATCCATAACCGCGGACAACACGGCTTCTCGAGAAGATTTAACCCTGCAGGGATGCACCAATTTGGCCGTACACGCAAGAATACCCCGCCAGATGGAAATGCACTTCCACCAAGCGAGGCACTCAACACAACCCAACTCTTCTTCGCATCAAGCCCAAAGAACCCCGTGCAATTGAGCGCACGGCTAATCAAGCCCCACGAAGAAAAGGGGACCCTCATAGCACTCTAAGAACGTGTCTCCCTAAATGCCGACTACAAAAGTTCCACCCTGGCCTCGGGTTCGCACCTGCATATGCATGCGGCAAATGGAAAACCCGAACTAAATGAGGCGATTTGGACGAGATGCGAATCGAATCAAATTGAGGGGGGCGCCCATGCACGCTTCCCACATGCGGTTAGCGCGCTCATCATGGATCTAGAGGACAAAGACTTTTCCTGAGTTCGACACTAGCAGGCCTCAAAACCATACCCGGCCTCCTGCCGGTGCCTTATCATCAAATTAGCATTACCTCAAACATTAACAGGTTGTTGTTTAAACATCGAGCCCCTAGAACATAATAAATATGGTAACAGAAATAACGGACATCAGACTCGAGCATAAACAACCCTAAGCATGCTAGTAAGACTCAGGCAACAAACAACAGGGTATAGGTGTGGAGGATAGGCTATATCAGGGTTACAGGACAACATGTGATAGGATCGGAACACAAGCAATGAATCTTAAGGCTAGCAGGATAGACAACGGAAAGTATAAATATCCAGTGTGGAAAGGACACAATGGTTCATGTGAGTGAATACTTGCCTGCAAACTCAGTAGCCTGGTACTGGGCTAACTCCTCAGAAGTAGTGTCGTAAACCTCGTCTGTCTCAACGTCGTCGTCTATTCGAGAAGAAGCAAACAAACAACGCAGAGGGACAAACAATCAATAACATGGCATAATGCACAAACATGGGATGATGCATGACAATTTAATTGGTGCATCAAAGATAAGCTAGTTGACATGGTAACATAATTAAATGGGCCCATATGCAATTTGGGTTGCATATAGAAAAGCCCATGAATTAAGGTTGGATTACATGATCTACAAGTAACCATCATGTGGAAGTTGATTAGAATGATGCATGGATGAGGAAAACAACAAGAAAACAACAATAGCTTCAAATTGAAATGAAGTTTACCAAGTTTGGAATTTTTATTTATTAAGTTATAAAAATTGGCTTCTTAAATGAGTTACACAAGCATTTGTTGTTTTCACCAATTTTAATTGCTCAAAATAAATAACAAAATTCATATTTGGAAAGAGCACAAAATTTTAGGTGGAATACATGTTTCATTTGTTGAAAAAGGAATTAAAATGAATTAATCATGAATTAAACAAGTTTAAACAAGATTTAAATGAATTTAATTCATGTATGAAATTATTTGAATTTTTATTTGTTCAAAACATTAAATAAAATTCATATTTGGCAAGTTTGTACTTTTCTGGTTTGAAAACATATTTTATATGTTCAAAAAGAATTTATTTTGACCAAGTTATGAATTTTAGTAATTTTAAATGACTTAAACAAAATTTAAATTATTTAACCAATTTTAATTATTCAAAACAGTAAACAAAGTTTATATTTGGAAAGGTGGTTCAATTTTGCATGGAAAACATATTTTATATGTAACATTTGAATTAAATTTGAATTAGTTATGAATTTGACCAAATTTGAAATGAGTTGTTTGAATTTAAATTTTGAAAACATTTGAAATGTTCAAAACTGTAAACAAATGATTTAAACATGTGGAGAATTAAATTTGGTACAGAAAACATATTTTATTTATTAAGTTTGGATTTGAAATACAAAAGTTATTTGAATTTTTAAATGCAGGGGCTATTCTGTGATTTAAACAGTTTTAATTCTAATCCAGGGGCCTAGGTGCGAAAAAGAAATTCCAGACAGGCCCCTGGGGCTTTTTATACGCGGCAGAGTAGGCCCCTGGGTCACTGGCAGTGGGCCAGTGCCCAGCTGTGCGCCTGCGTGGCCGCGGGTGGGTGCTGGTGTGGCCACCACTGCCACTGGCAGGTGGGCCTGCGCAGCCAGCGTGGCAAAGGGCAAAAATTGGGGATTTAATCTGCGCCGCGGGGGATCGATCCCGCGCCCTAGCGCTGCGCTCCGTTAGATCCAACCAGTACGGTGCGGATTCGTTTGGTGACAGAGAAGCGCGCGCGTGGTTTTGAGGTGCACCTGTTCTTATCTGACGAAACTGAACAAAGGTTCAGTCTTGAACCGGACAGAGGATCACGGTGGTCACTGGCGGCGAGGATCTGCTGCTGCTGCTGCCTGTGTGCCGTGTGCGTGCGCGTGATTGCCACGAGGAAGCAGAGAGGGAAAGGAGGAGGGAGAGAGAAGTGGTGCTCACCGGGAGGGGAAAAGAGGAGGTGGCCGTGCTCGGGAGGCGACAGTCGACGACGGCGACAGCGACAGGGACGGCGGCGATGATCGGGTGCTTCCCAGCCCCTGTCGATGAAGCGAGGAGGAAGAAGACTGCACGGGGAACTCGTTCCCGTGCACTGGGAACCCCGACGGCGACAACAACCCCGTACTCCACCCCCTACTAAGCTCCGGTCATGGCGTGGTGCCGAAAATTCAGAAAGTTCAGAGATGAACGGTGGTGATCTGAGAGAGAGGAAGAGAAACGGCGGCGGCAGGGAGGAAGGAGAGGGTTAGGGTTAGGGTTAGGGAGCTCGCGTGGTAGAAATAGGGGAGGAAAAGGTAGGGAGGGAGCAGGTGGAGGGCGCCCTGCTGTGTGTGCGTGCTGGCGTCAGCTGACGCCAGCCGTGCGGAGATAGAAGAAGGGAGCCGCGGGCCTGCGCACTGGGGTCGTAGGTGGGCTAGCCCACTTGGGCTGGCCTGCCTCCCCCTGCCCGTTTCTGTTTTTATTTTTTTTATTATTTCTCTCTGTTTTTTTTTGCAGAAAAAGAAAAGGAAAGAAAAGATGGGTTTTGGGGTTGGAAAAATTTGGGAAAAATGTTTATAAGTTATTTATTGTAAAAGCACCAATGTGCAAACTTTTGTTTTTCAAAAATTTCAAATTGTGTTGCTGTTTGTAATTTAATTGAATTTGAGTGAATTTGATATTAATTAAATTATTGAAAAGAAGCAATTTAAATAGTTTGAACTTTCTAGTTTATTGGAAACAATTTGAGGTTTTGATTTGAATATTTCATTTGAAGAATTGTAACAGAACAAGTATGAAACAAGAATTTGAAATTTGTTTGAAATTCAAATAGAAAAACAAGGGAAAACAAATGGAAAACAAATGCAAAGCTTATGATGACATGATGCAAAACATAAATTAACAAGAATCAAACATTCTAAAGGTGTTTTTCATACTTGGGATGTTACAATCCCCCTCTTTCATCCTAATTTGATGATAACCACTGTGCAAATCAATTTTAGAGAAAACAACAACACCACTTAATTCATCTAACATGTCTTCCAAACGTGGTATAGGATGACGATAATGAATAGTGATGTTGTTAATTGATCTACAATCTACACACATGCGCCAAGTACCATCTTTCTTAGGAACTAAAATAACAGGAACATCACAAGGAGATAGGCTTATTCGAATATAACCTTTATCAAGAAGCTCTTGTACTTGTTTCTGAATTTCCTTTGTTTCTTGGGGATTTGTCCTATAGGTAGCTAGGTTTGGCAATGATGATCCAGGAATCAAATCAATTTGATGCTCAATCCCTCTCAATGGTGGCAGCCCCCGAGGGTACTTCTTCTGGAAAAACATCATCAAACTCCTGCAAAACATTAGAAACACCAATTGAAAGAGGAGTCATGTTGTTAGAAACTAAAATTTTCCCCTTATGCATGAGCACTATAGGTACTAAGCTAGGATCCTCACTAAAATCTCTCAAATCTTCTTTGGTGGCTAACATTGTTAAAAGTCTCACTCTCTTACTTTTACTACTTGACCTAGGCTTGTTTTCATCCACTGGTGTTTTCACTCTTCCCATCTCTCTCACTCTATTTCTCTAGATTTACTTCAGTTTTCTGTCTAGACTCATTTACAATCTGTTCTGGTATCATAGGCCTCAAGATAATATCCTTGTTATTCCAATTCAATTGGTATGTGTTTGCTCTCCCATTGTGTATATCCTTCTTGTCAAATTGCCATGGTCTTCCAAGTAGCATGTGGCAAACTGTCATGGGAACCACATCACACTCAATTGTATCTTTGTATGGTCCAATTTGAAATTCCACTCTCACAATTTGGAAAACCTTGATTTTTTCTTTGTCACTGAACCATTGAATATAATATGGGTGTGGGTGTGGAATATATCTCAACTTGAGCTTTGCACATAAATCCTTGATTACTAAATTTCTGCAACTCCCTCCATCAATGATCACCTTGCAAGTTATTTGTGGACCCACAATTGTTGGTTTGAAATAGATTGCATCTTTGGCTCTCATAACTAGGAACAACACTCAAAGCTTTTGTGCAAACAATAGTTGGATAATTGGTAGCATAGGCACCAATAGGACCATCTTAATCATCACATGTATCCTCCTTAGTAGGACCGACATCATCTCAAGTCTCATACTCATCATCAGCATTGATAACCATTATTTTCTTGTTAGGAAAATCTCTCTTAAAATGCCCTTTTCCTCCACATGTATGGCATGTCATGTCCCTATTTCGTGATGTAGGTGTAGAACCACTCGGACCCGAAGCTGGTGATGTTGTTTTCCTTGTACTAGGGGTACTTGTCTCGGGTTTTGAACTTGTAGTCCCACGGGTTGAAGCAACTTGAGGTGTAGGTGGTGTGAAAACAGGACTTTTGGATGGGAAACTTCTCCTAGCACTCAATTGCACCTCCTCGGCCAACCTCTTCTCAGCTTCTCTTGATTGATGCAACAATTCACTCATATTTCTATATTACACATGCCTCACAATGCTTCTAACTTTGAATTGCAATCCTAACAAAAATCTTTGCATTGTTTGTTCTGGATCCTCTCTAACCCGAGCTCTTTGGAGTATCAATTTCATCTCCTTGTAATAAGCATCCACAGATTTTGTACCTTGCTTCAATTGTTGTAGCTTGTCATATGGAGTTCTAATATAGTTTCTTGGAACAAATCTTTCTCTTAGCAATTGCTTCATCTCTCTCCATGTGTTAACTTCTGGTTGCTCATTTTCTCCCCTCAAGGTTGTAATTCCATCCCACCACAAGAGAGCATGTCCATCAAATTCAGAAGATGGAAGATTTACCTTTCTCTCCTCAGTATACTCATGTAGTCTCCATAGCTTCTCAATTTTCAGCTTCCACGTCAAGTATTCTTCCACATCTTCAGTATCACACATGAGACTAGGAATAGAGAATTTTGGTTTTCCCAAGCCATCATCCTCTCTATTTTTTTCCATAGGAACTCCTCTAGCAAATCCTCCACGACCTCCATGTAAATTGCCTCTTCCATCATCCAAATCAGCAGCATTAGGAGCATTAGGTGGAGCTCTTTGTTGTTGTTGTACCAAAGTTTTCAAATTGGCAATCTATCTTGTCAAATTTTTCACAGACTCTTGCAAAGTTTCAACAGATTCTTGTGTAGCTGCAGCTTCAATTTTGAGACCCATGTTCCTCAACTCCTCCCTTAAAGAATCATCACTTCTATCCACCTCAGCAGTAATCCTCTTGTAAAGTGTATCTCTTAAAGCTTCGTATTCATTCCACTTGACCACCTCATATGGTTTCTTCCTTGCCTGCACATCAGCATCACTAGAAGAACTCGTGATTAATCTGTTAGTAACAAAATAATCAATGGGTTGTGGTGCTCTCTCACAACTCACTCAAAACCAGCAAATAATTGTTTATCTTACCGTTCCAAAGTGAATAGGATTTACTTACCACAAGGAGAAATGAAAAGTGTACCAAGTGTGAGAAGAGAATAACCAGGGTATCAAGTATCACAAGACAAAACAGGGTATTTGGTGGGGCTTGGTTGGGAATCCTAACAACACCAAAATAGCAACTCCTATTTACTGTCTAATGTGATAAAATTCACTAAATGAACACACTCACTCTGGGAGACAAATGTGTCTTAGCAATTATATGGAAAAGTTATTGCAAGCACTGGAAAGACACTAGCAAATACTCTATGAAAACAGGCACAAGATTGCTCAAATATGTCCACAAAAATACCCAAGATATGATGTATCAAGCTCCACTAGTGATAATGTATGGCTCGGTCTCTTTTTTGCTTTTTCTCTCTTTCTATTTTTTTTAATACTTTTCTCTATTTTTTTGTAATTTTCCAATGGCCTTTGAATCAACTAGGAGTAATAAGTAATGGAAAACAGGAATTAGGGACAAGAATCAATCAAATTGAGCAGCCTGTTAGAGCAATAAAAACAGCTAGTCTTTGGGTAGGTTCCTAAAAAATTGTTGTAGATAGGCTGTGGCTAGGCTTAACAAAGAGCATACTATGAGATCCTAGGGAGAAAATAGGAGAAAACAACAAAAAACTAAGGAAAACAGAAGAAAAACGAGTAAAAACGGCTCTCGGGAGAGAAACGACTGTTTTTCTGTCGTATGGCAGCGAAAGTCGCAGAAAAACTCCGTCCGGCATAGGCTTACGCGCGGTTGTTTGCGATGTTCCGGGTGTGTGCTGCGGTATGCGTGCGACGTGGGTTTTATGCCCCCGCGATCGAATCCGAGTGGAGCAAGGAGTAGCGTGCGCGGCAGCGAACACGCTGGAAACGGCTGCCCGACAGCAATCGGATACCAATCCAAGATGAGCTAGGATGTGGGCACGCGCGTGGAAAACGTGTACAACGCGTGTACGCTCGGTGGGATTCCGAGTTGGAAAAGGAGGCGCGCGCGGCGAATATGCCCAAAACGGGTGCACGAAAGAACCAATCCGATGTGGGCTAGATATTCGAGTGCGCCTAGAACAAGATCAACTCCCACCGTGGTAATATGACTCGAGGAACCAAATCAACTTGTAAACAAGCTGTAGGTCTAGTTTTCCCGAGAAAATAAGATCCAAGCACAATATTTTTGTGAGAATCTTTTCGGATTATGACGGAAACAAAGATGAACAAGAAGAAACCTAAAAAAGAAAAATAGGAATGCAAATCAACCGAAAATAGCAACTAGTAGCAGCTAATTGGTGTTGATCTAGACTCTAGCAAATCTAAACCTAATATTTTTGTGGGGCTTGATGACCCACAAGTATAGGGGGTGTATCGTAGTACTTTCGATAAATAAGAGTGTCGAACCCAACGAGGAGCAGAAGGTGTTGACAAGCAGTTTCGATGAAGGAATACTGTAAATACTGAAAGATGGATTTGTAGGGGTTTTTGATATTGCAGATAAATAAAGTGCGAGTAAATAAAATGCAGTAATAATAATTGCAGCAAGTGGCCCAATCCTTTCTTTAGCAAAGGACAAGCCGGTGGGTTTACTTATGATTAACAAACGTTCTCGAGAACACACGGGAGGTTTTTGTCCAGTGATTTTATTCCATGCAGCTGAATAATCTTAGGTGTTTTGATAAGTGTTGTGTGGGTGAACCTATACTAATGTACCGTCCCATCTAAGACTAATACATACTTGTGATTATACCCTTTGCAAGCATCCGCAACTACAAGAAAGTAATTAAGAAATAAATCTAACCACACCTTTAAACTCCGGGATCCTACGCTCCCTCGTGCAATGGTTTCCTAACGGGGGTTTAGGTTTCTGTCACTCTGGCAACCCCACAATTAGTAGCCAAATACACGATGCATCCCCCTAGGCCCATAAATGGTGAAGTATCATGTAGTCGACGTTCACATGACACCACTAGGAGAATAACACCACAATTTAAATATCAAACATTAAATATTACTCAACATTACTTCACTACTAACAACTTGACTTCTCCCATGTCCTCAAGAACAACACGAACTACTCATAAGACATCATATGGATCATAATCAGATGTGATATAATGGATGATAACAATCTGTTCATAAAGTGTAAACACCGATAAATCTCACAAGCATCAACTACTAACAAGTCATCCACACCGGGAGAGAGATCTAATGTAAAACAACGATAGAGGCCCCTAATTGTTACAGCGGGATGACGGTGGATGATGAGGGTGATGGTGATGATGATGATGGTGATGATGATGATGATCTTGATGATGCCCGGAGCGATGGCGGTGATTTCCCTTCTCCGGAGAGGAATTTTCCCGGCAGATTTCTCTCTGCGAGAGAGCGTTTCTCCTCGGGTGTTTTCCTCCCCGAGGCGGCAGCGGAATAATTCTTTGAAGATGGTATGAGTCTTAGGGTTCCCTCGTGGCCAAGTACGCCAAAAATATCCATCAGGGGTAGGCCAGGGTGACCACACCACCTGGTGGCGCGGCCAGAGGGGGGTGCGCCACCTCATGGTGTGGGCCCCTGGTGGCCCCCCTCAGGTTCTCCTTCTGGCTAGACTCCTCCTCTGAACTTCTAAGACACCCGGGATGTCCCCCTTCTTCTTCCGACCTTCTGAAATATGGTATCTCGATGGTGCTTTTTCCATCAGATTTCTGTTCCCGGTGTTTGTTCTCCAACAATTATGAAACATGCAAAATAAGATAAAATAACATAAGGGATGCATCATAACATGAAATATATCGATGAATAACAGAAAATTATGATATAAAATAGTGATGCAAAATGGACGTATCAACTCTCCCCAAGCTTAGACCTCGCTTGTCCCCAAGCGAAATTGAACTCAGTAAACATGACCACAGGTTTATGGAGTGAAGATTCGATAAATAAAATATAGACAAGAAGCATCACATTTATCTATGCACCAATCATTATAGACAGCAACTTCCTCTAATATAACTTAACTTGAAACGAGTAATGGGAGTCACAAACAAAGATGCAAAAGAGAGAATCAAAATTGGTGATGGCAAACTTTGTTCTTGGTCAGAGAACATTTAATGATATCATACTTATCTTAGATGAAGTCTTTATAACAAGGCTTTTATTGTAGAGCTTAACATGTTTAATTGTAACAACTCTTTTACAGTGATTTATAGCTTTCAAAGTAATATTCATTCAGATAATAAAGCATGTGCTAAACAAGAAGGATAGAAAACATGATTGAATAAATCAACATATAGATGGTGAGATCCCAACAACTCAAATGCTTGCTGGAGACATAAGGAAATGGGTTTACTGACTCAACATAAAAGTAAAAGATAGGCCCTTCGCAGAGGGAAGCATTGACCACTCATGTGCTATAGCTTTTATTTTAATAAACAAAGGTATAAAATGCATGACACTCCTCCCATCCATCTTACACAAACCATGGCTAACCGAATCCTCGGGTGCCTGCAAACAATCACAAACCGTGGAGGAGTATCTAAATTTTGAGAGAGGTGTATGTTTATGTCAACGAATGGCAAACAGAAAATACAGTACGTCACAAGCCAACTAGACTCACAAGAGTGGCTCCCATAGAAGGACACAACTGGTACAGAAGGTCATCCCTCTTTCTCTTTTGTTTACGCAATTATGCTTTGACTGATAAACCAGGGGCAAAAAGAGTGAAGAGAATTTGTATTATTATTTGGGGCTGGGAACCCCGCTGCCAGCTCTTCTAGCATTCAGATAAGCGGATGAAGCCACTAGTCTAGGTGTGTGAGTCCAATCAACAAGGGAGATAAAGATTCTCTATTTGCGGCCTCATGAGCTAAAACAGGAACACAAAACAGGAGTAATTTGAAAGTTTTAAAGGTAGCACATGAGCAATTTACTTGGAGTGGCGGTGAAATACCACATGTAGGAAGGTATGGTGGACACAAATGGCAAGGTTTCTGGTTCAGGGTTTGGATGCACGAGTAGAGCTCATACTCAGTACAGGGTTTTTGGCTAGCAAGGCTGGGTAGCAAGCATAAGAGTTGAGGGAAAACAAACAAATATACATATGATGAAACCAATCATGCAATCTTCATTGAAATCCCAAGCGATCTTAACTTGTGAATACTAAGTTTATGAGCTAATAGGCAAATTCCTCTTTCTTATACTATCATCTCAAATTATTATTTCTACTGACCCAAGCTAAGTTTGCCAAAACCAACTAGATTAACTAGATGATCTCCAGAGTGATATCAAATACTAACCACAAGCTTAACCATATGACAGAAATTGAAAACTAAAATAACGTGTGCAGAGAGTAAATGATGAAACTTCTCATTAATATTTCAAACCGACAACTCACACCAACGGATACAACGATAACCAACTAAGGAGAGACACTTCCATACTACAAACCATCCTATATGATAACGTCTCTACTCATGATATGACTCTACTAAAAAGGTAAAGAGATGAAAGATAGTGATGTGATACCGCGACACTCCCCCAAGCTTGGTACAAGCCGAGGGGATGCCAAAACCAATGACAAATTATTTCTTCGGTGGTGGTGGTGAAAGTGGAATCACTCGGAGAGGAGTGAGAAAGCCTTTGATGATACGACGAAGCTCCAGAATTGCTACCTCGGCCTTGAGAATACGATATTGTTTGCAGAATTGATCGGCAACCCGGTGTGCTTCAGCTATCACACGGAACATGTTGGGGTCTTGATCCTGAGGCACGGTCCCCTGCACATTATGAGAGTGGCGGCGCTGAGGGTTAATGGATCCCACAAAGGTGGGGTTGCTCGTTGGTGCTGGTGCATCCCTCCTGATCTCTTCCCTCAAACTATTAACCATGTCTTCCCTCCTTGCATCTATCTCTTCCTCCGTCGCCCATCCTGCGAAAGCACCATCATTGATGTCTTGCTGAATTTGTCGAAGACGACGTGCAGCGTAATCCTCAGTGCTAGAGCTGAAGGAGGACATCTTGACCTAGAACTCCGAACTCCTGACAGGAAAACAGCTCGAAACAGAAACACGACGAGAAACCAATATACGGACCTTGGGGGTTTCGGGGGATTATATATCAAAAATTTCATAACGAAAGGAAAGTCCATGTCAAAAACGAGTCGGAGAAGGGCTCCGGGGCGCCCACACCATGGGTTGGCGCGGCCAGGGGTGGCCCCGCACCACCCCCATGCTGTTGATCCTCCGGGATCCGTCTCCCTCTCGTTTCCGGTTCATAATTTTTCATATTTTCCAAAAACAGTAAAAATAAAAGTTGGGAGATGTTTCACGAACATTTTCTTACCAAAACTGATACCTATTCGAAAATTGACCGTGCAGTTTCTGAAATATGCTTCCTAATAAATTCCTCCGGGATCATGGCTCGAATACAATCAACATTTTCACTATAAGGATCTCCGGAAATATAATGCTTGAGTCTTTGGCCATTCACCACTTGTGAAGAGTTGTCTTCAAGGGAAACAATTTTAATTTCCCCCGAACGATATACCTCTTCGATAACAAAAGGTCCTTCCCATCTCGAGAGTAATTTTCCTGCAAAAAATCTCAGACGATACCTATACAATAGCACTTTCTCACCAACATGAAATTCTCTTTTAATAATTCTCTTATCGTGCCACCTTTTAACTTTCTATGCTTCACTCCTCCATTCATCTAAAGAACTTAAGTCAAGCAACCTCTTTTCAGCAGCAAGTTTAAAATCTCTATTTAGATCTCTCACTGCCCAATAAGCTTTGTGTTCTATTCTAGGGGCAAGTGACAAGATTTTCAATAAACCATTTTATAAGGAGACATGCCCATGGTATTTTTATAAGCAGTTCTATAAGCCCACAGAGCATCATTCAATTTATTAGCCCAATTTTTTCTAGATTTGTTAACAGACTTTTGCAAGATAGATTTGATCTCTGTATTTGATAATTCTACTTTCCCACTAGTTTGAGGATGATAGGGTGAGGAAATTCTATGATAAACATCATATTTAGCAAGAGTTTTCCTAAAACCACCATGAATAAAATGAGAACCCCCATCAGTCATAAGATATCTAGGCACACCAAACCTAGGGAAAATAATGTCTTTAAGAATTTTTAATGAGGTTTCACCATCGGCACTTTTAGTAGGTATAGCTTCTACCCATTTAGTAACATAATCAACAGCAACAAGAATATGGGTGTAGCCTTTTGAAGGAGGGAAAGGACCCATAAAGCCAAAACCCCAACAATCAAACGGTTCAATAACAAGAGAATAATTCATAGGCATTTCATTACGTCTAGAAATATTTCCAACCCTTTGACATTGATCACAAGATAAAACAAACTTTCTAGCATCTTTAAACAGAGTAGGCCAATAAAAACCTAACTGTAGAACCTTATGTGCAGTTCTATCTCTGGCGTGATGTCCTCCATAAGCACTACTATGACATTTTCTCAATATCTCTTGTTGTTCATTTTCAGGAACACATCTCCGAATAATACCATCAACACCTTCTTTATATAAGTGTGGGTCATCCCAAAAATAATGCCTCAAATCAAAGAAGAATTTTCTTGTTTGCTGAGCTGTAAAGGTAGGAGGCAAATACTTGGAAACAATAAAGTTAGCATAATCAACATACCAAGGACTCCCTTGAGAGCTCACTTTTATTGCAGCTAACTGTTCATTAGGAAAACAATCATTAACAGGAATAGGGTCATCAGAGATATTTTATAATCTAGACAAATTATCAGCAACAGGATTTTCAGCACCCTTCCTATCCCCAATATGTAAATCAAACTCTTCTAAAAGAAGCACCCATCTAATAAGCCTAGGCTTAGCATCTTTATTTTCCATAAGGTACTTAATAACAACATGATCAGTATGAATAGTAACTTTAGAATCAACAATATACTTCCTAAATTTATCACAAGCAAAAAACTAGAGCTAGGAACTCTTTCTTAGTGATAGCATAATTATTTTGAGTAGCATCAAGAGTTTTACTAGCACAATGAATAACATTTAACTTCTTATCTACCCGCTGTCCAAGAACAACACCTACAACATAATCACTAGCATCACACATGATTTCAAATGGTAAATTCCAATCAGGTGGTTGAACAATAGGGGCAGATATTAAAGCCTTCTTTAAAATTTCAAAAGCTTCTTTAGAATCTTCATCAAAAACGAAAGGTACATCTTTTTGAAGAAGATTAGTAAGAGGTTTTGATATTTTAGAGAAAAATCTTTAATAAACCTTCTATAGAAACCAGCATGACCAAGAATACAACGAATACCTTTGAGATCCCTGGGATAGGGCATTTTCTCAATAGCTTCAACTTTAGCTCTATCAACTTCAATACCTCTTTCAGAAATTTTATGTCCAAGAACAATTCCTTCATTAACCATAAAATGGCATTTCTCCCAATTAAGAACAAGATTAGTCTCCTCACATCTCTGCAAAACTTTATCAAGATTCTGCAAACAATTATCAAAAGAAGTTCCATAGACGGAGAAATCGTCCATGAAGACTTCCACAATTTATTCACAAAAACCATGAAAGATAGCATACATACATCTTTGAAAAGTAGCAGCAGCATTACATAAACCAAAAGGCATACGTCTATAAGCATAGGTTCCAAAAGGACAAGTGAAAGTTGTTTTCTCTTGATGAGGCTTCCTAACAACAATTTGAGAGAACCCATAATAACCATCAAGAAAGCAGAAATGAGTTTTCTTAGACAACCTTTCTAACATTTGATCAATAAAAGGCAAAGGATAATGATCTTTCTTAGTAACTTTGTTAACCTTCCTAAAATCAATGCACATCCTATAACCAACCACTACTCTTTGAGGAATAAGTTCATTATTTTCATTTGGCACAACATTCATCCCTCCTTTCTTAGGGACACAATGCACTGGACTAACCCATCTACTATCAGCAATAGGATAAATAATACCAGCATGAAGGAGTTTCAATACCTCATTTCTTACCACATCCTTCATCTTAGGATTTAAACAACGTTGATGCTCAACAACTGGCTTTGCATCAGGCTCAATATTAATAGCATGCTGACATATAGCAGGATAAGTATAACCAATAGCACCTCTGTGTTTCTTTAATATTCCCAATAATCTCTCCTCTTCTTTACCAGAAAGTTTAGAACTAATAATAACATGATATAATTTCTTATCATCAATATGAGCATATTTAAGATTGTCAAGCAAAGGCTTTAAATCAAAAACAGAATCCTCCTTGGGTGGTAATGTGGTACCCAAGTCTTCCACCGGTAAATTATGTTTCAGCACCGCTGGCTGATGTAGGAAAATCTCGTCAATTTCATTCCTTTCTTCCATAAAGACATCACTTTCGTGGTCTTCCATGTATTGTTGCAAAGGATTGTTAGGAGAAAGAGCAATAGTAGCCAATTGTTCAACTCTATAATTCTCATTAGGTAATTCAGCTTCATAAGGTGCTTTAGCAAATTTGGAGAAATTAAATTCATAAGACTCTCCATCAAAATTTGTAAGAATTTTCTCCTTTTTACAATCAATAACAGCACCACAAGTGTTTAAGAAAGTTCTACCAAATATAATAGGACAAGTCTCACTAGCAGAAGTGCCTGTACTAGAAAATCAGCATGATATTTAGTTTTACCACATAAGACCTCCACATCTATAACAATACCAATTGGAGAAATAGTTTCCCTATTAGCAAGTTGAATAATCACATCAATGTCTTCAAGTTCACAAGAACCAATTTCATGCATGATTTCTTTATAAAGCTCATAAGGAATAGCACTAGAACTAGCACCAATATCACACAAACCATAATAGCAATGATCACCTATCCTAACAGATAGCACAAGAACAATAAGTTTCCTAGATTTACTAGGATGAGAGACAATATTAGAAGCATATTCACAAAAAATAATGTGTCCCTCTTCTACATTTTCAGAAACAAGGTCCTTTACTATTGCTACTGTAGATTCTACAATTATTTGTTCCTCGGGTTCTACAGGTTTCCTTGCACTTTTATTAACCACACTAGCTAACATATAATGTTCTTTTACCTTAGCAGGGAAAGGCATTTTCTCAATATAAGGTTCAGGCACAATAGAATCAACAATATGAACTTCTATATCTCTAGCAGGAACACAATTAACAATATCTTTATAAGGTGCATGGTACTTGTCCCATTCCTTTTTAGGAATATCAAAATAAGAAGCAAAAGCCTTATATAAGTTTCCAACAACTTGAGAATCAAGACCATAAACAACACTAACATTATGAAAATCATCGGATGGCATAATTTTTTTAATGCATTCATAATCATAGTTTATACCTGACTTTCTACCATTGTCATTCTCCCATCCTTAAGTGTTTTCTTGAATACGGTCAAGAAGATCCCATTTAGCTTCATACGTGTAAGTGATACAGAACAAGAAGCATCGAATAAATCCTTATCATGAAGAGAAAGCCTTGCATAGAAATTATTAATAACAATATTTTTGGGGAGCTCATGAATGGGGCATTTGAGCATTAGTAACTTCAATCTACCCCATGCTTGAGAAATACTCTCTCCGTCTTGAGGCAAAAAATTATATATAATTCCGATCTCTATGAATTTCACTGGGAGGATAGAATTTAGAATAAAAGAGAGGCACAATTTCCTCCCATCCAATAGTCTGGCTATTTTTCAGCAGTTTGAACCATTCAGCGGCTCGGCCTGTCAATGATATAGATAATAATTTCCTCTTCACTTGACCCATTGTAATACCCGCACACTTGAAAAACTCGCATAATTCATGTAAAAAGAGCAAATGATCACCAGGATGGATAGTTCCATCACCTGAATAGCAGTTATTACTAACATGTTTAACAATCTTTATAGGTATTTTATAAGGATCCAAATCATCTGGCGGTGGGTCACTTACTACCCTAGCAGTGGCAGAAGTGCCCGCAAATAAGTACTCAAAAGGAGATCCAAACATAGCGTAATAAAGCAGTAGACAGTAATAAAAACAACACTTACAGCAGAAGCTTCCTTTATCAATTCCACTTCCCAATAGCGCTTCACTCCCTGGCAACGGCACCAGAAAATAGTATTGATGACCCACAAGTATAGGGGGTGTATCGTAATACTTTTGATAAATAAGAGTGTCGAACCCAACGAGGAGCAGAAGGTGTTGACAAACAGTTTTGATGAAGGAATAACTGTAATACTGAAAGATGGATTTGTAGGGGTTTTGATATTGCAGATAAATAAAGTGCGAGTAAATAAAATGCAGTAATAATAATTGCACCAAGTGGCCCAATCCTTTCTTCAGTAAAGGACAAGCCGGTGGGTTTACTTATGATTAACAAACATTCTCGAGGACACACGGGAGGTTTTTGTCAGGTGCTTTTATTCCATGCAGCTGAATAATCTTAGGTGTTTTGATAAGTGTTGTGTGGGTGAACCTATGCTAATGTATCGTCCCATCAAAGACTAATACATACTTGTGATTATACCCCTTGCAAGAATCCGCAACTACAAGAAATTAATTAATAAATAAATCCTACCACAACTTTAAACTCCGGGATCCTACGCTGCCTCGTGCAATGGTTTCCTTACGAGGGTTTAGGTTTCTGTCACTCTCGCAACCCCACAATTAGTAGCCAAATACACGATGCATCCCCCTAGGCCCATAAATGGTGAAGTATCATGTAGTCGACGTTCACATGACACCACTAGGAGAATAACACCACAACTTAAATATCAAACATTAAATATTACTCAACATTACTTCACTACTAACAACTTGACTTCTCACATGTCCTCAAGAACAATACGAACTACTTAGAAGACACCATATGGATCATAATCAGAGGTGATCTAATGGATGATAACAATCTGGTCATAAAGTGCAAACACCGATAAATCTCACAAGCATTAACTACTAACAAGTAATCCACACCGGGAGAGAGATCTAATGTAAAATAACGATAGAGGCCCCTAATTTTTACATCGGGATGACGGTGGATGATGAGGGCGATGGTGATGATGATGATGACGATCTTGATGATGCCCGGAGTGATGGTGGTGACAATGGCGGTGATTTCCCCTCTCCGGAGAGGGATTTCCCCGACAGATTTCTCCCTGCCAGAGAGCTTTTCTCTCTCGGGTGTTTTCCGCCCTGAGGCGGCGGCGGAATAATTCTTCGACGATGGTATGAGGCTTAGGGTTCCCTTGGGGCCAAGTACGCCAAAAATATCCACCAGGGGTGGGCCAGGGTGGCCACTCCACCTGGTGGCGCGGCTAGAGGGGGGGCGTCCACCTGATGGTGTGGGCCCCTGGTGGCCCCCTCTGGTTCTCCTTCTGGCTGGACTCCTCCTCTGAACTTCTAAGACACCCCGTATGTCCCCCTTCTTCTTCTTCTGATCTTCTGATATATGGTATCTCGACGATGCTTTTTTCCACCAGATTTGTGGTCCCGGTGTTTATTCTCCAACAATTATTAAACATGCAAAATAAGATAAAATAACATAAGGGATGCATCATAACATGAAATATATCGACGAATAACAGAAAATTATGATATAAAATAGTGATGCAAAATGGACGTATCAGGGCTTTTTCTGGATAGGAAATAAAAACAACTATACTAGGGATGAAATTTGCTCACCGAGTAAACCCGAGAATTTGATACCAAGATGATATGGGGTGGCCCGATCTTCTCAATAAGCTCTCTCTATTTTTGGTGGATGTTTTGTAGATTTTCTGATAACTAGTGCTACACTGAGACCTCTCACTTGGATAACCCCTATTGCCAATGCAACAACAATCTATCCCTTTGGATATTCTGAACTACACAATCTTGCACACGCAATCAAAGATCACGAGTGGTCATGTATCCCCAACAAGATATCATGCAACTTTGCAATGGTAATACTTCAAGATGAATGCTTAGCAGCAATACAATCTAGAGGCTAGGGTTTTTGGTTTAAATTTTTTTGAGCTTTCCACACGCAAGTGGGGAGTATATATAGGTGGAGGTTCGGCCACAAGGGCTCCTTGCGCAAACACCACTTGTGATGACCCAACACACCACTGCATGTGCAGTGCGCAAGTCGATGACATAATACTCACAGAAGGACTTAACTGTGAATATTACATCCCTCAGAGTAGTACAACAGAAACATAGCGGGACCAGGCAAAACTATAGAATACAAACTTCATTACAAAATCTCGAGAATCTCTCTGATGAATCAAGAAGATCTCACACAAATGAACATCAGAAGAAATAAAGCAAAGATCCAAGCTGGAGAAGAACTCTAGCTCAGAACTAAATCCACTACGGCTGATGTCAGCCCTAATCTATGGCTTGTAATAGCTAAGTCCAAGAATGGTCTTCACGTACACCTTGATAGCTTCTCCTCCACCAGCGTTATTGATGACGAGGCTTTCCTGGCTAAGTAAGAGATGACTCCACCTAGCTTCATGAGGTAGTGATGGCTTCACGATGACGACTTCCATAGGCTTCAACTCTAAGCAGGGGTCAAACAGGAACGAATGAGTAACGAGCGTTACTCAGCAAGTTCATGATATATAGAGGGTAGTTTGATGCACTAACTACAGCTTTAGACTCAAAAGAGTCATAAGCTAATGCAAGGTTTTTGTAAATCTTTCTTCAAGAGGTTGCTTTTAAATTCTGAAAACTATGCCCGCCAGATCTTCACAGGACTAGAACTTCATGGAGTTGCCTTTCCTGCGGTGTTCGCAGCTCCTTCCCGGAACAGGGGGTAACATGCCACATCCTTTTACACTATGCAGAGGTGCGTTACTTTATCCATGGGCGACCAAGACCATGTTGCACAACCAGACTCGAGATCCTGTCCACTCCCACTCAGGTGTGGCGCCCGGTTGTTGGTCCAAGCCAAACCGTGCTTCTCCGCACAACGCATGCCTACCCATTTCTGCCAGCAGGTTGAACGCCCGATTCCACCCCTCACGATGGAGATCTACGCGCCCCTGGCAGACACTCATAGACCCTAGAGTCCGTGGGACGTAAGGGCTCCCACCCATGTGCATGTAGTCCCGCAGAACCTACAGCGTACGTCTCTGGCAGTCCGCTGACATGCGAACGAGAAAAGATCACAGCTGACTTACTGCCCCCATAGAAGACCCATGGTCAACGCGGTATTTATGGCGCAAGAATCCTGACGGCGGTTGTGATTAATCCTAGGTAATACTTTCCCATGCAGATGGAACCTTCCTTAGACCTATTCATCTTACCATGGTTCCATCCGCCCACCAAACAGAACACTACCACTCGGGTAGTCATTCAATTAGTCATATTATTATAAAAATAGGATCATGCATTCTTTTGAGACTAGGTGGTAATACGATAGAGTTTTTGCAATTAGTTTGTTATGAAGTACTGCAAAGGATATGAGCAAGTGATGAACTTGCATGAGATTGAAATAACCATAATAATCAATGTCTTCGGGGTTCGAGGGTCGCGTAGACAATTCTGACATCTGAAAGATAGCAAAGTAGTCCCGGTACGGACTACATAAAACATTGGCAAGATGATACATGCATAGTAATGAGATGCATCGTGAATTACCCTGGAAAACACCCTAGCTTACAAGTGTAAGCCACGTTTGATACGATATCTAAATCACACAGGTTTTAGGTGAAATGTTTCATTACTTGTGGTGATGTGGTTATTAGTTATTTTAGACTTACATGTTTTTCACTTTTACTTAGCAAACAATTGTTATCATGTTTAGGTAGAAGTGTTTATTACTTGATTAGATAACAAAACAACAACACATAGAAAACAACTATTAAAATGATAACAAATACATTTTATTTTATATTTTAAATTGTAGAGCTTATGTCAAAGAGTTGAATGGAAAATGAGTAACTAATACAACCAACTCAATCATCACATAACTTGCTATTGCCATGTGATGATAGGTTTAGTAGATGTGAAAACATGAGGGTTTTATTAATAAAGGAAATAATGTTGTGGCAGTTATTTCAGATTATAATAAAACATCATAGAATTTTATTATATTTTTGGAAACAAGTTTATAAGTTGAATAAAATGTTTTATGTTTGACATATTTGAATTGGAAATGCTTTTCTCTTTAATTTGATATATCATTCAATGCTTTCTGAAAATATTTGAATAAATTATTAATTTATTAATTTTAAATGAATTAAATGACTAGGCAAATGTTGCACACATGAAAACTTGGTCAAATGACCATGAAAACATCATATATGAGTTGCATTTGTCATTTGGAGCATTTTGGTATATAACTTGTATTTTTCTGATTTTATGAATTATCTATTATTTTTCTCAATTTTAAATGATTTAATTTAGTTAAAGAAAATATTTAATTTTAAATTTTATTAAACATTTTTGAAAAGTTGATAAAATTTTAGATTATATTTTTCTAAACATTTCCATATTTTATTTGTATTTTTCTGATTATTGGATTAAAAGTTATTGAATTATTAAGTTCAATTATTTTTCTGTTAATTTGAATTGACAAGTGGAGTCCACCTGTCAGTTTTTGTTTTTTTATTCGAAAATAAATAAAAACAAAAGGAAAAGGGCCCATGACTTCATGATGATGTCATGGTTGCGTCAGCAATGGAGCAATCTCTCCTGTTGAGATTAAATCCGTCGATTTACTCCAAATTAGCTTGAGGGATTTGTTCTACTAGCTAGCTACGGTCCCTGGGAACCTATTTGAGGCGGCGGACTGACCAAATGGTCTTTGAGTGGCCGGCGGCGAGCTCATCTGCGACGGACGGTGGTGGTTGATGGCGCTACAACGAACCCGGAAACGATTGACCAAACGGAAAGCACCGTAATGCTCTACGGCTTACCAGGAGTATGGTGGAGGTGTTGAGGAGGCAAGGCGCGGCCGGAGAATGGAGAATTTCGCACAGCGGCCGTCACCAGAGAGGAAAGGGAACGGAGGATTCCGGCGGCCCCTAGATTTCCCAGCTTGCGTGCGTGCCCGAGGAGGTCGACGAGGACCTGGCGCGTCTCCCTTTGGCCTCAGCTCCTCCAGTGCTGCCCGGAGTTGACGGCGGCGAGCGGTGGCCGTGGGGTTAGGGTTAGGGTTCCGGTTCGGTTACAGAGAGAGAGAAACGAGTAAGGAGAGTGAGCGAGAGAGAGAGAGGTGAAGAGGACCATGGCGTCGACGTGGTGTAGATATCCTCCCCAGCAAGAGGTCGGAGGGGAGGTGGCAGCGGCGAGATCGACACGACGACGTTCTCCTCTGCCTTCTGGCAGAGGAATTTTAGTTCTTTTAGACTTACATATGTTTCACTTTTACTTAGCAAACAATTGTTATCATGTTTAGTTAGAAGTGGTTTATTACTTGGTTAGGCAATAAGACCACGACACATGGAAAACAACTATTGAAAAGATAACAGTCACATTTTGTTTTATATTCAAAAAGTGTAGAGCATATGACAAAGAGTTTAGTTAAAAATGATGAACTAATGCAACTAACTTTATCATCACATAACTTACTAATAACTTGTGATGATAGGTTTGGTAGGTGTGAAAACACTAGGGTTTTATTAATAATGAAAATACTGTTGTGGTAATTGTTTTCTGGTTATAATGGAACACTATAGAATTTCATTAAACTTTTAGAAACAAGTTTATAACTTAAAAAAATGTTTTATGTTTGTCATATTTGAGTTGGAAATGTTTTTCTCTTTAATTTGCTATATCATTTGAAGTTTTCTGAAAAGATTTGAATAAGATATTAATTTATTAAATTTAAATGAATTAAGTGATTAGGCAAAATATTGTATACATGAAAACTTGGTCAAATTACTATGAAAACATCATAGATGATTTATATTTTTCATTTTGAGCATTTTGGTATATAACTTGTATTTTTCAGATTTTATGAATTTTTATTATTTTCTCAATTTTAAATGATTTAATTCAATTAAAGAAAATATTTAATTTTAATTTCTTCAAACATGTTTTAAAAGTTGATAAACATATAGATTTTATTTTTCTAAACATTTTGATATATTTTTCATATTTTTCTGATTAACAGAATAAAAGACATTTATTTAACAAATTTTAATTATTTACCGATTTTAAAATGACAGGTGGGGTCCACGTGGTAGTTGTAATTCAATTAAATAGAAAAATAGTGTATGACGTCATGCGGATGTCAGGATTGAGTCATCACCGGTGGGGATTGCTACTATGATGATGCAATTGGTCGATTTGATGCGAATTGGCCCGATTAACTGGTACTACTCGGTAAAGGATGAAGTGAGGAGTCTAGGGGTGGCAGCGGCTTGACCAATAGGTCACCGGAGACTCGCCGGCGTGCAATTTCGTGGTGGCCGGCGGCGGTGCATGATGAGGTGACGAATTAGACGATGAAATTTTAAACGGAGGGCACCCAGAGGTTCCCTACCTCGCCGCGAAGCTCTTGGTAGCGTTGATGAAGCAAAATAAGGTCATGGTCGCCGCCGGCGTGCTCCTTTTGACGGACGGACTTGAGAACGACAGCGGAATTCGCACTGCTTGAGGAACCTCCAACCGTGCTCTTGCTCGAGGAGGTCTAGGAGGATCTCGCACACCCCGTGGTGGTCTCGGTTGCTTCCGGGGCTGCCGAAATCGACGGCAACAGCGGTGGTGGCCGACGATTAGGGTTAGGGTTTCGGGGCAGTTCTCTGCCTAGAGAGAGAGAGAGAGAGAGAGAGAGAGAGAGAGAGAGAGAGAGAGTGCGTGCGAGGAGAGCTCGATGTAGACGACTCCCTAGTGATCCTATCCTTGCAATCAACGGTAGCAGGAGGTGGCACATCGAAATGACTCGACCACGACCGCCTCCGCCTTTTGGCTGGAGGTGGAAGAAGAAAGAAATAAACGTTTTCTGAATAACCCCCTGAAAGTTTTTTACAAATTACAACAAAGTCCTTTTGTTACTAAAACTGAGAGTAAATTAATGTTTTCAGGGCCTTTTTGTGAACAGAAAAATTATTAAAAATCATATTTGAATTTCTTATCAAATTTCACATCTCACCATGTTTTGTTTTGGTGAATTTGAATAATATTTGTATTTTTTATTTAGGGTGCTAGATTAAGTGATTTTGTTGTTTTCTCCTCTTTTAATTTATTTAATAGCTTTCAAATTATGCCAAAGCATGTTTAATAAAAGTACACACTCCATCTTGTGGATACCAAGGTGGTGTATCATAATTGGACAATTTTAAGTATAATCCCTTATAGAAAATACTTTGGTAAAATTACTTGGTACTGGTTCTATGCACTGTTATGGAAATCATTTAACATAGCATTTCATTCCATGTCACACCAAATGATTTTAATGGGTGAAGGAACTTGTTTTCCTTTTATAATACTATGTTATTTTCATAGCTAAAACTCTTAGCAATTTTGGTTGGCATTATACTTAGGTGTGTGTGATGCATGTAAAATGCATAGATGAATTTTGCATATTTTCACATGGTTTTCTATTACATATTGCATCATATAAGGGTATAATTTAATGTTTTATAGTATTTTGGGGTTAAATTACAAAGTCCCCCAACTTTTATGAAATTAACCCTGCCTGTCAGAAACCCCATTTTCTATATTTTTGACGTTTCAGGGGGCAAACTTCCGCGAAATCACCTGAAAATCTGCGGGGGTCATTTTCTTGGAAGGAGAAGACTTGCGGGCGAAGGATCCACGAGAATTGGGCAAGAAGGCCCAAAAGAGGACCCTCCACGCGGCCAGATTCCTTGGACGCGTGAGAGGCCCCCTTTTGGCCCCCGTGGCCCCAATTCCTTCCATCTTCGACTTACCGACTCCGTCTTGACCTAAAACCGACTATAAAAAGGGTCCCCCGTACCCTTAAGGAGGAGAGCGCCGCCAAAACACCAAAACACCGAAATAGAGACCTGGAGTTCCAGATTGGAGGGGGAAAACTCCAGCGGGGCGCCGCCGGTGTGATCTCCTACCCCTCCAACGTCATCTCCATCGACATCTCCATGAAGAGGGAGTAGTCCACCCTAGGGCTATGGGTTTGTGGAAGTAGCACTTGTATCTCTCTCTCTATGTGCTTCACTAATTAGATCCGTATGAGATGCCTCACATGATTACGGGCACCGTTGTAATTCCTATGTGGTGGATCTTTTCTATGAGTTATTGAATCAGAGATTGCAATTGTTTCTCTTGAGTTATTTGAGTAGATGTATCTTATGTACCCCGTTCTTATTTGCTAGCTTTGATCAATCTATTTCTTGAGAGCGTGTGTGGGGTGATGGGTGCATTAGTTGGAGTAACGGGGGGTGGCTAGTGCTGTGAAAGTGACAGAAGTTCAGCGATCCACTTAGGTTTTGTTAAACCTTTCTTAGTTACCTCACTAGGGATAAAAAGGAGTACCTTGTTACCGGGGATTTGAAGTGACACTAATCAATCTCCATGACTAGATCTAGCAAGTTCTTACTTCAACTTCATGTCACATTGCTTAAAGCTATACTCTGGTTTTTCCTTAATTATCGAGGTGTTATGATTTATTTCGCATCTTGGTGGAGTATAAGAGGGATCAATATGACCATAGAGATCTCTATGCTAGGACGTGATGCCCATATGAAAGTACTCAATGTTAAACATGTTATTGTAATCTCACATGTAATTCTTTATGTCCACCGTCTACCACTTTATTTGAGAGAATGCAAGTGTGAAACCATGAACCCCGGTCCTATTTTAAATATAAGAAAACACTCTAGTTACTTTGCTGCACTTTACTTTACTTGCATCTCCAATTCGAATTTACATTATCTCCATCACCACTTGCATCACAAAAATACAAAAACAATCCATTGCATATTTATTTTCTCATTTGCATTTAGTAGTAGATTTAATTATTGCATATTTACTTTCAGTTTTGCATTGCAATTTAGAAGTCTCACACCTTGTGCTTGACAACCACTTGGTGAGGTTGAGGGTACAAAATTCTCTACTTGTTTGCAGGATCCTGGAGGAAGCTTGGAAGACAACTGCCGAAATACTGGCTCCCCAAGAGTTCGATATAAACCCTCGAGTCACCCTCGTGGGGAAGAAGGCTTGCCACTAGCTACACACTCTGCACTTGGAGTCTCAACCTAGCCATCAAGCGTTTTTCTGGCGCCGTTGCCGGGGAGCCATAGGTGAAGGAGTTGTCCAAGGGAGCTCACAAGAAGTCTTCATCACCAACAAGGTGTGCAAACACCTAGGCTTGGGGAGGTTGCACCTACGTGAGTACTGTCTTTTCTATCTCCACCTTCTTTCAAGTAGATTGTTTTGTTTCTTGTCTTGTTTTTGTTTTTGTTCTTGTTTTTGTTTTGTCTTGCATATTTTATTTTAGTTTGCATTTTAGTTTTGCATTTAGTTATCTAGATTATTTTAGTATTTCGAATTTGCTCAGTTACTTTACTTTTTTTTGCATAAAAAATTAAAAACTACATAAAAACTTGGAAAATGGAGCAGAGAACTTATTGGCCATTCAGTGTTAGGAATTTCCCTCAAGAGCTAAATATTCTCGTTGAAAAATTAGAGGTAGATCCTAGTGTTATTAAAATGATTTATGAATCTTGTTTCTATGGAAAGCCTAAAGAAGATCCTTTGTTCCATCTTAAGAAATTTGATGAAAGATGTAAAACTTTGAACTTGAATCATGCAAACATCAACACTACTAAAGTTAAACTCTTTCCCTACTCACTAGGAGGCAAAGCATTAGATTGGATATTAAGATGGCCTCCTAGCAATTTTACTACTTGGTTCAACTTAAGGGCTGCATTTATTGCAAGGTATTGTCATGCTGAAAAGAATTACAATGTTAAACAATTGCTCATTACCTTTAAACAAGAAAAAGATGAATCAATGATACAAGCATGGGAGAGATTTAGAAGTAGAGCATATGGAATAGGGCATGGCTTTAGAGATTGGATACTTATGCATATGTTTTATAAGGGACTTTCTGAAACTTCAAGAGCCTTTTTAGATAATGAATGTGGGGGATCTTTTACTAGTACTAATGCTGCAAATACCCATGTTTTGCTTGAAAGTTTGCTCTTAGAGGTTAAAATTAAAGAGAGCTTAAAAAAGGCTGAAGTACCCGAGGATATTTTTGATGATCGCTATGAGATTTTTAATATGCATAATAGAAAAGGAAAAGTAGAGGAAATTATGATGCTTACTAAAATTAAGGATCCATTGCTTGATTTAGAAAAAAGTAGCTTGCAAGAACTTATTTCTACTCTCCAAAAATTTGCTAGTGATCCCACTATAAATATTAATCAACCTGGCTTTGGATCTTATATTGCTAATCATGTCTTGCAAGAAAAAATTGCTAGATACAAGAATGAGGCCATGATACCTCCTAAGCTTGGGGATGTATGGATCCCCAAGGTGCTAGTTTCAATTGGAAAAGAAATTCACCATGCTATGTTAGATCTAGGTTCTAGTGTATCGGTACTCTCTAAAGAATTATATGAATTACTAGAACTAGAAAATTTAGAAAAGTGCTCAAGTGAATTTGTCCTTGCTGATAACTCTACTAAACATGCTGTAGGACAATTAAAAGATGTTATGATTGAATTGCACATGACTTTCGTACCCGTTGATTTCATTATTATGGATATGGGGGATAAATCACCTAGTCCTATTATTTTGGGTAGACCTTTTCTTCGTACTACAGGTGCAATCATAGACTCCAAGGAAGGGAATGTCAAGTTTCAGTTCCCTCACAAGAAAAGCATGGAGCACTTCCCAAGGAAGAGGGGCACGCTGAAGAACAAGCTCCCTCATGAGCTTTATCCCTCTTGATTATCAAGTAAGTAAAGCCTAGCTATAGGGCTATAAAGAAAGCGCTTTACGGGAGGCAACCCGGTTGTTTTTGTTTGGATTTTACTAGTGTCCTCTTTCTGTCTCAAGAGATTAGTTTTTTTTGTTTTAATTCTGGAGTTTTCAATAAAGAGTCAAGTCAAACCCATTTGGACTTATAAGTTGCTATCCTAGTGCATGAAATTTCTGTTTCAGCACGAGTCTGCTCACCGTATGATTTTACGTTTTTTATTGGTATGTCGGATTGAGCTAATTTTTTAGTATGTTCTGCAACTTTTCGTCCTCTATAAGAACAAAAATTGGCTTAATTTTTTGACGAGTCTAGCTTAGGAAAAAACGTTCGTTTTGCTGCTGCTGCTTTTCTGGACAGATTCTGCCTTCTTTTGTTTTATGCACTCTTTGGGCTTGGGAATCGAATTTCCATGATTCTTTCAAGCAAGAGAGTGAACATACAACATAATTAACCTTATTGTCTATCTACTGGAGCATTTTATTTGGAATTTTGCACAGCAAGCATGTGATTTGTTTGTCCTTGCTAATCTCACCCCACAGAAAAAGAATGGGAGAAACATGTTTTGTGAAGTTTTTTCACAGGGAATAGAGGAGCTGCGCCTCAAGACATCCAAGAATGGTGAAATCCATAAGCTTAGGGATGTGATGAACACCCCACTGGAGCTACACTCTTTTGGTTAGCACACGTCTACTTTCTGTTTTTCTAAGCAAAGCATTTATCGTAGAGACTTGAAGCGTCTAGTTTTTGTTTTTATTTTTGTTTTGATAAGACCACCACCATCATTTTATATGAGATTGAGCTACTGGAGTTTGGGGTTGGAATGTATTGGATGCTAGTATTATAACTTGGAATAGGGATGCCATGGTTGATTTGAAGAGCTACATATGTTTGCATGATTTATAGGCTTTTTATGTGTAGAAATTTGCAATAATGTTGTGTTGAGCTATCTCTTATTCATGTCCTTGATGTTAATTGCTGGTCTATTTAGTTTGTCATGAAATGAGTAGTTCTATGGACATATGCATGCATAGTAGCTGGTCAACTATCTACCTCTTTCTAGCCCAAAAATTTAAAAATTCCAACAAGTAAAAACTTGTTTCCAACACTCCTTAGCCAAGTATTTCCAGTGAGTCCACCATATTTTCCCATTAGCTTCATTGCTATTCCGAGTATGTTCACCATGTTATTGTGTTATTTATGTTCTAAATTAAGATATTCACTTTATTAATTGTCATGGGTTGAACTTGGGATAGGACTCTCACGAACTTTTGAAGGCACACTTTACTTTTTATGCATCTAATAAACATGACCCAATAATGGGAGCCACAAGTTTTGCGTTTGACAAGTGTGTGGTTGGTAGCTAGCTATAAACGTGTATCACCGGAAAGCTTTCAACATTGCACAAAAAATTTACATTTGGTTGATATCATGTACTTTTGTTTTTGGACTCCTGCCACGCCGAAATGAAATAGAGGAATAGTAAGTTTTGATGAGTAAGTATCTATATGACTAGAGAAACGCATTGGGCCGCTAACCCAAGCCATGATTTATCATGGTGGAAATTTACTTACAGCTCGAGTGACTCTACAACACATCATATAATAAAATAAGAAGCTATTCATAATAGTGAATGAAAATAAAAAGGACGATGAGTCTACTCCGTTTGTTCATCTTTTCATTGTAACATGGGCTTGTTTCCATGTCATGGGGCAAGAGGTACCTCTTTGCGGTTCTCTATGATGTCATTAATACTTATTATGATTGTACAAAGCTTATTAAGAATCTTAAGTTGAGTAATCATGGAGTAGGTTTTCACACTCACGGGGCATGAGGCTTTCAACCACCTTGTCATTCTCATTACTTAAATACTCACAATTCTAAGATGCTAGTGATAAAGGGGCAATGAGAGTCCTAGATCAATGGATACCACATTTCAATTAGTAATTTTAGTTGAATAATTTAGAGGCTAAATAAGACTTGATCATGTTTCACCTCTACTCAATTTTCTCCAAAGTGTCCACCATATTTTCTATTCTCCATTATGCTATTCTTTGACCAATATAGGATTTTATTTTTCATTTTGTGTATGCATTTGGTCCATAGTGCTTTTATTTCATTATACACTTTGTGAACTTTCATGAAGCATCTTTGCTTGCATATTATATATTTCTTACAACATGAATTGTATATTGCTACGCATTTCTAGTATTAATCATTTGATTATATGTAGCATGAATAATCCTCCTTGATATCCCATGATTGTTTCAATATGCAAAACCCATCTTAGTTTTATCACCTTCATACTCGAGGACGAGCATGGGTTAAGCTTGGGGATGTTGATGCATGTAAAATGCATAGATGAATTTTGCATATTTTCACATGGTTTTCTATTACATATTGCATCATATAAGGGTATAATTCATTGTTTTATAGTATTTTGGGGTTAAATTACAAAGTCCCCCAACTTTTATGGAATTAACCCTGCCTGTCAGAAACCCCGTTTTCTATATTTTTGACGTTTCAGGGAGCAAACTTCCGCGAAATCACCTGAAAATCTGCGGGGGTCATTTTCTTGGAAGGAGAAGACTTGCGGGCGAAGGATCCACGAGAATTTGGCAAGGAGGCCCAAAAGAGGACCCTCCACACGGCCAGATTCCTTGGCCGCGTGAGAGGCCCCCTTTTGGCCCCTGTGGCCCCAATTCCTTCCATCTTCGACTTACCGACTCCGTCTTGACCTAAAACCGACTATAAAAATGGTCCCCCGTACCCTTACGGAGGAGAGCGCCGTCGAAACACCGAAACAGAGACCTGGAGTTCCAGATTGGAGGGGGAAAACTCCGGCGGGGCGCCGCCGGTGTTATCTCCTACCCCTCCAACGTCATCTCCATCGACATCTCCATGAAGAGGGAGTAGTCCACCCAGGGCTATGGGTTTGTGGAAGTAGCACTTGTATCTCTCTCTCTTTCTCTCTATGTGCTTCACTAATTAGATCCGTATGAGCTGCCTTACATGATTACGGGCACCGTTATAATTCATATGTGGTGGATCTTTTCTATGAGTTATTGAATCTGATATTGCAATTGTTTCTCTTGAGTTATTTGAGTAGATGTATCTTATGTACCCCGTTCTTATTTGCTAGCTTTGATCAATCTAGTTCTTGAGAGCGTATGTGGGGTGATGGGTGCATTAGTTGGAGTAACGGGGGGTGGCTAGTGCTGTGAAAGTGACAGAAGTTCAGCGATCCACTTAGGTTTTGTTAAACCTTTCTTAGTTACCTCACTAGGGATAAAAAGGAGTACCTTGTTACCGGGGATTTTAAGTGACACTAATCAATCTCCATGACTAGATCTAGCAAGTTCTTACTTCAACTTCATGTCACATTGATTAAAGCTATACTCTGGTTTTTCCTTAATTATCGGGGTGTTATGATTTATTTCGCATCTTGGTGGAGTATAAGAGGGATCAATATGACCGTAGAGATCTCTATGCTAGGACGTGATGCCCATATGAAAGTACTCAATGTTAAACATGTTATTGTAATCTCACATGTAATTCTTTATGTCCACCGTCTACCACTTTATTTGAGAGAATGCAAGTGTGAAACCATGAACCCCAGTCCTATTTTAAATATAAGAAAACACTTTAGTTACTTTGCTGCACTTTACTTTACTTGCATCTCCAATTCGAATTTACATTATCTCCATCACCACTTGCATCACAAAAATACAAAAACAATCCATTGCATATTTATTTTCTCATTTGCATTTAGTAGTAGATTTAATTATTGCACATTTACTTTCAGTTTTGCATTGCAATTTAGAAGTCTCACACCTTGTGCTTGACAACCACTTGGTGAGTTTGAGGGCACAAAATTCTCTACTTGTTTGCAGGATCCTCGAGGAAGCTTGGAAGACAACTGCTGAAATACTGGCTCCCCAAGAGTTCGATATAAACCCTTGAGTCACCCTCGTGGGGAAGAAGGCTTGCCACTAGCTACACACTCTGCACTTGGAGTCTCAACCTAGCCATCAGTGTGTAAACCATGTTTGTTGTTTTTAGTATTGGATCAAGTGGGCAATATGGGTGGCCTTTGAAATCTCTTTGTTTGTTTTCCACTAGGTTCAAATATGAATATTATCCATGCTTGTTTTAAAACAAGTGATCATTTATATGTTTATGTATAGGTGAGATTTTTGTTATCATCTGTTAGTCTCATCTATGAAAAGGATTTGGAAAGCAAGGTATTAGCTTGTTTTCATCTACCTCCACATATCAAGACATGTGGATGCAATACCTTGTTGTTATTTTTTTCTGGATACTTGTTTCCATTTAAGAGATTTACTATTTGTTCGTCATCTCTGTTGAGCTTTACATGGCATAGAGGTTATGGATTCTCTAACATTAAGTAATGCTTTACTGAATAAATTCTTCCGATCCCCTACTGAGGCAGTGTTGCTTCTTGTGGTCTTCTGTTGCTTGATGTTCTTCTCTCTAGTTGCCACTAGTCTTCTGTTATTACCTTTGTCCATTGCAGATAGATTCCTCTCTTGGTTTCCAACCTCATCTGTCTCACCATTTTGGTGAAAACATCCAATTACTCCAAGCAAGAATTTCACTTAGATGATTGTAAAAGAATGTGAGTTTGTTTTATGACATCAATTAGCCTTAAGCATATAAGAAGAATCTGTTGACAAGTTTGCAAGGCTTGTCCCCAAATTACTTTTCATATACAAGAGGCCGAGATGTACTAGGTTGTTCAACCTTCTGTTTGTTTGTGTATGACACTCAATTGTTTGAGTATACAAAAGTGGTCTGTTAACAAGGTAGCTAGTCCTGTTATCAAACTACTTCTATATAACACTAACATTGGAGTATCACACTATTTCAAGAGGAGTTGATAAGATCAGATCGGGATATAAGAGTTTCCAAGTACTCTTATGGTCAATTGGAATAATACTTCTATAATACTCTGAGGAATCTTTCTGATGATCTTCTTGTGGTGGTTCCTCTGTTCTTGTGGTTGCTTATCTTGCTGAATGATTCAGAGAAGACTAAAAACAAGATAGAATAGTCCAAGCAACATAACAAGATCTAGATTAAGAATTAGTTCATGCTTTTATTATCCTTTCATATACTTCTTATTTTATTTCCCCAAAGATAGATACTTGTCTCATACATGATTTATTTTATTTAGCTTTCAATCCAATTCCTCTAATAGAGGTTATAACTTGTTGTTGTTCATTACTTATATCCAGAGATCCTTTAGTTTTTAAATGATAATTTGAATAGAGATGTGGAATGCTTATGGAATGATGACTTAATAATAAGTTGATCAAATGGTTCATTGATGTGTTGAGATTTCAGATACTCGCTTGTATAAGATGAATGAGACAATGATCATGAGAAGATGATTGGGGTTTAATGATTTAAGTCAGAGTTGGTAGATATTTTCTCAGGGTGTCATGTTGTTATTTATGTTCTTCATTTGTAAACATAATGCATGCATAAAGGTTTGGAATATCATATGTAATGATCAAGGTTTAACAGTAGTTTAGGAAGGTTTGTTTCTTCTTTAAGTTACTACTTTTATGGTTGATGATATATGTACATATTCGATAAATATGTTAATACAATTATCAAGTCATTTCCCACTTGTGGGTTTTGAGTTAACACTAGTTTGTATCTATTGTGTTCTATTAAACCTTTGTTATTTTATTGTGAATGTGCACTTCACAATTATGAGAAGTTTATAAAGGTGTGATGTGACTGGTTGATAACTTAGAGAGTTGTTGTTTTATAGGTGATGACATCTTTGTTGATGAGATGGTTAAGTTGTGTATTACTTATTGGTGAAAGTATGATCATCAATTATGAGATTTGGATTCTCACCCCTCTTTGAGTTCTAGATACCTAGTGAATTATCCCAAGTAACTTATAGACTTGAGGTTAGATTTGTTAAGAGTTAGTATTGGCCACAACCAATTATGGTTTGAGTAACCAGATGATTTGGTTTCTAGAGATACTATGTTATACAGATCACTCCAAATGTACTCTTGACTAGATGAACTAGACCTATTTCATCATGTCAAGTGAAACATTGGTCACTTTTATTCGTTTAAACTTTCGCGCCAAAATTTCCCGTACTTTTAGATGCATGCTTTGCAAATGCACATATTAAATTTAGATCCTTATAACCTCCCAATCACTGGGATGTTACAGGAGAAGAGGACCACGACGTCGACGTGGTGTACATATCCTCCCCAGCAAGCGGTCGGAGGGGAGGTGGCAGCGGCAAGATCGACACGGCGACGTTCTCCTCTACCTTCTGGCAGAGGAAGAAGAAAGAGGAAAAGAAATGCGAAATTTCAATAAACCCCTGTAGTTTCTAATTTTTACAACTAGGTCCTTCTATTTAAAAGAACCACTATTTTTAGGGCCTTTCTGTAAACATAAAAAAATAATAAAAATCAGTTTTGGAATCTTGATTAAATTTCCAAACTCACCATGTTTTTCTTTTTCAATTTTGAACAAGATTTAAATTTTATACCTAGGGTGCTAGATTAAGTGATTTTTGTTATTTCTCTCCATTTAATTTATTAAATGGCTTTAAAATTTGTTTTAGGCATGACTATCCTATTCACACAACACACATATGATTCACCAAGTGGTGTGTTCTAATTGGACCATTTTAGATATAAATTCTTTTAGAAAATAATTTGGTAACATTACTTGGTAATGTTTCTATGCATTGAAAATGAAAATCACTTAATAGAGAATTGTATTCCATGCAAACCAAATGGTGTTGGTTAGTGAATGGACTTGTTTTCTTTTTATGTAACTTTGTTATTCTTATAATTGAAACTCTTAGCACTAATGGTTGACATTTTACCTAAGTGTATGTAAACCATGTTTGTTATTTTCAGCACTTGATCAAGTGGAAAACATGAGTGGCTTTGAAACCTCATTTGTTTGTTTTTCACCAGCTTCCAAATGTGGATATTATCTCATGTTGTTTTAGAACATGTAATCACTTACATGGTTATGTGTAGATGCAATTTTGTTATCATCTGTTAGTGTTACATATGAAAAGGATATGGAAAAACAATGTATTGCCTGTTACCATTAATCTCGATATATCAAAGACATGTGGCTGCAATGGCTGGTTATTATTTCATACTTGATAACTATTTCCATTAAAGATATTATTATGAACTCCTCATTTGATGGGCTTGACAAGGCATATAAGTTATAGATCTTCTAATATTACCTAATGCTTCACTGAATAATCTCTTATACTCCCTTACTGAGGCAGTGTTGCTCCTTGTTGACTTATGTTGCTTGATGTTCTTGTCACTGGTTGCCACTTGTCTTCAGATATTTCCTTGTTCAATAGCAAGTAAATTCAGCTCTTGGATTCCACCTTCACCGTCTCACCCTTGTGGTGAAAACAACCAATTACTCCAAGCAAAGGTTTCACTTAGATGATTATAAAAGGATATAAGTTTGTTTTATGACATCAAGTTGCACTTATGCATATAAGAAGAATTTGTAAACAAGGTAGCTAATCTTGCCTCCAAATTACTACTCATATACAATAGGCTGAGATGTACTATGTTATTCAACCTTCTGTTTGTTTGTGTATGACACTCAATTGTTTGAGTATACAAAAGCGATCTGTTAACAAGGTAATTAGTCTTGTTACCAAACTACTTCTATATAACACTAACATTGGAATATCACACTGTTTCAAGAGTGTTAATAAGATCAGATCAATATATAAGAGTTTCCAAGTACTCTTATGATAGATTGGAATAACACTTCTAAAACACTCTAAATAATCTTCTTGAAGATCTTCATGTGGTAGTTCCTCCTTTCTTGTGGTTTCTTCTCTTGCAGAATGATTCAGAGAAGATTGGGAAAACAAGATAATCTAGACAAAGTAACAAGATCTTGATTTAAGAGTTAGTTCATGCTTTTATTATCCTTCCATATACTTCTTATTTTATTTCCCAAAAAATATGTACTTGTCTCATACATGATTAGTTTTACTTAGCTTTCCATTCAATTCCTCTAATAGAGGTTATACTTGTTGTTTTCTTTACTTTTACCTAGAGATACTTCAGTTATAGAATTGTTGGATTTGAGTAGAGGTGTGTAATGCTTATGGAATGATGACTTAATAGTAATTGGATCAAATGGTTCATTGAGGTGTTGAGATTTCATATGTTCACTTGTATAAGATGATTGAAACAATGAGCATGTGAAAGTCATTGAGGTTTAATGACTTATGTCATAGTTGTTATTTGTTCTCCCAGGTGTCATGATCTACTTTATATTCATTACTTTATTAACTTTGTCATTCATAATGCAGATATAGAGATTTCGGTATATCATATGTAATGATCAAGGTTTATCAGTAGTTGAAGAAGATTTATTTCTTCTTGTAGATACTTCTTTTATGATTGATGAGATATGTACATATTCGATAATTATGTTAATACAATTATTATGTGATTTTCCACTTGTGGGTTTTGAGTTAACACTTGTTTGTATCACTAGTGTTCTATTGATTATTTGTTATGTAATTGTGATGGTTCACCTGATAGTTATGAGATGATTTATAAAGATGTTGTGGAAATGAATCGATAGCTTATGGAGTTTTTTTTTATAAAATATCACATCTCTGTTGATGAGATGGTTCAATTATGCATTACTCAATTGTGGAAGTATGATTATCACTTATGTGATTTGGATACTCACCCCTCTTTGGTTGTAATTATCTAATGAATTATCCCAAGACACTTATAGACTTGTGGTTAAGGTTGTTGATAGTTTGTGTTTGATCATAACCAATTATGGTTTGTCTTATCAAGTGATTTGGTTTCTTAAGATACTTGTTATAAAGATCATTCCAAATGTACTCCTGACTAGATGAACTAGACCTATTTCATCATGTCAAGTGAAACATTGGTCACTTTGGTTTGTTTAAACTTTCGCGCCAAAATTTCCCGTACTTTTAGATGCATGCTTTGCAAATGCACATATAATATTTAGATCCTTATAACCTCACAAACACTGGGATGTTACACCTCTCCTACTAGGAGTAGGACTCAACTAGGATTCCTAATTGGTCTAGGAGGACTCTACTAGGACTCCTACTTGGACTAGGAAGGGATACAAACCGACCAAAGTTTAGGGGGTTCGGCCATTATGGCATACAAGCCATGCCTAATTTAATTAGGACTTGTATATGGCACATTGATCTTCAATGGGGCGCCCTCCTCTTGTTTTCACCATTCCTTAGTGTGGAAGAACATTCCTGGAGTTGTTTTCCACACTTTTACATTTGTTTTCACCTTCTTGTAAATCGTTTTTCACCATTGTACTCTTGTTTTCCAGCATCTCCATCTTGTTTTCCAGCTCGTCTTGGTTGTTTTCCACCACCATGTTTGTGTTATCAATAACCCTGATCATACATAAATGCATAGACTCAGGCAGTATAAATTTTTCACTATCACAAACACCATATTCAATAAGGAGTGAATTCACCGGTTGTTGTAATAACTTGGCCCTTGATCTTGTTATTGGTCCAAGTCTTATTTCATCAGGATTCTCTTGGATAACAACCTCCTTGTGTGGTAAAAAACTAGGGATGTCCTCATCAACAGCGGAGGCGTAGCATCCGGAGCTGCCGCTCCGACATCCCTTCCAGCTCCAAGGCTGCGCCCCAAACAAGCCGACGACCAAGACGCCCAAACGACCAAACCCGGCGCTCCACCACCTCAACGCAGCTCGACGGAGGTGAAACCCGGAGCTGCCGCTCCGGCATCCATGCCGGCCCCAGGGCCGCGCACCCCCGAGCCGAAGACGAAGACTCACCGCCGCCATCCCCCATCACTCCACAGGTCCCGCTGGTCAGTGGAACATCCAAGGCGAGCCCCCAAGAGGCAAGCGACACAGGAGCGCCGCCCTCGCCCGATCCCGGGAGGATCTGGGGTTTCTCCCGGAGAACCCGGCGTGGACAAGCGAGAGCACCACCACGACGACGCCTCCAAGAAGGACGTGGCGCCCGAGGTCGTCGACGTTGTCGGCCTCGGCCGACAGCCCGGGCTATTATTTTGCCCGGTGGTGCGTCGCAAACCCCACCGAACGCCCATCAGGGACCGACCAGACCACCATCTCTGCGTGCCGCAACTACCGCGTCACCTCAAGTCACGGTGGCAGCACGGCGACCACGGCCCACCCGCAGCCGCAAACTCCGGGGCCGCCGCCCTGGCTTCCTCCAGCCCGACCTTGCCCCTGCCGCAGCAAGGGGCGACTTACTCCTCCCTGACCTCGCTCCTGCCGCTGCAGACACTCCTCATCAACCACACTAGGCTCCGTCCCGCACGGAGCCCAACCTCCAGGTCGTGCCGCCGCAGCTCCGGGGCTGCCGCCCGACTTCCTCTTACCCGGCCAGGTGGTGGAAGCTTCACGGCAACGCCTCCAAGAAGGTATCTCGACACTGGGGTGCTGCCGATGCCAGCTCCAACGAATGCCGGAGCAAACTTTCGTCCGAAGCTCCACCACACCCGACAACAACCACCACCTCGTTGCCCCGGCATCCGCGGCAGCACAACACTAGAGCGCACCTTGGACCACGTCGTAGACAGGCCGCCCTATGCCCACAAGCACAACCTCCACGACCGCCCAGCCGCCCGCACGACCAGAACACCGCCAACCACCACCTACTGACCAGCACCACGGCCAAGGCCGACCGCTGCCAGGAGGGAAATCAGGGGCCGCCACCCCCGCTTGCCCGCGCCGAGGAAAGGAGCTCCTCCGCTCAGGATCTTGCCGCCTCGCCACCTTTGGAGACGATTCCCGCCGTCGCCGCGGCCAGAGCCGCCGACGACGGCGGTGAGGAGGCAAGTGAGGTGGCTGCGCGCACGAAGTTGTGGGCGCCCCGGTGCAGCCCTGCGAGCCGCACGGCGACGAAGACGACGCCGACGACGACCGAGCTGCTCGGAGATGCAAGGACGCGCGGGTTCGGCGACGGATGTACTTGCTATATGGATGAGAGGAGAGAGGAGGCTTAGGGGATCCAGGATCTGGTCTCGCCGGAGGACGAGGTGGCCGGAACAGCCAGATCCGGCGGCGCGTCCGGCAGGCGCAAGGTCCGCCTCGCGCGACCTGGAGCGAGCGACTTCCGCTCGGTTTTTTTGTTGTTAAGTGAATGAAGAAAAAAAAACAGCTCAAAATGATGTGGGAAAGTGGATGGCTAAAAAGGTTGTTTTTTCAGTACTTTTGTACTTACATTTCGATTTTTCTGAAAATTAATCGCAGTGTGCAAATACCACACCCATATGTGCGATTTATATCAATATATGTCTCGTAGACATATAAACAATTTATCTCTGTGTTAGCTCTGTCAAGGGCATTTGGGCATGACAGTACGTATGTAAGACATTGGGATGTGGTCACACTGCAGCAGAAGATAAGAGAAGAATGCATCGATCTTGTTGTGTGCAAGTGCAACGCGGGCCGGCGTGCGCCCAAAGCTGTCTATCTATATCTCTTGGCAACTTGCCACCGATGCATGTGATAAGGTAACCGGCCTACGCTGTGTGGAGATGACTTATCTGCTGGTTACACCGTTCCGTACTACTCTAGCCATTTTTATGGGAGTTTTACCGATGTATAAATAGGGAGCGCGTGTGTGTAATTTTATTCTTGTTTTGGTAACATCATTCCGGATTATTCTAGCTGTTTAACGCAGAGTAATATTGAGAATTCTGAATTTTCCATAATCTCATTTGTGTTCTACCTAGTTGTCTATTTTCTTGTAAGTTTGATCCTCTTTTGCTTTCATGGTTAAATCTTCAACAACATGTTATAAAATTAGCATAGTGCAAAAATTAAAGTTCATTGACTTCCTAAAATTATATGAGTTATGCTACACCTCGAAACAGTCTTTCGTCCCGCTTTATAAGTAAAGCAACGACCATACAAGAGTTCACACACACGAAATAAAGCGCTGGGGCAACAGCACAAACATGCCCAACAAGAAGGAAAACCAACAAAGATACAACTTGAAAGACTCCGGGGACAAAGCAAAGGGTAGCCAGCCACCATTCCATCCTCCTAGCACGACCCACGACCACGCTTCATGACCCACAGCCCCGAGTCCCAAGGCAACACCTCCAGGAAGGAATGCGACGTATCTACGCCGCTGCTGCCCGGGCTAACGAGATAGCCCTAGGGTTTCCCCCCGGCACTCGAGAGAAGTGGAGAGGGGATACCCCCGACGCCCTCCACGGAGGAATAGCGACGCCCTCGAGCGCCACCGCACCGGTGCTGAACATTTTAGCAGGATTTCTCCCGGCCATCCATCGCACTACCCTATAGGCTCAGGACATGAGGCCCCCCGAGATCGTTGTCAAACACGTGCACGCATGATCAAGGAGAGCACTTTGGGAGCAGAACGACGGGCGCGTAGGATCCTGGGCACACCAAGCTCGGGCCCAGACATGCCCACAAAGCAACCACCAAACCTTGGCCCGCCTGGCCTGGTCTAGTTCGCACGCTCGCGACAGCCGCCACCGCCAGTCCACAGCCCGTCTGGCCAAGGTCCGGACAAGCGCGGTCACTGCCCGCCAACGCGTCCGCGCCGACCACCATCACACCCACCCGATCCCATGCACGGGCGACGACTCACTCCACCACCAAGCTCGCACCCACCGACCACCATTCTAGCCACACATGAGATCCAGCAACCACGCTATGTCACCAGCACCTCGGGTCAAGCGCCGCCGTTAACCGATCCGGGTCCGCCTAGCTCAGATCTAGCACGCAACACGAAGGGCAAGCCCCACCGTGCGGATTCCCTACTCCGGTCGCGACGGGCACCGTCGAGCATCCTGGACCCCTTGGGGTCACGACCACGGCGCGTGGAGGCCAAAGCCGCGCAGCCGCGGCGAGATCTAGGCCCGCCTGGCCCAGATCCAGCCCGCCGTACACACTGACGGCCCGACCACGGGAGACCTCCCGCCGCCGGCCATCGCACGACACGGCCGCCACCAGCGCCTCCACGACCTCCCGAACACAGCCAGAGGAGCACGAGCACCGTCGGACGCATGACGCCACCCTCCCACCATGCCCAGATCGGGGCCCGCCTGGCTCAGATCGGGCCCGTGCTGGAGCCTGGTGCGTCGGCCACCAGCCCGTCGCCAGTCGCCGTCGTAGGCCAGGCCGCACCTTGCTAAGGTCGGAGGCCTCCACGCAGACGAGGCCGTTCACCTCGAGGTCCGCTGCCGCTGGAGGGAGGATCTACCCTGCTCCTGGCCGCCAGGTTGGGCGCGACGAAGAGAAGCGCGGACAACACCTCGAAGCGCCCGCGAAGCCGCGTCAGCCGCCGCTCGCCTCTCCGGTGCCGCCTCAGATGGGCGACCTCCCTCTGCACCCGCCAGGACGAGCCGCCATCATGGCTCCCAAGCTCGGGAGAAAGAAAGAACGCTCGGGAAATGGGGCTAAGGACTCACGTGGAGGGCTCATGATGGGCTGCAGCCAGTGGCGGAGCTCGAAAAATATTTATGGGCGGGCCAGGGTATAAGAAAACACAAAAAATACTTTAAACCGTAGCACTTCACATTAGTCATTAGTTCATCGCTCCAATTTTGTGTTCCCATTGGTTACAAGATCATCTGCTGGTGCTAAACAATCTTCTTAAACTTCACTGTTATCATATCTTTTTCTTTCCAAAACAAAATCAATTCTTATCTGAGTTGACTTTCCCATAGCTGTGCAAAATTGAATAACAAATTCAGTAGCAATCCACCGTGCTACCAAATTGCTAACCAAAAAAAAGGGGGAAAGGAGAAATACCAAATTGCTACCAAATTTCTAACCGAAAGCAAGGAAACCAGAGAAAAATGGCGCTTGATTTGGTCGCAGACGTCGATTGCCCAGGACCTTCGGCCGGTGTGCCATTGCTGTGCGGGTGTGCCCCTGCCCCGTGAGCCGATGCCTAGTGGCCGTCCTCAAGCTACGGGCGGCGGCGCGGAGCTGCTGCTTTCCCTCCACCGATTACCTCTATTCTGCTTCTTTTCTTGTCTAAATCGTGTCCAAATCGCTAGGCCTAGGTGTCTCCATGGCCATGGTTTTGTCTTCTATGAGAAGGGACTAGTCGTGCGTGAGGAATCAGCGAGACGATACACAACACGTCCAGAGAATGGCCTGTGTGCACTGATGGGCTGGGCCTCCTTTAATGCATGTACTAGTTAAATATTTTTTTGGCAAAAACCTGGGCGGGCCATGGCCCAGGTTGGCCTTAACTGAGCTCCGCCGGTGGCTGCATCGCTGAATTCACGGCAGGTTAGGGAATTTCACCCAACCCACGGTCACCACCTGGTTCTGTAACCCACATCCGTAAGAATCAGTCCGTAGATCTAGGATTTTCGAAATTATATATAGTATTGTGATAGATAGGAGTGGAGATTTGGTGCATCTGTGCATCCGTGGTCATGTTATTAAAAAAAAAGATATTTACAAGTTATATATTTTTTTTTTGAAAAAATATCGGTGTAGCCAATGGTGTACCTATAAAATGTGCAAAAAATAAGTCTCTAATACTTTTTAATTTTTAGCCACACAAAAATTTGTATATAAGTATGCCCATTCTCAAATATCTAAATTTATCAAATTTGTGTAGGTCATAATATTTGTATTTGAAATTAAAAAAAATCACGTTTGTAGGACACACCATTGACTACATCCGATTATTTTTGAATTTTTTGAAACTCTTAAACATATTTTTTGAAATTTTCAATCTGGCGGGAGCACCGGTGCTCATAGCCAAAAACAGTTTGCGGATAGACTATGATAGTTAGGATGACTCATATTTTACATTGCATTGTTCCAGTTTTTCTGTTAACAAAGCCTTTCATGACTCTTTCCCACTACAATACAAAATATCAGTTCAACACAGTATAATTCAGCAACCACAAACTAAATCTAACTTGACCTGTCGGTTTTTATATATATATATATATATATATATATATATATAGGAAAATGGTTCTGTACACCCAGCGTACGTACTCCCACATTCAATATACCACATACCACAATCGCTTATACCTATTTATCACTTTTAATATACTTCAATATTAAATACTAGATACCTCGGAATGAAAATTATGAAAAAATCCAACCGAATCTACATGTTTAATATTATTTACTTATATACTGCTTTTCTGTACGTAAAAATGGTATATTGAAAAACTAAGGAGTTTGGTGATACCTTTCTAATACAACTTGCATTGAGGTATCTTAGAATAATTAATGAGGTATATGAAAAATAAGAAATAGGTATAAAACATATGTATGCGAGGTATATTGCATCTGAGAGTACGTACACCCAGGAGTATATAATAGGAGTCCTATATATATATATATTTATATATATATAAAATTAAGAACTAACAATTAGTACATACTTTCCCAAAAAAAATTTAGTATATACTCTATATGATGGCATGTGTGGTAACTTTTTCTTGACAAACCTTACGAGGAGGGCACGGCGCCCCCACAATTAGTATGTATGGAAGAAAAGAGTTGGCCCAGCTTGTGACAAAAATTGGACCTAAAACATACATTGACATGTTGAGAAAAAACGAGCCAAAAAAAACACAAGCGAGGGAACCCATTGTCCACATGACGCTAGTCCACCAACGCGCAAAACACAGACCTCTGACTCGGGGAGTGTTGCCCCAACTTACACCACTCAACACCAAAACCGCACACGAGGCATAACGCCACATGATCCGGCCGTTTTGTTTCACTGGCTAACGAGGTGACTGCATGCTGATCATTAACGTTACGCCAAATCATGGACCGTCGCTCTGACTTAGTCGAGACAGTCGGGTCGACAAACTCACTGCCCGCACAATACTAGGTCGCCACCCAAACAAACAAGGATATGATCGTGCCCCATAGGATTGCAGCTACATAGTAGCTAGACTGAGGCCACCGCCTCGACTTACGACCACCGTACAAGACCGACACCCGATACCCACTTCTCCCATCCGCAGAGACGTCGTGAACCCGTCGCACCATGAGAGGCGCTGACGTTTGCTCCATTGGAGCTTAGGTTTCAAGCTAGAGATTTTAGACCACTCATGTCGGTAAGGATTGAAGCTCCACAATGATGAAAACAAGGAGAATGGCGCCCAAAGGCGCCACCGCCGTCGGCACTGACCGAAGTATGTGCAGGGCTTTCACCCAGATTTTGACCCGACCGTGAAGCAAAAGGAGCAGCAAGTCGATCAGAGTGACACTTTTGACGACCACCAAAGTCCCACCATTCTGCACCAGGACATGGCATGTTGTCACCGTGCCCCGAAAATGGCCCGCTCGGCACAAACCTGGCATGTCACATCTTTACACGTAGTCGCGCCGCCACCTCCATTGTGCACCACCACTCCAATCGGCACCATCAACACATTGACACATGCATGTGGGGCTACATAGTACGTCACCTCCCGCCGCACGGTCGCAACCTCTGCCAAGAACATCCATCTCCATGGAGCAAGGTGCAGTCGGACACAGAGGAAGAGATCTGGACCTTGCCAAGCAGCGCGAATCCTATGAACCACCTGAAAGAACATTTTAGTTCTCCATAGTTTGGTTTTCTGTGTTAGATAAAAACATCGGTGATGACCTAACTGTGTGTCAAGTGATACATGAGTTTAGGTATTTTTACCCATGAAAGCATTGTACTCAAAAAGCAAAAGAGGAGCTACACTCTCTCTCTGTCTGCAAAGATCAGGCTGGAGACTTCGGACTTAATGGGCGGAGACTCCGGTGTGAAAACACTGGAGTATTATCCGGAGACTCCGGTCTCCCTTAGCAGAGCATGTATGTTCTTTGACGAAATCTTGCAGATGGTCCCTCCGGAGTAAGGCTGGAGTGTCCCAGGAGACTCCGGCCCTCTATTTTGCACTTTGGTGAAATCTTGCAGATGCCTCCTCCAAAGTAACACCGGAGCATCCCCGGAGTCTTTGAAGTATCCGGACCAGGCTGGAGACTCCATGGTTAGTCACTTTGCATCGGCTACAAATGGGAGAGGATATAAATACCCCCATCTTCTACAAAGAGCTAGCTTGTCCAGCATTGAAGTCCACCTTTAATGAGCTCACCTAAAAACTAGATTTCTCCAAATACCTCCGTCCAAACTCGTTGATCTTCAGAGGATTGAAGGAGAAGGCCCCAATCTACAACTTTACCAAGACGTTCTTCATACCCCCTCATTCACTTCAGGGATTTGTGTGTAGGGTTTCCTTGTGGAGAACCTATACCTCTTGTTACTCACTTGTTTCTTGTAGCGGATTCTTAGTGTTCTAGAGAGACCCCAAGTTGTGGATGTCTGCCTCAAGCTCATTGTAAAGGATCTGAATTACTCCTTGAAGGATTCCAATAGTGGAAGGTGAACAAGGCCTTCGTGGCAAGGTTCATCGGAGAACAGGGTGAGGCCTTTTTGACATTGAGTAGGTCTTCATGGCGAAACCTACACCCCTCCAGCGAGACGTACTCCCCTAAAAAAAGGAGAAACTCAGGAATACATCCTTGTCTCCTCCTTCTTCCACCATCGGTTCCTTCTATCCTTTAGCTTTAATTTGTGTTTGTATCTTACTTAGTGTAGTCCTTGTCATATAGGTAAATTCACCTTAGTTGCATATCTAGAGAATTTACCTTTGTGTAAAGCCTAAATCGAAAAATATTAAAATTTGAAGGTAGCACCTATTCACCCCCTCTAGGTGCCCATACGATTCGTTCAATTGGTATCAGAGCCTCGACTCTTAATTCGGGCTTAACCGCCTAAGAGAAAGTATGGCCATCGAAGAGGAAACTACCGTGTCTGGGGCTACGTCTACCATGTGAATGGATAGTAAGGGGGGCACCTAGAGGGGGGGGGGGTAAATAGGTGCTACAACCAATTTTATTTTTCCTTCAAGATTAGGCTTGGCACAAAGGTAATTTCTCTAGATAAGGAAACAATGGTGAATTTACCTATATGACAAGATCAAGCACAAACACAATATAAGCATAAGTAAAGGAGGAAGGGAACGAGGTAACCGATATCGAGCACGCGGAGACACGATGTATTCCCGAATTCCTCCTTGTTAAGGGAGTACGTCTCGTTGGAGGGGTGTGAGCTCTCCACAAAGGCCTCACCCTATTATTCGATGAACCCCGCCACAAATGCCTAGTTCACCTTCCAGTATTGATCCCCTTTGAGGCGGGAATCGAATCCTTTACAAACATGCTTGGGGCATGCACCCACAACCAAATTGGGGGCAACAATCACCAGTCACCAACAAATGTAGCAATGGATTCTAGGTTCTCTACAACGAAACCCTAGACTAGATCCCTCAAGTGAACGAGGGGGAAATGAAGAACGGCTTGGTGGAGATGTAGATCAGGGGCTTCTCCTTCAATCCTCCAAGAATCAATGAGTTTGGGTGGAGGAATTGAGAGGAATCAAAGATTTGGTGAGCTCTAATAAATGCACTTGAATGCTTGGACGAAATAGATCTAGGGGAAGAAGGGGATGGAATATTTATACCCATCTCCCAAATCTGACCGTTTGGGCATTTAATGCTACACCTGGTACTACCGTACGCCTTCCGGTAGTACCGCCCATGCAAATCTCCACCTTTGGTCAAAGCAGCTTCGCAGACGCTGAACACAGTCTATCGGACGCCCCCGGTAGTTCTGGATTAAGCAGAAGGTTGGCGATGGAGTCTAGTGCACAATTCTTGAACCTTCCGAGAAAATCCAGTAGTACCGCGCGGGTGCGGTAGTACCGCGCTGAACTTCTGGATGGACCCGGTAGTTCCGAACTAACCAAAACGTGGGGCTTCATTTCTACTGTGCAAAACCTGTTTCTTCCATGGAAATCCGGTAGTACCGCGCGGATGTGGTAGTACCGCGCTTGGAATACCGCACGCACCTGGTAGTTCCGGATTAGACAGAAAGTGGAGCTTGAGTTCCAGTGCGCATCCCTTGGAAATCCGGTAGTACCGGACGGCGCCCGGTAGTACCGGCCCAGACAGAAAACCCTCCATTGAGGTTAAATCCAACAATGAGCAAACAAGGAATTACCATGGTATGAAATATATGTTCAATACCAAGAAAACACTTAGCACACATTAGTGCTCTAATTGTGTTGTCAACAAACATCAAAACAAAGCGAGGAAATGCTCTTTCAATCCCCCTCTTTTTGGTGTTTGATGACAACACAATTATTGAGCAAGGATTTGATAGCATTGCACATAAGTGAACTAATAATTAGATAGGCACAAGACTTGCAATAGAGATATAATACTTAACGAGATAACAAGTCTTACACCACACTCCAACTTAAAAGGTTTCAACACCAAATAAAAGGTTCAACTAAAACGGAGACACAAGAACGAGAAAAAAAAATGAGGATAGCAAGCTTGTGACTCCACCCATGCAAATCCCGGCTCAACCTAATATACTCATTCTCTCCCTTTGCCATAAAATGCCAAAAAGGCTAACGTCCCATGTCACTCCTCGTCTTTGGGAACGTGGTGGGTGGACGGGGAATGAATGCCGGGGATGCTCCAGGTGCTATGCCCGGAGATCCAGTTCTCCTTGGGAGTGATTGCTTCCTGAGAACCCGAGGACACTTGCAAGCCTGCTTGATCCATCATCTTCTTCTGACGAGAAGCAACTTTCTTGTGGTAGACATGAGCATCATACAAGCGCTCCTGGAGGTCTAGCTGGAGGCAAAAGGATTTTTTAGCCTTGATCTAGAACTTCTTGAACCAAGAGGGTTCCTCCATAGAGTCAGAAAGAATAGGAGGTGCTCCAGCCCTCACACCAATGCGAGAGGAAGATGCCTTTTGGGCTGCAGCAGTAGCTAGCTCGGAGGGTGACAAATGAGCATTCACTCTAGGATCCTTCACGGATTGCTTAAGCACCACACTGCCATCCTTCATAATGTCCTCCTTTGTGGCGTCCCACCACTTCCTCTTGATGAGCTTCATGAGATAGGGGCCAAAGATGGGAGCCCTCTTGTCAATAACTATGAGCCAAAGTTCCTCATGGATCCACTCCATCACATCAAAACGTTCACCAGAACCTTGCTTATCCTTAGATCCCTTGAGGAGGTCAAACACATATCCATGTACCCCCTCCCAATTACCCACACAAGGATCAAGTGTCTCCCTATAGATACGGTGAAGAATCTCAAAGGGGCGAATGAGATGAGCAGATTTTCCCGGTGTACCTCCTTCCATGGTGATGTTGGCAATGGAATTCTTGTGGCTAGATGTGTTTTTGTCATGGCACCTCCATCCACATGGCTCATGTGCTCCCTTATCTTCATAACCCAAGAGAGCACCAAACTCCTTCAAAGTGGCCGAGAGAACCCTATCCTTGGTCATCCACCTCAAGGTCCTCTCCTCATGAGTCCCAAAATGCACAGTTGCATATAATTGCATAATGTAATACTCAATGTATGAATGGTTGAACTTCATGAGTGGAATGAGTCCAAATTCCTCACACATAGCCAAAGATTCATCAAAATACCCCTTAAACTTGGGAAGCCTCACGTGGGAGATGTTGAGAGTATGTTGAATGGTGACGGAGTAGTCCTTGCCCACATCGATCTCATTGTAGACACGCTCTTGGTCCTTTGTGAATAAATGGGGATTATGCATCAAATCCCTCTCATGCTCATAAGGATTCTCCTCCATATATTCTTGATAGGCTCCGGGCTTCCACTTGTTGAATGGCTTGCGAGCAGATTTCTTAGCCACTATCTTGGGTTGAGACAAGCCACCACCAACACGTCCACCTCGACCACCACCACAAGTCCTAGCAGTGGTAGGGGCGGGCATGATCTCAGCCTCAGCCTCAAAATCAGCCATGAACTCATCACTATCATCCTCAGCAGACATGGACTTGTCACCCGGAGCCTTGCGCTTGTTTCTAGCATAGGTGACCGGTTCCTTCCCCAAATTCCCCGAACCACGAGAACCTGTGAAAACTGTGGGATAGGGATGGGAAAAAAGATGAGGTAATATACTCAATGGAAATGGGAAACAAAACTAGTTGATTCAAGTTGCAAGGAGTTGATATGTCCTAAACTTGTGAAGGCGGTAGTACTGGACGGTGTCCGGTAGTACCGACCGCACAAGTTTTCGGTTCCATCCTCAGATCTGATCACGAAATCAAGAACAAAACAACTAAATGGAACTAGGAGCAACTAGCCTATGCAATTTCTAGCCTATATCTAACCATCCATCCAATTTAACTGAAGAAATCGGGGCTACAAGCATCTGTCCTCAAGATCTCATCTAGGGTTCATTAATGGCATCAATGGGGACCCAAAACAAGAGCAAGGAGAGGAAAAAATACCCGAGGCCATGGAGGAGATCAATGTGGGAGAGATTCTCACGGCGAAAAACGGCTGGAAACGGCGGAATCCGGCGAGGGGGAGCCAAGTCGGAAGAGGGAGAGGAGGGGAGGAGCAGGGAGTGGAGCAGTTCGTGCGGGTGGGTGATATGTCATAAATGTATCCTTAATTTCCGATTTTCCATGTTGTTTTCTTATTGTTTCCCACATGTTTGCTATACACTTTATGTCTTTTTTATCGATTTTCCGACTAACCTATTTACAAGATCCCACAGAGCCAGTTCCCTGTTTTCTGCTGTTTTTAGTTTCAGAAAAGTTGTTCTGGAAATATTCTCGGAATTGGAAAATTCAAAGCCAGAAGTCTTAGAATTCCCGAAGGTTCCACGGAGTCCCGAAGAGACCCGGAGGGGGGCCTCAGGGGGCCCACACCATAGGGAGGCGCGCCCCCTGGCTGCGCCATGGGGTGGTGTGGCCCCCCGGCCTCCACCACCTTTGCTGTTTGGCCTATTTATACCCCCCGAGACGTAAACCCTAAAGATATACCACTTCGTCCCGAGAAACACCCAAGTCCACCGTCATCGTCATCCCAAAATCGGGAGGGTTCGGGAGCTCTCCCCGGCACCCTGCCGGGAGGGGAATTCATCACCGGAGGGGTCTACACCACCATGCCCTCCTCCAAAGTTATGCGTGAGAAGTTCATCCCTGGACTACGGGTCCATAGCAGTAGCTAGATGGTTGTTCTCTCCACTTTGTACCTCATGTTTAGATCTTGTGAGCTGCCTAACATGATCAAGATCATCTTTATGTAATGCTACATGTTGTGTTTGCTGGGATCTGATGAATGTTGAATGCTATGCCTTCTGATTATCAATCTATCATGTTATCTTCATGCATATGTTATTTATGATCTTGCATGCTCTCCGTTATTAGTAGATGCTCTGGCCAAGTAGATGCTAGTAACTCCAAGAGGGAGTATTTATGCTCGATAGTGGGTTCATGCCTCCTTTGCATCTGTGCTTGAGTGATAGAAACGTGACAGATGGAGGATGTGTTGTTGCCATTAGGGAGAAAACAACGATGTTTACCTAGTTTACATTGTTTACATTACACACTTTGCTTACCATGATAATATGTTGCTAGCAACTTAATACCCAACGTTTGTTCGGATGATATTCGGAGGGTGGATTATTAGACATAGATGTAGTTGGATGACGGACTATGTATTTTGTTGTAATGCCCGCATGAATCACATAGTAATCTTTATGTCTCGCATATGCTCTACGGTGCATCCTTCATTTATGTCAATTGCCCAGCTGTAATTTGTTCACCACACATGTTATTTATCTTTCACGGAGAGACACCACTGGTGAACTATGGACCCTACTCCATTTTTCTCATACTGATAAAACACCTACTGCTTTCATATTGTTCGTACTATTTTCCACATCATACGTTTAACCTCTTTATGTTTAGCAAAACCATTGAGATTGACAACCTCACTGCTTCGTTGGGGCAAAGTGATTTGATCGTGTTGTGTAGGTTCCACGTTGCTGCTGAACCAGTAGTGCGCCCTGCCACCTCAGCTGCATCAACCTTCAGAAGTGCTTCTTCCTCCTACTGGTCAATTCAACCTTGGTTTCTTTTCTGAGGGAAAACTTATTGCTGCACTCTTCACACCTTGTGCTTGGGGTCTCCCAACGAGCGTGTGTCTACACTCCATCAAGCTTTTCTGGCGCTGTTGCCGGGGAGGAAGAGAATTTCTGCAAGGGGAGTCTCTCACTTCCAATCTCTTTCCTTAGTTTTTGTTTTGCTAATTTTATTTTGTCTTGTTTTCTTCTCTTTATCAAAAACACAAAAAAATTAGTTCTTATTCTAGCGGTAGTTTTATTCCTGTTTTTAGTCTTGCTAAAATGACTACTCCTGAGAACACTAAGTTGTGTGACTTTACTAACACCAACAACAATGATTTCATTAGCACACCTATTGCTCCACCTGCTCCTACTGCTGATTTTTATGAGATAAAACCTTCCCTGTTAAACCTTGTTATGAGAGAGCAATTTTCTAGTGTTAGTACTGATGATGGTGCTGCCCGTCTTAATAATTTTGTCAAACTATGTGAGATGCAAAAATACAAAGATGTAGATGGAGATATTATTAAACTGAAATTGTTTCCTTTCTCTTTGAGAGGAAGAGCTAAAGAATGGTTGCTGTCTTTGCCTAGAAACAGTATTGGTTCTTGGACTAAGTGTAAATATGATTTCATTAGAAAATATTATCCTCCTGCTAAGATTATATCTTTAAGAAGTAGCATTATGAATTTTAAGCAACTTGATAATGAGCATGTTGCTAAATCTTGGGAAAGAATGAAATCTTTAGTAAAGAATTGTCCCACTCATGGACTGACTACTTGGATGATCATCCAAACCTTTTATGCAGGTCTGAATTTTTCTTCAAGAAACCTTATGGATTCAGCTGCTGAAGGAACCTTTATGTCCATGACCTTGGGTCAGTAACAAATCTTCTTGATGATATGATGGTAAATTATTCTGAGTGGCACACCGAGAGAGCTACAACTGGTAAGAAGGTAAATTATGTTGAAGAAACCTCCTCTTTGAATGAAAGACTTGATGCTATTATGTCTATGCTTGTGAATGGCCATGCTCCTATTGATCCAAATAATGTTCCTTTAGCCTCTTTGGTTGCTCAAGAAGAGCATGTTGATGTGAACTTCATTAAAAATAATAATTTCAACAACAATGCTTATAGGAATAACTTTGGTAGCAACAATTATATGCCATATCCTCCCAATAACAGCAATGCTTATGGTAATTCTTATGGTAATTCCTACAACAACAATAAAAGTGTACCCTCTGATCTTGAGAACATGCTTAAGAATTTTATTAGTACACAAACTGCTTTTAATAAATCCGTTGAGGAAATATTTGGCAAAATTGATGTTCTTGCTTCTAAAGTTGATAGCCTTGCTCTTGATATTTGTGACGCCCCGAGATCGGGCACTATGCAGATTTCAGCATTCCCGCCAAATCCGCATAATAACCGATTCCAGGTTGCCATTTATGATAACATTACAATAGTTCACGAACAATCCACAATTACAACAGCAACAGATAGATACAAGATGACTCAAACGAGTCAGGGTTACAACTGATACATTACAAAGATCCAAATAACAGCGGAAGAAACAAAACATCGTCCGTCTACGGACAAGATCCAAATTGGACTAAGAGTCCTGAAGATAACCGAGAGCGTCCAATCCCTGCCCAGGCCAAGCCGGAGGGATTCCCAAGCTAACGTCGTCAGACTTCAAACCTGTCGACTGCAAGTTGGAATTTGCAGCCACGAAAGAGATTCGTGGGTCAGTACGGTTAAGTACTGGCAAGGGGGATACAACCCATACTCACAAGTTACCGGCGTAGCCAGCCATCACAAGATACAAATACTTTAGGATCAACGGAAAAGGAAGGGGGTTATTGCAAATAAGCGACAGCAGGCTGCACTAACCAACTACAGAGATTCTATTACTTCCAACTATCAGAAAGGGGATAAGATCGAGTATTGTAACCAACTGAAAGATAACTTCAAACAAAACCCATCCTGGATCTCGCCCCTTATCCGAAGAAGCAATCCGAGGATAACTCACACAGTTGAGTTAATGATGGTTCAGATTATTGTGTCAATAAGCCTATTACTAGTCAAGTTGTTAATCATTGGGTGAAAGGTTGTTAATCATTAGGTTTAAGTTGTCCTGAGTACTTGTTAGCCAGTACTTTCACCAAGTAATCCATAACCGCGGAAAACACGGCTTCTCGAGAAGATTATCCCTGCAGGGTTGCACCAATTCGGCCGTACACGCAAGAATATCCCGCCAGATGGAAATGCACTTCCACCAAGCGGGGTACTCTACACAACCAACCCTTCTTCGCATCAAGCCCAAAGCACCGCGTGCTGTGCGTGCGCGGCTAATCGAGCCCCCCGAAGAAAAGGAGGACCCTCATAGCACTGGAAGACCACGCCGCCCTAAATGCCGACTACGAAAGTTCCACCCTGGCGCCAAGGGTTCGTACCTGCATATGATGCAGCAAATGGAACACCCGAACTAGTACGGCGATTTGGACGAGATGCGAATCGAGTCAGTTGAGGGGGGCGCCCATACTCGCTTCCCACATGCGGTTAGTGCGCTCATCATGGATCAGTAGACAAGACCCTTTTCCTATTAGGGTCGACACTAGCAGGCCTCAAAACCACAAAGGGCCTCCTGCCGGTGCCTTAACATCAAATTATTATTATCAGCAGCATTAACAGGATTGATTGATTAACATTCGAGCCCCCGGTACGGTAACAACAATAATAGTACGATAGTAAAAGAAGTAACCGACAACAGGCTCGAGCAAAAGCAACCCTAAGCATGCTAGATAAGAACAGGCACAAACAAAGGCTGTAGGTATGGAGGTGAGGCAATATCAAGGTTAAGGGATTCATGTGATGGGTTCGTAACAGAAACAACTACCACTAAGGCTAGCAGAAAAGAATCAACGGAAAGAATCGGTAACAAGTGATGAAAGGCAGCCATATGGCAGCAAGTGAGTATACTTGCCTGAGATCCCGCAAGGTAGCAGAACTTGTCGTTGCTCACATCATCTCAACGTCCTATCCGGGAAGAAGCAACGAACCTCGAACAAACACCGGATGCAACAATTACTACTACGGCAAAAGATCCAGCATGATCAAGATATGGATGCATGACAAGTTTAAAGATGCATCAAGGTAAACTAGTTGACAAGATAAGCAGGTTTAAATGGACCCATATGCAATTTGAGTTGCATATGAACAGCCCATGAATTATGGTTGAAACAATGATCTACAATTAGTTAACATGTGTAAGTGGTTTATCATGATGCATGCACGATGATGATAACAAGATAACAACAAATAACAATAATAGATGCAAAGGAAAAAGAATAAAACAAGTTTGGAAACTATTTATTAAGTTTGGAAAATTTTGTTACTTAAGCATGTCTCACAAACAATTGTTGTTTTCATTAAGTTAAAGTGTCCAAAACAATTAACAAAATTTGTATTTGAAAAGAACACCAAATTTTAGTTGGATTACATGTTTCAAATATTGAAATTGGAGTTAGGATAATTTAATTACAAATTAAACAATATTAAACAAGTTTTAATTGAATTAAATTCAAGTTTGAATATTATTTGAATTTTATTTGTTCAAAACATAAATTCAAATTCATATTTGAAAAGTTCACACTTTGATGGTTTGAAAACATATTGTGCATGTTCAAAATTATTTGATTTTGGGCAATTTATGATTTTATCAAATTTAAATGAATTAAACAAGTATTAAAGTATTTAGGCAATTTAAATTATTCAAACCATGAAACAAAATTTATATTTGAAAGGGTTATTCAAAATGGTATGGAAAACATATTTTATTTGCCTTATTTGGAATTAGTATGAATTATTTATGAATTGTTGCAAATTACAATTGAATTATTTGAATTCAAATTTGAATTGCATTTTGAAAGTTCAAAACAGGAAACAAATTGCATATGTGAAAAGTACAGGAAATTTGGATTGGAAAACATATAAAATTTGTGGCATTTGGATTTGTGGTTTGAAAATTAGGAGCATTTGAAGTTTAGGGTTATTTCTGTAAAAGTAGGGGCTTAACTGTGATGAAAACAGAGAAAAGGAGGGCTTAGGTGCAAAAAGGAGAAAGGCGGGGGCCTCGGTGCAAAGATCTAGATCCAGATCTGGATTCTAGTCCTCTTCTCACTGGGCTGCAGCCAGCCCCTACGGCTGACGCGCGGGCCCGAGGGCCACGCAGCGCTGACGAGGCTGGGTGCAGAGCGAGGTGCCGCAGGGGTCGCTGACGGCGGGGCCCGCAGAGCGGCGCAGCGGAGTAAAAAGGCTGGGCAATTCCGCCCGAGTGGGGATTCGACCCCCTGCCCTCGCGGGCGCGTGAAGGGAGCCCAACCACTGGGCCACCTCGTGGCTTTTGTTATACTACCGCGCGGATGGCTTTTGAGGACTAACTGGCAGGGTTCGTGGTTTCTGAAGAAAAATCACAGGACATGCTCGCTCTCTGTACCTGACGAACTGAAACTGGGATCGATTGGTTGCAGATCGGAAGGGAGGTGGACACAGGGGGCATTAGACCACGCACCAAGCTACCCTAACGCATTCGAACAGATCGATGTGGCCCATCGGAAAGGATCGACCGGCTGCTGTCCCAGCGCGAGCATGTTTCTGACGAACAGAAACATTGGGACAGAGAGAAAAGGGACGGCGACCAGGGGGAATAGCGGCGAGCTGGGACGTTACCTCGCGATGGCGCCTTCGGAGATCTTGGAGAGGGAAGGACGCTGGTTCCATTCCCGGGAACGGATCCTCCTCGAGGTACCCAGGTCATCCTCGCGACGAGGAGGAAGAGGTGGCTCACGGTGGTTCATCTAAGTTCAGAGAAAGACTAGCAGGGAGAGGAACAGAGGAGTGCGGCGGCGCGTGGAAGGAGGAAGGGGTAGGGCTGCAGCTAGGGTTCCAGGAGGGAGGGGGATTTATGGGGAGGGAAAGGTGTGGCCGGGGTGGAGGGGAAAAGGGAGCTGCCCCATGTGCTCTGTCGCTGTCGTTTTCAGAACGAGAGGGAGGGCAGGTGGGGAGAAGACGACAGAAAGATGGGTAACGGGCTGAACTATGGTGGGCTTGGGGGGGAAGGAAAGAAAGTGGGTTTGGGCTTTAGGGAGAAAGAGGATGGGGCTGCCCTCTCTCCTCCCTCTTTTTTTTTTTTTTTGCTTTAGATTTTTTTTTTCCTTATGAGCATTTTTTGTAAAGGCTTAAAGAGGAGAAACAAAAATAGGAAAAGCATTTGGGGGGGGGGGGTTTAGGGTTTTCTTTTATAAATTATTTTGTGTTAATTTTCCAGACAACAATTAAAGCAAAGTGAACATTATTTCACAATTTGAAGATTTAATTTGGTTTAGAGGTTTTAGGTGAAATTGAAACAATGTTTGATTTGGGAAAATTTTGGAACTAGGCAAACTCCATTTAATAAGTTCAAACCCTTATGCAAACATTATGGAAAAATTTGTTTTGCAAGAATTTAATTTTTAAACATCAATTTTGGATCATAACAACTATGATTTTATTTGAAATTCAATTTGCCTTTAGGGTTTTGATAACATGGAAAATTTTAGTAACAGACAAGTTGATTAAAACAAATTCAACCAGTGAAAAAACAATTGAGGGGTTTTGGTTGCAAGTTTGAAATTGGAAGTTTTTGAGCAAGGGTGAGAGTTTAAATTGTTTTGAAATTTTTCAGTTGTGATGCAAACATGGTGCAATGCAATGTGATGCATATGATGCAAGCAAAACAAACAGGTAACACCCCAGGTGTTACAGACGACACCACTAACAAGGGATTGCGCCCTCGCAATCCACCTGCTAACCCGGGAGGGGAAAGAAGTTCGACTATCGATTCTTCGTGCTTCCAGTTGATCTCCTCGACACCACTAACAAGAGGTTCTTGCTCGGAGTGACGACGATGTTCTTCCACCAGGAATCTTCCGATGATCGAACCTATTAGGTTAAAGGCTCAGAAAACGTCCACCCACGTAGGATCCTAACAATTTGAAAGATAGATAAGAGGGGGAGACTCCAAAACAAATAAGATGGGATGGGAATTAGAATAGGGATAAGGAGAAAAACAAGAATCCTATTGAGAGTTTTCCCAAAATAGTTTAGCAGAAATAGTTTTTGACACTCTAGAAACAACGACCGTTAGCGAGGTTATCCTACAGGCTTTGCGGACCCGTTGCTTCGATAACCATTCGTATCGAAACAATATCGGGAATCGGAACCAAGGCTCTGATACCATTTGTGACGCCCCGAGATCGGGCACTATGCAGATTTCAGCATTCCCGCCAAATCCGCATAATAACCGATTCCAGGTTGCCATTTATGATAACATTACAATAGTTCACGAACAATCCACAATTACAACAGCAACAGATAGATACAAGATGACTCAAACGAGTCAGGGTTACAACTGATACATTACAAAGATCCAAATAACAGCGGAAGAAACAAAACATCGTCCGTCTACGGACAAGATCCAAATTGGACTAAGAGTCCTGAAGATAACCGAGAGCGTCCAATCCCTGCCCAGGCCAAGCCGGAGGGATTCCCAAGCTAACGTCGTCAGACTTCAAACCTGTCGACTGCAAGTTGGAATTTGCAGCCACGAAAGAGATTCGTGGGTCAGTACGGTTAATTACTGGCAAGGGGGATACAACCCATACTCACAAGTTACCGGCGTAGCCAGCCATCACAAGATACAAATACTTTAGGATCAACGGAAAAGGAAGGGGGTTATTGCAAATAAGCGACAACAGGCTGCACTAACCAACTACAGAGATTCTATTACTTCCAACTATCAGAAAGGGGATAAGATCGAGTATTGTAACCAACTGAAAGATAACTTCAAACAAAACCCATCCTGGATCTCGCCCCTTATCCGAAGAAGCAATCCGAGGATAACTCACACAGTTGAGTTAATGATGGTTCAGATTATTGTGTCAATAAGCCTATTACTAGTCAAGTTGTTAATCATTGGGTGAAAGGTTGTTAATCATTAGGTTTAAGTTGTCCTGAGTACTTGTTAGCCAGTACTTTCACCAAGTAATCCATAACCGCGGAAAACACGGCTTCTCGAGAAGATTATCCCTGCAGGGTTGCACCAATTTGGCCGTACACGCAAGAATATCCCGCCAGATGGAAATGCACTTCCACCAAGCGGGGTACTCTACACAACCAACCCTTCTTCGCATCAAGCCCAAAGCACCGCGTGCTGTGCGTGTGCGGCTAATCGAGCCCCCCGAAGAAAAGGAGGACCCTCATAGCACTGGAAGACCACGCCGCCCTAAATGCCGACTACGAAAGTTCCACCCTGGCGCCAAGGGTTCGTACCTGCATATGATGCAGCAAATGGAACACCCGAACTAGTACGGCGATTTGGACGAGATGCGAATCGAGTCAGTTGAGGGGGGCGCCCATACTCGCTTCCCACATGCGGTTAGTGCGCTCATCATGGATCAGTAGACAAGACCCTTTTCCTATTAGGGTCGACACTAGCAGGCCTCAAAACCACAAAGGGCCTCCTGCCGGTGCCTTAACATCAAATTATTATTATCAGCAGCATTAACAGGATTGATTGATTAACATTCGAGCCCCCGGTACGGTAACAACAATAATAGTACGATAGTAAAAGAAGTAACCGACAACAGGCTCGAGCAAAAGCAACCCTAAGCATGCTAGATAAGAACAGGCACAAACAAAGGCTGTAGGTATGGAGGTGAGGCAATATCAAGGTTAAGGGATTCATGTGATGGGTTCGTAACAGAAACAACTACCACTAAGGCTAGCAGAAAAGAATCAACGGAAAGAATCGGTAACAAGTGATGAAAGGCAGCCATATGGCAGCAAGTGAGTATACTTGCCTGAGATCCCGCAAGGTAGCAGAACTTGTCGTTGCTCACATCATCTCAACGTCCTATCCGGGAAGAAGCAACGAACCTCGAACAAACACCGGATGCAACAATTACTACTACGGCAAAAGATCCAGCATGATCAAGATATGGATGCATGACAAGTTTAAAAATGCATCAAGGTAAACTAGTTGACAAGATAAGCAGGTTTAAATGGACCCATATGCATTTTGAGTTGCATATGAACAGCCCATGAATTATGGTTGAAACAATGATCTACAATTAGTTAACATGTGTAAGTGGTTTATCATGATGCATGCACGATGATGATAACAAGATAACAACAAATAACAATAATAGATGCAAAGGAAAAAGAATAAAACAAGTTTGGAAACTATTTATTAAGTTTGGAAAATTTTGTTACTTAAGCATGTCTCACAAACAATTGTTGTTTTCATTAAGTTAAAGTGTCCAAAACAATTAACAAAATTTGTATTTGAAAAGAACACCAAATTTTAGTTGGATTACATGTTTCAAATATTGAAATTGGAGTTAGGATAATTTAATTACGAATTAAACAATATTAAACAAGTTTTAATTGAATTAAATTCAAGTTTGAATATTATTTGAATTTTATTTGTTCAAAACATAAATTCAAATTCATATTTGAAAAGTTCACACTTTGATGGTTTGAAAACATATTGTGCATGTTCAAAATTATTTGATTTTGGGCAATTTATGATTTTATCAAATTTAAATGAATTAAACAAGTATTAAAGTATTTAGGCAATTTAAATTATTCAAACCATGAAACAAAATTTATATTTGAAAGGGTTATTCAAAATGGTATGGAAAACATATTTTATTTGCCTTATTTGGAATTAGTATGAATTATTTATGAATTGTTGCAAATTACAATTGAATTATTTGAATTCAAATTTGAATTGCATTTTGAAAGTTCAAAACAGGAAACAAATTGCATATGTGAAAAGTACAGGAAATTTGGATTGGAAAACATATAAAATTTGTGGCATTTGGATTTGTGGTTTGAAAATTAGGAGCATTTGAAGTTTAGGGTTATTTCTGTAAAAGCAGGGGCTTAACTGTGATGAAAACAGAGAAAAGGAGGGCTTAGGTGCAAAAAGGAGAAAGGCAGGGGCCTCGGTGCAAAGATCTAGATCCAGATCTGGATTCTAGTCCTCTTCTCACCGGGCTGCAGCCAGCCCCTACGGCTGACGCGCGGGCCCGAGGGCCACGCGGCGCTGACGAGGCTGGGTGCAGAGCGAGGTGCCGCAGGGGTCGCTGACGGCGGGGCCCGCAGAGCGGCGCAGCGGAGTAAAAAGGCTGGGCAATTCCGCCCGAGTGGGGATTCGACCCCCTGCCCTCGCGGGCGCGCGAAGGGAGCCCAACCACTGGGCCACCTCGTGGCTTTTGTTATACTACCGCGCGGATGGCTTTTGAGGACTAACTGGCAGGGTTCGTGGTTTCTGAAGAAAAATCACAGGACATGCTCGCTCTCTGTACCTGACGAACTGAAACTGGGATCGATTGGTTGCAGATCGGAAGGGAGGTGGACACAGGGGGCATTAGACCACGCACCAAGCTACCCTAACGCATTCGAACAGATCGATGTGGCCCATCGGAAAGGATCGACCGGCTGCTGTCCCAGCGCGAGCATGTTTCTGACGAACAGAAACATTGGGACAGAGAGAAAAGGGACGGCGACCAGGGGGAATAGCGGCGAGCTGGGACGTTACCTCGCGATGGCGCCTTCGGAGATCTTGGAGAGGGAAGGACGCTGGTTCCATTCCCGGGAACGGATCCTCCTCGAGGTACCCAGGTCATCCTCGCGACGAGGAGGAAGAGGTGGCTCACGGTGGTTCATCTAAGTTCAGAGAAAGACTAGCAGGGAGAGGAACAGAGGAGTGCGGCGGCGCGTGGAAGGAGGAAGGGGTAGGGCTGCAGCTAGGGTTCCAGGAGGGAGGGGGGTTTATGGGGAGGGAAAGGTGTGGCCGGGGTGGAGGGGAAAAGGGAGCTGCCCCATGTGCTCTGTCGCTGTCGTTTTCAGAACGAGAGGGAGGGCAGGTGGGGAGAAGACGACAGAAAGATGGGTAACGGGCTGAACTATGGTGGGCTTGGGGGGGAAGGAAAGAAAGTGGGTTTGGGCTTTAGGGAGAAAGAGGATGGGGCTGCCCTCTCTCCTCCCTCTTTTTTTTTTTTTGCTTTAGATTTTTTTTTTCCTTATGAGCATTTTTTGTAAAGGCTTAAAGAGGAGAAACAAAAATAGGAAAAGCATTTGGGGGGGGGTTTAGGGTTTTCTTTTATAAATTATTTTGTGTTAATTTTCCAGACAACAATTAAAGCAAAGTGAACATTATTTCACAATTTGAAGATTTAATTTGGTTTAGAGGTTTTAGGTGAAATTGAAACAATGTTTGATTTGGGAAAATTTTGGAACTAGGCAAACTCCATTTAATAAGTTCAAACCCTTATGCAAACATTATGGAAAAATTTGTTTTGCAAGAATTTAATTTTTAAACATCAATTTTGGATCATAACAACTATGATTTTATTTGAAATTCAATTTGCCTTTAGGGTTTTGATAACATGGAAAATTTTAGTAACAGACAAGTTGATTAAAACAAATTCAACCAGTGAAAAAACAATTGAGGGGTTTTGGTTGCAAGTTTGAAATTGGAAGTTTTTGAGCAAGGGTGAGAGTTTAAATTGTTTTGAAATTTTTCAGTTGTGATGCAAACATGGTGCAATGCAATGTGATGCATATGATGCAAGCAAAACAAACAGGTAACACCCCAGGTGTTACAATATTGATTTTCTGAAACTAAAGGTTATGCCTCATGAAAGAAATTAAAACTTTAAATGCCATCCAAATTCGAATTGATGATAATGTTGGGAATATGACCTAGAGGAAATCATGTATGATGTAATTCCAATGTATTCATAGAGTCGTCCTTGTTTTGAACATCTGATATATGTCATTGAATATGTGATTTGATTGTGGAACTATGTATTCATGTTGTTCATGCTAAATTGTCCTTGGTCATTAACGTTGTGCTGGACACACACCCTAGAATAATGTGAGTCTTGGCTGATGACTCGGTTCCACTTGTCATGGGCATGGCGATGCCATTCCAACGTTCACAGACTCAGCTAAAGAGTTTAGCAAGTCAGACTGACCCATATTGAGATGCAACGAGCAAGTCGTCATTTTCATGTCTCAATCAATGTAATCCTTAGACCTGAGGTTGTCGCACAATCCGAGTTGTGGATCACCGATTTAGGTTCTGTCAAACGTTCTTCCGTGACAAGGCAGTTATAAAGGCAGAGTTCGGGTCGAATGAGAAGCAAGCTGCGTGATGTGGATAATCAAGATTGGATTTTTTCCCTCCGAACGGAGAGATATTTTCTGGGCCCTCTCGACTGATATGATTCCGGAAGCATGGCCATGCGCGACTCGGTTAAGAGTTAACTGAGTCCTTTGACTAAGAGTTAGTCAGATGAATCATATATCACGGACCGAGAAGAGAGTTGAGCTATTTAAGGGATGACGATAATTCGCCTATAGTTCGACAAGGTATATCATGAGGCAAAAGGGACTCAGTTGAAAGTCACATTGGAAGGTATGTCGTCATGACTCTATGGCACTTGGGAGTCGGCACGTTCTGCTAGGAGCCGCTACCGATTGATCGATTGGGAGTCGGACTCCAATCGTGTCCAAGTCGCCATGAGCCTACAGGGTCGCACACTTAAGAGCAGGAGCAAGTATATTGGTCAGGTTGGACCCGAACCACAAATGGACTGAATTAGTGAGTTGGACTCACAGAGGGAATGGGCCACAAGCGTTGTGAAGCCCACTACCACTCGCTATATAAAGAGGGGCGCAGGTGAAGGGAATATGCCCGAGAGGCAATAATAAAATGGTTATTATCTTATTCCTTGTTTATGATGAATGTTTATTTCTCATGCTAGAATTGTATTAACCGGAAACGTTGATACATGTGTGCTTAATAAACAAACAATGGTTCCTAGTAAAGCCTCTCTTTTAACTAGCTCGTTGATTAATTGATGATCAAGGTTTCCTGATCATGAACATTGGATGTTATTAATAACGGGGTCATGTCATTAGAAGAATGATGTGATGAACATATACCCAAAGAGAATATAGCAATGCGATCAAGTCATTTAGTTTACATTGTTATATCAAACATACGAAGTAACTTATTCCTTAGACCATGAGATCATGTCAATCGCTGATATTGGAAGAGTGCTTTGATGGCATCAAACGTCACACCGTAACAGGGTGACTATAAAGGTGTCGTTAAGTATTCGGAAAGTATTAGTTGAGGATCATGGATCAAGAGTGGAATTTGTCCATCCAAATGACGGAGAGATATACTCTGGGCCCTCTCGGTGATATCACATCGAAACCGCTTGCAAGCACGTGATATGATCACAAGGATGTTATATCACGGGAACGAGAAAAGAGTACTTGTCGGTAACGAGATTGAACAAGGTATGGTTGATACCAATGATCGAATCTCGGACAAGTAAAATATCGCGAGACAAAGTGAATAGTTCACGACGTTGTTGGTTCACACGATCACGAGAGTCATCGTTGAATATATAGGAGTCATCACGGATCTCCAGATCCCGCTGTTGATTATTGATCGGAGAGGAGTCTCGATCATGTCTATCTTATTCGCGAACCGTAGGGTGACACACTTAAGGTTCGATGACGCATTTGAGAGGATACGGAATATCGGAGAAAAGTTTGGACAGCACCGAAATTGTTTCGGGGAATATTGAAATAGTCACCGAAATTGTTTCGAGTAATTTTGAAATAGTTCAAGGGGATTCTTATCAAATGGTTGTTAATAGATTTAACAAATAACTCAAGGGGTTATATGTTAATGTTTGTTAATGGAATTAACAAATATTAAAATAAAGAAATAAAATTGTTTTATTTATTTATTAAAGAAAACCCTTGGGATTTTGAGTGGGAATTAATGGAAGAATGAGTGGGTTGAGTGGAGACTCCACTCACATGATGAGGGAGAGGTGGAGGCAGCCAAAAATTCGTGGCTGCCATCCCCTCCTATAAAAGGAGGGGTGAGAGCTCCCTCTCCCCCACACACACACTTGTGTCATCTCTTCCTCCCTCCTGCCGCTGCTCCACCACTTGTTCGTGCGCTTGGCGAAGCCCTGAGCAATGTTTTTCTCCACCACACCACGCCGTCGTGCTGCTGGAGTTCCGAGGGATCCTCTACTTCCGCGCCCCGCTGGAACGAGGGAACGGAGGTCGTCATCAACCGTACGTGTGACCGATCACGGATGCACCGCCGGATTGCGGTGCCATCTTCTCGCTATCGGGATCGGTGTGAGTACGACTACGCCAACAACGAGATTTGATCTCGTACCACTTTGAGTCTTCGAGGGTATGTGTTCTCCTTAACCCTCTTGTTGCCCGTTGCACTTCGTCTCATAGATTAGATCTTGGCCTTTCGGGTATCTCTCGCGTAGGAAAATTTTTGTTTTCTATGCAACGAACCCTTCAGTGGTATCAGAGCCGGATCTATGCGTAGATGTTTTGTACGGGTAGAACACATAGGTGTATGTGGGCGTTGATGATCATGTTATTACCTCCTTGATTATTTTATGATCTTAGTGGCATAGTGGGATGAAGCGGCCCGGACTAACCTTACATGTCCACGTACATGAGACTTGTTCCACAACTGACATGCAACTTGTATTGCATAAGTGGCTTGCGGGTGTCTGTTTCTCCTACTATAGTTAAGATCTAATCTATGAAGGGTTGTTAAAAATGTGTTTATCAATGTTGTGGTTGATGTTCGTAGGTATGAACGGTTCTATCATCGAAAGCCCTAAGCCACGTAAAATATGCAAAAATAATTTAGAGGCGTCTAACTAGTTTTTGCTGGGCATGTGATGTGATATGGTCAATATTACAAATTTGATTATGAGATGATCTATTTTGTAAATTATTGATATACCGGAAGGTATCCATATGATTGTCTTCTTCTTGATGGACAATCAAGATTGGGTGCCATGGTACTTGGTACCACGTCGGTGGAATGATGGAGATCATACCATGATGCACATGATGGCGATCAAGTGCAAGGAGGACCATATCATATCACGTTATCCTTACATGTGATGTTTGTGATGTTAATCCTTTTATGCATCTTGTTTTGCTTAGATAGCGACGGTAGCATTATAAGATGATCCCTCTCACTTAATATCAAGATAATAATGTGTTCTTCCTTAAGTATGCACCGTTAAGAAAGTTCGTCGTTTCGAGACACCACGTGATGATCGGGTGTGATAGAATCAACGTTCGCATACAACGGGTGTTTTCAAGCCTAGCATGTACAGACATGGCCTTGAAACACATGCAATACTACGGTTCTACTTGGCGAGCCTAGCATGTACAGATATGGCCTCGGAACACGTAACCGAAAGGTAAAGCATGAGTCATATGGATGATATGATGAACATATCGATGTTCGCCTTTGAAACTACATCATCTCACGTGATGATCGGTTTTGCTGTAGTGAATTTGGTTCGTGTAATCACTAAAGACGACTAAGAGGGATGTTGTTTTTGAGTGGGAGTTCATGGTTTAATTTTTGAATTAACTTGAACTTATTTATCATGAACAACCAATCAAAGTGAATTTGCACAAATTGTAGTATTCATTGGCATCTATAATTACCTTACACTTAGATTGTTAATTGAGATATAACTGTTATGATCTGGTAAATACCATTTAAGATTGGTACCGTATTAGTGAAATTTAAAATTGAGTCCTATTGTAGATTTTTGGTATTTCCTACCTAGCTCCATGTGGTTAATGATTGATTAATCTAGAGAGCAAATAATTCCTACTTAGAATACAGAGTCATGTTTGCTTTCGTATTACTTTATCTTCAAAAAGAATGTTTTGTTGATCAAAGTGATTTTGGAACTGAAAAGAGTTGTTTTCAGAAACAATCAAGTGAAAAGATATATTGATATCTAGAAACTTATTTGTTGCAACATGACTGGGTATAATTTAGCGTGACAATGTTTGCTTATATTCTCTGAATATATGCAAATTTAGCGTGACAATGTTTGCTTATATTATCTGAATATATGCAATGATTGAAGACGCTAGGGGTTTGAATATTCCAAGAAGTTGGGCGCTGAAAATTATCCTCTAAATCCCTTCCTTCAAGCTATAGTAGCTTAATCATAAAATTGTTATGATGGGATGGATTAGAAGTATGGGTAAAGTAGTTTACCTTACTTGGAAATTGCTAAGAGTGGAATCTAGAAGAATGCTATTAATATGGTGATATTAGTAGAACATTCAAACTCAAAGTATGACTCAATGGGTGATAGTATATGACTAACACGCCAAAGAAAATGAGCTAGTAAGACTAGCATTGTTTGATGTTGAATGATTCTTCTGTAAAGGAAAGGGAATATTGAAAATAGAATTACAAAAAAGATATATGGCAGAAAAAGAAGATAACTGGAAAGTCCAGCTCAGGAGTATATGCTTGATATACAAGTTATAGATGTATTACTAGTGAACAAAGTATTTTTGGGTATTTTGATACCACATTGGTTGGTATGAGTTGTCATACAAAGCAACGCAATGAAAGAAATACAAGGGCCTAAAAGGAACTAGTAATAGATGTGGAATCGATTATGACAAGAACATAAACAAAGTGTTATTGTGTTCATTGTCGTATCGAACCAACCAGTCAAGATTTATTTGAAGAACTTAATAATTTGTTATTTTGTTCTAGTCTTTTGTGAGAACAAATGAGATTGTTCAAACTATGATCATATTCCATAATTGATGGATATGTTAATATAAATCATGTTGGTAAAGTAAACATCTATAAGACTAAATGCTAAACGTTGCAAGACGTTGAAGAGTTTCACTTAAATTGTGACACCACCATTTTAGTTCATATCGGAAAGGAAAACATGAAGGAACTCCATATTGATGGACTTCCGGAGTCATTTTATTGACGGTTGTGAGACCTCTTCCAAAAGATGACTAGAATTCCGTTCTTAGGCCAAAGTAGAATGGACGACTAATTTAGTGGAGATTATACATATTGATGTATATAGTCCATTATGTGTAGTCATGTATGGTGGATTAATTTTTCCTTCATAAAATTATGTCGATGATTTAAGTAGATATGTGAGTATATCTATTTAAAGGGAACAGAGTTTGACATTTTGAATTGGTTCAAAAGGTTGTTAATATGAAGTTAAAATCAATGTAACAAGATAATCAATTATTTATGATTGGATCATAAAGGATAAAGTTTGAGTTACAAGTTTAGCAAAACATCTGAGAAGTTGCAGAATTGTTCTACAACTTATACTTCTCGAATACCCCACATTAGATTGGAGTATTCAAAAGACAAAATCAAACCCTGTTTGACATGGTAAGATTAATAAAATTGCCATTATAATTTTGTAGTTTATACATTAAGGACAACCGCTTTTACACTGAAAAGAGCATCATCATGATCCGTTGAAATTGACAACATATAAGATATGGTTTGGGTAATGACCCGAATTGTCATTTTTCTTAAGTTTTGGTATGCATAGCATGTGTAAAATGTTTACAACCAAAATAGGATAAATATATGTTTATAAGGTTATCCCAAATAAAACATTGGGTATTTCTCCTATCACCGAACCAAAAGACAATTGTTGTTTGTCAGAAAAGGGTTGATTTCTCGAGAAAGTAGTTCTTGCGAAACAAGTGAGTGGGAGCACAGTACAAACTCAACGAGATTAGAGAATCTTCGTTATCATGTCAAGAGTAGCGCAACACTGGAAGTTGTTCCGGGGTTTACTATTTTGACTAAGTAGAAGACACTACAAATGTTGTAGAAACTTCAAACGACTTTGCGAACTGTACCGGAAAAGTCCAAAAACTTTGTACTTAGAACAACTTGTGGTTTAAGTGTAAAGTGTTGTTTTGACAACAAAGGACCTGGACCTTATAAAGGAAGCAAATGATGGGCCCTGACTTCGTAAAATTGACTATGAGTCATTATATCCGCCATAGTATCCTTGTATGAATATCAAGTATGTGACTTGGTAGTCCTTTCGATAGGCATGATGCCTAACGATAGCAAAAGGGTCTATATAGCGACAAAGACATGGATTTTACATCCTTTGAAAGTTGTACTTATCGAAAAGTTGTTTTCGACGAAGTTCAAAGAGTTCACTACTACAAGATTTTGATCTTCCGTAGTGATGCTTAGTCTTTGCAGATAGTTCTAGCAAAGTTACATATTATGATATGGCAGTTGAATAACAAAACCAACTCTCCTCTCAAGGAAGTTTTATCAAGGATGTGTACTTGACACAGTCTGAGAGTTTTGTAAAATTCAAAAAGGTTGCTAGAAAGGTATGCACACTTCAATAGTTGAAGTGAGCATAACGAAGTTGAAATCTTTACCTTAATGAAGTTATCAAAAGAGTTTGATTCTATCATGAACGATAAAGATGCTTGTAAAGTTACAAGAAATTAAGTGGGAGCGCTATGACATATTTCCAATACTTTATGTAGATGACATATGGTTGATTGGAAATTATGTATTTTAAATTAACACGGTTAAGATTTTCATATTGATGAAAGGCTTAGAAGATATTGGGCATCGATATCTATAAAAGATGGATTGAAGCGCCTGATATGATTGAAGCCAAATTACATAGATGAAATATTGAAGTAAGTCAATATAAAATTGATAAGAAGGAGTTCTTGTCACATGGAAAATAATTGAGCAAGATTCATGTGTTTTGACACATGATGAGCATCATTGAAATTGAGATTTCTAAGTCATGTTTCCATGCTATGTATACAACCAGATGAGTCCTATGCTATAAAATGTTATAACAGGATAATTCATATGATGATTAGACAATAGTGGGAGAGATCCTTGTGTCATTTTCGAAATGCTAAGGATGTGTTTTGCTATGTAGTAATGACAAAATATTAGTTGTAATATGTTACACTAATAGTCTTGTCATTTATTCAAGAAATTTTATCTCAATTAAAATATGTGATGAAGGGTAGCACAATAAGATGGAAGAAAGTTCCATTCTGGATTTGAAAGAGTTTCAAAATTAAAATATTGTGACAGATACTACAACAAAGGCTAAAGTATATCGTTGTGTTGACAACTGATAATAAGCGTATTTTGTGTCAAGGAGTTCTTTATTGAACGTGGTGAATTTCCAAGAATGCTGAAACTATGAAGCTACATTTTCACAATGTTAGTAACATCAGTTTAAGCTGAGGAATTAAGGTATCACCGGAACTTGGTGAATTTCCAAGAATGCTAACACTATGAAGCTACATTTTGACAATGTTAGTGACATCAGTTTAAGCTGAGGAATTAAGTTTTCACCGATTGACCATATATATACAAAGCCATCTCATTAGAGAATGAGTGATGCGTGTAGACGCAAAGAACATGCAAATACAATAGGACCTGAACAGTTCAGATCTTTTTGATAAAGTTTACCACATGCGAAGCATGGTAATAACACTGGAACGCCATATGTGTTAAGTGCTTACAGACTAGATTATTGACTCTAGTGCAAGTGGGAGACTGAAGGGAATATGCCCGAGAGGCAATAATAAAATGGTTATTATCTTATTCCTTGTTTATGATGAATGTTTATTTCTCATGCTAGAATTGTATTAACCGGAAACGTTGATACATGTGTGCTTAATAAACAAACAATGGTTCCTAGTAAAGCCTCTCTTTTAACTAGCTCGTTGATTAATTGATGATCAAGGTTTCCTGATCATGAACATTGGATGTTATTAATAACGGGGTCATGTCATTAGAAGAATGATGTGATGAACATATACCCAAAGAGAATATAGCAATGCGATCAAGTCATTTAGTTTACATTGTTATATCAAACATACGAAGTAACTTATTCCTTAGACCATGAGATCATGTCAATCGCTGATATTGGAAGAGTGCTTTGATGGCATCAAACGTCACACCGTAACAGGGTGACTATAAAGGTGTCGTTAAGTATTCGGAAAGTATTAGTTGAGGATCATGGATCAAGAGTGGAATTTGTCCATCCAAATGACGGAGAGATATACTCTGGGCCCTCTCGGTGATATCACATCGAAACCGCTTGCAAGCACGTGATATGATCACAAGGATGTTATATCACGGGAACGAGAAAAGAGTACTTGTCGGTAACGAGATTGAACAAGGTATGGTTGATACCAATGATCGAATCTCGGACAAGTAAAATATCGCGAGACAAAGGGAATAGTTCACGACGTTGTTGGTTCACACGATCACGAGAGTCATCGTTGAATATATAGGAGTCATCACGGATCTCCAGATCCCGCTGTTGATTATTGATCGGAGAGGAGTCTCGATCATGTCTATCTTATTCGCGAACTGTAGGGTGACACACTTAAGGTTCGATGACGCATTTGAGAGGATACGGAATATCGGAGAAAAGTTTGGACAGCACCGAAATTGTTTCGGGGAATATTGAAATAGTCACCGAAATTGTTTCGAGTAATTTTGAAATAGTTCAAGGGGATTCTTATCAAATGGTTGTTAATAGATTTAACAAATAACTCAAGGGGTTATATGTTAATGTTTGTTAATGGAATTAACAAATATTAAAATAAAGAAATAAAATTGTTTTATTTATTTATTAAAGAAAACCCTTGGGATTTTGAGTGGGAATTAATGGAAGAATGAGTGGGTTGAGTGGAGACTCCACTCACATGATGAGGGAGAGGTGGAGGCAGCCAAAAATTCGTGGCTGCCATCCCCTCCTATAAAAGGAGGGGTGAGAGCTCCCTCTCCCCCACACACACACTTGTGTCATCTCTTCCTCCCTCCTGCCGCTGCTCCACCACTTGTTCGTGCGCTTGGCGAAGCCCTGAGCAATGTTTTTCTCCACCACACCACGCCGTCGTGCTGCTGGAGTTCCGAGGGATCCTCTACTTCCGCGCCCCGCTGGAACGAGGGAACGGAGGTCGTCATCAACCGTACGTGTGACCGATCACGGATGCACCGCCGGATTGCGGTGCCATCTTCTCGCTATCGGGATCGGTGTGAGTACGACTACGCCAACAACGAGATTTGATCTCGTACCACTTTGAGTCTTCGAGGGTATGTGTTCTCCTTAACCCTCTTGTTGCCCGTTGCACTTCGTCTCATAGATTAGATCTTGGCCTTTCGGGTATCTCTCGCGTAGGAAAATTTTTGTTTTCTATGCAACGAACCCTTCAGCAGGTTGCCCAGCGGGCACGTTATTCCACTCCCATGCGTTGGGAACCCTAGCCCCACTCAGTCCAGCCGCCGCACTGGACCTAGCAGTCCGCCGTCGGAGCTCCTCCTCGTACGTGTGGATACCAGAAGAGGTGCTGTACGTTCAGCACTTCGACGATCGCGGGATTTGATCGGCTGGATCGGATCGTGGGACTATACTGCATCGACGTGCTTCATCGATAATCCACACCTGCGCGTCTAGTGGTAATCTTTGTGGCCTTCTACCTCGGCTAGATCTTGGAAGTACCGCGTAGAAAAGTTTTTGTTTATCTCTACACGTTCCAACATATAATGTTAGGATGTTAGCTGAATTGCATGCTAGATGGGAAAAAGAAGATGAAATAGCTAGAAAGAATAATATAGCTAATGTTTGCACCATTACCACCACTAGTAAAACTGAAGCTTCTCATGCTAGAAAACCCTCTACTATCAATGTTAAAATAATTGGTGTTGGAAACACTCCCACTTCTGCTATTAAAAATGCAAAACTACCTGAAACTACTAAAAATGTTCCTGATAAAAGTGCTGAAATTTTTAGAAACATGGGAGACAATGGTCCCGTTATATTTGATAAAAATGATCTTGACTTTGATGATTGTAACATACCTGAAGTGATTAAGTTCTTACAAAATCTTGCTAGTTGTCCTAATGCTAGTGCTATGAATATGGCTTTCACAAAGCATATTACAAATGCTCTCATGCAAATTAGAGAGGATGAATTAAGATGTGAAGCCTCTATCCCTAGGAAGCTATATGATGGTTGGGAACCTATTATTAAAATGAAAGTGAATGATTTTGATTGCAATTCTCTATGTGATCTTGGTGCTAGTATCTCTATTATGCCCAAGAAACTCTATGATATTCTTGATTTGCCACCATTGGAACCTTGTTATTTGGATATTCGTCTTATTGATAATGTTAGAAAGAAACCTTTGGGGAGAGTTGATGATGTTCTTATCATGGTTAATAATAATATTGTCCCCGTTGATTTTGTTGTCTTGAATATTGAATGCAATGCTTCTTGTCCAATTGTTTTGGGAAGACCTTTTCTTAGAACTGTTGGTTTTGTTATTGATATGAAAGAGGGAATATTAAATTTCAGCTCCCACTCAAGAAAGGTATGGAACACTTTCCTAGAAAGAGAATGAAGTTGCATTTTGATTCCATTATTCGAACAAGTTACAATTTGGATGCTTCTTCAATTGAAAATACTTGAGTCCACTTTTCTGGGCCTAGCTAAAAGTCGTTAAAGAAATGCACTTCTTGGAAGATAACCCATGGTTTTATTTTTGCTTTGTTTTTCTCTGTTTTCTTTGAGTCAAGGGGTTGTATACTTCTGTATAAACTCCTTTGTATACTTCTTTTCGTGTTTTAGTAGTGCCAAGTAAGGTTTCTGACGAGAGTTGGAGTTGGTTTTCGGATTTCTGCGCAGGAAACAGATTTCTGCTGTCCATCGTAAAAAACGTATAAATCATAGAAAAATCAGAATAACCTGAAATTTCTTGTTCTTATTCCTCGGCTAATTCCGCAAATTTTTTGTTCTTTAATTTTTTCGATAAGAGCAACGTAAGTTCCTCAAAAAAATTCGTCTTTACAGACTGTTCTGGTTTTGACAGATTCTGTCTTTTTTCTTGCATTTGCTCTTTTGTGATGTCAAGTGGATTTCTTTGCTTCACGAAACATTAGTGGATGTAGCTAATGTTTACAAGTATCAATAGAACTTGTGCCATACAGAACCAATGTGAATTATTGTTTGAGTGTGGTGTGAAGGAAGTTTTCAAGGGTCAAGAGAAGAGGTGATATATGTGATCAAGAAGAGTGAAGGTCAAAGCTTGGGGATTCCCCCGTTGTTCATCCAAGCATATTTTTAGAAGACTCAAGCATCTAAGATTTGGGATGCCCAAGGAATCCCCTTCTTCATCTACTATCTATCAGGTCACTTCTCGTGAAACTATATTTTTATTCGGTCACATCATATGAAGTTTACTTGGAGCGTATGTTTGTTTTTATTTTGTTTTCTTTTGTTTTCCCTGCTGCAATAATATAGTTGGACCGTAGCATTGTTTGTTTGGGAGATAGACATGCTCCGCTTTTTTGTTTGAATACTTGCTATGCTAGTATTCTTAGTTTTTCTTCTAGTTGTTGCAAAAATTCTTGTTTAGCTCTCATTTTCATTGCATATCTTATTTAGAGCCATTAGTTTTAGTAGTGTTATGTGAGTCCTCTCATTTTTTTTCTTTCTCTATCATTTAGAGAGTTTTTGTTAAAGCATGTTTTGTATGGTGCTTGTTGGGAAAATAAACTGCTTCTTGTGGTAGAATTTTTAATGGTGCAAGTAGACGCTTGTATAGACTGTGGCTAGACTTTTTCATATCATGCTAGATGTTATTTTAGTTCTAAAGCCTTGTGGTTATTTAGTAGCATGATTATCCTCAAATATCTTAGAGTGTTTAATGTGCCATTGAAAGAATCATGAGTTGTTCTTGTCATATTGAAGCATAAATTTGTGTTGTTCTCCTTTGAATGTTTTATTTGGTTGACTTGGCGCATGCTCACACCATGTTTATGACTATGAACCAGTCACGAATAGCCTCCATGATCATTTAGTTTTTGAACTTGTGGTACCACTTATGCTTTGATTAATGATGTTTATGTTGCTATGCATGATTGTGGCTCTTATGCTCTCTTGATTTGTCGCTCCCAGTCTTTTGCTAGCCTCCACATGTACTAAGTATGAGCTCTACTCGTGCATCCAACTCCCAAAAACCAAAGTTTTCCCATTGTGTACACCATACCTACCTACATGTGGTAATTAAACGCCACTCCAAAGTAAATTGCTCATGTGTTACCTTTAAAACTTTCAAAATTACTCTTGTTTTGTTCTCCTGTTTTAGCTCATGAGGACGTAAATAGAGAATCTTTATCTCACTTGTTGATTGGACTTTCACACCCAGGATTAGTGACTTTATCCGCTTATCCAATGATAGAAGAGCTGGCAGCAGGGTGTCCAGCCCCAAATTAATAACACAAATTCTTTTCACTATTTTTGCCCCTGATTTATCAGTCAAAGCATAAGTGTGTAAACAAAAGAGAAAGAGGGATGACCTTCTACCCAGATGCGTCCTTATATTGGAGCCGCTCTTGTGAAGTCTAGTTGGCTTGTGACATACTGTATTTTCTGTTTACCATTCGTTGACATAAGCATACAACTCTCTTAAAATATAGACACTCCTCCACGGTATGTGATTGTTGGCAGGCACCCGAGGATTCGGTTAGCCATGGTTTGTGTAAGATGGTTGGGAGGAGTGTCAGGCTTTTTATACCTCTGTTTAATAAAATAAAAGCTCTAGCACATGAGTGATCCATGCTTCGCTCTGCGAAGGGCCTTTCTTTTACTTTTATGTTGAGTATCCATCTTCTAACTTTATGCACAGTTGAGAGAGCATAGTTGTCATTCTGATTTTTATGTGCATTTGTCCCAGAAACATTATTAATTGATTTATGATGTGCTATTGCTTGTTCTCTAATTATTTGTTCTAGTCTTCCTCATGAACTTTGAAGGTGTCCTGGCATTTATGTTTTGCCCCACTCTTAAGGACTAGCGAAATATCACTTTGACATGTTTTCTCTATACTTGAAACAAACGTATATCTTTCGTTGCATTGTTATTCATGATCTTTTATTTGAGTTACTTCTCATGATGCAAGGTGATTGCTATGCTTTATTATTAAAATTCTATTTATCCTGCTTGTGTTTAAGTTCTATGATCTCATCTTACTTATGCTTTTACATTATTGATGATCAAGTTTATGTTGGTAGCATGCCACCTACGAAATTATGTGTTTTTATCGTTTACCTACTCGAGGACGAGTACGAACTAAGCTTGGGGATGTTGATACGTCATAATAGTATCCTTAATTTCTGATGTTCCATGTTGTTTTATTATTATTTCCCACATGTTTGCTATACACTTTATGTCTTTTTTATCGATTTTCCGGACTAATATATTGACAAGATGCCACATAGCCAGTTCCTTGTTTTCTGCTGTTTTTAGTTTCATAAAAGTTGTTCTGGAAATATTCTCGGAATTGGAAAATTTGAAGCCCAAAAGTCTTAGAATTCCAGAAGGTTCCAGGGAGTCCCGAAGAGACCCGGAGGGGGGGGGGGCTCAGGGGCCCCACACCATAGGGCGGAGCCCCTGGCCGCGCTATGGGGTGGTGTGGGCCCCCCGACCTCAACCTCCTTTTCTCTTTCGCCTATTTATACCCCCCGAGATGTAAAACCTAAAGATATACAACTTCGTCCCGAAAAACACCCGAGGCCGCCGTCATCGTCATCCCGAGATCGGGAGGGTTCTGGAGCTCTCCCCGGCACCCTGCCGGGAGGGGAATTTATCACCGGAGGGGTCTACACCACCATGCCCTCCTCCAAAGTGATGCACGAGTAGTTCATCCCTAGACTATGGGTCCATAGCAGTAGCTAGATGGTTGTTCTATCCACTTTGTACCTCATGTTTAGATCTTGTGAGCTGCCTAACATGATCAAGATCATCTTTATGTAATGCTACATGTTGTGTTTGCTGGGATCTGATGAATGTTGAATGCTATGTCTTATGATTATCAATCTATTATGTTATCTTAATGCATATGTTATTTATTATCTTGCATGCTCTCCGTTATTAAAATATGCTCTGTCCAAGTAGATGCTAGTAACTCCAAGAGGGAGTATTTATGCTCGATAGTGGGTTCATGCCTCCTTTGCATATGTGTTCGAGTGACAGAAACGTGACAGATGGAGGATGTGTTGTTGCCATTAGGGAGAAAACAACGGTGTTTACCTAGTTTACATTGTTTACATTACACACTTTTCTTACGACGATAATCTGTTGCTAGCAACTTAGTACCCAACGTTTGTTCAGATGATATTCGGAGGGTGGATTATTAGACATATATGCAGTTGGATGACGGTCTATGTATTTTGTTGTAATGGCCGCATGCATCACATAGTAATCTTTCACGGAGAGACACCACTAGTGAAGTATGGACCCCGGTCCATTTTCCTCATACTGATAAAACACCTACTGCTATTTGAAATTCCATTGATTCTGCTAGTCTAGTAAAATCTGCTTTCATACTGTTCCTACTGTTTTCCACAACATACGTTTAACGTCTTTGTGTTCAGCAAAATCGGTGAGATTGACAACCTCACTGCTTCGTTGGGGCAAAGTGATTTGATTGTGTTGTGTAGGTTCCATGTTGCCGCTGAACCGATAGTGCGCCCTGCCACCTTAGTTGCATCAACCTTCAGAAGTGCTTCTTACTCCTACTGGTCGATTCAACCTTGGTTTCTTTTCTGAGGGAAAACTTGTTGCTGCACTCTTCACACCTTGCGCTTGGGGTGTTCCAACGAGCGTGTGTCTACACTCCATAAGTGGGGAATAACCCCCAGCCTGCACGACTTTGAGATTTAAGGAGAATCTACTTCTCACGGTAGTACCGGACCGGCCCGGTAGTACCGCATGTTGCACAGGCGGTAGTACCGTGCAAGCTCGGTAGTACCGGCTGGAGAGATTTTCACAGACATAGTCTTTTTCTATCTCCACAGACGATAGTACCGGGTGTGTAAGTTTGAGCAGAAAAACTGCTTTCGACTATACACACACGGTAGTACCAGTCTCCGGTCGGTAGTACCGAGGCACCCTTCCTCTTCCTCAAGTGTCAATTTTTGAGTATGTTCAAGAATAGAAGTTGTTTTCTAGGATGAGATAGGCTTAGGATGGAGAACCAAACTGGTGATAGTACTTCCCCTCCTCACTTGCAAGAAAACACAAATAAAGGCCAAGTGAGAGAGATTTTCCTAAGATAAACACTTAGCTGGGAAAACAAGAGAAGTGCAAAGAACTCAAAATAAATCCCAACTAAGATCCAACTCTTCACAAAGAAGAGGTTGGTGGCCTAAGCCATCATGTAAGAGAATTTTGGTATGCCACTGCGAAGATGTATCTTGGGTGCATTGCCAATTCTCGACATTGAAGCTCACAATTCAACATTAGAAAAAGAGAGATAACAATGATTTTTTTTGCTTTGGGCATAATGGGGGGAGGGAGAACCCAATGTGTTAGGAGAACACTCCCCCTATGTACATGCCTACACCTAAACCCAAACACGTATCCACTATAGGGGTGTGTGCAAGATCTTCAAGTCAAACTCCTAGAATCGATGATATTTAGCTCATTCCTCAAGAACATGAATCTTGCATCATAAAGAGGCTTCGTGAAGATGTCCGCGAGATTATCCTTGGTGGGGATATATGCTAGCTCAATATTACCTCTTGCCACATGATCCCGGATGAAATGATGACGAATATCAATATGCTTTGTCCTTGTGCGTTGCACGGGGTTGTAGGCGATCTTGATGGAACTTTCATTGTCACAGATGAGAGGCACCTTATCCAAGTGAACATCATACTCTTTGAGGGTTTGCCTCATCCATAGCAATTGGGTGCAAGCACTAGCGACCGCCATACTCGGCTTCGGCGGTGGAGAGAGATATACAACTTTGCTTCTTGGAAGACCAACTCACGAAGGACCTACCAAGAAATTGGCAAGCCCCGTAAGTAGACTTCCTATCATCTTGATCACCAGCCCAATTTGAGTCCGTGTATCCCTTGAGAGAAAAATTGTGCCCCCTTTGGGCACCACAAACCAAAACTTCAGGTATGAACCATATACCGAAAGATCCTATGGACCGCCACTAAGTGGCTATCCTTAGGAGCCGCTTGATACCTTGCACACACACCTACAGTAAAAACGATATCAGGCCTAGATGCACAAAGATAGAGCAAAGAACCAATCATAAAATGATACAAATTTTGGTCCACAACTTTACCATCCGGATTGCGCTTGAGGTGACATTTGACTTGCATAGGAGATGACTTCATTTTTTCACCTTGGAAATTAAACCTCTTGAGCATGTCTTGGGTGTACTTGGCTTGAGAAATGGAAGTTCCACGAGCCAATTGCTTGATCTAAAAGCCAAGGAAGAATTTAAGCTCTCCCATCATGGACATCTCAAACCTGTCAGCCATAAGCTTTGAGAACTCATTATTGAAAGCTTGGTTAGTTGAGCCAAAGATAATATTGTCCATATAGAGTTGGCATATAAAAATCTCTCCCTTTACCCTCTTAGTGAAGAGAGTGGGGTCGATCTTCCCAACTTCAAAACCACAGTCATCCAACAACTCTCTAAGGTTCTCATACCACGCACGTGGTGCTTTTTTAAGTCCATAGAGTGCCTTATCGAGCTTGTAGACATGGTTAGGGAAGTGGAGGTTCTCGAACCCCAGAGGTTACTTAACATATACCTCTTCTTTGAGTGGAACAATTAAGTAAGCACTTTTTACATCCATTTGTTGCAATTTGAAATTATGCGAAGATGCATATGCAAGAAGGATACGGATGGACTCAAGGCGATCCACGGGAGCATAGGTCTCATCAAAGTCAATGCCTTCCACTTGAGTGTAAACTTGACCCACCAATCTTGCCTTGTTCCCTATGACAATGCCATGCTCATCTTGCTTGTTCTTGAATATCCAATTAGTACCAATAACATTGTGGCAATCTTTGTGCTTCTCAACTAGTCTCCAGACTTTGTTGCGCTCAAAGTTATTGAGCTCATCATGCATAGCTTCAACCCAATCGGAGTCCTCAAGAGCTTCAAACACTTTATTTGGTTCCACCATAGATATGTGAGCTTGATGCTCACTAAAGTTTGCCAATAGCTTTCTTGTGAATCTTTTGGTTTGAATATCTTCCAACACTTTGTTGCCGGAAGAATCAATACGCTTCGATGCTCTTATAATCCTTCTAGCACGACGGGCTTCGATCTCCTAATTATTGCGAGGAGGAATCACTTGATCATCTTGATCATTTGGGTCCCCGTCTTGACCAAATTGATGGCCTTGATCATCATCATCAACACTTGCTTCAACTTGAGGAGAGGAGGATGAGGACGGTTGATCTTGGCCTTGATCTTGACTAGATTGAATGATAGGAGTGGTTGCATCATGCGTAGTAACTTGGTCAATGAGAGGAGGGTCTTCAACATGTTCTTGGTTAGGTGCATCACTTGGCTCCTTGGCTTGATATTCTATTGTAGAGGAGGGCTCCACTTTAGTAGAGCATAGTCCTTCTCGAGTTGCCATAAGGTGTCCCTCAATGGGGCGGAAAAATCCCACACCCATCCTTCCAATGGCTTCTTGAGGAATTTCAACATCTACATTAGAAACATGAAATTGCGCCACTTGGGAGCCATCATTTTCCTCTAAAACCACACTACAAGATTGTATGACAATCCGTGAGGTTTTTTCAAAGACCCTATAAGTGTGGGATTCGGCACCGTAACCAACAAATATACCCTCGATACTTTTAGATTGGAATTTAGACAACCGAATACCCTTGATCAAATAGAAGCACTTACAACCGAATACACAGAAGTAGGAGACGTTGGGTTTGTTGCCGGTGAGGATCTTATATGGAGTCTTGTTCAAGCCCTTGCAGATGTAGAGGCAGTTGGAGGAGTGGCATGCGGTGGAAACATGGTCCTTGCCATATCCAATAGAGTTCTATTCTTACACTCGTCTACACCAATTTGTTGAAGGGTGTAGGTGGCGGAATATTGATGACGAATGCCCTCATCACTAAGGAATTCATTCAAAGTGTAGTTCTTGAACTCGGAGCCATTGTCACTCCTAATGGCCATGATTTGGACATTGTGTTGACGTTGCACTTGGTTGGTGAAGTCGATGATAGTTTTTTGGGTCTCACTCTTGCACTTGAAAAAGTAAACCCAAGTGTATATTGACTAGTCATCGACAATCACCAAGCAATACTTATTGCCTCAAAGACTTGCCTCGGGCACGACACCAAAGAGATCAACATGGAGGAGCTCCAAGATCCTCTTTGATGAGACAATAGTCTTGGCTTTGTGCGTGGCATCATGCATCTTTCCTTGAACACACGACGTACAAACGCGATATTTTGAAAAGGAAACATTTTGTTTTAGTCCAAGGATAAGGCCACATTTGTGAAGACTTTGCAAAGTTCTCATGTTGACATGGGATAAGAGGCGATGCCACAACCACCCCACGTCTGCCTTTACGAAAAGACACATTGTTTGAGAGTTGGTAGACTTCGAAAAGTCCACCACAAACAACTCATTTTCAACATGTCCCACGTATGCAACGTCAAGAGTCTTGCTCCTCAAAAGGACCACAATATCAGGATCAAATAAGACGGAGAAACCCATCCTCCCTAAAGCACGAACCGAAAGTAAATTATAACCAAGGAATTCAACAAGCATGACGTCCACGATAGTGATATCAGGAGCAAACACAACCTTGCCAAACCCCGATACCTTAGACTTGGACTTGTCTCCATAAGTGATGGTTGCATCAATATCATTTGGGCGCAACTCCGTCACAAGTTCTTTGCTTCTGGTCATATGAGTAGTGCATCCACTATCAATTATCCATTTAGACCCACCGGAAGCATAGTCCTGCAAGAGATCATTGACTAGAGTTAGGACCCGAGGAAGGTCCCCTCATGTTAGCAACAAGGGTCTTTGGAACCCAAATAGTATAGTCAATGTAACCTTCAATAGGACCAACATATTTAGCTTGCACAATGATACGTCGAAAACGTATCTCCTTTTCCAAACACTTTTCTTATTCTTTTCCTCTAAACTTGTGAGTTTTGGATACCACTAACACGGACTAACGCTGTTTTCAGCAGAATTACCTTGGTGTCTCGTTTTTGTGCAGAAAAATCAACTTTCAGGAAAATGCCCAGAAAAGACCCCATTGGTCTTAAAACACCGGAAGACCCCGGGAGCCAGAAGGGGGCCAGGAGAGGGTCCAGAGGGGGCCACACCACCCCCTGGCGCGCCCCCACGCCGCGCCACCTGGTGGTGTGGGCCACTCCCACACCCCCTCGGACTCCTCTTTCGACTACATATTGCCTTCAACCCTAAACCGCGAGTGGGTTCGTCATATTCCACAGAAACACAACACATCACCGCCGCCACCCCGAACCTCGATTCGGGGATCAGAAGTTCCTGTTCTGGCGCCCTGCCAGGACGGGGATCCGAAAGAGATCATCGCCATCGACACCGCCACCTCTTCTCCATCAACCATCCATGTTTCCCCCCGTCCATGTGTGAGTAAACACAGCTGTAGGCTGAGAGGGGTGGAAGGGATTGGATGATATTGATCATGAAATAATGCGAGATTGTTAGGGCATAGTGCCTAGTATCCATTGTTAGTGTTTTCTACCGTTGTTGCAACTTGTTATGCTTAATGCTTGTCGCTAGGGCTCGAGTGCCATGATTTCATATATGAACATGTTATTGTTTTTCATGAGTATAATATTGTTTCTTGATCATACCTGCAAGTTGTTTTACACACATTGTTGTCCGGAATCCGAGGCCCCAAAGTGACAGAAATTGGGACAACCGGAGGGGATGGCTGTGATGTGAGGATCACATATGTTAACAGAGTGTTAATGCTTTGCTCCGATGCTTTATTAAAAGGAGCACCTTAAACAAGTAGTTTTCCTAGAGGCCCCGCTGCCACGGGCTGGTAGGACAAAATATGTTGTGCAAGTTTCTCATTGCGAGCACGTATGACTATATTGGAACACATGCCTATGGTTTGCCTACATGTTTGATACTTTATTATTATTATCCGCAATGCCCGTGTTAGATTATTACATGACCTATGTTATCCATGCAATGCCCGTCCATCCATTCCGTCTATGCCTATGGTACCTCCCATACTGCTGTTTTCCGCGATTCCTACTGTTGTTACTATTTTACTACTGCTGTTATTTTATTTCTACTGCTGCTATAAAACTGTTACCACTGATAAATTGTTGCGAGCAAGTCTACTTTCAGGTGTAGCTGAATTGACAACTCATTTGTTAAGGCTAATAAATATTCTTTGGCTCCCCTTGCGTCGAATCAATAAATTTGGGTTTTACTTCCCTCCAAGACTGTTGCGAGCCCCTATACTTGTGGGTCATATGGACTATTTTTGGCGCCGTTGCCGGGGAGCATAGCTTTATTTATTTGATCACTTGATCATGATATTGTTTGCTGCAAGACATTCATCATTGGCAAGACTCATGATGGAAAAGTTCCTATATTACCATCCACTACAAGAAGAGGTACAACTCTTAACACCTCTGCTGCTCTTGATTCACCGTATGTTAAGAGTAAGCTTCTTACTCCACCACATGCTACACGTATTGTTACTTCTGCTGAGTCTGAGAATGTTATGATACTTTTGATGATGCTTCTACCGTGCATGATGATACTGGTTCTCTAGGTCCTTTCCTAGATGCTACTATTACTAGATCCAAACAAATTAAAAATGCTGAAATTTCTGTTGAAAATATTGGTACAACTGTTAATTCAACTGAGCTTATTGATGATCTTTATGAAACCTATATTGAACTGAGTGATGCTTTTATTGAAGAAGCTCGTGCTACTACTGGTGCAAGTGCTCTTAAAAGTCTTCTTGCAAGACATACTGTGAAATATAACTCGTCTCTTGATGCTAAATTTGCCAAATCTCCCATACACATTGTAGACAAGGATTATGATTTATCTTTATATTTATATTATATATTTATTGTTGAGAAAGAACCTTTTTGTGGAACTGAAAGTAAAAGTGCTATGGAACACATGAATGAGCTTTCATCTTTGAGTAGTTTATTTTCTGATGATACTAAGCTGCGTACTTATTTTGTTACCAAGATCTCCCCTTTCTCATTGAAAGATGAAGCTAAAATTTGGTTTAACAATCTGTCACCTAGGTGTATTACTGATCCTATGGATTTGGTTAATGCATTCTTTCAAAAATATTTTCCTGCTAGTACCCAACATGCTGTTGTGCAGGACATCTTTAACTTTGAGCAAATTGAGGGAGAAAAATTGCCTGAATCTTGGACAAGGTTTTGTTCTTTGATAAGAATTAGCCCTGGATATCCATTACCTAAAAATGAGCTCCTAGATATATTTTATAATGGACTAACTGTTGAATCTAGGACATACCTGGATAGTTGTGCTGGTTGTGTTTTCAGGAAAAGAACTCCAGAAGAAGCTAAGGAATTAATGCTAAAATAGCCAAAAATAATGATGATTGGAATATACCTGAGCCTACACCTACACCAGAGCCAACACCAATAACAACACCCAACAAGAGAGGGGTGATTGAATTAAATGATGAAGTGATGAAGGAAGCCAAGAAATCTCTTAAAGAGAGGGGTAAATCTGAAGATGTGAAGAATTTAGCTCCTATAGAATAATTATGTAAGCCTATTTCTCATCCATAAACTGTTGAGGTACACTCTCTCCAATACTTTGATAATAGAGACATTCCTTACTCTAAACCACCTGATCAATGCTTGGATGAATTTGATAATTATGTTGTTAAGCAAGATAATTTTAATATGAGAGTGCAAAATCACCTTATGGAAAACTCTAGAGCTATTGATAATTTGCATGGTATTATTGAGAGAATCTCTAATGATGTTAAAATGCTTGTTAAACATTTTCAAATGGTTCAAACTCAAATTGATCAGCTTACTAAAGTGCAAAAAGACATGCTAGCTAATGCTTCTAGAGATACGCATGTTTGTGAAATTATTACTAGAAGTGGTGTTTCTACTCAGGACCCCTTGTATCCTGAAGGACATCTGTCGCACCCGGACTTCTAGAGGATACTCGCCGTTCCGTTGAACAGTAGTAGATTGGATTACGGGGCTTACCGACACCCGCGTCCTCTTACGAGTAGGCCAACACACGTATGTGTGACAACCAACCCCTATCTGTTCAGCGTCGACGTAAACTATCCCGTAGAAATCAGGATACTTCCATTGACGTACTTCAAAACATACACACATGGTACGTCAACGGCATTGGAACAAGTGATATCACAACAGATCTCTACGACACAAAAGATCGAAATAAGTTGCAAATAGCTCTCATTAGAGCAGAGATAGCAAATACAATCATCCAGAGGACTCATGTCCCAACAATTCATCATTACATCACAGCGGAAGCATCCAAAATGTCTGAGTACAGACAAGAACCAAATAGGCCTAAGAGGCCGGAAACGAAAAGACGGAGCCCATCCACGAAGTCTCGGATCCTGCCCGGGTCCGCTATCTACTCGGCAGCAGTCTCGTCATACTCCACGTAGTAGCCACCATGGGGATCCTCGGAAACGTCGTCTGCGGAAACCACAGCCCCAAAGGGGTCAGTACATAAACGTACTGGCAAGCAAGACTCACAGTTCACCAAAGTGTAACCCGTCAACACCAAGCACTGATGCTTTGGGTTCAACGGAAGAAAGGGGATATAAAAGATGCTGCAACTGGCTGCTCTAACCAACTACAGAGTTACTACCACTTCCGGCTAACAGAAAGGAGATAAGATCGCGTATCGTAACCAACCTATGACTAACTCCAAACAAACCCATCCTGGATCTCGCCCGTTATCCAAGGAAGCAATCCGAGGATAACTCACACAGTTGAATTAATGATGGTTCAGATTATTGTGTCAATAAGCCTATTACTAGTCAAGTTGTTAATCGTTGGGTGTAAGGTTGTTAATCATTAGGTTTAAGTTGTCCTGAGTACTTGTTAGCCAGTACTTTCACCAAGTAGTCCATAACCGCGGAAAACACGGCTTCTCGAGAAGATTTAACCCTACAGGGATGCACCAATTTGGCCGTACACGTAAGAATGACCCGCCAGGCGGGGAGCTAACCCACCAAGCGAGGCACTCAACACAACTCAACTCTTCTTCGCATCAAGCCCAAAGAACCACATGCTGTGCGTGCGCGGCTAATCGAGCCCCACGAAGAAAAGGGGACCCTCATAGCACTCTAAGACCACGCCGCCCTAAATGCCGACTACAAAAGTTCCACCCTGGCCTGGGCTCGCAAAAACATGCATGCATCAAATGGAAAGCCCGAACTACGTGTGGCGATTTGGACGAGATGCGAATCGAATCAAATTGAGGGGGGCGCCCATACTCGCTTCCCACACGCGGTTAGTGCGCTCATCATGGATCAGTAGACAAGACCCTTTTCCTATTAGGGTTGACACTAGCAGGCCTCAAAACCACACAGGGCCTCCTGCCGGTGCCTTATCATCAAATTATTATTTAACAATAACATTAGCATGACTCATTGTTTAACATCGAGCCCCCATAACATAATAGAAATAGTAACAGAAAGTAACGGGTAACAGACTCGAGCAAAACAACCTAAGCATGCTAGTAAGACACGGGCTCAAACAACGGGGTTATAGGAGTGGAGGTGAGGCAATATCAGGGTTAAGGGATTCATGTGATAGGCTCGTAACAGAAACAACTATTCATAGGGCTAGCAGAATAGACAACGGAAAGTATCGGTAACCAATGTTGAAAGGAACACAGTGGTTCATGTGAGTGAATACTTGCCTGGAAACCCAGTAGCCTGGTACTGAGCTAACTCCTTAGAAGGGGTGTAGTAAGGATCGTCGGTCTCAACGTCGTCGTATATCCGAGAAGAAGCAAACAAACAATGCAGAAAGATAAACAATCAATATCATGGCATAGTGCACAAACATGGGATGATGCATGACCATTTAATTGATGCATCAAAATAACTAGTTGACATGGTAACATAACATGATTAAATGGACCCACATGCAATTGTATTGCATATGGAAAGCCCATGAATTATGGTTGAATTAATTGTTCTACAACTAATCATCATGTGTAAGTGAGTTAGCATGATGCATGGATGAGGAAAACAACAAAATAACAACAATAGAAACAACTAGAAATAAGGTTTACCAAGTTGGGAATTTGTTTATTAAGTTTTGGAATTTTGGTTCCTTAAAGGTGCCACACAAGCATTTGTTGTTTTCACCAATTTTAAATTGTTCAAAACAGATAATAAAGTTCATATTTGAAAAGAACACCAAATTTTAGGTGGATTACATGTTTCACTTGTTGAAAAAGGATTTCAAATAAATTATTTATGAATTAAACAAGTTTAAGCAAGAATTAAATGAATTTAATTCAAACATGAAATTATTTGAATTTTTATTTGTTCAAAGCATTGAAGCAAATTCATATTTGAAAAGTTCATACTTTTATGGTTGGAAAACATATTTTATATGTTCAAAAATAATTTAATTTGATCAAGTTATGAATTTAACAATATTAAATGATTTAAACAAGGTTTAAATCATTTAACCAATTTTAATTATTCAAAACATGAAACAAATTTTATATTTGGAAAGGTGGTTTAATTTTGCATGGAAAACATATTTCATTTGTTGAAATTGGATTTAAAATGAGCAAGTTATTATTTTGGCAATTTTAAATGCAATAATTAGGAAACAGTTGTTTTCAGCAATTTAAATTATTCAAAACAGCAAACAAAATTTATATTTTCAAAGTACATGAAAAGTTTATTGGAAAACATATTTATTTTGTGGAATTTGGAATTTTTATGCTCAAGTTATGATTTTTTCAAGTTTAAGTGAATTTAACAAGTTTTTAAATATTTCACCAATTTAAAATATTCAAAACAGTAAACAAATTTTATATTTGGGTAGAACATTTAATTTGGTACAGAATACATATTAAAAATGTTGAATTTGGAGTTGGGGTGAATTAATTATGCATTTTACAAATTTGGGGTGCAATCTGCCATTTTTTAGTAACTAGGGACTAGAAAAATATTTTCCAGGGGCCTAGGAAGAAGTTACAGGGACTGGACTGCGATTTCTGTCAAGTTCTGGATCTGGAGAATTAAAATAAAAAAATGTTTTTATTCTGCAGGGGGTGGGATTCGATCCCCCCACCTCCTGGCTGCGCAAAGGGGTGCCTAACCAGTAGGGTAGCTGCTGTGGGTTGTGACAGAGAGGGGTACTCGGTGGGGTTAAGCTGTGGTGCGCGGAACTTACTAAATTTTTAACTGAACCTGTTCGTGCGCTTCTGTACCAGGATCAGAGGAGGCTGCCGGCGGGCTGATGGCCGCTGGGCGGTGCTCGCGTGGGGTGGCGGGTGGCGTGCGTGGCTGGGGTGGAGGAGTGAACCGAGGGGGAGAGACAGAGGGAGGAGACGGAGGCGGTCGAGGTGCTCACCTCGAGCGCTCGAGGCAGGAGGAGGTCGGGGCAGCAGCAGGGGCGACCGGCGACCTGAGGCGATGGCGGCGGCGCGTCCGGGCAGTCCCGGGCCAAGCCGAGGGGGGGAGAAGGGAGCCCGCGGTGGGGCGGCTCCATTCCCGCCCTCGCCGCGGCCGGAGGGGCCCCGACGCCGGTGATCGCCGGAGGGACTAGGGAGCTCGGTTGAGTTTCAGTACAGGGAGAGATACAAAGCAGAGGGGAAAAAGGAAGAGGGAGCAGAGAATTGGAGGCGGGGAAAGGAAGAAGGAGGGAGAAAGAAAGGTGGGAGGGAGACCCTAGGGTTAGGGCTAGGTTTATAGGAGGGGAGGAGGGGAGCACAGCCGTTCCTCCATGGTCTCTGCTACGTGGAGGTGCTAGATGGTGATCGTACAGAGGAAGGAGAAAGACCTAAGGGGTATGGGCTCTGTGGGAAAGGTGGGCTGGGGGAAAAGAGATGGGCTGGCTGCTGGTTGCTCTCTCTCTCCCTCTAGCTTTTATTCTTTTTGCTATGTTTTATTTTTTGTTTGCAGAAAATGGAAAGGGAAGAAATAGATAAGGTTTAGGGCTAGGAAAAATGTGAGAAAAATTGGGTGAGTTTATTAAGTCAAAAGCAACCACTTGCCAAGCTTGGAACTTTAGAAAGTTCAAATTCTTTTGTTGTTTGCAAATTAATTCAAATTTGAATCATCTTTATATTAAGTGGTTATTAAAAACAATAATTTAATTAGGGTGGACATATATTTTTAATTGGAAGCAAAAGGTTATGATTGTTGTGTGATTTCCATAATTTTAAATTAGGTGCTGTTTTTGGTTTGATTTGAATTTGAATGCAATTTGGAATTAATTGATCTATTAGAAGCCACCATTTTAATAGTTGAACATTATGGAAATAATTGGAAACAAAAGGAGTTTTGAGTTGGACTTTTTATTTGAAAAAGATTGTAACATGACAAGTATGAAACAAAGGTTGAATATTGTTTGAATTTCCATTGTGAAAACAAATAAAAACAGAGGCAAACCAAAAGAAAACAAATGGAAACAAATGATTGTTTTGATTTGAAATATCATTTTGGAAATTGTAACATCACAAGGATGAAACAAAATGTTTGAATTTTGGTTTGAAATTCAAATAGAAAACAAAGGTAAACAAAGGAAAACAGTTGGAAAACAAATGAAAACAGAGGAAAACAAAAGGAAAACAAGCAAAACAATTGCAATGAACATGATGTCATGATGCAAAACATAAAATAACAGAGAGCAAACATTCTAAAGGCTTATTTTTCATACTTGGGATGTTACAAAACGCCCCCCCTTGAAGGAATCGCGCCCTGAGATTCCTACTGAGAAAAGAAAAGGTCCGGATACTTCTTGGGAAGATCCTCTTGAGCTGTGACACGTGAAACACATCGTGCACATTGGATAGTTTTTCTGGAAGTTCAAGACGATAGACATTCCTGGCAACTCTTCTGGAAAGATGTCAGGGAATTTGGAAACCACCGGAACATTTTTTGAGTAGAGGTAGAGGTTTTGTATCGAGGGTGTATAGCTGGGTAGAATTTGACTCATTTGTAGAATAGACTATCTGGAATGTGGTGATTCAGTAGGTGGGAGGAATACTAAAATCAACAACAACAACAACAACAACAACCTTTCTGGCTAGATAGACTTGATATTTGGGAAGTTTTGATTAGACGCCGGTAGAAGAACTGAAATGGAAAACAACAACAAGATTTCAACGGACGAAAAGGATGTTGAGAAGAACAAGATAACGAAGCAACACCGGGAAAAAACGAGATCAAAACACTCCTGAGGTACTACGGAAAACCCATCCGGGGGCTTCTAAAGGATCAATATCTACTGCTTAAGGAATTGAGGATCTGCTTCCGGGGCTTACACGCCTCCGTTCTCAATCATGAGTAGGCAACATGATAAATCATGTCACAACCACCTCCATTCCTATGGTCTAGTAGATATAACCATCCTAGAGAAACCAGAATTCGTGAAATCCTAACTTGAAAGTTTAGATGAGAATGGAAAAACAACGTTGCACTTCCTTACCAGAAAAGGGAGGGTGGGTGGGGAAAGAAGAAAAAGAACAGAATTCCTACTCTCACGTTTCATTTTTCCTATATAGCTACAAAATAGTTTCTAGACTCAATTGCGACCAGTAAAAATGGATCCTACAGGCAGACAGGCTCTGATACCATTTGTCGCACCCGGACTTCTAGAGGATACTCGCCGTTCCGTTGAACAGTAGTAGATTGGATTACGGGGCTTACCGGCACCCGCGTCCTCTTACGAGTAGGCCAACACATGTATGTGTGACAACCAACCCCTATCTGTTCAGCGTCGACGTAAACTATCCCGTAGAAATCAGGATACTTCCATTGACGTACTTCAAAACATACACACATGGTACGTCAACGGCATTGGAACAAGTGATATCACAACAGATCTCTACGACACAAAAGATCGAAATAAGTTGCAAATAGCTCTCATTAGAGCAGAGATAGCAAATACAATCATCCAGAGGACTCATGTCCCAACAATTCATCATTACATCACAGCGGAAGCATCCAAAATGTCTGAGTACAGACAAGATCCAAATAGGCCTAAGAGGCCGGAAACGAAAAGACGAAGCCCATCCACGAAGTCTCGGATCCTGCCCGTGTCCGCTATCTACTCGGCAGCGGTCTCGTCATACTCCACGTAGTAGCCACCATGGGGATCCTCGGAAACGTCGTCTGCGGAAACCACAGCCCCAAAGGAGTCAGTACATAAACGTACTGGCAAGCAAGACTCACAGTTCACCAAAGTGTAACCCGTCAACACCAAGCACTGATGCTTTGGGTTCAACGGAAGAAAGGGGATATAAAAGATGCTGCAACTGGCTGCTCTAACCAACTACAGAGTTACTACCACTTCCGGCTAACAGAAAGGAGATAAGATCGCGTATCGTAACCAACCTATGACTAACTCCAAACAAACCCATCCTGGATCTCGCCCGTTATCCAAAGAAGCAATCCGAGGATAACTCACACAGTTGAATTAATGATGGTTCAGATTATTGTGTCAATAAGCCTATTACTAGTCAAGTTGTTAATCGTTGGGTGTAAGGTTGTTAATCATTAGGTTTAAGTTGTCCTGAGTACTTGTTAGCCAGTACTTTCACCAAGTAGTCCATAACCGCGGAAAACACGGCTTCTCGAGAAGATTTAACCCTGCAGGGATGCACCAATTTGGCCGTACACGTAAGAATGACCCGCCAGGCGGGGAGCTAACCCACCAAGCGAGGCACTCAACACAACTCAACTCTTCTTCGCATCAAGCCCAAAGAACCACATGTTGTGCGTGCGCGGCTAATCGAGCCCCACGAAGAAAAGGGGACCCTCATAGCACTCTAAGACCACGCCCCCTAAATGCCGACTACAAAAGTTCCACCCTGGCCTGGGCACGCAAAAACATGCATGCATCAAATGGAAAGCCCGAACTACGTGTGGCGATTTGGACGAGATGCGAATCGAATCAAATTGAGGGGGGCGCCCATACTCGCTTCCCACATGCGGTTAGTGCGCTCATCATGGATCAGTAGACAAGACCCTTTTCCTATTAGGGTCGACACTAGCAGGCCTCAAAACCACACAGGGCCTCCTGCCGGTGCCTTATCATCAAATTATTATTTAACAATAACATTAGCATGATTCATTGTTTAACATCGAGCCCCCAGAACATAATAGAAATAGTAACAGAAAGTAACGGGTAACAGACTCGAGCAAAACAACCTAAGCATGCTAGTAAGACACGGGCTCAAACAACGGGGTTATAGGAGTGGAGGTGAGGCAATATCAGGGTTAAGGGATTCATGTGATAGGCTCGTAACAGAAACAACTATTCATAGGGCTAGCAGAATAGACAACGGAAAGTATCGGTAACCAATGTTGAAAGGAACACAATGGTTCATGTGAGTGAATACTTGCCTACAAACCCAGTAGCCTGGTACTGAGCTAACTCCTTAGAAGGGGTGTAGTAAGGATCGTCGGTCTCAACGTCGTCGTATATCCGAGAAGAAGCAAACAAACAATGCAGAAAGATAAACAATCAATATCATGGCATAGTGCACAAACATGGGATTATGCATGACCATTTAATTGATGCATCAAAATAACTAGTTGACATGGTAACATAACATGATTAAATGGACCCACATGCAATTGGATTGCATATGGAAAGCCCATGAATTATGGTTGAATTAATTGTTCTACAACTAATCATCATGTGTAAGTGATTTAGCATGATGCATGGATGAGGAAAACAACAAAATAACAACAATAGAAACAACTAGAAATAAGGTTTACCAAGTTGGGAATTTGTTTATTAAGTTTTGGAATTTTGGTTCCTTAAAGGTGCCACACAAGCATTTGTTGTTTTCACCAATTTTAAATTGTTCAAAACAGATAACAAAGTTCATATTTGAAAAGAACACCAAATTTTAGGTGGATTACATGTTTCACTTGTTGAAAAAGGATTTCAAATAAATTATTTATGAATTAAACAAGTTTAAGCAAGAATTAAATGAATTTAATTCAAACATGAACTTATTTGAATTTTTATTTGTTCAAAGCATTGAAGCAAATTCATATTTGAAAATTTCATACTTTTATGGTTGGAAAACATATTTTATATGTTCAAAAATAATTTAATTGATCAAGTTATGAATTTAACAATATTAAATGATTTAAACAAGGTTTAAATCATTTAACCAATTTTACTTATTCAAAACATGAAAAACAATTTATATTTGGAAAGGTGGTTTAATTTTGCATGGAAAACATATTTCATTTGTTGAAATTGGATTTAAAATGAGCAAGTTATTATTTTGGCAATTTTAAATGCAATAATTAGGAAACAGTTGTTTTCAGCAATTTAAATTATTCAAAACAGCAAACAAAATTTATATTTGGAAAGTACATGAAAAGTTGATTGGAAAACATATTTAGTTTGTGGAATTTGGAATTTTTATGCTCAAGTTATGATTTTTGCAAGTTTAAGTGAATTTAAAAAGTTTTTAAATATTTCACCAATTTAAAATATTCAAAACAGTAAACAAATTTTATATTTGGATAGAACATTTAATTTGGTACAGAATACATATTAAAAATGTTGAATTTGGAGTTGGGGTGAATTAATTATGCATTTTACAAATTTGGGGTGCAATCTACTATTTTTTAGTAACTAGGGACTAGAAAAATATTTTCCAGGGGCCTAGGAAGAAGTTACAGGGACTGGACTGCGATTTCTGTCAAGTTCTGGATCTGGAGAATTAAAATAAAAAGATGTTTTTATTCTGCAGGGGGTGAGATTCGATCCCCCCACCTCCTGGCTGCGCAAAGGGGTGCCTAACCAGTAGGGTAGCTGCTGTGGGTTGTGACAGAGAGGGGTACTCGGTGGGGTTAAGCTGTGGTGCGCGGAACTTACTGAATTTTTAACTGAAACTGTTCGTGTGCTTCTGTACCAGGATCGGAGGAGGCTGCCGGCGGGCTGATGGCCGCTGGGCGGCGCTCGCGTGGGGTGGCGGGTGGCGTGCGTGGCTGGGGTGGAGGAGTGAACCGAGGGGGAGAGACAGAGGGAGGAGAGGGAGGCGGTCGAGGTGCTCACCTCGAGCGCTCGAGGCAGGAGGAGGTCGGGGCAGCAGCAGGGGCGACCGGCGACTTGAGGCGATGGCGGCGGCGCGTCCGGGCAGTCCCGGGCCAAGCCGAGGGGGGGAGAAGGGAGCCCGCGGTGGGGCGGCTCCATTCCCGCCCTCGCCGCGGCCGGAGGGGCCCCGACGCCGGTGATCGCCGGAGGGACTAGGGAGCTCGGTTGAGTTTCAGTACAGGGAGAGATACAGAGCAGAGGGGAAAAAGGAAGAGGGAGGAGAGAATTGGAGGCGGGGAAAGGAAGAAGGAGGGAGAAAGAAAGGTGGGAGGGAGACCCTAGGGTTAGGGCTAGGTTTATAGGAGGGGAGGAGGGGAGCACAGCCGTTCCTCCATGGTCTCTGCTACGTGGAGGTGCTAGATGGTGATCGTACAGAGGAAGGAGAAAGACCGAAGGGGTATGGGCTCTGTGGGAAAGGTGGGCTGGGGGAAAAGAGATGGGCTGGCTGCTGGTTGCTCTCTCTCTCCCTCTAGCTTTTATTCTTTTTGCTATGTTTTATTTTTTGTTTGCAGAAAATGGAAAGGGAAGAAATAGATAAGGTTTAGGGCTAGGAAAAATGTGAGAAAAATTGGGTGAGTTTATTAAGTCAAAAGCAACCACTTGCCAAGCTTGGAATTTTAGAAAGTTCAAATTCTTTTGTTGTTTGCAAATTAATTCAAATTTGAATCATCTTTATATTAAGTGGTTATTAAAAACAATAATTTAATTAGGGTGGACATATATTTTTAATTGGAAGCAAAAGGTTATGATTGTTGTGTGATTTCCATAATTTTAAATTAGGTGCTGTTTTTGGTTTGATTTGAATTTGAATGCAATTTGGAATTAATTGATCTATTAGAAGCCACCATTTTAATAGTTGAACATTATGGAAATAATTGGAAACAAAAGGAGTTTTGAGTTGGACTTTTTATTTGAAAAAGATTGTAACATGACAAGTATGAAACAAAGGTTGAATATTGTTTGAATTTCCATTGTGAAAACAAATAAAAACAGAGGCAAACCAAAAGAAAACAAATGGAAACAAATGATTGTTTTGATTTGAAATATCATTTTGGAAATTGTAACATCACAAGGATGAAACAAAAGGTTTGAATTTTGGTTTGAAATTCAAATAGAAAACAAAGGAAAACAAAGGAAAACAGTTGGAAAACAAATTAAAACAGAGGAAAACAAAAGGAAAACAAGCAAAACAATTGCAATGAACATGATGTCATGATGCAAAACATAAAATAACAGAGAGCAAACATTCTAAAGGCTTATTTTTCATACTTGGGATGTTACAACATCCTAAAAGAATTGAACAAGATTCGCAGCAACCTAAAAACAATAGTTCTCCTTCTAAGAAAAAGAAGATACATAAAAATGTTGTAGAATCTCCTGAACCTGCTAAAGATCCTAATGGTTATCTATTTCTGATGCTGAAACTGAAAGTGGTAATGATAAAAGTGATGCTTCTCATAAAGAAGAACATGTAGCTGAACCTGAAAAGCAAACTAAAACTACAAAGTATACTAAGGAGGATTTCATTGCTAATAAACATGGTAAAGAAAGAGAGCCCTGAGTACAAAAAGCAATTCATTTTCCTAATAAGAAACACAAATCTAAGGAAGAAGAACATTATAACAAGTTTTGTGAGTGGATGAAACCTCTGTTTTTGCAAATTCCTTTGACTGATGCCATTAAACTGCCTCCTTATTCTAAATATATGAAAGATATTGTCTCCAACAAAAGGAAAATTCCTAATGAGGAAATTTCCACTATGCTTGCTAATTACTCTTTCAATGGCAAGGTTCCAAAGAAGCTTGGAGATCCTGGTATACCTACTATCCCATGTTCTATTAAAAATAATTATGTTAGAATTGCTTTATGTGACTTGGGAGCTGGAGTTAGTGTTATGCCTTTCTCTCTTTATAAGAGACCCTCTCTTCAAAAATTGATAGACACTGATATATCTTTGCAAATGGCTGATAAATCCACTACTATTCCTGTTGGTATATGTGAGAATGTTCCTGTGCAAGTTGCTACTAATTGTTTGATATTAACTGACTTTGTTGTGTTGGAAATGCCTGAAGATGATAATATGTCTATTATTCTTGGGAGACCTTTTCTTAATACTGCAGGGGCTGTTATTGATTGCAATCAAGGAAAAGTAACTTTTAATGTTAATAATAAAGAGCATACTGTTTCTTTTCCCAAGAAGATTGATAGAAGATATGGTTTAAATTCAGTTGAAAATATTGAGACCATCAAGATTGGAGAATTTTATTGTCCCATTCCAGTACCACCTAAAGATTATGAAATTATTACATTTGGTACTATGTCTATCAAGGTTGAGGTAACATGATTATTTAGTGATTAGCAAAGTTTTGCTTCATATGAAAATTGTTCTGGTAACAAGACTTGATCACCCTTGTTAACAAAATGATTTTAAATGAAGAGGGCAATGTTTTCACCTTCCCCATTATGTATTTATCATGTTTACTTCTGTTATCATATTGCTACTTGAGTACAATCATGTTTTCCACCATCCTTATGGATGTTTTCACCCTGATTACTGAGGTTATGCATGTTTTCACCACCCATACTTTTGTTTTCACCACTTCCACCTTTGTTTTCTTTGGATATTCTTCCATTAGAGTGTCATAGAACCCCTGTAGTGCTGGTTTTGGTTTTGTTTTCCACCTTTTTGCTTTTGTTTTTATGGTTTTTATTAATTATTAAAATTTTGGAAATGCCTAAAAAATAAAGTTTCTCGAAAAATTCCAGAAAAATTATAATAATTTTTTACGTCAAAAATGAGGCAGAGAGCCACCTTGGAGGCCCCAGGGGGACCCACCAGTCAGGCACACCATGGGGTGCCATGGCCTGTGTAACACCCGGGGGATTTGCCCCCAAATAAATTTGGTTGCTTTTCCTTTTCTTGGCATTGCATCATGCATCATTTGCACCCTTGTTTGCAAACCAATTCAAAATTCAAACCAATTTAGTTTTCACATTCAAATGCAAACATTAATAGAAACTTTTGAATTTTGGAAAAACCAAAACTTGTGCAACTGGGCATTTTAGATGCCAAGTGCATAGAAACTTGTTTCATAATTTTCTGAAATGTAAAACTACCCCAAAATTCATTTTTGCTTCTCTCTTTTTTCTCTCTTACAAAAAAAAAAGAAATACAAAAGGAAAACAAACCAGCAGGGGGAGGCAGGCCAGCCCAAAACGAGCTGAGCCCACCTACTACCCCAAGGCCCAAGCGAGCCCCCATCGTTGTCGTCTTCCTCCTAGCGTACGGAGACAGAGAACAGGGGAGGGCTCCCCCACCTGCAGCTCCATGTCCCCTTTCTCACTTGCTCCTCCCCCTCTTTATCTACCCCGAGGAACCCCAAACCCTAGACCTATTCCTTTCCCTCTCCTCCCTCAGCCGCCGCCATCACCTTCTTCCTCCTCTGATCCTCCACCCTTCCTCTGAATTTTCTGAAAACCGCACCACACCCACCATGGCCGGAACATGGAGATGATGGCGCCGTCGCTCTGGTCGTCTCCGGGCCCCGTTTCCCGCGGGAATGGAAACGGGGCATCACCCTCGTCGTCTTCGTCTCCTTGGTCGGCACGGGGAGGCAGCATGAGCGCCGCGCCGTCGCCGTTTTCTTCCCGGCGTGCAGCTGTCGCCCGTGACCGTCTCCGTCAGGTCCGGCGTGTCTTCCTCGAGCCCGTCCACTCCACCGGTGCCCCGAGGTGAGCCTCCGCCCCTTGGACCTCTCCCTAACCCCTCCCCATGCTTTGGGTGCCTGCCTTCGCGCAGCACCATCGTGGTGGCCATGAATCGCCGGCGAAATCCCTGTCCCCGTCGCACACAGGTTCAGATTCGTCATTAGGAAAAAACTCCGCGTTTTGGTCACCTCATATTGGCTCAGATTCGTATCCTAACACCAACCGCACAGCCAGCCCAGTTGCTGCGCACCCCGTCCGCACGCCTTGGAGCCCCGAGTTCGAGTCCCCCTGGAAGCAAAAGCCACCCCTTTTTTTGTCCATTTCCTTTTATTTCTCGAAATCCAGAAAGACAGAACTGAATCTTTATTTGTAAAATCCATAACAAATTGAAAAATGCTCCAATTTCAATGATTCAAATGGCTATGGATTCAGAATCTTGTGCTCTTTCTGTTAGTCACAAAGTTGCAACATGTTTCTGTACTAAATTTTGCACTAAATAATTAAATACATAAATGGCTATAAAAATTTGAAACTTTGGGAATTCATAACTTGAGTTCTGTTCACCCAAATTGAGCAAACTTGGGCTCTAAAAATTTGTCTTAACAAACTCTACACAGTGGTATTTTATTTGGTCACAATTGAATTAAATTTGAACATGTTTCCTTCTGTTTACTAAAAAGGGCAGAATAAAAATGCTTATGGAAAAATGCATAATAAATTCAATAATGATCCAAAAATTATGTTTAATAGCTCAAAATGTTCAGTGAAACATTTGCTACATGTTTTCAACCTTTTCAATACAATTTTTTTACTGTTTTTCCTAATTAAAATTGGATTAATAATTCAATACTTTAATTACAACTTTTAAATTGCAAAATTCATAACTTGGGCAATTCAAATCCAATTCCAACATGTAAAATATGTTTTCCATGCAAAATTGAATAAGCTTTCCAAATATAAACTTTGTTTTCTATTTTGAATAAATTAAATTGCTGAAAACAACTATTTCTTAATTAATACATTTAAAATTGTCAATTTAATAACTTGCTCATTTTAAATCCAAATTCAACAAATGAAATATGTATTCCATCAAAAAATTTGTGTTCTTTCCAAATATAAATTTTGTTATCTGTTTTGAACATTTAAAATGGGCGAAAACAACAAATGTTTGTTTAAATCATTTAAAATGCCAAAGTTCATAACTTAATAAATAAAATTCCAAACTTGGTAAACAACATATCAAACTGAAGCTATTGTTGTTTTCTTATTGTTTTCATCATCCATGCATCATTCTAATCAACTTTCACATGATGGTTATTTGTAGATCATTTAATTCAACATTAATTCATGGGCTTTTCCATATGCAATCCAAATTGCATATGGGCCCATTTAAATATGTTTACCATGTCAACTAGTTATCTTTGATGCATCTTTAAACTTGTCATGCATCCATATCTTGATCATGCTGGATCTTTTGCCGTAGAAGTAATTGTTGCATCCGGTGTTTGTTCTCGTTCGTTGCTTCTTCACAAATAGAACGTTGAGATGATGTGAGCAACGACAAGTTCTGCGGATGTACCTCTACTTGCTGGATCTCAGGCAAGTATACTCACTTGCTGCCTATGGCTGCCTTTCATCACTTGTTACCGATTCTTCCCGTTGCCTTTATTCTAGCCTTATGATTCGATGCTTGTGTCTCGATCCTATCATATGTTTACCTTGCAGCCATGATGTAGCCTTCCTTCCACTTCCTATTAGCTGTTGTTTGTTTACCTTGTTGGCCCTCGTGTCGTAGTTGCATGCTTAGTGTTGTTTGCGCTCAAGTCTTGTTGTCCGTCTTATCACCTGTTTAGTTTGATAGTTGGGTTTCAACTTAATCAACAACATGTTAATGTTTTGGGTAATAATAATTTGATGATAAGGCACCGGCAGGAGGCCCGGCGTGGTTTTGAGGCCTGCTAGTGTCGAACTTAATTAGGAAAAGGGTCTTGTCCTCCGATCCATGATGAGCGCACTAACCGCATGTGGGAAGCGAGTATGGGCGCCCCCCGCAACTTTGATTCGATTCGCATCTCGTCCAAATCGCCACACTTAGTTCGGGCTTTCCATTTGATGCATGCATATGCAGGTGCGAACCCTTGGCGCCAGGGTGGAACTTTTGTAGTCGGCATTTAGGGCGGTGTGGTCTTCCAGTGCTATGAGGGTCCCCCTTTTCTTCGTGGGGGCTCGATTAGCCGCGCATGCACAGCACGTGGTTCTTTGGGCTTGATGCGAAGAAGAGTTGGGTTGTGTTGAGTGCCTCGCTTGGTGGAAGTGCATTTCCATCTGGCGGGTCATTCTTACGTGTACGGCCAAATTGGTGCATCCCTGCAGGGTTAAATCTTCTCGAGAAGCCGTGTTGTCCGCGGTTATGGATGACTTGGTGAAAGTGCTGGCTAACAAGTACTCAGACAACTTACACTTAACGATGATAACTTGACTAGTAATATAGATTACCTCCACCATAAAAATGGATGTCACCTTAATCAACCGTGTGAGTTTCCTTGGGTTGCTTCCTTAGTAGGGGGTAACACTGGATGGGTATTGTTTGGTGAGTAGTTATAGTTGGTTCTGATACGCTATCTTATCCCTTTCTTTTAGCCGGATGTTGTAGCGCGTCTCTGTAGTTAGTTAGTGCAGCCCACTGCCGCTTCGTTGCAATAACCCCTTCCTTCCGTTGTACCCAAAGTATTTGTATCTGGTGATGATTGGTTACGCTGGTATCTTGTGAGTATGGTTTATCCACTTGCCAGTACTTAACCGTACTGACCCACGAATCCATTTCGTGGCTGCATATTCCACATTGCAGTCAACAGGTTTGAAGTCTGACGATGTTAGCTTGGGAATCCCTCCGGCTTGGCCTGGGCAGGGATTGGACGCCATCGGTTATCTTCAGGACTCTTAGTCCAATTTGCATCTTGTCCGTAGTCGGACACTATGTTGTTTCTTCCGCTGTTATTTGGATCTTTGTATTGTATAAGTTGTATCCTTGACTCGTTTGAGTCGTCTTGTATATACCTCCTCTGTTGTTGTTGTGGATTATTCGTGAACTGTGGTAATGTTATCACAAGTGGCAACCTGAAATCGGTTATTATGTGGATTTTGGCGGAAATGCAGAAATCTGCATAGTGCCCGATCTCGGGGCGTCACAAATGGTATCAGAGCATGGTTTCCGATTCTCGATATTGTTTCGATGCGAATGGTTATCGAAGCAACGGGTCCGCAAAGCCTGTAGGATAACCTCGCTAACGGTCGTTGTTTCTAGAGTGTCAAAAACTATTTGTCGAAAAAACTTGTTTTGGAAACCTCTCAATAGGATTCTTGTTTTCTCCTTATCCCTATTCTATTCTCCTCCCATCTTATTTGTTTTGGAGTCTCCCCTCTTGTCTATTTTCAAGGTTTAGGATCCTACGTGGGTGTACGTTTTCTGAGCCTTTAACCTAATAGGTTCGATCATCGGAAGATTCCTGGTGGAAGAACATCGTCATCAATCCGAGCAAGAATCTCTTGTTAGTGGTGTCGAGAAGCCTTGTTAGTGGTGTCGAGGAGATCAACTGGAGGCATGAAGAATCGATAGTCGAACTTCTTTCCCCTCCCGGGTTAGTGGGTGGATTGCGGGGACGCAATCCCTTGTTAGTGGTGTCGTCTGTAACACCCGGGGGATTTCCCCCCAAATAAATTTGGTTGCTTTTCCTTTTCTTGGCATTGCATCATGCATCATTTGCACCCTTGTTTGCAAACCAATTCAAAATTCAAACCAATTTAGTTTTCACATTCAAATGCAAACATTAATAGAAACTTTTGAATTTTGGAAAAACCAAAACTTGTGCAACTGGGCATTTTAGATGCCAAGTGCATAGAAACTTGTTTCATAATTTTCTGAAATGTAAAACTACCCCAAAATTCATTTTTGCTTCTCTCTTTTTTCTCTCTTACAAAAAAAAATACAAAAGGAAAACAAACAAGCAGGGGGAGGCAGGCCAGCCCAAAACGAGCTGAGCCCACCTACTACCCCAAGGCCCAAGCGAGCCCCCATCGTTGTCGTCTTCCTCCTAGCGTACGGAGATAGAGAATAGGGGAGGGCTCCCCCACCTGCAGCTCCATGTCCTCCTTTCTCACCTGCTCCTCCCCCTCTTTATCTACCCCGAGGAACCCCAAACCCTAGCCCTATTCCTTTCCCTCTCCTCCCTCAGCCGCCGCCATCACCTTCTTCCTCCTCTGAGCCTCCACCCTTCCTCTGAATTTTCTGAAAACCGCACCAAACCCACCATGGCCGGCACTTGGAGATGATGGCGCCGTCGCTCTGGTCGTCTTCGGGCCCCGTTTCCCGCGGGAATGAAAACGGGGCATCACCCTCGTCGTCTTCGTCTCCTTGGTCAGCACGGGGAGGCAGCAGGAGCGCCGCGCCGTCGCCGTTTTCTTCCCGGCGCGCAACTGTCGCCCGTGACCGTCTCCGTCAGGTCCGGCGTGTCTTCCTCGAGCCCGTCCACTCCACCGGTGCCCCGAGGTGAGCCTCCGCCCCTTGGACCTCTCCCTAACCCCTCCCCATGCTCTGGGTGCCTGCCTTCGCGCAGCACCATCGTGGTGGCCGTGAATCGCCGGCGAAATCCCTGTCCCCGTCGCACACAGGTTCAGATTCGTCATTAGGAAAAAACTCCGCGTTTTGGTCACCTCATATTGGCTCAGATTCGTATCCTAACACCAACCGCACAGCCAGCCCAGTGGCTGCGCACCCCGTCCGCACGCCTTGGAGCCCCGAGTTCGAGTCCCCCTGGAAGCAAAAGCCACCCCTTTTTTTGTCCATTTTCTTTTATTTCTCGAAATCCAGAAAGACAGAACTGAATCTTTATTTGTAAAATCCATAACAAATTGAAAAATGCTCCAATTTCAATGATTCAAATTGCTATGGATTCAAAATCTTGTGCTCTTTCTGTTAGTCACAAAGTTGCAACATGTTTCTGTAATAAATTTTGCACTAAATAATTAAATACATAAATGGCTATAAAAATTTGAAACTTTGGGAATTCATAACTTGAGTTCTGTTCACCCAAATTGAGCAAACTTGGGCTCTAAATTTTTTTCTTAACAAACTCTTCACAGTGGCTTGGGAATCCCTACGGCTTGGCCTAGGCAGGGATTGGACGCCATCGGTTATCTTCGGGACTCTTAGTCCAATTTGCATCTTGTCCGTAGTCGGACACTATGTTGTTTCTTCCGCTGTTATTTGGATCTTTGTATTGTATAAGTTGTATCCTTGACTCGTTTGAGTCGTCTTGTATATACCTCCTCTGTTGTTGTTGTGGATTATTCGTGAACTGTGGTAATGCTATCACAAGTGGCAACCTGAAATCGGTTATTATGTGGATTTTGGCGGAAATGCAGAAATCTGCATAGTGCCCGATCTCGGGGCGTCACAGCCTGCCCCCTGGTGGCGCCAACATGGTGTGGGCCCCCTAGCCCCCGCACTTACTCTCTCCACTGCCAAAGTCTTCTCTCTCACCAACCAACCTCAACACATTCCCTGGAACCCGAGTTCTTGCTGTTCTTCCTCGAAATTTTTCGATCTCTTTGCTCAGCCCATCTTTTGTGCCGAAATCTGGTGCATTTGCTCTCCGTGATGGATAATTATAATTTTGGAGAGACATTTAGGAGTGATGCTCCTAGAAGGACAAGGCCTTCACTCGCATCCACTTCAGTGAGGCCATCGTACAATGAAGACGTTATTGCACCGACTATTGGCGATGCGGGAGGTGATGGTATCGTTAACCCATCTAGCTTTCCTTGCATTACATTTCTAAAAGTGCATGTTTATTGGATGACTTTCGTATGCTTATTGAAAGTGTTGGTCTAACCAACTTTATGGAGGATGAAAGTCCTCAGTATGCCGCTCTCACAAAAACTTTTGTTGAGAGTTTTAAATTTCAGAAGACACATTTTGGTCCCACTGTTCCTTTCAAGTTATATAGTATTTGTTTTTCTTTTCCCTTGGAGACTTTTTGTAACATTATAGGTATCAACGCTTCCGGGACAACGTGCAACATTCAGGATAAACCCGCAGATCTCATGGCGCTCTATCGAGAAATCACCAATGATGATGGCCGCTCACCCCGGCGTGGGAAGATAAGGAACATCCAACTTCCTGCCCTTAGATATTTTACTTACTATGTTGCTACTAGTATCCTTGTTAGGGAGAACACTAGCAACATTTCTACTTATCACCTTGCTTTCATTGATGCTGTGCTTAACTGTAGCAAGAAATATAACCTTGGTTCACTTATTGCTCGCCGCCTTGCTGCTAAGGGGCCTATTTTTGGGGGGAATTATTGCTACACGCATAGCAAATGCTCTAGATTTTTCTATTGCTCCTGATGATGAATTATTGCTCCCTATAGACTCAACCTTGTTTCCATGAAGGCTCATCATTTTATCACTGCTAAGTCTACTGCTGATCATTTAGTATATAGAGTTTTATTTATGGATGGAGATGAGCGGAAAGTTATTTTGCCGTAGCCTGTTTTGTTCAAAGTTGACAGGTCACCATGGTCGCACTCCAAGGAGGAGATAGATGAGCATCTGAGCATGACAGATTTTTACAGACAGCAGGAGAGGCGAGACGCGCCTCCCGAGGACTACCACACGCAGTACACCGGCGCGTCCTCCAGCACATATCAGGAGGAGGGTTCCTCCTCATGAAACTACGGGGGCGCCACCTCATGGTCCCCTTGGGGATGATCTCCACTTAGGCCAAAAGCCTAAGCTTGAGGGAGGTATAACGCCATCACACTCATCTATATATCATGTTCGGTCGGTTCTTTGTACATCCATGTTTTCTTTTCTTTCGTTCGTTTTTGCTTCTTTCATTTCTCTTTGTTTATTTGTTTTATTCTTGTTTTCCAAAATGCAAAAAGACCAAAAGTATTTCTGTTGTTTCTCTTAGTTTGCTTCTTTAGTTTCTTTATTTGGTTTGTTTTCTTTTCTCATTTCGGTTTAGTATTCAAAAATCCAAAAATATTTTGCTTTATTTGCTTGCTTCTTTCCGTTCTTATTTTAAATCGAAAACCCAAAAATATTTGTTGTTCTTCTTTGGTTTTGTAAAGTTTGTTGCAGAGTTCACCGGACTTTCGTGTCTCCATTGGATCTTGATTATCATTCTATATTATTCAATCCACAAGTGAAGAGCAGTAATGATGATTTACGACAATCCGAGTTGTGGTGAGAGGTTAGTATGAACTCTAATTGTTTTATTTTTGTACATATACTCATCGTGTGAACATGCTTAGTCCGTTCATGTAAGGTGTATGTTATTTAATTGATGCTTGGTAGTTCGTGCTCTCACGTGTTAGTTCCAACTTATTAATATAAGATAACATGTCGTATGAATGTTTGCTTGCATTGTTCTATTCATAGAAGGGTATGGCATTGTGGTATCTCCCTCTAATTGTTTCGCTTGAATCGACTTGGCACATGCTCACGCATGCTATGACTGAAAACAAAAAGTCGTGAAAGCCTCGATGATTTATTTTGCCTCAGAGTATTTATATCAATTTTATGCCCCTGTTGATTTTGTTTTGTCGCAAGCATGATTATGATAGTTGTTTCTCTCTTGATTGTCGCTCCCCGTCTATTGCGCATCCACTTGTACTAAGTATGAGCTCTACTCGTGCATCCAACTCCCAAAAACCAAAATTTTCAAATGTGTCCACCATACCTACATATGTATGTGGTATTTAACTGCCACTCCAAGTAAATTTCTCATGTGCTACCTTTAAAAAATGCTAAAAATTGTTCCTGTTTTGTACCCCTGTTTTAGCTCATGAGGACGTAAATAGAGAATTTTTATCTCACTTGTTGATTGGATTTCACACCCTGGACTAGTGGCTTCATCCGCTTATCCGATGATAGAAGAGCTGGCAACGGGATGCCTAGCCCCAAATTAGTACAACAAATTCTCTTCACTCTTTTTGCCCCTGATTTATCAGTCAAAGCATAATTGTGTAAACAAAAGAGAAAGAGGGATGACTTTCTAACGAGATGTGTCCTTCTATGGGAGCCTCTCTTGTGAAGTCTAGCTGGCTTGTGACGTACTGTATTGCCTGTTTACCATTCGTTGACATAAGCATACACCTCTCTCAAAAATGTTTTCAATACCTCTGTTTAATAAAATAAAAAGATCTAGCACATGAGTTAATCCCTGCTTCCCTCTGTGAAGGGCCTTTCTTTTATTTTTATGTTGATTCTTCACCTTCTCACTTTATGCACCTTCTTGAGAGCATGGCTGTTATTCTTAGTCTAATGTGCTTGTCCCAAAACACGGTTGATAGTGGTATAACTTTGATGCTTGTATCTTTGATATCTTTATATCTAGTCTTCATTTGAACTACAGAGGTGCCCTGGCATTTATGTTTTTCTCCACTATTTAGGGAAAGCGAGTACACTTTTATCATACCCTATTATGAGCATTACAATCTTGTAGATTTAAATACTTCATGTTGTCTATTATTAGTTTGTTGGAATCTCTTCATGGTTTGCATAACTGTTGGATGACTTTTATTTTCCATACATTTTATTATGAATTGCCTCAGAACTTGTTTATGTAGTGAGTATATTTACATCATATGAAACAATTGTGTTCATAAAAGTCTTTTATCACACTCAATTGTCACTGAATTGCTTGAGGACAAGCAATAAGCTAAGCTTGGGGGGAGTTGATACGTCGAAAAAGTATCTCCTTTTCCGAACACTTTTCTTATTATTTTCCTCTAAACTTGTGAGTTTTGGATACCACTAACACGAACTAACGCTGTTTTCAGCAGAATTACCTTGGTGTCTCGCTTTATTGCAGACAAATCAACTTTCGGGAAAATGCCCAGAAAAGACCCCATTGGTCTTAAAACACCGGAAGACCCCGGGAGCCGGAAGGGGGCCAGGAGAGGGGCCAGTGGGGGGCCACACCACCCCCTGGCTCGCCCCCTAGGCCGCGCCACCTGGTGGTGTGGGCCACTCCCACACCCCGTCAGACTCCCTTTCGACTACATATTGACTTCAACCCTAAAACGCGAGGGGGTTCGTCATATTCCACACAAACACAACATAGCGCCGCCGTCACCCCGATCCTCGATTCGGGGATCAGAATTTCCTGTTCTGGCGCCCTGCGAGGACGGGGATTCGAAGGAGATCATCGCCATCAACACCTCCACCTCTTCTCCATCAACCATCCATGTTTACCCCGTCCATGTGTGAGTAAACACCGCTGTAGTCTGAGAGGGATGGAAGGGATTGGATGAGATTGATCATGTAATAATGCCAGATTGTTAGGGCATAGTGCCTAGTATCCATTGTTAGTGTTTTCTACCGTTGTTGCAACTTGTTATGCTTAATGCTTGTCACTAGGGCCAGAGTGCCATGACCTCAGATCTGAACATGTTATTGATTCATGAGTATAATTATGATTCTTGATCATATCTGCAAGTTGTTTACACATGTCATTGTCCGGAACCCGAGGCCCCAAAGTGACAGAAATTGGGACAATCGGAGGGGATGGCTGTGATGTGAGGATCACATGTGTTCACGGGGTCTTAATGCTTTGCTCCGGTGCTTTATTAAAAGGAGCACCTTAATTACCAGTAGTTTCCCTAGAGACCCCGCTGCAACGGGCTGGTAGGACAAAAGATGTTGTGCAAGTTTCGCATTGCGAGCACGTATGACTATATTGGAACACGTGCCTATGATTTGCCTACATGTTTGATGCTTTATTATTATTATCTGCAATGCCCGGGTTAGATTATTACATGACCTATGTTATCCATGCAACGCCCGTCCATCCATTCCCTCTATGCCTACGGTACCTCCCATACTGTTGTTTTCCGCGATTGCTACTACTGTTACTATTGTACTACTACTGATATTTTATTTCTACTACTGCTATAAAACGGTTACCACTGATAAATTGTTGCGAGCAAGTCTATTTTCAGGTGCAGCTGAATTGACAACTCAGTTATTAAGGCTAATAAATATTCTTTGGCTCCCCTTGTGTCGAATCAATAAATTTGGGTTTTACTTCCTTCGAAGACTGTTGCGATCCCCTATACTTGTGGGTCATCACACATCACCATAATAATCAACATATAAGAAATGGTGTGGATTGTTAGTTGTAACACCCGGGGAAGTTTTTCCCCAACTAGAATTAGTATGCGTGTTTTTTTCCTTTTGCATCATCATGGCATTGTGCACGACATCTCATTTTGGCTACATATATTTTCTTCATAAAATTTTAATTACAAAATTGCAAAAAAAAATCCTATATAGTGTGAGCTCTCTATTTTTCCTAAATCCATATTTTTTCTGAAAATAATAAGGCAAGAGAACACTGTAACATCCCAAGTATGAAAAACCCCTAGTTGCTTTATTTCTTGTTGTTTAATTTTAGGCAATGCATCATGGCATCATCCTCATTTTATTTCTGTTGCGTTGTTTTCTTAATGAAATTCAAATTTAATCAACAGTTGTTTTCATACTTGTCTGTTACAATCTTTTCAAATAAAGAAATGCAAAACAAAACCTCCCTTGTTTCCAAATAATTCATTAAGGTTCACTTATTCAATTGTTGCTTTAAATCAATCAACCAATTTAATCAATTAATTCCAAACCAATTTTCAAATTCAAACCAATTCTCAAAATCAGTACCTTTTTGAATCCATAAAGTTCACCACACAATTGTACTCTTTAAATCATTTTAAAAACTTAGGGGTAACCCTAGTGAAAATGCTTTGTTTTTCTAATATTAGTTAATATTGAAAAATTCATTAAATTGGGTTTAATTTTCAAACAGCAAGCAAACATTTAAAATTTTGCAAATAAAAGTTGCCAAATGGTTGCATTTGGCCTAAGGAGCTTCCCTAATTTTTTCTCAAATTTTTCAATAACCAAAAACCCCTCATTTCTTCCAAAATCTGTTTCAGCAAAAAAAATATAAACAGAAAAATAAAAATAAGAAAACCTGCAGCGCGCGCGCAGCACATAAGCTAGCCCAACCCACTAAGCCTACGCGCGCGCAAGCCCGGCCCAACTAGCGCGCGTACCGGTTCGCTAACAGCCGCCGCCGTCGTCTCCCCGTACGGCAGTCCATCCGGACATGCCACGGCGGCAGACGGGCGCGTCGACGGCCGTGCTCGCTCGGTAGCCCCTATAAGAACCCCTAGGCCCCTGGCAGACGCCCTAGCCCTAGCCTCCCTCGCTCCCCGCGCCGCGCCACCATCCTCCACCTCACTGTCCACCTCCACCTCTCTGAACTTTCTCACCGGCGACCACTCCTCTGAAAACCGCCATGGCGCCGCCACCTCCTACCCTCTCCTAGCCTCTGGCCTACTGAAATTGAACCGCCACCATCCCTTCTACGTGTTCGACACCGGAGCCACGCCGGAGGAGCACGGCAACCTCGACGCCGTCAACGAGATCGTCGCCGGCCGCTACACCGAGCCTCTGCAACCTCGACCCCGGTGGTGAGCCGCCGTTCTCCTCCCCCTCTCTCCCTCCTGTGCATCGCCACGCACCCGTGCACGTCCCGTGCGCGTCCAGCACCCAATTGCATCGCGAACCACCGTGCAGAGCAACGCCGGCGAGCCGTCGCTGTCCGTCAGTCGAGCAAACTTTCGCTCGTCAGGTTAAAATTCAGTTAACGTGGCGGGGGAACCTTAACCTGTATGCGTCTGTATCTCTGTCAACTGAACGAGCACAGCGCAGTGGCACTGCACCTGTTGCGCGCAAGCGAGGGCGCGGGTTCGAGCCGCAACGCCCCACTTTTTTGGTGGATTTTCTTCCACAGCGCGCAGGCCCACCTGTCATCGACTGTCTCTGCCACGCGTGCGCGCGCGCGCGCCACGCTGGCCCCTGGTCCACTGGCCAGTGGCTAGGGGTAGAGAGCAGCTCGGTAACAAAAGGTTTCTGCGAATTCCTTTAATTACTAAATCAAATTAAATAACAGATTTGAATATTAAACTTCAACCCTTAATATCTTTTAATCTGTAAATCCAATAAATAAAAAGTTTATATGTTTTCTGTTCCAAATTTCATAATCTTTCCAAATAACCTATTTGTGTTCTGTTTTGAATTTTCCAAATACATTTAAAATTCAAATTTGAATAATTCAAATGTAATTTGCAATAATTCATAAATAATTCATACTAATTCCAAATAGGGCAAATAAAATATGTTTTTCACACCATTTTGAATATGCTATTCAAATATAAAATTTGTTTCATTGTTTGAATAGTTTAAATTGCCTAAATATTTTAATACTTGTTTAATTCATTTAAATTTGATAAAATCATAACTTGCTTAATATAAAATATTTTTGAACATGCAAAATATGTTTTCAAACCATCAAAGTGTGAACTTTTCAAATGTGAACTTGAATTTATGTTTTGAACAAATAAAATTCAATTAAATTCAAACTTGTTTTAAATTCATTTAAAACTTGTTTAATATTGTTTAATTCATAATAAATTCATCCTAATTCAAATTTCAATATTTGAAACATGTAATCCAACTAAAATTTGATGTTCTTTTCAAATATAAATTTTGTTAATTGTTTTGCACACTTTAAATTGATGAAAACAATAATTGTTTGTGTGACATGTTTAAGTAACCAAACTTTCCAAACTTAATAAATAATTTCCAAACTTGTTTTATTCCTTTTCCTTTGCACCTATCATTGTTATTTGTTGTTATCTTGTTATCATCATCATGCATGCATCATGCTAACAACTTTCACATAATCATTAGTTGTAAACCATTTGTTTCCACTTAATTCAATGGATCTTTTCCATATGCAATCCAATTGCATATGGGTCCATTTAAATTGTGTTATCTTGTTAGCTAATTTATTTTGATGCAACCATTAACTTGTCATGCATCATATTGATTGTGCACAATGCCATGGCAATGATTGTTTACCTTCCTGTTTTGTTTGTTTGCTTCTTCTCGAATAGACGACGACGTTGAGGCAGACGACCTTTACAACACCCCTTCTGAGGATCTAGCTCAGTACCCGGCTGTTGAGTTCGCAGGCAAGTTATCACTCACATGAACCATTGTGTTCCTTTCAACCCTGGTTACCGATACTTTCCGTTGTCTATTTTTGCTAGCCTTAGTGGTAGTTGTTTCTGTTACGAACCTATCACATGAATCCTTTAACCCTGATATTGCCTCACCACCCCTCCTACAACCCTATTGATTGAGCCAGTGTCCTACTAGCATGCTTAGGTTGTTTTGCTCGAGTCTGTTACCCGTTACTTTCAGTTACTATATTTTCATTATGTTCTGGGGGCTCGATGTTTAATCAATCAATCAATCATGCTAATATTATTGTTAATAATAATTTGATGATAAGGCACCGGCAGGAGGCCCTGTGTGGTTTTGAGGCCTGCTAGTGTCGACCCTAATAGGAAAAGGGTCTTGTCTACTGATCCATGATGAGCGCACTACCCGCATGTGGGAAGCGAGTATGGGCGCCCCCCTCAATTTGATTCGATTCGCATCTCGTCCAAATCATCTCATTTAGTTCGTGCTTTCTATTTGCCGCATGCATGTTTTTGCGAGCCCAGCGCAGGGTGGAACTTTTGTAGTCGGCATATAGGGGGACACGTTCTTAGAGTGCTATGAGGGTCCATTTTCTTCTGGGCTCGATTAGCCGTGCGCCCAAGGTGCTTTGGGCTTGATGCGGAGAAGAGTTGAGTTGTGTTGAGTGCCCCGCTTGGTGGGAGGCATCCCATCTGGCGGGTTATTCATACGTGTACGGCCAAATTGGTGCAACCCTGCAGGGATAATCTTCTCGAGAAGCCGTGTTTTCCGCGGTTATGGATTACTTGGTGAAAGTACTGGCTAACAAGTACTCAGGACAACTTAAACCTAATGATTCATAACCTCACACCCCATGATTATCAATTTGACTAGTAATAGGATTATTGACACAATAACTTGTTTCATCCTAATCCAACTGTGTGAGTTATCCTCGGATTGCTTCTTTGGATAAGGGGCGAGATCCAGGATGGGTTTGTTTGATGTTATCTTTCAGTTGGTTACAACCCTCGATCTTATCCCCTTTCTGATAGTTGGAAGTGATAGAATCTCTGTAGTTGGTTAGCGCAGCCAGTTGCAGCATCTTATATATCCCCTTCTTTCCGTTGACCCAAGTCATCTGTGCTTGTGTTGACGGGCTATACTTTGGTGAACTGTGAGTCTTGCTTGCCAGTACGTCTATGTACTGACCCCTTTGGGGCTGTGGTTTCCGCAGACTACGATTACGAGGATCCAGGTGACGGCTACTACGTGGAGTTTGACGAGGCTGCTGACGAGTAGTTAGCGGACCCGGGCAGGATCCGAGACATCGTGGATGGGCTCCGTCTTTATTTCAGTTTCCGGCTTCTTAAGCCTATTTGGATTTTGTCTGTACTCAGACCCCTTTGAATGCTTCCGCTGATGTAATGAATGCTATGTTGGGACATGTGTCCTCTGGATGATTGTATTTGCTATTTCTGCCTTAGTGAAGGCCATTTGCTACCTTATTTCAATCTTTTGTGTCGTAGAGGCATGTTGTGTTATCCTTTTGTTCAAAGCCGTTGACGTACCATGTGTGTATGGTATGAAGTACGTCAATGGCAGTATCCTGATTTCTACAGGATAGTTTACATCGACGGTGAACAGTAACGGTTGGTTGTCGCACATAAGTGCTGGCCTACCCGTAAGGGGACGCGGGAGCCGTTAAGCCCCGTAATCCAACCAAAATACTGTTCAGTTCGTACGGTGAGTATCCTCTAGAAGTCCGGGTGCGACAAATGGTATCAGAGCCTGTCTGCCTGTAGGATCCCTTTTTACTGGTCGCAGTTGAGTCTAGAAACTATTTTGTAGCTATATAGGAAAATGAAACGTGAGAGTAGGAATTCTGCCATTTTTCTTCTTTCCCCACCCACCCACCCTTTTCTGGTAAGGAAGTGCAACGTTGTTTTCTGTTCTCACCTAAACTTTCAAGTTAGGATTTCACGTGTTTTGGGTTCTCCGTAGTACCTCAGGAGTTTTGGTCTCGTGTTTCCCGATGTTGCTTCAATATCCTGTTCTTTTCAACATCCTTTTCGTCCGTTGAACCTTGTTGTTGCTTTCCACATCAGTTCTCTACCGGCGTCTAATCAAAACTTCCCCGATCATCTGCAGATGGATCTCAGGTTCTACCCGCAGGTGGTTCGGATGACTCGCTGTGAGAGCACCGCCGGTTATCCGGAGATGCTGAGAGACATGGTTACCTATCTGGGGTTCCATTGGGCACCAGAGTACCAGGTCTACGAGCAGCAGCGAGAGTTTGACCAGACCTGCTACCGGGCTATCGTCTACATTCTGTCGGATGATGGCAGGAGCGTTGTCCACCGCTACGAGGCAGTAGGTTCCACAGTGGATATGGCCGTGCAGCAGGCAGCGTACGTGAGTCTCACCGTCCTCCGTGCTGACTACTGGGGGTTTGATGATTCCATCTATCGTCACATTCCCCGTGGTTACATCACGGCAGCGGGAGTTCACTTCACTCTCCACAGCAACCTGGATACCTACGAGTCTGATAGCTCCAGGCTGCACACCACTGCTCAGTTCGTGAGGCACAGTGACGCAGTTGCTTCCACACTTTCTCAGGAGTTAGCCTCAGTCAGGGAGCAGCTCTATCTGGCGTTGACTCGTCTGGCTACGTACACCACAGACTTTGTTGGAGACGAGCGCTTTGCACGTTTCACTCAGCCAGCTGGGTTTCCGCTGCCAGATGCTGGAGGTTACGAGCCGATCAGAGGTCCACTTCTCGACCTTGGTCCTGGTTACACTGGGATTCCCCGCTTTGGAGCACAGGGAGACGACGCTTTCTACTTCACCACACCGAGAGTTGCTCTCAGGGCAGTCCTGCTCTACGTGGATCGTCGTCATACCTACTTCCGGGGGATTCCTCCGCACCGTATCTCTCGTCGTACTACTCACCGCCGTCCTGCGTGATGAGCATGGGAGTATCGATGTATCCATTCCTAGCTATGTTTAGTTATCCTTTGTATTTCGAACCATGTATTGGTCTGTTGGATATTCTGATGTATTTGAACATGTGATGATGTACCTGTTGGTTATCTATTCATGCGTCGGAATAATCTATCTTTCGGTTACCAAGTCTATCCTTTTCTGTTGTTGTGCTAAAATGAATGTCTATTCAGGATGCCGCCAACAAGGAGCAACCCGCCTGAGCCACCTCCGATCACGGAGCTGTTGACTCAGATGACTCAGGTCGTGGCTCAGATGGCCCAGATCCAGGCTAACCAGCACAACAACCAGAATGCTCCGCGAGTCAGCATCAAGGAGTTTCTGAGCATGGGGCCGAGAGCTTTCGTGGCAACACGTGAGCCTCTGGATGCTGATGACTGGATCAGGGAGATGAACAGGGCTCTGGAGATAGCTCATGTTGCTGAGGAAGATAAGGTCAAGTATGCCACCTACCTACTGAAGGGTCAGGCAGCTACTTGGTGGGAGAACTACCAGACCATGAGAGCTGGCTATCCTATCACCTGGGGATGTTTCAAGGATGCCTTCCTGAAGCACCACATCCCAGATGGTCTCATGGAAAGGATGCGTGAGGAATTCTGCTCTCTCAGACAGGGCAAGCTGGACGTCCTCGGCTACCAGAACGAGTTCAATCGTCTCGCTCGATACGCTGGTGACGAGGTGTCCACTGAAGCCAAGAAGATGGCAAGGTTCCGCCGAGGTTTTAACCCGGAACTGAAGTACGCTCTCACCAACATCAAGTGCAAGGACTTCGTGGAGCTCGTGAACACCGCGCTCAATGAGGAGAATGGGCGCAAGGCGTTCGAAGAGTCCCGCAAGCACTCGCGTGAGGGTGGTTCCTCCTCCAACATGACCACCCCTCCGCAGAAGCGCCGCATCTGGGTGCCAAATGGTGCTGTCACTCGGGCTCCAAATGCCCAAGCTTCTCCAGGCTTTGGTCCCCGCCCACCCAACCCATCTCAGATGCAGGGTCAGAGGATTCCAATGGGGCAGCCAAGGCCAGGTCCTCCTCGTGTCGTCACTTGCTTCAAGTGCAAGGAGACTGGACACTACGCTGATAAGTGCACTCAGAGGCAGCTACCTCCACCTCCTCGCCCCAACACCAACAAGGCAATGGTTCGTGCTCCCCCGGCTAAAGCCTTCAACTCCAACAACAGGCCTGTCGGGAGGAACGCGAGGGTGAACCATATCAAGGCCGACAAAGCTGAGGAAGCTGCTGACGTCGTTCTCGGTATATTACCCGTAAACTCTATTCCAGCTAAAGTGTTGTTTGATACTGGAGCATCGCATTCGTTTGTGTCAAAGATCTTTGCTACAACGTACAACTTAGTCTCTGGTTCCGCTAAGCAATCAAATCTATGTTCACTCTCCGGGAACTAAAATGATTACTTCCAAGATAAGCATGGACAATCAGATCCTAATTGGAGGTCGCATATTCCTTGCTTCACTCATGTTGCTGGGAAATTCTGACATTGATGTCATCCTGGGTATGGATTGGTTGAAGACCCACAAAGCTAAAATTGACTGTGCTCAAAAGTCAATAACTCTCTCTCACACTTCAGGCCAGATAGTCTATTCTCCATATGGATCAAGTTCTGTTCAGCTGTTCAACCTCGATGCCAAACCCCTTCCTGCAATTGAAAATGTTCCGGTGGTTTGTGAATTCCCTGACGTCTTTCCGGAAGAGTTGCCAGGGATGCCTCCGGACAGAGCAGTTGAGTTCGTGATCGAGCTTGAGCCAGGTACTGCTCCAATCTCTAAGCATCCGTACAAGATAGCTCCTCCTGAACTGAAATTGTTGAAGGAGCAAATCGATATGTACATGGAGAAAGGTTACATTCAGCCTAGTTCCTCCGCTTGGGGTTGCCCAACTCTGTTTGTTGCCAAGAAGGATCAAACAAAAAGACTCGTGGTTGACTATCGTCCTCTCAACGAGAAAACCATCAAGAACAAGTATCCAATTCCTCGTATCGATGATCTTTTTGATCAACTTGCTGGAGCCTCAATATTCTCAAAGTTGGACTTGAGGATGGGGTACCATCAAATAAAGATCAGAAAGGAAGATATTCCTAAGACAACTTTCACCACTCGGTACGGTCTCTATGAATACACTGTCATGTCCTTTGGTCTCACCAATGCACCGGCAACGTTCTCAAGACTTATGAATTCTGTCTTCCATGAATACCTCGACAAGTTTGTTGTGGTATATCTTGATGACATTCTAGTCTACTCAAAATCCGAGGAAGAGCATGGAGAACACCTTCGTCTCACTCTCATGAAACTTCGCGAGCATCGTCTGTATGCCAAGTTTTCCAAATGTGAGTTCTGGATTCCAGAAGTTGCATATCTTGGTCATATCATCTCTGCCAAAGGCATAGCCATTGATCCTGAAAAGGTTAAGGCAATTGTTGATTGGAAACCCCCTAAGACGGTGAAGCAAGTCAGAAGTTTTCTTGGCTTGGCTAGCTATTGCCGTCGTTTCGTCCAAAACTTTTCCAAGATTGCCAAACCTCTCACTGATCTCACAAAGAAGGACAAGAAGTTCGTTTGGACTCCACAATGTGATGAGAGTTTCAATCTCCTCAAAACTAAACTCACCTCTACACCTGTTCTAGTTGGCCCAGATACTACCAAACCTTTCCAGATATTCTGCGATGCATCTCTCCAAGGTCTGGGAGCAGTTCTTATGCAAGAACGTCAAGTTGTGGCTTATGCTTCACGTAAGTTGAACCCACATGAGCAAAACTATCCCACACATGATCTTGAACTTGCAGCAGTTGTGTTTGCCCTCAAGAAATGGAGACAATACTTGTTGGGTAACAAAACTGAAATCTTTTCCGATCATAAGAGTCTGAAATACATCTTCACTCAGCCAGATCTGAACTCAGGCAAAGGAGATGGATTGAGAAGATTAAAGACTTTGATCTCACCATTTCTTACACTCCAGGCAAGGCTAATGTTATGGCCGATGCTCTCAGTCGCAAATCCTATTGCAACAATCTAATGATCATGGAAAGCCAACCTCCACTTCATGAAGAATTCCAGAAGCTGAACCTTGGTCTTGTCCCTGAAGGATACCTTGCTAGCTTGACAGCCAGCCCAACTCTCGAGGACAAGATTCGTTCTGAACAACTTCGTGATACTGAAATCAAGAAGATTGTAGAGCACATCAAGGAGGGCAATGATAAATTCAAGTCCTTCTCAATTGATGACAAGGGAACTGTGTTCTTCGAAGGACGCATTGCAGTTCCTCAGATTCAAAGTCTCAAGGATATCATTCTCAAGGAGGCTCATGAAACTCCTCTCTCCATCACCCTGGAAGTACAAAGATGTACCAGGATCTCAAGACTCTGTATTGGTGGCCTGGCATGAAACGTGAAATTGCTCAATACGTTTCTGAATGCGACGTTTGTCAACGTGTTAAGGCAGTCCATCAGAAAACAGCAGGTCTACTCCAACCTCTGAAAATTCCTGAGTGGAAGTGGGACATGATTGAAATGGACTTCGTTACTGGGTTTCCAAAGTCCAAGAAGGGCAACGATGCAATCTTCGTTGTTATTGATCGTCTCACTAAGGTTGCTCACTTCTTTGCTGTCAAGGAAACTATCTCAGCTAGCCAGTTAGCAGAGCTCTACACAGCAAAGGTTGTTCCTCTTCATGGTGTTCCATTGGAAATAAGCTCAGACCGTGGAAGTATCTTCACTTCTCATTTCTGGAAGAGCTTTCAAGAAGCATTGGGCACCAAACTTCTGTTCAGCACAGCTTATCACCCTCAGTCTCAGGGGCAAGTCGAAAGAGTCAATCAGATTCTCGAGGATATGCTCAGAGCATGTGGTCTCTCCTTTGGCATGAAATGGGAGGATTGCCTTCCATATGCTGAATTCTCCTACAACAACAGCTACCAGGCAAGCCTAGGCATGGCACCATTTGAGGCACTGTATGGTCGCAGATGCAGGAGTCCAATCAATTGGTCTGGAGCTGGTGAACGTTCACTCTTAGGCCCTGACATTGTTAAGGAAGCCGAGGAGAAAGTTCGTATCATTCGTGACAATCTCAGGATTGCTCAGTCTCGTCAGAAGAGCTATTATGATAGCAAGCACAGGGATATGATCTATGCACCTGGTGACAAGGCATATCTCCGTGTAACTCCCCTCAGAGGCACTCATCGTTTTGGTGTGAAAGGAAAGCTTGCACCAAGATACATTGGTCCTTTCAACATTCTCTCAAGGCGGGCAGAAAATGCTTATCGTCTTGAGCTTCCAGAAAAACTATCCAAGGTGCACGATGTGTTCCACGTGTCACAGCTCAAGAAGTGTTTCAAAGATCCAGATCGTGCAGTTGATCATGATTCCATTGAACTGCAAGATGATCTATCTTATGAGGAGCACCCTATTCGTATTCTCCATGAGACCGAGCGTAAGACTCGCAACAAGAGCACCAAGTTCTTGAAAGTGCAATGGTCGCATCATTCCGATAAAGAGGCAACGTGGGAGACCGAAGAGGATCTTCGCAAGAAGTATCCGGACCTTTTCACATCTCAGTAAGGAATCTCGGGGCGCGATTCCTTCAAGGGGGGGCGTTTTGTAACATCCCAAGTATGAAAAACCCCTAGTTGCTTTATTTCTTGTTGTTTAATTTTAAGCAATGCATCATGGCATCATCCTCATTTTATTTCTGTTGCATTGTTTTCTTAATGAAATTCAAATTTAATCAACAGTTGTTTTCATACTTGTCTGTTACAATCTTTTCAAATAAAGAAATGCAAAACAAAACCTCCCTTGTTTCCAATAATTCATTAAGGTTCACTTATTCAATTGTTGCTTTAAATCAATCAACCAATTTAATCAATTAATTCCAAACCAATTTTCAAATTCAAACCAATTCTCAAAATCAGTACCTTTTTGAATCCATAAAGTTCACCACACAATTGTACTCTTTAAATCATTTTAAAAACTTAGGGGTAACCCTAGTGAAAATGCTTTGTTTTTCTAATATTAGTTAATATTGAAAATTTCATTAAATTGGGTTTAATTTTCAAACAGCAAGCAAACATTTAAATTTTTGCAAATAAAAGTTGCCAAATGGTTGCATTTGGCCTAAGGAGCTTCCCTAAATTTTTCTCAAATTTTTCAATAACCAAAAACCCCTCATTTCTTCCAAAATCTGTTTCAGCAAAAAAATATAAACAGAAAAATAAAAAGAAGAAAACCTGCAGCGCGCGCGCAGCACATAAGCTAGCCCAACCCACTAAGCCTACGCGCGCGCAAGCCCGGCCCAACTAGCGCGCGTACCGGTTCGCTAACAGCCGCCGCCGTCGTCTCCCCGTACGGCAGTCCATCCGTACATGCCACGGCGGCAGACGGGCGCGTCGACGGCCGTGCTCGCTCGGTAGCCCCTATAAGAACCCCTAGGACCCTGGCAGACGCCCCAGCCCTAGCCTCCCTCGCTCCCCGCGCCGCGCCGCCATCCTCCACCTCACTGTCCACCTCCACCTCTCTGAACTTTCTCACCGGCGACAACTCCTCTGAAAACCGCCATGGCGCCGCCACCTCCTACCCTCTCCTAGCCTCTGGCCTACTGAAATTGAACCGCCACCATCCCTTCTACGTGTTCGACACCGGAGCCACGCCGGAGGAGCACGGCAACCTCGACGCCGTCAACGAGATCGTCGCCGGCCGCTACACCGAGCCACTGCAACCTCGACCTCGGTGGTGAGCCGCCGTTCTCCTCCCCCTCTCTCCCTCCTGTGCATCGCCACAGACCCGTGCACGTCCCGTGCGCGTCCAGCACCCAATTGCATCGCGAACCACCGTGCAGAGCAACGCCGGCGAGCCGGCGCTGTCCGTCAGTCGAGCAAACTTTCGCTCGTCAGGTTAAAATTCAGTTAACGTGGCGGGGGAACCTTAACCTGTATGCGTCTGTATCTCTGTCAACTGAACGAGCACAGCGCAGTGGCACTGCACCTGTTGCGCGCAAGCGAGGGCGCGGGTTCGAGCCGCAGCGCCCCACTTTTTTGGTGGATTTTCTTCCACAGCGCGCAGGCCCACCTGTCATCGACTGTCTCTGCCACGCGTGCGCGCGCGCGCGCCACGCTGGCCCCTGGTCCACTGGCCAGTGGCTAGGGGTAGAGAGCAGCTCGGTAACAAAAGGTTTCTGCGAATTCCTTCAATTACTAAATCAAATTAAATAACAGATTTGAATATTAAACTTCAACCCTTAATATCTTTTAATCTGTAAATCCAATAAATAAAAAGTTTATATGTTTTCTGTTCCAAATTTCATAATCTTTCGAAATAACCTATTTGTGTTCTGTTTTGAATTTTCCAAATACATTTAAAATTCAAATTTGAATAATTCAAATATAATTTGCAATAATTCATAAATAATTTATACTAATTCCAAATAGGGCAAATAAAATATGTTTTTCACACCATTTTGAATATGCTATTCAAATATAAAATTTGTTTCATTGTTTGAATAATTTAAATTGCCTAAATATTTTAATACTTGTTTAATTCATTTAAATTTGATAAAATCATAACTTGCTTAATATAAAATATTTTTTTAACATGCAAAATATGTTTTCAAACCATCAAAGTGTGAACTTTTCAAATGTGAACTTGAATTTATGTTTTGAACAAATAAAATTCAATTAAATTCAAACTTGTTTTAAATTCATTTAAAACTTGTTTAATATTGTTTAATTCATAATAAATTCATCCTAATTCAAATTTCAATATTTGAAACATGTAATCCAACTAAAATTTGATGTTCTTTTCAAATATAAATTTTATTAACTGTTTTGCACACTTTAAATTGATGAAAACAATAATTGTTGGTGTGACATGTTTAAGTAACCAAATTTTTCCAAACTTAATAAATAATTTCCAAACTTGTTTTATTCCTTTTCCTTTGCATCTATCATTGTTATTGTTGTTATCTTGTTATCACCATCATGCATGCATCATGCTAACAACTTTCACCTAATAACTAATTGTAAATCATTTGTTCCACTCAATTATGGACCTTTTCCCATATGCAACTCTTTTAGCATAGGGGTCCATTTAAATTGTATTATCATGTTAGCTAGTTTATTTTGATGCAACCATTAATTTGTCATGCATCATCTTGATTGTGCACAATGCCATGAAAATGATTGTTTACATTCCTGTTTTGTTTGTTTGCTTCTTCTCGAATAGACGACGACGTTGAGGCAGACGACCTTTACAGCACCCCTTCTGAGGATCTAGCTCAGTACCCGGCTGTTGAGCTTCCAGGCAAGTTATCACTCACATGAACCATTGTGTTCCTTTCAACCCTGGTTACCGATACTTTCCGTTGTCTATACTTGCTAGCCTTAGTGGTAGATGTTTCTGTTACGAACCTATCACATGAATCCTTTAACCCTGATATTGCCTCACCACCCCTCCTACAACCCTATTGATTGAGCCAGTGTCTTACTAGTATGCTTAGATTGTTTTGCTCGAGTCTGTTACCCGTTACTTTCAGTTACTATATTTCATTATGTTCTGGGGGCTCGATGTTTAATCAATCAATCAATCATGCTAATATTACTGTTAATAATAATTTGATGATAAGGCACCGGCAGGAGGCCCTGTGTGGTTTTGAGGCCTGCTAGTGTCGACCCTAATAGGAAAAGGGTCTTGTCTACTGATCCATGATGAGCGCACTACCCGCATGTGGGAAGCGAGTATGGGCGCCCCCCTCAATTTGATTCGATTCGCATCTCGTCCAAATCATCTCATTTAGTTCGTGCTTTCTATTTGCCGCATGCATGTTTTTGCGAGCCCAGCGCAGGGTGGAACTTTTGTAGTCGGCATATAGGGGGACACGTTCTTAGAGTGCTATGAGGGTCCATTTTCTTCTGGGCTCGATTAGCCGTGCGCCCAAGGTGCTTTGGGCTTGATGCGGAGAAGAGTTGAGTTGTGTTGAGTGCCCCGCTTGGTGGGAGGCATCCCATCTGGCGGGTTATTCATACGTGTACGGCCAAATTGGTGCAACCCTGCAGGGATAATCTTCTCGAGAAGCCGTGTTTTCCGCGGTTATGGATTACTTGGTGAAAGTACTGGCTAACAAGTACTCAGGACAACTTAAACTTAATGATTCATAATCCCACACCCCATGATTAACAATTTGACTAGTAATAGGATTATTGTCACAATAACTTGTTTCATCTTAATCCAACTGTGTGAGTTATCCTCGGATTGCTTCTTTGGATAAGGGGCGAGATCCAGGATGGGTTTGTTTGATGTTATCTTTCAGTTGGTTACAACCCTCGATCTTATCCCCTTTCTGATAGTTGGAAGTGATAGAATCTCTGTAGTTGGTTAGCGCAGCCAGTTGCAGCATCTTATATACCCCTTCTTCCGTTGAACCCAAGTCATCTGTGCTTGTGTTGACGGGCTATACTTTGGTGAACTGTGAGTCTTGCTTGCCAGTACGTCTATGTACTGACCCCTTTGGGGCTGTGGTTTCCGCAGACTACGATTACGAGGATCCAGGTGACGGCTACTACGTGGAGTTTGACGAGGCTGCTGACGAGTAGTTAGCGGACCCGGGCAGGATCCGAGACATCGTGGATGGGCTCCGTCTTTATTTCAGTTTCCGGCTTCTTAAGCCTATTTGGATTTTGTCTGTACTCAGACCCCTTTGAATGCTTCCGCTGATGTAATGAATGCTATGTTGGGACATGTGTCCTCTGGATGATTGTATTTGCTATTTCTGCCTTAGTGAAGGCCATTTGCTACCTTATTTCAATCTTTTGTGTCGTAGAGGCATGTTGTGTTATCCTTTTGTTCAAAGCCGTTGACGTACCATGTGTGTATGGTATGAAGTACGTCAATGGCAGTATCCTGATTTCTACGGGATAGTTTACATCGACGGTGAACAGTAACGGTTGGTTGTCGCACATAAGTGCTGGCCTACCCGTAAGGGGACGCGGGAGCCGTTAAGCCCCGTAATCCAACCAAAATACTGTTCAGTTCGTACGGTGAGTATCCTCTAGAAGTCCGGGTGCGACAAACACCCAGAAAAAAATGTTTTGAGGAGGAGGCAGCCCAACCAACCAGCCCATCTCTCTGTTTTGGCGCAAGCCCACCTCCTTTCTTTCTTCTCTGTACAGGTAGTCACGCAGGAGGCGTGAACCTCATGTTGCTTTCCCCTCCACCACGCCACCACCATCGGTCCCCTCCACCTCTCTCTTTCCCCTCAATAAAACCGTTCCTAGGCGTGTCCTGAACCCTAGCCTCCTTCCTCTCTTCCCTCCCCGCCGCCACCAAGAGAGAGAAAGCACCGAAGTACCTCGCCGCCTTGGTCACCGTCGGGCCAAGCCGACCATGGGAATGGAACCTGCGCGCAATCCTCGTCGTACTCGTGGAAGAATCAGGAGCCGGAGCTGCCTGCGATGTCACCGATGAGGGCGTCTTCATCCTCCGTTCACGAGTACCTCAACGCCAAGGACGAGTTCTTCTTCCTCGACGTCGGCCGTCTCCTTTGTCCTCGCGTCTACAGACAACGCCGGAAGCCCCTTGGTGAGACACTTGTCCGCCTGGACCTTCTCCCTTTCCCTCGTTGTTCTCTGGATGCCTCATCGTCGAGCGGGATCGTCGGTCGTTCGCCTGTGCCATGCTTTCTGTTGCGCAGCTCGCCTCGAAGCTACATCTCCCTCTGCTCGTTTTCCCTCACTCCCCTGCATGTTTCCCACACCCCAGGCACGCACAACAGCTACTTGAACCTCACATACACGACGGCGCGACCGGTCTTTGGTCGTGGACGGCCTCGTCCGTCCGTCGTCCTTCGATCTGTAACCAGGACATGTTGTTCTTCAGTTTCGTTAGGAAACATCCGGCTGGTATACTTTATTTTCGTTCAGATTTGAATCCATGTACAAGCATGCACACAGCGCGGTGGCTGTTCACCCGATCCGCACACCTGGAGCCCCAGATTAGAATCCCGCATGAGGCATTGCCTCCACCTTTTTCGTTTTTGCCACCGTGGCTCCCACCTCGCCCCGTCAGCGACGCGTCGATCTGGGGCCCGCTTGTCATTCTCTACGGCTAGCTACTCCGGCGGTGAAACCCTCACAGATCTAGATCCGGTTCTGCTTCTTTGCACCCAGGCCCTTAGCCTTCCCAGTTTTGCATCGGAGCCCTCAATTCTCCTGTTTCCATCACGAGCACGTCCGTGCACTTTTTAGAAATCACCCTACAATTCAAATGCTTTTAACTCTTGTTTTATTAATCCAAATAATGCAAACTTTATGTCTATCTTTATCAGAAAAATGTAAGGAACATTAATATGTCATCCATGCTCATTTTTGCATCTTTCATCTTGCATTTTAGTAGTGTTATGTATGTGCACCTAAATAATAAACATGGAATGTGTTAGGGTATTTAATTCAATTTGTGCCCTATTCCATTTAATCTTGTATAGCTCACCTATGATATATTCTGCATGTTAATCAACATTTAATTGGATGGTTAGATAAATAACTTGAACCTTCTGATTAAATTGCTTGGACTTCGGTTCCGCTTAAATTGGTTAAGTTCCATCTCGCATGTCATGCATATAAAATAGGATCATGCTGGATCTTTTGTCCTAGTAGTAATTGTTGCATCCGGTGTTCTTCTTGCACTTCGCTTGTTCGCGGATAGGACGTGAGATGATGTGAGCAACGACAAGTTCTGCTACCTCTACAAGCTGGATTTCAGTCAAGCTTTACTCACTTGCTACCTATGGCTGCCGTTCCTCACTTGTTAAGGATGCTCTCCATTGTCTTTATTCTAGCCTTATGATTCGATGCTTGTGTCTTGTGACGCCCCGAGATCGGGCACTATGCAGATTTCAGCATTCCCGCCAAATCCGCATAATAACCGATTCCAGGTTGCCATTTATGATAACATTACAATAGTTCACGAATAATCCACAATTACAACAGAAACAGATAGATACAAGAGGACTCACACGAGCCGGGGTTACAACTGATACAATACAAAGATCCAAATAACAGCGGAAGAAACAAACGTCCGTCTACGGACAAGATCCAAATTGGACTAAGAGTCCTGAAGATAACCGAAGGCGTCCAATCCCTGCCCAGGCCAAGCCGGAGGGATTCCCAAGCTAACGTCGTCAGACTTCAAACCTGTTGACTGCAATTTGGAATTTGCAGCCACGAAAGAGATTCGTGGGTCAGTACGGTTAAGTACTGGCAAGTGGGAGAAAGCCCATACTCACAAGTTACCGGCATAGCCAGTCATCACAAGATACAAATACTTTAGGATCAACGGAAAGGAAGGGGTTATGGCAAATAAGCGACAGCAGGCTGCACTAACCAACTACAGAGAAGTACTACCACTTCCAACTATCAGAAAGGAGATAAGATCGAGTGATAGTAACCAACTGAAAGATAACATCAAACAAACCCATCCTGGATCTCGCCCCTTTAGCCAAAGAAGCAATCCGAGGATAACTCACACCGTGGTATTAAAGATGAGTCAAGTTATTGTGTGAATAACCTATTACTAGTCAAGTCGTTAATCATTGGGTGAAACATGGTTGATCATTATGTTGAAGTTGTCCTGAGTACTTGTTAGCCAGTACTTTCACCAAGTAATCCATAACCGCGGAAAACACGGCTTCTCGAGAAGATTATCCCTGCAGGGTTGCACCATAGTAACCGACACTCATGAATATCCCGCCAGATGGAGTGGCCACTCCACCAAGCGGGGCACTCAACACAATCCAACCCTTCTTCGCATCAAGCCCAAAGCACCTTGGGCGCACGGCTAATCGAGCCCAGAAGAAAATGGACCCTCATAGCACTCTAAGAACGTGTCCCCCTATATGCCGACTACGAAAGTTCCACCCGGGTACCAAGGGCTCGCAAGATCATGCATGCAGCAAATGGAAAAACCCGAACTAAATGAGGCGATTTGGACAAGATGCGAATCGGGTCAAACTGAGGGGGAGCCCATACTCCCCAAATGCGGGTAGTGCGCTCATCATGGATCAGTAGACAAGACCCTTTTCCTATTAGGGTCGACACTAGCAGGCCTCAAAACCACAAAGGGCCTCCTGCCGGTGCCTTATCATCAAATTTATTATTAATAGTAACATTAGCATGATTGATTGATTGATTAATCATCGAGCCCCCGGAACATAAGGAAGTAATAACAGAAAGTAACGGGTAACAGACTCGAGCAAAACAACCCTAAGCAAGATAGTAATACACAGGCTCAAGCAAAGGTTATAGGAGTGGAGGTGAGGCAATATCAGGGTTGAAGGATTCATGTGATAGGTTCGTAACAGAAACAACTACTACTAAGGCTAGCAGAAAAGAACAATGGAAAGTATCGGTAACAAGTGATGAAAGGCAGCCATATGGCAGCAAGTGAGTATACTTGCCTGAGATCCCGCAAGGTAGCAGAACTTGTCGTTGCTCACATCATCTCAACGTCCTATCCGAGAAGAAGCAACGAACCTCGAACAAACACCGGGATGCAACAATTACTACTACGGCAAAAGATCCAGCATGATCAAGATATGGATGCATGACAAGGTTAATAGATGCACCAAAGTAAACTAGTGGATATGATACACAAGTTTAAATGGATTCCATATGCAAAGATTGCATATGGCAAACCCATGCCTTATAGTTGAATTAATTGTTCTAACACTAAGCATCAGGTGTAAGTGAGTTAGAATGATGCATGCATGATGAAGAACAAGAAGATAACAATATTAAATGCAAGTGGAAGGATGGTTAACAAGTTTAGAAAACATTTGTCAAGTTTTGAAATTATTGTTACTTAATGGTGTTGAACAAGTAGGGGTTGTTATCATCAAGTTAAGTTGGTCAAACCAAGCAACAAAGTTGATATTTGAAAAGGTTATCAAATTTTAGATGGATTACATGTTTCACATTTTGAAACTGGACTTTGGATTATTTAATTATGAATTAAACAATATTAAACAATTTTTAATTGCATTAAACAAGATTTAAATGGTTTAGGCAATTTTAATTATTCAAAACAGAAAGCAAAAATTATATTTGAATAGCTTAGTTAAAATGGTATTGAAAACATATTTTATTTGCAGGATTTGGACTTATGAATAATTAGTTATTGAATTTAGCAAAATACAATTGAAATGATTTAAATTTGAATTTGAAATGTAATTTGAAAGTTCAAAACAGAACACAAGTTGGATATTTGGATAGATTAGGAAATTTGGATCAAGATTCATATAAAGTTTGGATTCATAAAACAAAAGTTATTGAATTTGCAATTTAGATATTTATTCTGCCCATTTAAAAGGAATTTGCTTATTTGGAAATTCGCAGAAAACCAATAGTTACACAGGCTCATGCTACCCACTGCCACTGCGCAGTGGGCCAGTGGCAGCGTGGCACTGCGCCAGCGCTGGCGTGGCACAGCAGGTCAATGACAGGTGGGGCTGCCTCGCTGCGGAAGAAAAAGGAAGCAAAAGTTGGGGCGCTGCGGATTCGAACCCGTGCCCTGCGCCACGCGCACAAAATGCAGTACCAGCTGCGCTGCGATGCGTGTTTGACAGATAAGGGGACGGTAACAGGTTATGGTTCAGTTCGTGGGTTAACTGAACCTGACGAACAAACGCAAGCTCGTTTCGTCAGACAGCAACTTCGCCGGCGATGGTGCAACGTTGCTGTGATCGTTGCGGTGTGCGCGTGGATGCAGATGGATGTGCAGATGTTCAAGGAATAGATGCAAGAGGGAGGAGGAGGCAACGGAGACTGAGCTCACCACCGGTTGTCGTCGAGCAGAGGCGTGACGAAGATGCTCTCGCCGGCGAGGTGACAGCTGCACGGTGGTCGAGGACGGCGGGGCCGATTGCGGCCGTCTCCGGGCTTCCTCCGGTGTCGAACGGAGAGAGGGGACGATGGCGACTCGATCCACGCCGCTGGACCACGACGAGGTGTACCACGGCGACGGCGGCGAGCGAAACTTCAGAGAGAGAGCCACGGTGGCCGGCGGCAGAACGGGGATGGCGGCACGTGATCCATGCATCTCCGGGCTCGTGTTGGGGTGCAAACGAGAGAGGGTGGCGAGGGGTGCTGATTTTTGGTGGCTAGCAGAGGTGGCGGTGGATGATCGCGGCGGGGCTCGCCGATGTTCAGAGGAGATCGCCGGTGAGGAAGGTTCAGAGAGGGAGGAAACCAGGGAGAGAGAGCAGGGAGCGGCGGCAATTCGAGGGGGAGGCGGAACCTAGGGGGCTAGGGTTGAGGGCTGGTGCCCTAGGGGTGCTTTATAGACGCCAGGAGCTCGGACTGCCGCCGGGGTCGCTCGGGGGTTGCGGTGGCTGCCCCGATGGCCTGCCGTACCGCGGGACGAAGAGAGTTAGAAGATCCGCACGCATCTTGGCGCAGCGAATCGGTACTGGGCCAGCTGCGCGCGCGGTTAGCTGGTTAGGTGGGCTGGGCCTAGGTTAGGTGCTGCGCGCTGCGCTGGTTAGATGATTTTTATTCTTTTTCTGTTTTATATTTTTTTTTGTAGTTTGCTTTTTGGATAAAACGTTAAGGTTTTAATCAGTAAAAATTACAGAAAAATTCAGTTAAGCTTTTTAGATAAATAGAAACCACATTCCAACTTTGGTTTTCAAAATTTAAATTTTAAAATAGCAGTTTGTGTTTAAAATCAAAATAGAGGGATTTTGGATATTAATAAAACCTTATTTCAAACAACACTTTTTAATAGGGTTATCCCTAAGCTTTAAAGTGATTTTTAAGAGGGCAAAAAGATAGAGGTGACCTTTAAGGTTTAAAAGGGTACTAATTTGAAAACTTGGTTTGAATTGGAAATGATTTAATTGCTTGAATTAATGGTTTGAAGTTGGAAATTTTTGAGCAAGGGTGAAAGTTTAAATTGCTTTGAAATTTTCAGTTGATGCAAACATGGTGCAATGCAAATGAGATGCACATGATGCAAACAAACAAACAGGTAACACCACAGGTGTTACAGACGACACCACTAACAAGGGATTGCGCCCTCGCAATCCACCTGCTAACCCGGGAGGGGAAAGAAGTTCGACTATCGATTCTCCATGCTTCCAGTTGTTCTCCTCGACACCACTAACAAGGGATCCTTGCTCGGAGTGATGACGATGCTCTTCCACCAGGAACCTTCCGATGATCGATCCTATTAGGTTAAAGGGCTCAGAAAACGTCCACCCACGTAGGATACTAACACTTTGAAAGATAGACAGGAAGAGAGACTCCAAAACAAATAAGATGGGATGGGAATAGAATAGAGATAAGGAGAAAACAAGAATCCTATTGAGATGTTTTTCCAAAATAGTTTAGCAGAAATAGTTTTCGACACTCTAGAAACAACGACCGTTAGCGAGGTTTTCCTACAGGCTTTGCGGACCCGTTGCTTCGATAACCATTCGTATCGAAACAATATCGGGAATCGGAACCAAGGCTCTGATACCATTTGTGACGCCCCGAGATCGGGCACTATGCAGATTTCAGCATTCCCGCCAAATCCGCATAATAACCGATTCCAGGTTGCCATTTATGATAACATTACAATAGTTCACGAATAATCCACAATTACAACAGAAACAGATAGATACAAGAGGACTCACACGAGCCGGGGTTACAACTGATACAATACAAAGATCCAAATAACAGCGGAAGAAACAAACGTCCGTCTACGGACAAGATCCAAATTGGACTAAGAGTCCTGAAGATAACCGAAGGCGTCCAATCCCTGCCCAGGCCAAGCCGGAGGGATTCCCAAGCTAACGTCGTCAGACTTCAAACCTGTTGACTGCAATTTGGAATTTGCAGCCACGAAAGAGATTCGTGGGTCAGTACGGTTAAGTACTGGCAAGGGGGAGAAAGCCCATACTCACAAGATACCGGCGTAGCCAGTCATCACAAGATACAAATACTTTAGGATCAACGGAAAGGAAGGGGTTATTGCAAATAAGCAACAGCAGGCTGCACTAACCAACTACAGAGATTCTATTACTTCCATCTATCAGAAAGGAGATAAGATCGAGTGATAGTAACCAACTGAAAGATAACTTCAAACAAACCCATCCTGGATCTCGCCCCTTATCCAAAGAAGCAATCCGAGGATAACTCACACCGTGGTATTAAAGATGAGTCAAGTTATTGTGTGAATAACCTATTACTAGTCAAGTTATTAATCATTGGGTGAAACATGATTGATCATTATGTTGAAGTTGTCCTGAGTACTTGTTAGCCAGTACTTTCACCAAGTAATCCATAACCGCGGAAAACACGGCTTCTCGAGAAGATTTACCCTGCAGGGATGCACCAAAGTAACCACACTCATGAATATCCCGCCAGATGGAGCGGCCACTCCACCAAGCGGGGCACTCAACACAATCCAACCCTTCTTCGCATCAAGCCCAAAGAACCTTGGGCGCACGGCTAATCGAGCCCAGAAGAAAATGGACCCTCATAGCACTCTAAGAACGTGTCCCCCTATATGCCGACTACGAAAGTTCCACCCGGGTACCAAGGGCTCGCAAGATCATGCATGCAGCAAATGGAAAAACCCGAACTAAATGAGGCGATTTGGACGAGATGCGAATCGGGTCAAACTGAGGGGGAGCCCATACTCCCCAAATGCGGGTAGTGCGCTCATCATGGATCAGTAGACAAGACCCTTTTCCTATTAGGGTCGACACTAGCAGGCCTCAAAACCACAAAGGGCCTCCTGCCGGTGCCTTATCATCAAATTATTATTATTACCATTAGCGATTAACAGGTTTGATCGATTAACATCGAGCCCCCAGAACATAAATAAGTAATAACAGAAAGTAACGGGTAACAGACTCGAGCAAAACAACCTAAGCAAGATAGTAAGACACAGGCTCAAGCAAAGGTTATAGGAGTGGAGGGGAGGCAATATCAGGGTTAAGGGATTCATGTGATAGGTTCGTAACAGCAACAACTACCACTAAGGCTAGCAGAAAAGAATCAACGGAAAGAATCGGTAACAAGTGATGAAAGGCAGCCATATGGCATGCAAGTGAGTATACTTGCCTGAGATCCCGCAAGGTAGCAGAACTTGTCGTTGCTCACATCATCTCAACGTCCTATCCGAGAAGAAGCAACGAACCTCGAACAAACACCGGGATGCAACAATTACTACTACGGCAAAAGATCCAGCATGAACAAGGTATGGATGCATGACAAGTTTAATAGATGCACCTAGGTAAACTAGTGGATAAGATACACAAGTTTAAATGGATTCCATATGCAAAGATTACATATGGCAAACCCATGCCTTATAGTTGAATTAGTTGTTCTAACACTAAGCCTCATGTGTAAGTGAGTTAGAATGATGCATGCATGATGAAGAACAAGAAGATAACAATATTAAATGCAATTGGAATGATAGTTAACCATTTTAGAAAACATTAACAAGTTTGGAAAATTAGTTACTTAATGGTGTTGAACAAGTATTGGTTGTTATCATCAAGTTAAGTTGGTCAAACCAAACAACAAAGTTGATATTTGAAAAGGTTATCAAATTTTAGTTGGATTACATGTTTCACATTTTGAAATTGGACTTTGGATTAATTATTTATGAATTAAACAATATTAAACAAGTTTTAATTGAATTAAACAAGATTCAAATGGTTTAGGCAATTTTAATTATTCAAAACAGAAAGCAAAAAATTATATTTGAATAGCTTAGTTAAAATGGTATTGAAAACATATTTTATTTGCAGGATTTGGACTTATGAATAATTAGTTATTGAATTTAGCAAAATACAATTGAAATGATTTAAATTTGAATTTGAAATGTAATTTGAAAGTTCAAAACAGAACACAAGTTGGATATTTGGATAGATTAGGAAATTTGGATCAAGATTCATATAAAGTTTGTATTTGTTGGATTCATAAAACAAAAGTTATTGAATTTGCAATTTAGATATTTATTCTGCCCATTTAAAAGGAATTTGCTTATTTGGAAATTCGCAGAAAACCAATAGTTACACAGGCTCATGCTACCCACTGCCACTGCGCAGTGGGCCAGTGGCAGCGTGGCACTGCGCCAGCGCTGGCGTGGCACAGCAGGTCAATGACAGGTGGGGCTGCCTCGCTGCGGAAGAAAAAGGAAGCAAAAGTTGGGGCGCTGCGGATTCGAACCCGTGCCCTGCGCCACGCGCACAAAATGCAGTACCAGCTGCGCTGCGATGCGTGTTTGACAGATAAGGGGACGGTAACAGGTTATGGTTCAGTTCGTGGGTTAACTGAACCTGACGAACAAACGCAAGCTCGTTTCGTCAGACAGCAACTTCGCCGGCGATGGTGCAACGTTGCTGTGATCGTTGCGGTGTGCGCGTGGATGCAGATGGATGTGCAGATGTTCAAGGAATAGATGCAAGAGGGAGGAGGAGGCCACGGAGACTGAGCTCACCACAGGTTGTCGTCGAGCAGAGGCGTGACGAAGATGCTCTCGCCGGCGAGGTGACAGCTGCACGGTGGTCGAGGACGGCGGGGCCGATTGCGGCCGTCTCCGGGCTTCCTCCGGTGTCGAACGGAGAGAGGGGACGATGGCGACTCGATCCACGCCGCTGGACCACGACGAGGTGTACCACGGCGACGGCGGCGAGCGAAACTTCAGAGAGAGAGCCACGGTGGCCGGCGGCAGAACGGGGATGGCGGCACGTGATCCATGCATCTCCGGGCTCGTGTTGGGGTGCAAACGAGAGAGGGTGGCGAGGGGTGCTGATTTTTGGTGGCTAGCAGAGGTGGCGGTGGATGATCGCGGCGGGGCTCGCCGATGTTCAGAGGAGATCGCCGGTGAGGAAGGTTCAGAGAGGGAGGAAACCAGGGAGAGAGAGCAGGGAGCGGCGGCAATTCGAGGGGGAGGCGGAACCTAGGGGGCTAGGGTTGAGGGCTGGTGCCCTAGGGGTGCTTTATAGACGCCAGGAGCTCGGACTGCCGCCGGGGTCGCTCGGGGGTTGCGGTGGCTGCCCCGATGGCCTGCCGTACCGCGGGACGAAGAGAGTTAGAAGATCCGCACGCATCTTGGCGCAGCGAATCGGTACTGGGCCAGCTGCGCGCGCGGTTAGCTGGTTAGGTGGGCTGGGCCTAGGTTAGGTGCTGCGCGCTGCGCTGGTTAGATGATTTTTATTCTTTTTCTGTTTTATATTTTTTTTGTAGTTTGCTTTTTTGGATAAAACTGTTAAGGTTTTAATCAGTAAAAATTACAGAAAAATTCAGTTAAGCCTTTTAGATAAATAAAAACCACATTCCAACTTTGGTTTTCAAAATTTAAATTTTAAAATAGTAGTTTGTGTTTAAAATCAAAATAGAGGGATTTTGGATATTAATAAAACCTTATTTCAAACAACACTTTTTAATAGGGTTATCCCTAAGCTTTAAAGTGATTTTTAAGAGGGCAAAAAGATAGAGGTGACCTTTAAGGTTTTAAAAGGGTACTAATTTGAAAACTTGGTTTGAATTGGAAATGATTTAATTGCTTGAATTAATGGTTTGAAGTTGGAAATTTTTGAGCAAGGGTGAAAGTTTAAATTGCTTTGAAATTTTCAGTTGATGCAAACATGGTGCAATGCAAATGAGATGCACATGATGCAAACAAACAAACAGGTAACACCACAGGTGTTACATGTCTCGATCCTATCATATGTTACCTTGCATCCATGATATATCCCCATCCCCCACCTCCTATGACATGTTTGTTTTCTTGTTTGCCTTGCGAGTCGTAGCGCATGTTTAGGTTCTTTAGAGAGTTTGGTTCTTTGTCACCTAACTAGTATGTTAGGTTGGTTCAACTTATTTTTTTAAATGATCTTAACGCTTGGGGTAACAATAAAATTATAATTCGAGTTAAGGCACCGGCGGGAGGTCCGTCGAGGCTTTTGGTCCCTCTGGTGTCGCATTAGGAAAAGGTTCTTGTCCGTTGATCCAAGAATGAGCGCGCTAACTGAAAGAGCATGGTCCCCCCATGTGTGGTTTTGGTAATTGAGGACAATCACTATGGACTAATGGTTGCATTGAGCTATACTTGTAGAGTTTTTCCATAGGCAATGCTTGATGTCCATGTGTTGGATTCAAGATAATCAAGTGGTGACCAAGGTGCTATTCATGTGAATATCCCAAGTTTGGTCATGAGAGAGTTGAGCATATTGAAAGTATGTATTGAAGAAGAATAATGTGTGAACATTCATCTTTACCTTCAATACATCATTATTATGAAGAGAGAATAAAAGATAAAAGGTTGATCAAGGCAAAGTGCTAAGCGATGGTTAATATTGATCAACTCACAAAGCAAGAAGATGTACCATATGGGATCATGGCACCGTAAGTAATTTTTCATATAGCTTTGTGTTCTAACCCATTATATGTGTGTGTGGTATATCTATGTGGGGTTATGTATATTTCCATGGGCTTGCATCAAAAGGAAGATTTCATATAGTCCATGGTGGATGACGTCAAGCTGTGGTCGTCATCAAGTTCGAGAAGTGCAAGTTCAAGGGGATCATATTGAAGAGATCACAATCTTGAATCTTGCCACTCTTTTGGAGATAATGTCCAAGTAAAAATTTACTTAAAAGGGCCTCTCCCATAGTGGCATATGGGGGATCAATCTTTGTGTCTTCACCGAGCAAAGCAAAATCAAGAAAGGTGTTCCATCTTGAGGAGGTCAAGATCTTCATCGTCTAGCTCAAGTGGAATGCTCTAGGCAAAGGTATGATCTTGATAGGTTTCCTATTTTACCGGTCTCATAGCATTAGGAGGGAGACCGGGTTATAGGATAGATAACCGTACTATCAAGAGGGGCTCTCATATTAGCAACTTGATTGCATCACTCGGAGAGAGCTCAAACCTTTGCATACTTGGCAAAATATTTCTTGGTTCTTATTTGTTTTTTCTCCATGTGTGGTTTTAGAGCTTGTCATGTTCTTCAATTCCATCTCAAATTCATCAAAAACGGGTTTCGCATGAAAAACTTATTGCGTTTTTTATACTGGAGGTTTTACCGATTGTTCCTTTATAGAGAGGTCAAACCTTTCATCATTTGGTTTTATTCTCCAATGATGTACTATGATGTTTCTTTGCATAATCTTGTATTTCTCGTTCTTGCGATTTCAACAAGCCTAAGATCATCGAAAACGGAGTCCGGATGCAAAAGATATCACGTTTTTAGTGAAGGAGATTTTTTGGAAACTCGGAGGCCGGCCTTAGGTCGGGATGTGGCTCCCTAGGCCGGGCTGTTCTGTTAGGTGGACGGCCTGGCGGCCGGCCTGGACGGCCTGGGAGGTCGGGGTCGCGCAGAATGCCCCCAACGGGCTGATTTTGGGGGCCTATAAAAGGGGTCTTCTTCCCCAATGGTTCCCCACCTTTTGAGCAAGTTTCCCCCCACCATTGTTGACCTTTTGGAGCTTGTTCTCTCTCTTTTTCTCCATGATTCTTGTCTCCAATTAGTGGGAAAAGAGAGAGGAGATCTAGATCTACTATTCCACCAATCCATCTCTCCTCTCAGTGAGGGGAAAGTCTTTGGATCTAGATCTTGTGGATTCATTTGTTGGGTTCTTCCTTGTTCTTCCTCTCTTCCCTCGCCATAGCATTTGTTGCTTTGGTGGGATTTGAGAGTGAATGATTTAAGCACTTCTTGTGTTCTTTCCATTGCATAGGTTGCATCGGTTTGAGTTCTCTGCGAGGAGTCGTTCGAGTGAAAGGTCGAGAAGCTTGTTCCTCTTGGGTTCTTGGAGTGCCCTTAAGCTTGTCCTCTTGGGTACTTGGAGTGCCCTAGAGGGTTGTTGTTGTCTCGGAGTTTTGGTAACTCCGGACCTTGTTGTCCCGGAGTTTTGGTGGCTCGGGACCTTGTTGCTATCTCGGACTTTTGGTGGCTCGCGGGATATTTTTGGGAGCCTCCAATAGAGTTGTGGAGATTGCCCCAAACTTGTACGGGATCGGTGACCGCCCTCAAAGGTCCCATAGTGGACCGTGGCACTCCGCATTGGTGGAGGCACGAGTAGAATAAGGTGAGCCATTGGGAGCTTGGAGTCATTGTGACTCCACACCTCTCCAACGGAGATTAGGTTCCATTGGGAAGTGAACTTCAGGATAAATCACCGTCTCCTCGTCTCTCGGTTATTTCTATACCCGATCTCTTTACTTATGCAATTTACTTTGTGATAGCCATCGAGCTTGAAGTAACATATCTTGGTATCACATAGTTGCTTGAATTGTTTAGCATAAATTGTTGGTGCACATAGGTGAACCTATTTTGTTTAGGTTTTGGCTTGATAAATTAAACGCTAATTTTATTCCGCATTTATTCAAGCCTTAACCGTAATTATTTTTAAACGCCTATTCACCCCCATCTAGGCGACATCTGTGTCCTTTCAATTGGTATCAGAGAGGGGTCTCTCTTCATAGGGTTTCACAACCTAGAGAGTAAAGATGTCGGCTAGGGGATTAGTGTATAATGACACTTTTATATTCGATGGCACAAATTATAATACTTGGAAAATTAGTATGCTTAATATTTTTAAGGACATGGGTCCAAATATAGAGAAAATTGTAGATATGAGTTTTTCTACTCCAACGGGTATTGATTGCTCTTTGGAGGATGAGAAAACTTATATCTCAATACTCAAGCTACTAATGTGTTTTTCAAATATTTGAGCATTGTAGTTCTTGAGTCAATTAGGCCATCTTGGAAAGCTCATGAGATATGGACCAAGCTTCAAGATAAATATGATGTGTCCAAAAGTTGTGGGGATTATTATTCTCCCTCCACCTCCGGGCGTGATGAGTTCTCAACTTCTTCTACTTCACCAACATGTGGAAAGGCACAACATAATGATACGGTGAGTAGTGACAAAAATTGCAATCTTGGTAGTAATCTTATTTTTGACGATTCGTCATCTCTATCTTATTGCAATACTTTGTCTATGGACTTAAACACATCTAGCAACCAAAATGATTTACATGCTTGTGTTGATAGTCCATGCATATCATGTATAAATTCCTTGACTAAATCTTATAATGATATGCTTGATACATCTTGTTGCCATAGTAAAAATGGTTGTATTTCCTCTAGTACTTGTGTTACTAACCATGTAGAAGAAACTCAACATTCCATGGAACAAGATGTGCATTTAAGTGGCGCTTCAAGTAATGGTTCATCACCGTCTACCATATCTCACTTTTGCCTTATGGCTAAAGGTTCAAAGTTAGCTCCTACTTTGAACACCAATGTATCTAGTGATGATGATTATGATTATGATGGTGATGATGATGATGATAACGATGATAATGACAATGATTCGTTAATGGTGACAGGTAAAATGATTCACAATATACTTTATGAGGATAAAGATGCTTGTGCCAATTTCCTAGAAATCATTAGAGCATTTGATAGGCGCAATATCGCCATTAAGGATTTGGAAGCATGCATTGACGCGTGTTATAGCCGCGAGCGTGATTATTCTAATGAAATTGCAAAACTAGAGGAAGCTCTTGTAGAAGAACAAACCACCAATGAATCTCTTGAAGATACTTTTACTCTAGAGTTGTCAAAAGTAAATGACTCTCATGATAGAAATCTCGAGGTGGTTCATTGTCTTAAAATAAAAAATGATGAGCTAAAAGTCGCACATACTCAACTTAAAGCTTCATATTCAAAAGGGCTTGCCAAGTTGTCTTCTCCTATTTCTATTAATAATGATGCTTGTGCTACTAACTCTATTTCTTGTGAAGCATCTACATTGAAGGAGAATGTTGAGCTAAGGCCTCAACTTGAGTTTCTAACTAGAAATTATGGGAAATTGGAAGAAAGTCATGAAAAGATCTCAAGATCTCATGAGGATCTTTTAGTATCACATGAGAAGCTAAAGTTAGCTCATGAGGCTATTACTACCATGGTGATATATTGTGAGCCTCATGTGTACATTAGCACAAACTCTACTCAAAATTCTATTTTCCCTCGTGCTAGTCCTATTAATTCATTCACTCATAATATCGCTACATCTTGTGATGAATTGCTTTCTGAAGGGGAACGTAGCATAGAAAACAAAAATTTTCCTACACGCGATAAACCCAAATGGCCAAGATCTAATCTATGAGATGAAAGGCAACGGGGAGAAAGAGAGTCTTGAGATAACATACCCTCGAAGACTCAAAGTGGTACGAGAAAAGATCTCGTGGTTGGCGTAGTCGTTCTCACGCCGATCCCGAGCGAGAAGAAGAGCACCGCAATCCGGCGGCACCTCCGTAATCGGTCACACGTTCAGCTCGATGAAGACTTCCGTTCCCTCGTTCCAGCGGGTTGCGGAAGTGGAAGATCCCTCCGGAATTCCAGCAGCACGACGGCGTGGTGGTGGTGAAGAATCCCACGGTCAGGGCTTCGCCAAGCCGGAGACCATGGAATGGAGCAGCGGATGGAAGGGAAAATGTGTGAGCAAGTGTGTGTGGAAGAGAGAGCCCTCACCCTCCTTTTATAGGGGAGGGGGAGGCAGCCCAAAGGGGGGGTGCGGCCAGCCATGGGTGCCCCCACCCCTTCCTCTCTTCATGTGAGTGGAAGCTCCACTCAAACCCACTCAAATTTCCCTTAATTTCCCACTTGGAAAATCCAAAGGTTTTTCTTTAATAAATAAATAAAACATTTTTATTTCTTTATTTATATTTGTTAATTCCATTAACAAACATTTGCATGCAGCACCTCGAACCATTTGTTAATTCTATTAACAACCGTTCGACGAAAAACCCCTTGAACTATTTCAATTTTCCCCGAAACTATTCCGGAGCTGCCCAAAATATTCTTCGGTATTCCGTATCTTCTCTAAACGCTTCATCGAACCTTAAGTGTGTCTCCCTACGGTTCGTGAATATTATAGACATGATCGAGACTACTCTCCGATCAATAATCAACAGCGGGGTCTGGAAAACCGTGATGACTCCTATATATTCAACGATGACTCTCGTGATCGTGTGAACCTTTCAACGTCGTAACGATTTCCCTTTGTCTCGCGATATATTACTTGTCCGAGATCCGATCATCGGTATCCACTATACTTTGTTCGATCTCGTTATCCGACAAGTACTCTTTTCTCGTTCCCGTGATATAACATCCTAGTGATCAAATCACTTGCTTGCAAGCGGTGTTGATGTGATATCACCGAGAGGGCCCTGAGTATATCTATCCGTCATATTGGATGGACAAATCCCATTCTCGATCCATGAGCTTCAACCAATACTTTCCGAATATCCAATGCCACCTTTATAGTCACCCTTTTACGGTGTGATGTTTGATGTCATCAAAGTATTCTTTCGGTATTAGTGATTAACATGATCTCATGGTCTAAGGAATAATGTTACTCCGAATGTAAGACATAACAACAAAACTAAATGACTTGATCGTATTGTTATACTTAGTTTAGGGTTTAAGTTCATCATGTCATTCTCCTAATGACATGACCCCGTTATCAACAACATCCAATGTTCATGATCAGGAAACCTTGATCATCTGTTTAATCAACGGGCTAGTTAAAAGAGAGGCTTCACTAGGAACGTTGGTTTGTTTATTAATCACACATGTATCAACGTTTCCGGTTAATACAATTCTAGCATGAGAAATAAACATCTATCACAAACAAGGAATAACATAATAAACACTTTATTATTGCCTCTCGGGCATATTCCCTTCAGTCTCCCACTTGCACTAGGGGCAATAATCTATATTACATAGTGATGAATCTAACACCCATGGAGTTCTGGTGTTGATCATGTTTTGTCCTTGAGAGAGTTTTAGTCAACGGATCTGCCACATTCAGATCCGTATGTACTTTGCAAATCTTCACATCACCATCTGCGACATGCTCACGGATGGAGTGAAAACGACGCTTGATATGCTTGGAATTCTTGTGAGACCTTGGTTCCTTAGCATTGGCTATGGCACCATTGTTGTCACAATAGACAACCATTGGATCCAACGCACTTGGAACCACGCCTAGTTCGGATATGAACTCCTTCATCCAAACTGCTTCCTGTGTTGCCTCCGAGGCAGCAACATATTCCGCTTCTGTTGATGATCCCGCCACCACGGATTGCTTGGAACTCCTCCAGCTTACAGCTCCTCCATTCATAATAAATACGTACCCGGACTGAGACTTAGAGTCATCCGGATCAGTGTCGAAGCTAGCATCGACGTAACATCTTGCGACGAGCTCTTCTTCACCGCCATATATGAGAAACATGTCCTTAGTTCTTCTTAAGTACTTTAGGATATTCTTGACCGCAGTCCAGTGTTCCAAACCTGGATTGGATTGGTACCTACTAGTCAAACTAATAGCATGTGCCACATCCGGTCTTGTACATAGCATAGCATACATGATAGAACCTATGGCTGAAGCATAGGGAGTCTTATCCATCTTTTCTCTATCTTCTGCTGTAGCTGGACATTGAGTCTTACTCAACGTCTTGCCTTGCAACATAGGTAGGAACCCTTTCCTACTATCTTCCATTCTGAACTTCTTCAAAATCTTGTCAAGGTATGTACTTTGCGAAAGTCCAATTAAGCGTCTTGATCTATCCCTGTAGATTTTGATGCCCAATATATAAGCTGCTTCACCGAGGTCTTTCATCGAAAAACTATTGTTCAAATAACCTTTTACGCTTTCTAAAAGTTCTATATCATTTCCAATCAACAATATGTCATCCACATATAGTACCAGAAATGCTACAGAGCTCCCACTCACTTTCTTGTAAATACAAGCTTCTCCGTATGTTTGGACAAATCCAAACCTTTGATCACCTTATCAAAACGGAGGTTCCAACTTCGGGATGCTTGCTTCAGTCCATAAATGGAACGTTGAAGCTTACACACCTTGTCAGCATCCTTAGGATCAACAAAACCTTTGGGTTGCATCATATACAACTCTTCCTCAATGTCACCATTAAGGAACGCCGTTTTGACATCCATCTGCCATATTTCATAATCGAAAAATGCAGCAACTGCTAACATAATCCTAACTGACTTAAGCATCGCTACTGGTGAGAAAGTCTCATCATAGTCAACTCCTTGAATTTGTCGGAAACCTTTTGCGACAAGTCGAGCTTTATAGACGGTCACATTACCATCAGCATCAGTTTTCTTTTTAAAGATCCATTTGTTCTCAACGGCCTTGCGGTCATTGGGTAAATCCATCAAAGTCCAAACTTGGTTTTCGTACATGGATCCTATTTCGGATTTCATGGCTTCAAGCCATTTGTTGGAATCTGGGCTCATCATCGCTTCCTCATATGTCGCAGGGTCATCACCTCCATCTACCATGAAGTTTAATACGGGATCTCCGTATAGTTCAGGAGCTGCACGCTCCCTAGTTGACCTGCGAGGTGCGGTAGTTTCCTCTATTGGAGTTTCATGATCTTGATCATTAACTCTCTCTTCATCTGACGGGGTCGGCCCCGGAACAACTTCCGGTGCTGCGCTACTCGCCATTCCAAGAAGAGAAGGTTCAATAACCTCGTCGAGTTCTACCTTCCTACTATTCACACCTTTCGAGAGAAACTCCTTCTCCAAAAAGGATCCATTCTTGGCAACAAAAATCTTGCCTTCGGATCTGTGATAGAAGGTGTACCCTATTGTTTCTTTAGGGTATCCTATGAAGACGCATTTTTCCGCTTTGGGTTCGAGTTTATCAGGTTGAAGCTTCTTCACATAAACATCGCATCCCCAAACTTTTAGAAATGACAGCTTAGGTTTGTTTCCAAACCATAATTCATACGGTGTCGTTTCAACGGATTTAGATGGTGCCCTATTTAAAGTGAATGCAGCGGTCTCTAGTGCATAACCCCAAAACGACAGTGGCAAATCTGTAAGAGACATCATAGACCGAACCATATCTAATAAAGTACGATTACGACGTTCTGAAACACCATTTCGCTGTGGTGTTCCGGCAGGTGTGAGTTGTGAAACTATTCCACATTGTTTCATATGCATGCCAAACTCGTAACTTAGATATTCACCTCCACGATCAGATCGTAGAAATTTAATCTTTCTGTTACGATGATTTTCAACTTCACACTGAAATTCTTTGAACTTTTCAAACGTTTCAGATTTGTGTTTCATTAAGTAAATATACCCATATCTACTCAAATCATCTGTGAAAGTGACAAAATAACGATATCCACCGCGCGCCGATACACTCATTGGTCCACATACATCAGTATGTATGATTTCCAGTAAGTCTGTCGCCCGTTCCATAGATCCAGAAAACGGGGTTCTAGTCATCTTGCCCATAAGGCATGGTTCACATGTTTCAAATGATTCATAATCAAGTGATTCTAAGAGTCCATCAGAATGGAGCTTCTTCATGCGTTTAACACCAATATGACCTAAGCGGCAATGCCACAAATAAGTAGCAATATCATCATTTAACTTAATTCTTTTGGCATTCACATTATGAATATGTGTATCAACATTATCAAGATTCAAAAGAAATAAACCATTCTTCTCAGGTGCATGACCATAAAAGATATTATTCATATAAATCGAACAACCATTGTTCTCGGACTTAAAGGAATAACCGTCCCGCATTAAGCAAGATCCAGAAACGATATTCATGCTTAATGCGGGCACCAAATAACATTTATTGAGGTTTATAACTAATCCCGATGGTTAGAGGTAGCGTCCCGACGGCGATCACATCAACTCTTGATCCATTGCCGACGCGCATCGTCACCTCATCCTTTGCTAGTGGTCGCTTGTTCTGCAGCTCCTGTTTCGAGTTACATATGTGAGCAACCGAACCAGTATCAAATACCCAGGTGCTACTGCGAGTACTAGTAAGGTACACATCAATAACAAGTATATCATATATACCTTTGTTCACTTTGCCGGCCTTCTTATCTGCCAGATACTTGGGGCAATTGCGCTTCCAGTGGCCAGTACCCTTGCAATAGAAACACTCAGTCTCAGACTTAGGGCCATGCCTGTTTCTCTTCTCAGCAGTAGCAACAGATTTGCCACCCTTCTTGAAGTTTACCCTTGGCTTGCCTTTCTTGCCTTTCTTGAAACTAGTGGTCTTATTGATCATCAACACTTGATGTTCTTTCTTGATCTCCACTTCAGCAGTTTTAAGCATCGAGAGAAGCTCAGGAAGAGACTTCTTCATGCTCTCATATTATAGTTCATCACGAAGTTCTTGTAACTAGGTGGCAGAGATTGGAGAACACGATGTATCCCTAGCTCAATGGGAATCGATATTCCCAAGGCTATGAGCTTATCAGCGTACGCAGACATTTTGAGTACGTGCTCACTAACGGAGCTGTTCTCTTCCATCATGCAGCTAAAGAACTTTTCTGAAGCGTCATAACTCTCAACTGCAGCATGGGTATCGAAAATCATTTTCAATTCTCCCATTGTGGCATAAGCAGTGCTGTTCTCGAAACGTTTTCGCAGCTCTGGCTCTAATCCATAGAGGATGCCGCAGTGAACTATACTGTGGTCTTCTTGTTGAGTCAGATAAACATTTTTATCCTCATCAGAAGCATCATCAGCGGGTTGGTCACCTAGAGGTGCATCAAGCACATAGAGCTTCTTGCAAGCGGTGAGGAGAATCCTCAGGTTAAGTGCCCAGTTGGTAAAGTTGCTACCATTGTTCGCTAATTTCTCTTTCTCCATGAACATATTGAAATTGAAGGTAGGTGGTGCCATGATCTACAACATATTTGCAAAGACTATTTAGACTATGTTTATGATAAATTAAGTTCAAGTTAATTCTAAAATTATCCCATGAACTCCCACTCAAAAACAACATCCCTCTTAGTTGTCTTTAGTGATTACACGAACCAAATTCACTACACCGAAACCGATCATCACGTGAGACGGTGTAGTTGCAAAGGCGAACATCAACATGTTCATCATATCATTCATATGACTCATGCTTTACCTTTCGGTTACGTGTTCCGAGGCCATGTCTGTACATGCTAGGCTCGCCAAGTAGAACCATTGTATTGCATGTGTTTCAAGGCCATGTCTGTACATGCTAGGCTTGAAAACACCCGTTGTATGCGAACGTTGAGTCTATCACACCCGATCATCACGTGGTGTCTCGAAACGACGAACTTTCTTAACGGTGCATACTTAAGGAAGAACACATTATTATCTTGATATTAAGTGAGAGGGATCATCTTATAATGCTACCGTCGCGATCTAAGCAAAATAAGATGCATAAAAGGATAAACATCACATGCATGGATAATGTGATATGATATGGTCCTTCTTGCACTTGATCTCCATCTTGTGCATCATGGTATGATCTCCATCATCCTACCGGCGTGGCACCAAGGTCCGTGGCACCTCCATCTTGATTGTCCATTACAACATATCACATGGATATGACATACAGCACGCAGGCCATAAAATAAGACAACCATATGGCTCCAGCCGGTATGTCAATAATTTACAAAAGATATCATCTCATACATAACGTTTGTAACATTGACCATATCACATCACATGCCCTGCAAAAACAAGTTAGACGCCTCTAATTTATTTTTTGCATATTTTACGTGGCTTTGGGCTTACGAGGATAGAACCGTTCATATCTACGTACAAAAAACCACAACGTTGATAAAATATATTTTTGAACAACCCTTTGTAGATTAGATCTTAACTATAGTAGGAGAAACCGACACCCGCAAGCCACTTATGCAATTCAAGTTGCATGTCAGTTGTGGAACAAGTCTCATGTACGTGGACATGTAAAGTTAGTCCGGGCCGCTTCATCCTACTATGCCACTAAGATCATAAAATACTCAAAGAGACAAAAACATGATCATCAACGCCCACATACTCCTATGTGTTCTACCCGTACAATTCATCTACGCATAGATCCGGCTCTGATACCACTGAAGGGGAACGTAGCATAGAAAACAAAAATTTTCCTACACGCGATAAACCCAAATGGCCAAGATCTAATCTATGAGATGAAAGGCAACGGGGAGAAAGAGAGTCTTGAGATAACATACCCTCGAAGACTCAAAGTGGTACGAGAAAAGATCTCGTGGTTGGCGTAGTCGTTCTCACGCCGATCCCGAGCGAGAAGAAGAGCACCGCAATCCGGCGGCACCTCCGTAATCGGTCACACGTTCAGCTCGATGAAGACTTCCGTTCCCTCGTTCCAGCGGGTTGCGGAAGTGGAAGATCCCTCCGGAATTCCAGCAGCACGACGGCGTGGTGGTGGTGAAGAATCCCACGGTCAGGGCTTCGCCAAGCCGGAGACCATGGAATGGAGCAGCGGATGGAAGGGAAAATGTGTGAGCAAGTGTGTGTGGAAGAGAGAGCCCTCACCCTCCTTTTATAGGGGACGGGGAGGCAGCCCAAAGGGGGGGTGCGGCCAGCCATGGGTGCCCCCACCCCTTCCTCTCTTCATGTGAGTGGAAGCTCCACTCAAACCCACTCAAATTTCCCTTAATTTCCCACTTGGAAAATCCAAAGGTTTTTCTTTAATAAATAAATAAAACATTTTTATTTCTTTATTTATATTTGTTAATTCCATTAACAAACATTTGCATGCAGCACCTCGAACCATTTGTTAATTCTATTAACAACCGTTCGACGAAAAACCCCTTGAACTATTTCAATTTTCCCCGAAACTATTCCGGAGCTGCCCAAAATATTCTTCGGTATTCCGTATCTTCTCTAAACGCTTCATCGAACCTTAAGTGTGTCTCCCTACGGTTCGTGAATATTATAGACATGATCGAGACTCCTCTCCGATCAATATTCAACAGCGGGGTCTGGAAAACCGTGATGACTCCTATATATTCAACGATGACTCTCGTGATCGTGTGAACCTTTCAACGTCGTAACGATTTCCCTTTGTCTCGCGATATATTACTTGTCCGAGATCCGATCATCGGTATCCACTATACTTTGTTCGATCTCGTTATCCGACAAGTACTCTTTTCTCGTTCCCGTGATATAACATCCTAGTGATCAAATCACTTGCTTGCAAGCGGTGTTGATGTGATATCACCGAGAGGGCCCTGAGTATATCTATCCGTCATATTGGATGGACAAATCCCATTCTCGATCCATGAGCTTCAACCAATACTTTCCGAATATCCAATGCCACCTTTATAGTCACCCTTTTACGGTGTGATGTTTGATGTCATCAAAGTATTCTTTCGGTATTAGTGATTAACATGATCTCATGGTCTAAGGAATAATGTTACTCCGAATGTAAGACATAACAACAAAACTAAATGACTTGATCGTATTGTTATACTTAGTTTAGGGTTTAAGTTCATCATGTCATTCTCCTAATGACATGACCCCGTTATCAACAACATCCAATGTTCATGATCAGGAAACCTTGATCATCTGTTTAATCAACGGGCTAGTTAAAAGAGAGGCTTCACTAGGAACGTTGGTTTGTTTATTAATCACACATGTATCAACGTTTCCGGTTAATACAATTCTAGCATGAGAAATAAACATCTATCACAAACAAGGAATAACATAATAAACACTTTATTATTGCCTCTCGGGCATATTCCCTTCACTTTCCATGCCTTGTTTCTCTAACAATGAATCATCTACTTCCTCTATTACTTGTGTTGCTACTAACCATGTAGAGGAAATAAAAGAGCTAAAGGTCCAAGTCGCTTCTTTGAAGAAAGACTTGGAAAAGCGTCGTGGGAAGTCCGCACTTGACAACATGCTGAGTGTGCAAAGATTTCCGAATGACAAGAGTGGACTTGGATTCAACTCCAATAATAACAAGAAGTCCAATATCAAGAAGAATCATACAATCAACAAGAACAAGGGCCAAGAACAAGTCAAGAATTCGTCCAAGATTTTTTGCTTCAAGTGCAAGGTTGAAGGGCACCATGTTAGGTCTTGCCCACTAAAGAAGAAGCCTCTTAGTGAGAAGCAACAAGGGAAGCGGACACAAGTTCAATCTCATGCTCAACCTCAAGATTAAGAAAGTCCTCTTCCCAAGAAGAATCAAGTTATAACTCTACAAGTTGAGAAATCAAATAAGAAGAAAGGAGGAAGCCTATGTTGCTACTTATGCCGTGAAAAGGGCCACTTCGCTTCCTCATGCACTAATGGTACCTTATCCAACCCTGTCTTTATTGATGATGTTTATTCCCTTCGGAAGGATAAGGTTGGCAATGTGTTTGCCAAATATGTTGGCACTCAAAGTGGTGTCAAGAAATGAACCATTTGGGTTGCCAAGCCTATTGTGACTAACCTCTTAGGACCCAACTTGGTTCGGGACCAATAAGCTAAAACTTGATCAATAGGTGTTGTTGGAGGGCATTGGAGATTTGGCTATCTTATGAAGAATTAAGGGATCTTCATCAATTATATTTACTCAAGCCAAGTCATTTGTATCATCATATATCTATCTCATATCCAACGTGTCTCCTTGCGGTAACTTGTATTTAAATTATATACAATGAAAGTTGCTTGCCCCTTGCATGTGTTATTGTTTGTATATGGTGTGCTTACTAATTACCTATCTTGAGTAATCTAGTATGTGCTTGTTGGTTTTGCACTCTATGTACTTGTTTGTTTTGTGTTGAGCCTTTATTGCAATTTATGATTAATTTAGTTGCCTCTTTTGAGAGATTAATAAACTATCTCAATTTGGGGGAGTGATGTGCTTTGCCCCCTCACAATCCTAAAATATGTTTACATGAGGTATATCACTTATTATCAACGTGACAAGATTATATAGTCCCCATGTGGTATTTCATTCTCATGATAAATTCAAATTTTACAATGTTCATTAATTATCTCTTATTTGATTTCACTTGCCTCTTGTTGAAAAGAAATGGATTATCACATTATGGGGGAGTAATAAGCTATGTGCATATTACAATCCTAGAAAATGTGAACATCTGAGGTAATGCCACTTAGAATTGATATTCTATATTATCGTGTTACTACGTGGCATGATTATCTCAAACAAGTTCCATACTTGCTTAAATGAGTTTTTGTATCTCATATTTTGGTTTCTTGAATTTGAGAGAGTTTCTTCGTGCGGTGTTCCTCAAATGTGCACTAGTATGTATTATTTGGGAAACCAGTTGCTTTAAGATATATCAAGCATTTCTTTGCATGATCATTTGACTAGTTGAAGCCACCAATAATCTCTATGTAAGCATGGTAATTAACTCATATCCTTTTCCATAAAATTTTGTGTTTGAACATGATCATGAATATTTTTGCAATATACCACCGAAAATTAACACCATACCCTCCTTGTCCTTGGACAAGTGACAACCATATTTGTGGTAGAAGTTATTGATCATATTTACATTGTGCTCTGCTTCCATTTGTATTATCGATGAGAAATTGTTTTGTATGAACTCACATTGTCTTCCTTGACTTTTGAATATCTATGTGTTATAATCAAACAAATTTCTAATGTAATGGTTGTAAGAAAAGCGAGGATCCCCTTATATTGCTTTTGTATTAAAATACAAACATCTAGATAATGCACAAGTCATGGGAGAGCTATATTACTTCCTTTAGAACACTATATTTTCAATTGGATCTCTAGCCACTTAATAAAAGTTTCTATTGTATGCGTGTGGAGAGTGATGATCCCATTTGTGTGCAAAATTCAAAAAGCATGCATAGATCATGGGGGAGCTATCATAGATTCTTTTTGAACACTAGTTATCATCAATTTATATTAGATCTTTTTAAATTGTTCGTTTAATCAATATCTTGTGTGTTTGCGGAAGGCACAACTTTTATTTTTTATTACTTTGTGCCATCATAAAAAGTGTAGAGGGCTTGGTTATCTCATTCCTTGTTTTGCATTCTATTGTTTTGAATGAGATAAGTCTTTGATCATATTTTATATAGTCATCTTCTATGCTCATTTGTTTTGCTTTGATGCCCTCAATTGGTATTAATTGGAGTTTAATATCTCACACATAGATATTTGCTTCAATTGACATATCTTGGAATTTGACATGGTTCATTTGATGTCTGTTGGGATCTCAATATTTTACTCCTTGATGAATTTTTATTTAGTATCCCCCAAGTGATAAGTATTTCCGTTGGTATTTTATTTTTACATGGTATATTTTCTAATTGGTATCTTATAAATCACGAGTTGATTTTTTTTTGTTCCTATTGGTATCTCCTTTCATGTGTTGACGTGGACCTTTGATATAATTTGGACAACCTTTATGTCGTGTCATACCTTTTTGTGCATATCTTGGTTTACTAGGTGTTTTGTCTAAATTACATCGGTTTTGGTTCTTGAAAGTGATTGCATGCATAATTACTAATGTATATGTTATGTCATGTTTATCTTCCTTGATCCAATATTTATATAGAATAATATCCATCAATCCTAAATTGGCTAAGATGTCATGATATTCAATTTCATATCTATATGCCCATATTCATGTGGATTGTATCCTATATATCGTAGTTTGTCTAACTACTTTGGACCCAATGAGTTTGGGGACCATTTTTGTACTTAAATATGTTTTAGGTACATTTGATATGCATTGGGTGCTTGCCTCATTCACAAAGAACGTGTTATCACTACATGCTTATTGGAGTCAAGCTATGATGATGGATGTATTCTTATATAGTACAACATCACCAATGCTACCTCGGTAACAAGTATCTACCTCATGCATATACTCTAACATTTCAACCTTTTGTAGGTTGTATCATGGCATGAAACATATTTACTCCTTGTGATACTTGTTGCTTTTATCAAAATGTCCCAACTATCTCTTTTTCCCTTATTGATGTTTGTGATGTCTTTGATGTGTTTTTGTTGGAAGGTCATTCATATCCTCTAAGATAAAAAAATAATTAATGCTATGTGCTATGCTTTCAAGCAAAGATCTTATTGTCGTATTTATGTCTTCAAATTGGATATCTCGCTGTTTCTCTTTGTAACTATATTGTGTGTATATGTTTCTTTATGGATGGACACCATCATGATTGTGGTCTATTTAGAAACTTATACACATGATAAGAATTACATGTCTTATTGGTATCCTAATGGTTCGGTGTCCATCCTTTTATTGGTAACTTCTCTTATGTCTCAACCACCTCTTGCTCCAACTGATATGCCTTGTTTTCTATTATGATCACTTGCACTTGCTTTGAGTTTTGAACAACAGCGGGGGAGTTTTGATTCCATTTTTGTGCACTTTGCATTCAAAATGCAATATTTCTAAATCATGCACAAATATTGGGGAGCTTCTCTATTTTCTTTAAATACACTCATTTTCTCAAACCATAATATACCTTGTTCGTTTGGTTTGTTGGATATTTTTGATTGTTTGCTTCTCTTCAGGAGAATATTAGATTTGTATACCATCTTATTTGCAATCTTTGGATCCTCGGTATAGTTCCTCCCATTATTCATCATTGTATAAGTGTATTTGATTTCACTCATATTATGAGAAGTTCATATACTATGGTGGAACCCTTACTATATTGGCCATCTAAAATTTCTATGATCCCATTTTGGAAATGGATGCCAATGGGGGAGAAAGTTTAGAGGGTTTAAGGAATTTTGGTTTTATACTTTGGTTTTGTTCTTAAGCATTTTCCTTTCATGCTCATGCGGCTTTGCTTGTTTATTTGCATGGTTGGTAAAATTCATTATATAAACCCTCGTAAAAGAGTTTGTCATCAATTACCAAAATGGGGGAGATTGAAAGAGCATGGTTCCCCAATGTGTGGTTTTGGTAATTTATGACAATCACTATGGACTAATGGTTGCATTGAGCTATACTTGTAGAGTTTGTCCATAGGGAATGCTTGATATCAATGTGTTGGATTCAAGATAATCAAGTGGTGACCAAGGTACTATTTATTTGAATATCCCAAGTTTGGTCATGAGAGAGTTGAGCATATTGAAAGTATGTCTTGAAGAATAATATTGTGTGAACATTCATCTTTACCTTCAAGACATCATTACTATGAAGAGAGAAGAAAAGATAAAAGGTTGATCAAGGCAAAGTTCTAAGCGATGGTTAATATTGATCAACTCACAAAGCAAGAAGATGTACCATATGGGATCATGGTATCGTAAGTAAATTTTCATATAGCTTTGTGTTCTAACCCATTATATGTGTATGTGGTATATCTATGTGGGGTTAGGTATCTTTCCATGGGCTTGCATCAAAAGGAAGATTTCTTATAGTCCATGGTGGATGACGTCAAGTTGTGGTCGTCATCAAGTTCGAGAAGTGCAAGTTCAAGGGGACCATATTGAAGAGATCACATTCTTGAAGCTTTCCACTATTTTGGAGATAATGTCCAAGTAAAGATGTACTTAAAAGAGCCTCTCCCATAGTGGCATATGGGAGAGAAATCTTTGTGTCTTCACCGAGCAAAGCAAAATCAAGAAAGGTGTTCCATCTTGAGGAGGTCAAGATCTTCATCGTCTAGCTCAAGTGGAATGCTCAAGGAAAAGGTACGATCTTGATAGGTTTTCTATTTTACCGGTCTCATAGCATTAGGAGGGAGACCGGGTTATAGGATAGATAACCGTACTATCAAGAGGGGCTCTCATATTAGCAACTTGATTGCATCACTCGGAGAGAGCTCAAACCTTTGCATAATTGGCAAAATCTTTCTTGGTTCTTATTTATGTTTTCTCCATGTGTGGTTTTAGATCTTGTCATGTTCTTCAATACAAGCTCAAGTTCATCAAAAACGGGTTTCGCATGAAAAACTTATTGAGTTTTTTATATTGGAGGTTTTACCGTTTGTTACTTTATAGAGAGGTCAAACCTTTCATCATTTAGTTTTATCCTCCAATGATGTACTATGATGTTTCTTTGCATAATCTTGTAGTGCTCGTTCTTGCGATTTCAACGAGCCCAAGATAATCGAAACGGAGTCCGGATCCAAAAGATATCGCGTTTTTAGTGAAGGAGATTTTCTGGAAACTCGGAGGCCGGCCTTATGCCGGGATGAGGCTCCCTAGGCCGGGCTGTTATGTTAGGTGGACGGCCTGGGAGGCCGGGTGAAAGTACACAAAGGTCATCTAGAGGGGGGGGGGGTGAATAGGTGACCTACGAATTTTAATCATTTTTCAATTTTAGTTGGGATTTCGTAAGTAAATAACTTGGTTATCTAGATTTGCAACTAGGTAGACACCCTAAGTGAAAAGTAACGTGTCGAGACATCGTAGTAGTTTTCATAGACGGGGGTGCCATGAGACTACGGTAGAGACGTGGGGTAACGGGATCGCGTAGTGAACACAGAACACAGGATTTACCCAGGTTCGGTACGTCGCGACAGTACGACGTGCCTACTCCTGCACTTCTCACTAATCGGAACTAAAGCCCGTAAATAGGGTTACAATGTGAGGGTTTAGATCTAAGCTACTTGACGAGGATGAGCTTCTCGGCGAGTTGGCGTAGAACTTCTCTGTTATTCGTTTTTCGTATCTCCCGTCCGGCTTTATATAATAGCCGGATTAGGGCTTACAGAATAGGAAACCTAGAGGACTACGGTAACTTGTAACTTGGAAAGCAAGGAATCCGTCTTCTCCTCCAAGCCAGATCACCTGGGCCGTGATCCGGGTTCTTCTAGAATCCAGCTTCTGTGCGTCGGGTTACTGGGCCGCCTAATGGACCTGAGCCCACTACCACTTAGGCCACCCTGGTAATCCAGCACTTTATCTACCATCTTATATACCCCTATTTGGTATATATCCGACAGTAGCCCCCAAGAAGGATTAAAACTCTGATTCTCCGTCTTTCGCCAAATATACTTTGTCCGAGAAATATTGAGTCAGCAGTCTTGATTCTTCTTATTCTTCTTTTGAAAGAGATGGTAACATGAAACTCGGAATCCTGAAAATCCGGCTTTTCTCTCACGATCCTTCGCGGAAAAGGAACTCCTTACGTCAGCGCCTAAATCATGCTGACGCAAGGGACGTTTGGGTTTCACGCGGGAAACCCTGCAACGTATCTCTGACAGATTCTCACGGGAAACGAGGAGATAGTCATTATTCCCCTGTCGTTTAATTTCCCGGATTTTCCGGCGAGTGACACGCGTTAAACATCCAACGGTCAAATAGCCGTTGGCACGTATCTTGACGGATTTCCAGCTATAAATAGCCATCCTCGTCCTCATCGAAAATCTTCCGCACTCCTCACTGTCCACGCCATTGACGCGAACGAGCTCCTCGAGCGAAGCACTGCCCCGAGCGCACCTAGCCTCAAAGCACGCTGGAACGCAACGCGCCGCCCAGAAATGGCATCCTCTCCGTCCTCGCCCACTCGCGCCGCCATCGACGACCTCATCGGCGACCTGGATCCACAGTTGGGGTCACCCAAGCACACCGGCGACGAGCCGGAGAAAACCACGGCCTCCGCGGCGGGCGGAGAGAACCTTTCCGCCGCCACGGACGTTGCGGGTGCGGGCTCTGCAGCTTCCCCGCCGTTTGCCCCTGAAACGGCGGAGGAAAAGATCCAGCTCGTCGGTGACGAGCTCGCCGCCGCGGAAGCTGCCGCCGCCGCCGCCACCGGAGCGGATGAAGAGGCGGAATCTGCAGGCAACTGGATTGCCTGCAGCATTCCCCCGGCTCTTCTTCCAAACATGGAAAAAGAGGTCTTGGTCCTTAAGGGGAAGTGGCGTCTTCCTGAGGACGAGAACGAACCAACGCCGAAAGACGGCGAAAGGGTTCTCCTCTCCTCCCATCTTCTTCGAGGTATGGGCCTTCCACCTTCCGCCTTCTTCCTCCAAGTTGTTTCCCATTACAACATCCAGCCCCACAACCTGCCACCCAATTCCATCCTCTACATGGCCGGCTTCCAGGCTTTGTTCGAAGGTTACTTAGGCTTAGAACCTAGGTTAGACTTTTGGACGTATTGTTTCGGGGTTAAGCGGAACTCTTCGGAGGGCGCACTCCCGACTTGCGGAACCATCTCTTTTACTCTTCGGAGATTCAGAGAAGATTGGTTCCCCAAGATCAAGACGTCGGAATCCGTCAAATTTTGGACGGGTTCCTTCTTTTACCACCTCGATGTGCCTTTTCCGACAAAGGCTATCGGGGTTCCTCCTTTCTCAAACTCTGCGGCTATTCCCCAAGATAACTGGGGAACGGAAGCCGTCCAGGTTCTGCCGCCTGATCTTCTAAGGATCAAGCGGCGCATCGCTAAGCTCACCTCCTCTACTCCACCTTTGACCGGCATGGACACGGTCTTTTGCTGGTTAAATAGAAGGATTCAGCCGTTGGCCAACCACGGTGGTCGCCTTCTTTGCGACTACACGGGAGCCAAGGACCCAATGCGGACAACCACCAAAGATTGGCCCGCAAAGGAACTCTGACGGCGTATCAATCAGTTGGTCGCATCGCGCGACCAATACGAAGCAAGTCGGCCAACGTATACGGCCGACAACCCGGCTCCCAAGGTATGTTTCCGTCATTTGGGTAGAATTTTATCATTCTTTCTCGGATTTTCTTGCTCATAACCCTGATTTTTCTTTTTAATAGATCACTGAACTTCCAGACTCGGAGTTGGCCTCCGAGGCTGAGCTGGACGCGCTTCGCACCGCTGCTGCAGGTGGGCGTAAGCGGAAGAAGATTCCTTCCTCTGAGGAAGTTATCAACCTTGACGGAGTTCCCGTCACCACTTCCAGGTTAGTTCATCCGGGTTACTTTATTACTTGTCGAAGTTTTTCTTTCGTCTTCGGAAAGTTAACATTTTCCGGGTTTCTGGTTTTTTAGCCTAGCTCCTTCCATCCTGAAGCCAAAGAAGCTGAAAAGACACAAGGCTGTGTCCAGCCGAGGCGCCAATCCTTCTTCTGCCATTCCTCTGGACTCATCGTCCTCAATGGCGGAAGAGCGCACTGCCACCCCCCCACCGAACCACTGGAGACCAGCCATCCCGTTGTGTCGGAATCTGACACGAGGGAAAGGGCGGCGCCGGATGCGGGAAAATCTTCTCGGTCTTTCGACGAAGAAATTCCCAAGTTCGACAAGGACTTCAAGCACATCAATGACGGTCTAAGTATGGCCGGAACTCTCTTTGCGGAGTACGCAAAGGAGTTCACTGAGAACTTGGCAGGTTTGCAACGCATGAGCCAGGTATGTATCTCTAGCCCCCAAGCATTAAATAAAATGCATGCTTTTTACCTTAATGCTTTCTGAATATTCTTTTCCTTGCCGTGTTCTAGCAAACTGCCGAAGCCATTAACGTGGCGGTTTTCAACAAGCTCTCGATCAAGAACAAAGAAGTTAGGAATCTTCTTTCCATTCTTGAGGAGAGAGAGGCAGAGCTGGCCTCATCTCAGCTCGCACTGTCGGAAGCAACAGGTAACCATTTTTCCTCTGAACTCTCCGATTCAGGCATTTGTCTAAGTACTTTTTCCGGGAATATTATTAACTCGGATTTTTCCTTTCTTTTCAGCTGCTTTGGCTCAGGCTAAGCAAGCAGCTGAAGATTCTGGCAATGCCGAATATCTCCGCAAGGAGAATGTTGAGCTTCACAAGGATCTTGTGAAAGCACAAGAAAATCTGGAAGCCAGCAACTTAGCACTTGGGGTTTCTCAATCCCAGGCTTCCGCCCAAGCGGAGAAAGACCGGGCCACCATTGAACGCCTGGAAGCTGCTCTGAGCCTGCGTGAGGAGGAAACTTCCGAGATCGACAAACTTGTTGGTAAGTTTAAGTAAACGTTTACCACTCAGTTTGTATTTTTTCTTCCTTTTTGGTACTTAACCTTTTTGGTTGGTTTTTTGCTACCAAACAGGTGATAATGCAGATCTTTCTCGGATTGAAAGAATCCGAGTTTTTGAAAAGACCTGGACTTCGATCAGGGTTGCTTGCATGCAACTGATCAACAAGTTTCTTCCCTCCAAGAGTGGGGAGTTCTCGGAAGTTGAAAAACTTCCGGGTTCTATCATGGAGGTGGCGGAGTCCAGGGAATCCTTCCTTCGCTCCGCTGCACGGGGTGGTGCACGCATGGCACTTGGCTTAATGCGTATGCACTACCCTGGTGCAAAATCCTGGCGCGTGGCCACCGGTGTCCCTCAAGGATACACGGAAGCCCAACGAAATGCGATCTTTGATGCAATCAAAGGCCACGCTACCCAGGTTGCTTCCATGGTGAATCTCTCCATTAATTATCCGGAGGAAGAAGTTCCTGAAGCCCCCCAGGACGACAGCAGCGAGGAGGAATCAGATGCTTGAAGGGTTTCCTTAAAACCTGGATAGCAACAATAAACAATAGGAGCATTACTGCACTTTTATAATGTAATTCGAATTGTAATGCTTTCTATTTATATTAATGAAAACTCCGCCTTTTGCAGTTTTAATTATAAAATTCTTTGCAAGTTTTTCGGATTTTATTATTCCTTTATCTTCTAAGTTCTCTGGCTTATATGTTTTAACTGTCCTTAGTGTTTGAAATGGCTCAAGTAGCAATATGAATCATCATGCCGAGTAACTGGGTGTAACCAATCAGTTTAGACTCGGAAACATGGATCATGCTAAAGGCATTTTTACTAACTAGATCCAGTAACCCAACACATATGCGATCAGATAATACTTAGAGAAAACAAGGAATTTTTTGAACGAAACCTGGGCACGCAGGCAATTCAAGTTTCCTTTAGCCGTTAACAGGCTGAAAAATCATTCAGCTTTTAAACACCGAGCACGCAGGCACAATTCGGGTTAACATTGAATGTTTTGGAAGATCATTGGGAAATAGATAAGATGGAATCACGTTTTGTACTATAATGAACTTGTAAAAACATGGATATCAAAATTCCGACTTCCTTATTTCATGATCTCAAAAGATGTTTACATAGAGATTGAACTAAGTATAGAAGGGACGTAACTGCTGGATGCTCCAAGGCCTTCTTGTCTCTCCTAGCTCATCATCTATTTTTCTCTTTCTTTTGCGATTCGGCTTTTCTGGATCATCTTCCGTATCTCGATTATCGACAAGATAATATGATCCATTCTTCATGGCTTTACTTATGACGAATGGTCCTTCCCAAACTGGGGCTAATTTGTGCTTCCTTTGATGTACCAGCCTCAGCACTAAGTCTCCTTCTTTAAAAGAACGATGCCTGATTTTCCGACTATGGTAACGTCGCAAACCTTGCTGGTAAATGGCGGATCTTTGAAGCACAAGCTCTCGCTCCTCTTCTAAGAGATCGACGGCGTCCTGTCGTGCTTCTTCGGCATCTGAGTCATCGAAATCCTGCACTCTAGGGCTGTCATGGATCATATCCGTTGGAAGAATAGCTTCCGCACCGTAAACTAGGAAAAACGGGGTTTGCCCAGTTGACCTATTTGGCGTCGTTCGGATACTCCAAAGCACAGAAGGTAATTCCTCTACCCATGCTCCAGCTGCTCTATGAAGAGGAGATTCGAGTCTTGGGCGTATTCCTTGCAGGATTGAGCTATTCATTCTTTCAACCTGCCCATTGGATTGCGGGTGCGCTACAGATGCAAGATCTAGGCGTATTCCCGTTTGTTGGCAATATTTTGCCAATTCTCCAATGGAGAAATTCGTCCCGTTGTCAGTTATTATGCTGTGTGGGACGCCATACCTCATTACTAAATCAATGATGAAATTTCTGGCAGTTGCACCATCCAGCTTTTTGATGGGTTTGGCTTCCACCCATTTGGTATACTTATCTACTGCTACGAGTAGATGTGTAAGTCCGCCTCTTGCAGTTTTGAACGGTCCCATCATATCTAGCCCCCAGACCGCAAACGACCATGTAATGGGAATAGTTTTAAGAGCTTGGGCCGGCAAATTGGTCTGCTTAGCGTAATATTGACACCCTGCACACGTGTTAACTATATGCTCGGCGTCTGTCTTGGCTGTTAGCCAGAAAAACCCCGCGCGGAATGCTTTTTTGACTATGCTTTTTGATTGAGCATGGTGTCCGCAATCGCCGGCATGGATTTCTTCCAGTATTTCTCTTCCTTCTTCTGGTGAGATGCACCACTGAAAAATTCCAGAAGTACTGCGTTTATATAAGCAGCCGTCAATTACCACGTATCCTTTGCATCGACGCTGTATTTGTCTTTGCAAGACTTCGTCTGCTCCTTCCGGGTACTTCTGATTGACTAAGAAGTTTAAGTACGGAATTGTCCAGTCCGGCTTAACGAGCATGACTTCGATTGATTCAGACGCCAGAGGGTAATCAACGTCTCCACCTTTTATGGACGGCTCATATAAGTGCTGAACGAATACCCCTGGTGGTAAGGTTTTTACCCTTTCTGATCCCATGCGGGCTAGTGCATCCGCGTTCCAATTTTCCTCCCTTTTGATGTGAAGGACCTCGAATCCAAAGAAACAGATGGCGAACTCGTCTACCGTTCTCCGATATTCGGCCATTATAGGGCTTTTTGCGTCCCAGGTTTGGTTGAGCTGATGCTGCACCAAATCCGAGTCACCATAGCACAAGATGCGCTTTACTCCTATTTCTTTTGCAATATGCAAGCCATGAAGCAGAGCTTCGTATTCTGCCACGTTATTACTGGCGTTGAAGTGTATTTGCAACACGTACTCCATTGTGTCTCCCTTAGGAGATTTTAAGACTACGCCAGCCCCAGCTCCTTCCTTCATCTTGGATCCGTCAAAGTGCATGATCCAGTATTGGGACTCCGGCATCAGTGTTTTTTCCATTGCTTCCGTCCAGTCGGCAACAAAGTCTGCCAAAACTTGGGATTTTATGGCCGTCCTTGGCTGGTACTTAATGTCGAAGGCTGCCAGCTCAATGCCCCATTTGGCTACTCGGCCGGTTGCCTCCGCATTGTTTATAATGTCTCCTAGTGGTGCTTTACTAACCACTGTTATGGAATGCCCTTGGAAATAATGGCGCAATTTTCTAGATGCGAAAAATACACCATACGCCAGTTTCTGGTAGTGTGGGTACCTTTGTTTTGACTCGGAAAAAACTTCGCTTATGTAATATACCGGATGTTGATCTGGTATGCTTTGTTCTTCCTTTATCCGCTCCACAACGATTACCGCACTAATAACCCGATTTGTAGCCGTAAGGTATAATAACATGGGTTCTTCGTCTTTTGGTGATGCCAAAATTGGAGCTTTTATCAAGGTTTCCTTCAACTGGGTCAGTGCCGCATCGGCCTCTTCTGTCCATTCGAACTTGTCGGATTTTTTCAGCAGCTTGTAGAGTGGTAAGGCTTTATCCCCTAGCCGACTAATAAATCTGCTGACGGCTGCGGCAGAACCCGTCAATCTTTGGACATCTTTGACGCAGGTAGGTTTTGTGATGTTCAAGATTGCCTTGATCTTTTCCGGGTTAACTTCTATTCCTCTGTGAGAAACGATGAAACCCAGAATTTTTCCCGAGGGAACCCCGAATACGCACTTAGATGGATTCAACTTCATTTTGTAAGTGCGCAAGTTTTCGAAAGTTTCTCGCAAATCCTCAAGGAGTGTATCTTTTTCCTTGGTTACGACAGCAATATCGTCCACGTAAAAATGGACATTTTTGCCAATCTGGCTATGCAAACAACGTTGCATGCAACGCTGGTAGGTTGCACCTGCGTTCTTCAAGCCGAACGACATGGTTACATAATAGTACGTCCCGTACGGGGTTATAAAAGAAGTCTTGATTTGATCTTCCTTTTTCATGCGTATTTGGTGGTACCCGGAGTATGCATCCAAAAAGCATAAAAGTTCAGAGCCTGCAGTGGCGTCTATTATTTGATCGATTCGCGGTAGCGCGAACCTATCTTTCGGACACAACTTGTTCAAACCTGTTGTCGAAGCTCTGGCTCCGCAAATCCCTCAGGTGACCCTATCGGGTTTCGACTAGGAGATGTCATAGGCGCTGGTGGAATCGTCGGCTTGACAGGGAGGCGATATTTACCCAGGTTCGGGGCCCTCGAAGAGGTAAAACCCTTACTCCTGCCTTCTGCTGATCTGTATTAGACGATTAGATCGATTACAGGTGCTCGAATCGAGAGTAGATCTCGAGTTTCAAGGCTTTTGTGGTCGTGCGGTAATACTCGGTCCTCTCCTTTGGGGCTCTCCTGGCTTTATATAGATAGCCAGGTCTCGAGTCCAACCCGGAGAGGATACAAACCCTAGCTCGAGTCGGTTACAATCCCTAACTTAACCCGCAAGTTGATGCGGGTGGGCTTTTCATGGGCCTTCTAGAGTACTCCAAGGGCGCTTCCTGTCGGGCCTTGGTTAGAAGGCGTGAGAGGGGGTGTCCTTATTCGTAGGGCCCAGGATCCATGCCTTCGTCAGTAGCCCCCGAGCGTATGCTCGACTGGGATTTATTTTCAGTCGGGTAGACGGTCAGACCTTTTCTTTGATCTCATCTTAGAAGTTCAGCTCGACAGTTGTTGCCTACGAAGGGTGTGTTCCCTGTTTCGCGAAGAAATACTCGAGTATCGAGCAGCATTGGTGCCAGTTTGTGCGGCTATATTAGCAGAAGGATGTGGCGCAGTGGCTTGGCTCTCCCGAGAGATCAGGGCCAATTAATTGCGACTAGGGCAAAAACACTCCTGGCCTACACAGATTCGAGACCTCCGACTCGAACCCGATGAGGTGATCGTTACGACTGGGCCGTTTGTGGACTTATCGAGTCGAACTTAACCTAAGAGGGTACCCGGCGCGTCCGCTAGGATTTTTCTTCGTGTTGTTGACACGGAACTATGCCGGAGGACGCAGCTTTCGAGTGCGATTCCAGGCCCAAAAGAAAGATCTTTTTGGGTCTTACCTTCATATTCGAAGAATATGGCATCCGGATGTGCCTAGTCGGCTGTACAATCCAGGTTCTTGTGATGTGTAAATATCACGCATAAGGTGGGTTCTTTCTACCCGATTAGATTGGTATGAGTTCCGTACGAAAAAGTTTCGTGTTGGAAATGTTAGCTCCGTATGAAAGAGTTTTCATGTTTTGGAAAATTGTGCCTGTACGAAAGAGTTTTCGTGTATAAGGCATGTTTCTCTTGTTCGAAGAGGCTTTGATTCATGAATTTTTTCATGGAAGATTGTGTTCTATCCGAAGGAATTGATATTCGTGCGAAGATAATTTCGCGTTTGAAATTCCATTCGCAAAAATTTCCTTTCGGAATGACGAACGCCATGACGTCAAGGCGTGCTCCTCTTCTCCCGATGGGACGTGACGAAGTGGCAGCAGAAATTGGCCCACCTTGTCAGCTTTTTGACCGGGGAATGAGACGTCACTCCCGTTTTTTACGCGAAATGCGCAGTAAATGCGCACGATCTTTTGTTAAGATCGTGGCACGAAACAGCGTACGCCGCCGCTTCGTTTCATCCTTACGCGTGGCAGCCGCGATAGGTGCCACGTTGCGCATCGTACGGCTGAGATTGCTTTACCCCGTATATAAATAAGGGTGTTAGCGCCGCAGTGAAATTTTCCCCGCTCTCAATCTTCGTCTTCCACCTTGCGCTCGTCTTTGCCTTCCCTGCGCTCAAGCTCTTGCTGCGAACAATGGCCGGTGGAAAGAAACGCGGCGTTGGAACTTCCGCGTCTGGCGAGCCTTCTGCGCCACTCGCCTCTCGCGCCGGCGACTGGCGCACCCCCAACACCACCGCCAAGAGCATCAAGGAGATGCAACGGGAGGGTCTGCTGCCGGCGGAGGCGGAGAAGCGTGTCCGTCTGGGGAAGAGGGAAGAGGTACCAAACCCTCACTCGAACGAGCGCGTGGTCTTCGTGGACCACGTGACTCGAGGTCTTTCCTTCCCTCTTCACCCTTTCTTCATCGGGCTGCTGTGTGCATACGGCATACAGCTCCATGACCTTCCCCCGAACGCGGTGCAGCACATCTCGTGCTTCATCGCGCTGTGCGAATGCTATCTTGGCATTCGCCCGCACTGGGCGCTCTGGAAGGCGCTGTTCAAGATCCGGATCTTCCGCGAGAAATCGCGGGTGGAGTCCGAGCCCGGTGAGCCACTTCGCACGGGTGGCTTCGGGATCCAAGCGCGCCAGGAGAATGCCTACTTCAATATGCACTTCATCGACTCCGCCCAAGGCTGGCGGAAGAAGTGGTTCTACGTCGCCGACAACAACTCGAGTGGGCTTGTAGAATTTCACCCATTCGCAGTTCTGGCGAGGCGCAAATCTTGGAGCCACAAGATGTCAGCCGAAGAGGTTCAGACAGTCAAACCTCTACTCGAAAGAGTAGGGGCTCTTCGAGATCAAGCCTCGGGAGTAGTGCTTAATGGACTTCATCTGGCAAGCCTCTTCTTGAAGCGCAGGATTCAGCCTTTGCAGCAAAGGCCCTCCGCTATGTGGGAGTACCAAGGCGCAGAAGATCCCAGCCGAGTGAGCCGTGAAGAACTTTCGAATGTAGAATTCGAGAAAAAGATCGCGGCCATCACTCGACTGAAGGCCGGGGAGCAATTCCCTGATTGCTCAGTCGAGGCTTATTCTGCTTCAAACCCTCCTCCTGCTGCGGTTAGTCTTCTGTCTTTAACTTGCTTTTATTTTTAGAATTTTTGTAGTCGATAAGATCTTTATCGTCTTCTTATCCTTGTAGAGCCTAGCTGTAGCAAATTGCTACCCGCCCGTTGTTGGCGAAGATGCCTCGTGTCTTCAGTCAAGCCACCAGGACGGCGCGGTTGACACCAGCGTGGCCAACGCTTCCTCGAGTTCTGAGCATGACTCCTCAGATGATGTCGAAGACTCGAGTGGCGTCCCACCAAAGCGCCGTCGGGTGAACGAAGACGAAGTTACCTCCAAGGACAAGTCTTTGGAGGCGTCACCTGGCCCAACTCCAATTTCTGCGACTCCGCTTCAATCTCTTCCTCCTCAGGCTCCATTCACAAACGCCTGGAATGCGGATGACTTGGATGAAGACGACGAGGATGACGAGTAAGTTTTTTCCCATATTTTAATTCGATTGCACTCTGTTTATCAGTGCTGACGTTTCTTTGTTCTTTCCTGCAGTCTGCAGGCAATCAGCCCGCGTAGATTCGCCGCGACTGTTCCTCCCGAAAAGAGGAACAAAGCGAAGGACGCGGGTGAGACTCCTACTGCGGGTACTGTCCAGAACTCTCCCAGGGCAGCGCCTGATGCTGCGACTGCGGAGCGGGATGTCCCCAGCTTCGCTGCTAGAACCTCGATCTCGAAGGAGGCGACGGACAGCTCGGCGGATCCCCTCTCCCGCGCCTCCGGACAGGTAAACTTCTATCTCTTTGGCTTTCTCAAACAAATTTTATCGGGTGCACGGCAGTGCTCTCGATGGGAGTAGCCCCCGAGGCTGTAGTCGATTGTAAATAATCGGGTACAGGCTCAAAAACCTCTTTCTGTTCTTCTTCTATATTTTGTCTTCTTCGGGTGCACGGCAGTGCTCCCGATGGGAGTAGCCCCCGAGGCTGTAGTCGATTGTAAATAATCGGGTACAGGCTCAAACCTCTTTTCTTTTAACTCTTTATCTTCATGCTTTCGCAGTCGCTCGTCGATTCCCTTACGGCGATCGGTCGCCGCATCGTTCTGGCCGAAACAGATTGCGAGTCGCTTCGATCAGAAGTTAACCGACTCAAATCTGAAGGCGACCTCCTTAGAGGTAAATTTCGTTATCTTTTTGGCTTTCGTGTATCATCCATTCTTGATTTCTGATTAATATCCTCTGTGCAGCTCGAGCCGAATTCGCAGAGTCTGAAAGGACCAAACTTTCAGAGCAGGTAACTGCTCGGGAAGCTGAACTGGCGACTACCCGGCAAGAGCTGGAAGCTTCCCGCAAGCAATCGGAGGAACTCCATACGAAGCTTGCGGAGTCGCGGAAGACCGTGAAGGACTTGCAGGAGGCCGGCAGTAAGGCTGACAACGACACTGTCGCGTTCCTTCGTCCTCTCGCCAAGCGCTTTGCGGGTAAGTATCTTGGGGTTTTGAACTTTTTCATTCTGCTGATTTTTGCTAAGCATTATTTTCTCTGTCTGTAGATCTTCTGAATGTTCCTCTGGAGATTCCTGGGATTCAGCGGGTGGACGTGCTGACCGACACCCTCGCGCAGCTCAGGAGGCATTCTGAGGGAATATTTTCCCTGATTGATAATGCTTCCAAAGCGTTGGCACGAGTGCATGGCCGTCTTGTCGCCAGCGGTACTCCTGCGCCTGCGCTGAGCGAGTTGTCGAAGGTCTTCTCGGAAGGCGATCTCCTGGAGGCCTTTGCGGTTGCTCAATCAGAAGCTGGCGCAAAGACTGCGATTCAATTCGCTCTGGCGAACGGAGTCGAAGGTCTGGAGGAGGCCTATTCGTCCATGCCGGTCGACCCTTCCACGGGCAAGAAGGTACGGCTATCTCGTTTTTCTGAGCAAGCCACTGTTCTTGCTCGGAAATTATCTGAGATGTTTGCTCGGAAGAAGGGAGGGTCGACCGCTGCTAGTGGCAGTACCAACGCGGCTTCGTAGATTTTTGTTTTCCTTTTGTTTCTGCTGCTTGGATGTAATGAATTTTGGGATATATTCCCGTACCTTTGCTGGTCTTTTAATCGAAGCGCTTTGCATTTAAAATTTATCCTTGTCGTCTATGTTTTGCCTCCCGATGGGAGTAGCCCCCGAGCGATTAGTCAGATGTGCGACTGGAAACAACTCGAGTAGGGCTTCTCACTTCTTTCCTTGTACTTCTTCCAGGCAATTGCGTCTGCTGCTGAATCTTCAAGTGGACGTGGTAGTCCAGCAAATCCACTTGTAGCTGCTGTGGGCACACTCGCTGGCCTCCGTGATAAGGTTCAGGAGGGTGAGCGTAGGCTGAAAGTGCTGCGCGGGATAGCTGACGTGGCGATATCCAAGCAGAAATTGGCGGCTGAGCGCGAGCAATTTCTGATTGACGAACTGTCTTCGATTGCAAAGGAGTTACTATGTGAGTAGTGTAGCCCCCATGCTATTTTCCTTCTCTGTGTTTCTTAGCTTACTAAGTGCGTTTGCTTCTTAGTTGTGAAACCAGATGACAGGGAAGAAAAGCAGTGGGTAGAAAACCACATTCATCAAGGAGCTAACAGCACAAAGCCTCATGCGAGTAATTTCTGGTCCGATCGCAGTCGAGGGTTTGTGATGGCTATCTTGAAGTTTCGAGTCCGCCAGGCGAAAGTTCTCATGAGTTCTTTCCATGAGGTCCTGGTTGCGGTGAATGCTGCTTTTTATCCACTTGAGAGGGGCCCCGAAGACTGGAGCTATCTTCTCAGGTTATTCGGACGGGAAGGAGAGGTTCGCGCGTGCGTTCACAATCAGATGGCATGCGGCGCGGTTGTGGCTCTCTCGTTTGTCCGGATATGGCATCCTGAGATAGACTTGAACTCCGTAGCCCGGCTTCCGGATTATGCAATCGAAGATATTGCGCCGTACTATGATGCTGTTCGTCCTGCGGCCGAGAAGATTATCCGAATGACATCCGAAGAGGTAGATAGGATCTTAGCGGCTAGGAATGCTCAGCGTTTCGACTGACTTTATCGGATGTGAATATCCTGTAAGCTTGTCTGTAGTTTGTAAAAACTGTAGTAAGGTGTGCAACCTTGTACTTGATAATTATTTTCTGTGATGCTTAGTTTTAGGTGTAGCCCCCGTGTATTTTATGGGGTGTGAACCTGTAACCTTGGAAGCTGTCGAGTAAATATGATGAGATAATCATGTATTTATTGCTATGACTGAGAAGTCATGTGTTCGAGCTACAAAATTGGCTAGTATAGCCTTATTGTTGCAAAATAAATAAACCTAGGGGTAGAATTTGCGCAGTTGCGCGATATTCCATGGATTGGAATAGATGCCTCCAGTGTCTGGATTCTTCAGTCGATAGGCTCCTCCTGGGATTACTTCGTGTACGATGAAGGGTCCTTCCCAAGGTGGCTCGAGCTTGTGCCCTTCTTTTTGTTTCAACCTCAACACCAAATCGCCAACCACGAATGATCTGTGGCGTATGCGGCGACTGTGATAATTGCGCAGTGATTGTTGGTAGACTGCAGATCTTGCGAGTGCAATGTCCCGAATTTCGTCGAGCGCGTCCATATCTTCTGTAAGTGCTTTGTTGGATGTTTCTTCACTGTAGGCTACAACTCGTGGGGCGCTGAATCGAACCTCTTCGGGGAGGACAGCTTCTGCCCCATATACCATGAAAAATGGTGTGTATTGCGTTGATCGATTGGGGGTTGTGCGGAGGCTCCAAAGTACGGAGGGCAACTCCTCTGCCCAATGACCTGCAGCGGGATGCAGCCGATCGAGCAATCTCTTTTTGATCCCAGCTGAAACTAAGCCGTTGGATCTTTCAACTTGACCGTTTGTTTGCGGATGGGCGACCGAAGCAAACTTCAGATTAATTCCTTTCTCTTCGCAGAACTGTTGAGTTTCCTTTGCAGTGAAGTTCGTACCATTGTCTGTAATGATGTCATGTGGCACCCCGAATCTGCATATTATGGAATCGAGGAACTTAATTGCGCATTGGGCGCTACCCGAGGTCACTGGCATAGCCTCGATCCATTTGGTAAATTTGTCGACCGCGACCAGCAAATGTGTGTACCCTCCTGGAGTAGATTTGCGCAGTGGGCCAACCATGTCAAGCCCCCATTGGGCAAAGGGCCAGGCGATGGGTATCATGTGCAACTCTGTAGCGGGCGCGTGCGGCTTGGGTGAAAATCGCTGGCAAGCGCCACATCTGTCGACCAGGTTTTTTGCATCGTTGGCTGCCGTTAGCCAGTAGAACCCTGCTCGAAAGGCTTTGCCCAGTATTGCTCTCCAGCTAGCATGATGTCCGCAGTCACCCTGGTGTATATCCCGGAGTAGCTCTTTGCCGTCTTCGGGTGCGATGCACCGCTGAAGGATTCCCGAGATGCTTTGCTTGTACAATTCTCCGTTGATTACCCGAAAGGATTTGCTACGCCTGATTAACTGTCGAGCTTCGCGCGGATCGGCTGGGAGCTGTTTATTGAGCAGGTAGTCGAGATATTTCTGCGTCCAGACTGGCTCGACCAGAAAAACCTGTCGTGATATATTATGAATAAGCTCGATAAGCGCAACCTGCGGGCTGACCTCCGTTTCTGGCGCTGCCGGTGTTTCTGCAGCTTTCTTCAATTTGACCGATCGCTTGACCATCCGTTCGAAGTATATTCCTGGCGGTATGGGTGTATTCGTGGAACCCATGTTTGCCAGTCTATCCGCCTCTTCGTTGCTAGATCTTGCGATATGTTTCAACTCGCATCCTTTGAAGCTTCCTTCGAGTATATTGTACATGTCGCGGTACGCGATCATGTTTTCAGCAACGGCGTCGCATTCTTTCATTGTTTGTTGCACTATGAGGTTGGAATCGCCATAAATCATCAACCGGGTAGCTCCACAAGCAATCGCCATCTTCATTCCGTGCAACAGTGCTTCATATTCCGCGTCGTTGTTCGATGCTGGGTCGTCAGGTGGAAAGTCTAGTCGCAGGACATATTGCAGTTTGTCTCCACGAGGCGAGATAAGAACGATTCCAGCTCCTGCCCCTTCGTTTCTTTTGGACCCGTCAAAATACATGATCCAATTGCTTGTGTACTCGGGTGGTCCGGGTGTTTGTAGCTCTGTCCATTCGCTGATGAATTCCACGAGAACCTGAGATTTGACTGCATTGCGTCCTGCGTAGGTGATATCCCAGGCACCCAACTCGATGCTCCACTTCGCTATTCTTCCGGATGCCATAGGGTTGTTCATGATTGTCCCGAGTGACGCATCGTTAACCACTGTAATGGCGTGTTCCTGGAAGTAGTGTTTGAGTTTTCGGGCTGTGAGGACAACTCCATACGCAAGCTTCTGGTAATGAGGATATCGCTGCTTGCACGGCGAGAGCACTTCGCTGATGTAATATATTGGGCGCTGGACTCCGTATGCCTTGCCATCTTCAGGTCGTTCGACTACGATTGCAGTGCTGATGACCTGGTTTGTAGCGGCTAAATAGAGAAAAAGTGGCTCCCTTTCTTGTGGTGTTGCGAGGATGCGCCTGCTTTGCAACAACCGCTTCAAGTCTGCGAATGCTTGCTTAGCTTCGGGGGTCCACTCGAATTTGTCCGTCTTCTTCAGTAGTTTGTAGAATGGCAACGCTTGCTCTCCCAATCGCGCGATGAACCTGCTTAGGGCGGCCAATCGCCCTGCGAGCTGCTGGACTCCGCGTAGATTGGTGGGCTCCTTCATGGTGAGGATGGCTTGTATTTTCTCCGGATTGGCTTCAATGCCTCTGGCGGATACCAGGTATCCTAGGAGTTTTCCTGCGGGGACGCCGAAAACGCATTTTGTTGGATTGAGCTTGATCCGATATGCATTAAGGGCGTCGAATGTTTCTTTAATATCTTCGAGGAGTGTGTCCTCTACTCGAGTTTTGATGACGATGTCGTCGACATATACTTGTACGTTCTTGCCGATGAGATTGGCAAGGCATCTCTGCATGCAACGTTGATATGTTGCGCCTGCGTTCTTCAGCCCGAAGGGCATTGTCGTATAGCAGTATACACCGTGTGGTGTGATGAATGCCGTCTTCTCTTCGTCTTCCTTTTTCATTCGGATCTGGTTGTATCCCGAGTAGGCGTCCAGGAAAGAGAGACGTTGGCAACCTGCTGTGGAGTCCACGATCTGGTCGATTCGTGGCAGAGGAAAGTTGTCCTTGGGGCAGTGTTTGTTCAGTGATGTGTAATCGATGCACACCCGAAGGATATCCGTGTTCTTCTTGGGGACCAGCACCGGATTTGCTAACCAGGTGGATATTTTGATCTCCCTAATGAATTTTGCAGCTAGCAGCCTATTTACTTCTTCTCCTAGCGCCTTTTGCTTGGGTTCTGAAAATCGTCGAGTCGTCTGTTTGATGGGCTTCGCGTTAGGAAAGACTTCGAGTGAGTGCTCGGCAAACTCCCTGGGTATACCTGGCATATCTGAAGGTTGCCAGGCGAAAATTTCCCAGTACTCACGGAGGATTTTGACGAGCGCGCTTTCCTATGCTGGCGAGAGGGTTGTGGAAACCATCGCGGTTTTGGCGGAATCCGTCGGGTGCACTTGATGCTTGCGAGTGTCGCTGTTGGCGCTGAATTCCAGTTCAGGCGCGTTTTTCTTTGTGAGTGGCATGACGGAGTGATCCGTGGTTTTTGCCAGCTCTTGTAGTTCTTCTTGCATCCCGAAAGATTTCGCGATCTCATTAAATTCTATGTCGCACTTGTCTGATTTCTGGAAGTCTCCGTCAATGGTGATCACACCGTATTCGCCGGGTAACTTGAGCTTCAAGTATGCGTAATGTGGTACGGCCATGAATCTGGCGAACGCTGTTCGACCAAGAATGGCGTGGTACTGCGAGGGCCAGTCGACGACTTCAAAGTCCAGAAATTCCCTTCTGTAGTTGCGTGGGGAGCCCAGCACAACTTCGAGGTTGATTGTTCCGAGTGGACGTACTGCCTTGCCCGGAACTATCCCGTGGAAGGATGTTTCTGATTCCGTTAGGCCGTCCAGGTTTTTGTTCATTCGACGGAGTGTATCCGCGTAGATGATGTTGATGCCGCTGCCGCCGTCCATGAATACGCGGGCCAGGTCATAATTGCCAATTTGAGCTTGAATGACAAGGGCGGCGTGTCCTGGTCGATAGACTCGTGGCGGGTGGTCTTCCTTCGAGAACGTGATTGGCTGTTCGGCCATCTTCAGGTACTCGGGCTTCGTTGGTGGCGTCTGCACTGCCATGCATATTTGTCTCGAGTTAGTTTTTTGAGCTCTGCGAGAGGGGCATACCTTCTGTATCATCCCGAGGAGTTGTCCGTGCGGAGTCGGATATGTATTTGCTCCCGTGTTTTGCTGTTGCGGTGCTGGCAATGCGGCAAGTGCCATGTTTGGGTTGGCTGGTAGGGGTGGTGGTGGCGGTAGCTGGAATTGTTGTCCGCCTCCTGGTAGCGGTGGATAGTTTTGGGTGGAAGCGAATCTTTTCTTGGCTAGCGCGTCTGAGATTCCGATGAACTTTCGGCAATCCTTGAGAAGGTGTGTTGCCTTAGTCTTGCCCGTGCGCTTGTCTGTGAACAGATGTAGCGAGCAGTATCCATCGAGGTCTTCCTCGGGTGATTTTTCTTCTTCCTTTGGCCTCCATTCGCGACTTCCACGACGACCGGAGTCGCGACTTCGCGTGAATTCTGCCGCCACTAGTTCTTCTCTATCGTCGTGGTCGTAGTATTTTCTTCTTTTTCTTCGCCCATGACGGTCTTCGTCATGTGTGGGCGATGATGTTCTTTCGTTGCGTACCGCGTCTTCTCCGTTGGCCCATTTTTCGGCTATAACCATGAGCTCCCCTATGGTTTTGGGCGCAGCTCTGCCGAGTTCTTCTTGAAACGCGGTTCTTCTTGCTCCTTTGGCGAAGGCCTCAATCGCCACTTCTTCAGAGATTGTCCCTGCGGTGTTCCTGAGTGTGTTCCACCGTTGGATGTATTCTCGGGTGGATTCGCCACTTTTCTGTTTGCAGGCCCGTAGTTCTTCGATTGTAGCTGGCCTTTTATAGGTCGACTGGAAGTTTTTGCAGAAATCGCGATGCAGGTCGTCCCATGATGCATAGCAAGATCGTGGTCTTCTTTCCAGCCAGCTGCGGGCCGCTCCGGCCAGGTGCAAATTGAGGTATTGCATGGCCGTGTTCTTGTTACCACGTTGGCATTTTACTGCCGTGAGGTAGTCGCTTAACCACTGGGAGGGCTCAAGTGAGCCATCGTATTTTGTCACCTCCGAGCTGAGCTTGAATCTCTTGGGTAGAGGCGCTTCGCGAATACTGCGAGCAAAGCAAAGTGCTCCGCAGGTTTCGTCGTCCGAAGACCCGGATGATGAGCGTTCGCGATATCGTGAAGCTCTTGCTTTATCCACTTTCTTCTGGGCGAGATCGGATCGCGCGTCGTACCCGGACCGGTCGCGGTCGCTATCTTTTCTTGGTTCTTTGCTTCTTTTTCTCGAGCGGCTGCTGTGATGCCGCGAATCTTTGTCTCTCGGGCTGTCTTCGCTGCTGCTTCGGCTGTCGCCGCGGCGCCGGGCTTCTTTTCCTCGGCCACGACGTGGCGATTTATCCTTTCTTGGAGAGGAGCTCCTATGCCTGCGGGGCGCGTCTTTGTCTTTGTCCTTCTCTTGTCGCGCCTTCTCCAGTTGTTCCTTGCGATCGTGGGAGGCGAGCCTCGCGGCGGCCAGCCCTAGACCTTTGCGGATGTGCTTGTATTGTTCCACCCGAGGATCGCTGTCCGTTGGTTGGTTCATCTGCATGTAGGTGGCCGCGGCTAGAATTGCGGCGGCTGGAGTTTGCGGGTAGACGTTCCCGTCGTCGTCAACCCTCATGAAAGAAGATGTGGTAGACCTGTGGGTCCCAGCCATGGATTCGTGGTCCCTTGTTGATGCTGCGGGTCCTTTTCCCACGGGTCGGGTACCGACCGAAGGGGCAAGGGACAGCTCGGCTCGACGTAGGCTTGACTCATCCGCCGCTCTCCTGCGACGGGCTAGATCTGCTCGGGCGTCCTTGATGTTTGAGGCCGCTCTCACTAGGTGATAGTGGTAGGCGGTTAGGTCTTCCTGCGTAGCACCTGCTGCGGGTGGCTGACTCTTTCGCATGGATTCCTTTGCTCTTTTCCAGGCTTCCCGCGAGACGCCGATTAGATCGCGCTCGGTTGCGCTATATTCAGTTTCCGAGGGCTGTTCCGATCCTGCCATGCAGACTTGGGCCAGTTGTGGCCCGTGCGTCCTAGGCGTAGATCGGGAGGTTCTTCGCACCCGAGAGGGTTCCTCTGTCGAAAGTGCGTGGTAGTTGATCGTGTTGAAGCGGATGGACTCGCCGCTTTTCTCCATAAGGAAGCGTGAGTTGACGGCTCCAGATTCGGGTTCAGATTCATCCGAGAAGTGGAGGATCCCGTCTCGGTTTGCCATGAAGTTAAAGCTTCCGAACGTCAAGGTGACGCTCTTCTCCAGATCCTCGAATACCGGGCGTGATTCCGGCGAGTGAGGCGTGACTATGACGGATCCGATCCGTACAGGATTGTTCGGAGCCGTAGTCGACGGTTTCCAACGGGAGTTGGATGTCGATGAAGCCGAAGATGCCGGTGATCCAGCGCCCGCGGTCCCCACGGTCGGCGCCAATTGTCGAAGCTCTGGCTCCGCAAATCCCTCAGGTGACCCTATCGGGTTTCGACTAGGAGATGTCATAGGCGCTGGTGGAATCGTCGGCTTGACAGGGAGGCGATATTTACCCAGGTTCGGGGCCCTCGAAGAGGTAAAACCCTTACTCCTGCCTTCTGCTGATCTGTATTAGACGATTAGATCGATTACAGGTGCTCGAATCGAGAGTAGATCTCGAGTTTCAAGGCTTTTGTGGTCGTGCGGTAATACTCGGTCCTCTCCTTTGGGGCTCTCCTGGCTTTATATAGATAGCCAGGTCTCGAGTCCAACCCGGAGAGGATACAAACCCTAGCTCGAGTCGGTTACAATCCCTAACTTAACCCGCAAGTTGATGCGGGTGGGCTTTTCATGGGCCTTCTAGAGTACTCCAAGGGCGCTTCCTGTCGGGCCTTGGTTAGAAGGCGTGAGAGGGGGTGTCCTTATTCGTAGGGCCCAGGATCCATGCCTTCGTCACCTGTGTAATCTATACACATTCTAAGAGCAGTAGTGTCTTTCTTCGGTACTAATACCGGATTTGCGGACCAGTCAGTATGGATTACTTCCTTGATGAAATCCGCTTCTAAAAGCCGGATAATTTCCTTGCCAATAGCCTTCCGTCTTCTTCCGTCAAATCGACGGAGACCTTGTTTGACGGGTTTTGATCCAGGAATAACCTTGAGTTGGTGCTCAGCAATTTCCCTGGGTACACCTGGCATGTCAGCTGGACACCAGGCAAAAATATCCCAGTTCTCACGGAGGAACTTGATGAGCTCGCCTTCCTATTTGTCAGTCATCCCAGTCCCTACGACGACAAATTTTGTCGGATCTTTGGGATCTAGGATTACCTGTCTTGTATTCTCGGACGCCTTGAAGCTGTCTGTTGGCTTCCGGGTTTCTTTTCCTGCCGGCATTTCTGACGGCGATACCTCCTTGGCTAATTCCTTCAGTTCTTCCTTTGCTATGACTCTCTGAGCGCAAAGGGCGTTTTCTTTCTCCAACTCGTTTGCCAGCTTGAAATCACCGGCTATAGTGATTACTCCTCCCTTGGGTCCTGGCATCTTCAGCTTGTTATAGATATAACAAGATCTTGCCATGAATTTGGCGAAAGCTGGACGTCCGAGTATTGCGTGATACACGCTTTCGAACGGCACTACTTCGAAGGATACTTTTTCCTGCCGGAAGTGATCTTTATCTCCGAAGGTGACATTTACCCCCTGTTTGGATGTAGGAAAAATGGTTCGGAATTGGTTATATGGAATTGCTATCCCGAATTCTGTTGTTTGGACTGGTACATGTATTGGGCCTTGGAAACTCCCTCCGATTCCGCGCGTGGCCCCAGCGTGCGTTAGTTCCTCTCTCACCGATTCCGAGCTGAGGACCTAGGAATCGATCGGAAAATTTCCAAGCACGTACCCGTTCGTTCTCCCTCGCTCATGAAGGAGAGACACTCCCGTCTCTGTCGTCCTCGCTCAGCCCCGACCCGCCGAAGAAAGCGACGGCGGCGCACCGGTAGTTTCCGGTCGTCCTGTCCCTACCGTCGTCCTCACTGTCCGCTCCTTTCCGTCTCCTGGCCCTCTTCTCCGCCCCCAATCCCCCTGCATCTTAACCCTCTCCCCGCCTCCTGCTTCAACCCTAGATCGCGGGATTGGGGGCGCCGGTCTGGCCCCGATCCAACTCAAGCTATGGCGGCGGTCATAGGTGTAGGACGCCGGAGTGAGGCGTCAGTCTTGCCCAGTTCAACCACAGGCTATCCTCTGCCATAAATAAAACATTACCAGGCTAATGTCCCTATTTTCCCTTTCTCCTCTGATGCAATACATTGAATTCAAATTTTTGTTGCCTAAACATGTGTTTTAGGTTCAATTGTGCAGGTTTCCAGGATAATTTATGAACCTCTGCTCGAATTTAGGAGAATATGTATCATGCTTTTCATACATGTTTTTCATGAATTATTGTTACTTGTGTTGTTGTTCTAATATTATTTGGAATATTTGAATGTTATTAGCGTGAAAAATAATATATAAACATTCAAAATTGTACATATTTGTTTTCATACATGTGGACAAGTTTATATTGTCCAGTTCAAAAAATATCAAATTCCATGGTGTGTACATCCAAACACGAATTGGAATTGGGTGTTGCTCTTTGATTCCAAATTGAAATACTATGCACAACCAAACAACAGAATTGGAATTGGAGCCCATTTCCTTTCCATCTTGGATTTGGAATTCCCAGCCCAATTCAATTCCGAGGAGTTTTTCCTACATCCAAACAGGGGGTTAGGGAAATTTCTCCTAGGGATCGTGCTTGCCTGCCAGGAACAATGCCATGGAAGCGTATGTTGCTGTAGTTGAGCTGAGACTCGGAAATCTTCAGATGCTTCAGTGTATCCAGGTACATTATATTAATGCTGGATCCTCCATCCATCAGCACTCAAGAATTTCAGGCTTACAACAAGAGCTTGTGTGCCGGGTTCAGGGATATTTCCGGGATGATCAGACTGATCCCAGATTATCGGTGTGTTGGAGTACTTCAAGAATTTCGGGGTTGCCGGAACAACCGCGTTTATTTCTCGAAGTGTTCTTTTTGCCACCTTTGCTGACGGGGTTGCTAAGAAAGTTAGCATTGCTTCTCCATCGACTCTCGGAAATTTGGGTTCGCCCTTACGCTGTTGTTCCTGGATTTTTTTGTCAGTGTCCGATTCACTGTCTTCTTTGTCAGCTTCTGGCTTTTGTTTGGCGGGTTTCCTTTTGGAACCCTTCCCTTTACTTCCGGCTCCTGCACTGCCTTTCATGTGCTTATTTAGCCGGCATTGCGCGTTTGTATGGGTGGGTTTCCCAAATTGCGAGTGGTGAACACAAGGTTCCGACTTAATCCTCTCCCACTCCTCTGGAGTGTAGTTGATTGGATCTGGGTTGCGTCCTTTCCACTTGTTTCCCTTTTCTCCTCCAAAGGCTATGTTGACCTCTTTGGGTTTCGTCGTTGTTTCTGGAGTTCCTTTTTGTCAGAACGAGGGGTTTTCTTGGCAAGTATCAGTGATTCGATATTGCCTCCTCTTGCTCTGCTGTCATCTTCGGCTGCAGCGTGCTCATTGGCGGTTGTAAGCATAGATCCGAGATCTTTGTGCTTTTTGGAACCAACCATGAACGGTACGAGTCCGGGTTTTAGGCCATTGACGAAAGCATGCATTGCTTGTACGTCAGTTACTCCAGAGCAACTATTCTTCATTGCTGTCCATCTGGAGATGAAATCCACGTATGGTTCATCCTCGAATTGCGTGCAACGGTTTAGCTGGTTGATGCTGTTCGGGCGTTTGTACGTTCCCCGGAAATGCTGAGTGAATACTCTAGCCATATCGTCCCAGCTGTCTACAGTTCTTGATGGTAATCCATTTATCCAATCTCTGGCTCCGTCCAGCAACATTAGGGGAAGAAACTTGACAGCTTCCAAGTCTGTCCCATTGTTGATCTGGACGGCTGTATAGTAATCCGAGAGCCAGGTATCCGGGTTTGTGCTGCCGGTGTATTTCTGGTACGTTGGACCGACCTTGGCAAAGCCAGAATGCAGCGTTATTCTTCGGATCCTGTCAGTAAAACACTTAGGACCAAAGTATAGATCATCCTTTTCTGCTCTGTCAATGTGTGCAGAATATCTTCCGGCTGAATGGACAGAAGGGGATCTGCTCCTTTCTCTTCCATTGTTGCGCGAACGCGCTTTTCCGGGGTTATTTCTGTCTCTTCCGTGGTCACGCCCTTTTGGATTAGGCGGAGTTCTGCTCCTGTGCCTTTCTTTGTCCTTAGGAGGTGTCCGGGATCTCTCACGCCTATGAGGTATATCGTATCTTCCAGCTTTCTCAGCTGGGTTTCTCGGAGGTGGCATTATTTTGTCGTCGTTCCGGTTTTTGCCTTCCCGATCATGGGGTTTATGTCCATCTTTCGGGAGATGGGATCCGGTCCTAGACGCTGCATCCCGGTTGTCGGTGTTTTTCTTGTCTTTTCTCGGATCCTCTATTTTATCTTTTGAGTTGTCTGAATCCCCGGGTTCTTCCGGTCCAGGTGCTCCAGCAGCGCAAGTAGCTGTTTTGCATAGAGCGGAGTTATCGTGCAGCCTCCCTGATCGCTCTTGGGCGCGCTGTTGTTGTTGCAATGCTTTTCCTAGGAAAGCATACACCCCTTGGAGTTTTTCCCCGTTGGAGTACAGATCGTTGTTAAGAATCGCGAACGCTGCTTCCGCGTTTTCTGCTGCGGTCTTGTATATTGGTTCACCTTTGGCATCTTTGCCGTTTACCTGCTTTTACCTAGATGGGTTATGGAACCTTTCTTTTGGCGGCAGTTCTTCCGGTCTTGCGATTCCGGGTAACCTAGTAGGTTTTAACGCGGATCTATTCTTTCTCTCGTACTCCTCTATTTCTTCCTTCATGACCTTGATGTCATTATGGGTTTGTTGGAGATGTTGCCGAGATCTGAGTAGATGTTGCTGTTGCCGTTGGAAAGCTTGTCTCCTGGCTTCCAGCATCTCAGGGGGTACATTTGGTCCCACTGGTGTTTGCAATAGCTCTTGCTCTTCCTGTTCCGTCATTGGCGGAGCAGTGATTTCTTTGGATTTCTTCTCCGCAGGCTTCGTTCTGCTAGCATCTCCTACTTCCAGGTTTTCATCAGCGAGATCGGCTGATTTTTTCTTCCGGATTTTGTATTGGAGTTTCTTAGCAGCACGGTGCTTTTTCTTGGAAGAGGGAGGTTTTTTGCCAGGTTCATCTTCTGTCATCTCCTTGACGTTGGGGAATACCGGAGAAGTTTCTCCGTCTTCTCTCTCTTCCTCTGGCGGAGGGGTTTTAGGGCTTTCCTGGCTGCCGGCGTCCGTGGTATCAGCCGGTTTTGCCATTAGAACTTCATGGAATCCCTCTTGAAAGGACTTAACTTTCTTTTCGAAGTCGTCCTCATCTTCGGAATCGAAATCGTCCGATCCGGTTTCCGACTCTAATCTTGCCTCGATAGCGGCTAAAACTGAGTCAGCTTCCGAGTTCGTCGTCTTGTTGACGGATGTCGGATCTTCCACATCCGTAGGTGTGGGGTCTTCCGTCTCTGTGACGGGTATCGGATCTTCCGTCTCTGCGACGGGTGTATTGTTGTCTGCCTCTTGCACGGGATTTCCGTCATCCGTGTTTTCGGCGACTGCGGACTGCACCATGCCGATGAAGTGTAAGTCACTTTTTTGTCGGTGATCTGAGCAGAATCTGGTATCATAGTAATCTTCGACTAGGTATAGGGCGGGTGGGATAAATTTACTTCCACCGCAAAACCCCATTGCTTCTGCAGTTAGTCCGATAAAGATGTTCGCAGATCCTATCGGTAACACGCAAGCACTTACCAGGTGGTTTTGCGCCGGTATGTAGGATCCGTTGTCGAGGAAGCGCCCGACGTCGTTGTCGAACTCCAAGCTTCCGACAGTGATTGATCTTCCGATTCCGCCAAGTATCCCAGATCGGAACTTTACGCCTGACGTCGTCGGCCGCACGGTGGGCGCCAACTGTCGAGACATCGTAGTAGTTTTCATAGACGGGGGTGCCATGAGACTACGGTAGAGACGTGGGGTAACGGGATCGCGTAGTGAACACAGAACACAGGATTTACCCAGGTTCGGTACGTCGCGACAGTACGACGTGCCTACTCCTGCACTTCTCACTAATCGGGACTAAAGCCCGTAAACAGGGTTACAATGTGAGGGTTTAGATCTAAGCTACTTGACGAGGATGAGCTTCTCGGCGAGTTGGCGTAGAACTTCTCTGTTATTCGTTTTTCCTATCTCCCGTCCGGCTTTATATAATAGCCGGATTAGGGCTTACAGAATAGGAAACCTAGAGGACTACGGTAACTTGTAACTTGGAAAGCAAGGAATCCGTCTTCTCCTCCAAGCCAGATCACCTGGGCCGTGATCCGTGTTCTTCTAGAATCCAGCTTCTGTGCGTCGGGTTACTGGGCCGCCTAATGGACCTGAGCCCACTACCACTTAGGCCACCCTGGTAATCCGGCACTTTATCTACCATCTTATATACCCCTATTTGGTATATATCCGACATAACGAGTATGCAACGGAAGTAAAAGCAAGGCACAAGATAACCACAAGTGAAAGCATGGAGACAAGGATATGTTTCCCATAGTTCCTTCTTAAAAGAAGTACGTCTATGTTGGAGAGGTGGGAGCCACATAGGCGCTCCTCAATAGCACGGATGTGCACACCTTGTTCTCCTTGAGCTTCTCCGGTGAGGGAGATTCTCGTTTCCACTATGAGGCCGACTTGAAGGCGTTGACCAAACCTTTACAAGTGGTTGAGGCTACTCCACAAGTGAGATGAAGTCTCTCAACAATCCGAAGCTTCTTGCTACAAGGTGGAAGCTACAAGCACTAGGGTTTCTCTAGGATGACAAAGCAACTAGGAGATTACAAGATCCCAAGAGGTATGGTGTGAGAATACAATTTTTTGGCTTGGTAGAAAGGTAGAGCTAGGCCTCCTCCATGATATCCTTGTAGGGCATCGAGTTTGGTTGGAGGAGGAGGGAGATCGGGGCGTTTTGAGCTCTTGAACAATGGAGGAGAGAGAGGAATGGACGAACTAGATGTCTAGAGGAAGAAGAAAACTATTTATAGGCTCCTCCAATTTCTGACCGTTGCAGTACTCCAGGGCCGGAATATTACAGTGTTAGCACCGTAAATTTCCGGTGCAGCTAGGCCGGATATTTGAAATATCCGGGGGCGGAATTTTCCGGCTAATATTCCGCCCCCATCTCTGCGCGCGGGAAACATCACCACGCTGGAATTCTGCTAAGGACCAGAGCCGGATATTTGAAATATCCGGGGGGCGGATTTTTTGAATAATGCGGGGCCGGAAATTTCCGCCCAATAGTACGCCCCCATCTCTGCGCGCGGGCACCTGTGAGATCTCCAAAATCTGCTAAGGACCTGAGGGCCAAAAATTTGCCCTGGAATATTCCGGGCAAATATCCGCCCCACGTTCTGTGCGCGTGCAGATGGAGAATGACACTTAGTTGTTTGAAGAGGCCAGAGGGGCCGGAATATTCCGGTGCAAGGACCGGATATTCCACCCAATATACATCGGAATTTCCGGGGTCAGCCCCTGAAATATCCGGCTGCAATATGAACCAATTTCAGAAATCCTCTGTGAACGTTTCGAGAGTATTATCGATAGTCATCTGAGATGCCAGCTGTAGACACTTAAATAACATTGTTAGAGAGAGGATAACCGCATTGTTATCATCACCAAAATCATTACAGGGATCCTGAGATTTCACCGGGGTCGCGCAGAATGCCCCCAACGGGCTGATTTTGGGGGCCTATAAAAGGGGTCTTCTTCCCAATGGTTCCCCACCTTTTGAGCAAGTTTTCCCCCACCATTGTTGACCTTTTGGATCTTGCTCTCTCTCTATTCCACCATGATTCTTGTCTCCAATTAATGGGAAAAGAGAGAGGAGATCTAGATCTACTATTCCACCAATCCATCTCTCGTTTTAGTGAGGGGAAAGTCTTTGGATCTATATCTTGTGGATTCATTTGTTGATTTCTTCCTTGTTCTTCCTCTCTTCTCCCCCCATAGCATTTGTCGCTTTGGTGGGATTTGAGAGTGAAGGATTTAAGCACTTCTTGTGTTCTTTCCATTGCATAGGTTGCATCGGTTTGAGTTCTCTACGAGGATTCATTCGAGTGAAATGTTGAGAAGATTGTTTCTCTTGGGTTCTTGGAGTTCCCTTGAGCTTGTCCTCTTGGTTACTTGGAGTTCCCTAGACGGTTGTTTTTGTCTTGGATTTTTGGTAGCTCCGGACCTTGTTGTCCCGGAGTTTTGGTGGCTCGGGACCTTGTTGCTATCTCGGAGTTTTGGTGGCTCGTGGGATATTGTTGGGAGCCTCCAATTGAATTGTGGAGATTTCCCCAACCTTTTACGGGATCGGTGACCGCCCTCAAAAGGTCCCATAGTGGATCGTGGCACTCCGCATTGGTGGAGGCACGAGGAGAATAAGGTGAGCCATTTGGCGCTTGGAGTCATTGTGACTCCACACCTCTCCAACGGAGATTAGCTTCCATTGGGAAGTGAACTTCGGGATAAATCATCGTCTCCTCATCTCTCGGTTATTTCTATACCCGATCTCTTTACTTATGCAATTTACTTTGTGATAGTCAATCGAGCTTGAAGTAACATATCTTGGTATCACATAGTTGCTTGAATTGTTTAGCATAAGTTGTTGGTGCACATAGGTGAACCTAGTTTGTTTAAGTTTTGGCTTGATAAATTAAATGCTAGTTTTATTTCGCATTTATTCAGCCTTAACCGTAATTATTTTTAAACGCCTATTCACTCCCCTCTAGGCGACATCTGTGTCCTTTCACTAACCAAATCGTGGGAGGAATGGGACTCCCTGCAACCTATAGCCCCATTGCACTCTTGTCCAGTATGCCACAACGTAGTTCGGGCTTTCCATTTGGGTACGCACATCACCAGTTATGCAGGTATAATGGCAACAATGTTGAGGATGATCATGTTATGTTACCGATGTGCGTACAATTATATAGGTTTCCGCGGTATGACGTGGAGCGGACAGTTACGTTAGGTTTGATCCGTTTCGCGCGTAGGCGCAAACGGCTAGGTCCGCTTCGAAGCACCGACTGGACTCTCGAGGCGGTCCCAACCTAGCTAGGTGGCTACCTGGACTTGTTTGTGGTAAGGTGAAGTGTTGAGCCGACAGTCTCGCGACAGTCTCGGTGCGTGTGGCTACAGTAGTGCATCCCTACAGGGTTAAATCTTTTCGAGAAGGCGTATCGTCCACGCTTATTGTCGGACCCCGGACCCCGAGATATACAAACTGTCATGTGCTCCTAGCAGTTGACCCACAAGGGCTTCAGGGTTACCAGCCCCGGCCGCAACAAACAACGGCAGGCAGACCGGATTCATCGGCACGTAGTCCGGATCCCCGGTCTACTACTCCTTGTGTCCATGCTAGTCATAACCAGATATGTATACCCAAGCATCCACGAGTCGGATGAAACTGAAGGAACGGGACCAGAGTTATACAGAGATGCTATGTGTCCAGAAAGTGCAACAACAATCGAGGGTTACTGGGGTTACCTCGCCCCAGGCCGGATATCTCCGGCAGGCGGGCTCGGTCATGGATCATCGGCTCCACAACCCCTCGACTGCGACAACTATGCAGGCATAGCCAAACCTGTATAACAACGGGCTCGAGACCAACAATCGATCAAAGCAGTACTCTAGACATGAAAGTTGTATTAAACAAGGCATACTAGAGTATCTTACACACAGAGGTTACCGGACCAACATAGGTCAAGCAACCCAACATTACAACAAGCAGCGAAAGCAAAGATGTTGCTATACAACAAGAGCAAAAGGACTAAGAGTCCGAAACATAAGCAACGTAGCCAAACCCATACTACAGATACCAGACTGCTGCCTGGGAACTCCTAACTACTCGTCGACGTCGAGGTAGAACCCCTCTTCAGCTGCATCACCGAAGTCTGAAACAAAACAACAACGAGGCAAGGTTGAGTACAAAAGGTACTCAGCAAGACTTGGCTTTTAAGGTTCTTTGCATAAAGCCAACTTTGTTTTCCGAAGTTGAGGAAGAAAAGCACGTGTAATAGAGCATTTCTAAAACAGAGGAGGAATCTACTCAACTACTGAGATCATTATGTTCTTTTGTCCACCAAGTACTTTCTCATTCCCAGACTACCATAAGCTACAAGAATCACCCCTCTCGACTTAGCCGAGGAGGCATCCTTCATTCATTGCCAGCAAGTTTTATTCATTCCGTTAGAGTTATCTATGACCCCGTGACTTTCACCAAGTTGTCCATAACCGTGGACACGGCTTTCCGAAAGATTTATCCCTGCAGGGTGGTACACTTTACCCACACGTATCGACCGACTCTTAACGCCACGCGGTAACGCTCCTCTCTAAGAGCGCGGCAGAGTGTGGTCGACCACGGCCTTTACCTTGCTCAACCCTATCCATGAGTCAACCCAAACAGGGCCACCCCGTCAACAGGGAGTTGGCCACCTCCTGACGGCACCTGTTCTGTGAGTCGGGACAAGATCCGTGTACGTCCATCACTGGTCCCGGTCACGCCCTAGTTTTCTCCAAAACCTTTTATGACACACCCGCAAATGGAAAGCTCAAACTATGTGACTCATGGAAGTGATCAAACAAGTTAGTTAGCCGAGCGCGGTCAGTTAGGCCCCGCGTGTGGTTGCACGCTCATTCTTGGTTTCCGCGGCGAGACCTTAAATCCTAGGGTTGGCGAGTACGGAACGAATAACCACTACCCAAGTGGCCTCCCGTGCTAGCCTTAGTCAGTTTCATATGCTCAGTACTCATAAATATAACAACATACAAGGTTATCGAAGTGATCCAAAACATCAACCGGATGTAGTAGATCAGAACACTAAGCATGGCTAAGCATAACACACAAGGCTCTACGATACTCAAACAACCCTAGTCATACTAGGAGGGTAAACAGGTATGAAGGTGACATGTGAGGGGGAGGGTCATGCAATGGATAGGTTACTCTAACAGACTCAAAACCAAGTTGAATCGAATGCATGTGTAAGAGGTTCAAGGACTCAAAACATGGGTAGCCATGAGGTGGTGCTTGCCTTGCTCGTCGGAAGTAGAGCTCGGGTTGTCGTAGAACGCCGGATCGACCTCCGGATCTCGGTCTACCGATAGCGAGCAACACCGGAAAGAAGGCAAACAAACAAAACCTTATGACCGTGCAATGCACAATATGTATTCATGAGTAAAACAATGCAAATGAGATGAAGCTTAAAAGATATAACAGGGAGCTAGGGTTTTGCGTCGTGAACGACGAGCACCGGAGGAGGGGGAAAAAACCCTAAACTGAAGATGTGACCAAGCTAACATGCTCAAATGACTTTGTAAACCTCAAAGTTGGATTGCATTTGTTTCACTGATCGAAATGGTATATTACACTTAATTTTCTATTTTTATTGAATAAAAACTTTATTTTCAATATTTAATTGAATTAAAAGTTAAGTACAAAAGTGACCTCATTTTAAACTTGGTTGAACATGTATGAAAATGACATAGATAAATAGCTCTCATTTTTCTGAACATGCACATATTTTTTCCATAATTTTTGGAGCTATAAATTACAAGTTATTTAATTTCCAAAACCATTTTATTTTCTGTTTTCTATTTCTCCTGCGGGTCCCACCGTACAGTTCAAAAGGGACAGAGGAGGCCACTTGGCACGCCACGTGGGCAGGTGACGTCACGGTGACGTCACCGTGACCTCACGGTGGTGGCCGGCAGTGGCCGGAACTGCTCGCCGGCGACGTTTCCGGCAGGCTCCGGAAGCGTGCGTAGGTGCGTTTGGTTCGTCTCGTCGAGGCGGACGTGAGGGTGGCGGCGCCGCCCCGATACGGTCACCGGCGGCGAGCCGCGGTGAAGGCAACGGCGGCGGGGTCGACGGGCTCCGGTGGGTTCGGGGATTCCGGCCAAATTGGAGGAAACGGAGGGAATGGAAAGGTTCAGGGGCTCACCACGAACTCAACTAGGCGGTCGGCGAGGCCAGGGACGGAAGGAAACGGCGGCGCGGTGGGGTTCTCCGGCGACCGGCCGCGGGGAAGAAGGGCTCGATCCCGCGCGGCTACTGCACCCCCGCGGTTGATCTTGCTCGAGGCGAGGGAGGAGCTCGGTGCTGTTCCGATGAGACCAACGGGAAGGCCGGGGAGGAAGCAGAACGGCGGCGCTAGCGGCTCGACGGCGGCGGTGGTTTTCGGGTGAGAGAGAGAAGGAAAGACAGGGGGAGGAGGGTTCGATTGGGGAGTTCTGCGGGTACCCCCGATGCGGACGTCTCCTTGGGGATCTCCAGGGCTCCACGTCGACAGGGATGGGAGCAGGAGGTGGCGCGGCGGGGCGGTTGCCCTCCTGTCACCGGACAGGAGGAAGAAGACAGGAGTTTTCGAAAAAACCCCTGGAAGAAAATGAAAAATTACAAAGAAGCCCCTGGGAATTTTAAAACAGAACCCAAAAATGAAATTTGAGGGCCTTTTTGTGAACCAAAAATTGCACAAAAATAGTCGTTGAAAAGCTCTTCAAATTTGCTACCTTTCTAGCACGAGGTTGGAACATTTTGAAAAACTTTGCAGAACAACTTTGTTTGAAACCAGTTTAAGTGACTTTCTGAAAACTCTCCGATTAAAGTTTAAAAGCGAAAATTTTGGTTCAATTTTCATGCATGCATGCCATGTACACAACACCTCTCTTTATTACACAAAAGTAGGGATGTTACACTTATGTGACGATCTTGGAGAAAGTGCTAGCTAACAAGAGTTAGACAACTTACAACTAATGGTATTTGTTAACCTGTGCGATAACAATGATTACTATTTCAACACGTGTGAGTTTTCCTCGGGTTACCTCCGGGCATTGGTTGAGGGGGTTAACCCTGGATGGGTATTGTTCTTGGTGAGTAGTTATAGTTGTTTCAATGCGCTCTCTCATCCCTTTCTAACAGACGAGAGTTGTAGCGTGTATCCATAGACTGATTAGTGCCGTCCGCTGCCGCTTCATTACAACAACCTCTTCCTTTGTACCCAAAGTATTTGTATCTTGTGATGACTGGTTGCATTGGTATCTTGTGAGTATTGCTTGCCGCTTGTTGATACATATAAAGTACTGAACCCATGATTCGGGGCTGTATTCACAATGCAGTCGACAAGTTTGAAGTTGGACGACGTTAGCCTGGGAATCCCTTTGGCTTGGCCTGGGCAGGGATTGGACGCCATCATTTATCTTTAGGACTCTTAGTCCAATTTGTATCTTATCCGTAGTCGGATATTGTTTCGTTTTCCGCTGTTATTTGGATCTTTGTATTGTATCAGTTGTATTCTTGACTCGTTGGAGTCGTGTTGTATATATCTTATGTTGTTGTTGCGGATTATTCCTGAACTGTTGTAATGGTATCAGAAATGACAACTCGGGATCGGTATTATGTGGATTCTGGCAGAAACAACGAAATCCGCATAGTACCCGATCCAGGGGCGTCACATTAGTTCCCGTGGAAATGCTACGAGTAGTGTTGTCCCTCATGACACCACCACTAGGAGCAACATTGTTGGCTTGTGCGGGAATGCTACGAGTAGTGTTGTCCCTCATGATAATACCACCAGTAGCAACATGTTTGGCCTTCTTCTTGAACTTCTTCTTCTTGTTCTTCTTCTCAGCAACATAGCCAAGACCTTGCTTGCCAACTTGTGGCCTAGGAGCACTCACTTGTGGTCTATAAGCAACCACTTGTGGACTTGAGGCCACAACCTTCTCAACTTGAGGGCTCTTTCCCTTGAGCCTTGCTAGCTCATCCTTGAACCAGAATTTTCCTTAATAATAGTTGCATGATCACAACAAGAAGTAGAGGTGCTAGGGTTGTTGAATTGATTAAGTTGAGTTTGAAGTTGTTCATGTAACTCTTTGAGGGTAGAGTGTTGACTCTCCAAGGCCTTGTGAGCCTTGGTGAGCTTTTCAAACTCCTCGGTTAGTTTATCATGACCAACCCCAAAAGCAACCTTATCCTTTTTAACCTTTTTATATTTAGCAATTGCAAAATAACGTTCTTTAGTGATATTAGAGACAAGTTCATTATGTGACTCTTCAATATAATCAAGTTCCTCTTCAAGAGAAACTCTACCATTATGCTCTTCCTCAAGATTCATGGAGAGAGATGTTATTTCATCCGCATCCCTCCTTTCAATCTCACCTTTCTTATCAAGAGCTTCATGGGCCTCTACCAATTGGCTCATGAGGTGATCAAAGTACTCCTTGGTCTCACCTTTCATGTTAGACATAAAATGTTCCAAGGAGACAATTTCATCTTCCATTCTAAGACTAGAATGGTTTACCAATACATCAGGGTCTTAGAGTAGGGAGAAGGTGATACCTCCGAGGCCTTAGCCATGAAGCACTTGGCATTGACTTGAGGATGATTCTCATTAGGGGATTCAAATAGTGATGAGGATGATGGAGTTGTAGCAATAGCGAGAGCGGCCACTTCACTTGTGGTTCCTTCTTCTTCATAACTTCCGGAGTCATACTCCTCTTGAGTCACGAGCACAAACTTGGTAGGAGTCTTCTTGTTGAAGGGTTTCCTCTTGAAATGAGGATTCTTGTACTCAACCTTGGACTTGTCCTTGTGAATGATCTTGCCACCATGATGTTCTCTATTCTCAAAGGGGCACTCCACAATGAAATGGTTCTTGTTTAGACAATTGAATCAAGACATCACCCTTTGAGTCCCTTCATTGCCATAGCGAGACTTGGTATTCTCCTCAACATATGCCTTTGCCTTGGATGGATTCTTCCAAAACTTTTGCACGGTACGAGCAATGAAATCTTTGAGCACGGGGTCATACTCTTGATCCTTCAACAGAACCAAGTTCTTAAAGAAATCTTCTTCATACTCAACCTACCTTGACACAACCTTGGCCTTCAAAGCGACCGATGCTCCTTTGTGCATTCCTAGAGCTCTAGCACGGTTGTCAAGAGCATTTTTGGTTTGCACTTGATAGGAGCACACTTCTTGCATCGCTTGGGTTGAGGTCAAGGATGCAAATTCATGTCTTCCTTGAATGCTCTTCAAGTCCGTGGGTGTCGAATATGCATCTCAACAACTCCCTCGGGTGAACCAATAGGGTTTTGATTAGGAGAACGTGCAGGAGCTGGTGACAATCGTCGGCTAATAGGGGGCACAGTTTACCCAGGTTCGGGGCCCTCGTAGATGTAAAACCCTTACTCCTGCTTTTGTCGATCTGTATTATCAATAGATCGGTTACAATGGGGGGGTGCTTGAGTCGAGAGTATGATCTCAATATCAAGGCTTTGGTGGTGCGGTATTGCTTGGAAGTTGGATCCCCCTCTCGGCGGTTCTCCTGGCCTTATATAGGTGGCCAGGTCTCAAACCGTACCGGGGGGTGTTACAAACCCTAGCTTAGGCCGGTTACAAGTTTCCTTCTTGACCCGCAAGGTTTTGCGGGTGGGCCTTCGATTGGGCCTTCTAGAACTGTTGGTGTCACCTTCCCTTGGGCTTAGGTCTTGGGCCTTGGACCGGGTAGCCTCACCCGATAGGTCCAGGACTCATCCCCTCGTTAGTAGCCCCCGAGTGTTTACTCGATTGAGAATCTGGCGGGTGGACACTCAAAGTTCATCTTGATTTCCTGCGATTGATTGTTTCAATCACTTGAATTTAGAGGGCGTATAACCTGTGCGTGATGTACTTCTTATACTCGAGCATCGAGCAATAAATGTGCATGTGTACTAGCTGTTTTCGCAGAAAGATGTGGCTAAGTCGCTTGGCTCTCCCGAAAGCTCAGGGCCAATTAATTGCATCTAGGGCAAAAACGGTTCTGGCCTACACAGACTCGAGACCTCCGACTCGAATCCGGTGAGGTGATCGTTGCGACTGGGCTGTGGAGGTCTTACCGAGTCGAACTTAACCTATAGGGGTACCCGGCGCGTCCGCTAGGATTTTTCTTCGTATTGTTGACACAGAAATTTACGGGAGGACGCAGCTTGAGTGCGATTCCGGGCCCATAAGAGAGATCTTTGGGTCTTACCTTCGTAATCAAGAGAATACGGCATCCGGATGTGCCTAGTCGTCCGAACAATCCAGGATATAGATGTGTAGATACATCATATGAAAGAGTAGCGGGAGCCGCGTACTCGCGATTTTTCTTTGATTGCCTTCTTGTGGATCTTCGAGTGAAGAGATCTCCTTCCTTTGTTGTATCTATGCAGAAGAGATTTCTGCGTTTTGTAATAAATTTGCTTTTGTCTTGCCCATACGAAAGAGCTTTCGTGCCTGGGGATTTATGCGAAAAAAAATTTCGTACCTTGATATGCCCATGCGAAAGAAATTTCGTGTCAAGGAGAGTGTGCGAAAGAGGTTTCACGTCCTAATATGCCCATACGAAAGAAATTTCGTGTTAGGGAGCTTATGCAAAAAAGTTTTCGCGTCTTATTATGCTCATACGAAAGAAATTTCGTGTCACGGAGCTTATGCGAAAGAGTTTTCGCGTCTTGATCTGCCCATACGAAAGAAATTTCGTGTTTAGGGAGCTTATGTGAAAGATTTTTTCGCGTCTTGATGAGGTACGCAGTGATGTCACAGCGGCACCCGTTTGTTCTGACTCCTCCCGATGGGACGTGACGGAACGAAGCAGAGAACGCTAGCCCACCTTGTCAGCTTTTGACCGGAAACGATAGGTCGCATCCGGGTTTTCCGCAGGTCACACGCTGTAAATGCGGACGATCTTTTGTAAAGATCGTGCCAGAGTAACCGCCCGCGCCGCTTCGCTTCCGCTTCACGCGTGGCGGCCGCGATGGGTGCCATGTTGCCACATCCACGGTCTGGATCAGCGCAACCTGTGTATAAATAGTAGCCCTTAGGAGATGGGTAAATTTCCTGGCCCTTTTCTCCTCTTCTTCCTCCTCAAGCACACCTCCTGTCTTGCAAGCACCAGAGAGCTCTAATGGATGGAGGAAGAAAACGCAGCACTGCATCGTCTTCGAAGGAAGCTGGAGATGCTTCCGTGCCGCCGCCGTGAAAACGGGCGACTGGCGTGCCGCCAACACCACCAGGAAGAGCATCACCGACATGCAGCAGGAGGGGCTGCTTCCTCCTGACGCCGACAAGCGTGTGCGCCTGTCCAAGAAGGAAGAGGTACCCAATCCTCACGCGAATGAGCGCGTGCTCTTTGCGGAGAACGTCTCGCGCGGTCTCTCTCTTCCTCTTCACCCTTTTCTCCTTGGATTGCTGTATTCCTATGGCATACAGCTCCATGACTTACCTCCAAACGTGATTTAGCACATTTCGTGCTTTATCGTGCTTTGCGAGTGCTTTCTGGGCATCCGCCCGCATTGGGGCCTCTGGAAGGCCCTGTTCAAGGTGTGAATCTTCCGGGAGAAGTCGCGACCAGGCGAGGCGCCAGGGGAGCCGCTGCGCACCGGGGCTTCGGGATCCAGGCGAGGACGGACATCCTGATGGAGGGATGATAACCCGGTAGGCTAACGTCAAGGTGTAACTCGGCCCAAAGGGAACTGCGCAAGACCCGGCTTAAGGAGAAGGAGTTTCTGGAAGGCCCAAGAGTGTAGGCCTCGTATCCCGGATTGTGGGTTTCGATAAGGAAACTTAGGGCTTGTACGCGGTGCCCGGGTAGGACTCCGAGCATGCCTTGGATAGGAAGCCAGGGAGGCCGGATATTATATAAACCGGCTCTCAGGGTTAGACAGACACGAGTTTTACCAGTTATTCGAGTATCCCCTGTAACACGAGAGCCGGGATTGTAACACTAGATCGGAGACTCGGCGACTTGATTGCCAGAGCTCCCAGATCGACTATCAGTATGATTTCCCCTGAGCAAAACCCTCTCCCAAACACCAGAGTCAAATTACCCCAAGATAAGTTGCCCCTGGTAACGTCTGCCGTGATTATCCCACGACAGTTGGCGCCCACCGTGGGGCCTGCGTCCAAAGGTGTTTACATCACGGGAGAAGCTCGGGAGAACATGAAGAACCTCGTCGTCGGCGAGATCTACACCAACCCGAAGGAGAGAAGATGGTGGACGATTTTGGCTGGGGGCCAGAGTCGGATCTGCTCGAATCCGGATCTGTCGTCTCAATCGGCCGGGTCAACGTCTTCATCGGCATGGTACGTACGTCCGGTTCAATCCCTGATGATTTTGGATGTGATTCTGTATCAGGAGAAGCGACCTGCGTTCATTCGGATGGAGAAGAATCGGTCGGGACGATCGATCCGATAGAAGAGCCCACCACGAAGAGGGAACAACCGGAGGAGCCGGCATGGACCCCGCGTGGCCGGGTCTTAAGAGAAGATGATACCGAGTCTATCCTGCACCTGCTGGAGGACCGGTACGAGGAGGATAGCTGTGACGAAGAGGAATACGAGTCTTCTCCAGGCATCGCGCGCCAGGTCGCGGTCTACACGGCCCCTGCAACCAATCTCAATCAGGGGGACGTGACCACGGCCGCGGTCGGAGCAGCGCGAGCACTGGCTCAGCAACAAAATCCGGTTGACGGAAATCCGGTCATAGCCCGGGTTGACGGAGAGTCGGCTTCAGTCACCAGCAATACCCTGGAAAGTGAATTGCAGAGGAATATGTTCGGGTTTATGGCGAACAGAACGCCAGGGGCGGGTCCTTCCAACCCACAACACCCGGCCCTGTTCAGTAACAATTTGATCCTGGATCCCACGGTGCTAGCTACGGTGGTAACCCCGGAAAACGCCGCGGCACGGGCTAGGGATCTGGATGTAGCCCGCCGGGCATTGGAGCAACAAAGGAGAGATGTGGAAGCAGAGAAGCAAGGGGTAGCCACGCGCCAACGTGAGCTGGAGGCATTGGAGAACCGGCTCCGGGTTGAGTCGACCAGGATGCATCAGAGATACCAGACGAGATTACCGGCAACGGGTGGAGTTCTAAACCCGTCCACGCTATTCACCACACCCCAAGATCAACCAATTCCGGCTGTGAATCAGGAAACTGTACATCAGCCCGCGACCGGTGGAGGACAGCCGGCAAACGTACAAGCCGGGTTACCCACGTTGCAGACAGGGGTTGATGTTGGCAACACAGCGCTACCACCACCACCACCACGATTTCACACTCCGCCAGGTCACTTCAATAATCCCATGGACAATGTGTATGCAGCGACATTGGCACTGGATCGCATCCCCGTAAGAGAGTCACCCCATGCGGAGGAGACCCGGCGGGCGATAGATCTATTGCGCACGGCAGTGGCTCAGCAAGCCAATTACCCGGATAACAGAAGCGGAATGCATGGAACGCCGTATGTAAGCCGACATAACGGAAACACCGGTAATATTCAGACAAGCTCAGCACGGCGGAGGGCAGAGCAGCAGCAAATGCCGCCTCCTCCCCGTAGGCCAGCAACGCCTGCAGTATCGGTTGCACAAGCTATCGTGGACAGTTCTCGAGCCAGGCGCGCAGCAGCCGGGTCTACGGTATGAGGGCCGGTAGCGGTCGCACCCCCCGCCGCACCAGGCGCTGGATCGCATGTTTCCTGGGTAAGGCCAGTACCGGCAATTTTAGCCGGACCCAAGTGTTTGTCGGACGCCATCAGAGCCGAGCCCTACCCGGATAAGTTCAAGGAACCGGGTAAAGTGGTGAACTATGAGCCGACTATGGATCGAGAAACCTGGTTGAGCAGCTATGAGATGGCCATTTCGATTCGCAACGCATCTGAAAACCTTCAAGCCAAGTTCATGTACTTAATGATGTCAGAGAGAGCAGCAAAGTTATGGTTCAATAATTTGCCAGAAAAATCCATCAATTCCTGGAGTGAGCTGAAAGTTGCATTTATCAAGCACTTCCATGGGACGTGCAGGAAGTTATTCACAATCGATGACCTAGAACGATGCGTCCAGAAGAAGGGTGAGTCGGTGCATAGTTGGGTGCGCCGGGTCATGGAAATACTCCACTCGTCTACAGATATTCAGCCAAAGGATGCGCTACAGGCTATGGCGAAAACATGCAAGTACATACCCCTAGTGCAAAAGCTAACACGCATGAAATCCAGTCGGAATGCTTCGGAGGTTACTACGGGAGAATTGATGGACGCGTGCAACAAGCACGCCGCTACGGATACAACAGAGGAGGATGCTGATCACAAGAAAGCCAAAGCTAACGCAAGCAACAGTGGAAGACCCGGCAATGGATCTGCGCCGGGTAATAATGGAGGAAATAATGGAAACAACCAGAACAAGCGCCCGTACGAGGGAAGTTCCGAGTTTGTCGCCAACACAGAAGCCGGGTTTGCGAGACCCAGAGCAGAAGGAAATTTCAACGGAGGAAACTTTAATGGAGGAAATTACCAAGGGCTGCCAAGGCCGGCTAATCATATAGAGGCCTTCAGGATGCCTTGTCCGCGCCACAGCAGGAACGGCAGGCCGGCAAATCATTCGCTGGAACAGTGCGTAGATTTACAAAGATGGAAGAACGAGGAAACACAGAAGGCAATGCGAGGTGCAGGCCGGGGAGCAGGACCGGGTCCGGGTGGTAACCCGGGCAACGGCCCACCCCCAGCAGGCAACCCAGGAGGTGGTAATCCGGGTAACAATCAGGGAGGAGCCGGAGGTTTCCAGGCCAACCCCAAGCAATTGGGCCAGTACCACGTTCACACCACAGGAACTTCTAACAAGGATAGAAAGATACTCAAAAAGGCAGTAAACTCGGTTTCCTCGGCTGTTCCGAGATACCTGAGGTGGTCGGATCAAGAGGTGACATGGAGCAGAAGGGATCACCCGGAAAGAATAGAACACCCGGGAGTCTTAGCATTGGTGGTTGCGCCACAGGTTAATGGTTATGAGTTGAAAAAGGTGTTAATGGACGGCGGAAGTAGCATCAATATCGTATATTGGGAAACTTTCCTACGCATGGGCCTCAAGGAGTCTCAGCTACAGAAAAATTCTACGGTTTTTGACGGGATCGTACCGGGTCACTCGGCGTGCCCCGAGGGGAAGATTACATTGGAGGTCTGTTTTGGAGAATCAAAGGATAATTTCCTAGTAGAGTGGCTCACGTTCGAGGTGGTAAAGTTGCGCAGCCCCTATCACGCGCTGTTTGGAAGGCCGGCTTACGCAGAGTTCATGGCCAGGCCGTGTTACGTATACCTACAGCTAAAAATCCCGGGTCCCAAACAGACCATCACCATCCATGGGAGCCGGGTTATAGCGGCTGAGTGTGACGAAGGAGACGCGGCAATGGCGGAACAAGCTTGTAGAAAGGAAGATCTCAAGTATTACCGGTCTCAAGTAGACCCGGATGATAGAACAGCGTTAAAAAGGCCGAATACGGAGGACGAGAGAGACAAATTCAAGGCGGCACATGACACAAAGATGGTGGCTTCTTTTGAAGGTGATCCCTCAAAGCAATTTGCTATAGGATCTAACCTAGACAGTAAGCAAGAAGAGGCGCTCATTGAGTTCATTCGCGGAAATCAAGATGTTTTCGCTTGGACGCCCAGTGATATGCCAGGTATCCCGACCGAGTTAGCTGAGCACAGTTTACACGTCGATCCTAAGTCTCGGCCTGTGAAACAGGGCCTGAGAAAAATGAATGAGGAGAGGAGAAAAGCTATAGGAGAAGAGATTGCCCGGCTATTGGCAGCCGGCTTTATCATGGAGGTGTTTCACCCGGATTGGCTGGCAAATCCGGTTCTAGTACTGAAAAAGAGTAATGAGTGGAGAATGTGCATAGATTACACGAGTCTCAACAAGCATTGCCCAAAGGATCCGTTTGCCCTTCCAAGGATAGATCAGATCATAGATGAAGTGGCTGGAAGTGACCTATTATGTTTCCTGGATGCATATTCCGAGTATCACCAGATCAAGCTCAAGAAGGAAGATTGGGAGAAAACATCGTTCATAACCCCCTTTGGGGCTTTCTGTTACAAGACCATGACTTTTGGGCTAAAGAATGCTGGCGCAACTTACCAGAGATGCATACAGAAGTGCTTCGAGGATCAGATTGGACGCAACGTTCACGCTTATGTGGATGATGTGGTGATCAAGACTAGGAAAGCGGAAACATTTATTGATGATCTAAAGGAGACATTCAAGAATTTGAGAAGGTATCAGATGAAACTTAACCCTACAAAGTGCGTGTTTGGAGTTCCAGCAGGAAAATTACTCGGATTCATTGTTTCCGACAGAGGAATCGAGGTAAACCCGGACAAGATCAAAGCCATCCAGAGTCTGAAAAAGCCGGAAAATTTGAAGCATGTTCAAAAACTCACAGGATGCGTAGCAGCACTAGGCCGGTTCATATCTAGACTCGGGGAGAAGGCAATTCCATTGTACCGGCTCTTGAGGAAACCCGACAAGTTCGTTTGGGATCAGGAGGCGGATGAGGCGTTTGAGGCATTAAAGAAGCAATTGTCTGAGGCACCAGTCTTAGCAACTCCGGGTCCTATGGAGCCCATGTTACTATATATTGCGGCTGGGCCCCGGGCGGTTAGCGCAGTGGTTGTCGTCGAGCGTAAAGAGGATGGAAAAGATCACCCGGTACAGAGGCCGGTTTACTACGTAAGCAAGGTATTATCGGAAGCAAAGCAGCGTTACCCACACTGGCAGAAGTTGGTTTTCGGGGTCTTCATGGCCAGCCGGAAATTGAAACCATATTTTCAGGAACACCCCATAACAGTGGTTAGCTCTATTCCAATGTCGGATATTATCAGAAACTCAGATGCAACAGGCAGAATAGCCAAGTGGGCCATTGGGATGGGAGATTATCATATCAACTACGAGCCCAGGTCAGCGATCAAGTCCCAAGCTTTAGTCGATTTCATCAATGATTGGACTCACACAAGCATGCCAACAACGACACCAAGTTCTGAGTCTTGGGTGATGCACTTTGATGGTTCTAAACAGTACGAGGGATCAGGGGCTGGGGTGGTACTTACATCACCCAAAGGAGATAAACTGAGCTACGTGTTGCAAATTCACTTTGATTGCTCCAACAACGTGGCCGAGTATGAGGCATTATTACACGGATTGAGAATAGCTAAGGAGATAAACATCAGGCGGATACGATGCTATGGAGATTCGGATCTTGTGGTGCAGCAGGTCTCAGGAACCTGGGATAGGAAGGACGCAACTATGGCAGCATACCGTAGAGAGGTGGACAGGGTTGCCGGGTGTTTTCCCGGGTATGAGGTGGAGCATATTGACAGGCGAAAGAACGAGGCAGCAGATGCACTCGCAAGACTCGGCTCGCGCAGAGAGCCGGTTCCACCCAATGTCTTCCTGGACGAGTTATGGTGGCCATCTGTTAAAACCGAGTCTGAGGAAGAGGTGGCTAACCAAGACTCGGATTTAGAGCTTGTGGCCACGGTACGTGCCGTTCCTGAGTGGACGGAGCCGTTTTTAGCTTATTTATCACGGGGCGAGTTACCACCACAAGAAGTTTTAGCAAGGCAAATTCTGAGACGAGCAAAGGGCTATTCCATCAGCAATGGCGAGTTATATAAAAGGAGCTTTTTGCGTTGTGTAGCACCAGAAGAAGGCCGGTAGATCCTGAAAGAGATTCATGAAGGCGACTGTGGGCATCATGCATCCACAAGATCCCTTGTGGCCAAAGCATATCGGCACGGTTTCTTCTGGCTCACAGCCTTAGCAGACGCGGAACGCTTGGTGGCAAGGTGCGATGGATGTCAAAGGTACGCTCGCCAAATCCATGTGCCGGCTATGGAGTTGCAAACAATCCCGTTAACCTGGCCGTTTGCTGTTTGGGGCATGGACATGGTGGGCCCCTTCCACATGTCACCCTGCAAAAAGACCCATCTCTTGGTGGCTATTGATAAATTTACCAAGTGGGTGGAAGTTATGCCAGTTACCAATTGCGAAGCAATCACAGCAGTCAAGTTCTTAAAAAGAATCATCTATAGGTTTGGGTATCCTCACAGCATAATAACGGACAATGGAACCAACATGTCCCTTGGTGAGATGAAGAAATTCTGTGGTAACAATGGAATCCGGCTTGACATAGCCTCAGTAGCCCATCCACAGGCTAATGGACAAGTGGAGAGGGCAAATCAGGAGTTACTTCGCGGATTAAAACCACGGTTGCGAGTCCTGTGCATCAGAGCTGCTGGCGCATGGGTTGAGGAATTACCATCAGTGGTTTGGGGAATTAACACCACACCTAACAGATCTACTCAGATGACACCGTTTTTCATGGTTTATGGTGCAGAGGCAGTATTGCCGAGTGATATTATTCATGATTCGCCTCGAGTGTCGGCTTACATCGAGGTGGAGAACGAGAAGACCCGGCAGGACGTCGTGGATATGCTAGAGGAACACAGAGAACAAGCTTTGGAGAGATCAACCATATACCAGCAGGACCTGAGGAGATATCATAGCCGGCGAGTCAAAACCCGGGTCTTCCAGGAAGGAGACCTGGTTTTGCGCCTGGTACAGTCAAAAGAGGGAAAACACAAGCTATCTCCACCGTGGGAAGGACCGTTCATCATAAGCCGGAATCTGCACAATGGATCGTATTACTTGGTAGATGCAAGGGAAGAGTCGGCTACTATCAATGACACCGCTCATACAACTTCATCTATGCAAGAAAGAGAAAGACCATGGAACGTGGCTCAGCTGCGTCCCTACTACACTTAGAATAGGCTAGATTCACAAGTGGAATTACACGATGTAACAGGTAGCAGGTTTCAGACGCACTCTTTTCCTATCCAGGGTACCTAAGGGGACTGGAAGGTTTTTAATGAGGCGGCTTGCTGACCTAACTTTTCTCATATCAATAAAGAGATGGTTAAACAATAATATCGTTTCATTTTTTGTATCTTTTGCCAAGTTTTTTATTTTCCCATTATTTTCTTATTTTCCTTCAGGTAAGTGTTATTTGTTGTTTTTAGTGTATTAGTTTTTTCTAGTAAGTTATGTCTATCTAGGTCTTGGGGGCTGATTGCTTAAATAGCACAATTGCAAACTCATAGACCCGGCCACGATGCCATTAAGTTATAAGGGCCGATTACTTGTAATAAGTACGGCTGCAAGCTTATAACAGGACAATAGAGCCAAATTTTCTTGACTTTTCTTGCTTAAGCTCGATGTGACTCGCAAAAAGTGGCATGCTTTGCTAGCGCATAATTACAATCAGTCATGATGCCCAATGGGACTTGCCTGACCCTGTCTTTATGCAGTTATAGCAGAAGTGATCATCCATGCGAAAGCCGGCTTATAGTAAAAGAAGGTCAAAAGGGTCATCCAAATCACAAGTTATGCAGGGTACAAGGCTAACAGCTGGAAACTCAAAATATATTAAGCATAACTTCAAACCTACGTGAGAAACTCTAAGTTTTGGGCTTTAGCAGAAACAAACTTGTTCTTTTGACAAACTCCAATCCCTAGACTCGGAAGTTCGGGCCTTGGGGACTTCGAAGTTCAAAAAAGTAACAAATTGTCTAGCTATTCAGCTTAAAAAACCCAAAAATCCGAGTCTTGGGGACTTGGGGACTTAGGAAAAATCCACTTGTCAAAAGCCCCCGAGACCCGGAAAACGAGTCTCACAAAAGGAAAAATAGCGAAGGTCGGAAAACCAGCAACGAAAAGTTTAAAGCTAGGAAACATCAAATTCACGCAAAAGGCCAGAAGGGCCACGAAAGCTATTAAGGTTTTTAACGTATTACAAGCTGTGGAAATAGTACCGAAAAAGTGCACAGGCGCACTATCAAAAGAATGATTGTTTTAGATGCCCATTGGCCGAATAAAGTGTTTGAGGCAGTGATAAAAGAAACTTCACTCGGCATCCTTGGTCGAGTCTTGAATGTTGTCCTTGGCAGCCAGGTCTTGGACTTGCTCTTCAGCGGTCTTCTCAGCACCTTTACCTGGATTGGCAGCAGAGTCGGCGCGAGCCGGTGGACGGACAGCCGGCGTGGAGGTGGAAGGTGCAGTGTCGGCCTCAGCCCTCCTCTTTGCAGCTTCCTCCCTCTTCTGGGCAGATTCCGCCTTCCACCTCTCCAGCATGTCAAAGGGCTTGGGAAGATCTCCTTTGATGGGCTTGTCGTCCGCGTCATAAGGTGTAACAATCCTCTCTAACTCCAGACTGTCGGCGATCTGGCTTGCCGAGTGACGCACCTCAGTTTGAATAGCTTTGAAGTTCTTGGCGGAAAATTTAGAGCCGTCAAGTTTGAACTTAGGAAACCCGGCCACAAGCTTTGCCGGCTCAAGCTTGGGGAAATAAGCCTTGGCCAGCATAAGCCCGCGGGTTACCCCAACTCGGCACGAAGAGCGCTTCCAGAGATTGATCCACTCAGGGATAGTGGAGCACGCTTCAAGCAGTGTGTCCAGGCCACAATAGCCCTTAGCCGGCCACTGCACAGCGTCCAGGATCCACCTGGTACCGGCAGAAAACTGCCGGATAACGCCTTTCAGTGTCTTCAATTTTTCAATGTCATCTTCGTCTGGGAGAGCATCACCCGGACCTGCAGTATAAACAGAAAAGGTTAAAGCAACAACACTCGATTATCGTATATAAAGCAGTATACTTAGCGAGTTACAGATTTTTACCAAGAAAGGCGCGATAAGTGTTGGTAATTTGAGCTGAGAGCTTCTTCAACATATTCTCGGCAGCGCGGTATTTCTTCTTGTACTTTTCAACATCTTTTTCGAGGTTCTGTACTTCAACCTCAAGCCCTGCCCGCAGCTTTGACTCGCTCTCGAGGAGCTGATTGGTTTTGGCCAAAATCTCCTCAGAACGGGTCATTTGCGCCTGAGTAGGAGGGAAAAGGAAAGGTTAGTCGGATAATACGAAAAGGCCGGATATAAAAGGAAGTACCAAGCACAACTTTATCTAGTTACACTCGGAACTTGGGGACTAGATGAGTATATACGTAATGTTGATCAGGATTACCTGGTGCTCAACGGCCATGGCCTCCAAGATATCTCTTTCAGCCGTCTTCAAAGCAAAGAGCGCATTCATCATCTCGTCGTAGGAAAGTTTGTTGAGATCCAGGCTGGAAGAACCGGGATTCTGGTTACCCGGAGATGGAGTCTTCTCCTTCAGGGGGGAGGACACCCGGGTCGCCTGGGTATTGGGAGTGGGCTCACTCCTTCCCGTGCCCAGGATCACGACGTCGTCATCCTCGGGTGTATGCGAGGGGATTGGATACATGGCCTCCTGATCGGCCGGGTCTTTCAACGAAACTTGTTCTTCTCCAGCGCCGCCTGCCGCGGCCATCACGGTATCAACCGGATCCTCCTTAGCCGGGTCATCAACATCCATATTGTCCGGGTCACTGGTTGTGACCTTGGCTCTAAGGGAAATAAAGCAGGCAGTTAGTATATAATTAAGGAAACTCATGGAAAGTATTGGTATATCGAATAGCAAGAAAGCTAGCTTACCCGGTATTCACGAAGAAGTCTGCCGGAAGGTCGTTGCTAGACCCGGACGAGGCTGATAAAGATTGAGAAAGTGAGACTCGGAGTTGTCCAGCTAGGTGATGATTGGGAGAAGGATATCTTTGAGGTGAATTGGAATGATGAGATTGGGAAGTACCGGCACGGCGAGCTGGGGACGAAGGGATACCCGGGTTGAGGGGATCCTCACCCGGGGAGTTCCGGGTTACCCTGCGCTTGACCGTAGGGGGCTCCTTCAAGTATGCTGAATCGGACAATCGTTGATTAAGCTCGCACATATTAGCAAATGAATACGGTTTGGAGGACATAGAGGAATATGGAACCTTGAATACGACCCCTCGGGGTTTCCTCTTGGCCCCAACCTCAGCTTCCGGTTCTGCCTCACTTTCATCACTCTGGGTCTCCTCCGGATCTTCCTTATCTTCCTTGTTCTCCTTGTCCTCCATTCCTGGAAAACATAGTGTACAGTTGGAAAAAGAGAAACTATGGGAAAGCAAGTTAACAGAAGTGGGGATAGGTGAAACCCGGATGATACCTTCGTCCGAGTCAGCCGACTCTTCCTCCTCTTCCGAGTTTTCGGAAGGAGGAGGGGTCTCGATCTTCCAGAAAGCGCTGCCTTCCTGAAACAAAAAAGTACAATGGTAAAAATTAGTGATGATATCAGACAAAGGTATAAGGATAAAGAACTAAGGCCGGATCTTACCGCTGGAGCCGGGTTATCGCGAGTAAACGACTCCAAGCCGGCTACAGTCTGGATCACGTCCATTTTCTCAGTCAAGAAACTTTTGATTATCTTGTTTGTATCAGCAGCCGGATAATTCCTCAGAGAGTAGCGGAGCGAATCCGTGACGTGCCTAGAATACTCACACATCAGCTTGGGCCGGATGGCATTAGGTTGGATTCGGAAGTTTACCCAAGTTTTAACCAAGTTGAGCCCAAGAAGGCCTTGGGCCGAAAGAACAGCGAGTTTGGCAAGAAAGGGTTTGATGGACTCCCTATCCGACTCAGAAGCGAAAGCGTTAAAATTGTCGGAGAGATCAAGAAGGCCCTCAGAGAAACCCGGCAGATTCTTTTCGCCGGGTGGGGAGGTATCCTGACAGTAGAAGTAGGTCTTCTGCCAGTGCTTGACGTGGGAATTGAGGCTCAGAGTCGGCATCAACGAGTTCTTCCGCCTCTGGACTGATACCCCGCCGCAAGCCAGGAGGGCCCCGTCTCCGCTTTCGCGGCACGGTTTGCATTGGAACAATTCGAGGAATAGCGCAAGGTTTTGGGGGATGCATAAATATGATTCGCAGAGAAAAATGAAATGAGTGATATTTAACATAGAATTGGGGCCTATGTCAAAAACTCGGAGGCCATAGTGGCTTAGCAACTCGCGGAAAAAGGGGTGACCCGGGGGACGGAATCCCCGGATCACGTGTTCGACGAAGCAGATTACCTCATCGAGACCCGGGGAGGGCCGAGCCTCGTCCCCGGGGACGCGCCAGTGAATATCCTCCCGGGCGGGGAGGACGCCCGACTCTGCGAGCTCATCTAGTTTTGCCTTGGTCACCGTGGACCTTGCCCAGTTGGCGGATATGGATTGAGTCCGCTTTGTCTTCGCCGGCTGTTTTCCCTTCGTCTTGGTATTGACCTTAGGTGCCATGTGCGCAGTCTAAAAACAGGAGATAAAAGTGCAGAGTGTAAGTAACTAAGACCCAGAAATGACTGATTATCCGGTTAACCAAAGAGTAACTATGAGATACTTTGACAGATTCGATCTAGACAGAAAAAACCACGGGGAAATTTGTGGCTACAGGTAATAGGGGTGTATTGTGAGGTACACTATTGGATCTATCTTGATTGCTGGTTGTGAAAGAATGAAGCATGGGCTATCCAATCGAGGCGGAGCAAGAAAATCATCTAAGGGCGGATATGAAATTTGGTCTAGTTCAAGTAAGATTGGAGGTAAGATCGATGGCACTAGGTTGCTTACCCGCGGGATTTGGAGGAGAGCGCGGCGGCGGTAGATGGCGCAGTCACGGTGGCCCTTCGGATCTTCAGGAGATTGGTTCGAGGGCGCGGCGGCGGCGGTCAACAGCGGCGCGGGGCAAGCTGATGCGGAGCGCAGGCGACGGCGGTACTCTTCCGGCTGCGTGCCCGCGGACTCCGTGGTGGCGAAGCTTGAGCTCGATTGAGAGAGCGCCGAGGAAATCGAAGGTGAAGGAGATGGGGAAATGGAGTGTCCGATCTAGGGTCGCCTCTGAGCACTTATTTATAGGTGCGGGTGGGGAACCCTAGGCCTAAGGAGCGGGAGCCAAAAATTTCGGGAAAGGGGTACCCGGCCGGATTTTTTTGGGATAAGCAGTAAATGCTCCCGTTACAAAATATCCGGAGGGGATCAGAGCAAATCATTTCCGCGATATTCGGGTTAGCTGATGGACAATGTGAGCCGGGTCTTCTGTGTTTTCCTCGGAGTGTTGACCCGGGAAAATGATGTTGGGCTCGGAGAAAGCCGGGTTATTATATGGACCACCTGTGGAGTTAGGCCTAGCTATTATCAAAGCAACCTAACCCGGTGTTCTATGAACTTGTGTGTTTATTATTTTTTGCTGGGAATAGCGTGCGCTTCAAGGAGGATCCTGTGAAGCCCAAGCTATTCTGGGGACTACTGATGGAGGGATGATAACCCGGTAGGCTAACGTCAAGGTGTAACTCGGCCCAAAGGGAACTGCGCAAGACCCGGCTTAAGGAGAAGGAGTTTCTGGAAGGCCCAAGAGTGTAGGACTCGTAGCCCGGATTGTGGGTTTCAATAAAGAAACTTAGGGCTTGTACGCGGTGCCCGGGTAGGACTCCGAGCATGCCTTGGATAGGAAGCCAGGGAGGCCGGATATTATATAAACCGGCTCTCAGGGTTAGACAGACACGAGTTTTACCAGTTATTCGAGTATCCCCTATAACACGAGAGCCGGGATTGTAACCCTAGATCGGAGACTCGGCGACTTGATTGCCAGAGCTCCCAGATCGACTATCAGCATGATTTCCTCTGAGCAAAACCCTCTCCCAAACGCCAGAGTCGAATTACCCCAAGATAAGTTGCCCCTGGTAACGTCTGCCGTGATTATCCCACGACACATCCCCTACATGGAGATGTATTTCGTCGACTCGGCGCAAGGATGGCGGAAGAAGTGGTTCTACATGGTTCACAACAGCGCGGGTGGAACTCCTGAATTCCACCCGTTCGCCATTCTGAAGCGGAGGAAATCCTGGGCACACAAGCTCACCGTCGAAGACAGCATGATCGTCTCCCCCCTACTCGCGAAGGTGGCGAACTTCCGCGACAAGGCGCTAGGAGTTCCGTTGAATGGGATACACTTGGCAAGTGTGTTTCTTCGACGGAGGATCCAACCTCTTCAGGAGAGACCATCTACAATGTGGGAGTACCAGGGCGCCCAGGACCCGAGGCGCGTCTGCGAAGATATTCTCCCGACTGCTGAATTCGAGAAAAAGATCACGGCTATCACCAAGCTGAAGAAAGGAGAGGTCCATTCGGCCTGTCCTCTTGAGCCATTCGAGGCCTCAAAACTTCCCCCTGCTGAGGTGAATTTCTTCGTGTTCTTCTTCTATTTGTTTTTGGTTCAATTTTTCGTCGATTGAAAATCTTTTCTCTTTTCTTCTTTTGCTCCCGTAGAGCTTGAAGGTGGCGACGTGCTACCCGCCAATTATGGCTGAAGATGCCTCGGACCTCCTGGCGAGTAACATCGAGGCTCCTCTCTAAACTAGCGTCGCCGAAGCCGATTCGAGCTCTGAGCGTGACTCTTCAGACGACGTGGAGGAGTCGGGTAGCGACCAACTCCATCACCACAAGCGCCGCAGGCACGCGGATGACAAAGTCACTTCCAAGGATAGTTCCTTGGGTGATGAGTCCGCCAAGGCGACTGAGCCTCTTCAGGTGCCTCCTCTCCGTACGCTTCCGCCTCTTGGTCGTCCACCCAAAGTTTCCACTGCCTGGAACGTGGATGTTCTGGATGATGATGACGAGGATGAGTAAGTTTTCTTTGTACTCCCTTCTTCAATCGCGAATTTTCTTTTCTTGTTCTGGATCTTTGTCTGACTTTTTATTCAACATCAGCCTCACGACCATCAGCCCTGGCCGGTATGCTTCTTCGATTCCCTCTGTGAAGAGGAAAGAGGTAGCCATGGGAGAAGTTCCAGCCGCAGAAGTCGCCCAAAGATCTCCAAGTCCCGTAAGGGCAGCCGTGACTCCTGAGTACAGGCTGCCTGGTGTTGCGGGTGGAGCTTCTGCAAACAAGGAGGTTTCGGGCAGCTCGGCGGACCCTCTGTCTACTTCCCAAGGCCAAGTAAGTTCATCCTTTCTGCTGGCGACTTTTGCTTCGTTTGTTCGTATTTTCTATCGGGTGCACGACAGTGCTCCCGATGGGAGTAGCCCCCGAGGCCGTGGTTAATTGCTTGCAGTTAGCCACGGACTCAAGTTGAATTCTTTTCCTTTCTGTTTTCCTTGATTCTATCGGGTGCATGGCAGTGCTCCCGATGGGAGTAGCCCCCGAGGCTATACTCGACTGTGTATAGTCCCGTATAGGCTCAAGTGTTTTTGGCCCTAACTTGAATGTTTGTCTCGGGCTTTTGAAGACTCTTGTTGATTCCCTTGCTGCCATCGGTCGTCGAGTGCTTTCAGCTGAGGCAGATTGCGTTTCCCTTCGGGTTGATCGCGATCGACTCGTTAAGGACGAACGTTCTCTTCAAGATAGGTTATTCCACTCCATTTTACTATTTCTATTGATCATGAAAATTGCTTTAGATGTATTCTTGCTCTGCAGATCAAGTTACCCGCCTGAAGGCCGAGAAAGATGAAGCTGTCGCTCGGGTGCAAACCCTTGAGGCTGAGTTGGAGTCCTCCCGAAAGGAGCTGGAGTCCACTCACAAGCATTCAACTGATCTTGAAGGGAAATTCTTCGAGGCTCAAGAGGTGCTAAAGCGATTGGAGGAGGTAGGTACCAAGCATGATAGTGATCTTGTTGGCATCATCCGCCCCTTGGCTCAGAAGTTTGCGGTTAAGCCACGCTTGACCATTCTTTTGTCGCAATGTAACTTAATTTGCTGTCTTGGAGATTTATGGTATCCTTTTTGTAGATTTCCTTGAGGTTGGACTGGAGATTCCTGGGAGCCAGCGACTAGATGCCCTTATGGACTCTTGCACCCAGCTCCAGGAGCATGCGAGTGGGATCTGCTCTCTCGTTGGTGACGCCACCCGAGTGTTAACGCAGTTCCACGAGCGCTTACTGGTGGATGCGGTGATTCCTCCTACGCTGGGCGGCCTTCTGAAGGTGTTCTTGGGTGAAGGAGATCTTCTCCAGGAGTACTCAGTCGCCCAGTCCGAGTGCGGGGCCAGGATGGCTATCCAATTTGCTTTGGCGCATGGAGTCTTGGATGACCTAGACAAGGTGTATTCGAGAGTTCCCTACGACGCCCATGGAAAAAAGGTAGCACTTCGTTCTTTTGGCGCTCGTGCTGAAGCTCTCGCGAAAAAGCTCTCGGAGGTGCTTGCTCGTGCTAGTCGCAAAGGGCATCCTTCCGCGAGTGGAACCACTTCTGCAGCCCCCTAGGATAGTTTATATTTTCTTTTGCTTGCTGATGTAATGAACCTTGGGATGTATTCCCGTATTTATGTTGCATAATCGAAGTGTTTCTCGAAAACTGCAGTGTCTGATTTTTGCGTCTTGCTGTTGTGTGCTCCCGATGGGAGTAGCCCCAGAGCACCTGAGAAATAGGTGGTGTGTTTCTCGAGTGGGGTCTTGTGATTTTATTGAACTTGCTTGATTTCTGTCCAGGTAGTGGATCCTAGCGCAGAGTCTTCGAGTGGGTCTGCTGCGCAGGTGAATCCCCTTGTTGCTGCTGCTACTACATTCGCCTCACTCCATGACCGTGTTGCGGATGGCGAGCGCAAACTGAAAGTTCTGCGGGGCGTGGCTGATGTTGCCAAATCGAAGCAGAAACTTGCGGCTGAGCGTGAACAGTTTGTGATGGAAGAGCTGGCGGCCGTTGCGAAGGACATGCTTTGTAAGCCTGCAAGCCCCCGAGTACTTTGTTGCTTGCTTCCTTTTCTGTTTTGACTTGTTTGCTGACTTTGCAGTTGTTGAGCCCGACGGATCTTGTGAGATCCACTGGGTGGATAACCACATTTCCTATGAGGCGGGTAGCTCAAAACCGCATGCAGACAATTTCTGGTCAGACCGCAGCCAAGGCTTCGTTTTGGCCACCTTGAAGTATCGGGCGAGCCAGGCAAAGATTCTTCTTGAGTCCTGTCGCGAGGCTCTTTCTTCTGTGCATCGGACGTTTTATCCATTGGGTACCGTTCTAGAAGGGTTGAGCGGTTTGCTAAGGATCTTTCGTCGAGTAGGAGAGGTTCGGGAGTGCGTTCGCCAGCAACTTATCTGTGGATCTCAGGTAGCTCTCGCCTTTGTTCGGGTATGGCATCCTGAGATCAATTTTAGCTCGGTGGCGCGGCTTCCTGATTCTCCAGTTGATTTCTCTCCTCATTGCGTGGTCGTTCAGTCCGCTGCGGAGCAGATTATTTGACTGACTTCCGAGGAGATTGATCGAATTCTTGCAGAAACGATTGCTTGTCGTCATATGTAATTGTAAGATGTAAATATCTTGTACTTTGTTGTAAGGTGTATGAAGGCGTAAGCCCTGTGACCTTGTATATTTGAAGTGTTAAAGGTGTTTATAAGGTATGGGCCTTGTTGTACCTTGTATTTGTTTTTATCGAGTGATGTTACTCGAAGGATGGTATGATGCTAGTTAGGCGTAGCCCCCTTGTGTTTGGGGTGTGTGCCTATTGTTTTAGCATGTTTAAGGAGAATAAGGAATTGCGATCATTATGGTTGAGAAACCATGTATTTATTGATATGACTGAGAAGCCTTGTGTTTGGTTGAGCTACAGCGTGGCTGGTACAACCTTATTTCTTGCGAGTAGGATAAATCTAGGGGTAAAACTTGCGGAGATGCGCAACGTTCCAAGGGTTGGAGTAGATCCCGCCAGTCTTCGGGTTCTTCAATCGATAGGCGCCTCCTGGGATAAGTTCATGTATTATGAAGGGTCCTTCCCATGGTGGCTCAAGCTTGTGTCCTTCCTTTTGCTTAAGCCGCAGCACCAGGTCACCTACCACGAAGGATCTGTGGTGTATACGACGACTGTGGTAGTTGCGCAGTTATTGCTGGTATACAGCGGATCTTGCGAGTGCAATGTCCCGGATCTCATCGAGTGCGTCCATGTCTTCCGCGAGTGCCATGTTTGAGGTTTCTTCGCTGTATGCAACAACTCGTGGAGCACTGAATTTCACATCTTCGGGTAGGACAACTTCAGCTCCGTAGACCATGAATAATGGCGTATAGTTTGTTCACCGATTTAGTGTTGTGCGTAGGCTCCACAGTACTGATGGTAGTTCCTCGGCCCAGTTCCCTGCCGCTGATTTTAGGCGATCAAGTAAACGCTTCTTTAGGCAAGACGAAACTAATCCGTTAGAATGCTCGACTTGGGCATTAGTTTGCGGGTGAGCTACCGAGGCGAAGCTGAGGGTGATTCCCTTTCCTTCGCAGAATTCCTGTGTTTTCTTGGCCGTGAAGTTGCTGCTGTTGTCTGTGATGATGTTGTGCGGTACACCGAATCTGCACACGATGGAATCGAGGAATCGCACAACGCATTGCGCGTGCGCGGAAGTGACTGGCATGGCCTGTATCCATTTAGTGAATTTGTCCACATACACGAGCAGGTGTGTGTATCCTCCAGGTGCTGACTTGCGCAGTGGTCCCAGCATGTCGAGCCCCCATTGGGCGAAGGGCCAAGCGATGGGAATCATGTGCAGTTCCGTCGCAGGAGCATGCAGCCTGGGCACAAATCTTTGGCAGGTGTTGCATCTGTCGAATAGATCTTTGGCGTCTCTAGCTGCTGGGAGCCAGTAAAACCCTTCCCTGAAGGCCTTACCCATGATTGCTCTCCAACTGGCGTGGTGGCCGTAGTCTCCTTGGTGTATATCCCGAAGCAATTCTTTGCCATCTTCAGGTGTTATACATCTCTGCAATACCCCTTATATGCTTTGCTTGTATAGCTCGCCGTTGATCACCCGGAAGGATTTGTTGCGCCGTACTATTTGGCGAGCCTCGCAAATGTCTGCTGGGAGCTGTTTGTTTGACAAGTAGTCGTGGTATTTCTGCGTCCAGACTGGCTCGACCAGAAAAACTTGCCTTGAAATATTGTGGATGAGCTCGATCATAGCAATTTGCGGGTTGTCGTGTGTTTCCACCGTTGCAGGCGCTTCTGCTGGCTTTCTGACCTTGACTGATCGCTTGATCATTCGTTCGAAGTAAATTCCTGGAGGGATGGGTGCGTTTGTTGACCCCATATTGGCCAGTTTATCTGCTTCTTCATTGCTTGATCATGCAATGTGCTTCAGTTCGCATCCTTTGAAACTCCCCTCTAGTAGATTATACATGTCACGATACGCGACCATGTTATCCGCAATAACGTCGCACTCCTTCATCGTCTGTAGCACGATGAGATTTGAGTCTTCATATATCATCAATCGAGTGGCTCCGCAGGCGATCGCCATTTTCATGCCGTGTAGGAGGGCCTCATACTCCGCGTCGTTGTTGGACGATGGGTCATCAGGAGGGAAGTCCAGTCGCAGGACGTACTGCAACTTGTCGCCTGGGGGAGACAGAAGAATAACCCCGGCTCTGGCTCCTTCGTTTCTTTTTTATCCGTCGAAGTACATGATCTAGTTGCTCGTGTATTCTGGGGGTCTGGTGTTTGCAGCTCTGTCCAATCGCTTAGGAATTCCACGATGAGTTGGGATTTTATGGACTTGCGACCTGCATAAGTAATGTCCCAAGCGCCTAGCTCGATGCTCCACTTTGAGATTCTTCTGGACTCCATTGGGTTGTTCATGATGGTACCGAGTGATGCGTCGTTTAACACCGTGACGGTATGTTCCTGGAAGTAATGCTTGAGCTTTCGGGCTGTGAGGACTACGCCATACGCGAGCTTTTGATAGTAAGGGTATCGCTGCTTGCATGCTGAAAGCACCCCGCTGACATAATAAATTGTCCGCTGAACTCCGTACGTCGTGCCATCCTCTGGCCGCTCGACGACGATGACCGTGGTGACGACTTGGTTTGTTGCGGTTAGGTACAGGTACAGGGGCTCCCTTTCTTGTGGCGTTGCCAAGACGGCCTACTCTGAAGTTCTCTTTTCAAGTCAATGAACGCCTTTCTTGCTTCAGGTGTCCACTCGAACTTATCTGTTTTCTTCAATAATTTGCAGAAGGGCAATGCTTGCTCGCCTAATCTTGCGATGAATCTGCTCAGAGCAGCTAGTCGTCCTGCGAGCTGTTGTACGCCGCGAAGATTGGTTGGTTCCTTCATTGCCAGGATGGCTTGAATTTTCTCCGGATTGGCTTCGATTCCTCGGGCAGACACCAAATACCCGAGAAGTTGTCCTGCAGGGATGCCAAAGACACATTCTGTCGGGTTGAGCTTGATCCTGTATGCGTTGAGGGCGTCGAATGTCTCCCTGATGTCCTCGAGGAGTGTATCCTCCACTCGAGTCTTTATGACAATGTCGTCGACATACACTTGTACGCTCTTGCCAATGACCTTGGCGAGACATTTTTGCATGCAGCGCTGATATGTTGCGCCTGCGTTTTTTTGCCCGAATGGCATTGTCGTGTAGCAGTAGACACCGTGAGGTGTGATGAACGCTATCTTCTCCTCGTCCTCCTCTTTCATCCTGATCTGATTATAGCCCGAGTAGGCATCCAAGAAGGAGAGGCGCTGACAGCCTGCAGTGGAGTCCACAATCTGGTCGATCTGTGGCAAAGGAAGTTATCCTTGGGGCAGTGTTTGTTCAACGACGTATAGTCGATGCACACGCGAAGGATGTCAGTGTTTTTCTTCGGGGCCAGCATCGGGTTTGCTAACCAGGTGGATATTTTTATCTCTCTGATGAATTTTGCGGCGAGTAGTCGATTCACCTCTTCTCCGAGTCCCTTCTGCTTTGGCTCAGAGAACCGTCGAGTCGTTTGCTTGATAGGTTTGGCATCTTTGAAAACTTCTAGTGAGTGATCGACGAACTCCCTGGGTATCCCTGGCATATATGAAGTCTGCCAGGCAAAAATTTCCCAGTACTCACGGAGGAGTTCGACGAGCGCGCCTTCCTATGCTGGCGAAAGGGTGGTGGACACCATCGCCGTCGTCGCGGGTTTTATCGGGTGCACTTGATGCTTTCGAGTGTTGCTGTTTGCACTGAACTCGAGTTCTGGAGCATTCTTTTTGGTGAGTGGCATCACGGAGTGATCCGTGGTCTTTGCCAATTCTGCCAGCTCCTCGTACATCCCGATAGATTTTGTGATCTCATTGAACTCAATTTCACACTTATCGGATTTTTGGAAGTCGCCATCTATGGTGATGGTGCCGTACTCCCCAGGAAGTTTTAGCTTCAGGTAGGCGTAGTGGGGTAGTGCCATGAATCTCGCAATAGCTGTTCGGCCAAGATTGGCGTGGTACTGTGAGGTCCAGTCGACTACCTCGAAGTCGAGGAACTCTCGCCTGTAGTTTCTTGGGTTTCCGAGCACCACTTCCAAATTGATTGTTCCGAGTGGTCGGACTGCTTTGCCTGATACTATCTCATGGAAGGATGTTTCTGATTCTGCGAGTCCGTCCAGGTTCCTGTTCATCTTACGGAGTGTGTCCGCGTAAATGATGTTGATTCCGCTGCCTCCATCCATAAACACTCGTGCGAGTTCGTAGTTTCCTATCTGCGCTTGAATGACGCGCGGGCGTGTCCTGGTCGATACAACCGAGGGGGGTGGTCAGCTTTGGAGAAAGTTATCGACTAGTCCGCCATTGGCAAGTATTCAGGTTTGGACGGTGGAGCTTGTACTGCCATGAACACTTGGTGTGTGTTTGTTTTCTGGACCCTGCGGGAGGGGCAGACTTTCTGTATCATTCTGAGGAGCCCTGCTGGGTTCGGGTACCCATTGCCTCCTTGGTCTGCGACGAGTGGCGCTGGAGCGTGGCCAGCACCACGTTTTGATGTCCTGGTGGAGGTAGGGGTTGCGGCGGGTGGAATCCTTGATGTCCTCCTCCTGGGAGCTATGGGTAGCCCTGATTTACTGCGGCTCTGTTTTTCTTCGTGTAGGCCTCGTGGATGCCCTGAAACTTTCGGCAGTCCTTGAGGAGGTGAGTTGCCTTGGTCTTGTTTGTGCGCTTATCTATAAATAGATGTAGCGTGCAATAACATTCAAGGTCCTCCTCGGGAGTGTTATCCTCTGGCTTTGGATTCCATTTGCGATTTCCACGAGGTCCGCCGTCACGATTTCTCGTAAACTCTGCCGCCACCAGTTCTTCTTGATCGCCGTGATCGTAATGCTTTCTCCTTTTCTTTCAACCGTGATGGTCGTCCTCAAGTGCTGGCGAAGATGCCTTTTCATTGCGCACCGAGTCCTCACTGTTGGCCCATCTGTCGAATATAGCCATCAGCTCCCCGATGGTTTTGGGTGCGGCTCGCCCCAGTTCTTCTCTGAAGGCGGTTCGCCGAGCTCCTTTGGTGAAAGCTTCGACTGCGACCTCTTCTGATATGTTTCCCGCCATATTTTTGAGCGTGGTCCATCGCTGGATGTACTGCGAGTAGACTCACCACTCTTCTGCTTGCAAGCCCGCAGCTCCTCGATGGACGCGGGTCTTTTATATGTTGCTTGGAAGTTCTTGCGGAATTCGAAGGTTAGATCGTCCCATGATCCATAGCACGCCCTCGGTCTTCCTTCAAGCCAGCTATGTGCAGCGCCTACAAGATGCAGGTTAAGGTACTGCATAGCCGTGGTCTTGTTCCCACGTTGGCATTTTACTGCCGTTAGGTATCCGACAACCAGGATTTGGGCTCCAGCGAGCCGTCGTACTTTGGCACTTCTGTAGTAAGCTTAAATCTCTTGGGCATCGGTGCCTCGCGGATGTCACGAGTAAAGCACAATGCGCCGCATGCCTCTTCGTCGGAGGAGGTGGATGGGGACCGTGCGCGGTTGCTGATCGCTCAGGCCTTGTTGATTTTGTTCTGCGCGATGTCAGATCGCGCGTTTTATCCAGGCTAGTCGCGATCGTTCTCCTTCCGCGGCTCCTTGCCGCAGTGTCGCGGGCGGCTGCTATGGTGCCGTGGACTACGGTCTCGATCCCTCGGGCTGTCTTCGCTGCTACTCGGGCTATCACCGCGTCGTCGGGCCTCCTTTCCTCGAGCGCGACGAGGTGACTTCTCCCTTCTAGGTGATGTGTTCCCGCGTCTACGGGGTGTTTCTTTGTCTTCCCGAGGGGTTTTCTCAGTATCTTGTGCAGTCGCATTTTTGCGGCCTTGGGCTGCGAGTCTTGCGGCTGCCATGCCTAGCCCCTTCTGGACTTGTGGATATTGCTCCGCACGAGGGTCGTTCTCTCCTGGCTGGTTCACCTGTAGGTACGTGGCTGCGGCCAGGACCGCGACAGCGGGAGTTGTTGGGTGTACGTTGCCGTCGTCATCGACGTGCATGAGAGATGTCTCGAATGACTTGCTGACCCCGCTGAGTGATTCGCGATCCAGGGCTGCGGTCTTCGAGTCGTATTTCTTCTTCGGGGGATTGTTCCCTACCGAGTAGGTTTTAGAGTGGGCCGCACGGCGCAGACTCAATTCGTCCGCCAACTTCTTCCGCTCGTCCAGATTTTTGCGGGCCTCCTTGATCAGCTCTGCTGCTTTCACTAGATGATAGTGGTATGCAGTTAGATCTTCTTGAGGATCTCCCTCTTCAATCGGCTGGCCCAGATGCACGGCCTTTTTTGCCTTGAGCCAGGCTTCCCGTGACACTTTGATGTGCTCTCGCTCCTTCAGGCTATCTTCCGTTTCTTCGGGTGGCTCGGTCGATCCTGCCATGCAGACTTGAGCCAGATATGGCCCGTGAGTCCTAGGCGTAGGTCGACAAGTTTTGCCGACCCGAGAAGGTTCTTCAGCTGAGATAGTATGGAAGTTGTGAGTGTTGGGGCGGATGGATTCGTCGCTGGGCGCTAGATCGCGATCAGCACCGTCGGGTGGCGTGTCGAAGGATGCATGGCTTGAGATGGAATCGGAGTCTGATTCGCCGAGATCAGCTTGCTCGGAGAAGTGCAGGATTCCTGCTTTGTTGGCGTGGAAGTGGAGGCTCCCGAACGTCAGGCTGACGCTCTTCTCCAATCCGCTGAATGCCGAGCGCGATTCCGGCGAGTGTGGCGTGACGGTGATCGACCCGAAGCGGATCGGATCTGTTGGAGTCGAGGTTCCGGGGATCCAGCTGAAGGTTGGCGATGATGAGGCTGAAGATGCCGTATATCCAGCGCCCGCCGTTCCCACAGACGGTGCCAATTGTCGAATATGCATCTCAACAAGTCCCTCGGGTGAACCGATAGGGTTTTTATTAGGAGAACGTGTAGGCGCTGGTGACAATCGTCGGCTAACATGGGCATGGTTTACCCAGGTTCGGGGACCTCGTAGAGGTAAAACCCTTACTCATGCTTCTGTCGATCTGTATTATCAATAGATAGGTTACAACGGGAGGTTCTCGAGTCGAGAGTATGATCTCAATATCAAGGCTTTGGTGGTGCGGTATTGCTTGGATCCCCCTCTCGTTGGTTCTCCTGGCCTTATATAGGTGGCCAGGTCTCAAACCGTACCGGGGAGGTTACAAACCCTAGCTTAGGTCGGTTACAAGTTTCCTTATTGACCCACAAGGTTTTTCGGTTGGGCCTTCGATTGGGCCTTCTAGAACTGCTGGTGTCACCTTCCCTTGGGCTTAGGTCTTGGGCCTTGGACCGGGTAGCCTCACCCGATAGGTCTAGGACTCATACCCTCGTCAGTGGGCTCGAAAGGCATGAGAGCGATCATGTACTTCCTCTTGATCCAAGCATCATCAATATACTTGGCACCGACATTGTTGAATGCGGTGGCAAGAGTCTTGAGCCTTCGGTACATGTCTACATGGCTCTCACCATCATGCATATAGAACCCTTCGGCCTCATTTCTCAAGGCATCATACCTATTCCTTTGCATACTCTCATTGCCCACAAACATGACGACAAGAGCGTCCCATGTTTCCTTGGCGGTGGAATATTGTTGAAGATGAGGCATGTGGTTAGGACCAACGGCTTGTTCAATGATGGAGAAGGCGGTGTAGTTGAGTTGAAAATCTATGACTTCTATTCTTGTCAAGTTCTTGGGGTCATGTGGCCTGTATCCATCTCGAATGACCCTCCAAAGTTCTATACAAGAAGAGTTCAAGTGATTTTCCATGTAATATTGCCACTCACCAAAAGAATGTGCATCAATTTTAGGAGGTTCTCCCCTAGGAATTATATGGGTATATGGGATGGGAGGATCAGGAGAATAGAATCCTTCGACGACGTGGTATTCTCCGTTTCCTTCCATACCCTTATCGGTGGAGTTCTTAGCGGAAGCATCTTTAGTTGGTTCACCATTTCCCCCATTCTTGGCACCCTCCGGTGGTCCAACCGTAGGGGATGTAGTGGAGGTCTCCGGTTCCTTGGTTTCCATGAATTGCAACATGAGTGTTCGCAATTCATCGATTTTTCTCTCCATGGATGAGGTCAATGATTTTTTTTAACTCGTTGTGATCATCCATCGAGACACTCGCCACAGAACCAACGACATCCAGAACATCAGCCATACTAAACTCGTAGGCGGTTAAGCCCGATAAAAGAGCCAAGGCTCTTATACCAATTGAACGGATAGTGAGGGCACCTAGAGGGGGGGTGAATAGGTGCTACGACCAATTTTAAGTTTTCTTCAAGATTAGGCTTGACACAAAAGTAAATTCTCCAGATAATGCAACTATGATGAATTTACCTATATGACAAGATCAAGCACAACCACAATACAAGCACAAGTAAAGGAGGAAGGGAACGAGGTAACCGATATGGAGCATGCGGAGACACGATGTATTCCCGAGTTCCTCCTTGTTAAGGGAGTACGTCTCGTTGGAGGGGCGTGAGCTCGCCACAAAGGACTACTCAACGCCAGAAAGGCCTCACCCTATTATTCGATGAACCTCGCCACAAAGGCCTAGTTCACCTTCCACTATTGATCCCCTTTGAGGCGGGAATCAAATCATTTACAAACACGCTTGGGGCACACACCCACAACCAAATTGGGGGCTCCCAACAATCACCAATCACCAACAAATGTAGCAATTGAGTCTAGGTTCTCCACAAGGAAACCCTAGACTAGATCTCTCAAGTGAATTAGTGGGAAATGAAGAACGACTTGGTGGAGATGTAGATCGGGGGATTCTCCTTCAATCCTCCAAGAATCAACGAGTTTGGGCGAAGGGATTGAGAGGAATCGAAGATTTGGTGAGCTCTAATAAATGCACTTGAATACTTGGACGAACTAGATCTAGGGGAAGAAGAGGATGGGCTATTTATACCCATCTCCCAAATCTGACCGTTTGGGCATTTAATGCTACACCCGGTACTACCGGACGCCTTCCGGTAGTACCTCCCGTGCAAATCTGCACCTTTGGTCAACGCAGCTTCGCAGACGCTGAACACAGTCGGTACTACTGGGCAGGCCCGGTAGTACCACGATGAACTACCAGGCGCCCCTGGTAGTTCCGAATTAAGGAGAAGGTTGGCAATGGAGTCCAATGCACAATTCTTGAACCTTCCGAGAAAATCCGCTACTACCGCGCGGGTGCGGTAATACCGTGCTGAACTTCTGGATGCACCCGGTAGTTCCGAACTAACCAGGACGTGGGGCTTCATGTCCAGTGCGCAGAACCTGTTTCTTCCATGGAAATCCGGTAGTACCGCGCGGATGCGGTAGTACCGCGCTTGAACTACTGCACACACCCGGTAGTTACGGATTAGACAGAAAGTGGAGCTTGAGTTCAAATGTGCATCCTTTGGAAATCCGGTAGTACCAGACGGTGCCCGGTAGTACCGGCCTAGACAAAAAAACCTCCATTGAGGTTAAATCCAACAATGAGCACAGAGGGAATTACCATGATATGAAATATATGTTCAATACCCCCAAAAACACTTAGCACACATTAGTGCTCTATTTGTGTTGTCAACAAATATCAAAACAAAGCGGGGAAATGCTCTTTCACCATGGATTATCTACAGAAGATGGAAACATTCTCGAACTCCTCCATGGAAGCTCAAATCAATGGGTTCCAAGAAATTATATTGAAACTCATGAAGGCTAAGGACACGACTCCTTCCGCATCAGCGTCTCCGGAGATTACCGCTCCAGTTGACAAAGATGCTTAGGAAGGGGGTGAAGAAACTAAAAGTGAATCTCCATCTCCTAAGAAACCATCATCATCTAATGGAAAGGATGGGAAGGAAGAGCACCATGACGGTATGGTTGGTACTCTCCCAACCCTCCTATCCCACACCCTCATATAAACAATAGAGGTGATCCACCTAAAACTGATGCACATTCCTTTGGTGAATGACAATATTTCATGAAAACTCACTTGAAATTTTCTTGCATTGAGCTATAGAGAATAATTTAAGATGGATACAATTCCGTTGATCCAAAGAACTTGACAAGAAGATAAGTGGTTGATTGTCAACTCAACTTCGTGGCTTTGCACATGATTCAACAAGCCACGTGGGAGAAGATCATGCCACACATTCAACAATGCTCCACCTTCAAAGAAACATGGGGAGCTCTTATCTCCATGTTTGTAGGAAATGAGAGCATGAAGAGAAATCGATTTGATGCCTTGAGCAATGAGGTCAAAGGGTTCTATATTCTTGATGGTGAAAGTCATGAAGACATGTATTGAAGACTCAAGACCCTTGCTACCGCCTTTAGTGGTCTCGGTGCCACTTATGTTGATGATCTTGGAATAATAGGAAGTATGTGAGTTCCCTCATGCCATTTGAGCCTGTTGACCGTAAGAGCATCCAAGGAAGACACAACTACCATCTTGATGGCGTGTGGACACACGTTCGTTGGGAGACCCCAAGAAGAAGGTATTGTCAGACCCCGGACCTAGAGGTATAAATAATGTTATGTGCTCCTAGTCATGGAGCCATAAGGGCTTCAGGGTGACCAGTCCCGGTCGCAACAAACAACGACAGGTAGACCGGATTCATCGGCACGCAGGCTGGATAACATCGGTACTACTACTCCTTGTGTCCATGCTAGTCATAACCAACTATGCATATCAAAGCATCCACGAGTCGTATGAAACTGAAGGAACGAGACCAAAGCTATACAGAGATGCTATGTGTCCAGGAAGTGCAACAACAATCGAGGGTTACTGGGGTTACCAAGCCCAGGACAAGTAAACATCGGCAGGCGTGCTCGGAAATGGATCATCGGCCCCACAACCCCTCGACTACGACAACCCCACATGCATAGACAAAATTGTATAACGATGAGCTTGAAACCAACAACAGATCAAAGCAGCACTCTAGACATGAAGCTGTATAAAGCATGTATTACTAGAGTATAGATTTACGAACAGAGGTCACATGACCCAACATTACATCAGACAAAAAAAGTCAAACTATGTTGCTAGTCAACAAGAACCAAAAGGCCTAAGAGGCCGCAACATAAAGCGACGTCCCAGCCCATAGATTCCAGCCTGCTACCTGGGAACCCCAAACTACTCATCGATGTCCATGTTGAAACATCACCAAAGTGAGGAACTTCACCTGAACCAAATTGAAGCAAACATGAGTATGGGAGGTACTCAACAAGACTTATTTAACCTATTATATACCTGCTATTTTCATAAAGGGTTTTATGAAGGCTAATTTGCATAAAGCAATCTTTGTTTTTAAAATCGAGGAAGAATAGCACGTCTCATGGAGTATTTTCAAAACAGATGAAGAAGCTACTCAACTACTGATATCATCATGTTTTCATCCACCGATATCATTTCCAGCAACTCGTGCTTCAAATATCACCACCTCAAGTTATTCAGGTACCTCATGCTACAAGGTAACCCCTCCCGGCATCTCCGAGGAGGCATCCTTCATTCGTTATCAACAAGTTTTAATCATTCCGTTCAAGTTATCTATGATCACAGAATCGTTCACCAAGTCGTCCTTAAACGTGGACACGGCTTTTCGAAAAGATTTAACCCTGTAGGGGTGTACAACTTTAACCACATGTACCAACCAAATATTATTTCCAGTACATTAGCACTAGTCCGGGAAGTGCCGGCAGAGGGAGGTTGACCACGACCTTTCCCTTGCTTGGCCTATTCGATTATTCGCTCTGAGTAGAGATGGTCCGCCAATGGGGAGTGGCCATCTCCTGCCAGGTCTCTATCGTTGTGCGCAATTCTTAGCCGTTGTCTACCCACAGGGAGCTGAGACATCCCCACGTCCTAGTTTTTAGTTTTTTTTAATATCCCCGAAATCCAAATGGATAGCCCGAACTAGGCGACTCATGGAACAAACTAGGCAAGTTGAGACCGAGAGGAATCTAAGCCCCGTGTGGATGTACGCCCAGTCTTGGCTCAAAGACGAGAACTCGCTCCTAGGGGCATGAACGAGACAAACACCACAGACCCTATGTGGTATCATCATCCACACCTTTAAATCATATTAAACAGATATATCTTAACTTCCCATAACTTCCTACCATACTAGATTCATTCGCAACTCTGATTCATCAACCGGATGGAGCAGAGCTAACAAGCATGTATGACTAAGCACGACATATTTCAGACTTTGGCGATGCACACAAGCAAACCTATAGCTGCTAGGAGTAGTGGATCAGGATATTGAGGCTATGCAATATATATGAGAACTCTAACTACTGACACAAGATACGTCGGAATCGAATGCAATGTACGAGAATCAAAAGGAGTTCAAAATCGTATATGGGAAGATAAGAGGTTATGCTTGCCTTGATTCGAGAAAAACATATAAAGTCTTCAAGAATAAGTGCTTGACTTATCGGTTAAGATCAAGTATTCGTCAATGGCATTGCTGGTCTTCACTTCGGAGTCGCATTCTACCAATAAGAAGCAAATACCAAGAAGGAAGCAATCAACACATGGCATCGATGCAATGCGCAATATGTATGCATGACTAGGTTAATGCACTGAAATGAATCCCTAAACATGAAGATAGGGTTGCTAGGGTTCATATGGCAATTTTGCATTTTTAGTGAAATTTAACCCTAAATGGACCTCGGAGGGCACTTCGGACAATTCTGAAAGTGTGTCGAAGTTAACATGATCAGATGGGTTTGAAAACATCATGAATGCATTACATTTGTCTTTCTAAGAATTTTGGTATATAACTTCCAATTTTCTGAATTTATTGAATTAAAAACTTATTTTCTCCATTTTTAAATGAATTTAAACAAATTCAAATAATGTTCAAATTTCAACTTTGTCAAACATGTTTTAAAACGACATATTCATTTAGTTTACATTTTTCAAACATTTCCATATCTCATTTATATTTTTCTCATAAACAGAATAAAAGATATTAATTATTCAAATACTAACTATTTTCTGGAATTATTAAAGGAGTGGGACCGAGCTGTCAGGGATTTTTCGTTATCGAATTATTTTAAAAAATAAAGGGGTGACGCAGGCACGACGTCATGGTGACGCCAGCCATAGCCATATGCGGCTCGGGAGAGCTCGCCCGCGAGTTAGGCCGTTCTGGCCAAAACCAAACACCCCGCGGGCGAGAGGAGGACGAGGCCAACCTTTTGGTGGCGGCGTGATACGTCCATTTTGCATCACTATTTATATAATAATTTGCTATTATTCATTATTATATTTCATATTGGAGCATGATACTTATGTTATTTCACCTATTTTGCATGTTTTCCAATAATTGGAGAGTTGAACCCCGGTGTCAGAATTCTGCTGGAAAACGGAGCGTCGGGATACTATATTCGCGAAGATCAAAGAACCCCGGAAATCATTGGAAAGTTCCTATTTCACCCGAAGACGGAGGAAGCCAAAAGGGGTCCCGGAGGAGGGCCACCAAGGCCCCTCACCATGCCTAGGCGCGGGCCCACCTCTGGCCGCGCCTGGGGGTGGTGAGAAGGCCCTGGCCCACCTCTGGCTTGCACCTTCTACGTACTTCATCCCTTGGGAACCCTAAGACAGGGAGAATCATCGAGGAGTATTTCAGCCGCCTCTGCGGGACGGAAAGCAACAGAGAGAAAAAAGCTTTCCGGCAGGGAGAAATTTGCCAGGCGAAATTCCTTCCCGGAGGGGGGGGGGAATCATCGCCATCATCACCGTCATCAAGATGGACTTCATCGGGATCATAATCGTCATCATCATTATCATCTCCACCATCACCCTCAGCTCCACTCCGTTCCTCTATAACATCTAGGGTTGCATCTTTTCTATTTCATAGGGGAAACTTTCCCGGTGTTGATTACTACTTGTAGTTGATGCTATTGAGTGAAACCATTGGATTAGGTTTGTGTACAGATTGTTAATCACCATTATATCACCTCTGATCATGATCCATATGATGTCTTGTGAGTAGTTCGTGTTGTTCTTGAGGACATGGGAGAAGTCAAGTTGTTAGTAGTGAAGTAATGTTGAGTAATATTTAATGGTTTGATATTTAAGTTGTGGTGTTATTCTTCTAGTGGTGTCATGTGAATGTCGACTATATGATACTTCACCATTTATGGGCCTAGGGGAATGCATCATGTATTTGGCTACTAATTGTGGGGTTGCCGGAGTGACAGAAACCTAAACCCCCGTTAGGAAACCATTGCACGAGGGAGCGTAGGATCCCGAAGTTTAAAGCCGTGCTTAGATTTATTTCTTAATTACTTTCTTGTAGTTGCGGATTCTTGCAAGGGGTATAATCACAAGTATGTATAGTCTTGGATGGGACGGTACATTAGCATAGGTTCACCCACACAACACTTATCAAAACACTTAAGATTATTCAGCGGCATGAAACAAAAGCACTTGACAGAAACCTCCCGTGTGTCCTCGAGAACGTTTGTTAATCATAAGTAAACCCACCGGCTTGTCTTTTGCTGAAGAAAGGATTTGGGCCACTTGCTGCAATTATTATTACTGCATTTTATTTACTCGCACTATATTTATCTGTAATATCAAAAACCCCTACAAATTTATCTTTCAGTATTTACAGTTATTCCTTCATCAAAACTGCTTGTCAACACCTTCTGCTCCTCGTTGGGTTCGACACTCTTATTTATCGAAAGTAATACGATACACCCACTATACTTGTGGGTCATCAAGACTATTTTCTGGCGCTGTTACCGGGGAGCTAAGCGCTATTGGGAAGTGGAATTGATAAAGGAAGCTTCTGTTGTAAGTGTTGTTTTTATTACTATCTACTGATTTATTACACTATGTTTGGATCTCCTTTTGAGTCCTTATTTGCGGGCACTGCTGTCACAGCTAGGGTAGTAAGTGACCCACTGCCTCATGATTTGGATCCTTATAAAATACCTATAAAGATTGTTAAACATGTTATGAATAATGTAACATCCCAAGTATGAAAAACACCCTTTAGAATGTTTGCTTTTTGTTAAATTATGTTTTGCATCGTGACATCATAAGCATTGCATTTGTTTTGCATTTGTTTTCATTTGATTTCATTTGTTTTCCTTTGTTTTTCTTTGTTTTCCCTTGTTTTTCTATTTGAATTTCAAACCAAATTTCAAATTTTGTTTCATACTTGTTATGTTTCAAATTTTCAAATAAAAATATTCAAATCAAAACATCAAATTGTTTCCATTAAACTATAAAGTTCAAACTATTGAATTGCTTAAGTTTCAATAATTCTTTTAACATCAAATTTCATTCAAAATTCAATTAAAATACAAACAGCAACTAATTTGAAATATTTGAAAAACAAAAGTTTGCAAATTGGTGTTGTTACAATAAATAACCTATACAATTTTTTCCTAAATTTTTCTAACCCTAAAACCCTTCCTTTTTCTCCCTTTTCCTTTTCAGCAAAAAAAAACAAACAGAAAGAAAAAATAAAAAGAGAACGCGGGCTGGGGAGGCAGCAGGCCCAGCCCACCAGCCCACGGCCTACTTACCTGTTCATCTCTTACCTCTGTACGGCACCCCATCGGGGGTGTCCACGTCGAGCTACAGAGGAGGCAACGGCCACGGCGGCTCCTCCTCCTCCTTTTTAACCACACCCCCGAGCTCCTCCCGTGCCCTAACCTCCTCCTCCTCCTCTCTCTCTCCACCGCCGCCGTTTTCTTCCTTCTTCTTCCTCTCTCTCACCCTCTGATCCTCTCTGTATCTGAAACCCCGAGCGCCACCGCAACCTACCTCCGGCGATCACCGTCGACATGGCTATCCTCCTCGCTGGTTAAGTACGGGAATCGGGCCCCCGTACTGCCGCCGTCCTCCTCGCTTCCTCGACCAGGGCTGAGAGCCACCGGATCGCCGCCGTCTCCCTCCACCTCGCCGTCGTCCACTGTCCGCCACCACCGAGCCGCTGCATCGTCTACCACGGCGGTGAGCATCGCCTCCCTCTCTCTTTTCTCCTCTCTGCAACCGTGGCACACAAGCGCACGCACACGGCACCCGTGCACGCACAACAGCAACCGCAGCAACGCAGGCCGCCGGCGACCACCGTCTCCTCGTCGCTGTGAAGTTCAGATAACTGAATTTTGTTCCGGTTCAGTTAAACAGCGCGACTGAACCTCATACCCCCTTAGCCCCTATACTGACAAGAACTCGAGCACAGCGCAGTGGCACCGCGCAGCGCACGCGCCCACGAGGGCGTGGGTTCGAATCCCCCCTCGCGGATTAAAACCCAATCTTTTTCACAAAGAGCGCTGACAGGTGGGGCCCCCTGTCAGCGACTCCGCACGCCACCTAGGCGCCACGGTGGCTAGGGCCCCCCTGTCAGTGGCCTAGTCTAGGTTACTGCGCGGTGTAATTCGTTTCTGCCCCATTTTCTTTTAATATCAGTCCCTGCAATTTACAGAATAGTCCCTGGTTTCAAAATACAAATAACTTTTGAATTTCAAATCCAAATAATATAAATAAAATATGTATTCTGAACCAAATTTAATTCTCCACCTGTTTAAATCATTTGTTTTCTGTTTTGAACATTTCAAATTCAAACAACTCATTTCAAATTTGGTTAAATTCATAACTAATTCAAATTTAATTTAAATGCCACATATAAAATATGTTTTCTATACCAAATTAAACCACCATTTCAAATATAAACTTTGTTACATGTTTTGAATAATTAAAATGGGTTAAATAATTTAAACCTTGTTTAAATCATTTAAAAATTGCTAAATTCATAACTTGGTCAAATTAAATTCTTTTTGAACATATAAAATATGTTTTCAAACCAGGAAATTATAATATTTTCAAATATGAATTTTAATTAATGTTTTGAACAAATAAAAATTCAAATAAATTCATAATTGAATTAAATTCATTTAAATCTTGTTTAAACTTGTTTAATTCATAATTAATTAATTTTAATTCTTTTTTTCAACAAATGAAACATGTATTCCACCTAAAATTTGGTGTTCTTTCTAAATATGAATTTTGTTATTTATTTTGAACAATTAAAATTGGTGAAAACAAAAATTGGCTTGGTGTAACTCCTTTAAGGAGCCAATTTTCAAAACTTAATAAATAAAATTTCAAAACTTGATAAACCTTTTCAAAGTGAATTATTGTGTTTTCTCATGTTTTCTATCCATGCTCATGCTAATCCACTTTATATGTTGGTTATTTGTAGATCATTTAATCCAACCCTTAATTCATGAGCTTTCCATATGCAATCAAATTGCATATGGGCCCATTTAATTATGTTACCATGTCAACTAGCTTACCTTTGATGCATCAATTAAATTGTCATGCATCATACCCATGATTGTGCATTATGCCATGTTATTGATTGTTTGTCCTTCTGCGTTGTTTGTTTGCTTCTTCTCGAATAGACGACGACGTTGAGACAGACGAGGTTTATGACACTACTTCTGAGGAGTTAGCCCAGTACCAGGCTACTGAGTTTGCAGGCAAGTATTCACTCACATGAACCATTGTGTCCTTTCCACACTAGATATCGATACTTTCCGTTGCCTATTCTGCTAGCCTTAAGCTCCGTTGCTTGTGTTCGATCCTATCACATGTTATCCTGTAACCCTGATATAGCCTATCCTCCACACCTATAACCCTGTTGCTTGTTGCCTGTGTCTTACTAGCATGCTTAGGGTTGTTAATGCTCGAGTCTGTTGTCCGTTACTTTCTGTTATCTTATTTATTATGTTCTGGGGCTCGATGTTAAACAACAACCTGTTAATGTTTGAGGTAATGCTAATTTGATGATAAGGCACCGGCAGGAGGCCGGGTATGGTTTTGAGGCCTGCTAGTGTCGAACTCAGGAAAAGTCTTTGTCCTCTGGATCCATGTTGAGCACGCTAACCGCATGTGGGAAGCGTGTATGGGCGCCCCCCGCAACTCTGATTTGATTCGCATCTCGTCCAAATCGCCACACTTAGTTCGGGCTTTCCATTTGATGCACGCATATGCAGGTACGAACCCGAGGCCAGGGTGGAACTTTTGTAGTCGGCATTTAGGGCGGCGTGGTCTTCCAGTGCTATGAGGGTCCCCCTTTTCTTCGTGGGGGCTCGATTAGCCGCGCACGCACAGCACGTGGTTCTTTGGGCTTGATGCGAAGAAGAGTTGGGTTGTGTTGAGTGCCTCGCTTGGTGGAAGTGAATTTCCAATCTGGCAGGGTATTCTTACGTGTACGGCCAAATTGGTGCACCCCTGCAGGGTTAACTCTTCTCGAGAAGCCGTGTTGTCCGCGGTTATGGATGACTTGGTGATAGGGCTGGCTAACAAGGATTAGACAACTTACGCCTAACTAATGATAACTTGACTAGTAATAGTCTTATTGACACAATAACTTGAACCTTCACTAATCCAACTGTGTGAGTTATCCTCGGATTGCTTCTTTGGATAAGGGGCGAGATCCAGGATGGGTTTGTTTGAGGTTAGTGGTAGTTGGTTACGATACGCTATCTTATCCCCTTCTTTTAGCCGGAAGTTGTAGTGTGTTTCTGTAGTTGGTTAGAGCAGCCTGCTGCCGCACTTTTGTATCACCTATTCTTCCGTTGAACCCAAAGCATCTGTACTTGGTGTTGCCGGGTACACTTTGGTATCTTGTGAGTCTTGCTTGCCAGTACTTGTCTGTACTGACCCATTTGGGGCTGTGGTTTCCGCAGACTACGTTTCCGAGGATCCCCATGGTGGCTACTACGTGGAGTATGACGAGGCTGCTGACGAGTAGATAGCGGACCCGGGCAGGATCCGAGACATCGTGGATGGGCTCCTTCTTTTCGTTTCCGGCCTCTTAGGCCTATTTGGATCTTGTCTGTACTCAGACACTTTGGATGCTTCCGCTGTGATGTAATGATGAATTGTTGGGAGATGTGTCCTCTGGATGATTGTATTTGCTATCTCTGCTCTAGTGAGAGCTATTTGCAACTTATTTCAATCTTTCGTGTCTTAGAGATATGTTGTGATATCACTTGTTCAAAATGTCGTTGACGTACCATGTGTGTATGTTATGAAGTACGTCAACGGAAGTAGTCGGATTTCGATGGGATGGTTTACGCAGACGATGGATAGTAGAGAATGGTTGTCACACGTTTACGTGTTGGCCTGCTCATATTGAGATGCGGGTGCCGGTATGCCCCGTAAGCCATTTATCTACTGTTTAGCGGGCTGTGAGTATCCTCTAGAAGTCCGGGTGCGACAAATGGTATCAGAGCCTGTCTGCCTGCAGGATCCCTTTTACTGGTCGCAGTTGAGGCTAGAAACTATTTTGTAGCTATATAGGAAAAATGAAACGTGAGAGTAGGAATTATGTTCTTTTATTTCTTTCCCCACCCACCCTCCCTTTTCCGGTAAGGAAGTGCAACGTTGTTTTCTCTCCTCATCTAAACTTTCAAGTTAGGATTTCACGTATCCTGGTTTCTCTAGGATAGTTATATCTACTAGACCATAGGAATGGAGGTGGTTGTGACATGATTTATCATGTTGCCTACTCATGATTGAGAACGGAGGCGTGTAAGCCCCGGAAGCAGATCCTCTATTCCTTAAGCAGTAGATATTGATCCTTTAGAAGCCCGGATGGGTTTTCCGTAGTACCTCAGGAGTGTTTGGTCTCGTGTTTCCCCAATGTTGCTTCGATATCCTATTCTTCTCAACATCCTTTTCGTCCGTTGAAACCTTGTTGTTGCTTTCCACTTCAGTTTTTCTACCGGCGTCTAATCAAAACTTCCCCGATCATCTGCAGATGGATCTCAGGTTCTACCCGCAGGTGGTTCGTATGACTCGTTGCGAGAGCACTACCGGTTATCCGGAGATGCTGAGAGACATGGTCACTTTTCTGGGGTTCCGTTGGGCACCAGAGTAGCAGGTCTACGAGCAGCAGCGAGAGTTTGAGCAGACCTACTACCAGGCTATCGTCTACATTCTGTCAGATGATGGCATGAGCGTAGTCCGCCGCTACGAGGCAGTGGGTTCCACAGTGGATATGGCTGTGCAGCAGGCAGCTTATGTGAGTCTCACCGTCCTTCGTGCTGACTACTGGGGATTTGACGATTCTATCTATCGCCACATCCCCCGTGGTTACATCACCTCGGAGGGAGCTCACTTCACTCTCTACGACAACTTGGATGTCTACGAGCATGATAACTCCAGGCTGCACACCACCGCTCAGTTTGTGAGGCATAGTGACGCAGTTGCCAGCACACTATCTCAGGAGTTGGCTTCAGTCAGAGAGCAGCTCTACCTTGCTTTGACTCGTCTGGCGACTTACACCACAGACTTTGTCGGAGACGAGCGCTTTGCACGTTTCGATCAGCCAGTTGGTCGTCGTCTGCCAGATGCTGGAGGTTACGAGCCGATCAGAGGTCCACTCCTTAACCTCGGTGCTGGTTACACTGGGATTCCCCGCTTTGGAGCACAGGGAGTCGACGCTATGTACTTCACCACACCTAGAGTCGCTCTCAGACCACGTCAGATCTACGTGGATCGTCGTTCTACCTACTTTCATGGGCGTGCTCCTCACCGTACCTCTCGCCGTACTCCTAGTCGCCGTCCTGCGTGATGAGCATGGGAGTACCGATGTATCCATTCTTAGCTATGTTTAGTTATCCTTTGGCATTCGAACCATTTATGGTGTGTTGGATATTCTGATGTATTTGAACATGTGATGATGTACCTGTTGGTTATCTATTCATGCGTCGGAATAATCTCTCTTTCGGTTTCCAATTCTATCATTTTCTATTGTTGTGGTAAAATGCATTTCCATTCAGGATGCCGCCAACAGGGAACAACCCGCCTGAGCCACCGCCAATCACGGAGCTGTTGACTCAGATGACCCAAGTCATGGCACAGATGGCCCAGTTTCAGACTAATCAGCACAACAACCAGACGGCTCCACGAGTCAGCATCAAGGAGTTTCTCAGTCTGGGTCCGAGAGCTTTCGTGGCCACACGCGAGCCTCTGGACGCTGATGACTGGATCCGTGAGATAGCTAAGGCTCTGGAGATTGCTCATGTAGCTGAAGAAGACAAGGTTAAGTATGCCTCCTATCTGCTGAAGGGTCAGGCAGCTACTTGGTGGGAAAACTACCAGGCCATGAGAGCTGGCATTCCAATCACGTGGGGTTGTTTCAAGGAAGCCTTCCTGAAGCACCACATTCCAGATGGTCTCATGGAAAGGATGCGTGAAGAGTTTTGCTCACTCAAGCAGGGCAAGTTGGACGTCATCGGCTATCAGAGTGAGTTCAATCGCCTCGCTCGTTACGCTGGTGATGAGGTGTCCACTGAGGCTAAGAAGATGGCAAGGTTCCGCAGAGGTTTTAACCCGGAACTCAAGTATGCCCTCACCAATATCAAGGCCAACAGCTTCGAGGATCTCGTTAACACCGCGCTCAATGAAGAAAATGGGCGCAAGGCGTTCGAGGAGTCTCGCAAGCACTCGCGTGAGGGTGGTTCCTCCTCCAACATGACCACCCCTCCGCAGAAGCGCCGCATCTGGGTGCCAAATGGTGCTGTCACTCGGGCTCCATACGCCCAAACTTCTCCAGGCTTCGCTCCCCGCCCACCCAACCCTGCTCATATGCATGATCAGAGGGCTTCAATGGGGCAGCCAAGGCCAGGGCCTCCTCGTGTCGTCACTTGCTACAAGTGCATCCAGACGGGACACTACACCGACAAGTGCACGCAGAGGCAGCTACCTCCACCACCACCTCGTCCTAACACAAACCAGGCAATGGTGCGCGCTCCCCCGCCTAAGGCCTTCAACTCCAACAACAGGCCTGTCGGGAGGACCGCAAGGGTGAATCATGTCAAGATCGACAAAGCTGAAGAAGCTCTTGACGTCGTTCTCGGTACATTTCCCGTAAACTCTATTCCAGCTAAAGTGTTGTTTGATACCGGAGCATCACATTCTCTCGTGTCAAAGATCTTTGCGACAGCAATTAAACTCCCTTTTGTTGGTTTGGGTTCCCCGCTAGTGGTAAACTCCCCTGGAGCAACTATGCAAACGTCCAAGATCAGTCACAGAAATCAAATTCTAATTGTAGGCCACATATTCCTTGCTTCTCTCATACTGCTTGGCAATTCTGACATTGATGTCATTCTTGGTATGGATTGGCTGAAGGCCAATAAATCTAGAATTGACTGTGCTCAGAAGTCAATAACTCTGTTCCACCCCTCTGGCCAGATAGTCTATTCTCCAAATGAATCAAGTTTCATTCAGCTGTGCAACCTCTGTCGCACCCGGACTTCTAGGGGATACTCACAGTCCGTCAAACAGTAGATGAATGGCTTACGGGGCATACCGGCACCCGCATCTCAATATGAGCAGGCCAACACGTAAACGTGTGACAACCATTACCTTACTATTCATCGTCTGCGCAAACCATCCCGTAGAAATCCAGAAACTTCCGTTGACGTACTTCAAAACATACACACATGGTACGTCAACGGCATTGGAACAAGTGATATCACAACAGATCTCTACGACACAAAAGATTGAAATAAGTTGCAACTGGCCCTCACTAGGGCAGAGAATAGCAAATGCAATCATTCAGAGGGCTCATGCCCCAACAATTCATCATTACATCACAGCGGAAGCATTCAACATGTCTGAGTACAGACAAGAACCAAATAGGCCTAAGAGGCCGGAAACGAAAAGACGGAGCCCATCCACGAAGTCTCGGATCCTGCCCGGGTCCGCTATCTACTCGTCAGCAGTCTCGTCGTCATACTCCACGTAGTAGCCACCATGTAGATCCTCGGAAACGTCGTCTGCGTAAACCACAGCCCCAAAGGGGTCAGTACTTAAACGTACTGGCAAGCAAGACTCACAGTTCACCAAAGTGTAACCCGTCAACACCAAGCACAGATGCTTTGGGTTCAACGGAAGGAAAGGGGATATAAAAGATGCTGCAACTGGCTGCACTAACCAACTACAGAGTTTCTACCACTTTCGGCTAACAGAAAGGAGATAAGATCGAGGATTGTAACCAACTGAACGATAACTTCAAACAAACCCATCCTGGATCTCGCCCCTTATCCAAAGAAGCAATCCGAGGATAACTCACACAGTTGTATTAATGATGGTTCAGGTTATTGTGTCAATAGAACTATTACTAGTCAGGTTATTATAGTTAGGTGTAAGTTGTCTGAGTACTTGTTAGCCAGTACTTTCACCAAGTCGTCACATAACCGCGGACAACACGGCTTCTCGAGAAGATTTATCCCTGCAGGGTGTGCTCCAGTACCCGTACACACTCAAGCCACCAACTAAAACTCAGGTTGGCTTGACACGACCCAAACCATCTCTACAACCCATCCTCGGAGCCACGGAGCTATAAGGTCCCGGCCAGTCCGCTAAGCGCAGGGGTGAAAACCACACCCCCCGGCACCACAGGCCTCGCCCTATATGCATCATCATCATCATAACCATCAACAGTAACCATGGGGGCGCCTCCCATTATGCAAAGGAGCAAATGGAACACCCGAACTAAGTGTGGCTCTTCGGACAAGCTGCAGATCAGGTCTAAGTCGAGGGGGGTCCCATACTACCACCCGGATGCGGTGAGCACGCTCATCATGGATCAGTAGACAAGACCCTTTTCCTAGTTTCGACACCAGCCGGCTCCAAAACCCTAACCCGGGCCTCCTGCCGGTGCCTTATCAGCAAGTTATTATTACCCAAAATTAACAGGTTGTTGTTTAACATCGAGCCCCAGAACATAATGAAATAATTACAGAAAGTAACGGGTAACAGACTCGAGCAAAACAACCCTAAGCATGCTAGTAAGACACGGGCAACAAGCAATGGTTATAGGTATGGAGGTGAGGCAATATCAGGGTTAAAGGATACATGTGATGGGTTCGTAACAGAAACAACTAATCATAGGGCTAGCAGAAATAGACAACGGAAAGTATCGGTAACCAATGTTGAAAGGAACACAATGGTTCATGTGAGTGATAACTTGCCTGCGAAACCCAGTAGCCTGGTACTGAGCTAACTCCTTAGAAGGGGTGTCGTAAGCATCGTCGGTCTCAACGTCGTCGTTATCCGAGAAGAAGCAAACAGACAAGGCAGAAATATAAACAATCAATATCATGGCATTGTGCACAATCAAAGATGATGCATGTCAAGTTAATGGTTGCATCAAAATAAACTAGTTGACAAGATAGAAACAGGATTAAATGGACCCATATGCAATTGGATTGCATATGGAAAGCCCATGAATTATGGTTGAATTAATTGCTTTACAACTAATCATCATATGAAAGTGGATTAGCATGATGCATGGATGAGGAAAACAGCAAAATAACAACAATAGAAGCAATTGGAAATAAGGTTTAGCAAGTTTGGAAATTCATTCATTAAGTTAGGAAATTTTGGTTACTTAAAGGTGTCACACAAGCATTTGTTGTTTTCATCAAGTTAAATTGTTCAAAACAGAAAACAAAGTTTATATTTGGAAAGAGGGTTTAATTTTGCATGGAAAACATATTTCAGTTGTTGAAATTGGATTTAAAATGAGCAAGTTATTATTTTGGCAATTTTTAAATGCAATAAACAAGAAACAGTTGTTTTCAGCAATTTAAATTATTCAAAACAGCAAACAAAATTTATATTTGGAAAGTACATGAAAAATTGATTGGAAAACATATTTGGTTTGTGAAATTTGGAATTTTTATGAGCAAGTTATGAATTTTGCAAATTTAAGTGAATTTGACAAGTTTTCAAATATTGCACCAATTTAAAATATTCAAAACATTAAACAAATTTTATATTTGGATAGAACATTTAATTTGGTATTGAAAACATATAAAAAATGTTGGATTTGGAGTTAGGATGATTTATTTGTGCAATTTACAAAATATAGTGCAAATCTGCCATTTTTTTTATGATCTAGGGACTTAGGAAATATTTTTCAGGGATCTAGATTAATTACCAGGGGCCTAGGTGTGAATACCAGAAAGTTTTGTGACCAAACAATTGAAAAACAAAATGTTTGGTAATTGTGCAGGTGGTGGGATTTGATCCCTGCACCTTCTGATGCGCCAAGGGGAACACAACCAGTGGGCTGATGGCTTCTTTGTGTTAGGGAGGGGCCTCAAGGGGGGGTATGTGTTTCTGCTGCGGGACTTTTTCTCTGAATCCAAAAACCTGCACGTACTGAACCCGAGCAGGCAGCCATGGAACAGATCGATGGTCTCCAGCAGCTGCTCGCCGGAGAGGGGGCGGCCAAGGGGGAAAAGGGAGGCGGCCCTAGACGAGAGGAGGGAGGAGGCAGGGGAACGGAGGGGTCTCACCTTGGGGCGGTTGGAGGCGATCGGAGGCGGACAGGGAGCAGCAGGCAGGGGCGATGCAGGGGAGGTGGCCGGCGTTGGGGAGGACGGCGCCGGCGACTCGGGCCCTCCCGGCTTGAGCCGAGGGCGTGGAGAGGAAGCCCGCGGTGGGGCGGTTCCATTCCCGCCCCCACCGCGGCCGGAGAGGCCCCAACCGGCCGGCGATCACCGGAGCAAAAATAGAGAATTTTCGGTTCAGTTACAGTGTTACAGAGAGAAGAGGCAGAGGGAGGAAGAGAGAATGGAGGCGGCTTGAGGGAGGAAGAAGGAGGGAGCTAGGGGAACCCTAGGGCTCGGCCTAGGGTTTTAAGGAGGGGGGAAGGAGGCACAGCCGTTCCCTGCTCCTCTGATGCATGTGTACACCATGGATGGTGTTCGTACAGGAGGTGGAAGACGACAAGGGGGTATGGGCCTGAGGGGAAAAGGCCAAAGGGAAAATAGATGGGCTAGGAGAGAAAATTGGGCCTGCTGCTCTCTCTCTCCCTTGGTTTTAAACTTTTTATTCCATTTATTTTTTTTGTAGAAAACCAAATGGAAGGAAAAGATGCTTTGGGGTTTTCCAACAATTCCAGAAAAATTAGGGTGAGCACATAGGTTAATTGCAACCAAAAACCCATTTTTGGAATTCAAAAACATGGAATTTTGGTACTGTTTGAATTAGCTCAACTTTAGGGTATTCTGTTATTAAATAAAATGATATTGAAAACAAAGGTTTTAATAGGGGGAACCCTATGTTAAATATAACCAAATGGAGTGGATTTGTTTTGATATCATAATAATTCAAATTGCTTGATTTGAATTTTAAAGGTGATTTTGGAATTTAAATGATTGATTAAAACCAACAATTTACCAGGTGAGCATTTTGGAATAAAAAGAAAACAATTTGGTTGTTTTTATTTGAAATAACATTTTGGAAATTGTAACATCACAAGGATGAAACAAAGGGTTTGAATTTTGGTTTGAAATTCAAATAGAAAACAAAGGAAAACAAATGAAAACAGTTGGAAAACAACTGAAAACAGAGGAAAACAAATGGAAAACAAACAAAACAAATGCAATCAACATGATGCCATGATGCAAAACATAAAATAACAGATAGCAAACATTCTAATGGCTATTTTTCAGACTTGGGATGTTACAAAACGCCCCCCCTTGAAGGAATCGCGCCCCGAGATTCCTACTGAGAAAAGAAAAGGTCCGGAAACTTCTTGGGAAGATCTTCTTGAGCTGTGATACGTGAAACACATCGTGCACCTTGGATAGACGTCAGGGAATTTGCAAACCACCGGAACATTTTCAAGTAAAGGGGAGAGATTTTGCACCACGGGTGTATAGCTGGAGGGAACTTGATTCATTTGGAGAATAGACTATCTGTAATAAGGGTGGAACAGAGTTATTGACATCAATTCAACACCAAAATGAGATCAATGTCAGAATCAGCAACATGAGAGAAACGAGGAATATGTGGCCTCCCATTAGAATTGGATTGTTCTTGCTTATGTTGGAAGTCAACATTTGAGATCCCGAAGAGTGAACGGTGATTTGATTGCTTAGTGGAACCAGAATTTGGGTGGTATGTTGTGGAAAAGATTGTTGACACAAAGGAATGTGATTCTCCGGTATGAAATAACACTTTAGTTGGACAAGAGTTTACGAGGAAGTTTTGATTAGACGCCGGTAGAAGATTTGAAGTGGAAAACAACAACAAGATTTCAACGGACGAAAAGGATGTTGAGAAGAACAGGATATCAACATCGGGGAAAACGAGAACAAAACTCCTGAGGTACTACGGAAAACCCATCATGGCTTCTAAAGGATCAATATCTACTGCTTAAGGAATAGAGGATCTGCTTCCGGGGCTTACACGCCTCCGTTCTCAATCATGAGTAGGCAACATGATAAATCATGTCACAACCACCTCCATTCCTATGGTCTAGTAGATATAACCATCCTAGAGAAACCAGAATTCGTGAAATCCTAACTTGAAAGTTTAGATGAGAATGGAAAACAACGTTGCACTTCCTTACCAGAAAAGGGAGGGTGGGTGGGGAAAGAAGAAAAAGAACAGAATTCCTACTCTCACGTTTCATTTTTCCTATATAGCTACAAAATAGTTTCTAGACTCAACTGCGACCAGTAAAAAGGGATCCTACAGGCAGACAGGCTCTGATACCATTTGTCGCACCCGGACTTCTAGGGGATACTCACAGTCCGTCAAACAGTAGATGAATGGCTTACGGGGCATACCGGCACCCGCATCTCAATATGAGCAGGCCAACACGTAAACGTGTGACAACCATTACCTTACTATTCATCGTCTGCGCAAACCATCCCGTAGAAATCCAGATACTTCCGTTGACGTACTTCAAAACATACACACATGGTACGTCAACGGCATTGGAACAAGTGATATCACAACAGATCTCTACGACACAAAAGATTGAAATAAGTTGCAACTGGCCCTCACTACGGCAGAGAATAGCAAATGCAATCATTCAGAGGGCTCATGCCCCAACAATTCATCATTACATCACAGCGGAAGCATTCAACATGTCTGAGTACAGACAAGAACCAAATAGGCCTAAGAGGCCGGAAACGAAAAGACGGAGCCCATCCACGAAGTCTCGGATCCTGCCCGGGTCCGCTATCTACTCGTCAGCAGTCTCGTCGTCATACTCCACGTAGTAGCCACCATGTAGATCCTCGGAAACGTCGTCTGCGTAAACCACAGCCCCAAAGGGGTCAGTACTTAAACGTACTGGCAAGCAAGACTCACAGTTCACCAAAGTGTAACCCGTCAACACCAAGCACAGATGCTTTGGGTTCAACGGAAGGAAAGGGGATATAAAAGATGCTGCAACTGGCTGCACTAACCAACTACAGAGTTTCTACCACTTTCGGCTAACAGAAAGGAGATAAGATCGAGGATTGTAACCAACTGAACGATAACTTCAAACAAACCCATCCTGGATCTCGCCCCTTATCCAAAGAAGCAATCCGAGGATAACTCACACAGTTGTATTAATGATGGTTCAGGTTATTGTGTCAATAGAACTATTACTAGTCAGGTTATTATAGTTAGGTGTAAGTTGTCTGAGTACTTGTTAGCCAGTACTTTCACCAAGTCGTCACATAACCGCGGACAACACGGCTTCTCGAGAAGATTTATCCCTGCAGGGTGTGCTCCAGTACCCGTACACACTCAAGCCACCAACTAAAACTCAGGTTGGCTTGACACGACCCAAACCATCTCTACAACCCATCCTCGGAGCCACGGAGCTATAAGGTCCCGGCCAGTCCGCTAAGCGCAGGGGTGAAAACCACACCCCCCGGCACCACAGGCCTCGCCCTATATGCATCATCATCATCATAACCATCAACAGTAACCATGGGGGCGCCTCCCATTATGCAAAGGAGCAAATGGAACACCCGAACTAAGTGTGGCTCTTCGGACAAGCTGCAGATCAGGTCTAAGTCGAGGGGGGTCCCATACTACCACCCGGATGCGGTGAGCACGCTCATCATGGATCAATAGACAAGACCCTTTTCCTAGTTTCGACACCAGCCGGCTCCAAAACCCTAACCCGGGCCTCCTGCCGGTGCCTTATCAGCAAGTTATTATTACCCAAAATTAACAGGTTGTTGTTTAACATCGAGCCCCAGAACATAATGAAATAATTACAGAAAGTAACGGGTAACAGACTCGAGCAAAACAACCCTAAGCATGCTAGTAAGACACGGGCAACAAGCAATGGTTATAGGTATGGAGGTGAGGCAATATCAGGGTTAAAGGATACATGTGATGGGTTCGTAACAGAAACAACTAATCATAGGGCTAGCAGAAATAGACAACGGAAAGTATCGGTAACCAATGTTGAAAGGAACACAATTGTTCATGTGAGTGATAACTTGCCTGCGAAACCCAGTAGCCTGGTACTGAGCTAACTCCTTAGAAGGGGTGTCGTAAGCATCGTCGGTCTCAACGTCGTCGTTATCCGAGAAGAAGCAAACAAACAAGGCAGAAATATAAACAATCAATATCATGGCATTGTGCACAATCAAAGATGATGCATGTCAAGTTAATGGTTGCATCAAAATAAACTAGTTGACAAGATAGAAACAGGATTAAATGGACCCATATGCAATTGGATTGCATATGGAAAGCCCATGAATTATGGTTGAATTAATTGCTTTACAACTAATCATCATATGAAAGTGGATTAGCATGATGCATGGATGAGGAAAACAGCAAAATAACAACAATAGAAGCAATTGGAAATAAGGTTTAGCAAGTTTGGAAATTCATTCATTAAGTTAGGAAATTTTGGTTACTTAAAGGTGTCACACAAGAATTTGTTGTTTTCATCAAGTTAAATTGTTCAAAACAGAAAACAAAGTTTATATTTGGAAAGAGGGTTTAATTTTGCATGGAAAACATATTTCATTTGTTGAAATTGGATTTAAAATGAGCAAGTTATTATTTTGGCAATTTTTAAATGCAATAAACAAGAAACAGTTGTTTTCAGCAATTTAAATTATTCAAAACAGCAAACAAAATTTATATTTGGAAAGTACATGAAAAATTGATTGGAAAACATATTTGGTTTGTGAAATTTGGAATTTTTATGAGCAAGTTATGAATTTTGCAAATTTAAGTGAATTTGACAAGTTTTCAAATATTGCACCAATTTAAAATATTCGAAACATTAAACAAATTTTATATTTGGATAGAACATTTAATTTGGTATTGAAAACATATCAAAAATGTTGGATTTGGAGTTAGGATGATTTATTTGTGCAATTTACAAAATATAGTGCAAATCTGCCATTTTTTTTATGATCTAGGGACTTAGGAAATATTTTTCAGGGATCTAGATTAATTACCAGGGGCCTAGGTGTGAATACCAGAAAGTTTTGTGACCAAACAATTGAAAAACAAAATGTTTGGTAATTGTGCAGGGGGTGGGATTTGATCCCTGCACCTTCTGATGCGCCAAGGGGAACACAACCAGTGGGCTGATGGCTTCTTTGTGTTAGGGAGGGGCCTCAAGGGGGGTATGTATTTCTGCTGCGGGACTTTTTCTCTGAACCCAAAAACCTGCACGTACTGAACCCGAGCAGGCAGCCATGGAACAGATCGATGGTCTCCAGCAGCTGCTCGCCGGAGAGGGGGCTGCCAAGGGGGAAAAGGGAGGCGGCCCTAGAGGAGAGGAGGGAGGAGGCAGGGGAACGGAGGGGTCTCACCTTGGGGCGGTTGGAGGCGATCGGAGGCGGACAGGGAGCAGCAGGCAGGGGCGATGCAGGGGAGGTGGCCGGCGTTGGGGAGGACGGCGCCGGCGACTCAGGCCCTCCCGGCTTGAGCCGAGGGCGTGGAGAGGAAGCCCGCGGTGGGGCGGTTCCATTCCCGCCCCCACCGCGGCCGGAGAGGCCCCAACCGGCCGGCGATCACCGGAGCAAAAATAGAGAATTTTCGGTTCAGTTACAGTGTTACAGAGAGAAGAGGCAGAGGGAGGAAGAGAGAATGGAGGCGGCTTGAGGGAGGAAGAAGGAGGGAGCTAGGGGAACCCTAGGGCTCGGCCTAGGGTTTTAAGGAGGGGGGAAGGAGGCACAGCCGTTCCCTGCTCCTCTGATGCACGTGTACACCATGGATGGTGTTCGTACAGGAGGTGGAAGACGACAAGGGGGTATGGGCCTGAGGGGAAAAGGCCAAAGGGAAAATAGATGGGCTAGGAGAGAAAATTGGGCCTGCTGCTCTCTCTCTCCCTTGGTTTTAAACTTTTTATTCCATTTATTTTTTTTGTAGAAAACCAAATGGAAGGAAAATATGCTTTGGGGTTTGCCAACAATTCCAGAAAAATTAAGGTGAGCACATAGGTTAATTGCAACCAAAAACCCATTTTTGGAATTCAAAAACATGGAATTTTGGTACTGTTTGAATTAGCTCAACTTTAGGGTATTCTGTTATTAAATAAAATGATATTGAAAACAAAGGTTTTAATAGGGGGAACCCTATGTTAAATATAACCAAATGGAGTGGATTTGTTTTGATATCATAATAATTCAAAGTGATTCTGTTTTAGTGCTTGATTTGAATTTTAAAGGTGCTTTTGGAATTTAAATGATTGATTAAAACCAACAATTTACCAGGTGAGCATTTTGGAATAAAAAGAAAACAATTTGGTTGTTTTTATTTGAAATAACATTTTGGAAATTGTAACATCACAAGGATGAAACAAAGGGTTTGAATTTTGGTTTGAAATTCAAATAGAAAACAAAGGAAAACAAATGAAAACAGTTGGAAAACAACTGAAAACAGAGGAAAACAAATGGAAAACAAACAAAACAAATGCAATCAACATGATGCCATGATGCAAAACATAAAATAACAGATAGCAAACATTCTAATGGCTATTTTTCAGACTTGGGATGTTACAACCTCGATGCAAAACCTCTACCTTCACTTGAAAATGCCGGTGGTTTGCGAATTTCCTGACGTCTTTCCAGAAGAGTTGCCATGGATGCCTCCGGACAGAGCTGTTGAGTTCGTGATCGAACTTGAGCCAGGTACTGCTCCAATCTCTAAGCATCCTTACAAGATAGGAACTCCCGAGCTGAAGCTGTTGAAGGAACAAATTGGTATGTACATGGAAAAAGGTTACATTCAACCTAGTTCCTCGGCTTGTAGTTGCCCAACTCTGTTCGTTGCGAAGAAGGATCACACAAAGAGACTCGTTGTTGACTATCGTCCTCTTAACAAGAAAACCATCAAAAACAAGTATCCAATTCCTCGTATCGATGATCTTTTTGATCAACTTGCTGGAGCCTCAATATTCTCTAAGTTGGACTTGAGAATGGGTTACCATCAAATAAAGATCAGAAAAGAGGATATTCCAAAGACAGCCTTCACCACTCGCTACGGTCTATATGAATTCACCGTCATGTCCTTTGGTCTCACCAATGCACCGGCGACATTCTCTCGACTCATGAATTCTGTCTTCCATGAATACCTCGACAAGTTCGTTGTGGTATATCTCGATGACATTCTTGTCTACTCAAAATCCGAGGAAGAGCATGAAGAACATCTTAGTCTCACTCTCATGAAGCTTCGCGAGCATCGTCTATATGCCAAATTCTCCAAATGTGAGTTCTGGATTTCAGAAGTTGCTTACCTTGGTCATATCATCTCTGCCAAGGGCATAGCCATTGATCCAGAAAAGGTTAAAGCAATTGTTGATTGGAAACCTCCAAAGACGGTGAAGCAAGTAAGAAGTTTTCTTGGCTTGGCTAGCTATTGCCGTCGTTTCGTCCAAAACTTCTCCAAGATTGCCAAACCTCTCACTGATCTCACAAAGAAGGACAAGAAGTTCGTTTGGTCTCCACAATGTGATGAAAGTTTCAATCTCCTGAAGACTAAACTCACTTCTACACCAGTTCTGGTTGGCCCAGATCCTTCCAAACCTTTCCAGATATTCTGTGACGCTTCTCTCCAAGGTCTAGGTGCAGTTCTTATGCAAGAACGTCAAGTTGTGGCTTATGCTTCACGTCAGTTGAACGCACATGAGCTCAATTATCCCACTCATGACCTTGAACTTGCAACAGTTGTGTTTGCCCTCAAGAAATGGAGACAATACTTGTTGGGTAATCGCACTGAAATCTTTTCTGATCATAAGAGTCTGAAGTATATCTTCACTCAACCAGATCTAAACCTCAGGCAAAGGAGATGGATTGAAAAGATCAAAGACTTTGATCTTACCATTTCTTACACTCCAGGCAAGGCTAATGTTATGTCCGATGCTCTCAGTCGCAAGTCGTATTGCAACAATCTCATGATCATGGAAAGCCAACCTCCTCTTCATGAAGAATTCCAGAAGCTCAACCTTGGTCTTGTTCCTCAAGGCTATCTTGCAAACTTGACAGCCACTCCAACTCTCGAGGACAAGATTCGTTTTGAACAACTTCGTGATGCTGAAATCAAGAAGATGGTAGAACACATCAAAGAAGGCAAGGAGAAATTTAAGTCCTTCTCAATTGATGAAAAGGGAACTGTGTTCTTTGAAGGACGCATTGCAGTTCCTCAAGTTCAAAGTCTCAAAGATGTCATTCTCAAGGAGGCTCATGAAACTCCTCTCTCCATACACCCTGGAAGTACAAAGATGTACCAGGATCTCAAGACACTGTATTGGTGGCCTGGCATGAAACGTGAAATTGCTCAATACGTTTCTGAATGCGACGTTTGTCAACGTGTTAAGGCAGTCCATCAGAAAACATCCGGTCTCCTCCAACCTCTGAAAATACCTGAGTGGAAGTGGGACATGATTGAAATGGACTTCGTCACTGGTTTTCCATAGTCCAAGAGGGGCAACGATCCAATCTTCGTTGTCATTGATCGTCTCACTAAAGTAGCTCACTTCTTTGCTGTCAAAGAAACAATCTCAGCTAGCCAGTTAGCAGAGCTCTACACAGCAAAGATTGTTCCTCTTCATGGTGTTCCATTGGAAATAAGCTCAGACCGTGGAAGCATATTCACTTCTCATTTCTGGAAAATCATTCAAGAAGCGTTGGGCACCAAACTTCTGTTCAGCACAGCCTATCACCCTCAGTCTCCAGGGCAAGTCGAAAGAGTCAATCAGATTCTCGAGGATATGCTCAGAGCATGTGGTATCTCCTTTGGCATGAAATGGGAGGAATGTCTTCCATATGCTGAATTCTCCTACAACAACAGATTCCAGGCAAGCCTAGGCATGGCACCATTTGAGGCACTCTATGGCCACAGATGCAGGAGTCCAATCAATTGGTCTGGAGCTGGTGAATGTTCACTCTTAGGCCCTGACATTGTTAAGGAAGCCGAAGAGAAAGTTCGCATCATTCGTGACAATCTCAAGATTGCTCAGTCTCGTCAGAAAAGCTACTATGACAGCAAGCACAGGGATATGGTTTATGCACCTGGTGACAAAGCATATCTCCGTGTAACTCCCCTCAGAGGCACTCATCGTTTTGGTGTCAAAGGAAAGCTTGCACCAAGATACATTGGTCCTTTCAACATTCTCTCAAGGTGTGCAGAAAATGCCTATCGTCTTGAACTTCCAGAAAAACTATCCAAGGTGCACGATGTGTTTCACGTGTCACAGCTCAAGCGGTGCTTCAAAGATCCAGATCGTGCAGTTGATCATGATTCCATTGAACTGCAAGAAGATCTCTCTTATGAAGAGCATCCTGTTCGCATTCTCGATGAGACCGAGCGTAAGACTCGCAACAAGAGCACCAAGTTCTTGAAAGTGCAGTGGTCCCATCATTTTGATAAAGAGGCAACGTGGGAGACCGAAGAGGATCTTCGCAAGAAGTATCCGGACCTTTTCTCTTCTCAGTAGGAATCTCGGGGCGCGATTCCTTCAAAGGGGGCGTTTTGTAACATCCCAAGTATGAAAAACACCCTTTAGAATGTTTGCTTTTTGTTAAATTATGTTTTGCATCATGACATCATCAGCAATGCATTTGTTTTGCATTTGTTTTCATTTGATTTCATTTGTTTTCCTTTCTTTTTCTTTGTTTTCCCTTGTTTTTCTATTTGAATTTCAAACCAAATTTCAAATTTTGTTTCATACTTGTTCTGTTACAAATTTTCAAATAAAAATATTCCAATCAAAACATAAAATTGTTTCCATTAAACTATAAAGTTCAAACTATTGAATTGCTTAAGTTTCAATAATTCTTTTAACATCAAATTGAAAAACAAAAGTTTGCAAATTGGTGCTGTTACAATAAATAACCTATACAATTTTTTCCTAAATTTTTCTAACCCTAAAACCCTTCCTTTTTCTCCCTTTTCCTTTTCAGCAAAAAAAAACAAACAGAAAGAAAAAATAAAAAGAGAACGCGGGCTGGGGAGGCAGCAGGCCCAGCCCACCAGCCCACGGCCTACTTACCTGTTCATCTCTTACCTCTGTACGGCACCCCATCGGGGGTGTCCACGTCGAGCTACAGAGGAGGCAACGGCCACGGCGGCTCCTCCTCCTTTTTAACCACACCCCCGAGCTCCTCCCGTGCCCTAACCTCCTCCTCCTCCTCCTCTCTCTCTCCACCACCGCCGTTTTCTTCCTTCTTCTTCCTCTCTCTCACCCTCTGCTCCTCTCTGTATCTGAAACCCCGAGCGCCACCGCAACCTACCTCCGGCGATCACCGTCGACATGGCTATCCTCCTCGCTGGTTAAGTACGGGAATCGGGCCCCCGTACTGCCGCCGTCCTCCTCGCTTCCTCGACCAGGGCTGAGAGCCACTGGATCGCCGCCATCGTCTCCCTCCACCTCGCCGTCGTCCACTGTCCGCCACCACCGAGCCGCTGCATCGTCTACCACGGCGGTGAGCATCGCCTCCCTCTCTCTTTTCTCCTCTCTGCAACCGTGGCTCACAAGCGCACGCACACGGCACCCGTGCACGCACAGCAGCAACCGCAGCAACGCAGGCCGCCGGCGACCACCGTCTCCTCGTCGCTGTGAAGTTCAGATAACTGAATTTTGTTCCGGTTCAGTTAAACAGCGCGACTGAACCTCATACCCCCCTTAGCCCCTATACTGACAAGAACTAGAGCACAGCGCAGTGGCACCGCGCAGCGCACGCGCCCACGAGGGCGTGGGTTCGAATCCCCCCCTCGCGGATTAAAACCCAATCTTTTTCACAAAGAGCGCTGACAGGTGGGGCCCCCTGTCAGCGACTCCGCACGCCACCTAGGCGCCACGGTGGCCAGGCCCCCCTGTCAGTGGCCTAGTCTAGGTCACTGCGCGGTGTAATTCGTTTCTGCCCCATTTTCTTTTAATATCAGTCCCTGCAATTTACAGAATAGTCCCTGGTTTCAAAATACAAATAACTTTTGAATTTCAAATCCAAATAATATAAATAAAATATGTATTCTGAACCAAATTTAATTCTCCACCTGTTTAAATCATTTGTTTTCTGTTTTGAACATTTCAAATGTTTTCAAATTTCAAATTCAAACAACTCATTTCAAATTTGGTTAAATTCATAACTAATTCAAATTTAATTTAAATGCCACATATAAAATATGTTTTCTATGCCAAATTAAACCACCATTTCAAATATAAACTTTGTTTCATGTTTTGAATAATTAAAATGGGTTAAATAATTTAAACCTTGTTTAAATCATTTAAAAATTGCTAAATTCATAACTTGGTCAAATTAAATTCTTTTTGAACATATAAAATATGTTTTCAAACCAGGAAATTATAATCTTTTCAAATATGAATTTTAATTAATGTTTTGAACAAATAAAAATTCAAATAAATTCATAATTGAATTAAATTCATTTAAATCTTGTTTAAACTTGTTTAATTCATAATTAATTCATTTTAATTCCATTTTTCAACAAATGAAACATGTATTCCACCTAAAATTTGGTGTTCTTTCTAAATATGAATTTTGTTATTTATTTTGAACAATTAAAATTGGTGAAAACAACAAATGCTAGTGTAACTCCTTTACGGAGCCAATTTTTCATAACTTAATAAATAAAATTTCAAACTTGATAAACACCTTTTCAAAGTGAATCTATTGTTGTTTTCTCATTGTTTTCCTCATCCATGCATCATGCTAATCCACTTTCATATGTTGGTTATTTGTAGATCATTTAATCCAACCTTAATTCATGAGCTTTCCATATGCAATCCAAATTGCATATGGGCCCATTTAATTATGTGACCATGTCAACTAGCTTACCTTTGATGCATCAATTAAATTGTCATGCATCATCCCATGATTGTGCATTATGCCATGTTATTGATTGTTTGTCTCTCTGCGTTGTTTGTTTGCTTCTTCTCGAATAGACGACGACGTTGAGACAGACGAGGTTTACGACACTACTTCTGAGGAGTTAGCCCAGTACCGGGCTACTGAGTTTGCAGGCAAATATTCACTCACATGAACCATTGTGTCCTTTCCACACTGGATATCGATACTTTCCGTTGCCTATTCTGCTAGCCTTAAGCTTCGTTGCTTGTGTTCGATCCTATCACATGTTATCCTGTAACCCTGATATAGCCTATCCTCCACACCTATAACCCTGTTCTTGTTGCCTGTGTCTTACTAGCATGCTTAGGGTTGTTAATGCTCGAGTCTGTTGTCCGTTACTTTCTGTTATCTTATTTATTATGTTCGGGGGCTCGATGTTAAACAACAACCTGTTAATGTTTGAGGTAATGCTAATTTGATGATAAGACACCGGCAGGAGGCCGGGTATGGTTTTGAGGCCTGCTAGTGTCGAACTCAGGAAAAGTCTTTGTCCTCTGGATCCATGTTGAGCGCGCTAACCGCATGTGGGAAGCGTGTATGGGCGCCCCCCGCAACTCTGATTCGATTCGCATCTCGTCCAAATCGCCACACTTAGTTCGGGCTTTCCATTTGATGCACGCATATGCAGGTACGAACCCGAGGCCAGGGTGGAACTTTTGTAGTCGGCATTTAGGGCGGCGTGGTCTTCCAGTGCTATGAGGGTCCCCCTTTTCTTCGTGGGGGCTCGATTAGCCGCGCACGCACATCACGTGGTTCTTTGGGTTTGATGCGAAGAAGAGTTGGGTTGTGTTGAGTGCCTCGCTTGGTGGAAGTGCATTTCCAATCTGGCAGGGTATTCTTACGTGTACGGCCAAATTGGTGCACCCCTGCAGGGTTAAATCTTCTCGAGAAGCCGTGTTGTCCGCGGTTATGGATGACTTGGTGATAGGGCTGGCTAACAAGGATTAGACAACTTACTCCTAACTAATGATAACTTGACTAGTAATAGTCTTATTGACACAATAACTTGAACCTTCACTAATCCAACTGTGTGAGTTATCCTCGTATTTCTTCTTTGGATAAGGGGCGAGATCCAGGATGGGTTTGTTTGAGGTTAGTGGTAGTTGGTTACGATACGCTATCTTATCCCCTTCTTTTAGCCGGAAGTTGTAGTGTGTTTCTGTAGTTGGTTAGAGCAGCCTGCTGCCGCACTTTTGTATCACCTATTCTTCCGTTGAACCCAAAGCATCTGTACTTGGTGTGGCCGGGTACACTTTGGTATCTTGTGAGTCTTGCTTGCCAGTACTTGTCTGTACTGACCCATTTGGGGCTGTGGTTTCCGCAGACTACGTTTCCGAGGATCCCCATGGTGGCTACTACGTGGAGTATGACGAGGCTGCTGACGAGTAGACAGCGGACCCGGGCAGGATCCGAGACATCGTGGATGGGCTCCGTCTTTTCGTTTCCGGCCTCTTAGGCCTATTTGGATATTGTCTGTACTCAGACACTTTGGATGCTTCCGCTGTGATGTAATGATGAATTGTTGGGACATGTGTCCTCTAGATGATTGTATTTGCTATCTCTGCTCTAGTGAGAGCTATTTGCAACTTATTTCAATCTTTCGTGTCTTAGAGATATGTTGTGATATCACTTGTTCAAAATGCCGTTGACGTACCATGTGTGTATGTTATGAAGTACGTCAACGGAAGTAGTCGGATTTCGATGGGATGGTTTACGCAGACGATGGATAGTAGAGAATGGTTGTCACACGTTTACGTGTTGGCCTGCTCATATTGAGATGCGGGTGCCGGTATGCCCCGTAAGCCATTTATCTACTGTTTAGCGGGCTGTGAGTATCCTCTAGAAGTCCGGGTGCGACAAATAACTGCTATTCAGGTGATGGAACTGTCCATCTTGGTGATCATTTTCTCTTTTTACATGAATTATGCGAGTTGTTCAAGTGTGCAGGTATTACAATGGGCCAAGTGATGAAGAAATTATTTTCTATATCATTGACAGGACGAGCCGCCAAATGGTTCAAACTACTGAAAAATAGCCAGACTATTGGATGGGAGGAAATTGTGCCTCTCTTTTATTCTAAATTCTATCCTCCCAGTAAAATTCATAGAGATCGGAATTATATATAATTTTTTTCCTCATGATGGAGAGAGTATTTCCCAAGCATGGGGGAGATTGAAGTTACTAATTCTCAAATGCCCCATTCATGAGCTCCCAGTAATATTGTTATTAATAATTTCTATGCAAGGATTTCTTTTCATGATAAGGATTTATTGGATGCTTCTTATTCTGGATCATTTACACGTATGAAGGATGAAGCTAAATGGGATCTTCTTGACCGTATTCAAGAAAACACTGAAGGATGGGAGAATGACAAAGGTAGAAAGTCAGGTATAAATTATGATTATGAATGCATTAAAACTTGTATGTCATCCGATGATTTTCATAATGTTAGTATTGTTTATGGTCTTGATTCTCAAGTTGTTGCAAACTTATATAAGGCTTTTGCTTCTTACATTGATATTCCCAAAAAGGAATGGGATAAGTACCATGCACCTTATAAAGATACTGTTAATTGTGTTCCTGCTAGAGATATAGAAGTTCATACCGTTGATTCTATTGTGCCTAAACCTTTATATTGAGAAAATGCCTTTCCTTGCTAAGGTAAAAGAACATTCTATGTTAGCTAGTGTGGTTAATAAAAGTGCAAGGAAACCTGTAGAACCCAAGGAACAAATAACTGTAGAACCTACAGTAGCAATAGTAAAGGGCCTTGTTTCTGAAAATGTAGAAGAGGGACACATTATATTTTGTGAAGATGCTTCTAATATTGTCTCTCATCCTAGTAAATCTAGGAAACCTAGTGTTCCTGTGTTATCTGTTAGGATAGGTGATCATTGCTATTATGGTTTGTGTGATATTGGTGCTAGTTCTAGTGCTATTACTTATGAGCTTTATAAAGAAATCATGCATGAAATTGGTTCTTGTGAACTTGAAGACATTGATGTGATTTTTCAACTTGCTAATAGGGAAACTATTTCTCCGATTGGTATTGTTACAGATGTGGAGGTCTTATGTGGTAAAACTAAATATCCTGCTGATTTTCTAGTACTAGGCACTTCTCCTAGAGATACATGTCCCATTATATTTGGTAGACCTTTATTCAAAACTTGTGGTGTTTTTATAGATTGTAAAAAGGAGAAAATCCTTACAAATTTTGATGGAGCGTCTTATGAATTTAATTTCTCCAAATTTGCTAAAGCACCTTATGAAGCTAAATTACCTAATGAGAATTAAAGAGTTGAACAATTGGCTGCTATTGCTCTTTCTCCTAACAATCCTTTGCAGCAATACATGGAAGACCACGAAAGTGATGTATGTATGGAAGAAAGAAATGAAATTGATGAGATTTTCCTACATCAGCCAGCAACGCTGAAACATAATTTACCGGTGGAAGACTTGGGTACCACATTACCACCCAAGGAGGATCCTGTTTTTGATTTAAAGCCTTTGCCTGACAATCTTAAATATGCTCATATTGATGATAAGAAATTATATTCTGTTATTATTAGTTCTAAACTTTCTGGTAAAGAAAAGGAGAGATTATTGGGAATATTGAGGAAACACAGAGGTGCTATTGGTTATACTCTAGATGATTTGAAGGGGATTTCTCCTACTATATGCCAGCATGCTATTAGTATTGAACCTGATGCAAAGCCAGTTGTTGAACGTCAACGCCGTTTAAATCCTAAGATGAAGGATGTGGTAAGAAATGAGGTATTGAAACTCCTTGATGCTGATATTATTTATCCTATTGCTGATAGTAGATAGGTTAGTACTGTGCATTGTGTCCCTGATGCATGTAAAATGCATAGATGAATTTTGCATATTTTCACATGGTTTTCTATTACATATTTCATCATATAAGGGTATAATTCACTGTTTTATAGTATTTTGGGGTTAAATTACAAAGTCCCCCAACTTTTATGGAATTAACCATGTCTATCAGAAACCCAGTTTTCTATATTTTTGACGTTTTAGGGGGCAAACTTCCGCGAAATCACCTGAAAATCTGCGGGGGTCATTTTCTTGGAAGGAGAAGACTTGCGGGCGAAGGAACCACGAGAATTGGGCAAGGAGGCCCAAAAGAGGACCCTCCACGCGGCTAGATTCCTTGGCCGCGTGAGAGGCCCCTTTTTGGCTCCTGTGGCCCCAATTCCTTCCATCTTCGACTTACCGACTCCGTCTTGACCTAAAACCGACTATAAAAAGGGCCCCCCGTACCCTTACGGAGAGGAGCGCCGCCGAAACACCGAAACACCGAAACAGAGACCAGAAGTTCCAGATTGGAGGGGGAAAACTCCAGCGGGGCGCCGCCAGTGTGATCTCCTACCCCTCCAACGTCATCTCCATCGACATCTCCATGAAGAGGGAGTAGTCCACCCCAGGGCTATGGGTTTGTGGAAGTAGCACTTGTATCTCTCTCTCTCTCTCTATGTGCTTCACTAATTAGATCTGTATGAGCTGCCTCACATGATTACGTGCACCGTTGTAATTCCTATGTGGTGGATCTTTTCTATGAGTTATTGAATCTGAGATTGCAATTGTTTCTCTTGAGTTACTTGACTAGATGTATCTTATGTACCCCGTTCTTATTTGCTAGCTTTGATCAATCTAGTTCTTGAGAGCGTGTGTGGGGTGATGGGTGCATTAGTTGGAGTAACGGGGGGTGGCTAGTGCTGTGAAAGTGACAGAAGTTCAGCGATCCACTTAGGTTTTGTTAAACCTTTCTTAGTTACCTCACTAGGGACAAAAAGGAGTACCTTGTTTCCGGGGATTTGAAGTGACACTAATCAATCTCCATGACTAGATCTAGCAAGTTCTTACTTCAACTTCATGTCACATTGCTTAAAGCTATACTCTGGTTTTTCCTTAATTATCGAGGTGTTATGATTTATTTCGCATCTTGGTGGAGTATAAGAGGGATCAATATGACCGTAGAGATCTCTATGCTAGGACGTGATGCCCATATGAAAGTACTCAATGTTAAACATGTTATTGTAATCTCACATGTAATTCTTTATGTCCACCGTCTACTACTTTATTTGAGAGAATGCAAGTGTGAAATCATGAACCCCGGTCCTATTTTAAATATAAGAAAACACTCTAGTTACTTTACTGCAATTTACTTTACTTGCACTTTACTTTACTTGCATCTCCAATTCGAATTTACATTATCTCCATCACCACTTGCATCACAAAAATACAAAAACAATCCATTGCATATTTATTTTCTCATTTGCATTTAGTAGTAGATTTAATTATTGCACATTTACTTTCAGTTTTGCATTGCAATTTAGAAGTCTCACACCTTGTGCTTGACAACCACTTGGTGAGGTTGAGCGCACAAAATTCTCTACTTGTTTGCAGGATCCTGGAGGAAGCTTGGAAGACAACTGCTGAAATACTGGCTCCCCAAGAGTTCGATATAAACCCTCGAGTCACCCTCGTGGGGAAGAAGGCTTGCCACTAGCTACACACTCTGCACTTGGAGTCTCAACCTAGCCATCAAGCGTTTTTCTGGCGCCGTTGCCGGGGAGCCATAGGTGAAGGAGTTGTCCAAGGGAGCTCACAAGAAGTCTTCATCACCAACAAGGTGTGCAAACACCTAAGCTTGGGGAGGTTGCACCTACGTGAGTACCGTCCTTTCTATCTCCACCTTCTTTCAAGTAGATTGTTTTGTTTCTTGTCTTGTTTTTGTTTTTGTTTTGTTTTTGTTCTTTTTTTGTTTTGTCTTGCATATTTTATTTTAGTTTGCATTTTAGCTTTGCATTTAGTTATCTAGTTTATTTTAGTATTTCGAATTTGCCTAGTTACTTTACTTTTCAGTTTTGCATAAAAAATTAAAAACTACATAAAAACTTGGAAAATGGAGCAGAGAACTTATTGGCCATTCAGTGTTAGGAATTTCCCTCAAGAGCTAAATATTCCCGTTGAAAAATTAGAGGTAGATCCTAGTGTTATTAAAATGATTTATGAATCTCGTTTCTATGGAAAGCCTAAAGAAGACCCTTTGTTCCATCTTAAGAAAGTTAAACTCTTTCCCTACTCACTAGGAGGCAAAGCATTAGATTGGATATTAAGATGGCCTCCTAGCAATTTTACATGGGAGAGATTTAGAAGTAGAGCATATGGAATAGGGCATGGCTTTAGAGATTGGATACTTATGCATATGTTTTATAAGGGACTTTCTGAAACTTCTAGAGCCTTTTAGATAATGAATGTGGGGGATCTTTTACTAGTAATAATGCTGCAAATACCCATGTTTTGCTTGAAAGATTGCTCTTAGAGGTTAAAATTAAAAGAGAGCTTAAAAAGGCTCAAGTACCCGAGGATATTTTTGATGATCGCTATGAGATTTTTAATATGCATAATAGAAAAGGAAAAGTAGAGGAAATTATGATGCTTACTGAAATTAAGGATCCATTGCTTGATTTAGAAAAAACTAGCTTGCAAGAACTTATTGCTACTCTACAAAAATTTGCTAGTGATCCCACTATAAATGTTAATCAACCTGGCTTTGGATCTTATATTGCTAATCATGTCTTGCAAGAAAAAATTGCTAGGTATAAGAATGAGGCCATGATACCTCCTAAGCTTGGGGATGCATGGATCCCCAAGGTGCTAGTTTCAATTGGAAAATAAATTCACCATGCTATGTTAGATCTAGGTTCTAGTGTATCGTTACTCTCTAAAGCATTATATGAATTGCTAGAACTAGAAAATTTAGAAAAGTGCTCAAGTGAATTTGTACTTGCTTATAACTCTACTAGACATGCTGTAGGACAAGTAAAAGATGTTATGATTGAATTGCACATGACTTTCGTACCCGTTGATTTCATTATTATGGATATGGGGGATAAATCCCCTAATCCTATTATTTTGGGTAGACCTTTTCTTCGTACTACAGGTGCAATCATAGACTCCAAGGAAGGGAATGTCAAGTTTCAGTTCCCTCACAAGAAAAGCATGGAGCACTTCCCAAGGAAGAGGGGCACTCTGAAGAACAAGCTCCCTCATGAGCTTTATCCCTCTTGATTATCAAGTAAGTAAAGCCTAGCTATATGGCTATAAAGAAAACACTTTACGGGAGGCAACCCGGTTGTTTTTGTTTAAATTTTACTAGTGTCCTCTTTCTGTCTCAAGAGATTAGTTTTTTTTGTTTTAATTCTGGAGTTTTCAATAAAGAGTCAAGTCAAACCCATTTGGACTTATAAGTTGCTATCCTAGTGCATGAAATTTCTGTTTCAGCACGAGTCTGCTCACCGTATGATTTTACGTTTTTTATTGGTATGTCGGATTGAGCTAATTTTTTAGTATGTTCTGCAACTTTTCATCCTCTGTAAGCACAAAAATTGTCTTAATTTTTTTGACGAGTCTTGCTTAGGGAAAAACGTTCGTTTTGCTGCTGCTGCTTTTCTGGACAGATTCTGCCTTCTTTTGTTTTATGCACTCTTTGGGCTTGGGAATCGAATTTCCATGATTCTTTCAAGAAAGAGAGTGAACATAAAACATAATGAACCTTATTGTCTATCTACTGGAGCATTTGATTTGGAATTTTGCATAGCAAGCATGTGATTTGTTTGTCCTTGCTAATCTCAACCCACAGAAAAAGAATGGGAGAAACATGTTTTGTGAAGTTTTTTCACAGGGAATAGAGGAGCTGCGCCTCAAGACATCCAAGAATGGTGAAAGCCATAAGCTTGGGGATGTGATGAACACCCCACCGGAGCTACACTATTTTGGTTAGCACATGTCTACTTTCTGTTTTTCTAAGCAAAGCATTTATCGTAGAGACTTGAAGCATCTAGTTTTTGTTTTTATTTTTGTTTTGATAAGACCACCACCATCATTTTATATGATATTGAGCTACTGGAGTTTGGGGTTGGAATGTATTGGATGCTAGTATTATGACTTGGAATAGGGATGCCATGGTTGATTTGAAGAGCTACATATGTTTGCATGATTTATAGGCTTTTTATGTGTAGAAATTTGCAATAATGTTGTCTTGAGCTATCGCTTATTCATTTCCTTGATGTTAATTGCTGGTTTATTTAGTTTGTCATGAAATGAGTAGTTCTATGGACATATGCATGCATAGTAGCTGGTCAACTATCTCCCTCTTGCTAGCCCAAAAATTTAAAAATTCCAACAAGTAAAAACTTGTTTCCAACACTCCTTAGCCAAGTATTTCCAGTGAGTCCACCATATCTTCCCATTAGCTTCATTGCTATTCCCAGTATGTTCACCATGTTATTGTGTTATTTATGTTCTAAATTAAGATATTCACTTTATTAATTTTCATGGGTTGAACTTGGGATAGGATTCTCACGAACTTTTGAAGGCACACTTTACTTTTTATGCATCTAATAAACATGACCCAATAATGGGAGCCACAAGTTTTGCGTTTGACAAGTGTGTGGTTGGGAGCTAGCTATAAACGTGTATCACCGGAAAGCTTTCAACATTGCACAAAAAATTTACATTTGGTTGATATCATGTACTTTTGTTTTTGGACTCCTACCATGCCGAAATGAAATAGAGGAATGGTAAGTTTTGATGAGTAACTATCTATATGACTAGAGAAACGCATTAGGCCGCTAACCCAAGCCATGCTTTATCATGGTGGAAATTTACTTACAGCTTGAGTGACTCTACAACACATCCTATAATAAAATAAGAAGCTATGCATAATAGTGAATGAAAATAAAAAGGATGATGAGTCTACTCCGTTTGTTCATCTTGTGATTGTAACATGGGCTTGTTTCCATGTCATGGGGCAAGAGGTACCTCTTTGCGGTTCTCTATGATGTCATTAATACTTATTATGATTGTACAAAGGTTATTAGGAATCTTAAGTTGAGTAATCATGGAGTAGGTTTTCACACTCACGGGGCATGAGGCTTTCAACCACCTTGTCATTCTCATTACTTCAATACTCACAATTTTAAGATGCTATTGATAAAGGGGCAATGAGGGTCCTAGATCAATGGATACCACATTTCAATTAGTAATTTTAGTTGAATAATTTAGAGGCTAAATAGGACTTGATCATGTTTTACCTCTACTCAATTTTCTTCAAAGTGTCCACCATATTTTCTATTCTCCATTATGCTATTCTTTGACCAATATAGGATTTTATTTTTCATTTTGTGTATGCATTTGGTCCATAGTGCTTTTATTTCATTATACACTTTGTGAACTTTCATGAAGCATCTTTGCTTGCATATTTGATATTTCTTACAACATGAATTGTATATTGCTGCTCATTTCTAGTATTAATCATTTGATTATATGTAGCATGAATAATCCTCCTTGATATCCCATGATTGTTTCAATATGCAAAACCCATCTTAGTTTTATCACCTTCATACTCGAGGACGAGCATGGGTTAAGCTTGGGGATGTTGATGCATGTAAAATGCATAGATGAATTTTGCATATTTTCACATGGTTTTCTATTACATATTGCATCATATAAGGGTATAATTCAATGTTTTATAGTATTTTGGGGTTAAATTACAAAGTGCCCCAACTTTTTTGGAATTAACCCTGCCTGTCAGAAACCCCGTTTTCTATATTTTTGACGTTTTAGGGGGCAAACTTCCACGAAATCACCTGAAAATCTGCGGGGGTCATTTTCTTGGAAGGAGAAGACTTGCGGGCGAAGGATCCACGAGAATTGGTCAAGGAGGCCCAAAATAGGACCCTCCATGCGGCCAGATTCCTTGGCCGCGTGAGAGGCCCCCTTTTGGCCCCTGTGGCCCTAATTCCTTCCATCTTCGACTTACCGACTCCGTCCTAAAACCGACTATAAAAATGGTCTCCCGTACCCTAATGGAGAGGAGCGCCGCCGAAACACCGAAACACCATAACAGAGACCTGGAGTTCCAGATTGGAGGGGGGAAACTCCGGCGGGGCGCCGTCGGTGTGATCTCCTACCCCTCCAACGTCGTCTCCATCGACATCTCCATGAAGAGGGAGTAGTCCACCCCAGGGCTATGGGTTTGTGGAAGTAGCACTTGTATCTCTCTCTCTATGTGCTTCACTAATTAGATCCGTATGAGCTGCCTCACATGATTACGGGCACCGTTGTAATTTCTATGTGGTGGATCTTTTCTATGAGTTATTGAATCTGAGATTGCAATTGTTTCTCTTGAGTTATTTGAGTAGATGTATCTTATGTACCCCGTTCTTATTTGCTAGCTTTGATCAATCTAGTTCTTGAGAGCGTGTGTGGGGTGATGGGTGCATTAGTTGGAGTAACGGGGGGTGGCTAGTGTTGTGAAAGTGACAGAAGTTCAGCGATCCACTTAGGTTTTGTTAAACCTTTCTTAGTTACCTCACTAGGGATAAAAAGGAGTACCTTGTTACCGGGGATTTGAAGTGACACTAATCAATCTCCATGACTAGATCTAGAAAGTTCTTACTTCAACTTCATGTCACATTGCTTAAAGATATACTCTGGTTTTTCCTTAATTATCGAGGTGTTATGATTTATTTCGCATCTTGGTGGAGTATAAGAGGGATCAATATGACCGTAGATATCTCTATGCTAGGACGTGATGCCCATATGAAAGTACTCAATGTTAAACATGTTATTGTAATCTCACATGTAATTCTTTATGTCTACCGTCTACTACTTTATTTGAGAGAATGCAAGTGTGAAATCATGAACCCCGGTCCTATTTTAAATATAAGAAAACACTCTAGTTACTTTGCTGCACTTTACTTTACTTGCATCTCCAATTCGAATTTACATTATCTCCATCCCCACTTGCATCACAAAAATACAAAAACAATCCATTGCATATTTATTTTCTCATTTGCATTTAGTAGTAGATTTAATTATTGCACATTTACTTTCAGTTTTGCATTGCAATTTAGAAGTCTCACGCCTTGTGCTTGACAACCACTTGGTGAGGTTGAGGGCACAAAATTCTCTACTTGTTTGCAGGATCCTGGAGGAAGCTTGGAAGACAACTTCTGAAATACTGGCTCCCCAAGAGTTCGATATAAACCCTCGAGTCACCCTCGTGGGGAAGAAGGCTTGCCACTAGCTACACACTCTGCACTTGGATTCTCAACCTAGCCATCAGTCCCCAAGAAAGGAGGTATGACTGTTGTGCCAAATGAAAATAATGAACTTATTCCTCAAAGAGTAGTGGTTGGTTATAGGATGTGCATTGATTTTTGGAAGGTTAACAAAGTTACTAAGAAAGATCATTATCCTTTACCTTTTATTGATCAAATGTTAGAAAGTTGTCTAAGAAAACTCACGTTTGCTTTCTTGATTGTTATTCTGGGTTCTCTCAAATTGCTGTTAGGATGCCTGGTCAAGAGAAAACAACTTTCACTTGTCCTTATGGAACCTATGCTTATAGATGTATGCCTTTTGGTTTATGTAATTCTCCTGCTACTTTTAAAAGATGCATGTCTGCTATCTTTCATGATTTTTGTGAAGAAATTGTGGAAGTCTTCATGGATGATTTCTCCGTCTATGGAACTTCTTTTGATAATTGTTTGCAGAATCTTGATAAAGTTTTGCAGAGATGTGAGGAGACTAATCTTGTTCTTAATTGGGAGACATGCCACTTTATAGTAAATGAAGGAATTGTACTTGGACATAAAATTTCTGAAAGAGGTATTGAAGTTTATAGAGCTATAGTTGAAGCCATTGAGAAAATGCACTGTCCCAGGGATGTCAAAGGTATTCGTAGTATTCTCGGTCATGCTGGTTTCTATAGAAGGTTTATTAAAGATTTCTCTAAAAAGATTTCTCTAAAATATCAAAGCCTCTTACTAATTTTCTTCAAAAGGATGTACCTTTTGTTTTTGATGAAGATTGTAAAGAAGCTTTTGAAATTTTAAAGAAGGCTTTAATATCCGCCCCTATTGTTCAACCCCCAGATTGGAATTTACCGTTTGAAATTATGTGTGATGCTAGTGTTTATGATGTAGGTGTTGTTCTTGGACATCAGTTAGATAAAAAGCTAAATTTTATTCATTATGCTCGTAAAACTCTTGATGCTGCTCAAAAGAATTATGCTACCACTGAGAAAGAGTTCCTAGTTGTAGTTTTTGCTTGTGATAAATTTAGACAGTATATTGTTGATTCTAAACTTACTATTCATACTGATCATGCTGCTATTAAGTACCTTATGGAAAAGAAAGATGCTAAGCCTAGGATTATTAGATGGGTGCTTCCCTTACAAGAGTTTGATTTACATACCGTGGATAGGAAGGGTGCTGAAAATCCTGTTGCTGATAATTTGTCTAGATTAGAAAATATTTGTGATGATCCTATTCCTGTTAATGATAGTTTTCCTAATGAACAGTTGGCTGCAATAAAAGTGAGCTCTCAAGAGAGTCCATGGTATGCTGATTATGCTAACTTTATTGTTTCCAAGTATTTGCCTCCTACCTTTACAGCTCAGCAAAGAAGAAAATTCTTCTATGATTTAAGGAATTATTTTTGGGATGACCCACACTTATCCAAAGAAGGTGTTGATGGTATTATGCGAAGATGTTTTCCTAAAAATGAACAATGAGAGATATTGATAAAATGTCATAGCAGTGCTTATGGAGGACATCATGCTGGAGATAGAACTGCACATAAGGTTCTACAATCCGGATTTTATTGGCCTAATCTCTTTAAAGATTGCTAGAAAGTTTATTTTATCTTGTGATCAATGTCAAAGGGTTGGAAATATTTCTAGACGTAATGAAATTCCTATGAATTATTCTCTTGTTATTGAACCGTTTGATTGTTTGGGTTTTGACTTTATGGGTCCTTTCCCTCCTTCACAAGGCTACACTCATATTCTTGTTGCTGTTGATTATGTTACTAAATGGGTAGAAGTTATACCTACTAAAAGTGCTGATGGTGAAACCTCATTAAAAATTCTTAAAGACATTATTTTACCTAGGTTTGGTATGCCTAGATATCTTATGACTGATGGGGGTTCTCATTTTATTCATGGTGGTTTTAGAAAGACTCTTGCTAAATATGATGTTAATCATAGAATTGACTCACCCTATCATCCTCAAACTAGTGGGCAAGTAGAATTATCAAATAGAGAAATCAAATCCATCTTGCAAAAGACTGTTAACAAATCTAGAAAAAATTGGGCTAGTAAGCTAAATGATTCTCTGTGGGCTTATAGAACTGCTTATAAAAATCCCATGGGCATGTCTCCTTATAAAATGGTTTATGGAAAAGTTTGTCACTTGCCCTTAGAATTAGAACACAAAGCTTATTGGGCAGTGAGAGACCTAAATAGAGATTTTAAACTTGCTGGTGAGAAAAGGTTGCTTGACTTAAGTTCTTGAGATGAATGGAGGAGTGAAGCATATGAAAATGCTAAGATCTTTAAAGAGAAAGTTAAAAGGTGGCACGATAATAGAATTACTAAAAGAGAGTTTTATGTTGGTGAGAAAGTGTTATTGTATAGGTCTCGTCTCAGATTTTTTGCAGGATAATTACTCTCAAGATGGGAAGGAACTTTTGTTATCGAAGAGGTATATCGTTCGGGGGCAATTAAAATTGTTTCCCTTGAAGACAACACTTCACAAGTGGTGAATGGCCAAACACTCAAGCATTATATTTCTAGAGATCCTTATAATGAAAATGTTGATTTTATTCGAGCCATGATCCCGGAGGAATTTATTAAGAAGCATATTTCAGAAACTGCAGAGTCAGTTTTCGAATAGGTATCAGTTTTGGTAAGAAAACGTTCGCTAAACATCTCCCAACTTTTATTTTTACTGTTTTTTTGAAAATATGAAAAATTATGAGCCGGAAACGAGGTGGAGACGGAGCCCGGAGGCTCCTCACCATGCCTAGGCACGGGCCCACCCCTGACCGCGCCTGGCTATGGTGAGGACGCCTCGGAGTCCGTCTCCGACCCATTTTCACCCAGTACCTTCCTTTCGTTGTAAAACTTTTTGCTATATAATCCCCCGGACCACCCGAGGTCCGTATATCGTTTTCTCGTCTTGTTTTTGTTTCGAGCTGTTTTCCAGTCAGGAAGTGCTCTCAGTTTTAGAAGCACCATGGTCTCCGACAACAACGATAGGGGAAAGGAGCTTAAGGAAGATGACCCACAAGATCCTAAGACGGAGGAGGAGATGAAGAGTGAAGCTGAAGAAGAAGGGGAAGAAACTCCGAGTGCGCCTCGTGCTACCGTTGCAAGCATTAGAGTGGTGGCTAATCCCTTGAAGATCAAGAGAGGCGCGCGGATGAGCACCGGAGGGAAGGTTCCACGTCACTCCTTAGCTTTGAAGACACCTGCTTCGGGCATCAAGAACCACTTCCACACATCAATCCATGATTATCAGTACAAAAAGGTGCCCCATAGGGATTTTCCCTCTATGTGGGATATTAATCGTTCTAACCACGCAGGAAAGACAGTGGAGTGGGAAGTAACTCCAAAAGCGGGGATACGAAGGCCAAAAGTCACTCCAAGAGCTGGGACTCGAAGGACAACATGCTCATGAACCGTGTTGAGAACAATACGGATATGATCCGTAATCTCACCTACCTAATTGAAGAATTGAAGGAACTGGTTGAAAATCTCATTAAGGATTCGTCATCACCACCGAAGAAATAATTCGTCATTGGTTTTGGCATCCCCTTGGCTTGTTCCAAGCTTGGGGGGAGTGCCGCGGTATCGCATCACTATCTTTCATCATTTTACTTTTTCAGTAGAGTCATATCATGAGTAGAGAAGTTATCATATAGGATGGTTTGTAGTATGGAAGTATCTCTCCTTAGTTGGTTATTATTGTATCCCTTGGTGTGAGTTGCCGGTTTGAAATATTAATGAGAAGTTTCATCATTTACTTTCTGCACACCTTATTTTAGTTTTCAATTTTTGTCATATGGTTGAGCTTGTTGTTAGTATTTGGTGTCACTCTAGAGATCATCAAGTTAATCTAGTTGGTTTCGACAAACTTAGCTTGGGTCAGTAGAAATAATATTTTGAGATGCCAGTATAAGAAAGAGGAATTTGACTATTAGCTCGTAAACTTAGTATTCACAAGTTAAGATCGTTTGTGCTTTCAATGAAGATTGGATGATTGGTTTTATCATACGTATATTTGTTTGTTTTCCCTCAACTCTTATGCTTGCTACCAAGCCTTGCTAGCCAAAAGCCATGTACTGAGTATGAGCTCTACTTATGCATCCAACCCTGAACCAAAAAACCTGCCATTTGTGTCCACCATACCGTCCTATACGTGGTATTTCACCGCCACTCCAAGTAAATTGTTCGTGTGCTACCTTTAAAACCTTTAAAACTATTAAACCTGTTTTGTGCTCATGTTTTAGCTCATGAGGAAGTAGTGTTAAATTTATTATGTCTTATGTCAAGCAAGGTTCTTCCCCCCTTTCACCCAGATGAGTATGAAATATGTGTCGTCTTAATATTGCTGAGAGATGGTACCAAATATCTTGAAAAAAATAAATATAATGGATGAAGGGCACTTCCCCATGGTTGATGATTGATTGGTCGGCACCCGAGGATTCTGTTAGCCACGGTTTGTGTAAGCAAAGGTGGGGGGAAGTGCCAATGATGTGGAAAAGAGAAAAAATATCAATGGAAACCGCCCTCAAAAGACCGATAACCTTGCTTGATATGGGATATGATAAGTATTTTGTTTCCATTCGTTGACATAGACATACACCACTCTCAAACTTTATTTTCATTACCTCTGATTCATTTAAAACAAAAAGCTCTAGCACATGAGTGATCCCTGCTTCCCTCTGCGAAGGTCCTATCCTTTACTTTTATGTTGAGTCAGTAAACCCATTCCTTTCTGTCTCCAGCAAGCATTTGAGTTGTTGTGATCTCACCATCTATATGTTGATTTATTCAATCATGTTTTCTATCCTTCTTTGTTTAGCACATGCTTTATTATCTGAATGAATATTACTTTGAAAGCTATGAATCACTGTAAAAGGATTGTTATAATTAAACATGTTAAGCTCTACAATATAAGCCTTGTTATGAAGACTTCACCTAAGATAAGTATGATATCGTTAAATGTTCTCTGACCAAGAACGAAGTTTTCCATCACCAATTTTGATTCTCTCTTTTGCATCTTTGTTTGTGACTCCCATTACTCGTTTCCAGTTAAGTTATATCAGAGGAAGTTGTTGTCTATAATGATTGGGGCATAGATAAATGTGATGCTTCTTGTCCCTATTTTATTTATCGACTCTTCACTCCATAAACCTGTGGTCATGTTTACTGAGTCCAGTTTCGCTTGGGGACAAGCGAGGTCTAAGCTTGGGGGAGTTGATACGTCCATTTTGCATCACTATTTTATATCATAATTTTCTGTTATTCATTGATATATTTCATATTGGAGCATGATACTTATGTTATTTCACCTATTTTGCATGTTTTCCAATAATTGGAGAGTTGAACCCCGGAGTCAGAATTCTGCTGGAAAACGGAGCGTCGGGATACCATATTCGCGAAGATCAGAGCACCCTGGAAATCATCGGAAATTTTCTATTTCACGCGAAGACGAAGGAAGCCAAAAGGGGATCCGGAGGAGGGCCACCAAGGGCCCTCACCATGCCTAGGCACGGGGCCACCTATGGCCGCTCCTGGGGGTGGTGAGGAGGCCCTGGCCCACCTCTGGCTTGCCCTTTCGACGTACTTCATCCCCGGGAACCCTAAGACAGGGAGAATCATCGAGGAGTCTTTCCACCGCCTCTGCGGGTGATGCTCGCAGAGTTGATGGGGTTGTTGCTTCTTAATGACTTCGAATCCCTGGCAAGGTGCCAGAAATTCTTTACTCTGGATGGTGTGTTGGGAACCCCAAGAGGAGGGTGTGATGAGCAAGCGATAATAATTTCCCTCAGTTAAGAACCAAGGTTATCAATCCATTAGAAGGAAGAGGATCTCCGAAAGGTTGATGCCACTGACGGTGGTGATGGCTCACCGATGTCAGCAACAACGCGGAACCTGCACACAACACAACCAAAATACTTTGTCCCAACAGTACAGTGAGGTTGTCAATCTCACCGGTCTTGCTGAAAACAAAGATTAGTGGTTTGTTTAACAGTGTATGCTTGCAGTTATTAAAGAAAGCAGGAAATTGTAGTGGTTTGTTTAACAGTGTAGGAAAATGGACCGAGGTTCATAGGTTAACTAGTGGTGTCTCTCCATAAAAGATAGCATGTTGGGTGAACAAATTACAGCTGGGCAATTGACAAATAAAGGTTGCACCGTAGTGCACATTCATGACACGATAAAACAATAATTTCTGAGGTGACATGCTACTAACATAAACTTGATCATAAAAATTTAAAAGCATATGTACGTTGAGATCATAGAACTTCAAACAAAAACATGATAAATAGAACTTTAATAATAAAGCAAAGCAATTGCTTTTCACCATGAAGAGTATCTCAAATAAAGGATCATGAATAATAATGCAAAGAAAGATAAACGTTTGTTTCAGGTATAGAGAAAGCATGGCAAAGTGATATTTTGCTAGTCCTTAAGAGTGGGGCAAAACATAAATGCCAAGACACCTTCAAAGTTCATGAGGAAGACTAGAGAAAATAATTTAAGAAGAAACAATTTCACATCATGAAACAATTATAGATGTTTATGGGACAAATGCACATAGAACTCAGAATGGCAAAAATGCTGTCTCAACTGTGCATAAAGTTAGAAGATGGAGACTCAACATAAAAGTAAAAGAAAGGCCCTTCGCGGAGGGAAGCAGGGATCACTCATGTGCTAGAGCTTTTTATTTTATTAAACATAGGTATTAAAAGTTTGACACTGAGTGTCTATATTTTGGCAGATATATAGTAATGTCAACGAATGGTAAACAGAAAATATAGTACGTCACAAGCCAACTGGATTCACAAGAGCGGCTCCCATGTGAAGGACGCATCTGGGTAGAAGGTCATCCCTCTTTCTCTTTTGTTTACACAATTATGCTTTGACTGATAAATCAGGGGCAAAAATAGTGAAGAGAATTTATTTGCATTAATTTGGGTCTGGGCACCCCGCTCCCAGCTCTTCTATCATTTGGATAAGCGGACGAATCCACTAGTCCAGGGTGTGAAATCCAATCCACAAGTGAGATAAAGATTCTCCATTGACGTCCTCATGAGCAAAAACAGGAACATAAAGCAGGAGTAGTTTTGAAAGTGTTCGGCGCTCTCTTGGGCCTTATCCGTGCAGGCAGATAGCCAGAGAGGAGGTGGCGCGGCGACGCGCTAGAGCTCGGCAACGAGCTGCTTCTCTTTGCAAGGAAGAAGACAAAGCTCATTTTTGGAAAACCCCCAGAACTTTTGGAAATATTATACAGAGGTCCTTTTGCTGTTAAGAAATAGACAGGAATTTGAAAGTTTAGGGACCTTTTTGCAGTCAGAAAAATTGGCAAATATAGTTTTTGGAAACTATATGAAATTTCCAATCTGAACATATTTTGGTTTATCAAATTTGGAAATGTTTTGCATTCAAATTTGTAGTGCTCAGTTTAAGTGATTTTTGGGCAAGTTTTAATAAAATTCAAATTCAATTTTGGATCAAAATTTTCATGCATGATATGACATGACCACAACACCACAATGCCTATTTTAGTAAAAGTGGTATGTTACAGGTATGAAGAGTACAACAACAAGATTTTCCTTTAGAAATAAACCAATGTTTAATCGAATCAGTAGGAGAAAGAAATCACTTCTCAAGGTTGTTGACAGGTGATGTTGGCAGGTCGCACTACCAGACTCAGCAGCAACGTGGAATCTGCACACAACACAACCAAGATACTTTGCCCCAACGAAATAGTGAGGTTGTCAATCTCACCGATCTTGCTGAAAACAAAGGATTAGACGTATAGTGTGGAAAATGATGTTTGTTTGAAGTGAATAAAATGAGAACAGTGTTTGTAGTGTAAAAGAACAGTGTTTGCAGTAGGTTGTATTAACAGTGTAAAAGAATGGACCAGGGTCCACAGTTCACTAGTGGTGTCTCTCCACAATAAATAAATAACATGCTGGGTGAACTAACACAACTGGGCAATTGACAAAATAGAGGTTGCACCGTAGTGCACATACATGACACGATGATTACTATGCTATTTATTTGGGCATTACAACATGATACATAGACCATCATCCAACTGCATCTATGACTAATAATCCACCCTCAGGACGTCATCCGAGCAAACTTTAGGGTATTAAGTTACAAGCAACAGATTACTGCATTGAGTAAAGTACGTAATGTAAACAATAGAATTATCCTTAGACAAAGCATTGATGTTTTCTCCCTAGTGGCAGCAATACATCCACAACCTTACAAGTTACTGTCACTCTCTGATACGTCTCAAACGTATCTATAATTTCTGATGTTCCATGTTGTTTTCATGCCATATGCTACATGTTTTTCTATACACTTTATGTCATTTTTATGGATTTACTGGGACTAACCTATTAACAAGATGCCACAGAGCCAGTTCATGTTTTCTGCTGTTTTTGGTTTCAGAAAAGTTGTTATGGAAATATTCTCGAAATTGGAGGAAACAAAATCTCAGAGTCTTATATTTCTGTCACGTACACGGAGTCCGTAGGAGACCCGGAGGGGGAGCCCTAGAGCCACCATACCATAGGGTGGCGCACCCCCTTGGCCGCGCCACCAGATGGTGTGGCCCTCCTGGCCACCCACCGACATCGCCCTTTCGCCTATTTACGATCCTCCTCGGGTTAACCCTAAATACCCGAGCCTCCATCCACGAAAAGTTTGGTAGCCGCTGTCATCATCAACCCTAGTTTGGGAGGGTTCTGAAGCTGTCCCCGGCACCCTGCCGGGAGGGGAAATCATCACCGGAGGGATCTTTGTCACCATGCCTGCCTCCAGAGTGATGCGTGAGTAGTTCATCCTTGGACCACGGGTCCATAGAAGTAGCTATATGGTTGTCTTCTCCTCTTTATGCCACCATGTTTAGATCTTGTGAGCTTCCTAACATGATCAAGATCATCTATATGTAATGCTACATGTTGTGTTTGCTGGGATCCGCTGAATATTGAATGCTATGTCAAGTTGATTATCAATCTATCATGTTTATTTTATATATGATCTTGCATGCTCTCCGTTACTAGTAGATGCTTTGGCCAAGTTGATGCTTGTAACTCCAAGATGGAATATTATGCTCGATAGTGGGTTCATGCCTCCCTTTCATCTGTGCTCGAGTGACAAAAACGTGACGGATGGGGGATGTGATGTTGCCATTTGGGAGAAAACAACAATGTTTTCATTGTTTACATTACGCACTTTACTTAATGCAATAATCAGTTGCTTGCAACTTAATACCCGAAGTTTGATTGGATTACACTCTGAGGGTGGATTATTAGTCATAGATGTAGCTGGATAACGGTCTATGGATTATGTTCTAATGCCCGCATGAATCTCATAGTAATCATCATGTCTTGCATATGCACTACGGTGCAACCTTTATTTCTGTCAATTTCGCAGCTGTAATTTGTTTACCCATCATGTTATCTATCTTTTATGGAGAGACACCACTAGTGAACTATGCACCATGATCCATTCTTTTACATTGATAATACAACCACTGCAAACACTGTTCTTTTTACTGCAATCATTGTTTTCCTTTTATTCACTACAAACAAGTACTATTTTCATATTATACATCTAATCCTTTGTGTTAGCAAAACTGGTGAGATTGACAACCTCACTGTTTCGTTGGGGCAAAGTATCTTGGTTGTGTTGTGTGCAGATTCCACGTTGCTGCTGAGCCTGGTAGTGCGCCATGCCAACTTCAGCTATCATCAACCTTCAAAAGTGATATCTTTCTCCTACTGGTCCGATTAAAACTTGGTTTCTTACTGAGGGAAAACTTGTTGTTGTACTCTTCATACCTTCCTCTTTGGATCTCCCAACGAGCGTGTGTTCTCATGTCATCACTCTTCCAGATTACTGGTGGCATGAACCCACTATCTAGCATAAATACTCCCTCTTGGAGTCACAAGTATCAACTTGGCCAGAGCATCTACTAGAAACAAAGAGCATGCAAGATCACAAATAACATAAACATGATATATCTATAATCAACTTGACATACTATTCAATATTCCTTGGATCCCAGCAAACACAACATGTAGCATTACAATAAGATGATCTTGATCATGTTGGGTAGCTCACAAGATCTAAACATGATGGCACAAAAGAAGAGAAGACAACCATCTAGCTACTGCTATGGACCCGTAGTCCAAGGATGAACTACTCACACATCACTCTGGAGGTAGGCATGGTGATGAAGAGGCCTCTCGGTGATGATTTCCCTCTCCGGTAGGGTGCCGGGGAGAGCTTCAGAACCCTCTCGAACTAGGTTGACGATGATGGCGGCTACGGGAACTTTTCGTGGATGGAGGCTCGGGGTATTTAGGGTGTTCCCGAGGATATCAATATATAGGCGGAAGGGCGATGTCGGCGAGCGCCCAGGGGGCCCACACCACGTGGTGGCGCGCCGCCACATGTTGTGGCCACCTCCCTAGCCCCCTTCAGGTCTCCTTCGGACTACGTTTACGTGTCAGCAAAATAGCGACTTTGGCTTTTTTTCGTCCAATTCCGAGATTATTTGTAGAACAACTTTTCTGAAATAAAAAATAGCAGAAAACAGGAACTGGCGCTATGACATCTTGTCAATAGGTTAGTCCCAGAAAATGCCTAAAAATTCTATAAAGTGTATAGAAAACATGTCGCAATTGGCATAATATCAATATGGAACATTAGAAATTATAGATACGCCAGAGACGTATCACATCTCATGACTTCCAATGAGGTTATGCAACAGATGTCATCCTTTCAAGTGTAAACCAAGCTTGCTCAAGACTCTCGTGCTCGTGCTATTGGAATGCTCAAAGGGGCCTCCTTTGCTTTGAAGTCCAAAGTTGTGACCAAGGTGGTGGACAAAGAAGATGAGGTTGAATTGGAAGGAGAGTTGGCTCCTCTATAGCCCAAAGAGTATGATCTGGTTCTTAAAGACTACATGTCTCTTGCTTCCAGGAAGTTTTGGAGGAACCCACCCAAGGCCAAGTCCTTTGTTGAGAAAAAGACCAAGTAAAGTAATTCCATGGAAGGGACTCAAAGAGTGAGGTTTTGCTTCAATTGTCAAGAAAAATATCACTTTGTTTCCGAGTGCCCTTTCGAGAATAGAGAAACTCAAGGAGGAAAACTTATCCTCAAGGACAATTCAAAGCTCACACTCAAAAATCCTTTCTTCAAAAAGAACACCTTCAACAAGAAGCCAACTTCTAGGATTGTGTTGGTGACTCAATAAGAGTATGCATCCGGTGATGATGATGAAGAAGAAGAAACCACAAGTAAAGTGGCCGCCTGTCGCACCCGGACTTCTAGAGGATACTCGCAGTTCCGTTGAACAGTAGGTTGATTGGATTACGGGGCTTACCGGCACCCGCATCTCTTACGAGTAGGCCAACACACGTATGTGTGACAACCAACCCCTACTGTTCATCGTCTACGTAAACCATCCCATAGAAATCAGGATACTACCATTGACGTACTTCATACCATACACACATGGTACGTCAACGGCGTTTAATAGAATGATGGCACAACATATCTCTAAGACACAAATAAATGGAAATAAGTTGCAAATAGCTCTCACTAGAGCAGAGATAGCAAATACAATCATCCAGAGGACACATGTCCCAACATAACATCATTACATCTCAGCGGAAGCATTCAAAAGGTCTGAGTACAGACAAAATCCAAATAGGCTTAAGAAGCCGGAAACGAAAAGACGGAGCCCATCCACGATGTCTCGGATCCTGCCCAGGTCCGCTATCTACTCGTCAGCAGCCTCGTCAAACTCCACGTAGTAGCCGTCACGGGGATCCTCGTAAGCGTAGTCTGCGGAAACCACAACCCCAAAGGGTTCAGTACATAAACGTACTGGGAAGCAAGACTCACAGTTCACCAAAGTGTAACCCGTCAACACCAAGCACAGATGCTTTGGGTTCAACGGAAGAAAGGGGATATAAAAGATGCTGCAACTGGCTGCACTAACCAACTACCAAACATACTACAACTTCCGGCTATCAGAAAGGGGATAAGATAGTGTATCGTAACCAACTATAACTAACTCCAAACAAACCCATCCTGGATCTCGCCCCTTATCCAAAGAAGCGATCCGAGGATAATTCAGACGGTTGGATTAATGATGGATCAAGTTATTGTGGCAATAAAGCTATTACTAGTCAAGTTCTCATTAGTTAGGTGTAAGTTGTTCTGAGTACTTGTTAGCCAGTTCTTTCACCAAGTTAACCATAACCGCGAAAAACACGGCTTCTCGAGAAGATTTATCCCTGCAGGGGTGCACCAATTTGGCCGTACACGTAAGAATAACCCGCCAGATGGAATGCCTCCCACCAAGCGGGGCACTCAACACAACTCAACTCTTCTTCGCATCAAGCCCAAAGCACCACGTGTTGTGCGTGCGCGGCTAATCGAGCCCCACGAAGAAAAGGGGACCCTCATAGCACTGGAAGACCACGCCGCCCTAAATGCCGACTACAAAAGTTCCACCCAGGCCTCGGGTTCGTACCTGCATATGCGTGCATCAAATGGAAAACCCGAACTAAGTGTGGTGATTTGGACGAGATGTGAATCGAATCAAATTGAGGGGGGCGCCCATACACGCTTCCCACATGCGGACAGTGCGCTCATCATGGATCAGTAGACAAGACCCTTTTCCTAATTAGGGTCGACACTAGCAGGCCTCAAAACCACGCCGGGCCTCCTGCCGGTGCCTTATCAGCAAATTATTATTACCTCAAGATTAACAGGTTGTTGTTTAACATCGAGCCCCAGAACATAATAGAATATGATAACAGAAAGTAACGGGTAACAGACTCGAGCAAAACAACCCTAAGCATGCTAGTAAGACACGGGCACAAGCAATGGGGTTATAGGAGTGGAGGTGAGGCAATAACAGGGCTAAAGGATAACATGTGATAGGATCGAACAGAAGCAACGATTCATATGGCCAGCAGAATAGACAACGGAAAGTATCGGTATCCAATGTTGAAAGGAACACAGTGGTTCATGTGAGTGATAACTTGCCTGCAAACTCAGCAGCCTGGTACTGAGCTAGATCCTCAGAAGGGGTGTCGTAAGTATCGTCTGTCTCAACATCGTCGTCTATCCGAGAAGAAGCAAACAAACAACGCAGAGAACAACCAATCAATAACATGGCATAATGCACAATCATGGGATGATGCATGACAATTTAATTGATGCATCAAAATAAACTAGTTGACATGGTAACAACATGATTAAATGGACCCACATGCAATTTGGGGTTGCATATGAAAAGCCCATCAAATAAGGTTGGAATATTTGTTTTTCAACTAATCAACAGGTGAAAGTGGATTAGTATGATGCATGGATGAGGAAAACAGAAAAATAACAACAATAGAACCAATTTAAGATAAGGTTTACCAATTTTGGAATTTTAGTTATTAAGTTAAGGAATTTTGGGTTCCTTAAAGGTGTTACACAAGCATTTGTTGTTTTCAGCAATTTAAATTGTTCACAACAAATAACAAAATTCATATTTGAAAAGAACACACAATTTTAGCTGGATTACATGTTTCAAATATTGAAAAAGGAGTTAGGATGAATTTATTATGAATTAAACAAGATTAAACAAGTTTTAAATGAATTTAAAACAAGTTTGAATATTAATTGAATTTTATTTGTTCAAAACATAAATTCAAATTCATATTTGGAAAGTTTATACTTTTCTAGTTTGAAAACATATTTCATATGTTCAAAAATAATTTAATTTGAGCAAGTTATGAATTTAGCAAATTTAAATGATTTAAACAAGGTTTAAATTATTTAAACAATTTTAATTATTCAAATCATGAAACAAAAATTATATTTGAAAAGATGGTTCAAAATGGCATGGAAAACATATTTTATTTGCATTATTTGGATTAAGTATGAATTAGTTATGCAATTTTTCAAATTACAAATGAATTGTTTGAATTTGAAATTTGAATGCATTTGAATTATTCAAAACATAAAACAAATGGTTTGAAAAGATAGATAATTAAATTTGGGGCAGTGTACATATTTTACTTTTATTATTTGGAGTTATAAAATGAAAGTTATTTGCATTTTCATTTTGAGGACCATTCTGTAATTTAAAAGGGACTTAATTTGAAACAGAAAGGGTTGCAAACTTTTGTTACTCAGCAGTGGCTGGACACAACCACTGACAGAGGGTCTAGGGGCCAACGGTGGCCCGCGTGTGCTTGCGTGGCAGCACAGGCCACTGACATAGGGGGCCAGCCTGTCAGTGGCTCGCGCAAAATGTTGGTTTAATCGCGAGAGCCAGGGCTCGAACCTGGGCCCTGCGGCGCGCGCGCAAGCACTGCAACCACTGCAGTGCATTTTCGTTCTTGTCAGTATACGCGCTGCAGTGAAGATATTATTCAGTTTCGCGAATCTGAATTTTCTGCGCGCGCGCGCGACTGAACGTGACAGAGAAACGACGGTGGACGGCGGCGAGCTCCCGTGGACGGCGTGCTCGTGCTGCTGGCTCGCTGCTGTTGCTTGCGGGGGGGTGCCGCGGTGTGCAGAGAGAGAACAGGGAGGAGGAGAAGGGCACGGTGGCGTGCTCACCATCGAGGTAGGGGAAGCAGCGGCGCGGTGTGCAGAACAGCGTCGTCGACGTCGAGGACGGCGGCGTGGCTACAGGCAGTCCCGCGCGTCGTGGAGGTGTCGATGCTGTCGAGGAAGGTGAGGCGGACCGATTCCCGTGGCTAGGACGGATGGTGGCGCACGGCAGCGGCCGTTGCCATCGGAGGTTCAGACACGGCGGGTCTCCGGTGAGGTTGCAGAGGGGAGAGAGGTGGCAGCGAGAGGGTGAGCGACGGCGGAAGAGAGGGAGGAAGGTGGGACTAGGGTTTGGGCAGCGGCGCGGGGCCTAGGGGGGTAGATATAGGGGGTTGCAGGGCGCTCACGGCCGTCTGCTCGCGGCGGCGGCGACGTGGCATAGCCCGATGCCTTGCCGTACAGATAGAAGAAAGGAGGGGAGGTGCGCGAACCGGTATCGGGCCAGGGGGAAGGAAGAAAGAAGTGGGCTGGGCTGCCCCCTGGCCTGTGAGCGTTTTCTTTTTATTTTTTGATATTTCTCCTCTGTTTTTTTTTTGCAGAAAATGGAATAGGAAGAAAAATGAGGGTTTTAGAGTTAGGAAAATTTTACAAAAATTTGGGTGAGTTATTTAGGTCATCATCAAACACTTGCCAAATTCTGTTTTCAAAAAGTTCAAATTTAACTTGCTGTTTGTAAATTTGTTCAAATTTGGATTAATTTGATTATTGATTGAAATATTTGAAACAAGATTTAAATGGAATGAACCTTTAGTTTAAAAAAATTAATGGAAACAAAATATTAGAATGTTTTGGTAATTTCATAACTTTCAAATTGGGTGTTGTTTGAAATTTGATTCCAATTTAAAAGATTTTGAGATAAAGTGATTATTGCAAACAAAATTTAAATGGGGTGAACATATAGTTTTAATTGGAAGCAAAATGATTATAATTTTTGTGTAATTATCATTAATTCTAAAAGGTTGTTGTTTGAAAAAAATGTATTTGAATTTGAATAATCATTTGAATTAAGTGATTGATTAAAAGCCACCATTTTTAATAGTTGAACCTTATGGGAATAAATGGAAACAATTGGTTGTTTTTATTTGAACTTTTTATTTAAAAGGTTGTAACATAACAAGTATGAAACAAAGCATTTGAATATTGTTTGAATTTGAAAAAGAAAACAATTGGAAACAGATGCAACCAAAAGGAAAACAGATGCAAAACAAATGCAAACAATTCAATGAGTATGATGACATGATGCAAAACTCTAATTAAACAAGAAACAAACATTCTAGGGGTGTTTTCATACTTGGGATGTTACAAAACGCCCCCCCTTGAAGGAATCGCGCCCCGAGATTCCTTACTGAGAAGAGAAAAGGTCCGGATACTTCTTGCGAAGATCCTCTTCGGTCTCCCATGTTGCCTCTTTATCGGAATGATGAGACCACTGCACTTTCAAGAACTTGGTGCTCTTGTTGCGAGTCTTACGCTCGGTCTCATCGAGAATACGAACAGGGTGCTCCTCATAAGAGAGATCATCTTGCAGTTCAATGGAATCATGATCAACTGCACGATCTGAATCTTTGAAACACCTCTTGAGCTGTGACATGTGACACACATCGTGCACCTTGGATAGTTTTTCTGGAAGTTCAAGACGATAGGCATTTTCCGCACGCCTTGAGAGAATGTTGAAAGGACCAATGTATCTTGGTGCAAGCTTTCCTTTCACACCAAAACGATGAGTGCCTCTGAGGGGAGTTACACGGAGATATGCCTTGTCACCAGGTGCATAGATCATATCCCTGTGCTTGCTGTCATAGTAGCTTTTCTGACGAGACTGAGCAATCTTGAGATTGTTACGAATGATACGAACTTTCTCTTCGGCTTCCTTAACAATGTCAGGGCCTAAGAGTGAATGTTCACCAGCTCCAGACCAATTGATTGGACTCCTGCATCTGCGGCCATAGAGAGCTTCAAATGGTGCCATTCCTAGGCTTGCCTGGAAGCTGTTGTTGTAGGAGAATTAAGCATATGGAAGGCAATCCTCCCATTTCATGCCAAAGGAGAGACCACATGCTCTGAGCATATCCTCGAGAATCTGATTGACTCTTTCGACTTGCCCCTGAGACTGAGGGTGATAAGCTGTGCTGAACAGAAGTTTGGTGCCCAATGCTTCTTGAAAGCTTTTCCAGAAATGAGAAGTGAATATGCTTCCACGGTCTGAGCTTATCTCCAATGGAACACCATGAAGAGGAACAATCTTTGCTGTGTAGAGCTCTGCTAACTGGCTAGCTGAGATTGTTTCTTTGACAGCAAAGAAGTGAGCTACTTTAGTGAGACGATCAATGACAACGAAGATTGCATCGTTGCCCTTCTTGGACTTTGGAAAACCAGTGACGAAGTCCATTTCAATCATGTCCCACTTCCACTCAGGAATTTTCAGAGGTTGTAGAAGACCGGCTGTTTTCTGATGGACTGCCTTAACACGTTGACAAACGTCGCATTCAGAAACGTATTGAGCAATTTCACGTTTCATGCCAGGCCACCAATACAGCGTCTTGAGATCCTGTTACATCTTTGTACTTCCAGGGTGGATGGAGAGAGGAGTTTCATGAGCCTCCTTGAGAATGATATCTTTGAGACTTTGAACTTGAGGAACTGCAATGCGTCCTTCGAAGAACACAGTTCCTTTGTCATCAATTGAGAAGGACTTAAATTTCTCCTTGCCTTCTTTGATGTGTTCTACCATCTTCTTGATTTCAGCATCACGAAGTTGTTCAGAACGAATCTTGTCCTCGAGAGTTGGACTGGCTGTTAAGTTCGCAAGATAACCTTGAGGAACAAGACCAAGGTTGAGCTTCTGGAATTCTTCATGAAGTGGAGGTTGGCTTTCCATGATCATGAGATTATTGCAATACGACTTGCGACTGAGAGCATCGGCCATAACATTAGCCTTGCCTGGAGTGTAAGAAATGGTGAGATCAAAGTCTTTAATCTTTTCAATCCATCTCCTTTGCCTGAGGTTTAGATCTGGTTGAGTGAAGATGTATTTTAGACTCTTATGATCGGAAAAGATTTCAGTGCGATTACCCAACAAGTATTGTCTCCATTTCTTGAGGGCAAACACAACTGCTGCAAGTTCAAGATCATGTGTGGGATAATTTTGCTCATGTGCATTCAACTGACGTGAAGCATAAGCCACAACTTGACGTTCTTGCATAAGAACTGCACCTAGAACTTGGAGAGATGCATCGCAGAATATCTGGAAAGGTTTGGTAGTATCTGGGCCAACCAGAACTAGTGTAGAAGTGAGTTTAGTCTTCAGGAGATTGAAACTTTCAGCACATTGTGGAGACCAAACGAACTTCTTGTCCTTCTTTGTGAGATCAGTGAGAGGTTTTGCAATCTTGGAAAAGTTTTGGACGAGACGACGGCAATAGCTAGCCAAGCCAAGAAAACTTCTGACTTGCTTCACCGTGTTAGGAGGTTTCCAATCAACAATTGCTTTAACCTTTTCTGGATCAATGGCTATGCCCTTGGTGGAGATGACATGACCAAGGTAAGCAACTTCTGGAATCCAGAACTCACATTTGGAGAACTTGGCATATAGACGATGCTCGCGAAGTTTCATGAGAGTGAGACGAAGATGTTCTCCATGCTCTTCCTCAGATTTTGAGTATACCAGGATGTCATCGAGATATACCACAACGAACTTGTCGAGGTATTCGTGGAAGACAGAATTCATGAGTCTAGAGAATGTCGCCGGTGCATTGGTGAGACCAAAGGACATGACGGTGTATTCATATAGACCGTACCGAGTGGTGAAGGCTGTTTTTGGAATATCTTCCTTTCTGATCTTTATTTGATGGTAGCCCATTCTCAAGTCCAACTTTGAGAATATTGAGGCTCCAGCAAGTTGATCAAAAAGATCATCGATACGAGGAATTGGATACTTGTTTTTGATGGTTTTCTCGTTAAGAGGACGATAGTCAACAACGAGTCTCTTTGTTTGATCCTTCTTCGCAACGAAAAGAGTTGGGCAACCCCAAGCGGAGGAACTAGGTTGAATGTAACCTTTCCCCATGTACATACCGATTTGCTCCTTCAACAATTTCAGTTCAGGAGGAGCTATCTTGTATGGATGCTTTGAGATTGGAGCAGTACCTGGTTCAAGCTCGATCACGAACTCAAGTGCTCTGTCCGGAGGCATCCCTGGCAACTCTTCTGGAAAGACGTCAGGGAATTCACAAACCACCGGAACATTTTCAAGTAGAGGTAGAGGTTTAGCATCGAGGGTGTAAAGCTGAACATAACTTGATTCATTTGGAGAATAAACTATCTGGCCAGAAGGGTGGAACAGAGTTATTGACTTCTGAGCACAATCAATCGTAGCTTTATTGGCCTTCAACCAATCCATGCCAAGAATGACATCAATGTCAGAATTGCCAAGCAGAATGAGAGAAGCAAGGAATATGTGGCCTCCAATTAGAATTTGATTTCTGTGACTGATCTTGGACGTTTGCATAGTTGCTCCAGGGGAGTTTACCACTAGCGGGGAACCCAAACCCACAAAAGGGAGTTTAATTGATGTCGCAAAGATCTTTGACACGAAAGAATGCGATGCCCCGGTATCAAACAACACTTTAGCTGGAAAAGAGTTTACGGGGAATGTACCGAGAACGACGTCAGCAGCTTCCTCAGCTTTTTCGACCTTGACATAATTCACCCTTGCGGTCCTCCCGACAGGCCTGTTGTTGGAGTTGAAGGCTTTAGCCGGGGGAGCACGCACCATTGCCTGGTTTGTGTTGGGACGAGGTGGTGGTGGAGGTAGCTGCCTCTGAGTGCACTTGTCAGCGTAGTGCCCCGTCTGCTTGCATTTGTAGCAAGTGACGACACGAGGAGTATCTGGCCTTGGCTACCCCATTGAAAACCTCTGAGCCTGCATCTGAGCTGGGTTGGGTGGGCGGGGAGCAAAGCCTGGAGAAGCTTGGGCATATGGAGCCCTAGTGACAGCACCATTTGGCACCCAGATGCGGCGCTTCTGCGGAGGGGTGGTCATGTTGGAGGAGGAACCACCCTCACGCGAGTGCTTTCGAGACTCCTCGAACGCCTTGCGCCCATTTTCTTCATTGAGCGCGGCGTTCACGAGCTCCTCGAAGTCTTTGGTCTTGATGTTGGTGAGGGCGTACTTGAGTTCCGGGTTAAAACCTCGGCGGAACCTTGCCATCTTCTTAGCCTCAGTGGACACCTCATCACCAGCGTAACGAGCGAGGCGATTGAACTCACTCTGATAGCCAATGACGTCCAGCTTGCCCTGCTTGAGTGAGCAAAACTCTTCACGCATCCTTTCCATGAGACCATCTGGAATGTGGTGCTTGAGGAAAGCTTCCTTGAAACAGCCCCAGGTGATTGGGTATCCAGCTCTCATGGTCTGGTAGTTCTCCCACCAAGTAGCTGCCTGACCCTTCAGTAGGTAGGAGGCATACTTGACCTTATCTTCCTCAGCAACGTGAGCAATCTCCAGAGCCCTAGCGATCTCATGGATCCAGTCATCAGCATCCAGAGGCTCGCGTGTTGCCACGAAAGCTCTCGGCCCCAGACTCAGAAACTCCTTGATACTGACTCGTGGAGCGTTCTGGTTGTTGTGCTGATTAGCCTGGAACTGGGCCATCTGCGTCACGACCTGAGTCATTTGAGTCAACAGCTCCGTGATTGGCGGTGGCTCAGGCGGGTTGTTCCTTGTTGGCGGCATCCTGAATGGAAATGCATTTTAGCACAACAACAGAAAAGGATAGACTTGGTAACCGAAAGCGAGATTATTCCGACGCATGAATAGATAACCAACAGGTACATCATCACATGTTCACATACATCAGAATATCCAACACACCATAAATGGTTCGAATGCCAAAGGATAACTAAACATAGCTAAGAATGGATACATCAGTACTCCCATGCTCATCACGCAGGACGGCGGTGAGTAGTACGACGAGATGTACGGTGAGGAGCACGCCCACGAAAGTAGGTAGAACGACGATCCACATAGATCTGACGTGGCCTGAGAGCGACTCTAGGTGTGGTGAAGTACATAGCGTCGACTCCCTGTGCTCCAAAGCGTGGAATCCCAGTGTAACCAGCACCGAGGTTGAGGAGTGGACCTCTGATCGGCTCGTAACCTCCAGCATCTGGCAGACGACGACCAACTGGCTGATCGAAACGTGCAAAGCACTCATCTCCAACAAAGTCTGTTGTGTACGTCGCCAGACGAGTCAAAGCAAGATAGAGCTGCTCTCTGACTGAAGCCAACTCCTGAGATAGTGTGCCGGCAACTGCGTCACTGTGCCTCACGAACTGAGCGGTCGTGTGCAGCCTGGAGTTATCATGCTCGTAGACATCCAGGTTGTCGTAGAGAGTGAAGTGAGCTCCCTCCGAAGTGATGTAACCACGGGGGATGTGGCGATAGATAGAATCGCCAAACCCCCAGTAGTCAGCACGAAGGACGGTGAGACTCACATAAGCTGCCTGCTGCACGGCCATATCCACTGTGGAACCTACTGCCTCGTAGCGGTGGACAACGCTCATGCCATCATCTGACAGAATGTAGACGATAGCCTGGTAGTAGGTCTGGTCAAACTCTCGCTGCTGCTCGTAGACCTAGTACTCTGGTGCCCAACGGAACCCCAGATAAGTGACCATGTCTCTCAGCATCTCCAGATAACCGGCAGTGCTCTCGCAACGAGTCATCCGAACCACCTGCGGGTAGAACCTGAGATCCATCTGCAGATGATCGGGGAAGTTTTGATTAGACGCCGGTAGAAGAATTGAAGTGGAAAGCAACAACAAGGTTTCAACGGACGAAAAGGATGTTGAGAAGAACAGGATATCGAAGCAACATCGGGAAACACGAGACCAAAAACTCCTGAGGTACTATGGAAAACCCATCCGGGCTTCTAAAGGATCAATATCTACTTCTTAAGGAATAGTGGATTTGCTTCCGGGGCTTACACGCCTCCGTTCTCAATCATGAGTAGGCAACATGATAAATCATGTCACAACCACCTCCATTCCTATGGTCTAGTAGATATAACTATCCTAGAGAAACCAGGATTCGTGAAATCCTAACTTGAAAGTTTAGGTGAGAAGAGAAAACAACGTTGCACTTCCTTACCAGAAAAGGAAGGGTGGGTGGGGAAAGAAGAAAAAGAACAGAATTCCTACTCTCACGTTTCATTTTCTCTATATATCTACAAAATAGTTTCTAGACTCAACTGCGACCAGTAAAAAGGGATCCTACAGGCAGACAGGCTCTGATACCATTTGTCGCACCCGGACTTCTAGAGGATACTCGCAGTTCCGTTGAACAGTAGGTTGATTGGATTACGGGGCTTACCGGCACCCGCATCTCTTACGAGTAGGCCAACACACGTATGTGTGACAACCAACCCCTACTGTTCATCGTCTACGTAAACCATCCCATAGAAATCAGGATACTACCATTGACGTACTTCATACCATACACACATGGTACGTCAACGGCGTTTAACAGAATGATGGCACAACATATCTCTAAGACACAAATAAATGGAAATAAGTTGCAAATAGCTCTCACTAGAGCAGAGATAGCAACTACAATCATCCAGAGGACACATGTCCCAACATAACATCATTACATCTCAGCGGAAGCATTCGAAAGGTCTGAGTACAGACAAAATCCAAATAGGCTTAAGAAGCCGGAAACGAAAAGACGGAGCCCATCCACGATGTCTCGGATCCTGCCCAGGTCCGCTATCTACTCGTTAGCAGCATCGTCAAACTCCACGTAGTAGCCGTCACGGGGATCCTCGTAAGCGTAGTCTGCGGAAACCACAGCCCCAAAGGGGTCAGTACATAAACGTACTGGCAAGCAAGACTCACAGTTCACCAAAGTGTAACCCGTCAACACCAAGCACAGATGCTTTGGGTTCAACGGAAGAAAGGGGATATAAAATATGCTGCAACTGGCTGCACTAACCAACTACCGAACATACTACAACTTCCGGCTATCAGAAAGGGGATAAGATAGCGTATCGTAACCAACTATAACTAACTCCAAACAAACCCATCCTGGATCTCGCCCCTTATCCAAAGAAGCGATCCGAGGATAATTCACACGGTTGGATTAATGATGGATCAAGTTATTGTGGCAATAAAGCTATTACTAGTCAAGTTCTCATTAGTTAGGTGTAAGTTGTTCTGAGTACTTGTTAGCCAGTAATTTCACCAAGTTAACCATAACCGCGGAAAACACGGCTTCTCGAGAAGATTTATCCCTGCAGGGGTGCACCAATTTGGCCGTACACGTAAGAATAACCCGCCAGATGGAATGCCTCCCACCAAGCGGGGCACTCAACACAACTCAACTCTTCTTCGCATCAAGCCCAAAGCACCACGTGCTGTGCGTGCGCGGCTAATTGAGCCCCACGAAGAAAAGGGGACCCTCATAGCACTGGAAGACCACGCCGCCCTAAATGCCGACTACAAAAGTTCCACCCTGGCCTCGGGTTCGTACCTGCATATGTGTGCATCAAATGGATAACCCGAACTAAGTGTGGTGATTTGGACGAATAGTGCGAATCGAATCAAATTGAGGGGGGCGCCCATACACGCTTCCCACATGCGGATAGTGCGCTCATCATGGATCAGTAGACAAGACCCTTTTCCTAATTAGGGTCGACACTAGCAGGCCTCAAAACCACGTCGGGCCTCCTGCCGGTGCCTTATCAGCAAATTATTATTACCTCAAGATTAACAGGTTGTTGTTTAACATCGAGCCCCAGAACATAATAGAATATGGTAACAGAAAGTAACGGGTAACAGACTCGAGCAAAACAACCCTAAGCATGCTAGTAAGACACGGGCACAAGCAACGGGGTTATAGGAGTGGAGGTGAGGCAATAAGAGGGCTAAAGGATAACATGTGATAGGATCGAACAGAAGCAACGATTCATATGGCCAGCAGAATAGACAACGGAAAGTATCGGTATCCAATGTTGAAAGGAACACAGTGGTTCATGTGAGTGATAACTTGCCTGCAAACTCAGCAGCCTGGTACTGAGCTAGATCCTCAGAAGGGGTGTCGTAAGTATCGTCTGTCTCAACGTCGTCGTCTACCCGAGAAGAAGCAAACAAACAACACAGAGAACAACCAATCAATAACATGGCATAATGCACAATCATGGGATGATGCATGACAATTTAATTGATGCATCAAAATAAACTAGTTGACATGGTAACAACATGATTAAATGGACCCACATGCAATTTGGGGTTGCATATGAAAAGCCCATCAAATAAGGTTGGAATATTTGTTTTTCAACTAATCAACAGGTGAAAGTGGATTAGTATGATGCATGGATGAGGAAAACAGAAAAATAACAACAATAGAACCAATTTAAGATAAGGTTTACCAATTTTGGAATTTTAGTTATTAAGTTAAGGAATTTTGGGTTCCTTAAAGGTGTTACACAAGCATTTGTTGTTTTCAGCAATTTAAATTGTTCACAACAAATAACAAAATTCATATTTGAAAAGAACACACAATTTTAGGTGGATTACATGTTTCAAATATTGAAAGAGGAGTTAGGATTAATTTATTATGAATTAAGCAAGATTAAACAAGTGTTAAATGAATTTAAAACAAGTTTGAATATTAATTGAATTTTATTTGTTCAAAACATAAATTCAAATTCATATTTGGAAAGTTTATACTTTTCTAGTTTGAAAACATATTTCATATGTTCAAAAATAATTTAATTTGAGCAAGTTATGAATTTAGCAAATTTAAATGATTTAAACAAGGTTTAAATTATTTAAAAAAATTTAATTATTCAAATCATGAAACAAAAATTATATTTGAAAAGATGGTTCAAAATGGCATGGAAAACATATTTTATTTGCATTATTTGGATTAAGTATGAATTAGTTATGCAATTATTCAAATTACAAATGAATTGTTTGAATTTGAAATTTGAATGCATTTGAATTATTCAAAACATAAAACAAATGGTTTGAAAAGATAGATAATTAAATTTGGGGCAGTGTACATATTTTACTTTTATTATTTGGAGTTATAAAATGAAAGTTATTTGCATTTTCATTTTGAGGACCATTCTGTAATTTAAAAGGGACTTAATTTGAAACAGAAAGGGTTGCAAACTTTTGTTACTCAGCAGTGGCTGGACACAGCCACTGACAGAGGGTCCAGGGGCCAACGGTGGCCCGCGTGTGCTTGCGTGGCAGCACAGGCCACTGACAGAGGGGGCCAGCCTGTCAGTGGCTCGCGCAAAATGTTGGTTTAATCGCGAGAGCCAGGGCTCGAACCTGTGCCCTGCGGCGCGCGCGCAAGCACTGCAACCACTGCAGTGCGTTTTCGTTCTTGTCAGTATACGCGCTGCAGTGAAGATATTATTCAGTTTCGCGAATCTGAATTTTCTGCGCGCGCGCGCGACTGAACCTGACAGAGAAACGACGGTGGACGGCAGCGAGCTGCCGTGGACGGCGTGCTCGTGCTGCTGGCTCGCTGCTGTTGCTTGCGGGGGGGTGCCGCGGTGTGCAGAGAGAGAACAGGGAGGAGGAGAAGGGCACGGTGGCGTGCTCACCGTCGAGGTAGGGGAAGCACCGGCGCGGTGTGCAGAACAGCGTCGTCGACGTCGAGGAAGGCGGCGTGGCTACAGGCAGTCCCGCGCGTCGTGGAGGTGTCGATGCTGTCGAGGAAGGTGAGGCGGACCGATTCCTGTGGCTAGGACGGATGGTGGCGCACGGCAGCGGCGGTGGCCATCGGAGGTTCAGACACGGCGGGTCTCCGGTGAGGTTGCAGAGGGGAGAGAGGTGGCAGCGAGAGGGTGAGCGACGGCGGAAGAGAGGGAGGAAGGTGGGACTAGGGTTAGGGCAGCGGCGCGGGGCCTAGGGGGGTAGATATAGGGGGTTGCAGGGCGCTCACGGCCGTCTGCTCGCGGCAGCGGCGACGTGGCATAGCCCGATGCCTCGCCGTACAGATAGAAGAAAGGAGGGGAGGTGCGCGAACCGGTATCGGGCCAGGGGGAAGGAAGAAAGAAGTGGGCTGGGCTGCCCCCTGGCCTGTGAGCGTTTTCTTTTTATTTTTTGATTTTTCTCCTCTGTTTTTTTTTTTTTGCAGAAAATGGAATAGGAAGAAAAATGAGGGTTTTAGAGTTAGGAAAATTTTAGAAAAATTTGGGTGAGTTATTTAGGTCATCATCAAACACTTGCCAAATTCTGTTTTCAAAAAGTTCAAATTTAACTTGCTGTTTGTAAATTTGTTCATATTTGGATTAATTTGATTATTGATTGAAATATTTGAAACAAGATTTAAATGGCATGAACCTTTAGTCTAAAAAAATAAATGGAAACAAAAGATTAGAATGTTTTGGTAATTTCATAACTTTCAAATTGGGTGTTGTTTGAAATTTGATTCCAATTTAAAAGATTTCGAGATAAAGTGATTATTGCAAACAAAGTTTAAATGGGGTGAACATATAGTTTTAATTGGAAGCAAAATTATTATAATTGTTGTGTAATTATCATTAATTCCAAAAGGTTGCTGTTTGAAAAAAATGTATTTGAATTTGAATAATCATTTGAATTAAGTGATTGATTAAAAGCCACCATTTTTAATAGTTGAACCTTATGGGAATAAATGGAAACAATTGGTTGTTTTTATTTGAACTTTTTATTTAAAAGGTTGTAACATAACAAGTATGAAACAAAGCATTTGAATATTGTTTGAATTTGAAAAAGAAAACAATTGGAAACAGATGCAACCAAAAGGAAAACATATGCAAAACAAATGCAAACAATTCAATGAGTATGATGACATGATGCAAAACTCTAATTAAACAAGAAACAAACATTCTAGGGGTGTTTTCATACTTGGGATGTTACACCGCCATTGCAAGTGCATATTCATCATCTCCATATCTCTTTGAATATACCAATGAGAATCTTCCCCGCCAATCCGCAAAGTGCTTCATGGACAAGGCCACCGAGGTATTATATTATTCCATCTCTAAGATTAAAAATGAAAATTATGATCTTGCTAGTATTAGCATAGATATGAAATTGCCGCTTTGGATCTCTTTATGGCTAACTTGCAAGGTGAAAGGCAAAACAAACTTTGAGCATCTAATGAGCCAATATGGAGAGGCTCAATAGCTTCTTGAGAAGAAGGGTGAAGGTGAGAGGGAAGATGCTCTTGAAATTGCATCTCTTACCATTACTCTCGAGGAAGAGCATGAGCTTCGAGTCTCTTTTTAGGAGAAACTTGAGACTATTGAGGAGTCACATAATGAAATAAATGTCCAAACTCACTAAGAAACATGATCGAGCTATTGCTAAATATAAATTGGCTAAAAATAAAAGGTTTGAGTTTGGTGTTGGTCGTGATACACTAACTGAGGAGCTAGAGAAGCTCACCAAGGATCACAAGGCCTTGGAGAGCGAACACTCTACCCTCACCAAGTCACATGAACAACTTCAAATTCAACTAGCTCAATTTAAAGTGCCTAGTTCCTCTACTTTTTATTGTTATCATGCAAATATTCTTGAGGAAAATGCTAGGTTAAAGGAAGATCTTGCAAGAATTAAGGGCAATGAATCCACTGATGATGGTGTGGTAGTGCAAAGGCCACATAATGGAAAGCAAGGTCTTGGCTATATTGTCAAGAACAAGAAGAAGAACAAGAACTAGGCCAAGCCCAGACAAGCAACAAAGAATGTTGGTGGGAGTGGTGTTGTCATTAAGGATGAAACCACTCGTCACAACTTCATGGGAACTATCAATCCTCATTATCTTATTTTTTTCGATTATTATGGTGTTGTGTATGCAACATATGTTGTTCCTAATGTTGATTGCACTGACTTTTCTATTTGGATCCCCAAGACCCTTGTGGCTAACATGAGAGGACCCAGGAGGGGTCCTAACTCCAACCAATGATTTCTTGTAAGACTATGCTTCCGGTGGGTCTAAATGGACACTTGATAGTGGATGCACAAGTCATATGAACAGAAGCAAGAAGCTTATGACAGAGTTGAAAACAAATATAAATGAAGCAATCGTCACTTATGGAGATAAGTCAAAATCTAGGGTAATGGGTTTCGGCAAGATGGTTGTTGCTCCTAACATCGCTCTTGTAAATGTCATGCTTGTCGAATCCCTTGGTTATAATTTACTTTCAGTACGTTCTTTATGGAAGGTGGGTTTCTCCTTCATCTTTGAACCTGACCTCGTGGTACTCTTGTGGAGCAAGACTCTTGATGTTGTTTTTGTTGGGCATGTCGAAAATGAGTTGTATGTGGTAGAATTTTCGGGGTCAACCAACACTCAAGCGATGTGTCTCTTAGGAAAGGCCATCGTGGCGTGGTTGTGGCATCGCCGCTTATCCCATGTCAACATGAGAACTTTGCAAAGCCTTCACAAGGGAGGCCACATCCTCGGACTAAAATAAAATGTTTCCTTTGCCAAAGACCGTGTTTGTAGGGCTGGTGTTGAAGGAAAGATGCATGATTCTCTCCACCCAAGAAAGACTAACATTTCATCAAAGAGGATATTAGAACTTCTTCATATGGATCTCTTCGGGGCCGTGCCCGAATCTAGTCTTGGTGGGAAGAAATATTGCTTGGTGATTGTTGATGACTATTCAAGATTTACTTGGGTTTATTTCTTCAAGTTGAAGAGTCAGACCCAACAAGCCATCATCGAATTCTCCAATCAAATTCAACGTCGACACAATGTTTCCATATTGTCCATTAGAAGTTACAATGGCTTCGAGTTCAAGAACTACACCCTAAATGAGTTTTTTAGTGAAGAGGGAATTTTTCATCAACAATCCGCTGCTTATACCCCTCAGCAAAATGGTGTAGCTGAGAGGAAGAACCGAGCTCTTACGTATATGGCTAGGTCCCGGAGTATAAATCCCCTTCCTGTCTGCACTGACTCCACTGCTCCACTGTGGGGCTAGCCTCCGGTGGCGCCTCCGGTGTGGCCTCCGCTAAAAACACCTTCGGGTGCATAAGAGCGAAGACTGCAGTGGAGCCTCTGGTGAACCTCCGGTGGGCGGAACCTCCGCCAACGCCACCGGAACCTCCACCCTGAAGATTTCAGATTGAAGCAAATGAGATGCGCGCGTGCGCATAAGTGAAGACCACCGGAGCCTCCGGTGGAAACACCGGAGCCTCCAGTGCTGCGTGGACTGCACAACAGCCACTTTGGGGAAGGGGTATTTAAAGCCTTCCCCTACCTCATAAATGCTAAGCTTTTCCCATTCTCTCTCCTAGCCATTAATGAAAGCTTCAACCTCCTAGATCTCCCTCTTCAACCACGCAAACACTCCGGAACTTTGTGGAGAGCTAGAGGAGACCTAGATCTCCCTCTTCAACGCCTTCAAGTCGACCTCATAGTGGAAACGAGAATCTCCCTCACCGGAGAAGCTCATAAGGTGTGCACAACCGTGCTATTGAGGAGCGCCTAGGTGGCTCCCCACCTCTCCAACGTAGATGTACTTCTCTTGAGAAAGAACTACGGGAAACATATCCTTGTCTCCTTGTTTACACTTGTGGTTTATCTTGTTGTCTTTTGTTTTACTTCTGTTGCGTATCTTATCTTGTATCACTTAGGTTGCTCACCTAGTTGCACATCTAGAGAACCTTATCTTATCTTGCTTAGCCCTAATTAAAAGGAAAAGAAGAAAAAATGGTAGTCAGCCTATTCACCCCCCCCCCTCTAGTTGTCCATAGTGCACTTTCAATTGGTATCAGAGCCTAGGCTCTTTCTAAGGGCTTAACCGCCTAAGAGTATAATGGTCAATGAAAATGAGCCCGATGGTTCTAGTGCGGAAACCGCCAAAATGGCCGACACTATAACTGACATACAAGAAACGGTTGGAACCCTCCAAACCGAATTGTCCAAGGTTAGCTCTAGTGTTGGCTCGGAGGTTTCTAGCATAAAGAAAATGTTGGAGGCCATGATGGGGAAAACCAAGGAGTCCGAGGAACCACCTCTCACCGTCGATGATGTTAGCTCGGATGATGAGTCCATACCGGACATCGCCGAAATGGAAGCTAACATTTCTTTAGCCAAGGCGAAAGCCAAGGCAACAGGCGATAAAAAGGCTAAGAGAGGTGGGAGCTCCGAAGGCTCCAAGTCTCAGTCGGATAATGGTTCGGGGTCTAACTCAAAAGTACCACCACCTCAAAATTATGACACTATCCATCCTATTGCCACAATGCCACACATTCTAAATGTTGGACATCCTCCCATGTTTAACACTAATGAATTCTCTTCTTGAAAGTTTTATATGGAGTCTCATATTTCAGGGTCATGCACCGCCTTGTGGAGAAGTGTTCTCCATGGATTTCATCCTCATGATGCAAACAACTTGACTCCAAGATAAGACGTGGAATTTCAGCTCAACAAGACCGCTCTTGTCACTATCGAGAAGGCTCTCCCAAGAAAACATCTTGAACACATCCGCGGTATCAAGACCGCCAAGGAGGCTTCGCATAAACTTGACACCTTGTTTCAAGGAAATGCTAGCATCCAATCCTCCAAGTATGATGTGGCTCTTGACAAGTCCGAGAACTTCGTTATGCTTTCAAAGTAAAGTATGGGCACCTAGAGGGGGGTGAATAGGTGCTACGACCAATTTTAATTTTTCTTTTGATTTCGGCTTGACACAAAGGTAAATTCTCTAGATAATGCAACTAAGGTGAATTTACCTATATGACAAGGATAATGATAAACACAATGCAAGCGATAAGTAAAGGGAGTGAGGGAACGAGGTAACCAAAGTGAAGCACACGGAGACACGATGTATTCCCGAGTTCTTCCTTGTTAAGGGAGTACGTCTCGTTGGAGGGCTGTGAGCTCGCCACGAAGGCCTACTCAACGCCACAAAGGCCTCACCCTATTCTCCGATGAACTCCGCCACAAAGGCCTAGTTCACCTTCCACTATTGAACCCCTTTGAGGCGGGGATCGAGTCCTTTACAAACAACTTGGGGCACACACCCACAACCAAATTGGGGGATCCCAACTCTTCTTGAATCACCAACAAGTAACAAGATTCCTAGGTTCTCCACAAGAGGAAACCCTAGGCTAGATCCCTCTAGCTAGAGAGGGGGAAATGAAGAACGAGTCGGTGAAGATGTAGATCCGGGTCTTATCCTTCAATCCTCCAAGTATCAAAGAGTTTGGGTGGAGGGTGTCGTGGGATTATCACGGCAGACGTTACCGGGGGTAACTGATCTTGGGGCAAGACGACACAGGCGTTTGGGAGAGGGTTTAGCTCAGAGGAAAACATGATGGAACTCGATCTGGTAGCCGGCAATCAAGTCGCCGAGTCTCCGATCTCAATATATTAACTCGATCTCTCGTATACACTGGATGCTCGATATCAAGCGGTACTACTAGGGTTCTTAGATCCCTCTCAACTAGACCTGGGGGTTGGTTTATAAAGCACCCGTACCCTCCTGGCTTGCTCTCCAAGGCGTACCCTGACTCCTACCCGGACACCGCATACAAACTCTAACTTTCCTTTACCGTGACCCACAATCCGGGTTACGAGACCTACAAACTTGGGCCTTCCAGAAGTTTCTTTACCCTTAGCCGGATCTTGCGCAGCGTCCTTTGGGCCGGGTTATGCCTTGGAGTTGGCCTACCGGGTTAGCATCCCTCCATCAGTAGTCCCCAGAATAGCTTGGGCTTCACGGACCCTTCCTTGAAGCGCTTGCTATTCCCTGAAAAAACATCAAATGCCCAAATGCATGAAGGCTGGGTTAAAACGCTTCGATAAACAGCTAGGCCCAACTCCATGGTGGTCATATGGTAACCCGGCTCCTCTCCAAATACCCGGCTTAACTTTCCGGGTCTAAGCCCTGATAAAAGTGTCAAGATCCTGCACTTTACTCGATAATTGATCTTGATATTATGAAGAATATCTCCTTCTTATTTCTGCCCAGATATCACGTTCAACACTTAAAGCGTATTTCGCAAAACTCAAACAGATAGCCGTTACTCCGTAATCCCCGGCTCCCGCTCGTGGAACCAAACTTATCCACATGAACCATTATAAATATGCTCGTAGGGGTAACCCTAACCCCTACGGCTCACTTCCCCCCATTCCTCTTCCTGTCTTCCTCCGTGCTCAAGCTCACAGAGCGCCACCACGGAAATCCCGCGCGCATCACCGGAGCCTATTGGCCGCCGGCTACGCTCCGCCACAGCGCACTCTGCACCGCCGCCAAGATCCGCCGCCAAACCCCCAACCGGCCCGTCGGGAATCGCAAAGGGGCACCAAACTTGCGCGATTTGCCTCCGTCGAGCTTCACTTCGATCTCCTCCAGTAAGCCTCCCATACCCGTTAACTGGCCTCCGCAATTTCTTGATTTTCTTCAGATTAGATCTAGGTCAACCCGCCGGTCATTTTCCCGGTCATGCCGAATTAAGTTGCTTGTACTCACTCTAGTTCACCCAATGGATTGGATACTAACTTTACTTTACTTCCCTACCGCCCATAGCTGTTAATTTTGCCACAAATCCAGAAATGGAATCTCTAGCCTGGGCTCGGGCCGCCCAATTTTTCCGCCCTCACCTCTATCATCCGGAAAATCTTCCCTTTTCCGACTCCCTTTATTTGTAGTAGGTACCTGTGTAACCATCTATCACCCTCGAACATCCATTCAATGCATAATCCTTCATGATTTTTATAATGATGCTTGATACCCGGATAGCTTGAACCTTGCTCCACGAAATGACACCCGGATAGTATGTAACTTCCATATTGTCTCGATGCCACTCACCAATACTCGACCAGTTTATGGTTTCCGGGTCTTATTCCTTGTATCCCTCTACCTTGTGCTTTGCAGGTCAATCACATGGCTCCCAAAAAGCAGGGAAAAACACCAGCCAAGGCCAAGACCACCAATTCCATATCCGCCAACTGGGCGCGATCTTCGGTCACCAAGGCCAAGTTAGAAGAACTGGCCGAGTTAGGAGTTCTGCCCCCTCAAAAGGAAATCCACTGGAGGGTGCCGGGCAACGAGACCCGGCCTACCCCGGCGAAGGACGAGGTAATATGTTTTGTGGAACACGTGACCCGGGGCTTCCGTCCTCCGGGTCATCCTTTCTTCCGTGATATTCTAAGCCATTATGGCCTTCGCATTTTTGACATAGGGCCAAATTCCGTATTAAATATCTCCCACTTCATCGTTCTCTCCGAGTCATACTTGTGCACCCCGCCAAGTTTGGCTCTTTTTGTCGAGCTTTTCCAGTGCAAACCGTGCCGCGAAAGCGGTGACGGGGCACTTCTCGCTTGCGGCGGGGTTTCTATCCAGCGCCGCAAGAATTCTCTGATGCCACCCCTCACCCTCAACTCCCACGTCAAACACTGGCAACTCTCGTACTTCTATTGCCGAGACACCTCCCCACCAGGCCAAAAGAAACTGCCGGGTTACTCGGAGGGCCTTCTTGATATCTCCGAGTCTTTTAATGCCTTCGCCCCTGACTCGGACAGGGAGGCCATCCGGCCTTTACTAGCCAAAATCTCTGTTCTGTCGGCCCAAGGTCTCATTGGGCTTAACCTGGTGAAAACTTGGGTCGATTTCCGGATCCAACCCAACTCCATCCGCACTAAGTTAATGTGCGAGTATTCAGGGCACGCCACGGACTCGCTCCGGTACTCCACCCACAGCTTTCCAGCCGGAGATACCAACAAAACTATCAAGAGCTTCTTGACAGAGAAGATGGAGGTAATCCGGAACATAGCCGGGTTAGAACCCTTCACTCGTGAGAACCCAGCCCCCAAGGTAAAGACTCGGTTTTCATACTCTTTCTTTCACACCTTCCACTCGATATGACTAATAACCCTTATTCTTATACCTTCCTCCCAGGCTGATGATCCCTTTTGGAAGATTGAAACTCCTCCTAACTCCGAAAACCCATAGGAGCAAGAGGATGGCATTAACTCGGATGAAGGTACGTTTCGAACTTCACGTAATTCCCTTGAGTTCATCGTATCCCGTTCTTCATTTTCCAACTGTGACCTTGATAACTTCCAGAGTCAGAGGACAAGGACGAAGGAGAAGAGACTGACGGTAAAGTAGAATCCGCCAGTGATGAGGAGGAGGTGGAGCCGACAGTCAAAGTCGGATCTAAGAGAAAACCCCGAGGGGCCGCCCTCAAGGTTTCATATCGCCTCCTTGCATTCAATTCGTATTCCTTTGATGATATACATGAGCTAACTTGACGCTATTCCACTGGCCATATTTGAAGGAGTCGCCCATGACCAAGCGCAGAGCGACTCGAAATTACCCGGGTGATGACTCTCTTAACCCGGGTATTTCATTGTCTCCGACTCGGCGCGCTGGTATTTACCCTATCCTTTCTCGGATGAAACAATCTTCCTGAACCATTCCCTTATGAAATCTTGCTTGATACTTTTCAGTTTCGCCCGGGTCCAGTAGCGAATTCCCTTTGGACTTTGCGGTGAATACCGGGTAAAATACCTTTCCTGATGTTCTATCACATTTTCATCACCCTTTCCTGATTGTACACTAACTGCTCACTCCTACTATCTATAGGGCCACGGTCGTTATTAGCGACCAAGAGGATATGGAGACCGATGACCCGGGTAAGGGGAACCTGGCTGATAAGACAACAGCCGCGTCTAGCGGCGAAGAACAAGCGTCACCAATAAACCCGGCCAGACAAGAAGCCGAGTATCCGATAGCCTCTCATGCAAGCAAGAAGGGCAAAACTGCAACTCTGGGTGCGGGAGAGGGAGCATCGGATTCCGACATTCGAATGACCCGGAGGCCGCCTTCTGCTAAGAAGAAAACTCCTTCTCCGAGGTTCCAAGGCCCCGGGTCCTCTAATACGGGTAATGATACCTTTGATGAACTGATGAGCGCTCTCCTCAATATGAAGACCTCAGAGAGCAATATTCTGGAGCGCATGGCCGCCGAGCACCAGGTAACAACACTTGATATCTCACAGTATACACTTAGTCCCCAAGTTCCGAGCATAACTTTGTTGAAGTTATGCTTGGTACTTTATTCAATAGTCGGCTTGCCATGATACCCGACTGATACTTGTGCCCCTTGTTCTTTACAGGCACAGATGACCCGGTCTGACGAAGTTTTGCTCAAGACCGAACAACTTCTTCTTGCGGAGGTGAAGCGTAGAGAAGCCCTTGAGGCTGACATGGAAACCTTGAAGAAGGATGTTTCTAAATACAAGAAGAAGTGCACTACTGCTCAAACCGCACTGAAAAAATTATCGGACCAGGTTACCGATACCTACCGCATCTTGCTTAGTAAGTTTTTGCTGCCGACTGACTTCATGCCTTTACTTTATTATATGATACTCAGGATTACTGATACGTTCTTCCTTTGTTTCAACTGTAGGTGCCAACCTTGCGGCCCCAGAGGAGGATGCCATTGCCAAGGCTAGAACCTTAAAGACTGTGCTCTGGACTTTCTTTGCCGGCACGAAGTTTATATTGGATGCCGTGAAGTGGCCTACTGAGGTATATCCGGGTGAAGAAAATCTCATCCAAGCCTGCTCCACTGTGCCTGCCTGGATTGAAATCTGGAAACGCTCGGCATGCCGGATTGGTATGACCCGGGCCTTTACCCTGGCCAAGGCTTACTTTCCGAAGCTTGATCCGGCAAAGGTAATATCCGGATTTCCAGAATTCAAGGCAGATGGTTCCAAGTTTACACCCAAGGACTTCAAGGCCATACAGTCCGCAGTGCGTCACTCGGCCACCACTTTGGCCGATAGTATGGATCTGAACACAATTATGAGCGCATACGATGCTGAAGGCAAAATCGTTACAGAGGACGCACCCCCGCCCTTTGATGTTTTGGAGAAATGGGCTGCTGACTCGGCCAGGAAGAGGGAAGAAACTGCAAAGAGAGAGGCCGAGTTAGGATCAGGGCCAACCACCTCTACACCAGCTGTTCTTCCGCCTGTCCGTCCTGCCTCGAAGAATCCGGGTGATGATGCCGATAAAGCCAAAGAGCAAGTCCAGGAGCAAGACCCGGAGGCCAAGGGCAAAGATGTGGACCCTACTCAGGAAGCCGAATAGGCAGTTGCCATCGAAATACCTCGATCGTCTGATACTTTTATTCGAAACAAGTATTCTTTTGACGGTGCGCCTGTGCACCCTTAATATTGGTGTCGCAACTTGCAATGCACTTTTAATTCTGTGATGCACTTCGTGCCTTTCTAGGCTTTTTGATGAACTTGATACTTGTCTATCTTATTCCTGATAATCCAACTTTCTTTTCATTTCTTTTTATTCCCCTCCTTATTTCCGAGTATCGTGAGTTTTGACAGGTGGACTTTTCTTTAAGTCCCCAAGTCCCCACGACTCAGACATTGGGGTCTTTCGAGCTTAGCAACGAAATAACTTGATCCTGCTTCGAAACGCACAGTCCCCAAGGCCCGAATATCCGAGTCTGTGGTGTGTGGTCTTTTCGAAGAGAACAAACTTGTTGTTGCTAAGCCGAAACCCGGAATTATTTCATACAGATAATGAAGTTATGCTTGATAAACGTTGAGTTTCCAGCTATTAGCCTTGTACTCTGCATAACTTGTGGTTTAGATGACCCTTTTGACTATCTTGTACTGTAAGCCGGCTTTCGCGTGGATACCATGTTGTTACATCTATACGAAAACAGGGTCAGGCAAGTCCCATTGGGCTTCATGGCTGATTGTAATCGTAAGCGAGCAAATCATGCCACTTTAGTGCGAGTCACATCGAGCTTAAGTAAGAAAAGTCAAGAAAATTTGGCTCCTTTGTCCGGTTATAAGATTGCAGCCGTACTCGTTTGCGAGTAATCGGCCCTTATAACTCATAGGCATCAAGGCCGGGTCTTTGGGTTTGTGGCCGTGCTATTTAAGCAATCAGCCCCCGAGACCTATATATATTCAACATACTTAATGATACTGATGTATTGGTAGCAGTGGATACTACTAACCTGTAACTGAAGTAAAGATCGTAACAAAATAGGACTTGATAACCATCTCTTTATTGATACGAGAAAGTTTGGATCAGCAGGCCGCCTCATTAAAAACCTTCCAGTCCCCTTAGGTACCCTGGGTAGGAAAAGAGCGCGTCTGAAACCTGCTGCCCGTTACATTGTTTTTAGTTCTTCTTGGGAACCGGTCCCGGGCTGACGTGACCGATACACATTCTCCATTTGCTGGACTTTTTCATGATGAGTACCGGGTTTACTAGCCAACCCGGGTGAGGTGTTTCCATAACGCGGCTGGTTGTGAGCGGCCGTGCAATTTCTTCTCCTATGGCAGATTGTTTGGGGGAATCATCCTTGACAAAAGCCACCATCTTAGCATCTTGTGCTGCCTTGGACTTTGCTCTTTCGCCTTCAGTACTCGGCCTTTTTGATGTGGTTCTGTCCTCGGGGTCTTCTTGAGACCGGTAATGCTTGAGCTCCTCTTTTCTACAGGCTTGCTCGGCCATTGCTGCGTCTCCTTCATCGCATTCAGCTGCTATGTCTCGATTTCCATGTATGGTAATGGTCTTCTTAGGACCCGGGATTTTTAGCTGTAGATACACGTAACACGGCCTAGCCATGAATCTGGCATAAGCCGGCCTTCCGAATAACGCGTGATAAGGGCTGCGCAACTTGACCACCTCAAAAGTGAGCCACTCAACTCGATAGTTATCCTTTGATTCCCCAAAAGCTACCTCCAATGCGATTTTTCCCTCGGGGCACGCTGAATGACCCGGCACTATCCCATGAAAAATTGTTGAGCTTTTTTGTAGCTGAGACTCCTTGAGGCCCATGCGTAAGAAGGTTTCCCAATACAGTATATTGATGCTACTTCCACCATCCATCAAAACCTTTTTCAGCTCATACCCATTGACCTGCGGTGCGACTACTAATGCTAAGACTCCCGGGTGTTCTACTCTCTCCGGGTGGTCCCTTCTGCTCCATGTTACATCCTGTTCTGACCATCTCAGGTATCTCGGGACCGCCGAAGAAACTGAATTGACCGCTTGTTTCAGTATCTTTTTGTCCTTGTTAGAACCTCCTGTGGTATGCACGTGATATTGACCCAACTGTTTGGGGTTAGCCTGGAAACCTCCTGCTCCCCCTTGGTTATTACCTTGATTTCCAGCTGCCGGGTTACCGGCTGGGGGTGGGCCGTTGCCCGGGTTTCCACCTGGACCCGGTCCTCCTCCCCTTCCTGCACCTCGCATGGCTCTGTTCACTTCCTCATTCTTCCATCTCTGTAGGTCGGCGCACTGCTCCAAGGAGTGGTTAGCTGGCCTACCGTTCCTGCTGTGCTTCGGGCATGCCATTCTGAATATGTCCCAATTATTACTCAGCCTTGGTGGCCCTTGATAATTTCCTCCATTGTGATTTCCAGCATTGAAATTTCCTTCTGCCCTGGGTCTGGAAGATCCAGCTTCAGTATTGGCGACAAACTCGGAGCCTCCTTCAAACGGACGCTTGTTCTGGCTGTTGTTACCCGGCGTTGATCCGTTGCCGGTTCTTCCGTTACTACTCGTGTTTGCTTTTGCTTTTTTATCATCAGTTTCCTCTTCCGTAGTGTCCGTTGCGGCATGTTTGTTGCATGCATCCATCAATTCTCCCATTGTAACCTCCGAAGCATTCCGACTAGATTTCATGCGAGTTAACTTTTGTACTAAAGGTGTGTACTTGCAGGTCTTTGCCATAGCTTGCAGCGCATCCTTGGGCTGAATATCCGTAGACGAATGAAGAATTTCCATAACCCGGCGGACCCAGCTGCGCGCCGATTCTCCCTTCTTCTGAACACATCGCTCTAAGTCGTCAATAGTGAATAACTTTCTACACGTCTCGTGAAAGTGTTTGATAAACGCAGTTTTCAATTCTTCCCATGACTTAATAGATCCTTCCGGCAGATTGGCGAACCATAACTTTGCTGCTCCCTCTGACATCATTAGATACATGAATTTGGCTTGAAGATTCTCGGACGCATTGCGAATCGACATGGCCATCTCATAGCTGCTCAACCATGTTTCCGGATCCATAGTCGGCTCATAATTCACCACTTTACCCGGTTCTTTGAACTTTTCCGGGTAAGTTTCAGCTCTGATGCTATCCGAAAGACACTTAGGCCCTGCAAGAATGGTTGAAGCTGGTCTTACTCGGGAAACATGTGATCCTGCAGGGGGTACAGCTGGCTGCGGTACCGCTGGTGGCCCATGTGCCGCAGACCCGGCCACGGCTCTCCTGGCTCTGGAACTATCCACGATGGCCTGTGCTGCTGATGCTGCTGGGACTGCCTGAATGTGTGGAGGAGGCGACATTTGCTGCTGCTCTTCCCTCCGCCGTGCCGAACTTGTTTGGATGTTTCCAGCGTTACCTTGTTGTTGGCTGACATATGGCGTCCCATGCATTCCACTTCTGTGATCCGAGTAATTAACCTGTTGCGCCACCGCGGTGCGCAGCATATCTATCGCCCGCCGGGTCTCCTCTGCGTGGGGTGACTCTCTCACGGGGATTTGATTTAGTGCAAGCGTTGCCGCGTACACGTTGTCCATGGGATTTTTGTAATGACCCGCTGGTGTGCGAAAACGCGATGGTGGCGGTGGTACAGTATTGCCGGCAGTAACTCCAGTCTGTGGTGCAGGTAATCCGGCCTGCGTATCTACCGGTTGTGCTCCTCCGGTTGTCGGCTGAGGGGCGGTTCCTTGATTTGCCGCTGGAATCGGCTGATCCTGAGGCGTGATAAATAGTGCGGCCGGGTTTATGACTCCTCCCAATGCTGGTAATCTAGTTTGGTGCCTTTGATGTATTCTAGTCGTTTCCTCTCGGAGCCGAGTTTCCAGTGCATCCAGCTCGCGTTGCCGTGTGGCCATCCCTTGCCTTTCTGCTTCTACTTGCCTTCTCTGCTGCTCCAATGCACGACGGGCTACGTCCAAATCCCTAACACGTTCCGCCGCGTTCTCTGGAGTGATAACTGTGGCAAGAACCGTCGGATCTAGGATCAGATTGTTGTCGAACAAGGCCGGGTGTTGCGGATTGGAAGGACCCGCTCCTGGTGTCCGGTTTGCTAGGAATCCGAACGTGTTCGCGTGTAGCTCGTTTTCTGGTGCTTGACTGGTAACCGATGCCGACTCTCCGTCAACCTGGGCCAAAACCGTGTTTCCGTTAGCCGGCCCCTGCTGCCGGGTTAATGCTTGTGCTGACCCGGCCGCGGCCGCGGTTACTGTAACACCTGGGGTGTTACCCTATTAGAGAGTGTTTGTTTTCTTTTTGCTTGCATCATATGCATCACATGAGCATTGCATTCTGTTCTTTTTTCAAAACAATTTGAATTCAATAATGTTGGTATTGTTGCTTGAACTTGTTAAATAAAACTTTGTTATTTCCAAAATTCCCAAAATCAAAACATTATTTGAAATTCCACTCACCACTTAAACATCAAACTAATATACCAATTTTGAAATCATTAACTAACCTTTGCTTTGTTTTTTTGTTTTGCAACTTAATAAAAGTAATTATCAAAATACAAACCTCAAACCCTATTTGGACATTTTCAACTAAACAACTTTAATTCAATTAAAATTTTCCACCTTGTGAAAATAATGCTAACCTTGCTTTCATTTCATGTTTTGGAAAAGTAATAAAATTATTTAATGAAATAAACCACCCCAAAACCCATATCCTTTCTCTCTCCCTTCTATTTCTTTTTACAAAAAAAAAATCAATTAAAAGGAAAATCCCAAAGGAGAGGGCAGCCCAACCCTTTTCCTTTCTCTTCTCCACCTCAGCCCAATTTTTCCCCAGCCCACCTCTCTGCCCAAGCCCATTTTCTTTTTTTCCCACTTCTAGCCCAGTACCTGTTCGATTCCTTGTCGTCTTCCTCCTTCCCTGATGTCATCATGGTACGACAACAGGAGAACCATCGATGATCGATCCCCACCCCCTGGATGCTTGCCGTACCCTTGCTCCTCTCCCTTATAACCACCACCAACCCTAACCCTAGCTAGTCCCATCCACCATCGCCGCCGTCCCCTCTAGTTCTCCCTCCTCTCTGCTTTTTTTTTTTCGTTGCCTGAACCACCGAAAACCTGCACCTTCTGAACCACCGTCAGACCACCTCCCTGTACCCTCACCGCCGGTAGCCCACGGTCACCTCGAGGAGGGTCCACGGCCGGGAATGAGACCGCGGCATCCTCCTGAAGCTCCCCAGGCCCTCGCCGCTTGCTGGGATCCGCCGTGGGAGGCGCGCCATCGCCGGCAAACGGCGCAGTTGCTTCCTCGACGACGAGCAGCGAGCAGCGAGGTGAGCGCTCCTACCCTGTCCTTTCCCCCCCTCCTTTTGATCGCCTCCACACCCACGTATCTGCACGCACCACCCACGAGCGGCAACACGAGCCTGTAGGGCGCCGCTGTCCGCCGGCGAGCAGCGATCGGTTGCGGAAGGTTTTGGTCCTTCAGTTTCGTCAGAAACGAAAGCTCTTCAGCAGACCTGCTCAAAACGTAACCACCCCTCTCTGTATCACAACAGCGACCGCACCGCAGTGGTATTGCGACCGCGCGCGCGAGCAACGCGTCCCGGGATCAAATCCCCCGGCCGCGCAAATCTTTTTCGTGAACCTTCCCGCGAGCCTGACCCCACCCGTCAGCCGCGGTGGCAGCCACGCAAGCTTTTGTCCAGTGCCACGCTGGCTAGGCCCACGGGGCAGAGGCAGTGGTTAGCTAACATCTCGGTAACAAAAGGATTTCTGCGAAATTCCAACAATTCCAAAATCCTTTTAAATAGCAGAATTCAAACCAAACTTCAAAATTCAATATCTTTTGTTCTGTATTTCCAATAACTAAAAGTTTTATATGAATTCTGATCCAAATTTCCTAACCTTTCCAAATATCCAACTTGTGTTCTGTTTTGAACTTTCAAATTACATTTCAAATTCAAATTTAAATCATTCAATTGTATTTTGCTAAAATCAATAACTAATTATTCCTAAATCCAAATCATGCAATTAAAATATGTTTTCCATACCATTTCATCTCACCTTTGCCAATGTAAATTTTGTTTTCTGTTTTGAATAATTAAAATTGCCTAAACACTTTAAATCTTGTTTAATTCAATTAAAAATTGTCTAATATTGTTTAATTCATAATTAAATAATCCTAATTCCTATTTCAACATGTGAAACATGTAATCCAACTAAAATTTGATGTTCTTTTCAAATATAAACTTTGCTATCTGTTTTGAACAATTAAACTTGATGAAAACAACAATTGTTTGTGTGACATGTTTAAGTAACCAAAATTTCCAATCTTAACCAATAATTTCCAAACTTGTTAAACCTTATTTCAATTGGTTCTATTGTTGTTATTTTGTTGCTTTCCTCATCCATGCATCATGCTAATCCACCTTCACCTGTTGATTAGTAGGAAAACAGTTGCTTCAACCATAATCCATGGGCTGTTCATATGCAACTCAAATTGCATATGGGTCCATTTAACTTTGTTTATCTTGTCAACTAGTTTACTTTGATGCATCTTTAAACTTGTCATGCATCCATATCTTGATCATGCTGGATCTTTTGCCGTAGTAGTAATTGTTGCATTCCGGTGTTTGTTCGAGGTTCGTTGCTTCTTCTCGGATAGGACGTTGAGATGATGTGAGCAACGACAAGTTCTGCTACCTTGCGGGATCTCAGGCAAGTATACTCGCTTGCATGCCAAATGGCTGCCTTTCATCACTTGTTACCGATTCTTTCCGTTGATTCTTTTCTGCTAGCCTTAGTGGTAGTTGTTTCTGTTACGAACCCATCACATGAATCCCTTAACCTTGATATTGCCTCACCTCCATACCTACAGCCTTTTTTGTGCCTGTTCTTATCTAGCATGATTAGAGTTGCTTTTGCTCGAGCTTGTTGTCGGTTACTTCTTTTACTATCGTACTATCATTGTTGTTACCGTTCCGGGGGCTCGAAATGTTAATCAATCAATCCTGTTAATGCTACTGTTAATAATAATTTGATGATAAGGCACCGGCGGGAGGCCCTTTGAGGTTTTGAGGCCCGCTAGTGTCGACCCTAATAGGAAAAGGGTCTTGTCTACTGATCCATGATGAGCGCACTACCCGCATGTGGGAAGCGAGTATGGGCGCCCCCCTCAACTGACTCGATTCGCATCTCGTCCAAATCGCCGTACTAGTTCGGGTGTTCCATTTGCTGCATCATATGCAGGTACGAACCCTTGGCGCCAGGGTGGAACTTTTGTAGTCGGCATTTAGGGCGGCGTGGTCTTCCAGTGCTATGAGGGTCCCCTTTTCTTCGTGGGGCTCGATTAGCCGCGCACGCACAGCACGCGGTGCTTTGGGCTTGATGCGAAGAAGGGTTGGTTGTGTAGAGTACCCCGCTTGGTGGGAGGCATCCCATCTGGCGGGTTATTCTTGCGTGTATGGTTACTATGGTGCACCTCTGCAGGGTAAATCTTCTCGAGAAGCCGTGTTTTCCGCGGTTATGGATTACTTGGTGAAAGTACTGGCTAACAAGTACTCAGGACAACTTCAACATAATGATCAATCATGTTTCACCCAATGATTAATAACTTGACTAGTAATAGGTTATTCACACAATAAATTGACTCATCTTTAATACAACGGTGTGAGTTATCCTCGGATTGCTTCTTTGGATAAGGGGCGAGATCCAGGATAGGTTTGTTTGAAGTTATCTTTCAGTTGGTTACTATCACTCGATCTTATCTCCTTTCTGATAGATGGAAGTAATAGAATCTCTGTAGTTGGTTAGTGCAGCCTGCTGTTGCTTATTTGCAATAACCCCCCCTTCCTTTCCATTGATCCCAAAGTATTTGTATCTTGTGATGACTGGCTACGCCGGTAACTTGTGAGTATGGGTTTTATCCCCCTTGCCAGTACTTAACCGTACTGACCCACGAATCTCTTTCGTGGCTGCAAATTCCAACTTGCAGTCAACAGGTTTGAAGTCTGACGACGTTAGCTTGGGAATCCCTCCGGCTTGGCCTGGGCAGGGATTGGACGCCTTCGGTTATCTTCAGGACTCTTAGTCCAATTTGGATCTTGTCCGTAGACGGACGATTTGTTGTTTTCTTCCGCTGTTATTTGGATCTTTGTATTGTATCAGTTGTATCCCTGGCTCGTTGAGTCATCTTGTATCTTTCTGATGCTGTTGTAATTGTGGATTATTCGTGAACTATTGTAATGTTATCATAAATGGCAACCTGGAATCGGTTATTATGTGGAATTTGGCGGGAATGCTGAAATCTGCATAGTGCCCGATCTCGGGGCGTCACAAATGGTATCAGAGCCTTGGTTCCGATTCCCGACATTGTTTCGATACGAATGGTTATCGAAGCAACGGGTCCGCAAAGCCTGTAGGATAACCTCGCTAACGGTCGTTGTTTCTAGAGTGTCGAAAACTATTTCTGCTAAACTATTTTGGGAAAAACATCTCAACAGGATTCTTGTTTTCTCCTTATCCCTATTCTATTTCCCCTCCCATCTTATTTGTTTTGGAGTCTGCTCTCGTACTCAATCTTTCAAAGTGTTAGGATCCTACGTGGGTGGACGTTTTCTGAGCCCTTAACCTAATAGGTTCGATCATCGGCAGATTCCTGGTGGAAGAACATCGTCGTCACTCCGAGCAAGAATCCCTTGTTAGTGGTGTCGAGGAGATCAACCGGAAGAACGAAGAAACGATAGTCGAACTTCTTTCCCCTCCCGGGTTAGCAGGTGGATTGCGAGGGCGCAATCCCTTGTTAGTGGTGTCGTCTGTAACACCTGGGGTGTTACCCTATTAGAGAGTGTTTGTTTTCTTTTTTCTTGCATCATATGCATCACATGAGCATTGCATTCTGTTCTTTTTTCAAAACAATTTGAATTCAATAATGTTGGTATTGTTGCTTGAACTTGTTAAATAAAACTTTGTTATTTCCAAAATTCCCAAAATCAAAACATTATTTGAAATTCCACTCACCACTTAAACATCAAACTAATATACCAATTTTGAAATCATTAACTAACCTTTGCTTTGTTTTTTTGTTTTGCAACTTAATAAAAGTAATTATCAAAATACAAACCTCAAACCCTATTTGGACATTTTCAACTAAACAACTTTAATTCAATTAAAATTTTCCACCTTGTGAAAATAATGCTAACCTTGCTTTCATTTCATGTTTTGGAAAAGTAATAAAATTATTTAATGAAATAAACCACCCCAAAACCCATATCCTTTCTCTCTCCCTTCTATTTCTTTTTACAAAAAAAAAATCAATTAAAAGGAAAATCCCAAAGGAGAGGGCAGCCCAACCCTTTTCCTTTCTCTTCTCCACCTCAGCCCAATTTTTCCCCAGCCCACCTCTCTGCCCAAGCCCATTTTCTTTTTTTCCCACTTCTAGCCCAGTACCTGTTCGATTCCTTGTCGTCTTCCTCCTTCCCTGATGTCATCATGGTACGACAACAGGAGAACCATCGATGATCGATCCCCACCCCCTGGATGCTTGCCGTACCCTTGCTCCTCTCCCTTATAACCACCACCAACCCTAACCCTAGCTAGTCCCATCCACCATCGCCGCCGTCCCCTCTAGTTCTCCCTCCTCTCTGCTTTTTTTTTTCGTTGCCTGAACCACCGAAAACCTGCACCTTCTGAACCACCGTCAGACCACCTCCCTGTACCCTCACCGCCGGTAGCCCACGGTCACCTCGAGGAGGGTCCACGGCCGGGAATGAGACCGCGGCATCCTCCTGAAGCTCCCCAGGCCCTCGCCGCTTGCTGGGATCCGCCGTGGGAGGCGCGCCATCGCCGGCAAACGGCGCAGTTGCTTCCTCGACGACGAGCAGCGAGCAGCGAGGTGAGCGCTCCTACCCTGTCCTTTCCCCCCCTCCTTTTGATCGCCTCCACACCCACGTATCTGCACGCACCACCCACGAGCGGCAACACGAGCCTGTAGGGCGCCGCTGTCCGCCGGCGAGCAGCGATCGGTTGCGGAAGGTTTTGGTCCTTCAGTTTCGTCAGAAACGAAAGCTCTTCAGCAGACCTGCTCAAAACGTAACCACCCCTCTCTGTATCACAACAGCGACCGCACCGCAGTGGTATTGCGACCGCGCGCGCGAGCAACGCGTCCCGGGATCAAATCCCCCGGCCGCGCAAATCTTTTTCGTGAACCTTCCCGCGAGCCTGACCCCACCCGTCAGCCGCGGTGGCAGCCACGCAAGCTTTTGTCCAGTGCCACGCTGGCTAGGCCCACGGGGCAGAGGCAGTGGTTAGCTAACATCTCGGTAACAAAAGGATTTCTGCGAAATTCCAACAATTCCAAAATCCTTTTAAATAGCAGAATTCAAACCAAACTTCAAAATTCAATATCTTTTGTTCTGTATTTCCAATAACTAAAAGTTTTATATGAATTCTGATCCAAATTTCCTAACCTTTCCAAATATCCAACTTGTGTTCTGTTTTGAACTTTCAAATTACATTTCAAATTCAAATTTAAATCATTCAATTGTATTTTGCTAAAATCAATAACTAATTATTCCTAAATCCAAATCATGCAATTAAAATATGTTTTCCATACCATTTCATCTCACCTTTGCCAATGTAAATTTTGTTTTCTGTTTTGAATAATTAAAATTGCCTAAACACTTTAAATCTTGTTTAATTCAATTAAAAATTGTCTAATATTGTTTAATTCATAATTAAATAATCCTAATTCCTATTTCAACATGTGAAACATGTAATCCAACTAAAATTTGATGTTCTTTTCAAATATAAACTTTGCTATCTGTTTTGAACAATTAAACTTGATGAAAACAACAATTGTTTGTGTGACATGTTTAAGTAACCAAAATTTCCAATCTTAACCAATAATTTCCAAACTTGTTAAACCTTATTTCAATTGGTTCTATTGTTGTTATTTTGTTGCTTTCCTCATCCATGCATCATGCTAATCCACCTTCACCTGTTGATTAGTAGGAAAACAGTTGCTTCAACCATAATCCATGGGCTGTTCATATGCAACTCAAATTGCATATGGGTCCATTTAACTTTGTTTATCTTGTCAACTAGTTTACTTTGATGCATCTTTAAACTTGTCATGCATCCATATCTTGATCATGCTGGATCTTTTGCCGTAGTAGTAATTGTTGCATTCCGGTGTTTGTTCGAGGTTCGTTGCTTCTTCTCGGATAGGACGTTGAGATGATGTGAGCAACGACAAGTTCTGCTACCTTGCGGGATCTCAGGCAAGTATACTCGCTTGCATGCCAAATGGCTGCCTTTCATCACTTGTTACCGATTCTTTCCGTTGATTCTTTTCTGCTAGCCTTAGTGGTAGTTGTTTCTGTTACGAACCCATCACATGAATCCCTTAACCTTGATATTGCCTCACCTCCATACCTACAGCCTTTGTTTGTGCCTGTTCTTATCTAGCATGATTAGAGTTGCTTTTGCTCGAGCTTGTTGTCGGTTACTTCTTTTACTATCGTACTATCATTGTTGTTACCGTTCCGGGGGCTCGAAATGTTAATCAATCAATCCTGTTAATGCTACTGTTAATAATAATTTGATGATAAGGCACCGGCGGGAGGCCCTTTGAGGTTTTGAGGCCCGCTAGTGTCGACCCTAATAGGAAAAGGGTCTTGTCTACTGATCCATGATGAGCGCACTACCCGCATGTGGGAAGCGAGTATGGGCGCCCCCCTCAACTGACTCGATTCGCATCTCGTCCAAATCGCCGTACTAGTTCGGGTGTTCCATTTGCTGCATCATATGCAGGTACGAACCCTTGGCGCCAGGGTGGAACTTTTGTAGTCGGCATTTAGGGCGGCGTGGTCTTCCAGTGCTATGAGGGTCCCCTTTTCTTCGTGGGGCTCGATTAGCCGCGCACGCACAGCACGCGGTGCTTTGGGCTTGATGCGAAGAAGGGTTGGTTGTGTAGAGTACCCCGCTTGGTGGGAGGCATCCCATCTGGCGGGTTATTCTTGCGTGTACGGTTACTATGGTGCACCCCTGCAGGGTAAATCTTCTCGAGAAGCCGTGTTTTCCGCGGTTATGGATTACTTGGTGAAAGTACTGGCTAACAAGTACTCAGGACAACTTCAACATAATGATCAATCATGTTTCACCCAATGATTAATAACTTGACTAGTAATAGGTTATTCACACAATAAATTGACTCATCTTTAATACAACGGTGTGAGTTATCCTCGGATTGCTTCTTTGGATAAGGGGCGAGATCCAGGATGGGTTTGTTTGAAGTTATCTTTCAGTTGGTTACTATCACTCGATCTTATCTCCTTTCTGATAGATGGAAGTAATAGAATCTCTGTAGTTGGTTAGTGCAGCCTGCTGTTGCTTATTTGCAATAACCCCCCCTTCCTTTCCGTTGATCCCAAAGTATTTGTATCTTGTGATGACTGGCTACGCCGGTAACTTGTGAGTATGGGTTTTATCCCCCTTGCCAGTACTTAACCGTACTGACCCACGAATCTCTTTCGTGGCTGCAAATTCCAACTTGCAGTCAACAGGTTTGAAGTCTGACGACGTTAGCTTGGGAATCCCTCCGGCTTGGCCTGGGCAGGGATTGGACGCCTTCGGTTATCTTCAGGACTCTTAGTCCAATTTGGATCTTGTCCGTAGACGGACGATTTGTTGTTTTCTTCCGCTGTTATTTGGATCTTTGTATTGTATCAGTTGTATCCCTGGCTCGTTGAGTCATCTTGTATCTTTCTGATGCTGTTGTAATTGTGGATTATTCGTGAACTATTGTAATGTTATCATAAATGGCAACCTGGAATCGGTTATTATGTGGAATTTGGCGGGAATGCTGAAATCTGCATAGTGCCCGATCTCGGGGCGTCACAGTTACGGTCTCTTGGTTGAGATTGGTCGCGGGAGCCGTGTAAACCGCGACTCGGCGTATGATGCTTGACGCGAATTCATGCTGTTCCCCTTCGCTGTTATTCTCCTCATACCGGTTTTCCAGCAGATCCAGGATGGACTCGGTATCATCCTCTCTTTCGACCCGGTCGCGCGGGGTCCATGCCGGTTCCTCCGGCTGTTCCCACTTCGCGATGGGTTCTTCTGTCGGATATGTCGTTCCAACTGATTCCTCTTCATCTGATTGGATAGAAGTGGCCTCCCCTGACACAGAATTAGATCCAAAATTGTCAGGGATCGCGGAAGTACATACCATACCAATGAAGACGCTGATCCGGCCGATTGTCACGACGGATCCGGATTCGAGGTGATCCGACTCTGGCCCCCAGCCGGAATCGTCCACCGTCTTTTCTCCTTTGTGGTCGATGTAGATCTCGCCGACGACAAGATTCTCCATGTTCTTCCGAGCTTCTCCCGTGATGTAAACACCTTTGGACGCAGGCCCCACGGTGGGCGCCAACTGTCGTGGGATTATCACGGCAGACGTTACCGGGGGTAACTGATCTTGGGGCAAGACGACACAGGCGTTTGGGAGAGGGTTTAGCTCAGAGGAAAACATGATGGAACTCGATCTGGTAGCCGGCAATCAAGTCGCCGAGTCTCCGATCTCAATATATTAACTCGATCTCTCGTATACACTGGATGCTCGATATCAAGCTGTACTACTAGGGTTCTTAGATCCCTCTCAACTAGACCTGGGGGTTGGTTTATAAAGCACCCGTACCCCCCTGGCTTGCTCTCCAAGGCGTACCCTGACTCCTACCCGGACACCGCATACAAACTCTAACTTTCCTTTACCGTGACCCACAATCCGGGTTACGAGACCTACAAACTTGGGCCTTCCAGAAGTTTCTTTACCCTTAGCCGGATCTTGCGCAGCGTCCTTTGGGCCGGGTTATGCCTTGGAGTTGGCCTACCGGGTTAGCATCCCTCCATCAGAGGGATTGGGAGAGATCTAGCTTTTGGAGCTCAATAAATGCTTGACTTTAATGCTGGGACGAGCTACCTCTTGGGGAAGAAGTGGATGGGGTATTTATAGCCCCATCCCAAAACTAGCCGTTTTGACCCTTTTCGTGCCTGGCGATACTACCGCCACCTGGGTATCCACGCGGTACTAGCGCGTCTCGGATGCAGAGCGCGGGCGGTACTGCTGCTGAAGTACCATGGTGCTCCAGCAACGGTACTACCGCGAGTGAGACACGGTACTACCGCTGGCCACCCACTTTGAATAAATTCGAAGTGGCTGGCGGTAGTACTGAGCCACTACCGCTCTAGTACCGTGCGATAGAGAGAGCAGTTTCCTAGCCAGTGGTAGAAGAGACGGTACTGGGGGCGGTACTACCGCTTCCTAGAGGGAGGGGTACTACCGCCAGCCTATAGCGGTACTACCGCTGAGCAAGGATTTGCTCAAAACTGAACTGGGTGCAGCGGTACTACCGAGCCACTACCGCCTCAGTACTGTGCGAAACAGAGATGATTTCTCTCCTAGCGGTACTGCTGGCGGTACTGGGCGCGGTACTACCGCTTCCTGTGCGGAGCGGTACTACCGCTACCATGCCCGGTACTACCACTAGACCAAGTCAGTTTTGGTGGCAATGTCTTGGAAACCTCTTCACTTTTTGGTGTCTAGTTGATCTAACCTGAAATACTTGACGCACTGTTAGAAGCTTAGTGGTGTTGTTATCATCTCCAAAACCTAAGAGAGATCAAAGATGCAAAATGCACTTTCAATTTCCCCCTTTTTGGAGATTGATGACAACACAACTAAGAGAGGTACTAAGAATTTGGACAAGCACTTCGAGAGAGTGAAACATAATAAAAAAATTCTTATGAGGCAAACTTTGGTATCTTTTACAAAGTGTGCTCCCCCTAACTCTTTGAAACCTAGCAAGGTACAATAGATAGATAATATGAATGCTTGCTTGATAAGAAAGATAAAGACCATAAAAACCAAATCCATAACATCAAATGGTTCAACCAACCACACAAAATTTTACACAAATGGTTCAACTCACAAGCACACACGACACAAAGTTTGTCACACAAAACACAAACCCAAGCAAATAAGGCGATCCTAATAGAACTCTCTCCCCCATTGGCATCAAGGCACCAAAAAGGAAAGAGGCGATGCTAGTGTCCCTGGAGGTCACTCGTCGGAGTTAGACGCACGAGCCGGGCTACCAAGATTGCGCTCATCCTATGAGTTCACATCTTCAACTTCCTTGTCTATCTCACCACGAGTCCAAGGCTCGCGAGAAGTAGTGGCATCATCTAGAAGCTCGGGATCAATCCACTTATTGCCTTGCTTGGACTTCCACTCCCTAGAAACTGTGATCCTGTCCTCAGACCCAACACGAACAGGCACCCCCATATGGGCAAACATTTCACGTGTCAGATGTCGCTCCTTCTTGCTACGGACATGAGCAAGATATGCCTTGTCCTCCATGTCAACCTGGCGACAGAAGATCTTCTTCAAGGTAGAAGTCATCCAGTTGTGAAAGCCATCCTTGGGACCTCTCCCCTGCATCTCAAAATCTGAGTCACTCGAGCCATCCGTGTCCGGACCAAGTAGAGGAGTGGAATGCTTCTTGATGCGAAGGTCCTTGACTGCATGAGTTTTTAGCTCTTGATCATTGTCCAACAGAGCATCAGCAAGCTTGGCATTGTGCCAAGTGGTGGAGATGAGCTTATAGACTAAGGATGCAAAGACTGGCACTCTCCTCCTCATGATGCAGTTGTACATCTCATTGTACAGAATGTCCATAATATCAATCCTCAGCCCATCACCACGACGTCTGTGAGAGACTACCATCAAGTCAACAAGAGAACCATGGATCTGATCAAAGTTTCCCACCCGAGGAGTCAAAGTGTTCCTGAAAATCCTATGGAGGATATCATAGACTGGCAACAGATGCTTGGACTGCCCAACCACAGCACGTCCAGGAATATAGAGGTCATACAGCTCAGTGAGTGGCATGGACTTCTCAGGATAAGGAAGTCTGAAGTACGTGGAGTAGAAATCAGCATCAGGTGTCTCACCAAAGTCCTGCAAGCCCAGAATGGTAGCAAACTGACTCCACGATGCAGAGAACTTCTGATCCTTCGTCATCCAAGTGATCTTCCTCTCATCAGTGTGGAAGTACAGAGTGGCATAGAACTGGGCCACTAGATGCTCATCATAGTCCTCGTTCAGCTCAATGAAATCCAGAATCCCAAATTCCTCACAAATCTCCAGGGCTTCACCAAAATAGTCCATCTTGGCTCTCATGTGTGCAACATTGATAGTGAATTGAGTAACCACTTTGTTTTTGTTAAGTGGATACTCCTCATAAAAGATCCTCTCCTGAAACCGTGTCCAAAAAAACTCATTGGCTCTAGCTTCCCTAGGATGACAATAGGGATTGGTCCTCCTCTCCCTTCTAAACTGCTCATCTGACATGTTAACCACAGACTTTTCCTTAGCTGCTTTAGATTTCATGTTCATGGACCTATGTCTCCTTGTCGTGCCCTATTGCATAACCTCGGGGGCTTCATCTTCCTCGGGGTTCTTGCGGACTCGCTTGGCTACACGCTTGCTACCTCCACCCTTCGAACCACTAGCACCTGCTCCTAAGAAAGCAACAGGGGGGTAGCACAAGATAAGCGAAAATTCAATCAAAGTGATCTGCGAGAGGGAATCAAACTAGAACTTCTAACTGTTTTAGTTCTACAGGAAGCGGTAGTACCGCTTGGGGGCCACGATAGTACCGCTGCTGCCAGCTGTTCCAGCCAAAGAGGTAGTACCGCTGGTGACAGCGGTAGTACCGCTGCTGGCGGATTCAACCAAAGAACCCAACGAGACTACTAAATCCAATGTAAGAACGAAACAACGAGTAGTGCTAATAAGATTTCATCTACGTAGGGAACACAACAACTACCCCTAGACTAGGAGATCTCTAGACCCTAGGAATCGTCATCTCTCAAGATTGCTCGAGGGAGAGAGATAGAAGGGGTACCGGAGCTCATCGTCGTGGAGGAGGAGTTGGGGATGGTCCTCGGGCGTTCTCCGGCGTGAGAGGGGCGTTCAAAGGCCGGGGAGAGCCCTCCTTGGTGACCTGAAGTCTTGGCGGCGGCGAGATCCGACTTGGGGAGGAGATGGGGAAAATGAGGGGTTATGAGGGTAACCCCCGTTTCCAGATCTCTTTTATCCCCCGGATTTTTGCCGCAGCGGTAGTACCGCTATGCTCAGCGGTAGTACCGCCCACCTGGTACTACCTGGGGCGAGAGGTAGTACCGTTGCCGAGTCAGTGCTGAGCACGAACTCCTGCAGCGCTAGTACCGCTATGTCCCAACAGTAGTACTGTGCGCTGGGTACTACTGACAATTACAGCCGCTAGTACCGCTTGTAACTGGCGATAGTACCGCTAGCCAAAACTTCATTTCACAACGGGATCAATAAGATTGAAAAATCAGAGAGAGAAAAAGTCTTAGGGGTAATTGTTTGGGCTTAGGATTAGAACACCAAATGAGATGGTACTACACACTCCAACTTTTGCAAACAAACTAAAAAATAAAATAAGGAAAAGAGGGAGTGTGATTCCCAAACCAACACCTACACAACACAAAACACAACCCAACACAACTAAAACACCAATATAAAACCAAAAATAAGAACCAACTCTTCAAGAGAAGAGGTTGGTGGCCTAAGCCACCATGTAAGAGATCATGGTATGTTACCACGAAGATATATCTTGGGTACATTGCCAATTCTTAACATTGAAGCTCACAATTCAACATTAGAAAAAGAGAGATAACAATGAGTATTTGCTTTGGGCATAATGGGGGGAGGGAGAACCCAATGTGTTAGGATAACACTCCCCCTATGTCCATGCCTACACCTAAGCTCGAACACGTTTCATCTATAGGGGTGTGTGCAAGATCTTCAAGTTAAACTCCTAGAATCAATGACATTTAGCTCATTCCTCAAGAACAAGAATCTTGCATCATCAAGTGGATTCGTGAAAATATCCACAAGATTGTGCTTGGTGGGCACATAAGATAGTGCAATATCCCCTCTTGCCACATGGTCTCGGATGAAATGATGGTGAATCTCAATGTGCTTCATTCTTGTATGTTGCACGAGATTGTATGCGATCTTGATGGCACTTTCATTGTCACACAAAAGAGGCACCTTATCCAAATGAACTCCATACTCCTTGAGAGTTTGCCTCATCCATAGCAATTGAGTGCAAGCACTTGCGGCGGCTACATACTCGGCTTCGGCGGTGGAGAGAGATATATAATTTTTATTATTTGAAGACCAACTCACCAAAGACCTACCAAGAAATTGGCAAGCCCCGGAAGTAGACTTCTTATCATCTTGATCACCCGCCCAATCGGAATCCGTGTATCCCTTGAGAGAAAATTGTGCCCCCTTTGGGTACCACAAACCAAATCTTGGGGTATGAACCAAATAACGAAAGGTCCTATGGACCGCCATCAAATGGCTTTCCTTAGGAGTCGCTTGATACCTTGCACACACACACCTACACTCAACACGATATCGGGCCTAGATCCACAAAGATAGAGCAAAGAACCAATCATAGAACGATACAACTTTTGGTCCACATCTTTACCCTTCGGGTTACGTGATAGGTGACACTTGACTTGCATGGGAGAAGACTTGATCTTTTCATTTTGGAAGTTAAACCTCTTGATCATGTTTTGTGTATACTTGTCTTGAGAAATGAAAGTTCCACGAGCCAATTGCTTGATCTCAAATCCAAGAAAGAATTTAAGCTCTCCCATCATGGACATCTCGAACCTGTCAGTTATAAGCTTAGAGAACTCATTATTGAAAGCTTGGTTAGTTGAGCCAAAGATGATATCGTCCACATATAGTTGGCATATGAAAATCTCTCCCTTTACTCTCTTGGTGAAGAGAGTGGGGTCAATCTTCCCAACTTCGAAACCACGGTCATCTAACAACTCCCTAAGGTGCTCATACCAAGCACGAGGTGCTTGTTTGAGACCATAGAGAGGCTTGTCAAGTTTGTAGACATGGTTAGGAAAGTTGAGATTCTCGAAGCCCGTAGGTTGCTTAACATATACCTCCTCTTTTAGTGGACCATTCAATAAAGAACTTTTAACATCCATTTGTTGCAATTTGAAATTATGCGAAGATGCATAAGCAAGGAGGATACGGATGAACTCAAGGCGAGCCACGGGAGCGTAGGTTTCATCAAAGTCAATGCCTTCAACTTGAGTGTAACCTTGAGCAACCAATCTTGCCTTGTTCCTTATGACAATGCCATGCTCATCTTGCTTGTTCTTGAAAATCCACTTAGTGCCAATAACATTGTGGCAATCTTTGGGCTTCTCAACCAATCTCAAAACTTTGTTGCGCTCAAAGTTATTGAGCTCATCATTCATAGCTTCAACCCAATCGGAGTCCTCAAGAGCTTCAAACACTTTCTTAGGATCCACCATAGAGATATGAGCTTGATGCTCACTAAAATGTGCCAATTGCCTTCTTGTGGATCTTCTAGCTTGAATATCCTCCAAGACCTTGTTGTCTTGGGCATCAATATGCTTCAAAGATCTTCTTATCCTTTTGACACGACGGGCTTCGATCTCCGCATTATTGCGCGGAGGAATCACTTGATCATCTTGATCATTTGGGTCCCCATCTTGACCAACTTGGCCTTGATCATCATCATCATCAACAACAATATCTTCAACACTTGCTTCAACTCGAGGAGAGGATGAATAGGATGGTTGATCTTGGCCTTGACCTTGACTCGCATTAGTAGTAGGAGTGGGTACGACTTGAGTAGTGTCTTGGTCAATGAGAGGAGGGTCTTCAACATGTTCTTGGTTAGGTGTAATACTTGGCTCCTTGGCTTGTTCTTCTATTGTAGAGGAGGGCTCCACTTGAGTAGAGCATAGTCCTTCTCGAGTCGCCATAAGGTGTCCCTCAATGGGGCAGAAAAATCCCACACCCATCCTTCCTATGGATTCTTGAGGTATTTCAACATCTACATTAGAAACATGAAATTGCGCCACTTGGGAGCCATCATTTTCCTCGAAAGCCACACTACAAGATTCTATGACAATCAGTGAGTCTTTGTCAAAGACTCTATAAGTGTGGGATTCGGCACCGTAACCAACAAATATACCCTCAATAGTTTTGGATTGAAATTTAGACAACCTAACACCCTTGATCAAATAAAAGCACTTACAACCGAATACACGGAAGTAGGAGACGTTGGGCTTGTTGCCGGTGAGGATCTCATATGGATTCTTGTCCAAGCCTTTGCGGATGTAGAGGCGGTTGGAGGAGTGGCATGCGGTGGATATGGCCTCGGCCCATACATATTGGGGAGAAGTGTACTCCGCCAACATGGTCCTTGCCATATCCAAGAGAGTACGATTCTTCCTTTCGGCAACACCATTTTGTTGAGGAGTGTAAGTGGCGGAGTATTGATGACGAATGCCTTCTTCACTAAGGAATTCATTCAAAGTGTAGTTCTTGAACTCCGAACCATTATCACTCCTAATAGCCATGATTTGCACACTGTGTTGACGTTGCACTTCGTTGGAGAAGTCGATGATGGTTTGTTGAGTTTCACTCTTGCACTTGAAGAAATAAACCCAAGTGTATCTTGAATAATCATCGACAATCACCAAGCAATACTTCTTGCCACCAAGACTTGCCTCGGGCACGGCACCAAAGAGATCAACATGGAGAAGCTCCAAGATCTTCTTAGATGAAATAATAGTCTTGGCCTTGTGTGCCTTATCATGCATCTTTCCTTCAACACACGACCTACAAACGCGATCCTTTGAAAAGGAAATATTTTCTTTTAGTCCGACAATAAGGCCACCTTTGTGAAGACTTTGCAAAGTTCTCATGTTGACATGGGATAAGCAGCGAGGCCACAACCATCCCACGTCCGCCTTTCCGAAAAGACACATTGTTTGAGAGTTGGTAGACTTCGAAAAGTCCACCACGAACAACTCGTTTTCAACATGTCCCACGTAAGCGACGTCAAGAGTCTTGCTCCTCAAAAGAACCACAATATCAACATAAAAAAAGACTGAGAAATCCATCTTTCCAAGAGAGCGGACGGAAAGTAAATTGTAACCAAGGGATTCGACAAGCATGACGTTCACGATAGTGATATCGGGAGCGACCACAACCTTGCCGAACCCGGATACCTTAGACGAGGACGAGTCTCCATATGTGACGGTTTCTTGTATGTCATTTGGGCGCAACTCCGTCACAAGTTATTTGCTTCCGGTCATATGGCTAGTGCATCCACTATCAATTATCCATTTAGTCCCACCGGAAGCATAGTCCTGCAAGAGATCATTGACTAGAGTTAGGACCCGAGGAGGGTCCCTTCATGTTAGCAACAATGGTCTTTGGAAACCAAATAGTATAGTCAATGAAACCCTCAATAGGACCAACATATTTAGCTAGCACAACACCATAATAATCAACATATAAGAAATGGTGTGGATTGTTAGTTCCGGCGGAGGTGCTACGAGTAGTGTTTTCCCTCATGACACTACTACTCGAGGCAATATTGTTTGCTTGAGCGGGTGTGCTAAGAGTAGTGTTGTCCCTAATGACAATACCACCCGAAGCACCATTGGTGGTCTTCTTCTTGTTCTTCTTCTTGGCTACATAGCCAATACCTTTCTTGCCCACTCGTTGCCTTGGAGCACTCAATTGTGGTCTAGCAATGACCACATTAGAGATAGGGGCAACCACTTGTGGGGTAGGGATCACAACCTTCTAAACTTGAGGGCCTTTGCCCTTGAGCTTTGCTAGCTCATCCTTCAACCTAGCATTTTCCTCAATAATATTTGCATGATCACAAGAAGAAGTAGAGGAGCTAGTATTGTTAGGTTGGTTAAGTTGAGTTTGAAGTTGTTCATGCAACTCTTTGAGGGAAGAGTGTTGGCTCTCCAAAGCTTTGTGAGCCTTGGTTAGATTTTCAAACTCCTCGGTTAGTTTACCATGACCAACCCCAAACTCAACCTTATCCTTTTTAGCCTTTTTATATTTAGCAATAGCAAGATCACGTTCCTTTGTGATGTTAGAGACAAGTTAATTATGAGTTAATTCAATAGATTCAAGTTCATACTATAGAGAAACTCTAACATCATGCTCTTCCTCAAGAGTCATAGAGTGAGATGCAATTTCATCTGCATCCCTTCTTTCAACCTCACCTTTCTTCTCAAGAGCATCTTGGGCCTCTCCCAATTTCCTCATGAGATACTCAAAATACATCTTGGTCTCCCCTTGCATGTTAGACATAAAACGTTCCAAGGAGACCCTCTAAGATGTTCTAGTTCACTAGGGGTCTTAGAGTTGGAAGAAGGTGATACCTCCGTGGCCTTAGCCATGAAGCACTTGCCATTTCATTGAGGAAGATCGTCATTGGGGGATTCAAATAGGGATGAAGATGATGGAATAGAAGCAATAGCAAGAGCGGCCACTTCACTTGTGGTTTCTTCTTCTTCATCACTCCCGGAATCATACTCCTCTTGAGTCAAGAGCACAAACTTGGTGGGAGAATTCTTGTTGAATGGTTTCTTCTTTAAGTGAGGTGTCTTGTACTCAACCTTGGACTTGTCCTTGCAAATGAGCTTGCCACTATGGAGCTCTCTATTATCATAGGGACACTCCACAATGAAGTGGTTCTTATCTTGACAATTGAAGCAAGATCTCACTTTTTGAGCCCCATCATTGCCATAGCGAGGCCTTGTCTTCTCCTCAACAAATTTCTTGCCCTTGGGAGGATTGTTCCAAAACTTTTGCACGGTGAGAGCTATGAGATCCTTTAGCACGGGATCATAGTCATGTTCCTTCAAAGGAGGCAATGCCTCTTCTCCTTCTTCTTCATTCTCAACCTCTCTTGACAAAGCCTTGGCCTTCAAAGCAACGGATGCTCCTTGGTGAATTCCAATGGCCCTAGCACGGTTGTCAAGAGCATTCTTGGTTTGCACTTTATAGGAGCACATTTCTTGCATCACTTGAGTTGAGGTCATGGAAGAGAAATCATGTATTCCTTGAATGCACTTCATGTCCGCGCTCTCAAATGGAATTATGGCAATCATGTACTTCCTCTTGATCCAAGCATCATCAATGTACTTGGCACCAACATTTGAGAAGGCGATGGCAAGAGTCTTGAGTCTCCGGTACATGTCCACATGATCCTCTCCATCATGCATATAGAACCCTTCGGCCTCATTGGTCAAGGCATCATATATATTCCTTTGCATGCTCTCATTGCCCACAAACATGATGACAAGAGCGTCCCATGTTTCCTTGGCGGTGGAATATTGTTGAAGATGCGGCATGTGGTTAGGACCCACGGCTTGTTGAAGAATGGACAAAGCGGTGTAGTTGAGTTGGCAATCTACGACTTATCTTCTTGTTAGGTTCTTGGGATCAAATGGCTTGTACCCATCACGAGTGATCCTCCAAAGATCTATACAAGAAGAGTTCAAGTGAGTCTCCATGTAATATTGCCATTCACGAAAAGAAAAAGCATCAATTTTAGGTGGATCTCCCCTAGGAATTATATGAGGATGAGGGACGGGAGGATCGGGAGAATATTGTCCTTCAACAGAGTGATATCCTTCGTCTCCATCCGTGCCCTTCTTGGTGGAATTTTCGGCGGAAGCAATTTTAGATGGATCACCATCTACCCCTTTCTTGGCGCCCTCCGGATTAGTTTCCGGAGGAGTAGATTCGGCTACCTCCGGTCCTTTGGCTTTGAGGAGTTGTGCCAAGACTTGACGCAACTCATCAAATTTGGTGTCAATGGATGAGGTCAATGAGGTTCTTAACTCATTGAGATCATCCATGGTCACCTTTTCCACGGGCGTTTTGGTATCCAAATCGTCTCCCATACTAAAACTCTTAGGCGGTTAAGCCCGATAGAAGAGCCGAGGCTCTGATACCAATTGAAAGTAAAGTATGGGAACCTAGAGGGTGTTAATAGGTGCTACGACCAATTTTAATTTTTCTTTTGATTTCGGCTTGACACAAAGGTAAATTCTCTAGATAATGCAACTAAGGTGAATTTACCTATATGACAAGGATAATGATAAACACAATGCAAGCGATAAGTAAAGGGAGTGAGGGAACGAGGTAACCAAAGTGAAGCACACGGAGACACGATGTATTCCCGAGATCCGCCTTGTTAAGGGAGTACGTCTCGTTGGAGGGGTGTGAGCTCACCACGAAGGCCTACTCAACGCCACAAAGGCCTCACCCTATTCTCCGATGAACTCCGCCACAAAGGCCTAGTTCACCTTCCACTATTGAACCCCTTTGAGGCGGGGATCGAGTCATTTACAAAAAACTTGGGGCACACACGCACAACCAAATTGGGGGCTCCCAACTCTTCTTGAATCACCAACAAGTAACAAGATGCCTAGGTTCTCCACAAGAGGAAACCCTAGGCTAGATCCCTCTAGCTAGAGAGGGGGAAATGAAGAACGAGTCGGTGAAGATGTAGATCCGGGTCTTCTCCTTCAATCCTCCAAGTATCAACAAATTTGGGTGGAGGGATTGGGAGAGATCTAGCTTTTGGAGCTCAATAAATGCTTGACTTTAATGCTGGGACGAGCTACCTCTTGGGGAAGAAGTGGATGGGGTATTTATAGCCCCATCCCAAAACTAGCCGTTTTGGCCCTTTTCGTGCCTGGCGGTACTACCGCTGGACCCAGCGGTACTACCGCCACCTAGGTATCCACGCGGTACTAGCGCATCTCAGACGCAGAGCGCAGGCGGTACTGCTGCTGAAGTACCATGGTACTCCAGCAGCGGTACTACCGCGAGTGAGCCATGGTACTACCGCTGGCCACCCACTTTGAAAAAATTCGAAGTGGCTGGCGGTAGTACCGAGCCACTACCGCTCTAGTACCATGCGATACAGAGAGCAATTTCCTATCCAGCGGTAGAAGAGACGGTACTGGGGGCGGTACTACTGCTTCCTGGAGGGAGCGGTACTACCGCCAGCCAATAGCGGTACTACCGCTGAGCAAGGATTTGCTCAAAACTGAACTGGGTGCATCGGTACTACCGAGCCACTACCGCCTCAGTACCGTGTGAAACATAGAGGATTTCTCTCCTAGCGGTACGGCTAGCGGTACTGGGCGCGGTACTACCGCTTCCTGTGTGGAGCAGTACTACCGCTGCCATACCCGGTACTACCGCTGGACCAAGTCAGTTTTGGTGGCAATGTCTTGGAAACCTCTTCACATTTTTGGCGTCTAGTTGATCTAACCTGAAATATTTGACGCACTATTAGAAGCTTAGTGGTGGTGTTATAAACTCCAAAACCTAAGAGAGATCAAAGATGCAAAATGCACTTTCATGCTTGAAGATGAAATTCCCGAAGAACTATATAGAAGAGTTGTGACTCTTCGCAACTAACTGAGGGATTTTAGAAAAGAGGAGATCTCCAATGAGTGGGTCAAGAGGAAGTTTGTCAAGTCCATAACTCCTTTCGAGAAGAACCTCTCCACTAGCATTCGAACAAGATCGGACTACAACTCACTCAACTCCATTGGTGTTCTTAGTGAGTTCACAGCCATATCCCTATCTCACAAGAGCGTGGATGATGCTCTCGCTCACTCAAGAGGAGTTTGAAAGTCTCCCAACCTCGCCTTGAAGTCTAAGGCGGTTGCTCGGATAGAAGAAGTGGATGAGGATGATGAGGATGATGAGGATTATGAAGATACATACAAGGGTGCTCACAAGTGCATTGCTCTTGCCATGCATGGTTATTGGAAGAGATGGGAGGCTCACAAGGCCGGTGCTCCAAGACCTTCAAGAACAAGATCTATAAGAAGAAAGGGGAGAGGCCAAGGACATGCTTCAATTGTGGAAGTGCAAACCACTTCGTCAAGGAGTGTCCTTTTGAGCCAAGAGAAGAGAATGAAGGGAAGCTTGTTTGCAAGGACAAGAACAAAGCTCCACAAAACAAGAATCTCGCTAGAAGAGTCCCAAGGGCTCTATATGTTCAAGAAGGCCCCACATTGGAAACATACTACTCCGGAGATGAAGGAGAATATGAAGTCGTAGGTGTGGCCCATGTCGCCATAGCTACGACTTCCTCTTCATCGGTCTCTCTATTTGAATCCTCCAATGAGAAGGCATTGGTCCGACCTAAATGTCTCATGGCAAAAGCCACCGCGGTAATATCTTCCACCTCCAAGTCTATTGCTACTAGTTCTCCCTCATTATTGGATTGTGTTGAAAACATTGTGGATGATGAGGAGACAAAGAATCTTAGCTCTTGGCTATGTAGCCTTGAAGGTGAAACCAAGGAAAAGTTAAAAGCCCTCTTGAGGCAACTTGATGATGCTAACTCTCTCATAGATGAGAAGAAAGAGATCATCACGACCTTGGATAGCTATAGTGGTGGCCATGAGAACCATGGAAATGAGCTTGTAGAAGCTCTTGAGAAAGAGAGATCCTTGAGAGCCTCTCTTGAAGAGAAACTATCTAGTCTAGAATAGACTTATGCTATTAGTGTTTCCAAACTTGGGAAGGATAATGAAAAATCTCTTGCTTTACTTAAAATCTTTGAAGAAGAAGAGTTGAGGCTAGGAATAGCTCATGAGGAACTTGTTGAGCGTCATGGAAAACTAGAAAAGGAGTTCACGTCTCTTAAAGAAATCCATGACAAACTCACCATATCCCGAAGTAAGCTTCTAGCTCAACAATCTAATAAGCAAGTGACTTCTTCCTCTAATAGCAGTTTTATCATGCCTACCTCTTGTACTACTACTAACATTGTAGGAAGAGATAAAATTCTCAATGATGCCATAATCTCTCAAGGAGCCAAGAAAGGAAAGGAAGGGCTTGGCTTTGTTGCCAAGTCAAAGAAGAAAACCAAGAATGTCACCTCTTCCTCTTGGAATGTTGTCTTTGTGAAAGAGGGAAAGGTGACCAAGGAGAAGGATACCAACGCCGTGGTGGGTGATGATACCTCTAGGGGGAGCATCACTCACAACGACTTTTTCGGAAAATATAACCCCTCTTATGTTCTTATGAAATCTAGAGATGGTCCTGTTTATGCTAAATACGTTGGTACTTCTTATGGTGATGATTATCATTGTACTATTTGGGTTCCTAAGACCCTTGTTACTAACAAAACAGGACCCATTGAAGGATGGGTACCTAAATCAAGAAATTGATCTCTTGTAGGGAAGTGCTTCCGGGTCGGGTAGATGGACGGTGGATAGTGGTGCATCCCAACATATGACCGGAATCAATGACGCAATGAGCAATATTTAACCTCCATTACCTCATCTCAATTGCGTCACTATTGGTGACAATTCCGAACTTAAGGTATTGGGACGAGGCAAGGTGGCTATCTCAAATGATGTATCAATTGAGAATGTTCTCCTTGTTGAGTCCCTTGGTTATAAATTGATGTGCGTTCTTCAACTTGCAAATTGTGGTTTTACTTCTTTCTTTAATAAAGAGAATGTGATTGTCACTTGGGAAACAACTCTTAAAGTATCATTTGTTGGGTTTGTCGAGAACGACATATATGTAGTGGACTTCTCTAAAGGAGACACATGTGACACGACATGCCTAATGGCTAAAGTTGATGTGGGGTGGCTTTGGCATCGCCGGTTAGCCCACACCAATATGAGAATGTTGCATGACCTTCAAAGTGGCAATCATGTTCTAGGAATAACCAAAGCTAAGTTTGATAAAGATCGTGTGTGTAGTTCTTGCGCCTTTGGAACGAAACATGGAGAACTTCACCCAACCAAGACAAATATATCCACCACAAGAATTCTTGAGCTCATTCACTTAGATCTCTTTGGTCCACTATATTATGATAGTCTCGGAAGAAAGAAGTATTGCTTGGTGATTGTGGATGATTATTCAAGATATTGTTGGGTGTATTTCTTCAAGAGGAAGAGTGAGACTCAAAACAGAGTCATCGAGTTTATCACTCTAGTGGAGTGCCAACACAATGCTTCCATATTGGCCATCCGGAGTGATAATGGTACGAAGTTCAAGAACTATACCGTTGAGGGGTTTCTTAGTGAAGAGGGCATTTATCATCAATACTCCTCTCCCTATACCCCTCAACAAAATGGTGTTGCGGAAAGGAAGAACCGGACTTTGATGGATGCCGCTAGGACAATGATTGCAGAGTTATCTTCTCCTTATAAATTTTGGGCCGAAGACGTCTCCACCGCTTGTCATGCTACCAACCGGTTATATATCCGCAAGATCTTGAACAAGACTCCCTATGAGATTATCACGGGCAAGAAACCGGACGTATCTTACTTCAAGGTCTTTGGTTGCCAGTGCTTCATTCGCAAGAAAATTAAACGTTTGTCAAAATTTGAGACCAAATCTTATGAGGGTATTTTTGTTGGCTATGCCACAAACTTTCACGCCTATAGAGTCTACAACAAGTCCACCGAACAAGTTGAAGAAGCTATAGACGTGGTGTTTGATGAGGATAACAGCTCCCAAGGGGGGCGTGTAGATCATGGTGTTGTAGGAGATTCAATTCCTCCCATCGTCACAAGAAGAATGGGGATTGGTGAAATAATTCCCATTGAGGGTTACCGGATGACGGAGGGAGAAGGACTATGCTCTACTCAAGTGGAGCCATTGACTACACCCATTGATACACAAGCTATCTAACAAGATGCACCAAGCCCTCAAGCTAATGATCAAGGTCAAGCAAGTAATCAAGGCCAAGATAATGATCAAGGACAAACTTCTCATCAAATTCATGATCAAAGTCCCATCATTGTTGAGAGAGCTCAACCTAGTGGTGATCCTTCACCCACTAATTATCAAGGCCAAGATGAAGATGTACATGTCTCCGATGAAGAAGGTGATTCTCAAGCAATATCCAAAGAATCTTTGGAGGAGATACTAGCTCGTAGAGAAAAGAGAAGGCTAGAGAACCTTGAACGAGCGGGTCACACGGAGGACAAGATACTTGGGAAAGTTCGTGCAAGGGTTGTCACTAGGAAGCATTTGGCGGATTTTAGCAAGGCTCATGCTTTTGTATCTTTAATTAAACCCAAGAAGGTTTATGAAGCTCTCGAAGATCAAGATTGGCTTGAAGCCATGCATGATGAACTCAATAACTTCGAGCGCAAAAAAGTGTGGAAGTTAGTGCCAAGACCAAAGGATTGCAAGAATGTTATTGGCACCGAATGGGTGTTCAAGAACAAGCAAGACAAAGATGGTATCGTCATTCACAACAAGGCAAGATTGGTGGCTCAAGGGTTTTGTCAAGTCGAAGGTGTTGATTACGGTGAAACCTTTGCCCCCGTAGCTCGTCTTGAATCCATTCGTATCTTACTTGCTTATGAATCTCATCATAATTTTAAGTTGCAACAAATGGATGTTAAGAGTGCTTTCCTAAATGGCCCCATTAGCGAGTTAGTATATGTTAAGAGACCTCCGGGTTTCGAGGATCCCAACCACCCCGATTATGTCTATAAACTCGATAAGGCACTCTATGGACTTAAACAAGCTCCATGTGTGTGGTACGAGCACATTAAAGAGTTTCTAGTGGATCGTGGGTTTAATGTTGGTTTAATCAATCCCACCCTCTTTACCAAGACGGTTGGAGGTGACCTATTCATATGCCAACTCTATAAGGATGACATCATTTTTGGGTCTACTAACACTTTGTTCAATGAAGAGTTTTGCAAGCTTATGACCGATAGGTTTGATATGTCTATGATGGGAGAATTGGAGTTTTCCCTCGGCTTTGAAGTGAATCAATATCATGAGGGAACTTTCATCAAACAAGCCAAATACACTCAAGACATGCTCAAGAGATTTAATATGCATGATGCCAATTCTACGAAGACTCCCATGTCCACAACCCTTGACTTGAAACCCGACCCCAACGGTAAAGAGGTAGATCAGAAGGTATACCGCTCCATGATTGGCTACCTTCGTGCATCTAGACCGGATATCATGTATACTGTAGGTAAATGTCAAAGGTTTCAAGCCTCTCCGAGGCAAAGTCATTTGGAAGCGGTGAAACGAATCTTTCGATATTTAGTTCATACCCCAAATTTTGGTCTTTGGTATCCCAAGGGTTCAAGTTTTCAGTTCATCGGGTATTCAGATGCAGATTATGCGGGAGAGGAGACAGATAGGAAGTCCACATCCGGGGGTTGCTAATTTCTTGGCCGCTCCTTAGTATGTTTGTAAGGACCCCAGACCGGCAGTCTGAAACCCTCCGTATGCATACATTCACGATCCCAGAAAGATCAGTCGTGAACAACATACAAAGTTGGCATACAGAAATACATCATCCATTACACGAATACATAAAGGTATTACATAAATGATCACATGATCAAGTTTTAAACAACTGCCACATAGGGCAGGCAACTTATCTAACACAGCGGAAGACAATTAAAACACAACGTAGATGAGCCCAAGTCACGCCTTAACCTACAGGTTGCTGACCCGGAGACGATCCTAGTTCGCAAAGCCATCAGCTCCGTACTCCTCCTCATAGATCTCCTTCGGAGGCTCCTTCTCAAAGTATTGCAAGTAGATACCAGGGGCGAAACCATAATGAGTACATTTGAATGTACTCAGCAAGACATCCATCATGTGACTTACCAAACATGCAAATATGCTTATATGGTGGAATAGGTAGGCTATAAGTAGGGTTCACTATCAATGGTGTTCATATATGATGACACCACAGTTGCAGTCAGGTTAATCTGTATCTTCGTTGAAGAAGATACTTCAGAAGAAAATAATATAGTTTTATTTCTCTTGTAGATATCACATGTACAAGAGGTTTTGTAAAGCTTTTTTAAAGAATATTTTCTCTTTGCAAAACTTCTTGGAATCAGTTTCCAGAATTCTTGCTTAGAGTAGAAAAGGTTTTCTTTGCAAAACATTTTGTTTTGTATAATAACTTCTGGCTTTTCATCATCGACGGTACCTCCACGGTATAAGTTTTCATTCCTTTCCGAACTTCACAAGTTCAACACTTCCTTTCAAAAACTCCTTTTTGAAAACATTGACACAATGCTAGCTACATGGCCATTCAACTGTCCATATCCGAGGACGCGGCTTCTTCGAAAAAGTTGTACTCTGCAGAGGTGTACACATCCACCAGATCCAGTACACCTACCGTGAACAACCACGGACTGTAACAACAGTATGTAAACATCAGGTATCTGATCATAACCATCCACTAAGTTCAAGCTAGAATATGTCTATCTCTCGATTGAGTTTGTTCTCCCCGGCACCAAGTCGCACTCTGCCTAGCCGGGAGCCTCAATGAATGCATCCGGAGGGAAAATTAATCCCACACTTTATATGCCTCAACATTGGGAGTTTTGGCGACATTCGGTTCGAGGGTACGACGTCCCTTATAGCAAGTGAGATAGCACACACACTAATAAGAACAAACTTCAAGTTAAGCCCCGTGCCCATGTTGGGGTAGGGTGGCAGTACGGTAAAGGTTGTCCGGTGAAGACTAGGTTATGTGTCATTTTTGAAAAACACCAATTTCCCAAAAATGACCACTTCCACATTCCTCCGGAGAATAAGGATCCGCCTTTTCTCCGGGTTTTTCCGTAAAGCCTTTGTTTTGTAAAATCACAATTTTAGGGTGTCCACTTAGGGACTAGTATATTTGATGGTAATAAATACCATATGGTGGCTTATGGGCTTGGTATTACCAAGTTTAACTACTGGCATAATAGTAACCTATATATAATAGTATAGTAGTAATAGCCACATCAAAAATAGTTTTGATAATCAAGTTTTGGTAAAACTTCTGAGGTAAAACATGCATGGTAGATAATGATAAGTATTGTATCAGCAAGCATCAGGATGGCTTGCCTGGCAACTCCTTGTGTCCCTTGTTTTGGAGTGACTGGAACTTGGAACAGAGCTTCACGACACTTCCTTCCTCTTCGTTTTCTAACGTCGTAAAAAGAATAAAGGACACACATTCAGAACCAATCAAGGAAAGCAACAATGCATAACAATACATACAGCAAGGAAACTAATAATAACCAATCACCCAATTATTAATTGAGGCAAACAATCAAACAGACACACTTGGCAGAAATGCCATTTAATAAGACAGCTCAAGGTTGGAGGAACATATCTCACAACCTCAATATCATGGATTCAGTGGGTGTGCCACTCTCATACCAAGATATTTAGAAACCCAAAATACACTTAGTTTCACATGGGTGAGGCTACTAAGAGTATACAAAACATGCACAACAATAATCATGGCAATGGGTCTATCAACCAAACCACAAAAAGAAAAAAGGTAGCTATTCTACTAAGCCTAAATTCACATCAAGAATAAATAAAACACATGATTTGCAAAAGTGACTTTTACAAATCAGTGAGCCTACACAAGTGAAACAAGGCAATAGACTCATCACAAAACACACAATTCTCATGGTGAGAACAATAGAACCAATGACTAAAAAGGAGGAATCCTAATGACATGCTTCTACTAAGGATTTGCTATGCAAGCATGCATAACAAGTAAAGTACTAAAATGCAAACAAGGAACCATGTTATCATAATGGGAAATGAAAACATGTCCTCATGCTAGGATACACAAATATCTACCAAACACAAGTTGGCAGGAAAAATAATTTAATACAAAAATGCTAGGGAAACTAGTACTACTCAAACATGAAGAGTCAATGGATGCATTTCAATCAAGTAATTGAAATACAACCAGAGGGTCCATGTCATAAAAACAGGAGTGAAAAACATCTATACTTGCTATAACAAAAATACCCCATTTAAATAAACAAGGCATCAATCTGCAGGGCAACTCCTACATACTAGTGGTAATAAAAAGGGCATTACTAGAGGAATCAAACAACACCCCAAAGATGGATTTTTTTCCGAGAAATACACACATGATTACAACCACTTACAAACAGAAGCATACACATTTTCATTTAGCACTCAAAAGCCCAAGGAAAAAATACTAGGCACTCATTAGTTAGAGAACTATATAAAGGAAACACATCTAGTGTGGGGGAAATAATGTTTCCACCAAAAATGCAATGACACCAGTGGGTGTTCCACTAGCATATCAAAGAATTAAGAGGTCACAAGGCCTCTGGTCATACGTGCTAAAAATTAACAAAATACTTAACTAGCATCTAGTGCAATAACCATACTAGTAGAAAATAATAGGGTGCTAAAAATAAGCAAGGTAATGATACTCATGCTATTATTCCCACACAATTGAAAACTTCAGGGGTCAAGTACTCATCCAAACATCACCAAAATGCTACTGGTCCTATGAACACAACACAAAAATATGTGGCTACACAACCACAAATTTTTATGCCAAAAATTCTACACATGAGAGAATTTTTCCATAACATTTGCATAGCCATGACAAAGCTACTCATGCTTTTCTACCATGTGACGCCCCGAGATCGGGCACTATGCAGATTTCAGCATTCCCGCCAAAATCCACATAATAACCGATTCCAGGTTGCCACTTGTGATAACATTGCAACAGTTCACGAATAATCCACAACAACAACAGAAAAGATATATACAAGAAGACTCAAATGAGCCAAGGATACAACTGATACAATACGAAGATCCAAATAACAGCGGAAGAAACAACATAGCGTCCGACTACGGACAAGATACAAATTGGACTAAGAGCCCTGAAGATAACCGAGAGCGTCCATTCCCTGCCCAGGCCAAGCCGGAGGGATTCCCAAGCTAACGTCGTCAGACTTCAAACCTGTTGACTGCAATGTTGAATATGCAGCCACGAAAAAGATTCGTGGGTCAGTACGGTTAAGTACTGGCAAGTGGATAAACCATACTCACAAGATACCGGCGTAGCCAGTCATCACAAGATACAAATACTTTGGGTTCAACGGAAAGGGAGGGATTATTGCAAATAAGCGGCAGCGGGCTGCACTAACCAACTACAGAAACTCACTACAACATCCGGCTAAAAGAGGGGGATAAGATAGCGTATCGTAACCAACTACAACTACTCACCAAACAATACCCATCCAATGTCACCCCCTACTAAGGAAGCAACCCAAGGATAACTCACACTGTTGATTAGGGTGAAGTTCAGGTTATTGTGACAATATTCCTATTACTAGTCAAACTATTATTAATTAGGTGTAAGTTGTCTGAGTGCTTGTTAGCCAGTACTTTCACCAAGTCGTCACATAACCGCGGACAACACGGCTTCTCGAGAAGATTCATCCCTGCAGGGTGTGCTCCAGTACCCGTACACACTCAAGCCACCAACTAAAACTTAGGTTGGCTCGACACGACCCAAACCATCTCTACAACCCATCCTAGGAGCCACGGAGCTATAAGGTCCCAGCCACGCAGCCGAATACTCAGCGCAGGTGTGCAAAACTCCCGCAGGACACAACACCCCGGCACTACGGGCCTCGCCCTATATGCATCATCATCATCATCAGTAACCATGGGTGATCAACCCATTATGCAAAGGAGCAAATGGAACACCCGAACTAAGTGTGGCTCTTCGGACAAGCTGCAGATCAGGTCTAAGTCGAGGGGGGTCCCATACTACCTCCCGGATGCGGTGAGCACGCTCATCATGGATCAGTAGACAAGACCCTTTTCCTAGTTTCGACACCAGCCGGCTCCACAACCCTAACCCGGGCCTCCTGCCGGTGCCTTATCATCAAATTATTATTACCCAAAACATTAACAGGTTGTTGATTGAATTGAAACCCAGCTATCAACTAAACAGGTGATAAGACGGACAACAAGACTTGAGCGCAAACAACACTAAGCATGCAACTACGACACGAGGGCCAACAGGGTAAACAAACAACAGATAATAGGAAGTGGAAGGAAAAGGCTATATCATGGCTGCAAGGTAAACATATAATAGGATCGAGACACAGGCATCGAATCAACAGGCTAGAATAAGAACAACGGAAAGAATCGGTAACAAGTGATGGAAGGCAGCCTATTGGCAGCAAGTGAGTATACTTGCCTGAGATCCAGCAAGGTAGAGGTACATCCGCAGACCTTGTCGTTGCTCACATCATCTCAACGTCCTATCCGGGAAGAAGCAACGAACCTCGAACAAACACCGGATGCAACAATTACTACTACAGCAAAAGATCCAGCATGATCAAGATATGGATGCATGACAAGTTTAAAGATGCATCAAGATAAACTAGTTGACATGATAACATAACATAATTAAATGGACCCATATGCAATTTGGATTGCATATGGAAAAGCCCATGAATTAAGGTTGAAATAATTGTTTTCCAACTAACCAACAGGTGAAGGTGGATTAGCATGATGCATGGATGAGGAAAACAACAAAATAACAACAATAGAATCAATTGGAAATAAGGTTTACCCATTTTGAAATTCACTTATTAAGTTTTGGAATTTTGGTTACTTAAAGGGTGTCACACAAGCATTTGTTGTTTTCATCAAGTTAAATTGTTCCAAACAGATAACAAAGTTCATATTTGATTAAAACACAAAATTTTAGGTGGATTACATGTTTCAATTATTGGAAAAGGAATTACAATGATTTAATTATGAATTAAACAAGACTAAACAAGTTTTAATTGAATTTAATTCAAGTGTGAATATTATTTGAATTTTATTTGTTCAAAACATAAATTCAAATTCATATTTGAAAAGGTTATGTTTTTCTGGTTTGAAAACATATTTTATTAGTTCAAAAATAATTTAATTTGAGCAAGTTATGAATTTAGCAAATTTAAATGATTTAAACAAGGTTTAAATTATGCAAGCAATTTTAATTATCCAAAACATGAAACAAAATTTGTATTTGAAAAGGTGGTTCAAAATGGCATGGAAAACATATTTTATTTGTTGGAAAACAATTTCAAATGATTTAATTAAGCATGTTACCAATTTAATTGCATTAAATAAGAGATGAAACAATTATTCAAATTAATTGTTGCAAACCAGAAAACAAAGTGGATATTCAAGTGTGGCATGTGATTTTGGATGAAAATCATGTTTTGGGTATTTAATTTGGAGCAACCATTTGCAAGTTATTAATTATGCCATTTAATTTGTCATTTTTAAGAATTATTAAATAACATTAATTTTAATTGCCCAAAATGCAAAACAAAGTTGATAAACAGAAAGTACATTGAATTTGGACTGAAACACATATTTTATTTGGGTTATTTGAATTAATTATGAATTAATTATGGAATTAACCAAATTTGAGATGAATTGTTTAAATTTGAAATTTGAAACAATTTGAATTGTTCAAAACAGTGCACAAACTGCATATTTAGAAAGTACGAGGAATTTGGAGTGGAATACATATAAAGTTTGTATTATTTGGATTTATAAACTAAAAGTTATAGCCATTTGATTTTTAGGGTCCAAATTGTAAAAGGCAGGGGCTGTGCTGTGAGGAAAAACAGTGGGACAGGGGCTTTGTTGTAAAAACTGAAAGGCCAGGGGTCCTGCTGCGAATCTGCCACCAGATCTGGATCTGGCGCAGACCCACAACCACCCCCAGTCGATGACAGGCGGGCCAGGGGGGGCACGCAGGCGCCACGGGGCGTTGGTGGAAAGTGACGTGGCCCTGGGGGTCACTGACCCGTGGGTCCTACCCCCCGCGCGCGGTTAAAAAGGAAGAAAAGGCCGGGCGCGGCCGTGGGGGATCGAACACGCGATCGGTCGCTAGCTCGCGCGGCTCGCTACCACTGGGGTGCTCTGAATCGTTGTGATGGGATACAGGAGAGTGGGAATAAGAGGCAGCCCACTGCTGTTAACTGAACTTCTGTCAGAAACATTCAGTCATCGAGCAGAGGACACGATCGGCAGCGCTGGACGGAGATCGACAGCGTGGTGGTGTGCTTGTGCTTGCGTGACCATCGCGTGGAGGTGTGCAGGGTGATGTGCAGGAGCGGAAGGGAGAGGGAAGGAGGAAGGGTAGACGCTCACCTCGGTTGCGTCGAGCTGCTGTCGACGGACAGTAGAGGCGGGGTTCTTCTCCGGCGACGGCGCGGCCACCATGGTGGGTCCCAGCACGCGTCGAGGGGGCGAATGGCGAGGGTGAACCACCACGGTTCCATTCCCGTGGTGGGTTTAGCCCTAGGACGGCCGTGGCGACGGGATGGCGGCGGTTCTCTGACGGCGGATGTGGAGGTGCAGTTTCAGAGTTTCAGAACCAGAAGGAATAGGGGTAGGTAGAGAGGACGGCGGCGCTAGGGCTAGAGGTCTAGGGTTTAGGTTAGGCAGAGGGGGAGGAGGTTGGTGCTTTATGGAGGAGAGGAGCTATGTACGGCAGGCCATCGGGTGGAGGAGGAGGTGATCGACGGTGCTGCTGCTGTCGTACAGAGGTGACCTCACAGGGAGGAAAACGACAAGCGATGAAGGGGTATCGGGCCACCAGAGGGGAAGTGGGCTGGGGAGAAAAGGGATGGGGTGGGCTGAGGGAAAAAAACAGATGGGCTGGCTGCCTCCCTCCATTTTTTTTGCTTTTGATTTTCCTTTTCTCTTCTCTTTTTTTTGTAAAGGATGAAAACGAGAGGGAGGGATAGAAATAGGGTTTTTTGGGGGGAGTTTATTTTATGAAATATTTTATTACTTTTCAAAACAGAAAATAAAAGCAAATGTTAGCATTAATTTCAAACTTTGAATTATTAATTGGATTTTTAAATTGTGATTTGAATTTCCATTAGTAATCATAAGGAGTTGATTTCTCAAACAATTTTTATTCAATGAACTCCACAATTATGAAAACCTTTATTGAATTTTAATTGTTTGCAAAATTTTAGTGTTTGAACCACAATTGGATCATGCCCATTATGATTGAGTGGATTTGAATTTGAATTTGCCATTTAGGGTGTGGATTAAAGGGGTTTTGATTTATCAAGCAATTTAAACAAATCAACTTCAAAACTATTGGAAACAATTGGAGTTGTTTGGTTGCAATTTCTAAATTGGAAAATTTTGGAAAATGTTTGAAGGTTTAATTTGGTTTTGAATGTTGAGTTGTTTTGAAAACAGAAATGCCATGCTTATGTGATGCATGTGATGCAAGCAAAAGAAAACAAACACTTTCTACTAAGGGGTAACACCCCAGGTGTTACATACCAACATAAGTGTAAGCTAGCAGAGGTGATACCAACACAATATAAGTACCAACATGGTACTGGATCCAATCTCTCAACACCACAATCCAAGTGCTTGCACATAAATTCATCACTCAAAAATACTATGCAAGTATAAACTAGAGATAAGAAATATGCTACTATCATAAATCCTATTTCTTCTCAACTCAAGTCCACACAACCTAAACATGCTAAAATAGCTAAGTAAACCTTAGAAAACAAGTGCACACAACTTGTACATGCTAGAAAACAACATTGCAACACAAAAATATATTCACTCAAATTAAATACCTAAAATGCCAAAATGGCAGAAACATGCAAAATAAAGATCTGTCCACCAAACTTTCTAGGATGCTCTAAAAATTAAACCAATCTAGGTGTGGATAGCCCTAAACATATACAAGACCATCCAATTGGGTTTGCACAAAAAATCATCTTTAATGATTTTATAAAAATCACCAAAGTGCTCTCTGGTTTTTTACCAAATTTCATGCCATTTCAGAAATACTAGGAATTTGGAAGCAAGGTTAACTGATCCTGTTAGGAAATTTCAAGGGCTTTCCAATGCAATTGGATACACCTCATTCGGAGTTGTGAATTTAAAATGGTGCTCATTTGTCTGTTTCTGGTACCTGCTGCCAAAACATTTTTCATGTCTAAAGTATTCGTCCAAAAGTAGATCTACAAATTGGAGATGGTTTAGATTTAGTTGCTTTACAACTGTGAATTTTTTCTTGGTCAAATTCATCTTTTAGGTTGGTTTTTAAGGCCAAAAGTAAATAGGAACCTTTCTGGGAAAATATAAATGGAAAAAGAATATGGATGGGCCAGATCCAGCTACTGGGCCGGCCACGACCTTTATTCACTGCGGGTAGATCCAACCTCAGTCCCTGACCAGCGGGCCAGCCAGCCACGGTGGCAGCCACGCGGGCAGACGCGGCCCACGCGCAGGTTTGACCTCACGCGCGCGGTCAAGCCACGCTGACGCCACCCCGCGTCACCCGCCGGCGGGAACGGCTCCGGCGAGGTCCAAACGATCGATCCCCACCACCGATTCGCGAATCAACCACACCCACACGCTGAAATCGACGCGGGGAACCATCCAGAGGCAGCGCCGCTTCCAGGGAGCCACCGGAGAGTGACCGGCGACGACGACGCACGACGGCTGAAACAGGAGGTCGACGCGGTGAGGGATCCAGAGGGCTAGGCATAGGGGAAAAAGGACGGCGAGTGGCGCAAGCTCACCATAAACGCGAGGGAGTGCACGGTGAAGACGGAGGGGGATTCAATCAATGGCGATCTCCCGCCGGAGCTCGCCGGACCTGAGGAAGAAACCCGGACGACGCGGGCTCCTCGAGGCATCCCGCCCCGATTGCTTCTGCCCACACGACCAGCACGACGAGGCGGAGAGGATGAGCCACACGGCGACCGCTCGCGAGCTCTGAAACGGCCGAATCGACGGCGAGCCATTCGGGCTAGGGTTCGGCTTGGGAATTTTTAGCAGAGAGAGAGGAGCTCGAGGGGAGAGAGAGGGGGCAGGTAGCAATCATAGAGGTGCATCTGGGGTTTTATCCACAAGGGAACCTTCCAATCGAAGGCATGGAGCATGGTCAGCCATGCCTCCACTTGCTGCTACAGGAAGAAGAAGGACAAGGTGACTCATCTCACAAACAGGTCCCTGGCTATTTTCTGGAAATTACAACGAGATCCTTTTGCCTCTTTTCCATCTCTGAAAAATGATGTTGCCACCAGGCAAACAAAGTCTAAATTTTAAATCCTTTTGCCCAAAATTCTTATTAGTTGAGATGCCTAACATATGTGAAAATTGGCCCAATTGGATAAACTTGATAGTTCAAAGTTGTTCAAATTTCAATTCTGACATAAATGGACATTGAATTTATTAGACTACTTAGGAGCTTCCAAAAATGATAATTTTTGGCATACATTCCTTATTTGGTGTGTTCCTTGTGTGGTAGAAAATTCAAGTCATTTTGAGTTACTTCGTAGAACAAATTTGTTCAAATTTCAAAAAGGTGCTGTCTAGAAAACAGGGGTTTTTGGCAACTTAAACTATTCACAAACTTGTGCCCTTTTGTTTTTCATCCTTATTTGAGATATAGAGCATGTGGTATTTATTTCATGGCATTTTGAAAAAGTTTGTAGAACAAACTTGTTCAAAATTCCAAATGTTGCTGTGGAGAAAATTCATGTTTTCAGGACTTTAATGGATTCAAAATTTGGTCTCCTATTGTTTGTGTTCCTTATTTGATATAAGGAAGTACTTGTATCAATTTCAGATCATTTGGAGAAAGTTTCCAATAGTAACTTGTTTTAGTTTCTTGTTTCTGGAAATACTGAGAATTCAATTTAATAAGGCACTTGGCTTTTTCTTTAACAATGCTTTGCCAAAATATTTATGTGACTAGAGATAGCAAGTCAATTCTCTCCAATAATTTTGTTTTTAAGCTTGCAAGGCTGGAAAAACATTTGATAAGATTTTGGTGAAGCATTTAAGAATGCCTCTTTTTCCTGATAGTCTTTTAGGGAAATTTATTAAGTGTTTCACCTCTTCCTTAATTTAGACCTTGGAATAATATTCAACAAGTAAGAGATTCATAAGATAGATTTGGAGTGCTCTTTGATCAATATTTACTTTAGAAAATATTGCCAAGGTCATTGGAACAATATGTTGAATATTTTTATTTTACTGCTTTGCTATCTTTATAAGTTTGTTTTCAATTTCTTAGCCATGTATAATGTGGGAAACGAATCATTCATGGGATGAGATCCCAAAAGATATATTGATGCAAGGATCAGGAATACAAATTATGGCATGAAGCCATGATGGAAGAATTGACACAAAACAAATGATAAGATTGAGTTGGAAATGATTTCAGATTCTGCTATGTGATCTTGCTACTTATTGCTGAAATTCGCATGGGCTAGCAGGCCCATTAGGCAATTTCCATTTAATCCCTAAGGCCCATGCTGCCATAGCAAATGGTGGGAGTTTAGTCCCACATTGCTAGTTGGGAGAGTTTTGCACCAGTTTATAAGGTGAGCTCTCTCCCCACTAGTGTGAGTTGGTATGAAGAGAGAGGAGTAGTGGAGGTGTTCCACACGTGCGCTCCTCCTCCTCCGCCGCCCGCCTCGCCACGCCTCGCCTCGTCACGACACGTCACGACGCGCCGCGGGTTGCGGGAATGAGCCGAGCCGATGCCTTTATTTTGGCAGTTGGAAACGGAGTCAACAGACACGCCAATAATATGAGACGTCATATTGATTGCTGTCTATTGCGTCACATTTATTTTGGTAACAGCCGCGCGCAGTAAAACGCCGCATTGATCACGTGTTAACCGCGCGCAGTAAAACGGCGCATTGATTACGTGGTAACGGCTGTAGTAAATGCCAAATTGATTTGTGAGCTGACCGTTCTCCTACCATGCCTATATATTGAGGTCGCAGGGGCGGACACAAATATACAACTCATACCCTCTTTGCGCCCTGTCGTTCCACCTCCTGTTGCTGCCGCCGGTGATCCCATCCCGTTTACCGCGTACACGGCTTACGGGAGAGCAGGCCTCCGAAACCCCGCCTCTCCAGATCCTGTACGGGAGAGGGGCGATTAGGTTTTTGGGGAGCGTCTCCTACGCGACTGCTCGCTGCTGCTGTACGTCTACTTCGTCTACTACCGCGTCGCCCTCATCGTCAACATGGCCACCGATGCCGATCGAGCTGCTGCTGCCGCCGCTGCTGCCACCGAGGCCGCTGCTGCTGAGGCCGCCAACGCTGCTGCCGCCGCCGCCGCGGCCGCCGCCTCTGCTACGGCTACTGCCAATTGGCCAACTGCAGGGTATAACACGTTTATCCCTGCCCTTGTTATTTCCATGTGTGCGATACTAGTAGTTTGCGTAGATGTGTCTACTGTCAACCTAGTATGCATGAATATGGTTAATTATCAGTATGCTTACGTCATGATCGTGGTTTATACTTGGATTAATTTAATCTGTAAATTGCCTAAATTCCTAACAATCCAAAAACCTAATATGTGTAGGCAATTTTCGATTCATGGTTTTGCTACTGCACTGAAACCGGACCCGTTTACGGGGACGTACTTTAAGCGTTGGCAGACCAAAACATTCTTATGGCTCACGGCTATGAACGTGTTCTGGGTCGTCGGTGTCACTCCCACGGAAACGATTACTCCTGATCAGGAGAAGGCGTTTAGGGATGCCACCGTCGTCTTTGTTGGATGCGTTCTAAGCGTGATCGGAGAGAAGTTTGTTGACGCATATTTACATGTGCGGGTTGCCAAGGACTTGTGGGAGGCGCTCGAATCCAAATTCGGCGCAACCGATGCTGGCAGCGAGATGTACAGTATAGAGCAGTTCCATGACTACAGAATGGTCGAAAACCGTTCTGTTTTGGAGCAGGCTCATGAGATACAGTGCATCGCTAAGGAGCTTGAAATTCTCAAGTGCGTGTTACCGGGCAAGTATGTCGCGGGATGCATAATCGCCAAGCTGCCTAATTCCTGGAGGAGCTTTGCCACTACTCTGAAACATCAGAGGCGTGAATTCTCAGTAGAGGATGTCATCGGCCATCTGAGTGTTGAGCAGAATTCGAGGGCAAAGGACTCGCATGGAAAAGGGAATGAAGGGACTTCTGCGGCCAATATGGTACAGAAGAACTACAACTCCCACAAGAACAAGGCGAGGACTGGTGTCCAGCAGAATACCGACTTCAAGAAGAAGGCTAAGAAGACCTTCAAGAAGGATAAGAAGAAAGATGGCTGCTTCACTTGTGGTTCACTGGAACACTGGGCTGGGAAGTGCCCAAAGAAGTATGTGAAGCCAGGACAGGATTCCAAGGCTGTCAACATGATCGTGAGCAACAATGAGAATGGGGCATCTGGGTATGGTAATTTGTTTACTGTATTTTCAGTTTGTCAGTCTACTGATTGGTGGATTGACACAGGTGCAAACATTCATGTGTGTGCTGACATCTCATTGTTTTCTTCTTATCAGGTCACAAGGAACGGGTCCGTATTGATGGGGAACGGCGCAAGTGCTTCTGTACTTGGTGTTGGCACGGTCGATCTGAAGTTTACTTCGGGAAGGATCGTGCAGCTCAAGAACGTGCAGCATGTCCCCGCCATCAAGAAGAATCTCGTTAGTGGCTCCCTTCTATGTAGAGAAGGATTTAAGTTGGTTTTCGAGTCCAATAAAGTAGTTGTAACGAAATATGGACTGTTTGTTGGAAAAGGGTATGAGTGCGGAGGTCTGTTCCGCTTTTCCCTCGCTGATTTTTGTAATAAAGTCGTGAACAATATTCATTCGAGTGTTAATGAAACAGAAGTTTGGCATTCACGTCTTTGTCACGTTGGTTTCAGTTGCATGACGCGGTTAGCAAAACTAAATTTAATTCCAAGTTTCACTTTAGCCAAAGGTTCTAAGTGCCATTCGTGTGTACAAGCAAAGCAACCTCGCAAGCCCCACAAGGCTGCGGAGGAGAGACACTTGGCGCCATTAGAACTCATACATTCGGATCTCTGTGAGATGAATGGTGTGTTGACTAAAGGTGGAAAGAGATACTTCATGACGTTAATAGATGATTCCACTAGGTTTTGCTATGTATATCTGTTAAACACTAAAGACGAGGCTCTACACTACTTTAAAATCTATAAGGCAGAAGTTGAGAATCAACTTGAAAAGAAAATTAAACGAATCCGGTCAGATCGTGGTGGAGAGTATTTCTCTAATGAGTTTGACTCTTTCTGTGCGGAACATGGCATTATTCACGAGAGGACGCCTCCCTATTCACCTCAGTCAAATGGGGTTGCCGAAAGGAAAAACCGTACTCTAACAGATTTGGTTAACGCCATGTTAGATACATCGGGTTTATCCAAGGCATGGTGGGGGGAGGCTATATTGACATCATGTCATGTCCTGAATAAAGTTCCGACGAAAGACAATGAGGTCACTCCCTATGAGCAATGGGAGAAGAGAAAAACAACACTCTCGTACTTACGTACTTGGGGCTGTTTGGCAAAAGTCAATGTGCCGATCCCCAAAAAGCGTAAACTTGGACCAAAGACCGTGGATTGCGTTAATTTGGGATACGCTAAGAATAGCGTTGGCTATAGATTTCTAGTAGTGAAATCTGAGGTACCTGACGTGAAGGTCGGTACGATTTTGGAGTCTAAAGATGCTACATTCTTTGAGGATATTTTTCCTATGAGAGATATGCAAAGCACTTCTAGACAAGAATCAGAGGAGACTCCTGAACCTGCCATTCCTATGGAATATTATGAACAAACACATGATGAGAATCCTGAGAAGGATGACGAGGAAACCCTTGGTAGGGGCAAGAGACAGAGGACTGCAAAGTCCTTTGGTGATGATTTCCTTGTGTACCTTGTGGATGATACTCCCACTTCTATTTCAGAAGCTTATGCATCTCCAGATGCTGACTACTGGAGAGAAGCGGTCCGTAGCGAGATGGATTCCATCATGGCTAATGGAACGTGGGAGATCACTGAACGTCCTTATGGTTGTAAACCATTAGGATGTAAGTGGGTGTTCAAAAAGAAGCTTAGGCCTGATGGTACGATTGAAAAGTACAAGGCTAGACTTGTGGCCAAGGGTTATTCCCAGAAAGAAGATGAAGATTTCTTTGACACTTATTCACCTGTGGCCAGACTGACCACCATTCGAGTATTACTCTCGTTGGCGGCCTCGCATGGTCTTCTCGTCCATCAGATGGATGTTAAGACGGCTTTCCTAAATGGAGAGTTAGACGAGGAAATCTATATGCAACAGCCAGATGGCTTTGTGTTAGATGGTCAAGAAGGAAAGGTGTGTAAATTACTGAAATCTTTATATGGGCTGAAACAAGCACCTAAGCAATGGCATGAGAAGTTCAATACAACTTTAACATCTGTTGGCTTTGTTGTTAATGAAGCTGACAAATGTGTATACTATCGCCATGGTGGGGGCGAAGGAGTTATTTTGTGTTTGTATGTTGATGACATACTGATATTTGGGACCAACCTCAAAGTAATCAATGAGGTTAAGTCATTTCTATCCCAGAACTTTGAGATGAAAGATCTTGGTGTGGCTGATGTTATCTTGAACATCAAGCTATTGAGAAACAATGAGGGTGGGATTACACTTCTGCAATCCCATTATGTTGAGAAGGTTTTGAGTCGTTTTGGATATTCGGACTGCAAAACTTCTCCAACGCCATATGATCCTAGTGTGTGGATTCGAAAGTTCGAAGGCACAGCTAAGGATCAGCTGAGGTATTCTCAAGTAATTGGTTCACTCATGTATCTAGCGAGCGCTACGAGGCCTGACATCATGTTTGCTGTGTGCAAACTAAGCCGGTTTGTTTCCAATCCGGGTGATGTGCATTGGCATGCTGTAGAAAGAATTATGCGCTATCTAAAAGGTACCGTGAACCATGGACTTCACTACAGTGGATATCCTTCGGTACTTGAAGGGTATTGTGATGCGAATTGGATCTCTGATGCTGATGAGATGAAAGCCACAACGGGGTATGTGTTTACCCTTGGAGGTGGTGCTGTTTCCTGGAAGTCTTGCAAGCAAACGATCTTAACGAGATCGACAATGGAAGCAGAATTGACAGCATTAGACACGTCTAGTGTCGAAGCAGGATGGCTTCGAGATCTTTTGATGGACTTGCCTGTGGTTGAAAAGCCAGTACCGGCTATCCTTATGAACTGTGACAATCAAACAGTGATTGTCAAGGTGAAGAGTTCAAAGGACAATGCACAGTCCACAAAGCACATAAAAATGAGATTAAAAGCTGTCAGACATTTAAGAAACTCCGGAGTGATAGCGGTGGATTATATCCAGTCGGCTAAAAATCTGGCAGATCCCTTTACTAAAGGGCTATCACGTGTTGTGATAGAAAGTGCATCGAGGGAGATGGGTATGAGACCCACATGAGTTGCCATGGCAGTAACCCAACCTATGTGATCGGAGATCCCGTGAAGTGGGACCTGGGAAAACAAGCTAGTGGTTAACTGAGGAGAGTAATTTTTACTAACCCACTCCACTGGGGATGCAGTACTCTCAAAAACTGTATGGCAGGTTGACTTTTGTCTTAATGTGTTCCAAGGCTTGTATAAGCAAGATGCTATCCTACAGAGCGATCTTTGGAGGAACACACCTATATGATCCTGACTGCTGGTCACAGTCTATGAGATTGGGTGATCTCTAATAAGTTCATGAATAGGCCAGGAGTATGACTAATATGCTCCACCCGAGGGGTCAGCCTTCGGCAGCCTAGTACTGGCAAGACATTTAGTGAAACTATTTTACGCCAAACTGACAATTCAAGGCATAGTCCATTGTTCAGTTGTGATGTAGTGTAGCTACTTGTTCTAGGTGGATGTTCAACCTTAACGGGTCTCCACTGAAAATGCCGGTATATAAAAACAGTGAATGGAACAGAGGACAACACATGGGTCTTCGGGATCTGGTGGGGGATTGCTGAAATTCGCATGGGCTAGCAGGCCCATTAGGCAATTTCCATTTAATCCCTAAGGCCCATGCTGCCATAGCAAATGGTGGGAGTTTAGTCCCACATTGCTAGTTGGGAGAGTTTTGCACCAGTTTATAAGGTGAGCTCTCTCCCCACTAGTGTGAGTTGGTATGAAGAGAGAGGAGTAGTGGAGGTGTTCCACACGCGCGCTCCTCCTCCTCCGCCGCCCGCCTCGCCACGCCTCGCCTCGTCACGACACGTCACGACGCGCCGCGGGTTGCGGGAATGAGCCGAGCCGATGCCTTTATTTTGGCAGTTGGAAACGGAGTCAACAGACACGCCAATAATATGAGACGTCATATTGATTGCTGTCTATTGCGTCACATTTATTTTGGTAACAGCCGCGCGCAGTAAAACGCCGCATTGATCACGTGTTAACCGCGCGCAGTAAAACGGCGCATTGATTACGTGGTAACGGCTGTAGTAAATGCCAAATTGATTTGTGAGCTGACCGTTCTCCTACCATGCCTATATATTGAGGTCGCAGGGGCGGACACAAATATACAACTCATACCCTCTTTGCGCCCTGTCGTTCCACCTCCTGTTGCTGCCGCCGGTGATCCCATCCCGTTTACCGCGTACACGGCTTACGGGAGAGCAGGCCTCCGAAACCCCGCCTCTCCAGATCCTGTACGGGAGAGGGGCGATTAGGTTTTTGGGGAGCGTCTCCTACGCGACTGCTCGCTGCTGCTGTACGTCTACTTCGTCTACTACCGCGTCGCCCTCATCGTCAACATGGCCACCGATGCCGATCGAGCTGCTGCTGCCGCCGCTGCTGCCACCGAGGCCGCTGCTGCTGAGGCCGCCAACGCTGCTGCCGCCGCCGCCGCGGCCGCCGCCTCTGCTACGGCTACTGCCAATTGGCCAACTGCAGGGTATAACACGTTTATCCCTGCCCTTGTTATTTCCATGTGTGCGATACTAGTAGTTTGCGTAGATGTGTCTACTGTCAACCTAGTATGCATGAATATGGTTAATTATCAGTATGCTTACGTCATGATCGTGGTTTATACTTGGATTAATTTAATCTGTAAATTGCCTAAATTCCTAACACTTATATAATTAGTTTATTTAGTTGCACTCAAACAAACACAACCAAAGTCAAACAGAGCAATGGGAAGTGAAACAAAGTTTATTTGTCAAGCAATTAGCAAAACAACTGTGTTTTCAGGTATTCCAAAATTGGGATGTGACAATGTTGGTCTTCAAAGAAGCAAAACTACATTGCTCTCTCCACCACCGAGGCCGAGTATATCTCCGCGGCAAGTTGTTGTGCCCAATTGCTTTGGATGAGGCAAAACTTGAAGGATTATGGTATTCATTTTGACAAGGTGCCTCTTCTTTGTGACAATGAGAGTGCTATCAAGATCGCCTACAACCCCGTTCTTCACTCCAAGACGAAGCACATTGAGATCCGTCATCATTTTATTCGGGATCATGTTGAGAAGGGTGATATTGATCTCTCATATGTATCCACCAAGGATCAACTTGACGATATCTTCACGAAGGCCCTTGATGAACCAAGATTTCGAGCTTTGAGGAATGAACTAAATGTCATCGATTCTTCCAACTTCACTTGAAACCTTGCATATGTACCTTCATTATAGGTGTTATTAGCATGGACATAGGGGGAGCGTCACTCAACTCATGAGTATACACTCTCTTATTATGCAAAAATCAATTCATCATTGCATATCTAGTCAAATTGTGACTCATTGTGCTTAATTGTGAGTAGTACTCTTGGACCCAAGATACATCTTTGCGGTGCCAAAGTACACACTCAAACATGGTGGCTCCGTCCACCGACCTCCTCCTCTCGGAGTTGTTTTTATTTTGGGTCTTTCACACACATACTATTCCCCCTTGACAACTTGTGTGGGTTCAGCTTTTATTTCTTTGCATCTTGCGAACCCACATCGAGTAATGTCTCTCGTATGACAGTTACAATCTTCCAACCCAAGCTCCCTCTGCCCAAAAGACTATTTCTATCCGAATGCTCTCGTTTTCTGGTCTCGGCGTGCTGAAACTGGGTCTGGCGGAGGCTCCGGTGAAACCACCGGAGCCCACCGGTACCTCCGCTGGTGCGAAATTTGCCCAGCGGATCTGTACTGCGCAGCGCTTCCTGGACAGGGGCAGAACCTCCGGTGAAACCACCGGAGGCTCCACCCGCTGCGGTTCTGCGGGATAAGACGTAGGGCGAGCGGGGTCAACAAGATCTAAGATCTTATTTCCCCCACTCGCCCTCCCTCTTCCTCCTCCAAACCGCCTCCGCCTCCTACGTCTCCGCCGCCGGGAAGAGTGCTCCACCGCCGGGAGGCCATCCTCCTTGTCTTGGACCACTCCGGGATCTTCTTCCTCCCTCACCTTCCACCATGGATGCGGGTATGTGAGCTCTCTCTCTCCCATCTAGTTGATGGATGGGGAAGCACTAGGAGCCACATGTTCTTCACATCTAGATGCGTGGATTTAGGTTTTGGAGTAGGAAATCACGAGTACGAACCCTAGAAACCTAGATTGTGAGTATCAGGCATGGATCACTTTGGTTCTTAGGGTGGGTTTGTTCATGTGCCCTACCCCTTGTTATTCATCCCTAATGTTCCTCATATCTTTGTTTCTCGGATTTGTGCGTCATATCAACTTGAGCATTACCTCTTCTTCATGCTTTTCTTGCTATATCTCTTTCATAGATGCCTCCGGTTCCAGGGGCAAGGGCACTCGCACCAAGAGCATGGCTAGTCGCAAGGCTCCAAGAGTTGATGAAATCGAGGAGACATTGGACCCATCTCAGCCCAAGCGCAAGACGAGATTCCTGACTTCCGAGAAGACTTTGCCTCGCAAGGAGAAATCGGCCTCTCAAGTGTCCGAGGGAGTGTTCTTGGCGACTCGTCGCGAGAACCCATATACTTTTGAACGCAACCGCTTGATGCCACAGTTCAGGGGTAAGGATCCACGATTCCACACCGTGTTTCAAGCCCAAATTTATCATGAGATTTTGATGAGGAAGTCCAAGGAAAATGTTGCTCCTCAACATGCTATCAATTTTGGTCATATGGAGAGGAAGCCCGAGTACTTTGGAGAAGCACTAGAGATTGTTGATGCATTTGGCCTTGCTCCCATTATGCAAGTACAACAAGATTATGATGAGGGATTGGTTTGTGAGTTCTTGGCCACGGTGCACCTCGCCAATGAAACAGAGCGTCATCTTATCTGGATGACCAAGGGACATAAGCTCACTATCAAGTGGTCCGAGGCTTGGAGTCCTTCTTGGCGGCTACCCGGATCATGGACCCTTTGCCGGTGGCCCGGAGTTTGACAAGGGTTGGTTTCGTGTTCATGCTCCCAATGCTCAGTCACTCGCCAAGGATCAACTCACTCCTCTTTATCACTGGAAGAAGTTTGATGTTGGATTTGTCAAGGGCCTCTATCCCACTTATGATATTATGCTCGGCATATATCGAGAGACCATCAACCCAAAGGCGGGGAACATTGATGATATCCAAGGCTTCCTCAAGAACCTCATGCTTCTTACTCATGACAAGCGGCTTTCCGGTCTGACTCAGAAGCTTGATGTGCTCGATTATCTGTGGAATGAGTTGTGGCATTTCATTATACAAAGGAAGAATGCTTGCTTTGGGCCTTTCATAATGAAGATCATCTTGAATGTGTGGGAGAACAAGTTCACGGAAGATCCTCTTGATGATGCTCATTGGATCCCGCATACGGAGAAAAGGATTCTCATCAAGGACCACACCGAGCCTATTGTGCATCCCACTCCCTGCTGCTCGCAAAGGCAAGGCCAAGCCACGGGTCATCATTGATGAGGAAGCCGAAGATGAGGAAGTTGGTCCCTCTCGTCCTCCTCCTTCTGACGGTGCCTTCAAGTGGATGGCAAGGGCTCTCAAGAAAGTGTTCCGAGTGAACAAGAAGGTCGAGCAGCACCAATGGGAAATTCACTATGACAGGGAGCTTAAGCATCGCAAGGCAGCAAAGGCCGAGAGACAACTTCGTCGTGATGGTGGAGAATCTGTGGAGTCCCCGGAGCAAGATAGAATTACCGACTGGGACGCGTGGCAAGCCAAGGATTCCAAAGGGAAGATCATCGAGTGGTCTAATGAGGAACCTGGAGAAGAGGTCACCGTCTCTCGCCACCACGCCCGCCCTCCGAGCTTGGATAACTCCTCCGAGTGATCATTGGGACGTTAGCATCGGTCTCCTCCCTATTTTGGTATCTTGATGCCAAAGGGGGAGAGATATCTACTTAGGAGCGGGCATTTGCATAGGATCTCTCTCAAGCTGTGTTTTTCGATTTGCCTCTTACGTCTTGCTTGAGAGAGTTGGCTATTTGGAAACTTTGTTTAAATTATTGTGCGTTGTGGACCTCGTTATGCATTATATGAGCTTGTGAACTCAGTACCTTAATTTTATCACTTGTTATGTGCTCACTATTATATGTGTTTAGCCATATATATTGTTTTAATTCTCTCAACATGAAGGGAGCATATCTCTAGGGGGAGCTCCTTCCATGTTGTGTGTGTTATAGTTATGCAAATAGGGATGTTGTCATAAATTACCAAAAAGGGGGAGAATGAAAGATCATCTTCCGTTTTGATAATTGATGACAACATAACTATAGGACTAATGTCTATTTGAGAGTACTTGCAGGTCCTATTTTATATATATGAAAATGCCCAGGTTCATCAAGTATACAATATCATTGGGTTACAAAAATGTTCCGAATAGAAAGAGCTCGAAGAAACAAAGCTGGAGTGCCATTTTTGCATGCAGCGGAGGCTCCCTTGAAACCACCGGAACCTCCGCCCCATGCATTTCCCAGCTCTTCCAGGCGTTGTCCTCCGGTGGTGGATCTGGTGTAGCCTCCGCTAAAAACACCTTCGAGTGCATAAGAGCGGAGGCTGCAGCGGAGCCTCCGGTGAACATCCGGTGGGCGGAGCCTCCGGTGAAACCACCGGAGCCTCCGCTGACTCCACTGCTCCACTGTGGGGCTAGCCTCCGGTGTGGCCTCCGCTAAAAACACCTTCGGGTGCATAAGAGCGGAGGCTGCAGCAGAGCCTCCGGTGGGCGGAACCTCCGCCAACGCCACCGGAACCTCCGCCAATGCCACCGGAACCTCTGCCCTGAAGATTTCAGATTGAAGCAAACGAGTTGCGCGCGTGCGCATAAGTGAAGACCACCGGAGCCTCCGGTGGAAACACCGGAGCCTCCGGTGCTGCGTGGACTGCACAATGACCACTTTGGGAAGGGGTATTTAAAGCCTTCCCCTACCTCACAAATTCTAAGCTTTTCCCATTCTCTCTCCTAGCCATTAATGAAAGCTTCAACCTCCTAGATCTCCCTCTCCAACCACCCAAACACTCTGAAACTTTGTGGAGAGCTAGAGGAGACCTAGATCCGTGATTCCACCAAAGGAATTTCAAGTCCATCCACCACATCCTAGTAGATCTAGAATCCTACTTGAGGCTTAGAAACCTTAGTAAATCTTGTGCTTGTAGCTTCCACCTTGTTGCAAGAGGCTTCGGATTCATTGAGAGCCTCCATCCATCTTGTGGAGTGTCCTCAACCTCGTGTAAAGGTTTGGTCAACGCCTTCAAGTCGACCTCATAGTGGAAACGAGAATCTCCCTCACCGGAGAAGCTCAAGGAGAATAAGGTGTCCACAACCGTGCTATTGAGGAGCTCCTAGGTGGCTCCCCACCTCTCCAACATAGACGTACTTCTCTTGAGAAGGAACTACGAGAAACATATCCTTGTCTCTTTGTTTACACTTGTGGTTTATCTTGTTGTCTTTTGTTTTACTTTCGTTACGTATCTTATCTTGTATCACTTAGGTTGCTCACCTAGTTGCACATCTAGATAAACTTATCTTAGCTTGCTTAGCCCTAATTAAAAGGAAAAGAATAAAAATTGGTAGTCAACCTATTCACCCCCCCCTCTAGTTGACCATAGTGCACTTTCAGTGACATACGGGATATGTAGAATCGCTCTTTTTTCCTTTTTGGTGTTTCAATGACAAAGGGGGATAAGTTGCTCTAGTAGGTTGCGGGGATTTGCAAGGGTCAGGCACAAGCATATGCTTTTATCATTTCTTGAAAACTTGTGTCATTTTAATTTTGTGTTTATGTTGAACAGTTGATATTTGCTTTGTGTTGTGTTGTGTTGAAATCTGCTCTGATGGTTGTGAGACATATGGTATTATCGTCTATGGTTGAGATATATATTATAATGCAATGGTATCATTGGTATATTCTCATTCTATGGAAAAAAAATGTATGATCTCAAACATCTCTTGTGATTATGTCTCTTGATTATACTTTCTATCACGTTGTTGTTTCTTTCTAGGTTGGCTTAGTACCTAGATGTGGTTCTTCCTAAAATACTAGGGCACACATTTAGGGGGAGCCTTTCTATCCTTTGAAACATGATAGTTTTGGTGTCAATTCTTTATTTTTCTTGCAAATCCTAGTGTTGTCATCTAACACCAAAAAGGGGGAGAATGAAAGAACATTTTAGTTCTCCCTAGTTTGGTTTTGTGTGTTAGATAACAACACTGGTGATCACCTAACTGTGTGTCAAGTGATACATGAGTTAGGTATTTTTATCCATGAAAGCATTGTACTCAAAACGCAAAAAAAGCTACACTCTATGTGTCTCCAAAGATCAGACCGGAGACTCTGGGTTTCATGGGCAGAGACTCCGATGTGAAAACATCGAAGTATTATCCGTAGACTTCGGTATCCCTTATCAGAGCACGTCTTCTCTTTGACGACATCTTGCATATGGTCCCTATGAAGTAACGCCGAAGTATCCCCGAAGACTCTGCCCCCCATTTCCTGCATGTTGGTGAAAACTCATAGAGGCCCCCTCCGGAGTAAGGCCGGAGTATCCCGGGAGACTTCGGCCCTCTATTTTGCACTTTGGTAAAATCTTGCAGATGCCTCCTCCGGAGTAACACCGGAGCATCCCCAGAGTCTTTGAAGTATCCGGCCCAGGCTGGAGACTCCGCGGTTAGTCACTCTATAACGGCTAGAAATGGGAGAGGGGTATAAATACCCCCTCCATCTTCTCCAAAGAGCTAGCTCGTCCAACATTGAAGTCCACCATTAATTGAGCTCACATAAAATCTAGATTTCTCCATATCCCTCCACCCAAACTCGTTTATCTTCGAAGGATTGAAGGAGAAGGCCCCGATCTACAACCAAGTCGTTCTTCATTTCCCCCCTCATTCACTTGAGTAATTTGTGTGTATGGTTTCGTTGTGGAAAACCTAAACCTCTTGTTACTCACTTCTTTCTTGTAGCAGATTCTTGGTGTTATTGAGAGGCCCAATTTAGTTGTGGATGTGTGCCTCAAGCTCATTATAAAGGCTTCGAATTCCGCCTTGAAGGATTCCAATAATGGAAGGTGAACTAGGCCCTCGTGATGAGGTTCATCGGAGAATAGGGTGAGTCCTAGGTGGCGTTGAGTAGGCCTTCGTGGCGAAACTCACAGCCCTCCAACGAGACATACTCCCCTCAAAAGGAGGAACTCGGGAATACAACCTTGTCTCCGCGTGCTTCCACCATCGGTTCCTTCTATCCTTTAGTTTTACTTTGTGTTTGTATCTTGCTTAGTGTAGTCCTTGTCATATAGGTAAATTCACCTTAGTTGCATATCTAGAGAATTTACCTTTGTGTTAAGACTAAATCGAAAGGGTACTAAAATGTAACATCCCAAGTATGAAAATTCCCCTTTTGCAATGTTTGTTTCTTGATTTTATTTCAAATGCATCATGTCATCATATCCACACATGTGTTGAATTTGAATTTCAAATCAAATGACAAATCAATATGTTTCACACTTGGTCTGTTACAACTTTTTCAAATAAAACATGCAAATCAAACCATTTATTTGTTTCCAATAAACTTGATTTTTCCAATTAATTAACTTGCTAAATTTTCAATATTTTCAATTATTGCAAAATTCACTCAAATTCAATTAAAATTCAAACATCCAAAAATATTTAAATTTTTTGAAAACAAAACATCATGCAATTGGGCATTTACCGTGCTTAATCAATAGAAATTAATTTCATGATTTTTGAAACTCAAAAACTTGTTCAAAACCTTTCCTTTGCTTTCTCTACAAAAAAAATAAACAGGAAAAAAAAATAAAAGCAGAACAGCTAAAGGGGGGCAGGCCAGCCCAAGTGGGCTGAGCCCACCTCAACCCCAAGGCCCAAGCGCCCACGATGCGGTCATATCCTACCTCTGTACGGAGACAGAGAAAAGGAGGGAGCCCCCACGATGCAGAGCTTTTCCTCCTCCCCCTCCACCTACTTAACTCCCCTCTCCCCTCCAAACCCTAGCTCTCCTTCTTCCTCCTCCACAGCCGCCGCCTCTCCCCTTCCCTCTTCCTTTCCCTTCTTCCTCCCTTCTCCCTTTTTCTTCTGAAGTTTGTTCTGTACCTTCTGTAACTCATCCATGGCCGAGACTTTGCGGCCATGGCGCCGCCGTTCCTCTAGCCGCCGTGCCACACAAACGGCGGGAATGGAACCGTGGGGTTGCCACCTCCGTTTTTGCTGAAGGAGGCGCGGCCGGAGACGGCCTGTACCGAGCGCGCCGTCGAGCTTTCTTCCCCGGCGAGCTCCTGGCCATTGCCGTGCGAGCCGATCTCCTTCAGGTCACCTGCTCCCGCTCGAGCCCGCGGTGAGCACTCCCTGTCGCCCCTCTCTCCTCTCCCCTCTCCCCTTCTCGTTACCCTCCACACGCCCAGTGCCCCGGCGCGCCCACGCCGGCAGCCGCTCGCCGTTCGTCGATCTTCCTCGACACGTTCGTTAACTGAACGTGTGTTCAGTTTCGGCAGTTTTAGCCGTAGGCCTTGCCTCAAAACCCAGCGCCCCTATACCTATCAACAAACACAGCAACAGCCCAATGGTTGGGCCCTCCCAGCGCGCACCCGAGACCCGAGTTCGAATCCCCCCTTAGGCAGAAAGCCACCCCTTTTTTCCACCTTTTTTCTTTTATCTCTCGAATTCCAGAAAACAGATCTGAATCCTTAATTGTAAAATCAATAACAAATTGAATATTGATCCAATTTAAACGATTTAAATTGCTATGGATTCAGAATATTGTGCTCTTTCTGTTAATGTCAAAGTTGCAACATGTTTCTGTAATAATTTTTGCATTAAATAATTAAATACAGAAAATGCAATAAAAATTTGAAACTTTGGAATTTCATAACTTGAGTTCTGTTCATCCAATTTGAGCAAACTTGGGCTCTAAAAATTTGTCTTAACAAACTCTACACATTGGTATTTTATTTGGTCACAATTGAATTAAATTTGAACATGTTTCCTTCTGTTTACTAAAAAGGGCATAATAAAATTGGTTAGGGAAAAATGCATAATAAATTCAATAATGATCCAAAAATTATGTTTTATAGCTCAAAATGTCATTGAAACATTTTATACATGTTTTCAACCTTTTCAATACAATTTGTTCACTGTTTTTCCTAATTAAAATTGGAGTAATAATTCAATACTTTAATTACACCTTTTAAATTGCGAAATTCATAACTTGGGCATAGAATTTCCAAATTCAACAAACCAAATATGTTTTCCATTCCATTTTTCATGAACTTTGCAAATATCAACTTTGTTTTCTGTTTTGAACCTTTAAAATTGGTGAAAACAACAAATGCTTGTGTAGTTCACTTAAGAAGCCAAATTTCATAACTTAATAAATAAAATTCCAAACTTGGTAAACAACATATCAAATTGAAGCTATTGTTGTTTTCTTATTGTTTTCATCATCCATGCATCATTCTAATCAATTTTCACATGATGGTTATTTGTAGATCACTTAATTCAACTTTAATTCATGAGCTTTCTATATGCAACCCAAATTGCATATGGGCCCATTTAAATATGTTTACCATGTCAACTAGCTTATCTTTGATGCATCAATGAAATTGTCATGCATCATCCCATGTTTGTGCATTATTCCATGTTATTGATTGTTGTCTATCTTCGTTGTTGTTTGCTTCTTCTCGACTAGACGACGACGTTGAGACAGACGAGGTTTACGATACTATTTCAGAGGAGTTAGCTCAGTACCAGGCTACCGAGTTTGCAGGCAAGTATTCACTCACATAAACCATTGTGTCCTTTCCACACTTGATACCGATACTTTCCCTTGTCTAATCTGCTAGCCTTATGATTCGTTGCTTGTGTTCTGATCCTATCACATGTCATCCTGCAGCCATGAATATAGCCTCACCCCCACACCTACAACCTTGTGGTTTGTTAGCCTGTGTCGTAGTATCATGCTTAGGTTTGGTTGTGCTCGAGTCTTGTTGTCATTTATCTTATCACATGTTTAGTTTGATAGATGGGCTTGTTATAATCATATCATGTTAATGTTCGGGGTAATAATAATTTGATGATAAGGCACCGGCAGGAGGCCCGGGTTAGGGTTTTGAAGCCTGCTAGTGTCGACCCTAATTAGGAAAAGGGTCTTGTCCTCTGATCCATGATGAGCGTGCTCACCGCATCCGGGTGGTAGTATGGAACCCCCCTCGACTTTGACCTGATCCGCAGTTTGTCCGAAGAGCCACACTTAGTTCGGGTGTTCCATTTGGCTCATACGCATGAATGGGTCGCTCCCGTGGTGGATACTGATGATGTTGATGACGCACACATATAGGGCGAGGCCTGTATTGCCGGGGTGTTGCGTCCTGCGGGAGTTTTGCACACTTGCGCTGAGTATTCGGCTGCGTGGCTGGGACCTTATAGCTCCGTGGCTCCTAGGACAGGCTGTAGAGATGGTTCGGGTCGTGTCGAGTCCACCTGAGTTTTAGTTGGTGGCTCGAGTGTGTACGGGTACTGGAGCACACCCTGCAGGGAAGAATCTTCTCGAGAAGCCGTGTTGTCCGCGGTTATGTGACGACTTGGTGAAAGTGCTGGCTAACAAGTACTCAGACAACTTACACCTAATTAATAATAATTTGACTAGTAATAGGCTTATTGACACAATAACCTGAACCTTCATTACTCCAACTGTGTGAGTTATCCTCGGATTTCTTCTTTGGATAAGGGGCGAGATCCAGGATGGGTTTGTTTGAGGTTAGTGGTAGTTGGCTCCGTTACGCTATCTTATCCCTTTCTTTTAGACGGATGTTGTAGCGTGTTTCTGTAGTTGGTTAGTGCAGCCCGCTGCCGCACCTTTGTATCACCTATCTTCCGTTGAACCCAAAGCATCTGTACTTGGTGTTTCCGGGTACACTTTGGTATCTTGTGCGTCTTGCTTGCCAGTACTCGTCTGTACTGACCCCTTTGGGGCTGCGTGTTCTGCAGACTACGTTTCCGAGGATCCCCATGGTGGCTACTACGTGGAGTATGACGAGGCTGCTGACGAGTAGATAGCGGACCCGGGCAGGATCCGAGACATCGTGGATGGGCTCCGTCTTTTCGTTTTCGGCCTCTTAGTCCTATTTGGATCTTGTCTGTACTCAGACACTTTAGATGCTTCCGCTGTGATGTAATGATGACTTGTTGGGACATGTATCCTCTGGATGATTGTATTTGCTATCTCTGCTCTAGTGAGAGCTATTTGCCACTTATTTCTATTTCTTTGTGTCTTAGAGATTTGTTGTGATATCACTTGTTCAAATGTCGTTGACGTACCATGTGTGTATGTTATGAAGTACGTCAATGGAAGTAGTCGGATTTCTATGGGATGGTTTACGCAGACGATGAATAGTAGAGGTTGGTTGTCACACGTTTACGTGTTGGCCTACTCATATTGAGATGCGGGTGCCGGTAAGCCCCGTAAGCCAATTATCTACTGTTTAGCGGGCTGTAAGTATCCTCTAGAAGTCCGGGTGCGACATAAAATTTGAAGGTAGCACCTATTCACCGCCCCCCTCTAGGTTCCCACACGACCCGTTCACCACCTCAGCGCTGCACTGGCGAATCCACCATCAAAGAAAACAAGATGCCATGCTTATATGCACTTGGGTCGCTGTGCATGAGCATACAAGCGAGAGGGGACGTCCCCACCACTGCCTAGGCTTTGCTCGGCGCCCCCCTCCAACGACGACAAAGGGGGTAGCGGCTGGCGCGGAGCAAAACCTAGCGGCTACCGCCTCCCTCCTACATAGTCAGACTCATGTATTCTAGCGGTAATTTAATGTACACCTAAAAGCATGTGCTCCTGGGTGAAATTTATTAGAACACACAAACTAAAAACATTCACGCGCACTACATATACATGTCCTATGTACACATCTAAGTATTGAAAAAGGTAACTTTCATTGATGTGTTAAGAGAAAAATAGCGATTTATAAGTTGTCTTTCAGAACATCATCGTCATATATTTTTTGGACACACCATACACCTTATAGAAAAAAGTATATGTTGTTGCAAATTTCTGGATGTTTACAGTTGACATTATTGTTCACCCCGAGAGCCAAATTGCCATCCCTTCCATGGGAGTTTCGTTATTTTTAACGACACACACATCATTATTAACTTGCTTGGAATAGACGCGATCCTCTATAGGCCCACTTAGGGACACTTCTTTTCGGCTTCTTTGTCGGCTTCTTTGGCGGCTTCTAGGTTCCCCATGACATAAGCGTAAAAGAAGTCTCGGGCTTTTGGGCTGTCCCGAGAAACACCGGAAGAGGAGTTTACCGGAATTGTCAGATTAGAAACTGAAAGGTTATTTGTAAATGCTCATTTTCTTTACTTTTTTTTTACAAGGAAACTGCCGCCAAGCAACAGCCTGTCCAACGTCCCTTGATCCGCTAGATGTCCTCTTCGCTGCCGAGCAAATACATACTCCCTCCGTTCAACAATAGATGACTTCCATTTGTCTATATATGGATGTATCTAGACATATGTTAGTGTTTAGATACACCCATATATAGATAAATGCAAGTCATCTATTGTTAAACGGAGGGAGTACATGTTTCTTTTTGTTGAGGAACATGCTTTCTATCTATCGAGTAACTGCATAGAGTTGTCTAGACGCGCATCGTTTCGTCGCTGGCATTGAGTAATTGCATGTTTTCTACTTACAACCACATGCACCCATATGGGTCAGCTAATTACCCTTCGTTGTTTATTAATCATGTACGATGTCGCTAATTATATTTCTTTTATGTTGACATACACTAGTGGAAACAACCCCTCTCGTCCAGGGGGCCGGGGGGCAGCTGTCCCGGTTGCAACCAAATCCGGGACAAATGCCCTCCATTGGTCCCGGTTCGTGCGCCCTGGGCAACAGGAATCGCCTGGGCGCATTGGTCCCGGTTCGTGGGGGGCATATCGGTCCCGGCTCGTGCCACGGACCGGGACCAATGCCTAGCCACAGGCCACGTGGCACGCGCATGACCTGTTGTCCCGGTTCAGTCCACGAACCGGGACCAATGCCCCCTTCCCCTATATATACTGCCCCAGCCCCCCCCCCTCCTTCCATCTTTTTTTTTGCTTGGAGGTGTGAGAGAGTGTGGTGTTGCTGTTTTTTTTTTACTATGCACACGAGGTGTTCGACGAAATTCCCGAGACGCACACAAGCTCACTGAAAATGGTTTCTTCGACCGAGGTTAACAAATTATCTTTTTCATCTGTAACTGATACATAAAAAAGTATTATTTGTCGATGTACTGTGGTTATCTCTGTATTAATATGTATTTTGATAAACTTAATTATATGATGCAGATGGATGCACGGCAGCGATGGATGTACGGTGACCGACGCACCTCCGAGTATATGGCAGGCCTGAATGCATTTCTTGCTGTAGCTCAGGCGAACAAAGATAATGGCTTCATGTGTTGCCCATGTGTTGATTGTCGGAACGTCAGAGAACATTCTTCCGAAAGAATCCTTCACGGCCATCTACTTCGGAGAGGTTTCATGCCCAGCTATAATTGCTGGACCAAGCATGGAGAAAGAGGGGTTGTGATGGAAGACGATGAAGAAGAAGAAGAAGATCCTTTGTTCCCTGAATACGACGATACTGCAATGGAAGAGAATGCAGAAGAAGGAGGTGATCAAGAACAGGCATCAGAAGAGCCCGATGATGATCTTGGCCGAGTTATTGCTGATGCAAGGGAAGACTGTGAAAATAGATTGGAGAGGTTGAAACTGGACAACATGTTACAGGATCACAAAAAATTGTTATACCCAAATTGCGAAGATGGTAGCACAAAGCTCGGTACCACACTGGAGTTGCTGAAATGGAAGGCACAAAACGGTGTGACTGACAAGGCATTTGAGACTTTACTTCAACTAATGAAGCCAAAACTTCCAAAGGATAACGAATTGCCTGAGAGTACGTACGAAGCAAAGAAAGCTCTCTGCCCTCTAGGATTAGATGTGCAGAAGATACATGCATGCATTAATGACTGCATTCTCTTCCGCGGTGAGAAGTACGAGAATTTGGATGAATGTCCGATATGCACTGCACTGCGGTATAAGATCAGAGCAGATGATCCTGGTGATGTTGACGGCGAGCCTCCCCGTAAGAGGGTTCCTGCTAAGGTGATGTGGTATGCTCCTATAATACCACGGCTGAAACGTCTGTTTAGAAACAAAGAGCATGCTAGGTTGTTGCGATGGCACAAAGAAGACCGTAAGAAAGATGGAAAGTTGAGGCACCCCGCCGATGGATCGCAGTGGAGAAAGATCGAGAGAGACTTTCCAGACTTTGCAGGAGAGGCGAGAAACTTATGGTTTGGTCTAAGTACAGATGGCTTTAATCCTTTTGGGGAGCAGAGCTCCAGTCATAGCACTTGGCCTGTAACTCTATGTATGTACAACCTTCCTCCTTGGTTGTGCATGAAGCGCAAGTTCATTATGATGCCAGTTCTCATCCAAGGCCCGAGGCAACCTGGCAACGACATTGATGTGTATCTAAGGCCATTAGTGGAAGAACTCTTAGAACTGTGGGGCAAACCAGGTGTACGTGTGTGGGATGAGAACGAACAAAAGCCATTTGACCTACGGGCGTTGCTTTTCGTGACCATCAATGATTGGCCAGCTCTTAGTAACATTTCCGGTCATACAAACAAGGGATACAATGCATGCAAGTTTGACCAATAATTTGTATTGATCGGTGTTGAAGAACATGTTTCCCAATGGTGTTAATGTGGTGTCCTTATTCTCCGGTATTGGAGGAGGAGAGATAGCTTTGCACAGGCTTGGCATCCACATGAAGACAGTGATTTCAGTTGAGATAGGTGAAGTTAATAGGAGGATTTTGAGGAGTTGGTGGGATCAGACACAAACTGGCACTTTAATTGAGATTGCCGACGTGAAGTCTCTCACTAATGATAGCGTACACGGAATGCAATTCATTCCAAATTGATACTGTGGGTTGCCACTTGTCGGTGTTGAAGAACATGTTTCCCAATGGTGTTAATGTGGTGTCCTTATTCTCCGGTATTGGAGGAGGAGAGATAGCTTTGCACAGGCTTGGCATCCACATGAAGACAGTGATTTCAGTTGAGATAGGTGAAGTTAATAGGAGGATTTTGAGGAGTTGGTGGGATCAGACACAAACTGGCACTTTAATTGAGATTGCCGACGTGAAGTCTCTCACTAATGATAGCGTACACGGAATGCAATTCATTCCAAATTGATACTGTGGGTTGCCACTTGTCGGTGTTGAAGAACATGTTTCCCAATGGTGTTAATGTGGTGTCCTTATTCTCCGGTATTGGAGGAGGAGAGATAGCTTTGCACAGGCTTGGCATCCACATGAAGACAGTGATTTCAGTTGAGATAGGTGAAGTTAATAGGAGGATTTTGAGGGGTTGGTGGGATCAGACACAAACTGGCACTTTAATTGAGATTGCCGAGACAGATATTGCAGGATTATAACTACTTTCGAGATGTAGTATGTGTTGACACACGGTATAGAACAAGTGATTCTGGCAGGCCTCTATTGTTATTCATTGGATATATATCTGTCAACGTCAGTCCTGGCTGCTTGTTCATCCTCTAGAGTCTGCTCTGCTCTGCTCTACTGCTCGTTGCGGCTCAGGTTGGTAACGGTCCATGTTTGCGTATGCTTTGTGAACTTATGGTTTGATTTGAGAATTTCAAAACTTTGATTTGATAATCTTTTGGCCGGAAGCACCTAGCAATATCTTTTAAACCTTGTTTCTCTCCCTATGCTATTTGTACTTCTCATCGGCTGTAATGTTTCTCTACCTGATTCTACTTCTCCTCTGCCTAGTTTACAGATGTTTGCTCTTTTCTGTAGATGTTTCTACACTGTAAAATAGACATGTCCTGCGAAACATGCAGACAAGGCGCTGATCACCACTACTGGGACATGCCCATTTTACAGTGTAGAAACATCTACAGAAAAGAGCAAACATCTGTAAACTAGGCAGAGGAGAAGTAGAATCAGGTAGAGAAACATTAGGGCCGATGAGAAGTACAAATAGCATAGGGAGAGAAACAAGGTTTAAAAGATATTGCTAGGTGCTTCCGGCCAAAAGATTATCAAATCAAAGTTTTGAAATTCTCAAATCAAACCATAAGATCACAAAGCATACGCAAGCATGTACCGTTACCAACCTGAGCCGCAAGAAGCAGTAGAGCAGAGCAGAGCAGACTGTAGAGGATGGACAAGCAGCCAGGACTGACATCGACTCTAGAGGATGAACAAGCCACCCTACTTCTACTATGAAAATGAGGCCCTAGCTCAAAAAAGTGTATGGGTGGAAATTTCCAGAAATTTGTATGACACAGAGCCGCTTTATAATTTGAATATAAATTTCCATAATTTATATTCAAATTATATACAAATGAAAAAATAATTAATAGTTTCAATAGTTAGAATAATTATTTAGTTAAACGAAAAATGGATTTAAATTAGTTTTGCAAATTCTAGCATTTTTCATGTTGGAATTTTTGTCAAATTTGGAAGTATATAAAAGTTGTTAATGTGCAAACTTAACACTTTTCAAATTTTGGCGCTAAAAAATTTTGGGCGCGCAGAGGTGCCACCGAAATTCGAAATTTGTTTTTGGTCCCGGGCCGTGGTACCAACCGGGACCAAAGGGCTCTAGTCCCGGTTGGTGGCACGGGCCGGGACTAAAGGCCCAAGTGTATAAAAAAGCGCGGCCCTCTCTCCAGGCCGAGCGGACAACCCAGGGGCGGGCACGAGTGGATATGGCTGGGCGAAGCCCTGCCGGCGGCGGGAACGAGTGGACAGATTCGCCGGCGGAACGCCGGCGGGGATGGACTAGGGGCACAGTAGGTTAGGGGAACACAACTTATATTAAAATAGGGCCAGGGGCCTTGCTTACATAGGGGCGGCGCGGCCACAGGCGGCCGGCCGTACTTGCATTAGGGGCGGCGGCGCGGCCACAGGCGGCCGCCGTTTCTTGGGGGGTAGCTAGCTAGGGGCGTTGTCTATAGATAATAGGGGGGCGGCGGCGACCTAGTCCTCGTCGTCGGAGAGGTGGACATACTCGGGTGCCTTCCACAGGTGGGCAGGCGGCTGGGCCGGGCTCGCCGGGGGGGCCATCGGGGGCGCGTACGGTGGCGGCGGGGGCAGTACCTCCTGTGGCAGCGGCGGTGGCGGGGGCAGCTCCTCCTCCTGCTCCGGCGACCCCGGCGCCCAAACGCCGCCGGTCCAGCACCAGGTCATGCCATACTCCAGGCCTGGTGGGAGCGGTTGCGGCTCCGGCATGTCCTCGGACGCCTCCAGCTCGGCGTTCATGGCCTGCCACCAGGGGATGGCAGGCTCGTTAGGGGGTGGCGGCGGCGGTGGCAGCGGCGTCGGCGGCGGCGGCGGCCACGACGCGATGCCACCTCTTGATCTCGTCGTCGACGAGGGAGCGGCGGGAGCGCTCGCAGGCCTCCTCCAGTTGGGCCCGGAGCTCGGGGTCCGGCTCCCCGGAGAAGTCCTCCGGCTCGTCGACGAGGAGCCATAGCTCCCTCTCCCGGCCGGGCGCTGGCGGGGGGTAGTCGTCCACGTTGGCCTCGAGGGGGGCGGGGATGAAGGAGCGGCGGCGCTGCTCGTGCTCCTGCTCGAGCCAGGCGGCCCAGTAGGGGGAGCTGCGCGCGTAGATCCGCTCCCTGCGGACGGGGGCCGGCAGGAGCTCGCGGCGGCGCTCGATCTCCTCGAGCAGCGCCGCGCCGGTCGGGGCCGGCGGCACTGGGATCCGCTGGGGATTCAGGTGCCAACCGTCCGGGAGGTGCACGTCGTTGTAGAAGACCGGAGTGGCATTGTTCCAGTGCCACTCCGCCTCGTCCACCCGGACGTACCTGCGGAACCGCTTGCCCGGGGGCGCGGCGCGGGGCGGCGGGCGTGCAGCCGGTGGTGGCGCGGGGACGTGCGGCGCCCCGCCGAGGCGGACACCTCCAGGGCCGTAGCCGAAGGCCTCCGCCGGCGGGGGTGGGATGCGGCCGGCGCCGCTCGACGAGCCTCCGTCGTCGTTCCGTGGGCGCTTGCCGGAGTTCGAGAACCAGCGGGACATGGTGGCGGCTAGGGTTGCTCTGCCTTGGGCGCGTCCGGGGTGGGTGGGTTGTACGGGCGGCGGGGGTCCTTTATAAAGGACCCGGGGTGGGCTGGCATGCCAACCGGCGGCCTGGACGTGGCGGCGGTTGCAGGCGGCCATGAATGCGGGGAGCCGAGGCGTGGCGCGTGGGGAGTGGGGCGTGGGAAGCCGAGGCGGGGCGGGAAGACGAGGCGGGGCGGGAAGACGAGGCGGACAGCGGCCCTTTGACCGTCCTTCGGTCTTAGTTTAATGGACCAGGCGAACCAGCCACCAGGCCGCTGGCCAGTGGCCCCTGTTGACTGGCCATAATAACAGACGCGGGCCAGTGGGCCCTTCGAACCGTTGACTGTCCATAAATAAAAGACGCGGGCCAGTGGGCCTTTTTGACTAAAAAATGTGTCAGTGGGCTTAATTAAAGACGTGGGCCTGGAGCGGTTGGGGAAGGGGAGGCCGGTTGGCGATTGCGAGGCAGGAGAAAAAAAAAACGAACAAAAAAAACCTGCCGCGGCAGGGAAAATGGGCGGACTTTATTCTTTTTTTAAGAAGGCATCCATCCCGGTCCCTAAAACGAACCGGGACGAACTCCTTCGCGGTCCCTGGCCCAGAGTCGCCACGTGGGCCAGCCTTACCATCCCGGGTGCTGGCACAACCGGGACCAATGGGGAGGGCCATTTGTCCCGGCTAGCCCATCCCGGTTGCGCAACCGGGACAAATGGCCCTTACGACCCGGGACAAAAGGGCCTGTTTCCACTAGTGATATACTAAATTATACTATGGAACTATTTTTTCCTTTTATATTATTTTAATTTATTTTATTGCCTATTTCTACAAAAAAAAAGAGACATGCATAGGATATTATCGCTTTATTTAGTGCATGTGTCAAATTTAGGGACGTTACAGACATCTCACGACTCATTCCGGCAAATAATCCAAAACAATATAAACAAAAAAAAGTCTTTCATCAGTTTCTGTGAGCTTCTACACACTGTAGTTTCTCCCCACCGGAATACATAAGTAGGCTCATGCATAAGTATATGTCCAAAAGACGTGTACCTTAATTGGATAAATCCATATTTATTACTCCATGGTACTTAAATAGACAGGCTTCTGTGAAACGCAATTTTGAATGAAACAAGCAGGGTACCCACGTAGATATTAAGTCTAATATTAAGTTTAACGTAAACTTCTGCATGGTTGTACATACATAGATATTTGTGCGTGCATCCTTAGAAAAAGTGGAAGTGACTATTGTTGGTTTCGGTCATACGCAGTTGATTCAAACTTTCATGTTCTTTCTTCTGCCTAGATCAGATTTCCCCCTTGGCCTATAAGTCCAAACTTGACCTCGATTTTGTTCATTGGCCAAGATTTTCAGTAAACGAATATTTCACATCCCCTCTCCCCCAAAATGTTGCTAGCGGTCAAGAATTTAAATTCAGACCTTTGTAACTAGATCAAACATACTTTTTTGCAACAGAATCCATGAGATCGGAGTTCGAGTTCACTCTATTGTTATATTTTTTCTGACTATATTAACTACGTGTGCCCCTTTCCCTCTCGACTAAACGAAATTAGTTGGGAACGAAGGGGCTTTGATCGCGTGATTTGCTGGCTGAATCAACACACCCAGAGCGCTTTGTCTGACACGCTTCGTGACAAATTGGGGGCACAAATACTATTTTTGTATGCTCAATTTTTTTATTGAGTTCAAAATCCATTCCAATTATCTCGCCTACTTAAACATCGAAACTTTTGGTATTTTTTAGTTACCAGACTTAGAACAATTGATCGAAATATAACCGGCCTGGACTATGTTTGCGTCTAGGTCGGCTCCACCTCATACACGTTATATATATATTTGGCAACAACCAAGCATCTAAACCACTCCCTCTCCGGCCCTGTTGCACACCCCTGCTCGCCAACGACCATGAACCCTAAACCCTAAACTCTTGTGCGATCACGTTTTCTCGGCTTCGCCATCGTTTGGATTTTTTTGGTTTGGAATGTTGGTAGGTATGTTTGAGATGCAAAATCATCTTTGATGGTAGATATATTTTGTGGGGTGGCAACTTGATCAGCTGAGCATGAGCTCAACATCAACTCACGCTACACATGCTACTCCTAGTTGCCACTTGTACTACTCCCTCCGTCCACTTTTATAAGCCTCACTTCTTACTATTGAATGATTAGAAGTGAGCCTTATAAAAGTGGACGGAGGGAGTACTCAAGATTCAAGAAGCCAACAGCTTTTGGTGCCCACGCTCTTCCCTTGGATCAGCACCGTCGAATCCACCGAAGTGGCTCGTTAGGGAAACTCGTGACGCTCTGGTTGCAATCCAGCTCAGCCGCCGCCGCGTTCCGCCAGCCAAGAGCGCGGGCAGAATCTGTAGGCACGCCCACTGACGTGGTGGTCCCACGTGCATCAGGTCCTGCACGTCAGTGGATCTCCGGATGAGGACGTGCGTGGCATCTTTGGTCCGTTCTTCCAGCCAAGCTGGAACCTTGCACGGTCACATATACTGAGTGGGGTCGGGCCCGCCTGTCGGTGTGAAAGGACGAGTACAGCTAGCTCGCTGCGTGGAGGCCATGGGCTGGTGGGGCCCTCCGACTCACAGGTGTACTAACAACTAACAACCAGCTTAATGGCGGTTTTAGTGGACGCTACAAGCAACTGACAGGTGGTTCCCAAATACCTGTGGGCCGGAGATTATGTGGGTCACTGGGGTACGCTGCGTAAACCGAAGCAACAGAAACGCGGAGGAATCACGGTTGTGCCACTGCTCCAGGGTATATAAATCCTCCCGCACCCTTCCATTAATCCACACCCAGGAAGGAAAAAGATACGGCCGCCCGGGGAGGAGATTATCCCATGCTGCGGCGGACGTCGTCGGCGTCGGCCGCGATGGTGTCCGGGTACCGGCACAGGGAACCGCTTGGGGCCTGCACGGAGAGCCTCGGTTCCGAGAGTGGCGACGTCGGCGGGGAGATCGACCAGCTGCCCGCCGTCGTCTGCGCCGAGGCCGACGAGGAGGGGTACGGAGAGGGGATCATGGAGCCCCAGACTTCCCCGGTCAAGAGGCGGCGGAGCGAGAGGCCCCTCCCGCCGGCGATGCCGAGGGCGGCCGATGCGTTCATGCGCGTGGAGCGCCGCGGCGGGCGGCTGATCCTCACCGAGGTGCTGCGGCCGCCCGACCGCCCGCGGGAGGTGTTCCGCGCGTCCCGCGCCGACGGGCGCCTGCTCCTCCGCTTCGCTCAAGAAGAAAACCCCCGCTACGACGCCGAGGAGCACCAGCCGTCCGCGCCCGAATCCGCCGAGGCGGAGAACGGGATCGTGGTCGGTGGCTGCTGCAACGGAGTGGGGTTTCGCCAGGTGGCAGCCGGCGCCGGGAGGCGCGTCGAGATCGGCGCCGTGATGGGGATATGATCGAGCCCTCGTTCGACCTACTCGAGCCTCGATTCGAATGCCGTTACAGCCAGGATTGGTTTTGATTGGGTGCCGCTGCCGCTAGCTTTTGGCTGCTCCTCAGCTAAGCTGCATTATTGCTTCCTTTTTATTTATTTATTTTTGTTTTATTTCGTTTCCGAGAGATTTTATTTCGTTGCGAAATAGGCCGATCGATGTAGTTCCGTTTTGAGATCGTATCAGTGTGCAGATTTTGCGGGAGAGTGATTTGATTCGTTCCGGATAAAATTAAGCTCCGTGCGTGTGTGCGCGGTTATCTCTTGACGATGCAATTGTGCCTTGGATAATCTTGCAATGATTTACCTTTTGCATGCAGCAATTAGCGGACCGTCTCAGTTAAGCAATGCGCATTGATCGTGGACTTGCGCAGCCGCCGCGTTCAGAATTTTTCTTTTTGTATATTTTGGTTTAGATTTGGAGTGGTGTTTTCTTTTCTTGGGAGATGCAGGTTGATTGGAGGTGGTAAATTAATTGCTTTATTCGAATCCAACCGCGCGCATAATTCGCCAAAACATACTACCCATCTCCAATGATGGGCACATGTCAATCCTAGACACCAAGAATTATCTAGAATTTGTCAATTTTGCATAAATAGCTATTTCGTATAGCACGTGATGGTTCCCTAGGATCCAAATTCCAACAAATCCACTTAGGTCTACATTGTCGCGATATTGTTCTACCACATTATGTCGTACCGGCATGGCCGTACTAATTTGTTTCCGATCAGAGTATCAAATAGAACACGGTACTACTTGACTAAGCCCCGTGCTCGTCCAAGTAGGGAGTTTGCTTTACGCAATTGCCCTTTTGATAACAAGGAAAACAAAACTGACCGAAGATTCATGAGTTTCGAATGAAAAATGGATAGCATCATGGCCCTCTTCTTCGCAACAAACAATACCGATTGGTTACCGCAACCTTGTTGGTATTTCAACTCTTTTTTTCAACCAAAGTCCTCACACAACTTTGTTTGGGAGATGTCTTCACACACCTGGTCTCTTCTTTTAGTTCAGTTAAGCATGTACAGTGAAAATTCTTAGATCAAATGTGCATAGTACAAACGAAAACCCCGAGAAACATTGGACACACATCTTGAGATATCTAGGCATAGCATTGTACTACAAAAGGTGTATAATAAACATGTATGACCTGTGAAGAGTGTATGGTCTATATGATTTCTTTCCTTTGTTTGGCAAATAACGGTGTGCCAATTATGTTTCAAAATATATGGCATGTCATGAAAATTGTTACATCTAGTGTGCCTAACATTAAAAATAATGTGGCCGCATATATATGACCACTCTATGTGCATCCATATAGAAATTGACTTTGCACACGTAGTTCCGTCAAGTATCTCGCGTGCTATATATCTTGTGGACCAATTAAGCTTTATATAATTATTGTTAGAGTGAATTCCAGTTTTTACCCTCTAATTGCAATTATGAAGTAAATTTAATCTACGTAGAGATTAAAAAAAGGTGTGACACACTTGTAGATAATGATGTACGGAGTATCATTTTGCATTGTTATCTTAATTTTAGCATAAATCACCGTTGCTAACCCTCCGCGAGAGACGATATCCGCTCGTTCTAAAAAAAATAAACGTGCCGCACGTCCTCGAGAACAAAATTTGTTCATCCTTGTTTTTTTATTAATACCGCAGTTCTTACGGAGCACTCCAACGCGAGGCGTATTGATACTACTCACGTCTTGATTATCTCATCGGCTTTGACCTTTTGTGCGATTGTGATGGGCGTCTCGCTGTCCCTATATGAAACTTTTTCAAGACCCTTTAGTTTGTGTGGCGGCTTGGCTTGGGCATGCATTGCAACTGAACCGTTGCTTCTGCCTCACAGATGGTGATAGAAAGTGTTTTGTTCTGTCTTCTTTTCCTTCAACGAATTCGACGGCGACCCACACCCAGAAAATGACAGGCCGTGAGCTGAGCTGGTCGCATGTCTAGACACGTTTTTGCTTTATTTTTTTATTTTTTTAGCGGGTACAAGTTCTAATATAATTCATATTTATACAGAAAAAATTGCTAAATTTTTAGATGCACAATCATTCAAATCCTAAACTAAGACACCTACCCTTCGATGGAGAATTGACACGGTGTGATTTTTTTTATCATAATATCCGGTATAAGGAACAAATTTTATCATTTCCATCTGGTCTGACTTCTGAGCTAAAGCATGGAGTACACGTTTATTGCTATTTCAGAAATTGGCCCAGTAATAGACTCTGCGGCCCACAAGCGAGGAGTCTTCTCTCACCCCATGGACCGAATCAGGACGGACTGCTCACTCAGACACTAATACATTATCATGGCCAAAACTTAATATCACAGTTTTTTTTTACAGGGGAACTGCATATGTTCTAGCAATATAGCAATAGATGTTCATGCAGTATTGTATTTTTGCAACACTCAGCAGGTAGAACTTCAGATCTATCTAATGACAATGTTCTGAAAGATAAAGCGGTCGGCAAATGAATCATTCTTCGTCCCCAGGCCTAATTACCAGTTGGTACTAAAATACGTGAAGGTAGACAAATTGCCATCCCTGTTTAATCCCATCTTTTGCAACATGAAAGCTGTGCACCCGTTGTCTGCTATGCTGGCAACTATCTGCATTGCTTCCTATCATCCTATGCCTGCAGATGGGAGGGACTGAATGCGGAAACCAACTCCAGACATGCATGCTTCTGCCTGTCAGTTCAGTTCCTCGAGCCGTGTCTGCTGTCGCTTGTGACAAGGGGTAACTCTGCCACCCTCCTGTCTCACTGAAACAAAGGAAACAAGGACGAAAGATGAGATTCAAGTTCTGAAGACAAAATAAAACCGAGAACAGAGCAGAACAGTTATCTGGCCAGGATGTTTTAGGCCTGAACCACGAGAGGACACTAATTATGCCTAGTGTAAGTATCAGTGCACTGTAAGAGGCTAGTTTTCAAGTGGCTTTGATGAGAACATCTTTTGTTTTCAAGACAGGTTGTATTTGACAAGAGACTTTTTGAAATACCTCTGATGCAAGGAAACAGATAGGTCTCAGACACTTAAAGAGTCTTGTATATACTCCCTCCGTTCCACAATATAAGATGTTTTAGACATATTCCATATTCATATACATACACATGTATCTAGACACATTTAAGTATATGTGTTCACTTAATTTAGTCCGAATCTAGACAACATATAGAACACCTAGAACATCTTATATTATGGAACGGAGGGAGTACTACACAGTAATAATCACCTCATCTGTGAGGAGAATGCTGTCCAGAACAGCAAATCCCGCGGCAACTCCACCTTCGTTTGATGAAGAAACTTTGGTCCGCATCAAGTAACCAGATCGGTCGTTAATGACGACCTTATCTTTGTTCCTGCAGTTAGTCATTCGAAATTGCATGGTTTGATCAGAAAAATGGAAGGGAACACGACACATATGCAGAGTACAAGAGCTGTGAGCGTCCCAAGGATAACTACCGCAGGTAGGCTCCAAATATTCCAAGCTCAGAAATTGTAAGGTCCTCAAAGCAAACACCGCCCTGAACAAGGTGAGTAAGAGAAGCTGTGGGGAAAATCCGCTGCATTAAAATGTAGGCTGCAAGCGCCTCTCCCTCTTCGTTCTGGAGTCTGATCAGTGTTTCTCGCAAATCATGACCATACAAGTTGTTCCCTGAAGAGAGATATCAGCATCAGTAAAATTGTGGGAAACTATTGTGAGAAGGGTGTTTCTATGTGCCAAGGAAACTGACCTCCGCCCTCTCGTTGAGGTTTCAGGACAAACAAGTCAGGTTTTTCTATTGCTGATTTCACTATTTCTTCATTATCCAAGCTCCATAACCCTGCGAAGCATTTACGTAGTTTGGCAATGTCTTCCTCGTTGTCAACGAATCTACATATAATAAGATCAGCTAGTGATTAGGAACGTGCTACTGAAAATTACAAGCATAGCAATAGTAGTCTACTATGACACATTACCAGCGAGTGTGTAAGGAATATATCTAATAATGTAATATGCACACCACAGAAATATTCAAAATACATGACAACTCATTCGTAGCGGACATAACTTCATCACCTTTCAAGAACACTAGGTTTTGCTAGTTCTTGCTGGATCTTTTTCGTTCCCACTAGATGGTAGGATATTGAAGGGCACTTAATTGCATATGATTGTTCAATTAAAAGCCTTGCACTCCATTCCTGAAAAATAACATAAGAAGAACATGCCAGGGTGAGAACTTACCCCAAGAAAGGTAAATAGTGTGCAATTGCATCCTATGGCATGCTGGATTTCAACTTTACAACACCTATAATGGAATTAACGAACAAGAGAAGTTTCCTTTTCCACAAGTAGTGAAAAGCAAACAAGAATCACACTGAAACAAACATATGATTATGAAAGAATATGTTCATGTGGAAACTTTAATTTCAACCACATGTTGAGATGAGTGAGAAACGATGTTGCTAAGAAAATGCACTAGTACATACCACTTCTGATGGGTAATCATTCGGGGCATACCCAGCTCTAAAATACACAACCGCAACAGGCCGGCCATCTCTGCATTTTCACAAGTTTATATTGAAGTGATAATAGCAAAAAAGGGTATTTCTTCTATGAAAGATACATACACCACAAGTGTTCCATCTGCAAGCAATTGTCCTTCGGCCTCCACCTGCGCCAAACTTTTCCTAATAGTCATCACACCGTGCGTAACAGATAGTTAAGGAAGCCCCATCCCGATGCTATTAATTGTGATATCAAGCAGATGACATGTTGATAATTTAAGTGAACAGTCAATGCAGCAACACGGTAGAAAGTTTGTATGTACACATGAACGATGAACCCAATACATCAGAAACTAAACAGTCCATTAATTAGAATTTAGAAAAAATTATGGCTGAAAATAACTTGTCTACAAAGTACAGAGATAAGTCGTAGATGCAACTCCGTAGTAGCTTAACATTTTTCTTACTATTTTATCCAAGCAAGAACGTTGACTTAAAGGGACATTTGAAGTTATATGTCATTTTAAAGATATACAAGGGAAATGAAAGCACATGACAAAAGGATATGATTCCTTCAAATGATTGATGATCCAGTATTGGTCGTACATATTCCTTTCTTCAGGTTGAACAACCATCATAACTACAGCACTGGGCAACCACGAGGAAAACATATGTTAGTCGATGCTTGCATTTTCTTAACAATCTTGATAAAATAATCATAAACTGCATAGAGAAACTGTAGACCTGTCATTATTATACTCAGCCCATGCTTTGCCCAATGTTTCAGCGAATTGAGTGGCTGCGTAGTTCCGAGGAATCCTTTCAGAATCAAGACCTAACACCTCATGGTACTGTTTAAGTAAGGTCCTGTACTTAATAACAAAGTAATAGCACTCATTAGGTTAACTATACAAGATCATAGGAAATCTTGCAGTCATATCAAGATAAGAAAGAGGCTGTTATCAAACGAAAATGCCACGCAGCCTGATTTCTCTCTCTGACAGACATAAAATACGTTGCTCATACATCAGACATGTTGAAACAGCTGCATGCTTTAAAATCTACAATATATGGACACAATTTATAGCCGAAAGATTAAGCTGAGACTTCTCAAATCTGAATATTTTTCATATTCTTGTAGGTGTATAGCTATGTCAAGCAAGCCTATTGACCGTGTTTAGAATTTACAGTACTCAACTTGGGTGCTCCAATATGCTAAAGAGATGACCTAATGGGCTAGCAAGCATGTCATTTGCAATTGGATGCAGGAGACGTGTGAGCAAACAATATTCTTAATGCAGCATCACATCTTATATTTGAAGAGACGTCAAAAAAACAAAAGCAAGATGGTTCTACCAACAGAGTGCAAAGCAGCACAAAAACTTCACCTGTGAAGTTCGCTCACAAGGGAGCCTAGACCAGGAAATGATGTTGAGATAGTGTTGAGCTCAATTTGAAGAAGAGAATTTGTTTCAGAATCTAGCATGTAGTCAGATCGGTGCAACCCTAAGCGGATGTCCTGATGGTTTGTTAAGAACTTGTCAGTAACTTACTAACAAATATATTGCTAAGAAGCACAAGGTAAAAGATGCATCCTATGAATTCAGAATAAGGAGTTAAACTTAAAAACAAACTTAGTCAATTACCTCCTTCTTGTTTACTGCCATCATCTTCGAATGAATTTCTAACAGCCTAGAAGTGAAATCATCAACCTGCTTTGTTCTGGAACCGCAAAATAATGAATCAGTACTGGTCTGGCGGTTTCTTATCATCTGAAAACACAAGAAATACCTAACTAAAATTTATTTATCTCCCTCCGTTCCGTATTAGTTGACGCTGTTTTTTTTACAAAGTTGTACTAACTCAGCGACAACTAATATGAAACAGAGGGAATAAAAGTACTCCCTCTGATCCATATTAATAGGTGCTGAAGTGGATGTATTTAGACATGTTTTATTGCTAGATACATCCACTTCAGCACCTATTAATATGGATCGGAGGGAGTAAATAAAAATGGACTAATCGTGTCAATGATCAGACTAACAAACAATAAAATGGTTCTGAAAACTTAAGGCAACAACCTTCATATGATATCGATCAGTTGAACTAATCCTCTTCATGCAAGTTTAAACCAAAGTTGTAGCTACACATCAATATAAGAAAATTTCAAATGAAATTTGAAGCTTGCCTAGACAACGAATCTTGCAAGAACTTCCCATCCAAGCTAACACGATCCACAAGCTCATTGAAAATAGGAGCCAATTCGCACGCTTGCTTCCAAAAGGATGCTGGAAAATGTGTTGGGAGTAGCGAAAATGGAGCATGAACCAAACCAACACCCGGGACTGTTCCAGATCTCTGCGAGGGGTGAGGAGACCATGTTAATTTTCTAATGGACAAAGAAGCTAGTTTACAACTAAAGCTATTTCTTAATACAAATAGCACGTAAGCAAAGCTAAGTAATGCTTGAAGGAAGACGCCAGAATATCTTACTGTAGGGTTCTTTCAAAAAAATAGTACAAACATGCCTTATTGTTCAGTCTTTCAAAACGGAAATGAAAAGAGAGAAAAGTACCCAATGCAAGGTTCTGTTGATGATGACTTTTAGTGCAACTTTCATGTTTTACATTCCAATTTTTCAAACGAAGGATCTTCCGGTAGCAACACCTAACATTAACTTAATGCAGATTTAGTACCTTATATCCCTGTTTCTAATACAAAGCATCTTCAGATATCGAATTACATTATGGTGATCCCTGGTTGCCCATTCCTTGAGAAAGCAAATTACTCCCTCCGTTCCAAAATACATCACTTTCATTTGTCCAAACATGAATGTATGTATACACTAAAACATGCCCAAGTACGTGCATTTTTTAACAATTGGAAGTCATGTATTTTGGAACGGATGGAGGTACTCCTGTTTCTCATACAAATGATATTTCAATCGATTCTCAGCTTCCGCAAATGAAAGCAGACACAACCTACAGAGAGCATTCTACGAGGCGTGTATTTGGTCATTGTACGAGACATGCAGGTGAAATACCAAGCAGAGGACAGTGCAATGTGCCCTGAAGTTTATGGTGTCACAAAGTTTGGCAAAAATGGATGTACCTAGACATAATTTAGTGTTAGATACATCCACTTTTGTCAAACTTTGTGACATTTAATTCCGGACGGAGGGAGTACTAGCTGCCTGTGCCCTGAAGTTTAAGCGACGTCACCGAGAACGCATCACGTCCAAAAAATTAATTCTGAACTCGCTTCCAGAATGGGGATGAAATAGCGGCAAACTTCCGGTCGGGAAACAGAGGCCGTACGCACCGGGTTTTCGCGGTCGCCGACGACGAGTCCGTGCACGACGCACCACACGGTCGCCGCCTCCACCACTTCCGCCTGCACCGCCGCCGCCTTCCCACCCCACGCCGGCGCCACGCTCGGGATCGGGGGCGCCTCGGCTCTCATCGCCCTCAGGGAAACGACGCGGCGGCGGAAATGGGACACGTGCCAGTCTACCGCTGCGAGGTGTGCCCGGGACGCCGGAGCGGGGAGGCGGCGGACGCAATAGCGGTGGTGCTGCGAGGAGGAGGAGACGCAGGAGGGCATGGCGGAGGAAAATTTTGGAGTTCCCAGGGGAGCTTCTGCAATTTGTTCGAGTCGTGCGCGGTGTAGTGTCGTGTCCCGCCGGCGCCTCACCTAAAACAAGGACCTGGAGTCTCCGAGCGAGCCGTCGCGGAGCGTTCCTTCTCTCTGCGTCGCACGCTCTGTCCTTTTGAATTCTTTTCGCTTTCTGAGATGCACCGGTGATGGCGTGTCTTCGTCACGCCTGACACGACGGATCTTATGTGCGTCCGCTTCCTGTGTACCAACGCAGTTTAGAAGCTCCAACACACAGACCCATTTGGTCCGTTTTCGTCCGCGGGCTATGAAAACGCGGTTCAACGTGTCGACCCATTTGAAAAACGGACGCCTTTCGCGGTCCAACTGATCCACACATCCCATTTCTGCCTCAAATTTGGGATGAAGATGTGTTGACACCGTCGTGGGTGGGTGGCGCGTCTGCGTCCGGTCTAACCCGCCCTCTCGCCTCCCGGACCGTGTGGCAGCGATATAGTGCCACCTCAGCTCCCTCCCTTGTGTCTATAAAAATTAATCTGGACTGTTCCACAGTTCCACCTCCGAACGCCCCACATCCCACTACAGTAGATCATGGCAAGAGCTCCCCGAGGTAGTCGAAGTGGGCGTGGTGGGCGCGAAAGCCACGGAAAATGTGGTGGCCGTGGTAGGCGTGGTGGTCGTGGTGACCCACAACAATCGTCGGCCTCCTCGTCATCGGTTCTGTCCTCGTCATACACTTCCTCCTCCTTTTCTGATCGGTCGTCGTCACCTACATTGCGGAGGATTTTCGGCTACGAGTTCGTCGTCATCCTCTACGAGGGTGTCGCGGTTGAGGCTCTCGGAGACGTTCGCGCGTGATCATGACGGCGAGGAACCACGTGAGCATGTGCTTGAAATGGAGCACTGCCCCAACGGTGCCGTCCCCTTAAAGGCCCTGCTTCGACAACCATGGCCAGATATGCCTTCTGGACCACTAGAGGCAGTCAGTCGCCTCGTACTAGTTGCAGACTGGTTTCATGGGACCAACAAACCCCTCGTCAAGGTTATCGGATATAGGCCAAATAGGGGTATATCTGGTATCGGCAAAGGCCGTATTAGTGAAGCGTACGTTGCATAGAAAACAAAAAAATTCCTACGCGCGATAAACCCGAATGGCCAAGATCTAATCTAGGAGATGAAAGGTAACGGGGAGAAAGAGAGTCTTGAGATAACATACCCTCGAAGACTCAAAGTGGTACGAGATAAAATCTCGTTGTTGGCGTAGTCGTACTCACGCCGATCCCGAGCGAGAAGAAGTGCACCGCAATCCGGTGGTGCCTCAGTAATCGGTCACACGTTCAGCTCGATGAAGAATTCCGTTCCCTCGATCCAGCGGGTAGCGGAAGTAGAGGATCCTCCGGAACTCCAGCAGCACGACGGCGTGGTGGTGGTGAAGAATCCCACGGTCAGGGCTTCGCCAAGTCGAGACCATGGAATGGAGCAGCGGGTGGAGGGAAAAGGAAGTGGGCAAGTGTGTGGAGAAGAGGGAGCTCTCACCCTCCTTTTTTTATAGGGGAGGGAGAGGCAGCCCAAGGGGGGTGCGGCCAGCCATGGGTGCCCCCACCTCTTCCCCTCTTCATGTGAGTGGAAGCCCCACTCACACCCACTCATGCTCCTTAATTTTTCACTTAGAAAATCCAAAGGTTTTTCTTTAATAAATAAATAAAACATTTTTATTTCTTTATTTATATTTGTTAATTCCATTAACAAACATTTGCATGCAGCACCTCGAATCCTTTGTTAATTCTATTAACAACCATTCGACGAAAAAACCCCTTGAACTATTTCAATTTTCCCCGAAACAATTTCGGAGCTGCCCAAAACATTCTTCGGTAGTTTGTATCCTCTCAAACGCTTCATCGAACCTTAAGTGTGTCACCCTACGGTTCGTGAATAATATAGACATGATCGAGACTCCTCTCCGATCAATAATCAACAGCGGGATCTGGAGATCCGTGATGACTCCTATATATTCAACGATGACTCTCGTGATCGTGTGAACCTTTCAACGTCGTAACGATTTCCCTTTGTCTCGCGATATTTTACTTGTCCGAGATCCGATCATTGGTATCAACCATACCTTGTTCGATCTCGTTACCCGACAAGTACTCTTTTCTCGTTCCCGTGATATAACATCCTTGTGATCATATCACGTGCTTGCAAGCGGTATCGATGTGATATCACCGAGAGGGCCCTGAGTATATCTCTCCGCCATATTGGATGGACAAATCCCACTCTTGATCCATGAGCTTCAACTAACACTTTCCGAATACCTAATGCCACCTTTATAGTCACCCTTTTACGGTGTGACGTTTGATGTCATCAAATTATTCTTTCGGTATTAGTGATTAACATGATCTCATGGTCTAAGGAACAATGTTACTCCGAATGTAAGACATAACAACAAAACTAAATGACTTGATCGTATTGTTATACTTAGTTAGGGTCTAAGTTCATCACGTCATTCTCCTAACGACATGACCCCGTTATTAACAACATCCAATGTCTATGATCAGGAAACCTTGATCATCTGTTAATCAACGAGCTAGTTAAAAGAGAGGCTTCACTAGGAACGTTGGTTTGTTTATTAATCACACATGTATTAACGTTTCCGGTTAATACAATTCTAGCATGAGAAATAAACATCTATCATAAATAAGGAATAACATAATAAACACTTTATTATTGCCTCTCGGGCATATTCCCTTCAGTCTCCCACTTGCACTACGGGCAATAATCTATATTACATAGTGATGAATCTAACACCCATTGAGTTCTGGTGTTGATCATGTTTTGCCCTTGAGAGAGGTTTAGTCAACGGATCTGCCACATTCAGATCCGTATGTACTTCGCAAATCTTCACATCCCCATCTGCGACATGTTCACGGATGGAGTGAAAACGGCGCTTGATATGCTTGGAATTCTTGTGAGACCTTGGCTCCTTAGCATTGGCTATGGCACCATTGTTGTCACAATAGATAACCATTGGATCCAACGCACTCGGAACCACGCCTAGTTCGGATATGAGCTCCTTCATCCAAACTGCTTCCTGTGTTGCCTCCGAGGCAGCAACATATTCTGCTTCTGTTGATGATCTCGCCACCACGGATTGCTTGGAACTCCTCCAGTTTACTGCTCCTCCATTCATAACAAATACGTACCCGGACTGAGACTTAGAGTCATCCGGATCAGTGTCGAAGCTAGCATCGACGTAACATCTTGCGACGAGCTCTTCTTCACCGCCATATATGAGAAACATATCCTTAGTTCTTCTCAAGTACTTAAAGATATTCTTGACCTCCGTCCAGTGTTCCAAACCTGGATCGGATTGGTACCTACTAGTCAAACTAATAGCATGTGCCACATCCGGTCTTGTACATAGCATAGCATACATGATAGAACCTATGGCTGAAGCATAGGGAATCTTATTCATTTTCTCTCTATCTTCTGTTGTAGCTGGACATTGAGTCTTACTCAACGTTTTGCCTTGCAACATAGGTAAGAACCCCTTCTTACTATCTTCCATTCTGAACTTCTTCAGAATCTTGTCAAGGTATGTACTTTGCGAAAGTCCAATTAAGCGTCTTGATCTATCCCTGTAGATTTTGATGCCTAATATATAAGCTGCTTCACCGAGGTCTTTCATCGAAAAACTACTGTTCAAATAACCTTTTACGCTTTTTAAAAGTTCTATATCATTTCCAATCAACAATATGTCATCCACATATAGTACTAGAAATGCTACAGAGCTCCCACTCACTTTCTTGTAAATACAAGCTTCTCCGTATGTTTGGACAAATCCAAACCCTTTGATCACCTTATCAAAACGGAGGTTCCAACTCCGGGATGCTTGCTTCAGTCCATAAATGGAACGTTGAAGCTTGCACACCTTGTCAGCATCCTTAGGATCAACAAAACCTTTGGGTTGCATCATATACAACTCTTCCTCAATGTCACCATTAAGGAACGCCGTTTTGACATCCATCTGCCAGATTTCATAATCGAAAAATGCAGCAACTGCTAACATAATCCTAACTGACTTAAGCATCGCTACTGGTGAGAAAGTCTCATCGTAGTCAACTCCTTGAATTTGTCGGAAACCTTTTGCGACAAGTCGAGCTTTATAGACGGTCACATTACCATCAGCGTCAGTTTTCTTTTTAAAGATCCATTTGTTCTCAACGGCCTTGCGGTCATCGGGTAAGTCCACCAAAGTCCAAACTTGGTTTTCGTACATGGATCCTATTTCGGATTTCATGGCTTCAAGCCATTTGTTGGAATCTGGGCTCATCATCGCTTCATCATACGTCGCAGGGTCATCACCTCCATCTACCATGAAGTTTAATACGGGATCTCCATACAGTTCAGGAGCTGTACGTTCCCTAGTTGACCTGCGAGGTGCGGTAGTTTCCTCTTCTGGAGTTTCATGATCTTGATCATTAGCTCTCTCTTCAACTGACGGGGTCGGCACGGAACAACTTCCGGCGCTGCGCTACTCGCCATTCCAAGAAGAGAAGGTTCAATAACCTCGTCGAGTTCTACCTTCCTACTATTCACACCTTTCGAGAGAAACTCCTTCTCCAAAAAGGATCCATTCTTGGCAACGAAAATCTTGCCTTCGGATCTGTGATAGAAGGTGTACCCTATTGTTTCTTTAGGGTATCCTATGAAGACGCATTTTTCCGCTTTGGGTTCGAGTTTATCAGGTTGAAGCTTCTTCACATAAACATCGCATCCCCAAACTTTTAGAAATGACAGCTTAGGTTTGTTTCCAAACCATAATTCATACGGTGTCGTTTCAACGGATTTAGATGGTGCCCTATTTAAAGTGAATGCAGCGGTCTCTAGTGCATAACCCCAAAACGATAGTGGAAAATCTGTAAGAGACATCATAGATCGAACCATATCCAATAAAGTACGATTACGACGTTCGGAAACACCATTACGATGTGGTGTTCCGGCAGGTGTGAGTTGTGAAACTATTCCACATTGTTTCATATGCATGCCAAACTCGTAACTTAGATATTCACCTCCACGATCAGATCGTAGAAATTTAATCTTTCTGTTACGATGATTTTCAACTTCACACTGAAATTCTTTGAACTTTTCAAATGTCTCAGATTTGTGTTTCATTAAGTAAATATACCCATATCTACTCAAATCATCTGTGAAAGTGACAAAATAATGATATCCACCGCGCGCCGATACACTCATTGGTCCACACACATCAGTATGTATGATTTCCAGTAAGTCTGTCGCCCGTTCCATGGTTCCAGAAAACGGGGTTCTAGTCATCTTGCCCATAAGGCATGGTTCACATGTTTCAAATGATTCATAATCAAGTGATTCTAAGAGTCCATCAGAATGGAGCTTCTTCATGCGTTTAACACCAATATGACCTAAGCGGCAATGCCACATGTAAGTAGCAATATCATCATTTAACTTAATTCTTTTGGCATTCACATTATGAATATGTGTATCAATACTATCAAGATTCAAAAGAAATAAACCATTCTTCTCAGGTGCATGACCATAAAAGATATTATTCATATAAATCGAACAACCATTGTTCTCAGACTTAAAGGAATAACCATTCCGCATTAAGCAAGATCCAGAAACGATATTCATGCTTAATGCATGCACCAAATAACAACTATTGAGGTTTATAACTAATCCCGATGGTAGACGTAGAGGTAGCATCCCGACGGCGATCACATCAACTCTTGATCCATTGCCGACGCGCGTCGTCACCTCATCCTTTGCTAGTGGTCGCTTATTCTGCAGCTCATGTTTCGAGTTACATATGTGAGCAACCAAACCAGTATCAAATACCCAGGTGCTACTACGAGTACTAGTAAGGTACACATCAATAACAAGTATATCATATATACCTTTGTTCACTTTGCCGGCCTTCTTATCTGCCAGATATTTGGGGCAATTGCGCTTCCAGTGGCCAGTACCCTTGCAATAAAAGCACTCAATCTCAGGCTTAGGGCCATACTTGGTTTTCTTCTCAGGAGCAGCAACAGATTTGCCACCCTTCTTGAAGTTTACCCTTGGCTTTCCTTTCTTGCCTTTCTTGAAACTAGTGGTCTTATTGATCATCAACACTTGATGTTCTTTCTTGATCTCCACTTCAGCAGTTTTAAGCATCGAGAGAAGCTCAAGAAGAGACTTCTTCCTGCTTTGCATATTATAGTTCATCACGAAGTTTTTGTAACTAGGTGGCAGAGATTGGAGAACACGATGTATCCCTAGCTCAATGGGAATCAATATTCCCAAGGCTATGAGCTTATCAGCGTACGCAGACATCTTGAGTACGTGCTCACTAACGAAGTTGTTCTCTTCCATCATGCAACTAAAGAACTTTTCTGAAGCGTCATAACTCTCAACTGCGGCATGGGTATCGAAAATCATTTTCAATTCTCCCATTGTAGCATAAGCAGTGCTGTTCTCGAAACATCTTCGCAGCTCTGGCTCTAATCCATAGAGGATGCCGCAATGAACTATACTGTGGTCTTCTTGTTGAGTCAGATAAACATTTTTATCTTCATCAGAAGCATCATCAGCGGGCTGGTCACCTAGCGGTACATCAAGCACATAGAGCTTCTTGCAAGCGGTGAGGAGAATCCTCAGGTTAAGTGTCCAGTTGGTAAAGTTGCTTCCATTGTTCGCTAGTTTTTCTCTCTCCATGAACATATTGAAATTGAAGGTGGGTGGTGCCATGATCTACAATATATTTGCAAAGACTATTTAGACTATGTTTATGATAAATTAAGTTCAAGTTAATTCTAAAATTATCCCATGAACTCCCACTCAAAAACAACATCCCTCTTAGTCGTCTTTAGTGATTACACAAACCAAATTCACTACACTGAAACCGACCATCACGTGAGACGGTGTAGTTGCAAAGGCGAACATCAACATGTTCGTCATATCATCCATATGACTCATGCTTTACCTTTCGGTTACGTGTTCCGAGGCCATGTCTGTACATGTTAGGCTCGCCAAGTAGAACCGTAGTATTGCGTGTGTTTCAAGGCCATGTTTGTACATGCTAGCCTTGAAAACACCCGTTGTATGCGAATGTTGAGTCTATCACACCCGATCATCACGTGGTGTCTCGAAACGAGGAACTTTCTTAACGGTGCATACTTAAGGAAGAACACATTATTATCTTGATATTAAGTGAGAGTGATCATCTTATAATGCTACCGTCGCGATCTAAACAAAATAAGATGCATAAAAGGATAAACATCATATGCATGTATAATGTGATATGATATGGTCCTTCTTGCACTTGATCTCCATCTTGTGCATCATGGCATGATCTCCATCATTCCACCGGCGTGGCACCAAGGTTCGTGGCACCTCCATCTTGATTGTCCATTACAACATATCACATGGATATGATATACAGCACGCAGGACATAAAAATAAGACAACCATATGGCTCCAGCCGGCATGTCAATAATTTACAAAAGATATCATCTCATACATAACGTTTGTAACATTGACCATATCACATCACATGCCCTGCAAAAACAAGTTAGACGCCTCTAATTTATTTTTGCATATTTTACTTGGCTTGGGCTTACGAGGATAGAACTGTTCATACCTACGTACAAGAGCCACAGCGTTGATCAAACATATTTTTAACAACCCTTTGTAGATTAGATCTTAACTATAGTAGGAGAAATGGACACCCCCTTAGTCACAAGTGAGACAATTCTCGCGTACATAGTACACGTAAACTTAGTCTAGGGAAGCTTCATCCTACTATGCCACTAAGATCATAAAATACTCAAAGAGGAAAAAACATGATCATCAACGCCCACATACTTCTATGTGTTCTACCCGTAAAAATCATCTACGCATAGATCCGACTCGGATACCACTAAAGGGTACGTTGCATATCAAACAATTTTTTTCCTACGTGCGATAAACCCGAATGGCCATCTAATCTAGCAGATGAAAGGTAACAGGGAGAAAGAGAGTCTTGAGATAACATACCCTCGAAGACTCAAAGTGGTACGAGATAAAATCTCGTTGTTGGCGTAGTCTTACTCACGCCGATCCTGAGCGAGAAGAAGTGCACCACAATCCGGCGGTGCCTCCGTAATCGTTCACACGTTCATCTTGATGAAGACTTCCGTTCTCTCGATCCAGCGAATAGCGGAAGTAGAGGATCCCCCGGAACTCCAGCAGCACGACGGCGTGGTGGTGGTGAAGAATCCCACGGTCAGGACTTCGCCAAGCCGGAGACCATTGAATGGAGTAGCGGGTGGAGAGAAAAGGAAGTGGGAAAGTGTGTGAAGAAGAGGGAGCTCTCACCCTCCTTTTATAGGGGAGGGGGAGGCAGCCCAAGGGGGTGCGGCCAGCCATGGGTGCCCCCACCTCTTACCCTCTTCATGTGAGTGGAAGCCCCACTCACACCCACTCATGCTCCCTTAATTTTCCACTTAGAAAATCCAAAGGTTTTTCTTTAATAAATAAATAAAACATTTTTATTTCTTTATTTATATTTTTTAATTCCATTAACAAACATTTGCATGCAGCACCTGGAATCATTCGTTAATTCTATTAACAACCATTCGACGAAAAACCCCTTAAACTATTTCAATTTTCCCCGAAACAATTTTGGAGCTGCCCAAAACAATCTTCGGTAGTTTTTATCCTCTAAAACGCTTCATCGAACCTTAAGTGTGTCACCCTACGGTTCGTGAATAATATAGACATGATCGAGACTCCTCTACGATCAATAATCAACAGCGGGATCTGGATATCCGTGATGACTTCTATATATTCAACGATGACTCTCGTGATCGTGTGAACCTTTCAACGTCGTAACGATTTTTCTTTGTCTCACGATATTTTACTTGTCCGAGATCCGATCATTGGTATCAACCATACCTTGTTTGATCTCGTTACCCGACAAGTACTCTTTTCTCGTTCCCGTGATATAACATCCTTGTGATCATATCACATGCTTGCAAGCGGTGTCGATGTGATATCACCGAGAGGGCCCTGAGTATATATGTCCGTCATATTGGATGGAAAAATCCCACTCTTGATCCATGAGGTTCAACTAACACTTTCCGAATACCTAACACCACCTTTATAGTCACCCTTTTACAGTGTGACGTTTGATGTCATCAAAGTATTCTTTCGGTATTAGTGATTAACATGATCTCATGGTCTAAGAAACAATGTTACTCTGAATGTAAGATATAACAACAAAACTAAATGACTTGATCGCATTGTTATACTTAGTTAGGCTCTAAGTTCATCACGTCATTCTCCTAATGACATGACCCCATTATTAACAACATCCAATGTCTATGATCAGGAAACCTTGATCATCTGTTAATCAACGAGCTAGTTAAAAGAGAGGCTTCACTAGGAACGTTGGTTTGTTTATTAATCACACATGTATTAACGTTTCCGGTTAATACAATTCTAGCATGAGAAATGAACATCTATCATAAACAAGGAATAACATAATAAACACTTTATTATTGCATCTCGGGCATATTCCCTTCAATTAGCAGGGTGGCCCGTAGGTAATGGAACAAAGTCCTTTGGGCGGCCCAGTAAGCTGACGCGTAGGAAACCGGATTCTAGAAGAACCCGGATCACGGGCCAATATGTGGTCCGATTTGGAGAAGAAGCCGGATGCCTTACTTTCCAAGAATAGGAATACTTTTTGTAGTCTTCTAGGTTTCCTTCCTGTAAGAGCTAGTCCGGCTATCTATATAAAGTCGGACGTGAGCTGTTGAAAGACAAGAACAAAATAGATAAGATCGAATAGGCTAGAAGCTAGATCAGCCGGGAAGTTCATCCTCGACGAGATAGCGAAACCCTACTCACATTGTATTTTGTATACTTTAGGATTCAGCCCTGATTTAGATAGATTGCAGTAGTAGGAACGCCTCCTTAGTTGCGACGTACCGAACCTGGGTAAGTCGTATCCTCGTTCCCACTCTTCCACGTTTCCACCCACGACTCTATCAGCAGGCTTTATGGCACCTCCTGCCATGAACCTAACTAAGAACACTCGACAGCTGGCACCCACCATGGGGCCAGCGACGTCAAGAGTCATGTTTCGAGCGGGAATACTCGGCGGAATCGGCAACACGATTACTGTCGGAAGACTGAAATTCAACGGAAATTTCGGATGCTTCATCGACAACAAATCCTATATGCCGGCACGGAATCACCTGGTAAGTGCTTGCGTCCTTCCTATCGGATCTGCTAATATTTTCATAGGTTTAATGGAGAAAGCAATGGGTTTCCGTGGTGGAAGCAAATTTATCCCACTCGTCCTATGCACAGTTGAAGACGGCTTTAATGCCGGATTTGTCTCGGATCTACCTTATTCATACATTGGGGCAAACCAAGATTCATTAACTGCATATCGCTAAATCATGACTGGATTTGTTGTCTCTCAGGAGATGCCTGCACCCAGATCGCACTTCGTTGGCATGGTGCAAACAGAGATCGCCGGAAACACGAACGACGAAATTCTCGTGGAAAAGGAAGAAAACATGGATCCCACTGAAATAGTGGATGAACCGAAATCCGCCAATCAGGCGACAAGCTCGGAAGCCAAATCTATTTTAGCAGCTCTTAAAGCAAAACTAGATTCGGAAACCGGATTTGCATGTTGCAACTCAGATTTCGATGATGATGAAGATGCTTTCGAAAGAAAGATCAAATCCATGCAGGGAAGATTTCATGAAGTACTCATGGCTAAACCAACGACAAAGTCGGATGCCGAGGAAGAAGATCCCAAAACACCTCCGCCAGCTGATAAGGAGGACGGAGCAGAAGATGGCGAGGAGAGCCCGTCTTATCCTAATGTTAAGGAATTGACAGAAGACGAACCTCTGAAAAAGCCTCCATCCTCCAAAAAGAAGAAAAAATCCGCCAAAAAGCTATTCACCAAGGCCCAGAAGAAAAAGACTGATAAATTGGCTGATATAGCCAACCAGATCCTGAAGTCGGAGGAGGAAGCAACGTAAAGACGACGGGGAAGAAAAGAAGCAGATCGAAGTAGTACCCGTTCCTCAAATGTCGGAACATGACGAAATCGACCTAATTCAAACCCCGGTTGCAAGAGATGAACCATCGGAAGTGCTAGAAGCCAGGAGACAAGCCATAATACGGCAACAACAACATCTTTTCCAGACTCGGGAAAACCTCCTCGAAACCAGGCTGCCGTCAAGTTGCAGTAGGAAGAAATCAAGCAATATGACTGCCAGAACAGATATGGAATTAAACCGACGAGGTTACCAGAATTTCAAAACCGGAACTGATAGCTGAACAACGGTTTGAAAATCCGTCTTGGCAAAGACGTGTTAAAAACAAAAATGCTAAAGGCGAACACATCTATAAGACCGCAACTGAGAATGCAGAAGCCGTGTTTGCCATCCTCAATGAAGACATTTATGTAAGGTCTGCCCCAGAACCACTATTCAAGGACACCTTCGATATGCATACATTCATGATCCCACATCACACCAGTCGTGAACAACATATCAAGTTGGTACACAGATACAATATCCGTTACACGGTTGCATAAACACTTACAAAGAGACATGGTCACATGACCAAGTCTAACACAACTGCCACGCAGGGCAACACACGACACACACAGCGGAAGACTAACACACACAAACGTAGTAGAGCCCGAGTCACGCCTTAACCTACAGGCTGCTGACCGGGAGACGATCCTAGTTCGCAAAGCCATCAGCTCCATACTCCTCCTCGTTGATCTCCTTCTGAGACTCCTTCTCAATATCTGGCAAGTTGATACCAGGGACGAAACCAATATGAGTACATTGGAATGTACTCAGCAAGACACCCATCATGTAGTTTACCAAAGATGGAAGTATGCTTATATGGTGTAATATGTAGGCTATACATAGGGTTCCCTATCCATGATATATGAAAGATATATCATAGTTGAATTTGGAAATCTCTGTATCTTCGTTGAAGAATATACTTCAAAAGAAAGTAATATAGTTTTCTTTCTCTTGTAGATATCACATGTACAAGAGGTTTTATAAACTCATTTTGTAAAACAAGGTTTTCTCTTTGCAAAACTTTTTGTAAAGCAACTTCTGGATTTTCATCATCGGTACCTCCACGGTATGAGATTTCCTCCTTTCGATACTTCCTGAGTCCAACCTCTTTTTGAAAGCTCCTTTTTGAAAACATTGACACAATGCTAGCTACATGGCCATTCAACTGTCCATATCCAAGGACGCGGCTACTTCGAAATAGTTGTACTCTGCAGAGGTGTACACATCCACCAGATCCAGTACATTCGCCGTGAACAACCACGGACTGTAACAACAGTATGTAAACATCTAACTGATCCTAACCATCCACTATGATCAAGCTAGAATATGTCTATCTCTTTAGTTGGGCATGGTTCCCCCGGCATCCTGTCCACCAGCGCCACGGCAGGGGACCCAACTACTGCGACCGGAGGAGAACTTAATCCCTCACTATGTATGTCCCGTATTTTCCACCTAGCGACAATCGGTTCGAGGGCTCGACGACCCTTATAGCAATTGAGATAGAACACACACTAACAAGAACAAACTTCAAGCTAAGCCCCGTGCCCATGTTGGGGTAGGGTGGCTGTACGATAAAGGTTGTCCGGCGAAGACTAGGTTATGTGTCATTTTTGTAAAACACCATTTTTCCAGAAATGACCACTCCAACATTCCTCCGGTGAATAACGCTCAACCTTTTCTCCGGGTTTTCCATAAAGCCTTTGTTTTGTAAAAACACATTTTTAGGGTGTCCACTTAGGGACTAATACTTGTGATGGTAATGAATACCATATGGTGGCTAAAGGCTTGGTAACACCAAGTATCAACTACTGGCATAGTATATACAATAGTAGTAGTAATAGTCACTGTAACATCCCAAGTATGAAAAACACCTTTAGAATGTTTGCTTTTTGTTAATTTATGTTTTGCATCATGTCATCATAAGCTTTGCATTTGTTTTCCTTTGTTTTCCATTTGTTTTCCCTTGTTTTTCCATTTGAATTTCAAACCAAAAATTCAAATCTTTGTTTCATACTTGTTCTGTTACAAGGTTTCAAATAAAACTTGCAATCAAACCAATCTTTTGTTCATAATAAACTTGAAATTAAACACTTTTAAGTTGCTTCTTTTAATTATACAATTAATTCAAATATTCACTCAAATTCAATTAAATTTCCAAAGAGCAACTAATTTAAAATTTTTGAAAAAACAAAAGTTTGCACATTGGTGCTGTTACAATAAATAACCTATACAAAATTTCCCTAAATTTTTCCAACCCTAAAACTATGCTTTTCTTCCCTTTTCTTTTTCTGCAAAAAAAAAAACAGAATCAATAAACAGAAAAACAAAAAAAATAGCAGAGAGGGGAGATGGCAGGCCAGTGGGCTGAGCCCAGCCCACCAGCCACGGCCTGCTTACCTCTTCACCCCCTACCTCCGTACGGCGTTCATCGCGCCTGTCCACGTCGGCGGTGCAGAGAAGGGAACGGCCACCGCGGCTCGTCCCTCTCCTTTTTAACTCGCTCCCGAGCTCATCCCTCTGCCCTAGACCCCCCTCCTCCTTCTCCATCGCCGCGCGGCCGTTTTCTCTTTTCCTTTCTCTCTCTCCGCTCGCTGTTCCCTCTCTGTACTGAACCGAGCACCACCGCCACCAAACCCCGACGATCATCGGCGCCATGGCTCTCCTCCCCTCTGGTTAAGCACGGGAACGAATTCCCCGTATTGCCACCTACCTCCTCGACATCGCTGCTGAGTCCGAGAGGGCCGGGATCCACGCCGTCGTCTACCTCCCTGTCGCCGCCGTCGTCGGCTGTTTCCTTCCGAGCACGTCCACCTCTTCTTCTACCCCCTCCCGGTGAGCATCACCTCTGTCTCCTTTCCCCTCTCTCTCCTCTCTGCATGCGCACGTACACCGCACACATCCACGGCGAGCAGCAGCAGCACAGCGAGCAGATCGCCGCCGGTGGGCACCGTCACCTGTCGAAATTCAGTTAACTGAATTTCAGTTCAGTTAAACAGCCGCTAACTGAACCTCATACCCCCCAAGCCCCCTCTACTGACAACAAACCGCAGCTGGCCCCACTGGCCAGCGCGCTGCGCGCTCGCACCCGAGGGCGAGGGTTCGATCCCTCGCCTCGCGGATTAAATCCGCCCTTTTTGCGCGTTTGCCACGCGGGCAGGCAGGGCCCACCTGCCATAGGCAGTGGGTGCCACGCCATCTTCCAGCCGCGCGCCAGCTGGGCACTGGCCCACTGCTAGTGACCCAGGGGTGGCCCTGCGCGCGTAGGAAAAGCCCAGGGGCCTTTCTGTAACACTTTTTTTCGCACCTAAGCCCTGAACCAAATCTGTATGTTTTTAAAATTGCAGAATAGCCCCTACATTTAAAATTCAAATAACTTTTGTATTCCAAATCCAAATTAAATAAATAAAATATGTATTTTGTACCAAATTTAATTCTCTACATGTTTAAATCATTTGTTTACTGTTTTGAACATTTCAAATGTTTTCAAAATTCAAGTTCAAACAACTCATTACAAATTTGGTCAAATTCATAACTAATTCAAATTTAATTCAAATGTCACATATAAAATATGTTTTCCATGCTAAATTGAACCACCTTTCCAAATATAAACTTTGTTTCCTGTTTGAATAATTAAAATTGGTTAAATAATTTAAACCTTGTTTAAATCATTTAAAATTGCTAAATTCATAACTTGGTCAAATTAATTTCTTTTTGAACATATAAAATATGTTTTCAGACCAGAAAATTGTAATCTTTCCAAATATGAATTTTATCTAATGTTTTGAACAAATAAAAATTCAAATAAATTCATACTTGAATTAAATTCATTTAAATCTTGTTTAAACTTGTTTAATTCATAATTACTTCATTTTAATTCCTTTTTCAACAAATGAAACATGTATTCCACCTAAAATTTTGTGTTCTTTCCAACTATGAATTTTGTTATCTATTTTGAACAATTAAAATTGGTGAAAACAACAAATGCTTGTGTAACTCATTTAAGAAACCAAAATTTCATAACCTAATAAATAAAATTCCAAACTTGGTAAACACCTTTTTCAGTTTGAAGCTAATGTTGTTTTCTCATTGTTTTCCTCATCCATGCATCATTCTAATCAACTTTCACATGATGGTTAGTTGTAGATAATTTAATCCAACCTTAATTCATGGGCTTTCCATATGCAATCCAAATTGCATAAAGGTCCATTTAATTATGTTACCATGTCAACTAGCTTATCATTGATGCATCAATTAAATTGTCATGCATCATCCCATGTTTGTGCATCATGCCATGTTATTTATTGTTTGTCTCTCTGTGTTGTTTGTTTGCTTCTTCTCGAATAGACGACGACGCTGAGACAGACGAGGTTTACGACACTACTTCTGAGGAGTTAGCCCAGTACCAGGCTACTGAGTTTGCAGGCAAGTATTCACTCACATGAACCATTGTGTCCTTTCCACACTGGATATCGATACTTTCCGTTGTCTATTCTACTAGCCTTAAGATTCGTTGCTTGTGTTCCGATCCTATCACATGTTGTCCTGTAACCCTGATATAGCCTATCCTCCACACCTATAACCCCGTTGCTTGTTGCCTGTGTCTTACTAGCATGCTTAGGGTTGTTTATGCTCGAGTCTGATGTCCGTTTTCCTGTTACCATATTTATTATGTTCTGGGGGCTCGATGTTAAACAACCACCTGTTAATGTTTGAGGTAATGCTAATTTGATGATAAGGCACCGGCAGGAGGCCGGGTATGGTTTTGAGGCCTGCTAGTGTCGAACTCGGGAAAATTTCTTGTCCTCTGGATCCATGTTGAGCGCGCTAACCGCATGTGGGAAGCGTGTATGGGCGCCCCCGCAACTCTGATTCGATTCGCATATCGTCCAAATCGCCACACTTAGCTCGGGCTTTCCATTTGATGCACGCATATGCAGGTACAAACCCGAGGCCAGGGTGGAACTTTTGTAGTCGGCATTTAGGGCGGCGTGGTCTTCCAGTGCTATGAGGGTCCCCCTTTTCTTCGTGGGGGCTCGATTAGCCGCGCACGCACAGCACGTGGTTCTTTGGGCTTGATGCGAAGAAGAGTTGGGTTGTGTTGAGTGTTTCGCTTGGTGGGTTTGATCCCCGTCTGGCGGGATATTCTTACGTGTACTGCCAAATTGGTGCACCCCTGCAGGGTTAAATCTTCTCGAGAAGCCGTGTTGTCCGCGGTTATGGATGACTTGGTGATAGGGCTGGCTAACAAGGATTAGACAACTTACACCTAATCATTAATAACTTGACTAGTAATAGGCTTATTGATACAATAACTTGAACCATCATTAATCCAACTGTGCGAGTTATCCTTGGATTGCTTCTTTGGATAAGGGGCGAGGTCCAGGATGGGTTTGTTTGAGGATAGTGGTAGTTGGTTACGATACGCTATCTTATCCCCTTCTTTTAGCCGGAAGTTGTAGCGTGTTTCTGTAGTTGGTTAGAGCAGCCTGCTGCCGCACTTTTGTATGACCTATTCTTCCGTTGAACCCAAAGCATCTGTACTTGGTGTTGCCGGGTACACTTTGGTATCTTGTGAGTCGTGCTTGCCAGTACTTGTCTGTACTGACCCCTCTGGGGCTGTGGTTTCCGCAGACTACGTTTCCGAGGATCCCCATGGTGGCTACTACGTGGAGTATGACGAGGCTGCTGACGAGTAGATAGCGGACCCGGGCAGGATCCGAGACATCGTGGATGGGCTCCGTCTTTTCGTTTCTGGCCTCTTAGGCCTATTTGGATCTTGTCTGTACTCAGACACTTTGGATGCTTCCGCTGTGATGTAATGATGAATTGTTGGGACATGTGTCCTCTGGATGATTGTATTTGCTATCTCTGCTGTAGTGAGAGCTATTTGCAACTTATTTCTATTTCTTTGTGTCTTAGAGATTTGTTGTGATATCACTTGTTCAAATGCCGTTGACGTACCATGTGTGTATGTTATGAAGTACGTCAATGGAAGTAGTCGGATTTCTATGGGATGGTTTACGCAGACGATGGATAGTAGAGAATGGTTGTCACACGTTTACGTGTTGGCCTGCTCATATTGAGATGCGGGTGCCGGTATGCCCCGTAAGCCATTTATCTACTGTTTAGCGGGCTGTGAGTATCCTCTAGAAGTCCGGGTGCGACAAATGGTATCAGAGCCGGTCTGCCTGTAGGATCCCTTTTACTGGTCGCAGTTGAGTCTAGAAACTATTTTGCAGCTATATAGGAAAAATGAAACGTGAGAGTAGGAATTATGTTCTTTTATTTCTTTCCCCACCCACCCTCCCTTTTTCTGGTAAGGAAGTGCAACGTTGTTTTCTCTCCTCATCTAAACTTTCAAGTTAGGGTTTCACGTATCCTGGTTTCTCTAGGATAGTTATATCTACTAGACCATAGGAATGGAGGTGGTTGTGACATGATTTATCATGTTGCCTACTCATGATTGAGAACGGAGGCGTGTAAGCCCCGGAAGCAGACCCTCTATTCCTTAAGCAGTAGATATTTATCCTCTAGAAGCCCGGATGGGGTTTTCCGTAGTACCTCAGGAGTGTTTGGTCTCGTGTTTCCCCAATGTTGCTTCGATATCCTGTTCTTCTCAACATCCTTTTCGTCCGTTGAAACCTTGTTGTTGCTTGCCACTTCAGTTATTCTACCGGCGTCTAATCAAAACTTCCCCGATCATCTGCAGATGGATCTCAGGTTCTACCCGCAGGTGGTTCGTATGACTCGTTGCGAGAGCACTGCCGGTTATCCGGAGATGCTGAGAGACATGGTCACTTTTCTGGGGTTCCGTTGGGCACCAGAGTACCAGGTCTACGAGCAGCAGCGAGAGTTTGACCAGACCTACTACCAGGCTATCGTCTACATTCTGTCAGATGATGGCATGAGCGTAGTCCACCGCTACGAGGCAGTAGGTTCCACAGTGGATATGGCTGTGCAGCAGGCAGCTTATGTGAGTCTCATCGTCCTTCGTGCTGACTACTGGGGATTTGACGATTCTAGCTATCGCCACATCCCCCGTGGTTACATCACTTCGGAGGGAGCTCACTTCACTCTCTACGACAACTTGGATGTCTACGAGCATGATAACTCCAGGCTGCACACCACCACTCAGTTTGTGAGGCACAGTGACGCAGTTGCCAGCACACTATCTCAGGAGTTGGCTTCAGTCAGAGAGCAGCTCTACCTTGCTTTGACTCGTCTGGCGACGTACACCACAGACTTTGTTGGGGACGAGCGCTTTGCACGTTTCGATCAGCCAGTTGGTCGTCGTCTGCCAGATGTTGGAGGTTACGAGCCGATCAGAGGTCCACTCCTCAACCTTGGTGCTGGTTACACTCGGATTCCACGCTTTGGAGAACAGGGAGTCGACGCTATGTACTTCACCACACCTAGAGTCGCTCTCAGACCACGTCAGATCTACGTGGATCGTCGTTCTACCTACTTTCATGGGCGTGCTCCTCACCGTACCTCTCGCCGTACTCCTAGCCGCCGTCCTGCGTGATGAGCATGGGAGTAGCGATGTATCCATTCTTAGCTATGTTTAGTTATCCTTTGGCATTCGAACCATTTGTGGTGTGTTGGATATTCTGATGTATTTGAACATGTGATGATGTACCTGTTGGTTATCTATTCATGCGTCGGAATAATCTCTCTTTCGGTTTCCAAGTCTATCCTTTTCTATTGTTGTGCTAAAATGCATTTCCATTCAGGATGCCACCAACAAGGAACAACGCGCCTGAGCCACCGCCAATCGCGGAGCTGTTAACTCAGATGACCCAAGTCATGGCGTAGATGGCCCAGTTTCAGACTAATCAGCACAACAACCAGACAGCTCCACGGGTCAGCATCAAGGAGTTCCTCAGTCTGGGCCCGAGAGCTTTCGTGGCCACACGCGAGCCTCTGGACGCTGATGACTGGATCCGTGAGATAGCTAAGGCTCTGGAGATTGCTCACGTTGCTGAGGAAAACAAGGTCAAGTATGCCTCCTATCTGCTGAAGCGCCAGGCAGCTACTTGGTGGGAGAACTTCCAGGCCATGAGAACTGGGATTCCAGTCACGTGGAATTGTTTCAAGGAAGCCTTCCTGAAGCACCACATTCCAGATGGTCTCATGGAAAGGATGCGTGAAGAGTTTTGCTCACTCAAGCAGGGCAAGTTGGACGTCATCGGCTATCAGAGTGAGTTCAATCGCCTCGCTCGTTATGCTGGTGATGAGGTGTCCACTGAGGCTAAGAAGATGGCAAGGTTCCGCAGAGGTTTTAACCCGGAACTCAAGTATGCCCTCACCAACGTCAAGGCCAACAGCTTCGAGGATCTCGTTAACACCGCGCTCAATGAAGAAAATGGGCGCAAGGCGTTCGAGGAGTCTCGCAAGCACTCGCGTGAGGGTGGTTCCTCCTCCAACATGACCACCCCTCCGCAGAAGCGCCGCATCTGGGTGCCAAATGGTGCTGTCACTCGGGCTCCATACGCCCAAGCTTCTCCAGGCTTCGCTCCCCGCCCACCCAACCCTGCTCAGATGCACGATCAAAGGGCTTCGATGGCGCAGCCAAGGCCAGGGCCTCCTCGTGTTGTCACTTGCTACAAGTGCAAGCAGACGGGGCACTACGCCGACAAGTGCACGCAGAGGCAGCTACCTCCACCACCACCTCGTCCTAACACCAACCAGGCAATGGTGCGCGCTCCCCCGCCTAAGGCCTTCAACTCCAACAACAGGCCTGTCGGGAGGACCGCAAGGGTGAATCATGTCAAGATCGACAAAGCTGAGGAAGCTCCTGACGTCGTTCTCGGTACATTTCCCGTAAACTCTATTCCAGCTAAAGTGTTGTTTGATACTGGAGCATCACATTATTTCGTGTCAAAGATCTTTGCGACAACAATTAAACTCCCTTTTGTTGGTTTGGGTTCCCCGCTAGTGGTCAACTCCCCTGGAGCAACTATGCAAACTTCCAAGATCAGTCACAAAAATCAAATTGTAATTGGAGGCCACATAGTCCTTGCTTCTCTCATACTGCTTGGCAATTCTGACATTGATGTCATTCTTGGTATGGATTGGCTGAAGGCCAATAAAGCTAGAATTGACTGTGCTCAAAAGTCAATAACTCTGTCCCACCCTTCTGGCCAGATAATCTATTCTCCAAATGAATCAAGTTCCATTCAGCTATGCAACCTCGATTCAAAACCTCTACCTTCACTTGAAAATGTTCCGGTGGTTTGCGAATTCCCTGACGTCTTTCCAGAAGAGTTGCCAGGGATGCCTCCGGACCGAGCTGTTGAGTTCGTGATCGAACGTGAGCCAGGTACTGCTCCAATCTCTAAGCATCCTTACAAGATAGGAACTCCCGAGCTGAAGTTGTTGAAGGAACAAATTGATATGTACATGGAAAAAGGTTACATTCAACCTAGTTCCTCGGCTTGGGGTTGCCCAACTCTGTTCGTTGCAAAGAAGGATCACACAAAGAGACTCGTTGTTGACTATCGTCCTCTTAACGAGAAAACCATCAAAAACAAGTATCCAATTCCTCGTATTGATGATCTTTTTGATCAACTTGCTGGAGCCTCAATATTCTCAAAGTTGGACTTGAGAATGGGTTACCATCAAATAAAGATCAGAAAAGAGGATATTCCAAAGACAACCTTCACCACTCGCTACGGTTTATATGAATTCACCGTCATGTCCTTTGGTCTCACCAATGCACCGGCGACATTCTCTCGACTCATGAATTCTGTCTTCCATGAATACCTCGACAAGTTCGTTGTGGTATATCTTGATGACATTCTTGTCTAACAAAATCTGAGGAAGAGCATGAAGAACATATTCGTCTCACTCTCATGAAGCTTCGCGAGCATCGTCTTTATGCCAAGTTCTCCAAATGTGAGTTCTGGATTTCAGAAGTTGCTTACCTTGGTCATGTCATCTCTGCCAAGGGCATAGCCATTGATCCAGAAAAGGTTAAAGCAATTGTTGATTGGAAACCTCCAAAGACGGTGAAGCAAATAAGAAGTTTTCTTGGCTTGGCTAGCTATTGCCGAAGTTTCGTCCAAAACTTCTCCAAGATTGCCAAACCTCTCACTGACCTCACAAAGAAGGACAAGAAGTTCGTCTGGTCTCCACAATGTGATGAAAGTTTCAATCTCCTGAAGACTAAACTCACTTCTACACCAGTTCTGGTTGGCCCAGATCCTTCAAAACCTTTCCAGATATTCTGTGACGCTTCTCTCCAAGGTCTAGGTGCAGTTCTTATGCAAGAACGTCAAGTTGTGGCTTATGCTTCACGTCAGTTGAACGCACATGAGCTCAATTATCCCACTCATGACCTTGAGCTTGCAGCAGTTGTGTTTGCCCTCAAGAAATGGAGACAATACTTTTTGGGTAATCGTATTGAAATCTTTTCCGATCATAAGAGTCTGAAATACATCTTCACTCAACCAGATCTAAACCTCAGGCAAAGGAGATGGATTGAAAAGATCAAAGACTTTGATCTTACCATTTCTTACACTCCAGGCAAGGCTAATGTTATGGCCGATGCTCTCAGTCGCAAGTCATATTGCAATAATCTCATGATCATGGAAAGCCAACCTCCTCTTCATGAAGAATTCCAGAAGCTGAACCTTGGTCTTGTTCCTCAAGGCTATCTTGCGAACTTGACAGCCAGTCCAACTCTCGAGGACAAGATTCGTTCTGAACAACTTCGTGATGCTGAAATCAAGAAGATGGTAGAACACATCAAAGAAGGCAAGGAGAAATTTAAGTCCTTCTCAATTGATGACAAGGGAACTGTGTTCTTCGAAGGACGCATTGCAGTTCCTCAAGTTCAAAGTCTCAAAGATGTCATTCTCAAGGAGGCTCATGAAACTCCTCTCTCCATACACCCTGGAAGTACAAAGATGTACCGGGATCTCAAGACACTGTATTGGTGGCCTGGCATGAAACGTGAAATTGCTCAATACGTTTCTGAATGCGACGTTTGTCAACGTGTTAAGGCAGTTCACCAGAAAACAGCCGGTCTTCTCCAACCTCTGAAAATCCCTGAGTGGAAGTGGGACATGATTGAAATGGACTTCGTCACTGGCTTTCCAAAGTCCAAGAGGGGCAACAATGCAATCTTCGTTGTCATTGATCGACTCACTAAAGTAGCTCACTTCTTTCCTGTCAAAGAAACAATCTCAGCTAGCCAGTTAGCAGAGCTCTACACAACAAAGATTGTTCCTCTTCATGGTGTTCCATTGGAAATAAGCTCAGACCGTGGAAGCATCTTCACTTCTCATTTCTGGAAAAGCTTTCAAGAAGCATTGGGCACCAAACTTCTGTTCAGCACAGCTTATCACCCTCAGTCTCAAGGGCAAGTCGAAAGAGTCAATCAGATTCTCGAGGATATGCTCAGAGCATGTGGTATCTCTTTTGGCATGAAATGGGAGGAATGTCTTCCATATGCTGAATTCTCCTACAACAACAGCTTCCAGGCAAGCCTAGGTATGGCACCATTTGAGGCTCTCTATGGCCGCAGATGCAGGAGTCCAATCAATTGGTCTGGAGCTGGTGAACGTTCACTCTTAGGCCCTGACATTGTTAACGAGGCCAAAGAGAAAGTTCGCATCATCCGTGACAATCTGAGGATTGCTCAGTCTCGTCAGAAAAGCTACTATGACAGCAAGCACAGGGACATGGTCTATGCACCTGGTGACAAAGCATATCTCAGTGTAACTCCCCTCAGAGGCACTCATCATTTCGGTCTCAAAGGAAAGCTTGCACCAAGATACATTGGTCCTTTCAACATTCTCTCAAGGCGTGCAGAAAATGCCTATCGTCTTGAACTTCCAGAAAAGCTATCCAAGGTGCACGATGTGTTTCACGTGTCACAGCTCAAGAGGTGTTTCAAAGATCCAGATCGTGCAGTTGATCATGATTCCATTGAGCTCCAAGAAGATCTCTCTTATGAGAAGCACCCTATTCGAATTCTCGATGAGACCGAGCGTAAAACTCGCAACAAGAGCACCAAGTTCTTAAAAGTGCAGTGGTCTCATCATTCCGATAAAAGAGGCAACGTGGGAGACCGAAGAGGATCTTCGCAAGAAGTATCCGGACCTTTTCTCTTCTCAGTAGGAATCTCGGGGCGCGATTCCTTCAAGGGGGGGGGGCGTTTTGTAACATCCCAAGTATGAAAAACACCTTTAGAATGTTTGATTTTTGTTAATTTATGTTTTACATCATGTCATCATAAGCTTTGCATTTGTTTTCCTTTGTTTTCCATTTGTTTTCCCTTGTTTTTCCATTTGAATTTCAAACCAAAAATTCAAATCTTTGTTTCATACTTGTTCAGTTACAAGGTTTCAAATAAAACTTGCAATCAAACCAATCTTTTGTTCATAATAAACTTGAACTTAAACACTTTTAAGTTGCTTCTTTTAATTATACAATTAATTCAAATATTCACTCAAATTCAATTAAATTTCCAAACAGCAACTAATTTCAAATTTTTGAAAAAACAAAAGTTTGCACGTTGGTGCTGTTACAATAAATAACCTATACAAATTTTTCCTAAATTTTTCCAACCCGAAAACTAAGCTTTTCTTCCCTTTTCTTTTTCTGCAAAAAAAAACAGAATCAATAAACAGAAAAACAAAAAAAATAGGAGAGAGGGGAGATGGCAGGCCAGTGGGCTGAGCCCAGCCCACCAGCCACGGCCTGCTTACCTCTTCACCCCTACCTTTGTACGGCGTTCGTCGCGCCTGTCCACGTCGGCGGTGCAGAGAAGGGAACGGCCACCGCGGCTCCTCCCTCTCCTTTTTAACTCGCTCCCGAGCTCATCCCTCTGCCCTAGACCCCCCTCCTCCTTCTCCATCGCCGCGCCGCCGTTTTCTCTTTTCCTTTCTCTCTCTCCGCTCGATGTTCCCTCTCTGTACTGAACCGAGCACCACCGCCACCAAACCCCGACGATCATCGGCGCCATGGCTCTCCTCCCCTCTGGTTGAGCACGGGAACGAATTCCCCGTACTGCCACCTACCTCCTCGACATCGCTGCTGAGTCCGAGAGGGCCGGGATCCACGCCGTCGTCCACCTCCCTGTCGCCGTCGTCGTCGATTGTTTCCTTCCGAGCACGTCCACCTCTTCTTCTACCCCCTCCCGGTGAGCATCACCTCTGTCTCCTTTCCCCTCTCTCTCCTCTCTGCACGCGCACGTACACCGCACACATCCACGGCGAGCAACAGCAGCACAGCGAGCAGATCGCCGCCGGCGGGCACCGTCACCTGTCGAAATTCAGTTAACTGAATTTCAGTTCAGTTAAACAGCCGCTAACTGAACCTCATACCCCCCCAAGCCCCCTCTACTGACAACAAACCGCAGCCAGCCCCACTTGCCAGCGCGCTGCGCGCTCGCACCCGAGGGCGAGGGTTCGATCCCTCGCCTCGCGGATTAAATCCGCCCTTTTTGCGCGTTTGCCACGCAGGCAGGCAGGGCCCACCTGCCATAGGCAGTGGGTGCCACGCCATCTTCCAGCCGCGCGCCAGCTGGGCACTGGCCCACTGCCAGTGACCCAGGGGTGGCCCTGCGCGCGTAGGAAAAGCCCAGGGGCCTTTCTGTAACACTTTTTTTCGCACCTAAGCCCCTGAACCAAATCTGTATGTTTTTAAAATTGCAGAATAGCCCCTGCATTTAAAATTCAAATAACTTTTGTATTCCAAATCCAAAATAAATAAATAAAATATGTATTCTGTACCAAATTTAATTATCTACATGTTTAAATCATTTTTTTACTTTTTTGAACATTTCAAATGTTTTCAAAATTCAAATTCAAACAACTCATTACAAATTTGGTCAAATTCATAACTAATTCAAATTTAATTCAAATGTCACATATAAAATATGTTTTCCATGCTAAATTGAACCACCTTTCCAAATATAAACTTTGTTTCCTGTTTGAATAATTAAAATTGGTTAAATAATTTAAACCTTGTTTAAATCATTTAAAATTGCTAAATTCATAACTTGGTCAAATTAATTTCTTTTTGAACATATAAAATATGTTTTCAAACCAGAAAATTGTAATCTTTCCAAATATGAATTTTATCTAATGTTTTGAACAAAAAAAATTCAAATAAATTCATACTTGAATTAAATTCATTTAAATCTTGTTTAAACTTGTTTAATTCATAATTACTTCATTTTAATTCCTTTTTCAACAAATGAAACATGTATTCCACCTAAAATTTTGTGTTCTTTCCAACTATGAATTTTGTTATCTAATTTGAACAATTAAAATTGGTGAAAACAACAAATGCTTGTGTAACTCATTTAAGAAACCAAAATTTCATAACCTAATAAATAAAATTCCAAACTTGGTAAACACCTTTTTCAATTTGAAGCTAATGTTGTTTTCTCATTGTTTTCCTCATCCATGCATCATTCTAATCAACTTTCACATGATGGTTAGTTGTAGATAATTTAATCCAACCTTAATTCATGGGCTTTCCATATGCAATCCAAATTGCATAAAGGTCCATTTAATTATGTTACCATGTCAACTAGCTTATCATTGATGCATCAATTAAATTGTCATGCATCATCCCATGTTTGTGAATCATGCCATGTTATTGATTGTTTGTCTCTCTGCGTTGTTTGTTTGCTTCTTCTCGAATAGACGACGACGCTGAGACAGACGAGGTTTACGACACTACTTCTGAGGAGTTAGCCCAGTACCATGCTACTGAGTTTGCAGGCAAGTATTCACTCACATGAACCATTGTGTCCTTTCCACACTGGATATCGATACTTTCCGTTGTCTATTCTGCTAGCCTTAAGATTCGTTGCTTGTGTTCCGATCCTATCACATGTTGTCCTGTAACCCTGATATAACCTATCCTCCACACCTATAACCCCGTTGCTTGTTGCCTGTGTCTTACTAGCATGCTTAGGGTTGTTTATGCTCGAGTCTGATGTCCGTTTTCCTGTTATCATATTTATTATGTTCTGGGGGCTCGATGTTAAACAACCACCTGTTAATGTTTGAGGTAATGCTAATTTGATGATAAGGCACCGGCAGGAGGCCGGGTATGGTTTTGAGGCCTGCTAGTGTCGAACTCAGGAAAAGTTCTTGTCCTCTGGATCCATGTTGAGCGCGCTAACCGCATGTGGGAAGCGTGTATGGGCGCCCCCCGCAACTCTGATTCGATTCGCATCTCGTCCAAATCGCCACACTTAGTTCGGGCTTTCCATTTGATGCACGCATATGCAGGTACGAACCCGAGGCCAGGGTGGAACTTTTGTAGTCGGCATTTAGGGCGGCGTGGTCTTCCAGTGCTATGAGGGTCCCCCTTTTCTTCGTGGGGGCTCGATTAGCCGCGCACGCACAGCACGTGGTTCTTTGGGCTTGATGCGAAGAAGAGTTGGGTTGTGTTGAGTGTTTCGCTTGGTGGGTTTGATCCCCGTCTGGCGGGATATTCTTACGTGTATGGCCAAATTGGTGCACCCCTGCAGGGTTAAATCTTCTCGAGAAGCCGTGTTGTCCGCGGTTATGGATGACTTGGTGATAGGGCTGGCTAACAAGGATTAGACAACTTACACCTAATCAATAATAACTTGACTAGTAATAGGCTTATTGACACAATAACTTGAACCATCATTAATCCAACTGTGTGAGTTATCCTCGGATTGCTTCTTTGGATAAGGGGTGAGGTCCAGGATGGGTTTGTTTGAGGATAGTGGTAGTTGGTTACGATACGCTATCTTATCCCCTTCTTTTAGCCGAAAGTTGTAGCGTGTTTCTGTAGTTGGTTAGAGCAGCCTGCTGCCGCACTTTTGTATCACCTATTCTTCCGTTGAACCCAAAGCATCTGTACTTGGTGTTGCCGGGTACACGTTGGTATCTTGTGAGTCGTGCTTGCCAGTACTTGTCTGTACTGACCCCTCTGGGGCTGTGGTTTCCGCAGACTACGTTTCCGAGGATCCCCATGGTGGCTACTACGTGGAGTATGACGAGGCTGCTGACGAGTAGATAGCGGACCCGGGCAGGATCCGAGACATCATGGATGGGCTCCGTCTTTTCGTTTCCGGCCTCTTAGGCCTATTTGGATCTTGTCTCTACTCAGACACTTTGGATGCTTCCGCTGTGATGTAATGATGAATTGTTGGGACATGTGTCCTCTGGATGATTGTATTTGCTATCTCTGCTCTAGTGAGAGCTATTTGCAACTTATTTCTATTTCTTTGTGTCTTAGAGATTTGTTGTGATATCAGTTGTTCAAATGCCGTTGACGTACCATGTGTGTATGTTATGAAGTACGTCAATGGAAGTAGTCGGATTTCTACGGGATGGTTTACGCAGACGATGGATAGTAGAGAATGGTTGTCACACGTTTACGTGTTGGCCTGCTCATATTGAGATGCGGGTGCTGGTATGCCCCGTAAGCCATTTATCTACTGTTTAGCGGGCTGTGAGTATCCTCTACTCAAAAATAGTTTTTTTGATAATCAAAGTTTTTGTAAAACTTTCAGAAGTAAAACATGCATGAAGATAATGATAAGTGTAGTATAACAGCAAGCATCAGGATGGCTTGCCTTAAAACTCTTAGTGTCCCTGGCCTTGAAGTAGTTTGAACTTGACGCACAGCTCCACAACTGCTTCTTCGTCTTCTTCGTTTTCTAGCGTTGTAAAAGAATAAAGACACACTCTCAGGTCTAAAGACCAAACACTAAACCAAACAACACATACCGCAAGCAAACTTATACTAGCGCATTCACTCAAAAATTATCGCGAAAACTTTCTCACAAACCCTCATGGTACAAAACTATCGCCAAACAAACACATTGTTGAGAAACCATATCCCACATCTTACATACCATATATGGAGTGGTGTACCACTCTCATAATAAGATATACAAGAAGCTAAAATTATAGCTTGTTGGCACAAAAGATGAGGCTACTAAATTCTAACAATCAATCAAAGTAATACCCATGGCAGTGGGTATTAACAACACACAAGAAAATCATCACCCAAAAAGATCACCAATATAATAAGGCCTAGATAACAAGATCCTACCTAAGCACAACAACAACACTAGCACAACAAATAGCATAAGTATAATACTCATGCTAAGGCAATCACTCAGACAATTTCCAAACAGCAGGCAAACATACCACAGATGAATATGCTAGCTATAGATTATGCTTATGTCTACTTGAAGTTATGGAATCCATCAATCATGAAAATCACACAAACAACCAGTATCTAAAAACAATGATATCAAGTCCTAAAAATAATCTAAAACACATCCATCACTCAAGATAATACTCCTATCAAATAATCATAAAAACAGGACGGCATTTAGCATACTTGTATGGAAAATTCTACACAAGCATGCTATAAGGAATACTTATATTCTACAACTATAGCACATGCAACTCAAGATGTCATGGAATAATAATAGAAGTAATAACTCCTAAATATGCTAGAATAAATCATACACCCATAAAATAAAAGATAACAACACTAGAGCAAAACCACAATTTCTAGTGGTGACACTAGTTCAACACTAGAGAAGCAAACAATGTTACAGTGATGCTTAACTCTAAACAAGAAAGTCATGAACATAATATACCTACTAACAGTACCCAAACCATACTGTCGGATATATACCGAATAGGGGTATAGAAGATGGTAGACAAAAGAGCTGGACTACCAGGGTGGCCTGCAAGGTAATGGGCTTAGGACCATTGGGCGGCCCAGTAGTCCGACGCGTAGAAGCCGGATTCTAGAAGAACCCGGATCACGGCCCGCGTGATCTGGCTTGGAGGAGAAGACGGATTCCTTACTTTCCAAGTTACAAGTTAAACGTAGTCTTCTAGGTTTCTGGTTCTGTAAGCCCTAATCCGGCTATTATATAAAGCCGGACGGGAGATAGATTTGATAAGTTCCTTTAGTTCCAAGGTTCTAGGTCCAAGCTCAAGCCTTACGCAACTCGCCGGGAAGTTCATCCTCGACGAGTAGCTGGATCTATTCCCTTACATTGTAACCTTATTATACGGGCTTTAGTCCCACATAGTGAGAAGTGCAGGAGTAGGTACGCCGTACTGTCGCGACGTACCGAACCTGGGTAAATCCCGTGTTCTGTGTTACTACGCTATCCCGTTACCCCACGTCTCTACCGTAGTCTCATGGCACCCCAGTCTATGAAAACTACTACGATGTCTCGACAGTTGGCGCCCACCGTGGGGCAAACGACGTCAGGCGTGAAGTTTCGGTCTGGGATATTAGGCGGAATCGGAAGATCGATCACTGTCGGAAGCTTGGAATTCGACGACGACGTCGGGCGCTTCCTCGACAACGGATCCTACATACCGGCGCAAAACCATCTGGTAAGTGCCTGCGTTTTACCGATTGGATCTGCTAATATCTTTATCGGATTAACCGCGGAAGCAATGGGGTTTTGCGGTGAAAGCAATTATCTCCCACCCGCCCTATACCCAGTCGAAGACGACTATGATGCCGGATTTTGCTCAGATCGCCGACAATACAGTGATACGCACTTTATCGGCATGGTGCAATCCGAGATCGCCGAAAACACGGATGACGGAAATCCCGTGCAAGAGGCAGACAACAATACACCCGTCACAGAGACGGAAGAACCAATACCCGTCACAGAGACGGAAGATCCGACATCCGTCAACCAGACGATGAACTCGGAAACAGAGTCCGTGCTTGCCGCCATTGAGGCGAGATTGGAGTCGGAAACCAGATCGGATAACTTCGAATCCGAAGACGAAGATGATGATGCCTTCGTAAGAAAAGTTAAGTCCTTTCAAGAGGGATTCCATGAAGTGCTAATGGCAAAACCAGCTGATACAACGGGTGCCGATAGCCAGGAAAGCCCTAAAACCCCTCCGCCAGCAGAGGAGAGGGAAGACGGAGAAACTTCTCCGATATTTCCTAATGTCAAGGAGATGACAGAGGATGAACCTGTCAAAAAACCTCCCTCTTCCAAGAAAAAGCACCGTGCTTCTAAAAAACTCCAGTACAAACTCCGGAAGAAAAAGTCAGCTGATCTCGCTGATGAAAACCTGGAAGTTGGAGATATTAGTGGCACAAAGCCTACGGAAAAGAAATCTAAGGAAATCACTGCTCCGCCAATGACAGAACTGGAAGAGCAAGAACTATTACAAACTCCAGTGGGACCCAATGAACCCCCTGAGATGCTGGAAGCCAGGAGACAAGCTTTCCAACGGCAACAGCAACAACTGCTTAGATCTCGGCAACATCTCCAACAAACCCATAATGACATCAAAATTATGAAGGAAGAAATTGAGGAGTACGAGAGAAAGCATAGATCTGCCTTAAAACCTACGAGGTTACCCGGAATTGCAAAACCGGAAGAACTGCCGCCGAAAGAAAGGTTCTATAACCCATCTTGGCAAAAGCAGTTAAACGGCAAAGATGCCAAGGGCGAACCAATATACAAAACCGCAGCTGAAAACGCGGAAGCAGCGTTCGCCATCCTGAACAGTGATCTGTACTCCAACGGGGAAAAACTCCAAGGGGTGTATGCTTTCCTAGGAAAAGCATTACAGCAGCAACAGCGGGGACAAGAGCGATCAGGGAGGCTGCATGATAATTCCGCCCTCTGCAAAACTGTTACTTGCGCTGCTGGAGCACCTGGACCGGAAGAACCCGGAGATTCGGATAAAAAAGAGGATCCGAGAAAAGACAAGAAAAACCCCGACAACCGGGACGCACCGTCCAGAACCGGACCTCATCTCCCGAAAGATGGATATAAACCACACGATCGGGAAGACAAACACCGGAATGACGGCAAAATAATGCCACCTCCGAGAAACCCAGCTGAAAAAGCTGGAAGATACGATACGCCTCACAGACGTGAAAGATCTCGGACACCGCCCAAAGATAAGGAAAGGTATAGGAGCAGGACTCCACCTAATCCCAGAGGGCGTGACAACGGAAGAGATAGAGATAACCTCGGAAAAACGCGTCCGCGCAACAATGGAAAAGAAAGGAGCAGATCCCCTTCTGTCCATTCAGCCGGGAGATATTCTGCACATATTGATAGAGCAGAAAAGGATGATCTATACTTTGGTCCTAAGTGTTTTACTGACAGGATCCGAAGGATAACCCTGCATTCTGGCTTCGCCAAAGTTGGTCCAACCTACCAAAAATATACCGGCAGTACAAACCCGGATACCTGGCTTTCAGATTATTACACAGCCGTCCAGATCAACAACGGGACAGACCTGGAAGCTGTCAAGTTTCTTCCCCTAATGTTGCTAGACGGAGCCAGAGATTGGATTAATGGTTTACCATCAAGAACTGTCGACAGTTGGGATGATATGGCGAGAGTATTTACCCAGCATTTTAGGGGAACATACAAACGCCCAAATAGCATCAACCAGCTGAACCGTTGCACCCAATTTGAAGATGAACCATACGTGGATTTCATCTCCAGATGGACTGCAATGAAGAATAGTTGCTCTGGAGTAACTGACGTACAAGCAATGCATGCTTTCGTCAATGGCCTAAAACCCGGACTTGTACCGTTCATGGTTGGTTCTAAAAAGCACAAAGATCTCGGATCTATGCTTACAACCGCTAATGAGCATGCTGCAGCCGAAGATGATATTAGAGCAAGAGGAGGCAATATTGAGTCACTAATACTGGCCAAGAAAACACCTCGTTCTGATAAAAAAGGAACTCCGGAGTCAGCAACAAAGCCCAAGGAGGTTAACTTAGCCTTTGGAGGAGAAAAAGGGAACAAGTGGAAAGGCCGCAGTCCGGATCCCATCAATTACACTCCTGAGGAATGGGAGAGAATTAAGTCGGAACCCTGCGTCCACCACTCTCAGTTTGGGAAACCAACCCACACGAACGCGCAATGCCGGTTAAACAAGCATATGAAAGGCAATGCAGGATCCGGAAATAAAGGGAAGGGTTCCAAGAGGAAACCTGCCAAACAAAAGCCAGAAGCTGAAAAAGAAGACAGTGAATCGGACACTGATGATAAAATCCAGGAACAACAGCGAAAAGGCGAACCTAAATTTCCGAGAGTTGACGGAGAAGCAATGCTAACTTTCCTAGCAACCCCGTCAGCAAAGGTGGCCAAAAGGACACTTCGAGAAATAAACGCGGTTGTTCCTGCAACCCCAAAATTCTTGAAGTATTCCAACACACCGATAATCTGGGATCAGTCTGATCATCCCGGAAATATCCCTGAACCCGGCACACAAGCTCTTGTTGTAAGCCCTATTGTTCAAAACACTAGGCTAAGAAGGGTGCTGATGGACAGAGGATCCAGCATCAATATAATGTACCTGGATACACTGAAGCACTTGAAGATATCCGAGTCCCAGCTCAATTACAGCAATATACGCTTCCATGGCATTGTTCCTGGCAGGCAAGCACGATCCCTAGGAGAAATTTCCCTAGATGTCACCTTCGGAGATAAAGATCACTTCCGGCAGGAAAAAGTATCCTTCGAAGTTGTGCCGTTCGAGAGCGTGTATCACGCAATACTCGGACGTCCGGCTTTCGCTAAGTTTATGGCAAGATCTTGCTATATCTACAACAAGCTGAAGATGCCAGGACCCAAAGGAGGAGTAATCACCATTGCCGGTGATTTCAAGCTGGCAAACGAGTTGGAGAAGCAAAACGCCCTTTGCGCTCAAAGAGTTATAGCTCAGGAAGAACTGAAGGAGTTAGCCAAGGAGGTATCGCCGAAAGAAATGCCGGCAGGAAAAGAAACTCGAAAGCCAACAGATAGCTTCAAGGCATCCGAGAATACAAGACAGGTAATCCTAGATCCCAAAGATCCGACAAAATTCGTCGTTGTAGGGACTGGGACCGACAAATAGGAAGGCGAGCTCATCAAGTTCCTCCGTGAGAACTGGGACATTTTTGCCTGGTGTCCAGCTGACATGCCAGGCGTACCCAGGGAACTTGCTGAGCACCAACTCAAGGTTATTCCCGGATCAAAACCCGTCAAACAAGGTCTCCGTCGATTTGACGGAAGAAGACGGAAGGCTATTGGCAAGGAAATTATCCGGCTTTTAGCAGCGGATTTCATCAAGGAGGTAATCCATACTGACTGGTCCGCAAATCCGGTACTAGTACCGAAGAAAGACACAACTGCCCTCAGAATGTGTATAGATTACACAGGATTGAACAAGTTATGTCCGAAAGATAGGTTTGCGCTGCCGCGAATCGATCAAATAATAGACGCCACTGCAGGCTCTGAGCTTTTATGCTTTTTGGATGCATACTCCGGGTACCACCAAATACGCATGAAAAAGGAAGATCAAATCAAGACTTCTTTTATAACCCCGTACGGGACGTATTACTACGTAACCATGCCTTTTGGCCTGAAGAACGCAGGTGCAACCTACCAGCGTTGCATGCAACGTTGTTTGCATAGTCAGATTGGAAAAAACGTCCATGTTTACGTGGACGATATTGCTGTCGTAACCAAGGAAAAAGATACACTCCTTGAGGATTTGCGAGAAACCTTCGAAAATTTGCGCACTTACAAGATGAAGTTGAATCCATCCAAGTGCGTATTCGGGGTTCCCTCAGGAAAACTTCTGGGTTTCATCGTTTCTCATAGAGGAATAGAAGTTAACCAGGAAAAGATGAAAGCAATCTCGAACATCTCAGAGTATACGTATGAAAAAGATGTCCCAGAACTGCCGGGTTCCGCCACAGCCATAAAAAGATTTCTTAGTTGGCTGGGGGCTAAAAACCTACCACGCTTCAAGCTGCTGAAAAGTTTCGACAAGGTCAAGTGGATTGCAGAAGCCTGGGAACACCTAGCAAGTTATGTCCCCTTCTGTACCTAGTTCAAATCTATGTAAACATCTTTTGAGATCATGAAATAAAGTTGTCGGAATGCTGTTATCTATTTTTCTTCTAAGTGCAAAGCGTTTCCGCCTCATCTATTTCCCAATGATCTTACAAATTTCTCAATGTTAACCCGAATTGTGCTTGCGTACTCGGCGTTACATAACTGAATGATTTTTCAGCCTTTTAACGGCTAAAGGGAACTTGAATTGCCTGCGCGCCCAAGTTTCACTTAAAACTTTCCTTATTTCTCTAAGTCTTATCTGATCGTGCGTATGCTGGGTTACTGGAACTAGTTAGTAAAAATGCCTTTAGCATGATTCATGTTTTCGAGTTTCAAAACTGCTTGGTTCGTCCCCAGTTATTCGGCATAACGATTCATAATGCTATTTGAGCCATTTCAAACACTAAGGACAGTTAAAGCATACACACCAGATAACTTAGAAGATAAAGGAGTGGTAAAATTCAAACAACTTGCAAAGTAATTTCATAGTTTAAACTGCAAAAGGCGGAATTTTCATTAATACATAAGAAGCATTACATTTTGGATTACAAATGAAAGAACAGTAATGCTCCTATTGTCTAAATTTTCTATCCAGGTTCCAGGTAACCCTTCAAGATTCCGACTCCTCCTCGCTGCTTTCTTCATCGGGGATTGGAGGAGCTTCTTCTTCCGGATAGGTGACGGCGACATTTACCATGGCGGCAATCTGGGTGGCGTGGCCCTTAACTTCACCAAAGATGGTGGATCGTTGCGCATCCGTGTATCCCTGAGGGACACCGGTGGCCACACGCCAGGATTTGGCACTAGGGTAGTGCATGCGCATAAGGCCTAAGGCCATGCGCGCACCACCCCGTGCAGCGGAGCGGAGAATAGACTCCTTGGACTCCGCCACCTCCATGATGATACCCGGAAGTTTTTCAACCTCCGAGCATTCCCCAGATTTTTCGGGAAGAAACTTGCCTACTAGCTGCGTTGCAGCAGCCTTCACCAAGTTCCATGTCTCCCCGAAAGCTCGGATGCCTGCAGCCCGAGTGCCATCTGGGGTGTCTCCTGGTCGATCCAATAAAACATACAAAAGGGTTAAGGAGACAAACAGAGAAAACAAAACATGGAAAGATGAGGACAAGGGTAAGAAATTTACCGATGAGTTTATCGATCTCGGAAACTTCCTCCAGGCGAAGGTTCAGAGCTTCAGTCAAATCCTGAATGGTGGATTTGTCTTTCTCCGCCTGTTCGGAAGCCTTGGAGTTAGCCACTCCAAGGGCCAGGTTGCTGGCTTCCAGGTCTTGCTGAGCCTTCACAAGATTCTTGTGAAGCTCAATGTTTTCATTGCGGAGAATCTCGGCGTTGCCGGAATCTTCCGCTGCTTGTTTAGCTTCAGCTAAAGCAGCTGAAAAGCAAGGAAAAATCCGAGTTGGTCACTTTCCTCGGGAAAAAACTTAGACAAAGTTTTAAATCGGAAATTTCAAAACGAAAAAGCTTACCTTTCGTTTCCGTCAAAGCGAGCTGAGATGATTCCAGCTCCGCCTCTCTCTCCTCAAGAATAGAAAGAAGACTTCGAACTTCTTTATTCTTGATAGTGAGCTTCCTGAAAACTTCAAGGTTTATGGCCTCGGAGGTTTGCTGAAAAACAGCAAGGAAAAGTATGGTTAATAAAAAACATCAAAGCAAAAAAGCATGCATTTTTGTTTAATGCTTGGGGGCTAGAGTTACATACCTGGCTCATGCGTTGCAAACCTGCTAAGTTTTCTCGGAATTCCTTCGCGTATTCCGCGAAGTGATTTTCGGCCGCGTTCAAGCCATCATTTATAGCTTTGAAATCCTTGTCAAAGGTGGGGATTTCCTCGTCGAAAGTCCGAGAAGATTTCCCCACCTCTGGAGCCGCCCTTTCCCTCGTGTCCGACTCGGACACAATGGGCTGGCTGGGCTCTGGGGGCTTGGTGGTGGTGGCTGCAGTAGGTTCTTCCGCCATTGTCTGAGGCATGTCCGGGGCGACGGCGGGAGATGGTTGGCTGCCTCGGTTGGAAGAAGCTCTGAGCTTCTTCAACTTTCTCGGCTTCAAGGTGGAGGGGGGTAAGCTAAAAACCAAAAACCCGGAAAAGGTTAAAACACCGAAGATGGACGAAAAAGATCCCATAAAAGAAAAAACCCAGAAGAAAATAACCTGGACGTGGCGACGGGGATTCCGTCAAGGTCGATAATTTCATCCGAAGAAATTATCTTCTTGCGTTTGCGCCCACCAGTAGCGGCGGTGCGCAGCGCATCCAGCTCGGCCTCGGAGGCTAACTCCGAGTCTGGAAGATCCACAAGCTGTTGGAAAAAACCAATCAGATTCAAAAGGTAGATTATCCAGGAAGTAAGATTATACCCAAATAACGGAAAAATTACCTTAGGAGCGGGGTTGTCGGCCGTGTACATTGGCCGACTCTCCGTGTATTGATCGCGCGAAGCGACCAACTGATTGATGCGCCGCCTAAGCTCCTTTGCGGGCCAATCCTTGTCGGTTGTCCGCATTGGATCCTTGGCTCCTGTGTATTCACACAGGAGACGGCCTCCGTGGTTTGCTAACGGCTGAATCCGCCTATCCAGCCAGCAAAAGACCGTGTCCATACCGGTCAAAGGAGGTTTGGAGGAAGTGAGCTTGGCGATGCGCCTCTTGATCCTTAGTAGATCTGGAGGCAGAACCTGGACGGCCTCTGTCACCCAGTTATCCTGGGGAACAGCGGCGGAGTTCACAAAAGGTGGAACCCCGACGGCCTTTTTAGGAAAAGGCACGTCGGGGTGATAGAAAAAAGAACCCGTCCAAAATTTGACGGATTCTGAGGTTTTGATTTTGGGGAACCAATCCTCTCGGAATCTCCGAAGAGTAAAGGAAATGGTCCCGCAATTTGGGAGCGCGCCCTCCGAAGAGTTACGCTTCACCCCAAAGCAATACAACCAAAAATCTAACCTAGGCTCTATTCCTAGGTAACCTTCGAACAAGGCCTGGAAGCCGGCCATGTACAGAATAGAGTTGGGAGGAAGGTTATGTGGTTGGATGTTGTAGTGTGACAGAACCTGGAGGAAGAAGGATGAAGGTGGCAATCCCATACCTCGTAGAAGGTGGGAGGCAAGAAGCACCCTTTCGCCCTCTTGTGGCAGGGGTTCAGTCTCCTCTTCCGGGAGCCGCCATTTCTTTTTCAGCACCAAACCCTCCTTCTCCAGGTTGGGAAGGAGAGCCGGGGGAATACTGCAGGCACTCCAGTTGCCTGCAGTTTCCTCTTCCTCTTCCGCTCCGGCGGCGGCGGCGGCGGCCTTCGCGGCGGCAAGCTTTTCGCCGAGTAGCTCGATTTTCTCCTCCGCCGTCTCCGGTGCGAACGGCGGGGATGTCGTGGTGCTTGAGCCCGCTACGTCCGCGGCGGCGGAAGCATTTCCTCCGCCCGCCGCGGATGCCGCGGCTTTTTTCGGCCCGCCGCCGGCATGCTTGGGCGACCCTAGCTGTGGATCCAGGTCGCCCAAAAGCTCGTCGATGGAGGCGCGAGCCGGAGAGGACGACGGAGAAGCCATCGTTTTCGGTGATGAGGGAGCGCTCCGGCGTGCAAAGAGCTCGTCGGGGCAAGGATTCGTTCTAGCTCTCGTGCTCGCGTTTGCGTCAATGGCGTGGGCAGTGAGGGAGTGAGGAAAGATTTCCGGAGACGACGAGGACGGCTATTTATAGCCTAAAAACCTCTAGATACGCGCCAACGGCTCTTTTGACCGTTGGATGTTCGACGCGTGTCGCTCGCCGGAAAATCCGGGAAACGGAACGACAGAGGAATGATGGCTATCTCCTCGTTTCTCGTGAGAATCTGTCAGAGATACGTTGCAGGGTTTCCCGCGTGAAACCAAGCGGCGCTTGCGTCAGCATGATTAAAGCGCTGATGTCACGTGTTCCTTTTCCGCGAAGGATCGCGAGAAGAAAAGCCGGATTTTCATAGTTCCGAGTTTTATGTTACCATCTCCTTCAAAAGGAAAGAAGAAAGAATCAATACTGCTGAATCAAGTTTCCCGGACAAAATGTATTTGACGAAAGGCGGATTTTCAGAGTTTTGATCCTTCCTGGGGGCTACTGTCGGATATATACCGAATAGGGGTATAGAAGATGGTAGACAAAAGAGCTGGACTACCAGGGTGGCCTGCAAGGTAATGGGCTTAGGACCATTGGGCGGCCCAGTAGTCCGACGCGTAGAAGCCGGATTCTAGAAGAACCCGGATCACGGCCCGCGTGATCTGGCTTGGAGGAGAAGACGGATTCCTTACTTTCCAAGTTACAAGTTAAACGTAGTCTTCTAGGTTTCTGGTTCTGTAAGCCCTAATCCGGCTATTATATAAAGCCGGACGGGAGATAGATTTGATAAGTTCCTTTAGTTCCAAGGTTCTAGGTCCAAGCTCAAGCCTTACGCAACTCGCCGGGAAGTTCATCCTCGACGAGTAGCTGGATCTATTCCCTTACATTGTAACCTTATTATACGGGTTTTAGTCCCACATAGTGAGAAGTGCAGGAGTAGGTACGCCGTACTGTCGCGACGTACCGAACCTGGGCAAATCCCGTGTTCTGTGTTACTACGCTATCCCGTTACCCCACGTCTCTACCGTAGTCTCATGGCACCCCAGTCTATGAAAACTACTACGATGTCTCGACACATACTCATGCTAGTAAGCAATACCGTAAAATAATTCTATGAGAAAATCTACTAAGCAAGCATACACTCATTCTAGTAATACATGCTTTTCTAATTAATTAAAAGGCAAGCAAACAAAGTATAAACTACACAACCAGTAGCTATGCACACAATGAAAAGTTAACTAAACCTTTTAAAAAATCCAAACACTAAATTAGAAATCATTCACAAACAATCTATCAATCACAAGGAAATTATTCTATTAGCAAACAATTTAATTTAGCACACAATAGTGAAACATTTCTTAACATGATACTCCTAAGGAATATTATGCTAACAAATAGATCACATCTAAACATACTAGTATTTACAAAGAAGAAATAAACTTTTCACTTGCATAAGTGAAACAAACAATCTATTACCAAGGAAAAAGAGGTACAAAGCCTCTGATTACTCATGAAAAAAGTGTATGACAAAATAAAATAAAACAAGCCTATTCATTCTAGTGAAACAATACTAGTGAAAACAAACAACAAGACTTACACATGCTTTGCTATAAAGTAACATGCAAGATAACAGAGGTACTAAAATCCAAATAACAGTACCAAAATGGTACTAGACTCAAGCAAACATAGCACAAATTTAGTCAATCAAACACACAAAGATTTTTGCTCACACAAATATCCCAAATAATAAACTAGAAAATAACAAATGTTATTCCCATTTCCATTCTATTTTTCCAAACATGAACACACTTTATAAGGTAGATGTTCTGCAAGCAAACAACTTAATAGCAAGTCCTAACACATTCATACAAGCTAGGAAACAAAATACAATCAATCACACATTTCATTTTAAACAAAAACACACTTAAAAACAAAACAGAAAAGTGCTGTTTTCTAGATCTGTTCACCAAAATTAATCTAGAGCTTCAAAAATTATTCTAAGCTAGGGTTACATAGATATAGTTAATATCAAACTCATCCAGTTGGATTTACTTCAAATAAAGGAAAGGTGGCCATTCAAGCGCGGTCGTGGATCCAAGATCCAACGGCGCGCGGTCGTCATCATCCTCACCCCTCCCCTCTCTCTCACACCCAGACGACGGGAGAACGGCGACGGACAGAGGCTCACCGTGGGGCGACGACGAGTGGTGGCGCGGGCTCGGGGGAGGTGGCTGAGGTTGAGGGCGTCGAGGTGAGCAGAGGTTGGACGCGGGCGCGGTCTCACACGGCGGGGCGCGGCAGGGCACCCGCGGCGGCGAACTCGACGGCAGTGGCTTCCCTCCAAGCAAGAGACCATGGGAGGATTCAGGGAGGGTCAGGGGGTTGTGGGGAAGTGATACAGAGCAGAGAGGAGAGGTGGGAGGGCACGGGTCGTGCAGATCCACCTCGAGGCCGTGTAGGTCACCAGCGGCGAGCTCTCGGCTCGTAGGGCTCCTAGGGGGCTAGTCTCTGCTTCCTTTCGACTTGGGGATGTGTGGGGGAGAGTGAGGAGTGGTGTGGAGCAAGGGGCAGGCCAGAGGAGCCTTGTACTCGGGGGCAAGGGTAAATTAGCCACGGGTGGGCTCGGGGGCATGTCAGTGAGCGGCATGAGGGCGCTCTGGGGGGGTGGTCACTTCCTTTCGTGCACTGGCTGTCCTAGGCATAGACCACATGGGGGCAAGTCTAAACCTGGACTTTGGAGGCAAAAGCAGACAAGGGCTAGGTCAAGGAGTCAAAGGTATGGGCTGCCCATACCATTCCACATCACCTCTTCTCTCTCTTGTTTTCCTTCATGTCCAAGGCTTCTAGAAGCTATCCAAGGTATCCTGGTTCGAGTAGGTACTGTGGACAACACATTGGACAAGGTCACACTTCCAAAATTGCAAATAAACACAAAGAAACCAACTGATCAAAAGTGTATCTCTTAATGTTCACAAAATTCAGAAAATTCAGTGTAGACTTAGAAAAATTTCTAAGTGTTGAAAACAGATTAAATCATAAAAAAGTTGAGTTTGTTTTCAAGGTTCAAATGTTTTCCAATATTTGTTTCAAAGTGGGAACTTGATAACCATGTTATAAACTTTCAAAAAAATCTTTTGAAAACAAATTTGAAATAGTTTAAGGCCCTGAAAACAATGTGGAAAAAGGTATACTTTCTGTTTTTCTCTGTTTTCCAAAAATGTCTTTTTTCTGCCTTAATTTTATACCACAAAGACAACAAGCAAAAGATAATTTTTATTAATCCAAAAATAAAACCAAGCTTATGTATTTGTAGTACATATATCAAGGAAAAAATAAAAGTCAAGAAAACATAAAATAACATTTTATAGCCTAGTGAAAACAAAGGTAGAAAACAGGTACTTGGCTATATTTTCAGGGATTGGTTTCTAAAGAAAACTTAAAAGAAAACTTTCATAAATCATTTTGAAACTTTGTTTTGTTGGATCCAACAAAGGTAAAAGTTTATTTTAAGATGCAAACAAGAATGATCCAAGTCTTGGAATAAAAATCCACTCAAGTAATAATAGGAAAACATCAGGAAAAATATAATAGAATTGTTTTCAGGAAAAATTTGGTATTGGTTTTATAAGGAAACAAAACTTGTATTGCGGATATGATTAAGATCATAAACACATGTTAGTTCAAACAATCTTGTTGTTAGAAAAAAAATTGTTGGCCCTATTCTTAAGCAAAGTACAAGAATCCAAAAACTAGGGTGTGACAGACCTTCCCCCCTTAAAAGAATCTCGTCCCGAGATTCGCAGGCAAGCGAAAATAGGGTATGCTCAAAACAACAATGTTAGATGAATCTTGTTTTACAAAAACATGTGCTGGTGGTTGGTAACATTAAGCACAGGTGCTTCCCCCCTTTGATTAATCTTACCAAAATCCACCGGCAATTTAGTTTCCTTTTCAAAGGTCTGGGTGCCATAAACTAAACTTCAACTTATCGTTCCTCAAAACCAATGATGTCACACCAGGGGTTATTCTTCACACAGAGATCTAATTTCTTCCTTTCTAATAGGATTACCATGCTACTATTTTTCCTTTGGGGGGGGGGACATGAACTCTCTCTTCACTATATGGATCAATTTAAGGATATCCACCCATCCTTATTAAGCATGAGCTTTCCATTTCTCATTTTCTAACATCCAGGAAAATACACTATCTTCCTCTTAATCTAATATACTCCTAGACATCAAGTTTCAAACCATTTGTCTCCCTCAAAAGTATTTCATCAAGATCATATTGCCAAGGCTAAACCATCAAATCAACACGCATATACCAACTTTGTACTACTTCTATAACTCCTTTCAAATACTTCAAACTCCTATCTAATGATCAAGGCAAAAATCATATTCCCCAAACAATCTTGATAGAGCGTGACAAGCTCCGAGGGTATATCATCGAGAATAATCACTTACTAAATCCAAGCCATATTGATTTCTTCAAAAATCCAAAATCATCATTTTATATCCACGAATCTCTTCTTACATAAAAACCCATATTTATCCAATCCATCTTTAATCAAAATCATATATCTATCCCAATCCAACATGATCTTTTTACTACCATAAATCTTTCCACTAAAATCCAGGATAAGAATCACCTAGGCAAACATGATCATCATCATTCCCATATCACAAATTCTCTCGCATGCTACTTCTAATTAATCAAATTTCCTTATAAATCAAGTGCTTCCTAAAATCCAATAGTTTCCACCAATCCTTCTAAACCTAAAATCATTTCTTCCATGCTACAAATTTTAGTTACTGATAACTTCCAAATTTTTGGGGTCCACAGCTGGTTATCCCCGGATATTACATCATAATTCCACTCCACTAAAATCATATGATCCTCAGTCTTTCCTTCCTAAGCTAAACCTCAAATGAGTTTTCCACCATCTCATTTTCAAAAATCTGGTTCCTCCAAAACATATATACGAGAGATCTTGTTGCCTAGTAATAATCATAGTTTATCCATCCAATATTTTTTTCAACCTTTCACTTTCTTCAAAACAACTATAGAATCATCCTAGGGCACCTTTCTCTTTGGTTTTGGAAAAGTTGGTCACAAATTTTTATACGGGTGATACCAACGCTGTAAGGTACCAACTCTGTAAGTTACTCGGTAAGGTACTCCATAAGCTATTAAACTAAAATTAGATGAAGTTATGTTAGTATTGTTAATTTTAAAGATACTTTTTCTAGTCCGACGTGACACTTCTAGTGTTCTGTTTACATCGGATTCCTCAGGTTACGAAGACAAACAAAACTATGGTTTCACAGGTTTGGTTCGAGAACGTACCATTGGCTATGGCATGAGTCACAGGTGCTTCTGCAACATCATGTTGGTCTCGAGGTCCACTCATCAGATTCTTGCGTTTCTTCTGGGATGGACCTTGGTTTTCTTGGAACACGGTTCTTCTTGGAACAATTGCGAGCGAAATGTCCTTCCTGCCCATAGGTAAAGCAACCCGTGGTTCTAGGCTTGACATTCACACGCTTCCTTGAAGATTGTGGCATCGCAGGTAAGGTACTGCGAGTCACACATGAACTAGGTTCTCCTGGCGTCACTATCTTCCTTTTGCGGCTCCCTCCAGCAAGCATGTGCTGGTATCCTCTCATAAGGATCGCAGTATTCTTAGCGTTGGTGATGACAAGCTGAGTCAACTGCTCCAGGGCAGCATGGGTGGCTATGTGTTTAGCGCGAGCGGCTTCAATTTCTTCCTTCAACAGAGCAAACAGTTGAGCAACTGTCGGCTCCGATGATGGAGGTAGATCGCTGGCCATGCTGAAGACAAGGAATGGTATAAGATGAGAGCAAACAAAAAGGTGGTTTTGTTTTGAAAACCTGTGAAACATACCGGCTCATAACGGAGATGGGAACGGTAGGTAACACAACAACAAGCAAGCATCTAAGAAACACGCATAGTCACAAGCAAAGACTAACATACATATGAAATCGAGTCTTAACAAGCATAACTTAATTTTAAAGGTTCACACGGCTAAAGCATAAGCCTTAAAACACAACTAGCACACTCAAAGATCTAGCAGAGTTCACACAACACAAACACAAACACGCGTCTGGGTGGAGATAACACAACTCCTAACATCATGCGGCAATCCTAAGTTCGGGAGGAAGCGCGTAGCTGTTCCTCCAAATCTTCAACTCTGGTCTTGCTGGCTGCAAGCTGAAGCTGAAGGGCTCTCACTCGTGCACGGTGCTGGGAGTCAATGTACTTCGTGGTTTTATTCAGTACCTTGAGACGACGCTCGGTAGCAGAAGAAACATTCAGGCTTTTCTCCAGCTGGTCTATCTCTCTGCCTCGGAGGTCATAATCTGCTCTAACCTTATCAAGGGAGAGTTGGGTGTTGTACAGCTGTCCCTCCAAGTGCTGGAAGTGACGAGCAAACACAAAGTCTTCAGTGACTTCTAACGGCTTGTCATCCTTGTCGCGTCTTCCAAAGTATCTATAGGGGGTGCCTTCAAACTTGCGGCGAAAGAAGTTTGCCAGCTTGATAATGGTCAGCTACATCACTCTAAGGATACCATCTTCCCAACTGTTCTCCACCACTTCCCAAGTGATCTCTGGGGTTGACGGTGCTAACAACGGTGCACGGATGGTGCAGACCACCAACCAGGACAACTCTCGTCCATCATGGTGAATCTGGGCTCCCTTCAAATCAGGTAGGGGACGACCGATAAGGAGAGTCATCTTGATCAAATCCTCCTCAAAGCAGCGGTAGCAAGGTGCATGCGATCCCAGCCGGAAGGACTTGGTGAAGACAACTGCCATCTACACAAAGTTTTAAAGTAGATTATGTTAGGTACCAGTGTGCAAAGTTTTAAGATGCTTCATTTTAACTTAGTGTAAATAGGGTTTTCAAAATCACAGAGGGGATGGAATATAGAACCTTTTTGGCAAATAGTCATCTTAGTGACCTGGTTTTATAACTTTAATTGTCAGAGTACTAGCTAACGTCCATGCTAACTAAGGTCTCCTAAGGTCAGGATAGCTCTGATACCAACTCTGTAAGGTCCGCCCCAGAACCACTGTTCAAGGACACCTTCGATATGCATACATTCACGATCCCAGATCACACCAGTCGTGAACAACATATCAAGTTGGTACACAGATACAATATCCATTACACGGTTGCATAAACACTTACAAAGAGACATGGTCACATGACCAAGTCTAACACAACTGCCACGCAGGGCAACACACGACACACACAACGGAAGACTAACACACACAAACGTAGTAGAGCCCGAGTCACGCCTTAACCTACAGGATGCTGACCAGGAAACGATCCTAGTTCGCAAAGCCATCAGCTCCGTACTCCTCCTTGTTGATCTCCTTCTGAGACTCCTTCTCAATATCTGGCAAGTTGATACCAGGGATGAAACCAATATGAGTACATTGGAATGTACTCAGCAAGACACCCATCATGTAGCTTACCAAAGATGCAAGTATGCTTATATGGTGTAATAGGTAGGCTATACATAGGGTTCCCTATCCATGATATATGAAAGATATATCATAGTTGAATTTGTAAATCTCTATATCTTCGTTGAAGAATATACTTCAAAAGAAAGTAATATAGTTTTCTTTCTCTTGTAGATATCACATGTACAAGAGGTTTTATAAACTCATTTTGTAAAAGAAGGTTTTCTCTTTGCAAAACTTTTTGTAAAGCAACTTATGGATTTTCATCATCGGTACCTCCACGGTACGAGATTTCCTCCTTTCGATACTTCCTGAGTCTAACCTCTTTTTGAAAACTCCTTTTTGAAAACATTGACACAATGCTAGCTACATGGCCATTCAACTGTCCATATCCAAGGACGCGGCTACTTCGAAATAGTTGTACTCTGCAGAGGTGTACACATCCACCAGATCCAGTACATCCGCCGTGAACAACCATGGACTATAACAACATTATGTAAACATCAGATAACTGATCCTAACCATCCACTATGATCAAGATAGAATATGTCTATCTCTTCAGTTAGGCCTGGTTCCCCCGGCATCCTGTCCACCAGCGCCACGGCAGGGGACCCAACTGCTGCGACCGGAGGAGAACTTAATCCCTCACTATGTATGTCCCGTATTTTCCACCTAGCGGCAACCGATTCGAGGGCTCGACAACCCTTATAGCAATTGAGATAGAACACACACTAACCAGAACAAACTTCAAGCTAAGCCCCGTGCCCATGTTGGGGTAGGGTGGCAGTACGGTAAAGGTTGTATGACAAAGACTAGGTTATGTGTCATTTTTGTAAAACACCATTTTTCCAGAAATGACCACTCCAACATTCCTCCGGTGAATAAGGCTCAGCTTTTCTCCGGGTTTTCCATAAAGCCTTTGTTTTGTAAAAACACATTTTTAGGGTGTCCACTTAGGGACTAATACTTCTGATGGTAATGAATACCATATGGTGGCTATGGGCTTGGTAACACCAAGTATCAAACTGGCATAGTATATATAATAGTAGTAGTAATAGTCACTCAAAAATAGTTTTTTTGATAATCAAAGTTTTTGTAAAACTTTCAGAAGTAAAACATGCATGATAGATAATGATAAGTGTAGTACAACAACAAGCATCAGGATGGCTTGCCTTAAAACTCTTAGTGTCCCTGGCCTTGAAGTAGTTTGAACTTGACGCACAGCTCCACAACTGCTTCTTCCTCTTCTTCGTTTTCTAGCGTCGTGAAAGAATAAAGACACACTCTCAGGTCTAAAGACCAAACACTAAACCAAACAACACATACCACAAGCAAACTTATACTAGCGCATTCACTAAAAAATTATCGCGAAAACTTTCTCACAAACCCTCATGGTACAAAACTATCGCCAAACAAACATATGGTTGAGAAACCATATCCCACATCTTATATACCATATATGGAGTGGTGTACCAATCTCATAATAAGATATACAAGAAGCTAAAATTATATCTTGTGGGCACAAAAGATGAGGCTACTAAAATGCTAACAATCAATCAAAGTAATACCCATGGCAGTGGGTATTAACAACACACAAGCAAATCATCACCAAACAAGATCACCAATATAATAAGGACTAGATAACAAGATCATACCTAAGCACAACAACAACACTAGCACGACAAATAACATAAGTATAATAATCATTCTAAGGCAATCACTCAGACAATTTCCAAACAGCAGGCAAACATACCATAGATGAATATGCTAGTTATAGGTTATGCTTATGTCTACTTAAAGTTATGGAATCCATCAATCATGAAAATTACACAAACAACCAGTAGCTAAAAACAATGATATCAAGTCCTAAAAATAATCTAGAACACATCCATCACTCAAGATAATACTCCTATCAAATAATCATAAAAACAGGACTACATTTAGCATACTAGTATGGAAAATTCTACACAAGCATGCTATAAGGAATACTTATATTCTACAACTATAGAACATGCAACTCAAGATGTTATGGCATCATAACCGAATTAATAACTTCCTAAATATGCTAGAATAAATCATACACCCATAAAATAAAAGATAACAACACTAGAGAAAAACCACAATTTCTAGTGGTGACACTAGTTCAACACTAGAGAAGCAAACAATGTTACAGTGATGCTTAACTCTAAACAAGAAAGTCATGAACATAATATACCTACTAACAGTACCCAAACCATACTCATGCTAGTAAGAAATACCATAAAATAATTCTATGAGAAAATCTACTAAGCAAGCATACACCCATTCTAGTAATACATGCTTTTCTAATTAATTAAAAGGCAAGCAAACAAAGTATAAACTACACAACCAGTAGCTATGCACACAATGAAAATTTAACTAAACCTTTTCAAAAATCCAAACACTCAATTATAAATCATTCACAAACAATCTATCAATCACAAGGAAATTATTCTATTAGCAAACAATTTAATTTAGCACACAATAGTGAAACATTTCTTAACATGATACTCCTAAGGTATATTATGCTAACAAATAGATCACATCTAAACATACTAGTATTTAAAAATAAGAAATAAACTTTTCACTTGCATAAGTGAAACAAACAATCTATTTCCCATGGTGGAAAATAACAATCAATCATATAATAAAACATGTTATTTTCACGCACATGTATGGTTGGGGATTTTCATCCTCAACCAAGATGCAATGGGACCAGTGGGTTATGGGCCCACTAATACCAAGGAAAAATAGGTACAAAGCCTATGGTTACTCATGACAAAAGTGTATGACAAAATAATATAAAACAAGGCTATTCATTCTAGTGAAACAATACTAGTGAAAACAAATAACAAGACTTACACATGCTTTGCTATAAAGTAACATGCAAGCTAACAGAGGTACTAACATCCAAATAACAATTCCAAAATGGTACTTGACTCAAGCAAACATCGCACAAATTTAGTCAATCAAACACACAAAGATTTTTGCTCACACAAATATCCCAAATAATAAACTAGAAAATAACAAATGCTATTCCCATTTCCATTCTATTTTTCCAAACATGCACACACTTTCTAAGGTAGATGTTCTGCAAGAAAACAACTTAATAACAAGTCCTAACACATGCATACAAGCTAGGAAACAAAATACAATCAATCACAGATTTCATTTTAAACAAAAACACACTTAAAAACAAAACAGAAAAGTGTTGTTTTCTAGATCTGTTCACCAAAATTAATCTAGAGCATCAAAAATTATTATAAGATAGGGTTACATAGATCTAGTCAATATCAAACTAATCTAGTTGGATTTACTTAAAAAATCATTTTTGAACTCACTCTAAAAATCACAGAAGAGCCTACTGGACTTTTACCAAAATGGATGGAATTTCCATTTGGTAGATCACCTTGATGTGAGGCAAAATCCTATGGACAGGTCTGTTCAAGCGCTATCCAAAACATTTTAGTTTGTCCATTTTAGTTATAGATCCAAAAAGTTATGTTCAAAACATGTTCATAGACTCTCTGTTGCAAATCAGACATTGTGAGAAAAATATGGTCCAAAACTCAGATCTGCAATTTCTATATGGTTAGGAAATCATATAGTTAGGTTCATGATTTTTAGTAGATTTTATTTTGCACGTTCGGTATTTTTACCAAGTCCAAAGTAAACACCTCAGTTTTTGTTAAAAACTTTAAAAGGCAAAACAAACAGCAGCGCGGGCTGGCTTTGCGTGGGCGCGGCCCAGCTAAGCGGCCAGACGGCCCAGCTGCGCCCAGCGCACGCGCGCGGCGCGGGAAATGCGGCCATTGAAGCGCGGCCGTGGATCAAAGATCCAACGGTGCGCGGTCGTCGTCATCCTCACCCCTCCTCTATCTCTCACACCCCAACGACGGGAGAACGGCGACGGCCAGAGGCTCACCGTGGGGCGACGGCGAGTGGTGGCGCGGGCTCGGGGGAGGTGTTGAGGTTGAGGGCTTCGAGGGGAGCAGAGGTTGGACGCAAGCGTGGTCTCACACGGCGGGGCAAGGCAGGGCATTCGCGGCGGCGAACTCGACGGCGGCGGCTTCCCTCCAAGCAAGAGACCACGGGAGGGAGTCAGGGAGGGTCAGGGGGTTGTGGGGAAGTGATACAGAGCAGAGAGGAGAGGTGGGAGGGCACGGGTCGTGCAGATCCACCTCGAGGCCGTGTAGGTCACCGGCGGCGAGCTCTCGGCTCGTAGGGCTCCTAGGGGGCTAGTCTCTGCTTCCTTGCAACTTGGGGATGTGTGGGGGGAGAGTGAGGAGTGGTGTGGAGCAAGGGGAAGGCTAGAGGATCCTTGTACTCGGGGGCAAGGGTAAATTAGCCACGGGTGGGCTCGGGGGCATGTCAGTGAGCGGCATGAGGGCGCTCTGGGATTTTTTGGTCACTTCCTTTCGTGCACTGGCTGTCCTAGGCATAGACCACATGGGGGCAAGTCTAAACCTGGCCTTTGGAGGCAAGGTCTAGGTCAAGGAGTCAAAGGTATGGGCTTCCCATACCATTCCACACCACCTCTTCTCTCTCTTGTTTTCCTTCATGTCCAAGGCTTCTAGAAGCTATCCAAGGCATTCTGGTTCGAGTAGGTACTGTGGACAACACATTGGACAAGGTCACACTTCCAAAATTTCAAAGAAACACAAAGAAACCAACTGATCAAAAGTGTATCTCTTACTGTTCACAAAATTCTGTTTAGACTTAGAAAAATTTCTAAGTATTAAATCATCAAAAAGTTGAGTTTGTTTTCAAGGTTCAAATGTTTTCCAAAATTTGTTTTCAAAGTGGGAACTTTCTAACCATGTTATAAACTTTCAAAAACATCTTTTGAAAACAAATTTGAAATAGTTTAAGGCCATGAAAACAATGTGGAAAAAGGTATACTTTTTGTTTTTCTCTGTTTTCCAAAAATGTCTTTTTCTGCCTTAATTTTATACCACAAAGACAACAAGCAAAAGATAATTTTTATTAATCCAAAAATAAAACCAAGCTTATGTATTTGTAGTACATATGTCAAGGAACAAATAAAAGTGAAGAAAACATAAAATAAAATCTTATAGCCTAGTGAAAACAAAAGTAGAAAACATGTACTTGGCTATATTTTCAAGGATTGGTTTCTAAAGAAAAATTAAAAGAAAACTTTCATAAATAATTTTGAAACTTTGTTTTGTTGGATCCAACAAAGGTAAAAGTTTATTTTAAGATGCAAACAAGAATGATCCAAGTCTTGGAATAAAATCCACTCAAGTAATAATAGGAAAACATCAGGAAAAATATAATAGAATTGTTTTCAGGAAAAATTTGGTATTGATTTTATAAGGAAACAAAACTTGTATTGCAAATATGATTAAGATCATAAACACATGTTAGTTCAAACAATATTGTTGTTAGAAAAAAATTGTTGGCCCTAATTTTTGTCTTCTTAAGCACAGTACAAGAATCCAAAAACTGGGGTGTGACAATTTACTCCAATGACGAAAAGCTTCAGGGAGTGTATGCTTTCTTAGGAAAAGCATTACAACAGCAGCAACGAGGCCAAGCACGTTTGGGTAAGTTACATGGTGACTCTGCTTTATGCAAAACTGCCATGTGTGTTGCTGCAGCGCCCGATCCAAGCGAACCCGCAGATTCAGGAAGCTCAAAGGGAAAGAATGAAGATCCTAAGAAGGACAGGAAAATACCGGATAACAAGGATGCAACATCCAGGACAGGGTCTCACCCGCCGAAAGGCGAGAACAATGCAAAACCTTGTTTCGACAAGCATCGGGAAGACAAAAACCGGAAAGACGGAAAAGCAATGCCGCCGCTGAGGAACCCGACTGTGGAGGATGTGAACTCAACAATCCCCATGGTTAGGGACCCGGGGTTTTGTAAAAGAAGAGGGCGCTGGTGGACTAATCGATTTGACGGGTTACTACCCGCCAAAATTATTTCGATGGTGTAAAAAGGTGTCGATTACAGGGGGTGCTCTCCGGAGATTGGATCTCGGCTAGCTCTGAATCTAGGGTTGTATGTCCCTTTCGTGTCCCCCTCCCGTGCTTTATATAGGTAGTAGTGGTCTCAGGGGTTGTACATGAGATGGACTTGGACTCCAAGTCAGTAACTATTCTTTCCTAATATTGTTAATATAGACTTTCCTTCTGTTGCGGCCTGTATTTTTGTGGGCTTCTGTATACATCACTTGAGGAGTCTTACGGCACCCCTTAATGGGCCGCACCGGGTTCCCTCCTAAGGGAGGGTCTCTCGGGCACCCGACAACAGTTGCCCCCGAGTGTCTGATGGAGTTGAAGACTCGATCCACGGACTCAATCTTCGCGAGCAGTTCACTTTTAGGTCCTTTTCCTGCAAATAACCTTTCTGGGAGGAGAACTATTATACGGGTTTGAGCTACTCTACGGATCAAGGTCAATTAATCTCACTCTGGAGAATACACCGAATAATCTACTCAGAGTTTGAGTCATCTGGCTTGATCCTGGAAAATCCTGGGATAACGAATCGTGCTGTTGAAGTCTTACCGAGTCGAATTCCAGTTATCAGCTAGTTTTACCCGATGCGTCCATCGGGATTTTCATCATACCTGTTGGTATGGGAAATTCTAGGTAATGCAGCGATGGTGCACCTCCCAGGCCATTGGAAATGTTATGCGGGTCTTACCTTCATGCTTATGTGCATGACATCCAGAGCTTTGGCGTAGCTGTACGCCTCTGGGGTACTCAAGGCTCAATTTACTGGAGACAATCAAACGAACAATGAAGGGAGGAAACCTCAACTTGCATGCTCACTCGAGTAAATTTCTCTTTCATGAAAGTCTATTCATGCCTCGAGTACACTTTGTGTTCACTCGAGGGCTTTATTATTCGAGTAGTAACCGTCAACAGTGACGTAATACCCTGTTATTCTGTCAGGGGATGAGACATTTTGTGTGACGTGGACTTATCCTATCAGGCGGTGGCTTGCTCAAGTGTACATTTGACCACTTTTTGACTGTTCCGTGCACGGTAATCTAGGAGTTGCCAGTAAATGCCTAGATTACCGTGTGTAGTGGGTGGCGGAGCGGTTGGCCTCCTCGCACCACGTGTTGGTCCGATATAATCTGGAAAGGATCCAACGATGCGGGGGAATTTTACCTTTTATAAATACCGCGAGGGAGGGGTTAAGTTTTTCCCCTTCTTCTTCCTCGCGCCAGCATCCGCTCCATCTTCCTGCTTGTAGCCATTAGCGCGCTCCTTGAGCTTGCTCAAACCCACACCATGGTGCACACCCAAAAGCACGACGTCTCCTCAGCAGCCACCGGAGCAGAGGGCCGGCAGCGAAAGGGAGGGAAGTGGATGAAATCGATCGGGACGGCCAAGTTCCTCACCGCCGCTGAACGCGAAGGGCTCCTCTAGACCGAACCATGGAGGTGCATGGGCTTAGAGGTACGCCCGCTCCCGGAGGCCAAAGAATGAGTGGCCTTCGTGGACCACATCTCCAGGGGTGTATCTTTTCCCCTCCACGCTTTTCTTCTCGCGCTCATGGCAGCGTACGGTGTGCAGTTGGACGACGTCCCGTCGAACTCGGTGCAACACCTTGCGTGCTTCATCATGTTGTGCGAGTGCTACCTCGGGGTAGCACCGCACTCGGCTCTCTTCAAACACTTTTCAACATCAAAGCGCAGCCTAGCAGCAGTGACCCGCATGAAGTTGGGGGTTGTAACATTCAAGTCAACCAGAAATTGGGGTACTTTACGATGGGCTTCGTCGACTCCATCACCGGCTGGAGGAGTCGATGGTTATACGCAAAGGAATCCCCCAACTCTGATGGTTCTCTTCTGGTGGATTTAGACAAGATGGTGGTTCCCATGCACTTGTGGAAGAATCAGCTTTCAGTCGAAGAAGCTGCTCGGACCAAAGACCTGGTGGCTAATATTGCCACTCTAAAGGCTGAAGGGCTTATGAGAACCCAGAGGGCTGTAGTCTTCCTCAAGCGTCGAGTGCAGCCTCTGTAGGCTTGGGTAGTCCCCATGTGGGCTTATTCGAGTACTGACTCTACCCACCGACTGCGCTGCGAGTAGCTCTCGAGTAATGAACTCAATCAGTGCCTGCGCGAGATCACTCAAGTGAGGGAGAACGAAGTAGTCGACCTGATTCCAGCTCTGCCTCCTCTGTGCTCTTCCATCGAATGCACCAAGGTAAACTTTTTTTTACTTTACTTTTCTGATTTCTGATTTCCCCCTCTTCTACTGATTTATTTTCGAGTGATCTTCTCTTCCATTGATCGACTTCTTTTCTTTTTTCTCCAGAATCTTAATGTTCTTCCTAGAAATCCTCCTAAGGAAGGTACAGTCCCCTTCCTGGAGGGTTTGGCCGAAGCTGCCGCAGTGGACTTGGACTCCATTCCCTCAGTTGCGACAACAAACTCCTCTCGAGAAGTTGATCTCGATGACTTCCAAGAGGAGCCTGCTGACGAATCTCGAGCGGACTCCAAGTGCACTCGAGTAGAAAGCAATGTTGGAGAAGCTACTTCTAGGGACTCGAGCTCTTCGAGTGCGGCCCACAGAGACAAACTGAAGGACCCGATTCGTGTTGTCCCTCTCTCTTTGATGCATCCACCCGCAATTCCACAATCAGCAGTTCCTCCAGCCAAGAAGGTTCGGCGAGTATACGGCCTAGGCTCCTCGAGCGGGTAATTTTTACCCCTTGTCTTGTCAGTCGAACTTGTAGATCTCAATCATTGTTATTTCAAGGCTACCACTCCTCCAAGGGCCCCTACTCCTCCACCTATAGTTGACTCTGCTTCCGCTCAGACTCCTCTTTCCTCTTCAGCTGCTGCACCTATTCCCTGTAGTCGTGGGAATACCAGTTTGGGTGCATCTCCGAAAGTCAACGCTCTTGCAGCTTCGGGTTCCTCGCAAAGGACTCGGAACAAAGGAGTCATGGAAGAGGGAGCTCACACGCACTTGGGTGCCCCTGGGGCAGAAGAGAGACCCACAGGCCCTAGAGCTTGGATGGCGGATATGAAGAAAGCCGATGTTTTGGCTCCTGAATTCCATGTTAGGAACCAAATGAACCTTTTATTATTATTTGTTTACCTATTCTGTCGGGTGCGCGATCAGCGCTCCTGATGGGAGTAGCTCCCGAGTCTGGGTTTGGTTGCTTGCAGGCGAGCGCAGACTCAAGTATTTGACTCGATTGTTTATTTTTGTGTTGCTCTAGCCTTTTGTGGGGAGTAAGAAGGACCTGAGCACCCGCTTCATTGGCATCGGAAGGTAAAGAGATTCTTCCCTGGCCAACCTTGCTAAAGCAAAGAGTGAGAATTTTACTTCCATGAATTTCTATCATCCTTTTCCTTACTTGCACACTTAATTGACTTCTTTTTGGATTCTCCTTAGAACTCTTGGCTTCGACTACTGCTAAGAAGAAATCTGCTAGAACTCGAGTGAAAGAACTTGAAGCGCAAAATGCTGCCTTGAAGCTGGAGGTCATTTCTGCTCAAAAGGAGGCTGAAGCTGCCCTTAAGGAAGCCGAGGAGTAGAAGGAAAAAAGAGATAGAGCCCAACAAGCAGTTTTATGATTTAGAAGAAGCTCTTGTTACTCGATTTCACTCCTTGACCAATAACTTGACGCGTAATTGTCCTTTCCTTTGTCCTTTAGCGAATATATTCTAATACCCTCGTATTTTCGGCTAATAGTTCCTTCATGTTGTTACAGACGTTATCGAGAGTCCTCCTTCCCTATCCTGTCGACTGCGAGAGGGTCCCCTGATCGACGCGGTGACTTCCTCAGAGGAACAGGTGGAAAAGGCGACGGGTCTATTGGAGAAGCTCAGGGGAGTACTCGTGTCCTTTCACAAGTTCTTATTCCCGAAGGAAGAAGTTCCCGCTACACTGGATGGTTTACTGGATGTATTCCATAACACCAGTGTTCTGACAGATTTTAGTCGGGAGCAGACTCTGTTGGGTGTGGAAACGGTGTTGACACTCGCCCGTGCACATGGTATTCAAGATGACTTCAAAGATGCGTTGAGCGGGCCTCCATTGGACTCGGATGGGCAAGAGGTAGACCTCAACCCTTTCACCTTAGAGTCTGTTAGACTAGCTGATGGCCTTCTCAAAATGCTTGAAGCGCGAGTCAAATCTGCTGAAGCTGATGAGGCTACTCGAGACGCTCAAGGGGCATCTGCTGAGTCTTGATTGTATCTTCCCTGTCGAGTAGTAGTAGAGGTGCACTGGTGTAGTATATTCACCTATTTTGTTGTAATGAACCTTGTGCACTTCTTTGATGAAAAATATTTGGGCTTCTCTGCTATATATCCTTGATTTATCTTCAGTACTAAATATTTCCTTTATACTCGCGCATTCTCTCGATGGGAGTAGTTTCTGAGTGTGAGACGAGATGTTTTCGCTGGTTACTCGGATAAAATAGTAATCGAGTATATCTTCCCTGATTTATAGGCATCCGAGGCTTCTGGTTCTGCACATCATTCTGCTTCCACCCCTTCAACTTTTCCCTCTTCTAACTTAGTGCAATTACTGAGCGCTAAACTTTTAAGCAAAGAGGAAGAAGTAAAAGCTTTGAGGACTCAACTGATTTAGATCGTGAAGATTTCCTCTTAGCCCAAGAAAAACAACAAACTGCTGAAGATCGGGTGGGTGGGTGTTGCGAGCTGACTCTTCTCCTTCCGCCCAACTGTTTGCTACTTTCATGAGCTTAATCACTATTTTGACTCGAGTTCGGCCAATGTACTCTTTTAGGTCCGTTCGACAGAGTCCTTCTTTGAATCCCTCTATAGTTGTTTCATCTGAGATTTCTTCTGCACTATTTTTCAACGCGGTCCATCTCTTAATGTACCCATGGATATTCTCGTCCGATCTCTGCCTGCAAGCCTTTAACTGCCCGACTGTTACCGGTCGTTTGCAAGTAGATCTGAAATTCTTGATGAAATCATACTCGAACTCTTCCCAGAAGCTATACTTGTTCTTGGGTCAACTCTTTAACAAGTTTCTTGTTTCTCCGACTAGCTGTAGTTGTATGTACTGCATTGTTGTTGTTGTTGTTGTTGTTGTTGTTGTTGTTGTTGTTGTTGTTGTTGTTGTTGTTGTTGTTGTTGTTCTATTTCCCTTTTGGAATCTTATAGTTGTCAAATAATCGTCCAACCATGCTTCGGGTTCCTGGTCACCGTCGTACTTGGGTGATTCAGCCGTTAATTTGAATCGCCTTGGCTTCCTGGCCTGACGGATCTCTCGAGTAAAACAGGGAGGGCCGCAGACCTCCTCATCGTCCGAGTCAGTCGAGTCATATTCCGGACTTCTGTCTCGGGTTCTACCTATCCTTGGGGGTGGTGTTTCCGCTGCTCTTTCTCTTATGTGCATGTCTACCTTATTCTGTGTGAACTGGTCTCGTAGGTTCCTTGGGGCTTCCTCCTTGTGCGCTGGTGAGGTAGTCCTGGCTTTTTCTTTCGGCCGCTTTGTTGGTACTTCTACTCGTGGGACAAATGTCTCCGCTTGCGGAACAGATTTCTGCTTTAACCCCGCGCTTGCTATTCTGAGTCCTCGCAACATGTCATCGTGCACCTCTCCACGAGAGTCACCTTGTGATGGTTTGAAGGACATTAAGTATGTTTGGAGCTGCAGAAGTCTTTCCTGGGGCGTTCTGGGTGCCATTTTTTCCGTAGATTTGGGTTCTTCTAAGTTATGCTCAAGGTCAAGCGTCTTTCGGGTGCCCTGCATACGGTCACTCGGCATATCTTTGAGTCCTGAGCGCCGTTTGGTAGCGGGTGGTTTCTGCACCCCGCCACTCGAGGTTTTTGTCGAGTGTATTTCCGGTATAATCATGTCGTCTAACTCCCTATACATGTTGGTCAGCTTCTTCCTGTGCTGGGATAATTTCCACTTGTAGGCCATGCGTTCTTCCCAAGTAGCATATGGTGCGAGAGGAAGACCTTGTTCAACTAATGAGGTGACTAGATCCATTGTCTCCCTCGTCACATATATCCTAGGTCTTTTGGCTTTGCCTTTCCATCTTTTAGTTGTTAACCCAAAGTTGGCTTCGAGTTTGCCGTCATTATCTGCCGGGGTTTGAGTTTCTGGTGGTGGGGACTTTTCCGGGTCCACATCGCCATTGTCTTCACTCTCTTCGTCGTCTCCTTCGTCTTCTTCCGTAGCGTGTGTCACATCGTCGGTTTTGGGTGGGTCAGTCTTCTCGCCACCGTCCTCGCTCTCGGAAGATGACTGCCTCAACACGTCTGGCCATTGCAACGAAGTGCGCATGAGGGTTAGCCGGGTAGGAGTACTCGAAGCTCTCCTCATTGAGTGACAGTCGCGAGAATTCTGGCACGATTGTCTCTTCTGATTGATGTGGGTTGAAGTCCTTCCGACGTATCACTCCCACGCACCCCGCGCGTAAGTTTAGGCTTCCAATCTTCGGATAGATGCTCTTGTTGAGGTAGTCGAATGCCAGGTGTGAAGCCGACGATTACCTGGTGAAGTTGATTGACCCGAAACAGATTGATTCCGCCGAGATCGCCGAGTCGTAGATCGATCATGAAATCGACGGAGCCACGGATCCAGCACCCAAATTCCTCACAGACGGCGCCAATGTCGAGGATGTGAACTCAACAATCCCCATTGTTAGGGACCCGGGGTTTTGTTAAGGAAGAGGTCGCTGGTGGACTACTCGATTTGACGGGTTACTACCCACCAGAATTATTTTGATGGTGTAAAAAGGCATCGATTACATGCGGCGCTCTCCGGAGATTGGATCTCGGCTACCTCTGAATATAGGGTTGTCTGTCCCTTTCGTGTCCCCCTCCCATGCTTTATATAGGTAGCATGGGTCTCAGGGGTTGTACATGAGATGGACTTCGACTCCAAGTCGGTAACTATTCTTTCCTAATCTTCCTGATATAGACTTTTCTTCTGTTGCAGCTTGTATTTTTGTGGGCTTCTATATACATCACTTGAGGAGTCTTATGGCACCCCTTAATGGGCCGCACTGGGTACCCTCCTAAGGGAGGGTCTCTCGGGTACCCCCACAACACCGACCGATAAAGCCGGAAGACACGAACACCCTCACAGGCATGAGAGATCCCGAACCCCACTAAGGAACAAGGAACGTGTGAGAAGTAGAACTCCTCCTTATTCCAAAGGAAGGGATGTCGGAAGATACAAGGATGAACTTAGACGAGCGTATGCACGCAACAATGGACCAGAAGGAAGTAGATCCCCCTATGTTCATTAAGTCGGAAAGTATTCCGCTCACGCCGATAAGGCGAAAAAGGGATGATTTGTATTTCGAGCCAAAGTGTTTCACTGACATGATCCAGAGACACCAATCTACATGCTTGCTTTTCCAAAGTCGGCCCAACTTATCAAAAGTATATCGGAAGTACAAACCCGGATATATGGCTCTCAGATTACTATACTGCGTCCTAGATCAACAAAAGCACATATTTGGATGCTATGAAATTCCTGCCTCTGATGTTGCTGGATGGAGCTCGCGACTGGATTAATGGACTTCTATCAAAGAACGGTGGACAGCTAGGAGGATATGGCTATATTTTTTTGCTCAGCATTTCTGTGGCACGTACAAAGCACCCCAAAAGCATTAACCAGTTAAATCGCTGCGTCTAATATGAAGACGAGTCATATGTTGACTTTATCTCAAGACGGACTGCAATGAAGAATAGCTGCTCTAGAGTAAGCGACGTCCAAACAATGCATGCTTTCGTCAATGGTCCGGAACCCGACCTAGTACATTTCATGGTTGGTTCAAAAACACACAAAGACCTAGGTTCCATGTTAACAACTGCCAATGAGCACGCAACAGCCGAAGATGACATCAGAGCAAGAGGCCGAAATATAGACGCACTTGTGCAAGCTAAAAAGACGACTCTCTCTGAAAATAAAACCACTCCGGAGGTGCAGCAAAAACCCAAAGAAGTAAATGCCGCCTTTGGAAGAGACAACTCCAGCAGATGAAAGGCAAAAACACGAAAAGCAGGGAACCTATCTCCTACTCTAAGTAAGAGTGGGAAAAGATCAAAGGGGAACCTTGCGTCCATCACGCACAGTTTGGAAAGCCAAACCATACAAATCAGAAATGTCGGCTTAACAAGCACATGAAGCGCCACGCTGGAACCGGGAGCAAAGGGAAGAATTCCAAAAGGAAGTTCAACAAGCAAAAGCCTGAAGCTGAAAAACACGAAAGTGAGTCTGACACCGACGACAAAATCCAGAAGTAGTAGAGGAAAGGCGAATTCAAGTTCCCAAGGTTCGAAGGAGAATGCAACATAACTTTCCTTGCGACACCATCAACCAAGAAAGTCAAGCGGTCATGGCGAGAAATTAATGCCATCGTTGCACCAAATCCAAAGTACCTCAAGTACACAAAGATGCCAATTACTTGGGATCAGTCAGATCATCCTGGTAATATCCCGAAACCCAGCACACATGCCCTGATAGTAAGACCTATTGTGCAAAACACAAGGCTCATGATAGTGTTGATGAACAGAGGATCGAGCATCAACATCATGTATTTGAGCACTTTGAAGAAACTACATCTGTCACAAACCCAACTCCCGACTCCCCAAGTGGCGCCAGGGTCATCGCCTTCCTTATTGGGAGCATCATTCTTATCATTATCATTATCATACTCATTACCATTTTTAGTTTCAGCATCAGAATTAGATATACTATTAGAAACTTTATCAGATTCTTTATTAGCATCATTACCATTATCATTAGCCTCTCTAATTCTTTTATGCTTCTTCTTCTTTTCATTTTTAGGAGAGCTAACAATATTTTCATCTAGCATTTGAGAATCTTGTTCAAGCATTTTTGGGTGTTCCTCGGGATAAATAGGATCCTGAGTGAAAGCACCACCTCTAGTTTTAGCACGACATTCTTGTTCTTTAAATTGAAGAGACATTTCAGCAAATAAATCATTTTGCACTTTAGTAAGTTGCTCTAATTGAGTATGAATCATTTCAAAGTGTTTACCAAGACCTTTAACATCGTTAACAGTTCTTCCTAAAGTAGCATGCAAATTTTTTATAAAAGAGAATTTTTCATTCAATTGATTTTGCACCTCTGCATTAAAATGGGTGTGTTTAATAATGAAATCATCAAATTCATCTAGGCATTGTCCATGAGATTTATCATAATGAATATCACTACTATCAAATTTATAAAGAGAATGTACCTCTACCATAGGAGGGTGAGTGGTAGCCTCACATAGTGTTTTGATTGGAGGTTGATTCTTCACATCTTCAGATTTAATACCCTTCTCTTTAATAGATTTTTTTACCTTCTTGCGTGTCTTCGGGATTGAGGAAAATAACTCATATATTCTTTGGTGTAGGAAATGATGTAGGTTCAGAATAACCCAATCATCATGGTTCTTGGCTATATTACCCAATAATTCTTCAGTTTCATCTACAGTTCTTTCCCTGAAATACAACCAGCACAACTATCCAAGTATGTCCTAGATTTAGTGGTTAGTCCATTATAAAATATATCAATAAGACCATTCTTAGGTATACTATGATCAGGCCTACCCTTGAGGGTAGCACAAAACCTCCCCAAAGTTTTAGGAAGTTTCTCATCCTTCATTTGTTTGAAATTAAAATTATTTTGTAAAGCAACATGTTGCATATGAGTAGGAAAATATTTCTCGCAAAAGACATGAATCAAGCATTGAGGAGTATTAATGCAACCATAAGGAAAATTATCATACCGAACTTGTCGCACCCTGGCTTCTAAGGGATACTCATCGTACGAACTGGATAGCAGGTGCTTGGATTATGGGGCATAACTGCTCCCACGTCCCAGCTTCCTGGTAGGCCTGCGCTTATGCGCGACAACACAAGCCCTACTATTCCACCGTCGATGTAAACTATCCATTAGGAGTCATAGGCACTACTGTCGACGTACTTCATAACAAGCACGCACTGTACGTCAACAGCTTTGAACGAATGATTATCACAACTTATCTCTACGGCACAAAAGATAGAAATAAAGTTGCAACTGGCCTTCACTAAGGCAGAACTAGCGAATACAATCATCCAGAGGACACATGTCCCAACATAACATTCATTACAACAGCGGAAGCAATCAAAGGTGTCTGGGTACAGACAAATCCAACAGGCTTAAGAAGCCGGAGAAAATAAAGAAGACGAAGCCCATCCACGTAGGTTCTGGATCCAGCCCTGGTCCAGCTAACTACTCGTCTGCAGTCTCGTCGAACTCCACAAAGTAGCCATCCTGGGAAGCATCGTAGTCGTAGTCGTACTCTGCGTAAACCACAGCCCCAACGGGGTCAGTACATCCAAGTACTGGCAAGCAAGACTCACAGTTCATCAAAGGGTTACCCGTCAACACAAGCATAGATGCTTGGGATCAACGGAAGAAAGGGGTGATATGAAAGTTGCTGCTGGCTGCTCTAACCATCTACAGAAGATAACTACAAGTTCCGGCTAACAGAATAACATAAGATCGAGGAATGTAACCAACTGAAAGATAACTTCAACCAAACCCATCCTGGATCTCGCCCCTTATCCAAAGAAGCAATCCGAGGATAACTCACACAGTTGGATTAAGATGATTCAAGTTATTGGTGTGAATAACCTATTACTAGTCAAGTTATTAATCATTGGGTGAAACATGATTGATCATTATGTTGAAGTTGTCCTGAGTACTTGTTAGCCAGTACTTTCACCAAGTAATCCATAACCGCGGAAAACACGGCTTCTCGAGAAGATTATCCCTGCAGGGTTGCACCAATTTGGCCGTACACGTATGAATAACCCGCCAGATGGGATGCCTCCCACCAAGCGGGGCACTCAACACAATTCAACTCTTCTCCGCATCAAGCCCAAAGCACCTTGGGCGCACGGCTAATCAAGCCCCGAAGAAAAGGGACCCTCATAGCACTCTAAGACCGTGTCCCCCTATATGCCGACTACAAAAGTTCCACCCTGCGCTGGGCTCGCAAAAACATGCATGCGGCAAATAGAAAGCACGAACTAAATGAGATGATTTGGACGAGATGCGAATCGAATCAAATTGAGGGGGGCGCCCATACTCGCTTCCCACATGCGGGTAGTGCGCTCATCATGGATCAGTAGACAAGACCCTTTTCCTATTAGGGTCGACACTAGCAGGCCTCAAAACCTCTCATGGGCCTCCTGCCGGTGCCTTATCATTAAATTATTATTAACAGTAATAACATTAGCATGATTGGTTGATTGATTAAACATCGAGCCCCCGGTACAAGTAATAAGATAGTAAAAGTAGTAACCGACAACAGACTCGAGTAAAAGCAACCCTAAGCATGCTAGATAATACTAAGGCACAAACAAAGGCTGTAGGTATGGAGGTGAGGCAGTATCATTGGTTCAGGGTATCATGTGATAGGTTCGGAGAACAAGCAACGATACATAGGCTAGCAATAGTAGACAAAAGGATAGTATCGACAACAAGTGTGGAAAGGAACTCGATGATTCATGTGAGTGATAACTTGCCTGGAAGCTCAACAGCCGGGTACTGAGCTAGGTCCTGGGGAGTGGTGTCGTAAGGATCGTCGGTCTCAACGTAGTCGTCGTCTAACCGAGAAGAAGCAAACAAACAAAACAGGAATGTAAACAATCATTGCCATGGCATTGTGCACAATCAATATGATGCATGACAAGTTAATAGTGCAGCAAAATAAACTGACTAACATGATAGCACAAATTAAATGGACCCATATGCAAGGGTTGCATATGGAAGGATCCATTGAAAATAAGTGGAAACAAATGATTATTTATTAGGTGTTAGTTGTTATCATGATGCATGCATGATGAATAACAATAACATAACAATTTAAATGCAATTGGAATGATAGTTAACAATTTAGAAAAGCATTTATTAAGTTTGGAATTTTGTTACTTAAACATGTCACACATACAATTATTGTTTTCACCAATTTAAAGTGTGCAAAACAATTTACAATTTTTATATTTGAAAAGAACATCAAATCTTAGTTGGATTACCTGTTTCACATTTTGAAATTTGAATTAGGATGAATTTATTATGAATTAAACAATATTAAACAAGTTTTAATTGAATTTAAAACAAGCTTAAATATTAATTGAATTTTATTTGTTCAAACTATAAATTCAAATTCACATTTGAAAAGTTCACACTTTGGTGGTTTGGAAACATAATTTGCATGTTCAAAAATATTTTATATTAAGCCAGTTATGATTTTATCAAATTCAATTGAATTAAACAAGATTTAAATTGTTTAGGCAATTTAAATTATTCAAACAATGAAACAAATTTTATATTTGAATAGAACATTCAAAATGGTATGAAAAACATATTTTATTTGCAGTATTTGGAAATAGTATGAATTATTTATGAATTATTACAAATGGCATTTGAATTATTCAAATTTGAAATTTAAAAGTATTTGAAAATTCAAAACAGAACACAAATAGGCTAGTTGGAAAGATTATGAAATTAGAGCAATAAACATGTACAAGTTTTATTTATTAGACTTATGGTTTAAAAGATCTTGAATTTTGAAGTTATTTGTCCTATTCTGCCAATTAAAGAATTTAGAAAACAATAGAAAAATGTTTTAATCATTTTATTACAGCCACGGGTTTACCCACAGCCACTGATCTGCGGGTCCAAGCCAGCGTGGCAGCGCACGTGGCAGCCCGCGTGGCCAGGGGATAATTCCAGCGAAAAGGGGGGAACGCGGTGCGCCGAGGGGGGATCGATCCCGCGCCCTCCAGGCTGCACGCGGTGGCGCTTGCCACTGGGGTAAACAGTCACTCGTGACAGATACAGGGTTCGCGAGTTTTTACGTCAGATCTGCGCGAGATAACTGAAACTGCAATGTTTCTGTATCTGAACCCGGCGGCGGTGCGAAGATGCCGGCGATCAGCAGCCAGGCTCGCCGCGGCAGAGCACTGCGGTGACGTGCGCGTGTGCTTTGTGCTACTGGGGTGTGGCCTAGGCGCGCGCGGTGCGTGTGCAGAGAGGAAAAAAAAAAGGCGAGGGGATCGTCGGGGATGCTCACCGTGAGCTGCAGGGGCTCGCCGGAGAAACGTGGACGGCGGCGAGGCACTGGCTCTCCTCAGGCCCCACGGCGGTGTTGACGACGAAGAGGGTACCGCGGGCTACCCGTTCCAGCAGCTAGAGCACGGTGGCAGCCATCGGAGGCGGCGATCGCTGCCGGAGTTCAGAGAGGCGGCGGTGGAATTCAGAACAGAGGGTGGGGGTGGAGGTGGAAGCGATGGCGGCTGCGGCGGAGCTCGAGGGGTGGAGCTAGGGTTGCGGCAGGAGGAGGAGGTGCCGGGGTGTTTTATGGAGACGGTGGAGGAGGTACGGCGCGCCATCGGGAGGTTCAGGGGAAGGATCGACGATGGAGGGGAGCTCGTACACCATGACGTCAGTCGGGGGGGAGGACGATAGCGACATGAGGGGGGTGTTAGCGGGCCAGAGTGGTAACGGGCTGGCTGGTTCCTTAGCTGCTGCTGCTGCTGCTCTCCTCCCCTATGCAAAAAAATTTTTTGTACTGTTTTTTTTTTTTTTGTAGTTAAGCAAAATGGAAACAAAACAAGGTTTTGTTTAAAGAAAATTTTGGAATAAAAATAGGATAAATTTCTTAGTGGAAAATGCAACCTTTTGGTAGTTGTTGTTTTCAAAAACTTTATTGTTTGCTTGCTGTTTTAAAAATTAACCAATTTAATTGAAAATTGCAATAATACTTAATATTAGAAAATAAAGCCATTTCCACTAGGGTTTCCCCTAGGGTTTAGAAGTGATTTAAAGAATATCAATTAGTGTTGAATTTCATGGATTCAAATGATTAAAGATTTGAGAAATGGTTTGAGTTTGGAAATAATTTGAAATTAATTGATTAATTGATTAAGTGATGGATTAAATTAAGCAATAATTTAAGAGTTGATCCAATATGAAAATAATTGGAAGCAATTGATGTTTTGGGACTTGCAATTCTCTATTTGAAAGGATTGTAACAGACAAGTGTGAAAACAAGGGTTGATTAAGTTTGAATTTTATTATGAAAACAATGCAAACAGAAATAAGAAATGAGAATGATGCCATGATGCATTGCATAAATAAAACAAAGAAGTAAAACAACTAGGGTGTTTTCATACTTGGATGTTACAAAACTTTAGCATCCCCTTTTAATGAGAAAGAGAACAACTTAACAACATAATAGCCTCTTATCAAATTTTTATCAGAAAACAACATGCCAATCTCAAATAATTTAGTCAAGTGGGCTACAACATCATTATTTTCTTTACCATCAAAGGGTTCAGTTTCAACCATAGGAATAAGTGAAAGATCAAAAGAGAAATCAAACTTCTTATCTTTAATGTCCACAGGAGATTTAGCAAATTCAGGATCAGGAGTAAACTTGTTTTTCTTGGGATGTTTCTCAATCAGCTTCTTAAAAGTCTCAGGATCAGGAGCAGTTTCATGACTCATATATTCTTTAAATAACTCGTCATCTAGTGTATAAGTACCATATAAATAATCACTCTTACCATTATTAAGATCAGGTCTTTCAGGTGATTGTTCAGGTATAGACAACAGTTTGTGAGAAATTTTAGCATGTTCAATTTCTTTAGCCTTATCAATTTTAGTCTAAAAAGGAATCTAGAGAACCAGAAGTATCAAGCATAGTAGAAGCATTATCAAATTCATCGTACATAGTATCAGACTCAGTAGTAATAGCACGCGAAGCTTGTGGTGGAGTAACAAGTTTACTTAAAACAGAAAGTGAATCAAGAGCAACATCGGTGTTCAGAGTTGTACCTTTCCTTGTGGTGGAAGGTAATATTGGCACCTTTGAATCGATAGTATTTCCCATAATGGATAATAAATTATAGAGAACAATATATTTCTCAAGTAAGCTTACAAATAAAGTTATGCTCCCCGGCAACGGCACCAGAAAATAGTCTTGATGACCCACAACTGTAGGGGATCGCAATAGTCTTCGCGGGTAAATATAGGCCAATTTTATTGATTCGACACAAGGGGAGGTAAAGAATATTTATAAGACTCAACAAATGAGTTTTCAATTCAGGCTCACCTGAAAAGTATCTTGTTTCACACAATTTATTAGTAGTGACGGTGATATAATAGCAACAGTAGTTTAATAGTAACAGTAGCAGTAGGACAGTAGTAAAAATAGTAGAAACAAATGTAAATGAAGTAAGTAACAGTGCTAAAAACACCGTAGGCATAGATATGGATGTACGGGCATTTCATGAATGAGATTTACCATGTAATAGAGATAAAAAAGGGAACATAAATATATAAGAGAGTATCCAAGTCACTAACTATTATGGGCATGTTTCTCGGAAATTGCCGTACGTGCTTGCAATAAGAACTTGCACGACGTCTTTTGTCCTACCATCCCGTTACTGTGGGGCTAAAAGGTACTAATGGTAATTAAGGTATTTGTTCTACCAAGCACCGGAGCAAAGCATCAACATACAATGGAAACATGTAATCCTCGAGCTAAAATCCACCCCCTCCGATATCCCAACCTGTCACCTTGGGGGTTCGGGTTTCGAACAATAATAAGTGTATACAACTCGTAGAAATGATCCAGAAAAAAAACAAATATATTTATGAAAACATAACATGTTCAGATCTGAAATCATGACACTCGGGCCCTAAGTGACAAGCATTAAGCACTCCAAGTTGCAACACCGATAATAAACACAAATAGTGGATACTAGGCATCAAGCCCTAACAATATAGTGATCTATTAAATGACTAATCTCATCTAATCCCTACCATCCCCTCTTCCTATAACAGGGATTTACTCACACATTGTCGTGGGATGATCACGGCAGATGTTACCAGAGGTAACTGATCTTGGGGCAAGTCGACACAGGTATTTGGGAGAGGGTTTAGCTCGAAAGAGAACATGATGACAAGCGATCTAGGAATCGGCACTCAACTCGCCGAGTCTCGAATATGGCTCTCGGGTTATATTGGATACTCGATAATAGGCGATATGATTATGTCGTGAATTTCTGCCAAACTAAGCCTAGGGGCCGGTTTATAAAGCACCCGTACCCCCCCTGACTTGCCTTCCAAGGCGCAGCTCGAGTCCTACCCGAACTCTGCTTACAAACCCTAGCTTTCCTTACCGCAACCCACAATCCGGGTTACGAGGCCTACAAGCTGTGGGCCTTCCAGAAGTCTCGTTATCCTTAGTCGGATCCTGTGCAACATCCTTTGGGCCGGGTTACACCTTGGAGTTGGCCTGCCGGGTTACTATCCCCCCATCAGTAGTCCCCAGAATAGCTTGGGCTTCCTGGATTCCTCCTTGAAGCGCTGGCTATTCCCTGCAAAAATATCAAACGCTCAAGTAGGGAGGCCGGGTTACAATGCTTTGATAAATGGCTGGGTCCAACTCCATGGTGACCATGCAATAACCCGGCTCTCCTCCAAATGCTTCTCCTAATTTTCCAGGTCTGAGTCTTAATAAAAACTCCACGACTCTACACTTTTCTCGATAATTAATCCTGATACCAAGGAAAAGATCTTCCTTCCTTTTTTATCTGAACACCTCCCTCCATGCTAAAAATGTATCTCGCAAATTTCGAAATAGACAGCCATTACCCCGTATTTCCCGGGCTCCGCCCGTTGGGCTAAGTTTTTCCACCCTGGCCGTTATAAATAAGCCCTCGGAAATAACCCTAGCTCCAACGGCTTATTTTCCCCATTCCTCTTCCTTCCTCCTTTCAAGCTCGAGCCCACAGAGCGCCATCACGGAAGCCCCGCACGCGTCACCGGAGCCCATCCGCCGCCATTTGCGCTCCGCCACAGCGCGGTTCACTCCACCGCCCAAATCCGCCACCAAACCTCCGATTTGCCCGCCAAGAATCGTGAAAGGGCACCAAACTTGCGCCATCTGCCTCCGCAAAGCTTCGCTTCAATCTCCTTCGGTAAGTCTTCTACATCCTCTAACTTATCCTCGTAATTTCTTAGTTTCTCCTCAAGTTAGATCTGAACCGAGCCGCCCGCGATTTCTCGGGTCATGCCGAATCAAGTCACTAGTGTTTGCTCTAGCTCACCCAATAGATAAGATACACAGTTTAACTCACTCTCCTATCACTTGTAATCACTAATTTTGCCACAAATTCAGAAATGAGATTCCCAATCTGGGCTGGAGTCGTCTAAATTTTCCGCCTTTACTCCTATCACCCGGAAAGTCTTTCCTCTCCGGCTCATTTGCTCATAACAGATGTACGGGCATCCATTTACCCTCCCCGAACACTTATCTATGCATAAGATTCCACAGCCTTTGTAATAATGTGCGATACCCGGACAACTCATACCTGGCTTAGCAAAGTAATACTCGGATCATGTTTAACTTACCAACACTTGCTCAACTGACAATTTCCGAGTTTTCACTTCTCACATCCCTTCCTTGGACGCTTTTTTCAGGTTAACCCCATGGCGCCCAAGAAGCAGGGAAAGCAGCCAGTTAAGGCCAAAACCACAAATTCCATATCCGCCAACTGGGGGAGGTCCTCCGTCACCAAGGCCAAACTAGAGGAACTGGTTGAACTAGGGGTTCTACCCCCTCAGGAGACTATCCAGTGGAGAGTACCGGGTAATGAGACCCGGCCCACTCCAGCAGAAAACGAGGTAATCTGTTTTGTTGAACATGTGACCCGGGGCATCCGGCCTCCGGGTCATCCTTTCTTTCGCGACGTTTTAAGCCATTATGGCCTTCGCATTTTCGACATAGGACCCAACTCCGTTCTAAACATCACTCATTTTATCGTTCTTTCCGAGTCTTACTTGTGCACTCCGCCAAGTCTGGCCCTCTTCGTCGAACTCTTCCAGTGCAAACCGTGCCGCGAAAGCGGCGACGGTGCACTTCTTGCTTGCGGCGGGGTTTCCATCCAACGCCGCAAGAACTCCTTAATGCCTCCTCTCACCCTCAACTCCCACGTAAAGCACTGGCAGCTCTCATACTTTTACTGCCGGGACACTTCCCCACCCGGCGAAAAGAAATTGCCGGGTTACTCGGAGGGTCAGCTCGATATCTCTGAAACTTTCAACGCCTTTGCCCCTGACTCAGACAGGGAGGCAATCCTACCTTCATTGGCTAAAATCTCCATCTTATCAGCCCAAGGCCTCATCGGGCTCAACCTGGTGAAGACTTGGGTCGATTTCCGCATCCAACCCAACTCCATCCGCGCAAAGCCGATGTGCGAATATTCGGGTCAAACCACAGACCCGATCCGATACTCCACCAGCAATTTCGCTCCTAGCGATGCCAACAAAACAATCAAGGGCTTTCTGACGGAAAAGCTCGAGGTGATCCGGAACATAGCCGGATTAGAACCTTTCACCCTCGAGAACCCGGCCCCCGCGGTAAGGACCTAATTCTAACAAGTTCAATTTTATTCGTTCCTCTTGATGCAACTGTTAATCCTTGCTCTGGTGTCTCCACCTCAGGCCGACAGTGACTTCTGGAAGGCGGATACTCCTCCTAACTCCGGAAACCCGGAAGAGGAAGGGGAGGCCGTTAACTCGGACGAAGGTACATACTTAGTCCCCTTGAATACGTCATGCCCTACTTCTCATTTCCATACTATAATCTTGATTACTTTCAGAACAAGAAGACCAAGACGAGGAGGAAGAAACGGACGGCAAGGTGGAGTCTGCCAGTGATGAAGATGAACCGGAGCGAGCAATTAAAGCCGGATCCAAAAGAAAACCCCAAGGAATCGTTTTCCAGGTTTCATTTCATTTCCTTGTGCTTAATTTGCGTTCCCGTGATATCGTTCATGAGCTAACCCTGTCATCACCCCTTTGGCCATAACTGAAGGAGCCACCTGCGTCCAAACGTAGAGTGACCCGGAACCATCCGGGTAACGAGACCCTTAACCCGGGTACTTCATCGTCTCCAGCTCGACATACTGGTATTCACCATACACAAGAATCTTTCCCAAACATTTCCTCACAAAGTAATCTCACACCTTGCTTGGTATTTTTCAGTATCTTCCGGGTCCAGCAGCGGCTTTCCCTCGGACTTCGCGGTGAACCCCGGGTAAAGCTCTTTTCCTGATGTTATGCCGAACTTTTATCGCCGTTTTCATGACTTATGCGCTAACTGCACCTTTGCACTTTCTATAGAGCCACGGTCGTTGTTAGCGACCAGGAAGATATGGAAGTTGAGGACCGGGGTAAGAATAAACCGACTGACGATGCATTCACCACAGCTGGTGATGAGCAAGCGTCACCAACGAACCCGGCTAGGCAAGAAGCCGGGTATCCAATAGCCTCGCACGCAAGCGAGAAGGAAAAAGGCGCAGCTGCGGGCGCAGGAGGAGGGCCAAACTCCGACATTCGGATGACCCGGGTGCCGTCTCCTGTTACGAAGAAAACTTCTTCTCCAAATTTCCACGCCCCCGAGTCTTCTAACTCGGATAACAATGATTTTAACCAGCTGATGAGTGATCTCCTGTCCATGAAAACTTCAGAGGGAAATGTCTTGGAGCGTATGGCCGCAGCACATCAGGTAACATTATTTGATATTCCTTACTACACACCCAGTCCCCAAGTTCGGAGCATAACTTGCTGAAGTTGTGCTCGGTACTTCATACAATATTCGGCTTGTCATGATATCTGACTTACAATTTTACTCGTTCCTTGCAGGCGGAAATTACTCGGTCCGACGAGGTATTACTCAAGACCGAGCAGCTCCTGCTTGCTGAAGTAAAGCGCAGAGAAACCCTTGAGGCGGAGGTGAAGACTTTGAAAAAAGATGTCTCCAGATACAAGAAGAAATACGATGCTGCCCAATCTACGCTGAAAAACTTGTCGAACCAGGTTGCGGACACTTATCGCATCTTGCTAAGTAAGCTTTTGTTCGCGATTAACTTACATGCCTCTATCTTATCGTTATAATAATCAAGATTACTGATATGCTTTCTTTTATTTCAATTGCAGGTGCTAACCTTGCTGCTCCAGAGGACGATGCCGTTGCTATGACTAAAACGCTAAAGACTGTGCTCCGAACATTTTTTGCCGGCACAAAGCTTTTATTGGATGCCGTGAAATGGCCTTCCGAGGTATACCCAGGCGAAGAAAACCTTATGCAAGCTTTTTCGACGGTGCCTGGATGGATTGAAATATGGAAGCGCTCGTCTTGCCGAGTCGGTATGACCCGGGCCTTTACGCTGGCGAAAGCTTATTTTCCTAAGCTTGACCCGGCAAAGGTAATATCCGGGTTTCCAGAATTCAAGGCTGACGGCTCCAAGTTTACGCCCAAGGATTTCAAAGTTATACAATCCGCCGTACGCCACTCGGCTACTGCCTTGGCCGATAAGATGGAACTGGACACAATCATGAGCTCGTACGACGCTGAAGGCAAAACCATTTTGGTGGAGGCACCCCCTCCCTTCGACATGCTGGAAAAATGGGCGACTGACCTGGCCAAGAGGAAAGAAGAAGCTGCTAAGAGAGAGGCCGAGTTAGGCTTAAGGCCGTCTACCTCTACGCCGGCTGTTCCTCCGCCTGTCCGTCCTGATGTGGAAAGTCCGGGTAATGCTGCTGGAAAGGCTAAGGAGCAGGTCCAAGACCAAGACCCGGAAGACCATTCCCAGGATGCCGAGTAGGATGATGTCTTGTAAAAAACTGGTATGATTTTGATGATGCGCTTGTTGCGCCATTGATACTGGTACTGTCACTTTGTACTTTTAACTCGTGATAACTTTGTGCCTTTCCCGGCTTTTGATAATCTCGACCCTTGTTTTTAAGCTTATTCTCGATACCCGATTGCTTTTGATTCCCTTTTCGAGGCTCGGTTAGCCGAGTATCGTGGGCTTTGATAAGCGGACTTTTCTTTAAGTCCCCAAGACTCGGAAGCCAAGGTTTTTCGAGCTTCAATAGATAAACAGCTTGTTTCTGTTTCGAAGTCCCCAGTCCCCATGACCCAAAGTACGAGCCAGGGGGGTGTGGCCTTTCTCAGATGACAAACTGCTCTTTACTAAGCCGAAAACCAATAGCCGTTCACGTAAATACTGAAGTCATGCTTGATACTTGTTGAGTTTCCGGCTATTTAGCCTTGTACTCTGCATAGACTTGTGGTTTAGATGACCCTTTTGATTATCTTGTACTGTAAGCCGGCTTTCGCGTGGATACCATGTTGTTACATCTATACGAAAAACAGGGTCAAGCAAGTCCCATTGGGCTGCATGGTTTGATTGTAATCGTAAGTGAACAGATCATGCCACTTTGGTGCGATTCACATCGAGCTTAAGGAAGAATAACCAAGAAATTTGGCTCCTTCGTCCGGTTATAAGATTGCAGCCGTACTCGTCTTGCAAGTAATCGGCCCTCATAACTCATAGGCATCAAGGCCAGGTTTCTGGGTTTGTGACTACTATTTAAGCAGTTCAATTCCCAAAGACTCATGTACGTGCAACGTATTTTGATGATACTGATGTATTGATAATAACAAATATCACTTACTTGTACTTGAAGCAAAGACCATGATAAGACTTGAAAACCATCTCTTTTATTGATACGAAAAAATTTGTGCCAGCAGGCCGCCTCATTAAAAACCTCCCAGTCCCCTTAGGTACCCTGGGTAGGAAAAGAGCGCGTATGAAACCTGCTGTCCGTTACACTGCTTTAGTTCTTCTCGAGAATTGGCCCCCGGCTGGCACGGCCGATGCACATTCTCCACTTGTTAGTCCCTTTCATAATGAGTACCGGGTTTGTTAGCCAATCCGGGTGTGTCGTTCTTGTAGCGCGGCTAGTTGTAGATAGCGGTGTGATTTCCTCTTCTACGCCAGGGGGCTTGGAAGGACCGCTCCTGACGAAGGCCACCATCTTAGGATCTTGTTCTGTCCTGGTTTTTGCTTTATCCCCTTCAGAGGTCGGCCTTTTTGACGTTGCCCTTTCCTCCAGGTTCGCCTGCGATCGGTAATGCTTGAGCTCCTCTTTCCTACAGGCTTGCTCAGCCATTGCTGCATCTCCTTCATCGCATTCAGCTGCTATATCTCGATTTCCGTGTATGGTAATGGTCTTCTTAGGACCCGGGATTTTCAGCTGTAGATACACATAACACGGTCTTGCCATGAACTTGGCATAAGCCGGTCTTCCAAACAATGCGTGATAGGGACTGCGCAACTTAACCACCTCAAAAGTAAGCCACTCAACCCGATAATTGGCCTTTGATTCCCCAAAAGCTACCTCCAAAGCCATTTTTCCTTCAGGGCACGCTGAATGACCCGGCACTATCCCGTGAAAAACTGTTGTACTTTTTTGCAATTGAGATTCCTTGAGGCCCATGCGCAGAAAAGTTTCCCAGTACAGGATATTGATGCTGCTTCCTCCATCCATCAAGACTTTTTCAGCTCATACCCATTGACCTGTGGTGCCACTACCAAGGCTAAAACTCCCGGGTGATCGACCCTGTCCGGATGATCCCTTCTGCTCCAAGTTACCTCCTGTTCTGACCACCTCAAATACCTCGGAACAGCGGAAGAGACTGAATTGACCGCTTGTTTCAATATCTTTTTATCCTTGTTAGAGCCTCTAGTAGTGTGCACATGATATTGACCCAACTGTTTGGGGTTAGCCTGAAAACCTCCCGCTCCCCCTTGATTGTTGCCCGGATTTCCTGCTGCCGGGTTACCGGCTGGGGGTGGACCATTGCCCAAATTTCCACCTGGACCCGGGCCTCCTCCCCGACCCGCTCCTCGCATGGCTCTGTTTACTTCTTCATTCTTCCATCTTTGTAAGTCGGCGCATTGCTCCAAGGAGTGATTAGCCGGCTTGCCGTTCCTGCTGTGCTTCGGGCACGCCATCCTGAATATATCCCAACTGTTGCCCGGCCTCGGAGGTCCCTGATAGTGTCCTCCATTATGATTTCCGGTATTAAAATTCCCTTCAGATCTGGGTCTCGAAGACCCGGCTTCAGTATTAGCTACAAACTCGGAACCTCCTTCAAATGGGCGCTTGTTCTGACTATTTCCGTTATTACTCGGTGCTGATCCATTGCCGGTTCTTCCACTGTTACTGGTGTTCACCTTCGCTTTCTTGTCATCAACTTCTTCCTCTGTAGTGTCTGTTGCAGCGTGTTTGTTGCACGCATCCATTAATTCTCCCATTGTAACCTCCGATGCATTCCTACTAGACTTCATGTGAGTTAACTTTTGTACTAAAGGAATATACTTGCATGTTTTTGCCATAGCTTGTAGCGCATCTTTGGGCTGAATTTCTGTGGACGAGTGAAGTATTTCCATAACCCGACGTACCCAACTGCGTGCTGATTCTCCCTTTTTCTGAACGCATCGCTCTAAATCATCAATAGTGAATAGCTTTCTGCACGTTCCATGAAAGTGCTTGACGAACGCGGTCTTCAGTTCTTCCCAGGACTTGATCGATCTTTCTGGCAGGTTGGTAAACCATAACTTTGCTGCTCCTTCTGACATCATCAAGTACATGAACTTGGCTTGAAGATTCTCGGATGCATTGCGGATTGACATTGCCATCTCATAACTACTCAACCATGTTTCCGGATCCATGGTCGGTTCATAGTTCACTACTTTTCCCGGCTCTTTGAATTTTTCCGGGTAAGGTTCAGCTCTGATGTCATCTGAGAGACACTTGGGCCCTGCGAGGACGGTTGAGACTGGCCTTACTCGGGGAGTATGCGATCCAGCCGGGGGCGTAGCGGGGCGCGGTGCTGCAGGCAACCCATGTGCAGCAGACCCGGCCCCAGCTCTCCGAGCCCTGGAGCTATCCACAACGGCCTGCGCCACCGATGCTGCTGGAACACGGGGAGGAGGCGGCATTTGCTGCTGCTCTTCCCTCCGCCGCGCCGAGTTTGCTTGAATATTCCCTTGTTGTTGACTGGCGTACGGCGTCCCATGCATCCCGCTTCTGTGGTCCGGGTAATTGGCCTGCTCCGCCACTGCAGTGTGCAGTAGATCGATCGCTTGCCGGGTCCTTTCTGCATGGGGCGATTCTCCTACCGGGATTTGGTTCAATGCAAGCGTTGCTGCATACACGTTGTCCATAGGATTGTTGTAGTGGCCTGCTGGTGTGCGAAACCGTGACGGCGGATGTGGTGGCAACTCGATGCCGGTTGTGACTCCGGTTCGTGGTGGGGGTAACCCGGCGTGCACGTTTGCCGCGCGGGCTTCCGCTGTCGCCGGCTGAGGCGCAGTTCCCTGGTTTACAGCTGGGATCGGTTGGTCCTGAGGCGTAATAAACAAAGCCGCCGGGTTAATGACCCCACCCGTGGCCGGTAGTCTAGCTTGATGCCTCTGGTGTACTCTAGATGTTTCCTCTCGGAGCCGGGTTTCCAATGCATCCAGCTCGCGTTGACGCGTAGCCATCCCTTGTTTCTCTGCTTCCACTTGCCTTCTTTGCTGTTCCAACGCGCGGCGAGCCACATCCAGGTCCCTGACACGTTCAGCTGCGTTTTCTGGAGTGATAACCGTAGCGAGGACCGTGGGGTCTAGGATCAGATTATTGTCGAACAAGGCCGGGTGGCGCGGGTTTGACGGACCCGCCCCCGGTGTCCGGTTCCCCAGGAATCCGAACGTATTCGCGTGCAACTCCTCATCCGCCGCACGGCTAGTCACTGATGCCGACTCTCCGTCGACCCGGGCCGGGATCGGGTTTCCGTTAGCCGCGTCCTGTCGCTGCGCCAATGCCTGAGCCGCCCCGACCGGAGCCGTGGTCATGTTTCCTTGATTAAGGTTGGCTGCTGGAGCCATGTAGACCGCCGCTCGGCGCATTACGCCTGTTGTGAGTTCATGCTGTTCTTCTCCGCTGTTGTCTTCTCCGTAACGGTCTTCCAGCAGGTCCCTGATAGATTCAGTATCATCCTTTCCATCGTCCGGGTCATGCGGGGCCCATGCCGGCTCCTCCGGCTGTTCCCACTGCGCGATGGATTCTTCTATCTGGTCTGTTGCTCCAACTGATTCTTCTCTACCTGACTGGGCGCAAGCATCCTCCCCTGACACAGAATCAGATCCAACATAGTCAGGAGCCGAGCCAGAGGAACATACCATACCGATGAAGACGCTGATCCGGCCGATTGTAACGACAGATCCGGATTCGAGGCGATCCGATTCTGGCCCCCAGCCGGAGTCGTCCACCATCTTCTCTCCTTTGTGGTCGTCGTAGATCTCTCCGACGACGAGGTTCCTCATGCTTTTCCGAGCTTCTCCCGTGATGTAAACACCTTTGGACGCAGGCCCCACGGTGGGCGCCAACTGTCGTGGGATGATCACGGCAGATGTTACCAGAGGTAACTGATCTTGGGGCAAGTCGACACAGGTATTTGGGAGAGGGTTTAGCTCGAAAGAGAACATGATGACAAGCGATCTAGGAATCGGCACTCAACTCGCCGAGTCTCGAATATGGCTCTCGGGTTATATTGGATACTCGATAATAGGCGATATGATTATGTCGTGAATTTCTGCCAAACTAAGCCTAGGGGCCGGTTTATAAAGCACCCGTACCCCCCCTGACTTGCCTTCCAAGGCGCAGCTCGAGTCCTACCCGAACTCTGCTTACAAACCCTAGCTTTCCTTACCGCAACCCACAATCCGGGTTACGAGGCCTACAAGCTGTGGGCCTTCCAGAAGTCTCGTTATCCTTAGTCGGATCCTGTGCAACATCCTTTGGGCCGGGTTACACCTTGGAGTTGGCCTGCCGGGTTACTATCCCCCCATCACACATCAAAGGGGGAATCATGGATGGTTGATGGAGAAGTTTTGGCGATGATGATGGTGGTGATCTCCCTCCAATCCCCGTCCCAACAGGGTACCAGAACAGGAAGCTCTATCTCTCGAGCTAGGGTTTCGGGTGTCGGTGGAGCTACAGATCGTATTTGGAAAAAAAATCCTTCGGGGGTTCTGCGTTTTGGGGACGAAGAGATCTAACTAACGAAGGGGAGCCCGAGGGGTGGTCCCAGGTCCCCAGCACTCCCCAAGAGCGACCGGGGGTCGCGGCTGGCACCCCCCTGAAGGCCCAGTGGCCCCCTCTAGCTGTCCTTCAAGCTCCGGGAGTCTTCCGTGGAAATATAACATTCATGATTTTTCTGGAATTTTCCATGAAAGTTGATTTTCTGCACAAAACTAGACACCAAGGGTAATTCTGTTAAAAATAGCGCTAGTCCGTGTTAGTTTGATCCAAATCATGCAAATGGGAGGAGAAACAGTAAGAAAAGTGTTTGCAAAAGTAGATACATTTGCAATGTATCACCCGCTGAGGATAGATATATACCATCGGCAAGATAGTATCCCATGGTGTAGTTGTGCCCGTTGATGGTGAAGTTGCATGGTGGAGCATCCCATCACATAGTCTTTTGAACACGGGAGAGCACTCAAGCACATTGATATCATTGTGGTGCCAAATCCACAAGTCCTGAGATGCCACTTCTTCAGGTACAATTGTGGCCTCTTTGTTGTGACCTTGGTACTTTCCGCGCAAACCTGTTGGACAATTTTTCCATTCGCAATGCATGTAGTCAACTGAACCAAGCATAACTGCAAATCCTCTTGATTCTCCTATGGCTAGTAACTTCTCGGTGTCCTCGGCATTAGGTTCGCTCATATATTCCGGTCCAAACACTTTCACCACATCATATGCAAATCTTTCCATAGCCTCAATGCATGTGCTCTCTCTCATCTAGACGTACTCATCAATAGCATCCGCATCCTTTCCATAGGCTAGCATTCTCAAAGCTGCGGTGCATTTCTGCATAGGAGAGAAGGATAATTGTCCGCAGAAGTCATACCTCAAATTGAGTAATCGTCATACCTCGTCACTTCTTCCTGTATCCGCCGGAACAGTCTTGAGCTCATCTGGAATCGACGCCGAAAAACCCCCTCAAGGAACACCGGATCGATACGGAAATAGTTGTTGTCAAGGTCACGCGCGCTCTTGATCCTATGATGGGGCACAACAATCCTCCCCTTGATCGACCCCTCCTTCTTCTCCAATTCCATGGCCTCGTTGTCGCTATCGCCATACATGCCTTCCTCACTAGAGTTGTCGAAGAACTCTTGGGTCATGAATGCATCTACTTCCGAGTAATCAAACTCATCACCTGGATAATCCATGCCTACAAATTACAAATCAAAATCCGGCCACGGAAAACACACAGACAGTTTGGGGGCGAGGTGGTTCTCGGGCCATGTATAACTTACCGGAGTTGGAGCGTACAACTGGTGTGTACGTCAGACGGATGAACGATGAACACACATGCTTGGCTCTTTCCAGTGTAGGTTCAGGGCGGCGGAGGGTACTCGATGTGCAAAGTGGCGGACCAGGATGTGCGGCGCGGTAGAGAAGAGTGAGCGGAGGAGTAGGGGAGGAGCAAGGGTTTCCGGTTGATAGAGAGTCAAATGGGGTGCATCCTTCTTGATATATCCAACGTGGCAGGCTCGCTCGAGCGCGCCCGGTCCACCCCAAACCCTCCCCACATATGGGATGGGTTTGTGGTTTGCCCGACACCCCAGTCACTTGGTATGACTACGGGGAGTGCGGTTGGGTGGCATTTTTTCACCCGGGCCGTGTCCGGGCTGCCCGCCCGGACGTATAGAGCGGGTTTGGGGTGGCCATGAGCATGCTCTTACCTAATTTGGCTTTGAAAGCACCGTGGATGCTCTAAATTATCTAGGAAGGGGGGACACATGAATCCAGGCTAGTGGTTAGAAAAATTGTCTATTGGCCAAATTAAAAGGAAAACACTTCCGCTAGGACGACCTATCGCGCTCTCGCGTAGGCTCGCCTCTTCTTTTTTGGGCTCAACTACTTTTTCGGCTTTCGGCCCAAGTTCGGTATCTGCAAGGTATTATTTTTCCTCGGCTATGTCTCACGCACATCTCTATCTCTATGTTGAGTTTTTTTTTTCCGGTTATTTCGTTCAACGATTCATACGCCTTTCAGATTTGTAACAAATTCGACAGATTTTGTTGAGAAAACACACACGAGATGTTGTAATTTTTCTAGATGATTTCTACAAAATTTATGTGTTTTATTTTAGGATTTCTTGAAATGATGCTTTCATGTGCACTTCAAATGGTGCAAACATGTGATTTTTCTGTTGCTACTGCCTATACTTTTTGTTAAAATAGACTAGTTAAATGCCCGTGCTTTGCCACGAGGTTATAAATTTATCTCGTTGCACCACATATGAACATAATAACAAATATTCATGTTTATGAAAAGGTCACAACATTTAAAAAGAATTAAGATTGCATTTCTTTTGAAGTGTAACATGATAAATGATATAATTTGATCAGATCGACAACAATAATTTGATTAGGTTGACAGTAGATGATATGTAAGCAAAGTTTTAAATTGCGCGTTATTTCGACGCTATAGCATCCCTATAGTAGATTCAGAGAGCTCCAGCTAAAGTGATGCACGTTTAGAGCTAAGTAGAAACTACCGCTAATAACTCGTTAAATCGCCCTAAAACACTAATTGAAGGAAAGAAAAGCTATTTCTCCTACTAAAACTGCTTCATTGCTTATTTGAATATGAAAGTTGGACCTAATTATGTAATATGCGCTTATACAACCCTTTTATTTCTACACTCATTATGGTTGTTCAGTAAAATTTTGTACCATCGAATCATATAATTTCTCATATTTTTTTGCTGATATGAATATATGATGCCTAATTTTTATGAAAGTTTTATTATTTTTGGGAACACCGCTAAATGGCTTAGCGCCGCTATAACTTCAATATAGCTTTCTTAGCATCTAGAAAATACCGCCGTTAACAAGTATAGCCCGCTATTTTAAATTTTGTATGTAGGTAAGGAAATGTCTTCCTTTTCATCTTCATATATCATCCTCACAACAAACCATCACCAATGGATGAAACTCTTCATAGAATATAAATTATATCGTTATTCATCACTGCCATTGTCGAGACATCGTATTAAGGTTCATGGACGGGGGTGCCATAAGCCTACTGGTAGAACCGCGGGAGGGTGTGATAGCACTGCAAGCGAGAACACCGAGTTTACCCAGGTTCGGTTTGACGCAACTAGGCGACGTTTCTACTCCTGCAATCTCACTAAATCAGGGCTAAAGACCGAAGTATACAAAGTACAATGTGAGTTGGTTTTGCTAACTCGGCGAGGATCAACTTCTCGGCGAGTTGGCTTCTAGCTAAATTGTCTGTCTGTTCTTGATCCCGTCCTGCTTTATATAGATATCCGGATTAGGGCTTACAGAAAGGAAACCTAGAAGACTACGGAAAGTATCTAACTTGGAAAGTAAGGAATCCGTCTTCTCCTCCAAGCCGCACCACCTTGGACCGTGGTCCGGGTTCTTCTAGAATCCGACTTCCTGCGCGTCAGCTTACTGGGCCGCCCAATGGACTATGTTCCATTGCCTGTGGGCCACCCTGGTAATCCGACCTTTAGGCCAATGACGAACATACCCCTAATTGGTATATATCCGACAGTAGCCCCCAAGTAGGATTAAGACTTCATCCTATCGCTCATTGTAAAGTTGCGTTCTCTTTCACGAATGTTGGCTTTTTGTCTTGATTCTTCTTTCAGCAAAGTTTCTCAATGCCAAACTTGGATTTACCGAAATCCGGCTTTTCTCCCACGAGCCTTCATGAAGAAGGAACCTCGTGACGCCAGCGATGAAATCCTGCTGATGTCACAGACGTTTGGGTTCGGCAAAGACTGAAACCATATCTCCGACAGATTCTCGCGCGGGAAACGAGGAGTTAGCAACAATCACCCCGCCCCCGCGTTTCCCGAATTTCACGCGTCACACGCGTCGACCATCCAACGGCTAAAAGAGCCGTTGGAGCTAATCTCCGCGCATCTGGGCTATAAATAGCCACCTCGGGGACTTTGTTTACCCTTCTGCTTCCTTCTTCCTCCTCGATCCCTCCGAGCACCAGAGCACTTAGCGCCCATTTTGAGCCCAAGTTCCAGAGGAAACGTGCACTCGAGCCCCCGAGCCCTCACCGGAGAAAACATCGGTGGTTTACACTCTCGGCTGCGCCGCCCTAAAATGGCCACCGGAGACTCTCCCGTGCCACCGAGCCCACAAACACCGACGTTGACCTCAAGGACATCATCAACGATCTCGACCCTCTCATCGACACTCCTCCACGCGCTACTGCGAGCGAGCCGCAGGGATCTGTCATCGAGCCGGCAGGCGGGGATCTGCATCCCGCCGCCGGAACCATGCCGCCACCCTCGGCCACACCTCCTCCTCCTCCTCCTCCCTTCCCTTACACCGCGGAGGAGGAAAACTCTGCTCGTGGCGGGGAGGATGCCGCTGCTTCCGGCACCGCGGGAGGCGAAGAAGAAGGAGAAGAAAACGCTGACAACTAGAGGCACTGCAACGTTGTTCCGACTCTTCTCCCGGCAATGGAGAAGGACATATTTGTCTTAAATGAAAAATGGAGGGTGGGCGAGGACGACACCGAGCCATCTTCACAACCCGGAGAACGCGTAATTCTGGCATCCCATATCAACAGAGGTATGAGTTTTCCGCCTTCTGCGTTTTTCTCCCAGGTTCTAGACCACTACAAAATACAGCCCCACAACCTTCCGCCTAATTCCATTCTCTATTTAGCCAGATTCCAGGCCCTCTTTGAGGGTTACTAAGGGATAGAACCTCGCCTGGATTTCTTTCAATATTGTTTTAATGTAAAATGCAACACCTCCGAGGGTGTACTTCCGACTTGCGGAACCATTTCCTTTAACCTCCGTAGGTATAGGGAGGATTGGTTTCCAAAAATCAAAACTTCCGAGTCCGTCAAATTCTGGACGGGCTCGTTTTTCTACCACTCGGATGTTCCGTTTCCTGGAAAAGAAACGGGCATTCCGGCTTTCGTCAATTCCACGGCCACGCCCCAAGACAATTGGACATTGGACGCAGTCCAGGTTCTGCCCCCATACCTGATGAGAATCAAGAGGCGAATAGCGAAACTCGTTTCTTCCACCCCTCCTTTGACCGACATGGACACGATAATATGTTGGTTCGGAAGGAGGATTCAACCTCTTTCCTACCGCGGCAACCAGCTCATGTGTGAATACACGGGCCCGATGATACAATGAGGGCAACGAAAAGCGCCTTATCCAAGAAGGAGTTCAAAAAGCGCGTGAACCAACTCGTCTCCACTCGTGACCAATACGAGGAGAGTCGGGAAATGTATCACGCGAAAAACCCTGCTCCCAAGGTATGTTTTGGTTATTTGTATTTTGGAGAATTTTTCGAGTTTTGTCATTTCTCGGATGTTTCGATACTAATTCGGGTTTTTTATTTCTTTCTCAGCTTCTCGATCTTCCTGAGAATGAGCTTGCCACAGACGATGAATTTGCTGCACTAAGAGCCAACTTTCAGTCTGGAGGGCGGAAATGCAAGAAGACATCTTCCAGCCAGGAAGTTATTGATCTTGACAATGTGCCCGTCGCCACTTCCAGGTAAAAATCCAGAATTTTTACATTTGTCTGCTTTTCTTGCATATCTTTCTTTCTCGGAATTTTAATCTCGGACTTCATTCCTTTTCTCTTTTCTAGCCTTGCCCCTACCACATTGAAGGGAAAAGGCAGGAAGAAGTTTAAATCTGCCGCCCATAGGGGACCCAAGCCATCTCCCGCAGCTGCTCCAGATACTCCAATGGCGGCTAGATAGGAAAGGTCGGCTGCTCAAGAGGAGTATCCCCTGCAGAATAGCCAGCCTGTTGCATCCGACACGGATGCGCGGGAAAGGGTGGAACCTGAACAAGGCGGGCCCTCGAACCCTCCTGAGGCGGGAGCAATGCCAACCCTCGAGGAGGATTTCAAGGTAAAACAAGAAGTATGTTTTGACGAACGCGAATAAATTTATCCATGGGCGAAAAAATTCTTTGCCCGAGCCCCATTGATTCGTCCTTGGCCAAAAGACAAACTTATCACGCGGAATAATTACGTGTTCTCGCCTCGCTAGGTTATGCAAGACGGCCTTCACCATATGGGGATTACCTTCGCGGAATACACCAAGGAATTCTCCGGGAATCTCGTGGGTTTGCAAAGAATGTGCCATGTAATATCTCTAGCCCCCAAGTATTAAGACAAAAGTATTCTTTCTGTTTTTTTCTTAACGCTTTTCTCTTTTGCCTGCTTATTCTTGCCTAAGCAAACTTTTCCTATGTCTACTTTTCAGCAAACCGCCGAGAATATAAGCGTGGAAGTTTTTTAGAAGCTCACCGTTAAGAACCAGGAAGTAAAATCTCCTCTTGGTATCCTTAATGAGAAGGACTCGGAACTGTCCGAGGCTCAGAAGCAGATGAAGGAGACAATAGGTAAGCATGATTTTCAATCCTTGATTCTGTTTTCTAAATTTTTTCTAAGTCTTTTCCTGAGTTATTAACTCTTGAGTTCCTTTTCTTCTAAGCTTCTTTCGCTAAGGCCAAACAGATTGCTGAGGCCGCTGGTAATGTTGAAACCCTCCGCAAGGAAAACTCGGAGCTCTACATAATTTCTGTAAAGCTCCGAAAGGATCCGGAGGCGAGCCAGCTGGCTCTTGGATTGGCCGAGTCCCGATCTTCTTCTCAAGCTAAGAAGGATAAGGAGACCATCCGGGACTTGGAGAATGCCCTCAACCAACGCGTTGAAGAAGGCGTTGAGACGGATAAAATTCTCGGTAAGTTTTTGTTACTTTACCAAGTTTTGTCTTATACTTTTGCAGTACGCCTCCTTTTTCCTCCTTCTGTGCTTCCTAACCTTTCTTGGTTTCTTCAACAAAAGGGAATCCTTTTCTCACCCGGATTGACAGAATCCGGGCTTTCGGGAAAGTCGTCACCGATCTGAAGAATGCTGGGATGCTACTTATTAATAAGTGCATTCCAGACAAGGTTGGCGAATACTCGGAAGTCAGCAAACTTCCGGAGGCCATTGAACAGGTGGAAAACCAGAGGGAGTCCTGGCTCCAATCTATCGCCCGAGGTGGTGCGCGCATGGTCCTTGGGCTGATGTGTATGCATTACACCACCTCAAAATCCTGGTGTGTTGCTACCGGTATCCCGCAAGGATCTATGGAAGCTCCGAGGGCGGAGATCTTCGAGTCTGTCAAGGGGCACGCCTCCAAGATAGGTCGGATGGTTTCTACCTCCATGTTCTACCCGGAGGAGGAAATTCGAGAACTCCGGAGAACCCGAGTGACAGCGACGAGGAGGACGACGAGGAGTACGAGGATGCTGTCTAGTTCCTGCGTATCCAGTCAAGAAAATAGAAAGCATTACTATTCTTACAATGTAACATCAATTGTAATGCATTCTATCTTTTGTATAAACAAGCATTTATCCTTTGCAGTAAAGTTTTAAGTCTTTGCAAGATTTTCAAAGTTTCAATTCCTTTCCTTCTAAGTTCTCTGATTTGTATGCTTTAACTTTCCTTAGTGTTGAAGTGACTCGGAAGTATGTAATATTCATGCCAAGTGACTGGGTTCAGACCTATCAGCGAAAACTCGGAATCATGGATTATACTTTGGCACTTTTACTTACTAATTCTAGTGACCCAACACACAAACAATCAGATAATACTTAGGAAAAATAGGGAATTTGAAAAGTATGAACCTCAGGCACTGCTACACCAGAAATTCTTGTTGCTATGGATGGTGTGTTGGAAACCCCAAGAGGAGGGTGTGATGAGTGCAGCGGTAGGAATTTCCCTCAGTTAAGAACCAAGGTTATCAATCCAGTAGGAGAAAAAGGATCTTCGGAAGGTTGATGCCACTGACGGTGGTGATGGCGCCTCACCGGTGTCAGCAACAACGCGGAACCTGCACACAACACAACCAAAATAATTTGTCCCAACGGTACAGTGAGGTTGTCAATCTCACCGGTCTTGCTGAAAACAAAGATTAGACGTATAGTGTGGAAAATGGTGTATGTTTGCAGTAAGTAAAGAAAGCAGAGAATTGTAGTGGTTTGTTTAAAAGTGTAGGAAAATGGACCGGGGTTCATAGGTTCACTAGTGGTGTCTCTCCATAAAAGATAGCATGCTGGGTGAACAAATTACAGCTAGGAAATTGACATATAGAGGTTGCACCGTAGTGCACATTCATGACATGATGACTATTATGATATTTAGTGCGGGCATTACAACAATATACATAGAACATAATCCAACTGCATCTATGACTAATAATCCACCCTCAGGTTATCATCCGAACCCCCTTAGGTATTAAGTTGCAAACAACAGATAATCACATTAAACAATGGGTGTAATGTAAGCAATGATTGTGCACGAGGGCACTCACACCGCTGTTTTATCCCTAGTGGCAACATCATATCCTCCCCTGTCACGTTTCTGTCACTCAAGCACAGGCGAAAAGGAGTCATGCACCCAACCATCAAGCATAAATACTCCCTCTTGGAGTCACTAGCAACTACTTGGCCAGAGCAACCACTAGCAACGGAAAGCATGCAAGATCACAAATAACATATGCAATAAAGACTATAATCAACTTGGCATAAGTTCAATATTCATTGGATCCCAACAAACATAGCACATAGAATTACATAAAAACAATCTCGATCATGTTAGGCAGCTCACGAGATCTAAACATTAAGGCATATGAGGAGAAGACAACCATCTAGCTACTGCTATGGACCCGTAGTCCAAGGATGAACTACTCACGCATCACTCCGGAGGCAGGCATGGTGATGAAGAGGCCTCCGGTGATGATCTCCCCTCTGGCAGGGTGCCGGGAGAGAGCTTCAAAACCCCCCTGATCTAGGGTTGACGACGATGGCGGCTGCAGAAATTTTCAGGGATTTTTGATCAGGTGCTTAGGGTTTTCCTTCATAGGGGAATAAATAGGCAAAAGGGCGGCGTCGGTGGGCCACCAGGGTGGCCTCACCACCCCCAGGCGCGACCAAGGGGGGCCCGCGCCTACCTATGGTGAGGCCCCCTGGTGCCCGTCTTCGACTCCTCTTCGGTCTTCTGGATGCTTCCGGGGAAAATAGGAACTTCGGGATTTGTGGGGTCCGATTCCGAGAATATTTCCAGCACAACTTTTCTGAAATAAAAAAAAAGAAAACAGGGAACTGGCACTTGACATTTGTTCATGGGTTAGTCCCGGAAAACGTGTAAAAACGCTATAAAGGAGTGAGAAAACATGTAGCAATTGGCATAATATCATCATGGAAAATTAAAAATTATAGATACGTTGGAGACGTATCAAGCACGCATGCACAATCTGAGTTTCTTAATCCTCCTTAGGCTATAAAAGCATTCAGTTTTATAACTCTAAGCACACAGGCGCAATTCGGGTTAACATTGAAGCTATATTTAAAGATCATTGGGAAATAGATAAGACGGAAACATGCTTGGAATAGTAAAACAAAAGAATAATGCATGAATTTCCGACAACTTTATTTCATGATCTCAATGATGTTTACATAGAATTTGAACTAAGTGTAAAAGGGACGTAACTGCTGAATGCTCAAGGGCCTCTTTGTCTCTCCTAGTTCTACATCTATCTTTCTTTTTCTCTTGCGATTCAGATTTTTCGGATCATCTTCCGTGTCTCGAATATCTACAAGGTAATATGACCCATTTTTCATAGCCTTGCTAATGAAAAATGGCCCCTCTCATATTGGGGCTAATTTTTGCTTCCTATCCTGTACCAATCTTAGCACCAAATCACCTTCTTTTAAAGAACGGTGTTTGATTTTTCGACTATGATAATGTCGCAACCCTTGCTGATAAATGGCGGATCTTTGTAGCACAAGCTCTCGTTCTTGTTCTAAGAGATCGACGGCATCATGTCATGCATTTTCGGCATCCGAGTTATCGTATGCCTGCACTCTTGGGCTATCATGGATCATGTCCGTAGGAAGCACTGCTTCTGCACCATAAACCAGGAAAAAAGGCGTTTTCCATGTTGATCTATTTGGCGTCATTTGAATACTCCAAACCACATAAGGTAATTCCTCTACCCATGCTCCAGCTGCTCTATGAAGAGGAGATTCGAATCTTGGGCAGATTCCTTGCAGTATCGAACTATTCATTCGTTCAACGGATGCGAGATCTAGGCAAAATCCCGTTTGCCGGCAATATTTTGTCAACTCTTCAATTGAGAAATTTGTCCCGTTGTCCGTGATTATGCTATGTGGCACGCTGTATCGCATGACTATGTCAATGAAAAAATTTCTGGCAGTCACACCATCAAGTTTTTTTGATGAGTTTTTCTTCCATCCACTTGGTATACTTATCTACTGCAACGAGTAGATGTGTGAGTCCGCCTCTGACAGTTTTGAATGGTCCCATCATATCTAGCCCCCAGACCACAAATGGCCATGTTATGGGGATAGTTTTAAGTGCTTGAGCTAGCATATTCGTCTGCTTGGCATAATACTGGCATCCGACACATGTATTCACTATGAGCTCTGCATCTGTCTTGGCTGTGAGCCAGAATAACCCTGCACGGAATGCTTTTTTAACTATGCTTTTTGATTGAGCATGATGTCCGCAATCTCCTGCATGGATTTCCTGCAGAATTTCTCGTCCTTCTTCTGGCAAAATACATCGTTGAAAAGTTCCGATAGTACTGCGCTTATACAGGTAACCATTGATTACGGTGTATCCTTTGCACCGGCATTGTATCTGCCTTTGCAAGACTTCGTCTGCTCCATCCGGAAACTTCTGGTTAACTAAGAAGTTTAAGTATGAAATTGTCCAATCCGGGTTAACAAACAAGACTTCTATTGACTCGGAAACTAGAGGATAATCAACATCTCCGCCTTTTATGGATGGTTCATGCAAATGTTTGACGAACACACCAGGTGGTAAAGTCTTCACTCTTTCCGAGCCCATGCGGGCTAAATCATATGCGTTTTAATTTTCTTCCCTTTTGATGTGAAGTACTTCAAATCCCAGGAAGCAAATGGCAAAATCGTCGACTGTTCTCCGATATTCGGTCATAATGGGGCTTTTAGCATCCCATGTTTAGTTTAGCTAATGTTGTACCAAGTCCAAGTCACCATAGAAAAGTATACGCTTGACACCTATCTCCTTTGCAATATGCAAGCTGTGAAGCAATGCTTCGTATTCTGCCACATTGTTGTTGGCGTTGAAATGTATTTGTAATACGTATTCCATTATGTCGCCTTTTGGAGATTTAAGCACTACACCAGCTCCAGCGCTTTCTTTCATTTTGGATCCATCGAAATGCATGATGCAATATTCCGACTCCGGCATTGGTGTGTTTTCCATTGTTTCTGTCCAATCAACCACGAAATCTGCCAACACCTTGGATTTAATTTCCGTTCAGGGTTGGTACTTAATGTCAAACGCAGCGAGCTCAATGCCCCATTTCGCTACTCTGCCTGTTGCGTCCGCATTGTTTATAATATCCCCTAGTGGTTCTTTGCTTACCACTGTTATGGAATGTCCTTGGAAATAATGACGGAGTTTTCAAGATGCGAAAAATACTCCATATGCCAGCTTTTGATAATATGGATACCTTTGTTTTGACTCGGAGAATACCTCGTTGACGTAATACACCGGATGCTGGTTCTGGAATACTTTGCTCGTCTTTCCGTCTTTCCACGATTATTACTGCGCTAATAACCCTGTTAGTTGTTGTAAGATACAGTAACATAGGTTCTTCATCTTTTGGGGACGCCAAAATCGGAGATTTCATCAAGGTTTCCTTCAACTGATTTAATGCTTTGTCCGCCTCTTCTGTCCATTCAAATTTGTCGGATTTCTTCAACAATTTGTATAATGGCAGAGCTTTGACACCCAGCCGACTTATAAAACTGCTAACGGCGGCTGCATAACTCGTCAGTCTTTAGACATCTTTTAGACATGTAGATCTTGTGATGTTAAAGATTTCCTTGATCTTTTCCGGGTTTACCTCTATTCCTCCGTGAGAAACGATAAAACCCAGAAGCTTTCCTGAGGGAACCCGGAATACGCACTTTAATGGATTCAACTTCATTTTATAAGTGCGGAGGTTATCGAAAGCTTCTCGTAGATCTTCAAGGAGTGTCTCCTTTTCCTTGAAAACGGCGGCAATATCATCCACTCAAACATGGACGTTTTGCCGATTTGACTATGCAAACATCTTTGCATGCAACGTTGGTATGTAGCACCGGTGTTCTTCAAGCCAAAAGGCATGGTTATATAATAGTATGTTCCATATGGGTGTTATGAAAGAGGTTTTTATTTGGTATTCTTCTTTCATACATATTTGATGATACCCGGAATAAGCGTCCAAAAAGCATAAAAGCTCAGAGCCAGCAGTGGCATCTATTATTTGATCGTTTCGCGGTAACGCAAACCTATCTTTTAGACACAACTTGTTCAAGCCGGTGTAATCTATACACATCCTAAGAACAATACTATCTTTCTTCGGGACTAATACTGGGTTCACAGACCAATCAGTATGTATAACTTCCCGGATAAAATCAGCTGCTAAAAGCCAGATAATTTCCTTTCCTATAGCCTTCCGGCTTCTTTCGTCGAAATGACAGAGACCTTGTTTGACGGGTTTTGATCCTGGAATTAACTTGAGTTGACGCTCAGCAAGTTCCCTGGGAACACTTGGCATATTGGCAGGACACCAGGCGAAAATGTCACAGTTCTCACGTAAGAACTTGATGAACGCGCTTTCCTTTTTGTCAATCATTCCTGTTCCCACTACAACATATTTTGTTGGATCTTTGAGATCTAGGATGACCTGTCTTGTATTTTTCGAGGCTTTGAAACTATCTGCCGACTTTCGGCTTTCTTTTCCTGCCGGCATTTCTGTCGACGATACTTCCTTAGCTAGCTCCTTTAATTCTCCCTTCCGAATCACTTATTCGGCACAAAGGGCATTTCCTTTTTCCAACTCGTTCGCCAATTTGAAGTCACCAGATATGGTGATTACTCCTCTTTTTGGCCCTGGCATCTTCAGCTTGTTATAAATATAACATGATCTTGCCATAATTTTGGCGAAAGCCGGACATCCGAGTATTGCGTGATAAACACTTTCAAATGACACCATCTCGAATGAGATCCTTTCCCGACGGAAGTGTTCTCTCTTTCCGAAGGTTACATCTAGGGAAATTTCTCCTAGGAATTGTGCTTGTCTGCCAGGAACAATACCATGAAAACGTTACGGTGATTGAGCTGGGTCTCGGAGATGTGTAGCTACTTCAATGTACTTAAGTACATGATATTGATACTAGATCCTCCATCCATCAACACTCTTTTGAGCCTAGTATTTTGAACAATAGGGCTTACTACCAAAGCATGCGTGCTGGGTTCTAGGATGTTTCTGGGATGATCAGACTGATCCCAGGTAAGTGGCGTATTTGAATACTTCAAGTATTTTGGGGTTGGAGGTACAACCGGATTGATTTCTCGAAGTGTTCTTTTTGCCTGTTTTTCTGAGCGAGTTGCCAGGAAAGTTAGGTTACATTCTCCTTCAACTCTCGGGAATTTTGGTTTGCCTTTCCGCTGTTGTTCCTGGATTTGATCATCAGTGTCCGACTCACTTTTTTTCAGCTTCCGGCTTTTGCTTGTTGAACTTCCTTTTGGAATTATTTCCTTTATTCCCGGATCATGTAGTGCCTTACATGTGATTTTTAAGGCGGCACTGCGCATTGGTGTGGGTAGGATTCCCAAATTGCGAATGGTGGACACAGTTTTCCGACCTAATCTTTTCCCACTCTTCTTTAGAGTAGGAGATGCGTTCTGTGCTTTTTCCCTTCCATCTGCTGCCATTATCCTTTCCAAAGGTTAAGTTTACTTCCTTGGGTTTTGGCTGTGCTTGTGGAGTAGCCTTCTTTTTAGAACGAGACACATTTTTGGCTTGAACGAAAGCATCAATATTTCCGCCTCTCGCTCTAATATCATCTTCAGCCGCTGAATGCTCATTGGCGGTGGTAAGCATAGATCCGAGATATTTGTGTTCTTTCGAACCAACCATGAACGGTACGAGGCCGGGTTTTAGGCCATTGATGAAAGCATGCATTGCTAGCACATCACTTACTCTAGAGCAACTGTTCTTCATTGTAGTCCATCTTGAGATAAAGTCGACATACGACTCATCCTCATATTGTACGCAACGGTTTAGCTAGTTTATACTCTTAGGGCGTTTGTATGTACCCTGGAAGTGCTGAGCGAATACTCTAGCCATATCTTCCCAGCTGTCCACTATTCTGGACGGAAGCCCGTTGATCCAATCTCTGGCACCATCCAGTAACATTAGGGGAAGAAACTTTACATCCTCTAAGTCTGTCCCTTTGTTGATCTGGACGGCAGTATAGTAATCTGAAAGCTATGTATCCGGGTTAGTACTTCCGGTATATTTTTGATAAGTTGGACTGACTTTGGCGAAGTCAGAGAGTAGAATGATTCTTCGGATCCTGTCAGTGAAACACTTAGGTCCGAAGTATAGATCGTTTATTTCCGCCTTATCGACGTGTGCGGAATAACTTCCAGCTGAATGGACAGAAGGGGATCTGCTCCGTTCTTGCTCACTGTTGCGCGAGTGCGCTCTTCTGGGATTATCCCAATTTGTTCCGTTGTCGTGTCCTTTGGAATAAGATGGAGTTCTAGTCCTTGGCCTTTCTTTGTTCCTAGGAGGAGCACGTGATCTCTCACGCCTATGAGGATTGTCATATCTTCCGGCTTTATCAGCTAGGTGTCTCGGAGGCGGCATTACTTTTTCATCTTTCCGGTTTTGCTCCTCCCGTTTCTTATAGTCAAGGGGATTGTTTCCGCCTTTTGGCAGATGAGATCCTGTTATGGACGTTGCATCCTTGTTATCCGGGATTTTCTTGTCCTTCTTAGGATCTCCTTTCTTTTCCTTAGAATCTCCTGAATCTCCAGGTTCACCAGGTTCGGGCGCTCCAGCGGCGCACGTTACAATTTTGCATAAAGCTGAGTCATCATGTAACTTCCCTGAACATGCTTGTCCTCGCTGTTGCTGCTGTAATACTTTTCCTAAAGAAGCATACACCCCCTGGAGTTTTTCGTCATTGGAGTACAGATCGTCATTAAGGATGGTGAACGCGGCTTCCACGTTTTCAGTTGTGGTTTTGTATATGAGCTCGCCCTTAGCATTAATGCCGTTAACCAGCCTTTTCCAAGAAGGGTTTTCAAACTTCTTTCTTGCTGGCAGTTCGTCCGCCTTTGAAATTCCGGGTAACCGCGTAGGTTTAATTCCAAACCTATTCTTTATCTCGTACTCCTCTATTTCTTCCTGTTGCACTTTAATGTCAGCCTGGGTTTTGACGAGGTTTTCCCGAGATCGGAGTAGATGTTGTTGCTGCCGCTGTATAGCTTGTCCCCTAACTTCCAGCACTTCCGGGGGCTCGTCTCGTGCCACCGGGGTTTGAATCAAATCAATTTCATCATGTTCCGACATTTGGGGAATGGGGATTTCAGTATTTTTCTTCTCCACAGGCTTGACTCTACTGCTTACTCCTACTTCCAGGTTTTGGTTAGCAATGTCTGCCAACTTTTCCATCTTTTTATTCTGGAGAGTTTCCTAGCAGATTTCTTTTTCTTCTTGGAAGAAGGACGTTTCTTGCTAAGTTCTTCCTCCGCCAGTTCTTTGACATCAAGGTAAGTTGGAATAGCTTCGCCTTCCTCTTCTTCCTCATCTGGCGAAGGTGTTTTGGGATCTTCATTTTCCTCAGCATTCGAATTTTCAGTCGGTTTTTCCATAAGTACTTCGTGAAAACTCCCCTGCATAGATTTGACCTTTCTTTCGAAGGCGTCTTCATCTTCATGTTCAGAATCTATGTCTTCAGATCCGGGTTCCGACTCTAACCTTGCTTCTATGGAAGCTAAAATAGAGTCGGATTTCGAGTAGGTCGTCTGGTCGACGGATGTCGGATCTTCCACTTTTTCTGTGGGATCATGGTTTTTTTCCTTTTCCACGGGATTTCCGTCTTCCGTGTTTTCAGCGGTCTCAGACTACACCATACCAATGAAGCGGGATTTGATTGAAGGCATCTTCGAGGAGGCGGCGGTATGCAAGTATGTAAACTCGATCTGATCCTATGTATGAATAGGGCAAATCTAAGCAGAATCCGGCATTGAAGCCTTCATCTATTGGGCATAGGGCGGGTGGGATAAAATTACATCCACCACGGAATCCCATAGCTGTTGTTGTTAAACCGATAAAAATATTAGTAGATCCAATCTGTAAAACGCAGGCACTTACCAAATGTTTCCGTGCCGGCATATACGATCCATTGTCGAGGAAGTGTCCGACGTTTCCGTCGGATTGCAGGCTTCCGACAGTAAAGGAGCTGCCGATTTCGCCGAGTATTCCCGCTCGGAACGTGACTCCTGACACCGCTGGCCCCACGGTGGGTGCCAACTGTCGAGACATCGTAGTAAGGTTCATGGACGGGGGTGCCATAAGCCTACTGGTAGAACCGCGGGGGGACGTGATAGCACTGCAAGCGAGAACACCGAGTTTACCCAGGTTCGGTACGATGCAACTAGGCGGCGTTGCTACTCCTGCAATCTCACTAAATTAGGGCTGAAGGCTAAAGTATACAAAGTACAATGTGAGTATGGTTTCGCTAACTCGGCAAGGATCAACTTCTCCGCGAGTTGGCTTCTAGCTAATATTTTTGTCTGTTCTTGCTCCTGTCTGGCTTTATATAGATAGCCGTATTAGGGCTTACAGAAAGGAAACCTAGAAGACTACAAAAAGTATCTAACTTGGAAAGTAAGGAATCCGCATTCTCCTCCAAGCTGCACCACCTTGGACCGTGGTCCGGGTTCTTATAGAATCCGGCTTGCTACGCGTCAGCTTACTAGGCCGCCCAATGGACTATGTTCCATTGCCTGTGGGCCACCCTGGTAATCCGGCTTTTAGGCCAATACCGGACATACCCCTAATTGACATATATCCGACATCCATAAAAAAATACGGATCAAGGACAACTTTGTTGAGACTAATATTTCAAAGTGATCAATTTCATCCAATCTATGGTTTAACTCTAATCAATTGACATTGAACATTTACTAAGGAAAGATTATAACTAATAACACATACTCCGTGGAGGAGAAATTAATGCATTGTCAACCCTCCATTCCAATTTTCTCAAATTCAAAACAAAGCCAACTAATATTTCTGCCGATACACATTCAGTTGTACATGCAAATCATAATTCTGAGAATGGAAGGCTAATAATCATGGTAAAGTTTCTATTTTTACCGAATGAATATATCGTAGTTTTGATAATTGATCAATCAAAAATAAGTTGGAGAAGATGTAAGATTTTTTTTGAAAGCTCTCGAGAACAACTAATCTGCTAGGCAGAGACATTTGAGCTTTCTAGTTTATGCATTAATTAATTTCAAATCTATGTCCATATAAATTATTTGGCAATGGACAAAAATGCACTACTTTATCTTTCCTAATGTAGTCAATAGGACATTACTTCCTTTAAAATAAAAAATCACTCCAGAAACAAATGCATGGACAAAGACACATTTTAGCAAGATGTACTCTTAGTAGCGCTAACATGTGGCTTTGTGTCTCACAACCGCATGGATCCTTATCTTTATCCCACTGAGTGTGGATAACATACATATATTCATCTTGTTTTGCTAGCAATCGCCGCAATGCCAAAAACAAAAGATTAGCATATGGTACAATATACAACAATTAGAGAGTCTAGAAGCATCTTTCCATGACACGGAAAGAGATTTGGAAAAAGATATTCTCATGATAGAAAAAAGGCACTAACCATTAACTATATATCAACATAAGGCAAAAATGCATATCCTTGGAGAAAGCACAACATACGGTGAACGAAACCTTGCCCTTTCATCTCCAACCATCAAAATGTACAGTTGGGTTGTAATGTTGTATCGTCTTAGTAAGTCCATAAACCTGCACCATATTGATATATTTGATGACACCTACACCACAACCATAAGCAGAATCATGGATCAATTCCCATGGGAGCTCACATTAGTGATAATAACCTCTATTAGAATTTTTGCTAGGCAATTAAATTTGACTAGTTGAATGCCCGTGCTTTGCAACGGTGTCTTAATTTTTCTATTTTCGTGCATGTAAACATGAAGTGCACATAAATATTCATATATATTGAAAAGATAGCCAGTTAGAAATTCAATACATTACATTTCAAAGGCTAATGATCATCACGAAAAGCAACTCAAATGTGGTCCAACTACATCAACATGAAATGAGCATGAGGAAGGCCTCATGTATATTGAAAAGATTGCATTACATTTCAAAGGCTAATGATCATCACGAAAAGCAACTCAAATGTGGTCCAACTACATCAACATGAAATGAGCATGGGGGAGGCCCATCTTCTCGAACACTACCACATAGACTCGTGCCTTCGTAACGCCTCAGATATGCTTCTTGGTAAGTATCTTTTTCAACATCTCTCGGGCCACGAGATCTGGCTGGTCCTGAAGGGTTTGTCCTGGAAGCAGTGTGTCATGTAACTCGTGCCAATTTGGGTTGCAGGTTACTGTCAGGAAAATATCAGGCTGCTTGTTGCTCATCGGCACGATTTCTGTGATGTCCATGTTCATGTGCTTACTCAGAAGCTTAATGGGTGCCATCTGCATAATAAATATACCAGCATTCATTCTCTACATTGTGGTTCTTATACCAGTAACTAAAGTTTAAGAAAACTATGTATGCTTGTGAAAATAAAGTGAAGAATGAATACTGTAGGTAATGCACATCTTTAATTCTATCACAGAAAACACTGGTACATACCAAATTGAAAATCTCATCTCTGATTCTAGATACACACCTTTTCACGAGTAAGAAAACAGTAGGCATCGACCAAAAGCCAACAATTTGGGTATTGATCTTCTGGGAAGTGGTCCCGAAAAAAAAGATCTAACGTAAAATTCAAAGTTTAATTTTTGTAGGGTAGGGGACTGGAATAAATCATATCAGATCATGTAGACATATGTCTAAACATAGAAGGATAACAAATTAGTAGGAAACAATGCAATTAACAGAGACATCTTTGCTAATCACTTTCCGGAATCCATGAAAACCCGAATCACATGTATAGGAGCAGATTTAGACCTCAAGGTACCACGGTTATCTCTGTTGTTCTGAGCTAGTAGAACATCACATTTAAAATAGCATGTAAACATGAAGGCTAAACAACTACCGAGATATGAGGTTTAATCCCCACTATCCTAAAATTTTGGGTTTTTATTGCAACAAAGCATGATAGAGCAAAAGAATTATTATTATCTAAAACTGATTGCTTGGAGCCTTACTTGTTTTCAGCTCAACAAAGTCTGACCAGTCATCTGTGTAATTTGCTAGTTCAGATAAAAAAAATAACATGGCAAACAACTCGATGCAAACTTTAGAATAGTAAATTTAATTTCATACCAATTTCATCTGACTGGAGAAATCATATTTTTTACCTATTGCACTACTATTATTTTCTCTAAGAAACATTTTTGTTGCTAATAAAGTTATCTAAAACACCTTCGAGCATATATCGGAACATATTTAAACATATAGTTCCTAGATTAGTAGTTGACTAACAATCGTTGCCAAAAGATGGACAGTACACAAGTGCTACTTTCTAATATGGAGGTTATGAACAGTGTTAGACTATGATATGAAATAAACAGAGGGACATTGTGGGGGATTTGCAGACACAAATATGCCAATATAATTTCCCTTATTCTAGCTGATACCATGGTATCCATATTCCAGATTTTACCAGACACTTGACACCACATTTGCAACTTCAATTGGGACAAACCTTTCATGTTTAGTTTCAAATGCTAGCTACTTATAGTACAAATATCCATAGTGAAATATAGGTCGTTGAAGAGAAGAATATGTAGTGCAGATTGCACCGATCAAACTTTTGAGCCGGAAGCATAGCAGGAAGCTGATGCCGATGCAGATATACTAAGAAAAAAAGAGACCATGGCCGATAAGTAACATGAGAATGACGAGATTTTTTACATACAAATGGCGATAAGATTCACTCATGACTCAATAAGGCAGTTGCCATAAGGTAATCATGGACCGACTTCAACAAAGGAGTCACTTCGTAGAAACAAAATTCAGTATTGAATATACAAAGGAAGCAAGGACCACAAATCCATTGTTCTGGCAGATACCACTATAGCAAAAGCTGGTTATAGAAGCTGAAGCTAGCATAAAAGGGATGCCGATATATCAGCAACAACCACTACAGAGAGAAGCACTGCCCAATAGTCAATTTCATGTAGGGGCATCAACTTGTCATGCACCCATGAAAAAGCTAAGGCAAACATAAGGACAAAACTATTTATGTCCCCGTCCTTGCAGACAAATATGTTCCCACATTGCAAGAACTTTTAACTCAGTCAAGGTATCTACATAGATCTTCAAAGCATCCTATGCTGGGCAAAGAGTAAATCATTACACCTATTATGGTTGTCTAGTTCGAACAATGCTTGTGACCACGCATCATACAATCTACATTGATAGGCAAAAATAGATAACCATGCCACAACTTAGATAGTGAACTTAGGGGGTACTCCGGTAATATATGCACTCACCTACTGACCAAGATCAAGGAATCAGATCTGACCGAAGGTTGTGGACGCTAGACTCCGTCGTGTTCTACGATCTCCCCCTCCAGAATCACTGCCTCGACCTGCAAGATCAATACCTCAAACCCAATTCGCATGCAACATTAGAGTGGAGAATGGGGCCGACTAACGCTTTTGCTGAAGAAGGTGTCGTGTACGGTGCCGACGGCGACCACAACTGTTCTGCGGTCTGAGAGGCACGCGGCGGCAGCTGAACTGGTCGCTGGATTCTATAGGGTCCATAAGAGACGAGAGTAGAGGAAGTTATTATGTTTGAGGGCTCGAGGTATTTTTGTGTTGGGCGAGGCCACCACGACCCCACGATGGCAGCCCCCACGTTCTGAGCTGACCGTCGGTTGCGCACACACGGATCTGCAGCGGTTGCCATGGGAGAAGAGGCGGCACTGGGGGATTGGGGAGGCGATGCCCATGTACGTTGGAAGCGCACGACTGACGATGGAGATGGGTGATGACGGTGTAGTGGGCAATGGCGACGCCGAGCGCCGGCAGTGTGGAAGAAGCTGGATCGCGGTGGCACTGAGAAGGGATCGAGGTCGATACTATCGGGATAGTTTTAATTTCTACGGGTACATTTTTATTGTTGTTGTAATAGTTTGTGATGTTTGTTTGGTTATTGTTTTTTGCAAAGTAATCTGAAGCAAAAAAACAAAATAGTGTTTAACCTTTTTGTGTTTTCGAAATGTTTCGGCAATTTGTTTGAATACTATATTTTGTGTGTACAACGGACGAGAAGTTTTGTTGCAATAGTCGTATTTTTTGCAGTACCCAAGGTAAATAATCGTAGTGTCATTTTAGTTGTAAATGTCGAGAGACTTGGGAGAAACATGATATACCCATTCGTTTAAATAGTTCTGTTGTGGAGCGCGAGTTAATTTGAGGGTTAATATGCAATAACGTGCCTCAGCGTTTCTAAAACGTAGAACGATGATCCGCCCCATGGAAGAGAGCGCTAAAAAGGCGACCTACGTCTAGCTTTTTTGCGTAGAATTTATGGGATTTTATTGATTGGAGGTTCCAGTACAATCAGCACGCAGGTTGTTTACAAGAAAATCTGGGCTATCATCTAGCCAACCACTCGTGGCTTCCAGTGTACAAGCAAGCTTGGCACAAAGGTGAGCCGAATTATTAGCTGAGCGCCTTACATGCCAAACTGAAAAGGACTCAAAATCAGTAACTAGCTCCCCAACTTCATCAAAGATTGGCGCCACAACTGACCGATCTATATGACACGACGACCAGAGGTTCACAACCTCTAAACTGTCCATCTCCATCACCACATGAGAGAAGCCTCGTAATTTTGCAAAAATAACTCCATCTCGAAGGGCCAGTACCTCGGCAATGAGTGGATTGGTGACACCTCTGTAAGGTTTACTCCATGCAGCAAGGAAGGATAGATGGGACCTTGCGACCCTCCACCTCCTCCCGTCATCTCCTGCCCATTAATGGCTCCACCAGTGTTTATTTTGATCCATCCAGGGTCCGGCGGGCGCCACCGTTGTCCAGGCGTGAGTTTACCCACTTTCCCTTGAAACTCGATCATATATAACTCTTCTCGAATCTTCTTCATAGTTTGTTGTGGATCATACGTTTCCCCATCATGGGTAATGCGATTCCTTGGCGACCAAATTGAGTACATTATAATAATGATAATACCTCTTTGCTCGTCCGTGAATATTTGGTCACAAAGAATATCTCTGGACCATGTTTCCGGCCGTAGACGTGGAAGTTTTATATTGAATACTTTCCTCGCCTCCTCCCAGAACCTTTGTGCATGCGAGCAAGCTATTAACGCATGCATCAGGTTCTCATCTTCTGCTAAGCAAATTTCACAGCGACCCAATTCCTTAATGTGACGATGTTTGAGTGTGACAGAATCCGGTAAAATACCCCTCAACACCCGCCACCAGAATACTCTAGTTTTTGGCAAAACCTTGAGTTTCCAGAGAGATTTCCACACCTGTTCATTACTCGTTGAAGTTTCCATGACCGTCCCTTCCTCTAGAGCCGACCGCTCTTTTTGAGTCACTAAGGCTCGGTATGCTGATTTCACAGTGTAGACTCCTGCTTTTTCAAAGCTCCATGCAAACACATCTGCTCCCCCATTCCTTCTCAAAGGGATATTCAAAATTGCCTCTGCATCTGGGCCAAGGAATTTTTCTCTAATTAGAGATATTTTCCATGATCCATTGTCTTTATCAATTAATACTGACACTTTATCTAGTGGCACAGTACCTCTTCTACCCATTGGTTTCAATGCATACGTTCCTAGGATCCACTTGTCCTCCCAAATTGAGATAGAATCGCCACCGCCTACTCTTTTGATCAACCATGTATTGCTCTCCATGTGGCTGATGCACTTCTAGGCACAGTGGCCTGCAAGAATCCCGTCTCATGGAAATACTTTCCCCTTAATACTCTAGCACAGAGAGAATCCGGATGAGTAAGAAATCTGCAGCCATGTTTCCCTAGCAAAGCTAGGTTGAACAATTCTAAATCTCGGAAGCCCATGCCTCCTTTGATTTTCGGTTCAGTTAGCCTTTCCCAAGATAGCCAATGAAGTGATCTTCTATCGAGGGAGCCACTCCACCAAAACCTCGCCATGCTCGAGGTTAAGTTGTTACAAACGTTCTTTGATAATTTGAAACAGCTCATGCTAAAGGTTGGAATTGCTTGGATGACAGATTTCAGGAGAGTTTCTTTAGCTGCACTTGACATTAGCTTTTCCGACCACCCATTCATCCTACCACGTGAGCGTTCTCCAATATGATCAAATGATCCACTCATAATCCTTCCTACTGCCGTGGGTAGCCCCAAGTATCTCTCAGTGAAGGCTTCCACCGTAATTCCAAGAGAGTTTTTAATACTCTCTTTAAGCGGCTGCATTGCATTTGGACTGAAATAAATTGAGCTCTTCTCTTTGTTGATCTTTTGTCCAGAACAATCAGCATAAATACCCAGAATTTCATTAATCCTTTCGGCACTTGGTAAACTTGCACTCATAAAAATTAGACTGTCATCTGCAAATAGCAAGTGGTTCACCCATGGTGATCGAAAGTTTACTCTTATACCTCTGTCCACATATGCCCCATAGTTATTCAACAGTGATGTAAAACCTTGAGCACTTTTAGGAATAGATAGGGTGATATAGGGTCACCTTGTCTCAAACCTCTCGAGGGTGAGAAAAATGATAAAAGTTCTCCATTAACTTTAACTGCAAACCTCACAGAAGAGACACATTTCATAATTAACCAAATAAAGTTCCTATCAAAGCCAAGCTTCAGTAGCATTGCTTCAAGGTAATGCCATTCCACTCGATCATAGGCTTTCATCATGTCGAGTTTGACAGCACAGTATGCCTTCTTGCACTTTTTCTTTTTGCGCATAGCATGCACACTCTCGTACGCTACTAGCACATTATCTGTCAATAATCGTCCCGGCACAAAGGCACTTTGCTCTTCTCCAATAATCTCATCAAGTAAACCCCTCATTCTATTTGCAACTGCCTTAGCTGCAATTTTATATAGGACCTGGCAAAGGGAGATTGGTCTATATTGAGAAATATACTGAGGGTTACGAACCTTTGGAACTAGAGTTATGGTAGTATCATTGATTCCCTCCGGTAGCTCCCCTCCATTCAAGAATCCCAGCACCGCTGGTACAACATCATCTTGTACGAGTTCCCAGTGCCGCTGGAAGAAACCAGCGGTAAATCCATCCACACCCGACGCCTTTGACGGTGCCATCTGGAATAAGAGCATATTTAACTTCCTCTGCCACAAACTCTTTAGAGAGCAGATTATTCATTGGTTCTGTGACTTTCGGTTGGACCAACTCTAGCAGCTTACTCATATCTCTGTAACCTTGTGACTGATATAATGATGAGTAAAAGCTCTGAATTTCCTCATGCACTTCTTCCGCTTGCTCACACAGGTGATCATCAATAGTATTCTTTAAGGTAGAGATTTTATTGATTTTTTTCCGTTGGGCCGCTTGCGCATGAAAGTAACCTGTATTCCGGTCTCGTGCTTTCAGCCACTGCACCCTGCTCCTTTGCTTCATCCATATTTCTTCTTGCCTTAAGGCCTCTTTAAGTTTTCTAGCCACTGCCAGCTCCTCATCGTTTGGGCCACGCCCAATTGATGAATTTCTCAGCCTTTCCAAGTTTCGCTGCAGCTTTCGAACTTTCTTTCGTAGACTGCCAAATTCACGTACCCCCCACTTACTTAATTTTTCTTGAACTTCACTAAGGGCCTTAACGATTCCTTCTAGTCCCTGCTGGCCAGCGCCTCGCCGCCATATCTTACTGACCAGATCATCATATTCAGAATGTGTTTGCCATACATTCTCGTACCGAAAACATCTGGTATTCCTTGCACTGATGTTGTCAGACTGCTTTAATTCTGTCACCACACAACAGTGATCTGATTCAGTCACACTAATGTGCCTAACTCTTGCGAACGCAAACTACTGTAGAAATTCGGCATTTGCAAAAGATCTATCAAGTCTCGCTTTAACGTTCAGCTCTCCTTGTTGCTTATTGTCCCAGGTAAATGGGACACCCGAGTATCCTAAATCCTGTAACGAGCAGTCCTCGACCATTTGTTGAAACGCTCTCATTTGCCACTTCGGCCTCATAGTTGTACTAAAATGTTCATCTGCAAACAAGGTCTCATTAAAATCACCTGTACATAACCATGCATTGTGCCGGACATTATGCAGAGTACGCATAAAACACCAACTCTGAAAACGATTTTCAGCTCTCGGTTCTCCATAGAATCCCGTGAATCTCCATGGAGGAATATCCCTATTAAGCATTGTTACAACCACATCAATATGACCTTGACTGGAGCTCTTCAACTCCACCTCAACGGCACTTGACCAGAACAGGCCAACGCCACCTCTCAAGCCGTCACTATCAACAGCAACGCATCCCTTAAAACCCAATTTGTTCGTTAATTCTTTCACTTTTCTCCCCTTTATCTTAGTCTCCATGACAAAGAGGAGGATGGGGCCTTCTTGCTTCACAATATTGTGAAGTTCACGAACTGTCGGCTGGTTCCCAAGCCCCCGACAGTTCAAACTTAGGCAACTCATTGATCTAGGCGGGGCTGGGATTCAGCCTCCGCCACAATAATAGCATCGCTCCTTGTCGAGTTCTCTTCTTCCTCAGTTCCTCTACTCTTTTTCGGGTCCATTTTCTCCGCGAGTGTTTTGATCGGCGATCCATCTGCCGCTCTCCTCCCTTGAATGTCCTCCCCTACGGTACCCAAGGTGGAGTTGACATCTAGCTTGCGGTAAACCGGCAGGTGACCTCGGCCCCTGCCTCCCATTCCCCTCCCTCCAAAAGGTTGGGCATTAAACTGCATGTTATGGCCTCTAGCACCAAAACCCATGTTCGGTGCCTTGTAGCTATTCGACACCCCTGCAAACGGGTTGAGAGTTTCAGTCTCCCTCTTCTCCCCCTTCCACTGCTGAGCAATATTCTGACCCAACACTGGCCCCTTCTTCTTACGTTCCATAGTTGCTCTCAGGGATTCTTTGTAAGGCAAATTGCCAGCCTCATCTCTCTCTCCCGGTGTCGGGCACACCAAGTATGCGTGTCCAATCTTCCCGCAAGAGAAACAAAAGTAAGGAAGATTTTCATATTGAATATCATACCACTCCTGGGTATTATCCTTTGCATTATCAACCTTCACCCACCGACGAATAGGTTTATCAACATCAAACCAAATCCTAACTCGCAGATCTGCTCCCACATCATTCCCCTTCTCATCCGTGTCCTTCTTGACAACCTCGCCAACTTTTCTTGCAATGCGATCAACCCATGGAGGCCTCCGCAGATTAAAAGGTAAATTCAGTACCCTTGCTCAGATCATCATCTTGTCAAGCACGATATCTAACGGCCGAGCAGTGATCTCAAAATTTTTAAGAACAACTCCATGCCTGCTCACCATCCACGGCGATCCTTCCCATATGCGGTCTCTCTCCCGCCCACTTTCTAGGGTAGCGACAAACATATTGTCCCCAATGGAGCTGAAGACCAAGCCCTTAGGGTTACCCTACGCCGGCCTCAGCGCATCCGAGATCGTATTGATATGCAGAACCCTATTATACAGAATCTTCCCGGCTAATGCCCATTGCGGTCCTGCATCCAATACATCTTCATCCTCCACAATCACCGGGGAGTCCTCTTCCTCCGTGATGTTTAGTTTGCCGAGCATCTCAGCCATGCCCGTCTTTTCTTGTGCGCTGCTTGCCGCCGCCTTGTCTGCCATGGTTCACAACGCTGCTCTCACACCAGGGTACCAAGCAATGAGTTCAGCGGTGAATTTTCGTGGTGGTATCGTCAGGATCGCCTCGCCGATCGTAGATCGCCCCGAGCGCCGCCGGTCCACTCGAAACCCTAACAAAACGGTTCGGGGAAAAATCAGCTGGCTCCATATGTAATTCGTACATCTACGGAAGGCGACGTCGGTTAATGATATACGCATAAGGGTACGTTCGATGGGCAAGGCTAGCTTACATTTAACCTTGGGCACGGTCACCCGTAAACAAGCAATTCGATCCATTGTCGTACGCGAGTCGGACGTGGTTCGTCGTACGTGGAGTATTTTCCTACGCATAATCCTGCCCTGGCATCTCGAGCGCTTGGCAAGGGTTTCCGACCGCGCCGGCCACGATATATGGGCCACTCCCAGATCGGTGGTGGACATGAGGACCGCCTGAGCAAGCTCGCCGATGGCGTACTCGGCCACATCCTCTCCTTTCTCCCGGCCAAGGAGGCTGCACGCGCGGCCGCGCTATCCACCCGGTGGCGCGACGTCTTCGCTAGCGTCCACACGGTCTCCCTCGAGCAGCCGGCACGCCCCGTCTCGAATAACGGCGACGGCCGATCTGGCTACCACAAAATCATACCGACCCCGCCCTTCCCCCACGGCGTCAGCGCCGCGCTCCTCGCTCGCCACCGCCGCGGCGGAACGGCCGTCCCGATACGCGCCTTCCGCGTGGTATTCCGTAACTACTTCAACGGGATGGACGACCACGACTCCATGGTTGACCAGTGGATCTCGTATGCCATGCAGCAGGCTGGCCCGGAGCTCCACCTCGACTTGCGCCTCCGGAACCTCGGAGATGGTGAGGTTTGTGGCCGCGGCTACTCCCTCCGAAGCGCGGTTAACGACATCTGCGAGAACGAAGCGCCGCGTCATACCACCGCGAGCACCGCCAAAGACGTCGGTATCTCCGACGACGACTGGGAGACCGATGACAGACTGTACGCTGTTCCACGAGGGGTCTTCTCCTGCGCCGCGCTTCGCACTCTGTGCCTCGGCCCATGCAAGCTCAACCCGCCGGCCAGCAGCACCAACCTGCCGTCCCTGGAGACCCTGCTCCTGACCCGGGTCAGTGACTCGGGAAGGAAGATACGTCGGCTCATCTCCGGCTGCCCACGTCTCGTCGACCTGACGCTTGAGGATTGCGACAGGGTGAGGGCGCTCCCCGTCCTCGACAAGCGACTCCGCAGGCTGTCCTTACGGTGCTGCCACCAGCTGGCGAGCCTCGCCATCGACGCATCGGAGCTGCGTTCCTTTGAGTACAGGGGCGCCGTGCTCGCGCACCAGTCGTTCCTGAACATGCCCCGGGGCCCACGAAACAGCCTCTCGTCGTGTAAAGTCGATCTCTGCGGCGAGGAACTCACGTCGGACGTGGATCTCATCCGCCTCCTCGAATTCCTCCACCAGTTCGCATTAACGGAGCACCTGCACCTGACGTCCGCCCGCCTGGGCTCCGGCATCGGCAACCACAACCTCTCGAAACGGTTCCCCGCGTTCTCGACGCTGCGCCACCTCGAACTCACCGGCTCCCTTCCACACGAAGACGATACACATACACACGGCACCGGCGCCGGCGCCGGCGCGGCGGTAGCAAGGATCCTCGAGCACGCTCCCAACCTGGAGGTGCTCACGCTGTTCTTCAAGGCACCGCCTCGCGACAACCCGGACGACACGTGGAGGAGCCACGTCTACAAGGAGGAGGAGCTCCTCGACGCACACCACCTCAGCTACGACCGCTGCACCGTCTTCCACGAGGCGGCGCCAGCCCCCGTCCCTTGCCTGAGGGAGATCAACCTGGTGCACTACCAGGGCGGCAACGCGCAGCGGATGCTGGCCAGGTACCTACTCGGCAATGTCGCGCGGCTGGACGCGCTATACTGTGGCTTCGCCGAGGGGCCGCTGTGGATCCAGAACAAGCTCATGGATGAGATCAGAGGGTGGGCGATGGGCAAGATAGAACCCGAGGAGATTATCTTCATGTGACTACTACACTATATACAGTCCTACTAGAGCTAGTCGCGAGCAAATTGTCGGCCTCGTGCACATCATTTCCTGTCATGCTCTAAAATTATACTGAGCACATTGTTTTTTCAGGACTTGCTATTTACGGTGTGTTTGGTTTTGTTACATTTCTACTCCACCCATCTTCTTGTTGAATATATAAGCAATTTAGCATATGATTTAATCCGAAATAGCATTTATGTAAATCATGACAGTAGCAATTATACTAAGCATGCAAATATCTAGCACAATGGAATAACATATCCGATCTACGGCAAGAATTAGACAAATGAATTCCAGTAATATCTCATATAGATGGAATAGATATGCGTACGTTGCAGCAGCGGCAGCACCGGCTGCAGTGTTGTTGATGTCGGCCATGTCGTCGTCGATGAAGAGGTTGCCGAGATCTGGAAACTAGTCGTCGTTGGGGAAGTAGTCGCCATCAGCAGGCGCGCGAGTGCGCTCCCCAAAAACCTGATCGCCCCTCTCCCGTACAGGACCACAAGAGGCGGAGTTTCAGAAGCCTGTTGTCCCTCCTCGCGGTGCACGCCGAAATAAGGGATGGAGAAGACTTGATTGGCGACGCAGTGCTTTGGAACGGTGCGAAACCATATGTTGAAGTGGCAGATAGGGTTTACCGTATGCGCGTATTTATATGCGTGCTGGGAGAGACGTGGACGTAACTCCACGTCTGAGTCGGTTCGGTTCCACGTCCACAAAGGAAACGGAAACGGGTTAGCAATTAACGCGTCCGTTAATTACCAAGTTAATGACTCATTAAGTTTTCCAAGCGACAAAATAAACGCTCTCGGCTCGGCTCATTCCCGCAACCCGCGGCGCGTCGTGACGAGGCGGGCGAGGCGGGCGGCGGAGGAGGAACGCGCGTGTGGCACACCTCTCCTCTTGCCTTGCCAACTCATACATGAGGTAGAATGGCTCACCTTATAAGGTGGTCCCACTCTCTCCAAACTAGCAGTATGGGACTAAACTTTAGTCTCAGTCCCCACTTGTATTATTCATGAATGGGCCATGATAATTTCAGGATTTATTGGGCTTAGTTGGGCCACATGGTGCAGCCCATAAATTCCAACAATCCCCCATAAAGTTTCATTAGCACATCTCATAATCTCAGTTCCAAAACATTGTTTTATATACCGGTGTTTAGTGGAGACTGTTAAGTTGAACTTCCACTTAGAACATCATGCTACACTAGTTCACAACTTGAATAGTGGACTACGCCTTGAACTACAAGTTTGTTGTGATACCAGTTTCACACAACGTCTGAACCGATACTAGGCTGCCGCAAGGCTTCTCCGCGGTTTGGAGCGTATGCGTCATAGTCCGAAGGCCTTTCATGAGTTTATTAGAGCACCCGATTCTCATAGACTGCGACGTTTAACAGTCAGACTCATATAGGTGAGTTCCTTATGAGATGTTCTGCAGGACACATCTCTGCTTATATAAATAAGCCACTTGAAACACATTAAGATAAATGTCAACCTACCATACAGATTAGGAGAGTATTGCATCTTTATGGAGTGGAATAAAATATAAGGATACTCTACTCTCAGCCGACCAACAGCTTGTCTCCCACTTCTAATTCACGGGATCTACAATCACATAGAGTGGATTACCACTATGGGCAACTCATACCGTGGGTCTCAAACCCATCTCCCTCGGTGCATTATCTATCACATTCCGTGATAAACCCTTTGTGAAGGGATATGCCAGGTTCATAGATGTTTGGATATAATCCAAAGCAATAACTCCGGAGTTCTTTAATTTTCTGACAGATTTCAATCTCCTCTTCGCATGTCTTGATGACTTTGCATATCCTTAGAACTGTTCACTTTGATGATCACAGTTTGATTATCATAGTTCATTAGGATTGCGGGTATTGATTTTTCAACCACAGGCAAGTCCATCAAGAGCTCACGAATCCACTCTGGTTCAACAATGGATGTGTCTAATGCTGTGAGTTCTGCTTCCATAGTTGACCTCGTTAAGATGGTCTGCTTGCAAGACTTCCAGGAAACAACGCCACCACCAAGTGTAAAAATATAACCACTGGTGGGCCTTAATCTCATCAGCATCAGATATCGAATTAGAATCACTATATCCTTCCAGAACCCTCGGGTTTCCGGTATAGTGAATTCCATAGCTCATAGTGCCTTTTAAATAGCGCATAACTCTCTCAAGCGCACGCCAATGATCATCTCCCGGATTGTAAACAAACCGGCTCAATTTGCTTACAGCAAAAGAGATATCAGGCCTCGTGGCACTCGCCAAATACATAAGAGAGCCTATAATCTGAGAATATCTTAGTTGATCTCTATTAATCCGTTGATTCTTTCGAAGCAACAAACTAGCATCATATGGAGTTGAAGAAGGCTTGTAGTCACTATACCCGAAGCGACTCAAGACCTTTTCCACATAGTGAGATTGAAACAGTGTGATCCCACCATTATCATCTCTTAATAGCTTGATGTTCAAGATAACATCAGCTACTCCTAGATCCTTCATCTCAAAACAGCGAGATAAGAAATCCTTAACTTCCTTGATCAAATCAAGATTGGTCCCAAAGATCAATATGTCATCGACATATAAACATAGAATAACTCCCTCGCCCCCACCATGGCGATAGTATACACATTTGTCAGCTTCATTTACAACAAAGCCTTGAGCAGTCAAAGTCCTTTCGAACTTTTCATGCCATTGCTTAGGTGCTTTGCTTGAGGCCGCATAATGACTTCAATAACTTGCACACCTTGCTTTCTTGACCAGGTACTACAAAACCATCTGGCTGCTCCATATAAATTTCCTCGTCCAACTCTCCATTAAGGAAAGCCGTCTTAACGTCCATTTGGTGAACGAGAAGACCGTGCGAGACAGCCAGTGAAAGTAGCACACGAATAGTGGTCAGTCTAGCCACAGGTGAGTAAGTATCAAAGAAGTCTTCTCCTTCTTTCTGGTTATAACCCTTGGCCACAAGCCTTGCCTTGTACTTCTCAATAGTACCATCAGGCCTAAGCTTTTTAGAAGTCTTCTCCTTCTTTCTGGGTATAACCCTTGGCCACAAGCCTTGCCTTGTACTTCTCAATAGTACCATCAGGCCTAAGCTTTTTCTTGAACACCCACTTACATCCTACAGGTTTACACCCATAAGGACGACCAGTGATTTCCTAGGTTCCGTTAGCCAAGATGGAATCCATCTCGCAGCGGACAGCCTCCTTCCAGTAGCCAACATCAAGAGACGCATAAGCTTCTGAAATAGTCCTAGGCGTGTCATCCACGAGGTACACAATGAAATCATTACCAAAGGACTTTGAAGTCCTCTGTCTCTTACTCCTTACAGGAACTTCATTGTCGTCCTTCTCAGGATTCTCAACGTGTTCTATCGGAATGGTGGGTTCAGGAATCTCAGCTAATTCCTAACTACATGAAACAGGTTTCTCCTGATTTGATGAGCTAGGCATATCCTTCATAGGAAATATGTTCTCAAAGAAAGTCGCATCGTTCGACTCCATAATCGTACCAACATGCATGTCGGATATCTCAGATTTTACTATCAAGAATCTATAGCCAATGCTATTAAAAGCATAGCCTAGAAGAACACAATCTACGGTTTTAGGTCCAAGCTTGCGCTTCTTGGGAATTGGTATATTGACTTTCGCCAAACAACCCCAAGTACGTAGGTAAGAGAGTTTCAACCTTTTCCTTTCCCATTCCTCAAATGGAGTAATGGTTTTATTCTTTGTGGGAACTCGGTTTAGGACATGACACACAGTCATTAGCGCCTCCCCCCACCATGCCTTGGAGAGACCCGAAATATCTAACATGAAGTTAACCAAATCAGACAACGTTCGGTTCTTTCTTTCAGCCACCCCATTTGACTGAGGCGAGTAGAGAGGCGTCCTCTCGTGAATAATACCGTGTTCAGCACAAAAAGAATTAAACTCATTGGAAAAATACTCTCCACCATGATCAGACCTAAGCCGCTTAATTTTACGATCAAGTTGGTTCTCAGCTTCGGCCTTATAGTTCTTGAAGTAAGTTAAAGCTTCATCTTTAGATTTCAGAAGATATACATAACAATATCTAGTGGAGTCATCAATAAGTGTCATGAAATATTTCTTTCCACCTTTTGTCAATACGCCATTCATCTCACAAAGATCAGAATGTATAAGTTCTAGTGGTGCCAAGTCTCTCGCCTCCGCAGTCTTATGAGATTTGCGAGGTTGCTTAGCTTGAACACACACTTGACATTTGGAACCTTTAACAGTACTGAATTTCGGAATTAAACTCATATTTGCTAATCGCGTCATGCAACCAAAATTAATATGACAAAGTCGTGAATGCCAAATATCAGAATCATTATCGTGACAAACATGATTAATAAATTTGGTGCAAATAACTGACAAGGATAAGCGGAACAAGCCACCACACTCATAGCCTTTTCTAATAAATTGTCCATACTTGGAAATTACAACTTTATTAGACTCGAAAACTAACTTAAAACCATCTCGACATAAACGTGAGCCGCTGACGAGATTTTTATTGATGGAGGGCACATGATGCACGTTCTTCAGTCGCACGATCTTCCCCGAAGTAAACTTTAGATCGACCGTACCAACACCATGAACAGTAGCATGTGACCCATTCCCCATCAGCACGAGGGAAGTCCCTGTGACCTGATAAGAAGAGAACATGGAAGCATTAGCACAAACATGTACATTAGCACCTGTGTCAATTAACCATTCAGGTGAATGACAAACTGAAAGAATAGTAGGGACTGTATCGTACCTAGTATCCTTCATCTCAGTGTCACCAATGACAATGTTAGCGGTCTTGCCGCTATTCTCCAGCTGCTGCAGCTCATGTCGCTTAGGACACCTTGGAGCCCAGTGAGTCAGGTCACCACACACATGGCATGACACCTTCTTCTTCTTGAAGTTGGTAGAGTACGAAGGCTTAAACTTGCCATCGGGTTTGCCTTTAAACTCGGATTTCTTTTTGTTATATTTAGACTTGTTGGGCGGGTAGTGTTTCTTCTGTACCACATGGGCAGCAGAACCTACCTCAGCAACCCGAGCACGTGTGTCCTTTGCTCTCGCCTTCTCTTCCACATCAAGAGATCCGATGAGGTCCGAAACGGAAAACTCCTGTCTCTTGTGTTTCAGAGAAGTAGCAAAGGTGCTCCATGAAGATGGAAGCTTGGCAATAATGCCTCCGGCCACAAACTTGTCCGGTAACATACACTTAAAGTGCTCAAATTCTTTAGCGAGTGACTGTATCTCATGAGCCTGTTGAACAACAGAACGCTCATCAGTCATCCTGTACTCATAGAATTGCTCCATGACGTACAGCTCGCTGCCAGCATCCGAGGCCCCAAATTTGGCCTCGAGTGCAGCCCACATATCTTTGCCGTTATCAAACGACATGTATGGATCCACAATGGAATCATCAATTGTACCGAGGAGGGCACCTTTAAACATAGTGTCCATATTCTCAAAAGCTTCCAGCTGTGCTGGATTGAGATCGCCCTCAGGTTTGCCCTTGGTGGCCGCATAGCAGCGCAAGGTTTGAAACCATAGCACTGCTCTCGTGCGCCACCTCTTATAATCCACACCCTTGAAAGGGTTTGGCCTTGTCGCCGCAATGATAGACGGTGCAGGTGCAGTAAATTGCCTATAATCAGGTTTTTGGATTGTTGAATATATAAGCAATTTAGCATATGATTTAATCCGAAATAGCATTATGTAAATCATGACAGTAGCAATTATACTAAGAATGCAAATATCTAACACAGTGGAAGAATATATCTGATCTACGGCAAGAACTAGACAAATGAATTCCAGTAATATCTCATACAGATGGAATAGAGATACGTACGTTGCAGCGGCGGCAGCACCGGCTGCAGTGTTTTCGATGTCGGCCATGTCGTTGTCGATGAAGAGGTTGCCGAGATCTGGAAACTAGTCGTCGTTGGGGAAGTAGTCGCCGTCAGCAGTCGCGCGAGTGCGCTCCCCAAAAACCTGATCGCCCCTCTCCTGTACAGGATCACAAGAGGCGGGGTTTCGGAGGCCTGCTCTCCCTCCTCGCGGTGCACGCCGAAATAAGGGATGAAGAAGACTTGATTGGCGACGCAGTGCTTTGGAACGGTGCGAAACCATATGTTGAAGTGGCAGCTAGGGTTTACCGTATGCGCGTATTTATATGCGTGCTGGGAGAGACGTGGATGTAACTCCACGTCTGTGTCGGTTCGGTTCCACGATCCAGAAAGGAAACGAAAACGGTTTAGCAATTAACGCGTCCGTTAATTACCAAGTTAATGACTCATTAAGTTTTCCCAAGCGACAAAATAAACGCTCTCGGCTCGGCTCATTCCCGCAACCCGCGGCGCGTCGTGACGTGACGTGTCGGGTCGTGATGAGGCGAGGCGGGCGGCGGAGGAGGAGCGCGCGTGTGGCACACCTCTCCTCTTGCCTTGCCAACTCATACATGAGCTAGAATGACTCACCTTATAAGGTGGTTCCACTCTCTCCAAACTAGCAGTATGGGACTAAATTTTAGTCCCACTCCCCACTTGTATTATTAATGAATGGGCCATGACAATTTCAGAATTTATTGGGCTTAGTTGGGCCACATGGTGCAGCCCATAAATTCCAACACTTCTCACTTCACCCCTAAACTCCACTCCATCAACAAGCTCTAGAGTAGCTAGAAAGTTGTTTGGCTCACAAGCTACCTACAGGGTGAAAATCTAACTGCCCCCTCCCCCGCGTCACCCCTCCGGAGGAGACTCGAGGGCGAAACCCTAGCGCCGCTCCCTCCCTTCCACCCCCGCGTTTCGCCGCCGCCAGAGGTAGCCGGCGGGCAAACCCACGCAACCGTCAAGGAAGGTGGTAGCGGGGCTGTCGCTGCCCCACCTCTCGTCTCCTATGGTGGGGGGCTTTGGGATCTGAGGCGGCGGCCTCGCGCGGGAGGGCGACGTGAACCTGGCAGCGGGTGGCATCCGTCGGCTGGACGCTCGTCTCGTTTGCGTGGGTGGCGAGGCGGCGGCGGGCGTGGTTCACGACACGGAGGCTCATCGGGTGGTCTCTGGCGCGAGAAAACCAACGGTGAAAACGTATCATTATTCGAATGAAAAATTTGAGAGATAAAGCTTTAAAAACTCGAATTCAAATGTTTGATGACGTGTGTGATGTCGTGCATGCTACATGAACAAAGGAGTCTTTTCTATGCAAGCACTGCCGAGTCTGATGTGCATTGTCGTCTCGTCCTTTTATTTCCGCTTTGCTCGTTTTGAAAAGGCTGAAAGTAAGTTTGCAGCAAGGGCACGACTCTAGGTGGGTGCTGGAACCTTTGGTAGGTTTTCGGTGACTTCCATGTACCTCGCAAGGGCAACTATTGCCCATGGGAAAGACCCGTGGTCGGCCAGACTGCCCCTTAAATTAAGGAAAACGCTTACTTTAGGCCCACCTACTATGCCCTCGCGTAGTTCGCTTTGGCGAGCGAGAGCGCGCTCGCAAGTAACTATGGCAGTGTTTTGTCCTGGCGCATGTGTCTGGCCCAACTAAGACCCATTTCGTTATTTTGGCCCAATTCTGTGTGTAAACAGCCCACACAGTAACTAAGAGCAGCCACGTATATGCTAAGTTTTTCACCATGTTCTACCAAAGTTGCGTACGTATTAAAATTTTGTAACAGTTTTGCACACATTTTGTTGAGAAAACACAAACGAGATGGTGCAATGTTTTTTCTGAATGTTTTTTCAGATAAATGCACGTGCATTTAGAATTCATTTGGAATGATATGTTTATGCGCTCCTTTCACATGTTGTAAACATGTGATTTTATTGTTTCTATTGATTTAGTTTTTTGTTGAAATAGATGATGATTTTTGTTACAACTGAAACGGTGACAAATTATTTTGTTGCTTACCAACTTTTTTAATTGATGCAATTTTTTTTATCGCAATAGGTTGTGATTTTTCTTGAATTGTTTGAACTTTTTTGTTCCAACACAATAAACATATTGTTTAACTATGCTTTGTAACATTACTTATTTTTCGAATATTTTAGGAACAATTTGTTGCAATACTTTTTTTTGTACACGGAGCGATAATTTTTGTTGCGATACTAGCAAATTTGTTGCAATGACAGTTTTGCTGTAATTATCAAGATGATCGGGGGCAACACAATATACCCCTTGTATAAGTGGGGCTGTTGTGGAGTGCGGGTTCTATATCCAAGAAACAGGGGGGCTAAAATGCAAAGTGCGCTATGCTAATTTCTGAACGTAGGATGTCGATCGGACGGCTCAGGAGGGGACCTAGGATTGGTTCGCCTAGGGCGTCCTGCGCCTAGCGCTGCCCTTAAATTAAAGATTTTCACCTGGCAGTTGGTGTTTGACAAGCTCCCCTCGAGATCTCGCTTATTTGCCTGTTACGATCCTTCCAAGGGGCAATGTGTGTTGTGTGTTTGTGTGGTATGCCAGAAGACGTCGCTCATATTTTCTTTCATTGCGCGCTGGCAAAGCTTGGATGGAGTGTGATCTAGTAGCTTCCGCTGGTGTCCTGCCTCTTTCCCGCAATTTTTTGCTATTCATAAATCGATGCTGGGTAAACAACGCAGAACCCGCCGCGTCGTGCTGGGCCTTGTGGCTGGCGCGTAATAAACTAGCGATAGAAGCAATTGTGCCGCGGCGACCTGCTGATGTTATTTTCAAAATGCTTATGTTTGTACATGTTTGGGCAAATCTCGCTAAGGAGCATGACAAGGCGGCGCTACTCTCGAAGGCTAGCGGCCTCAAATCAATCTTCGCCACTTTCGTACTTCCTTAGTTTCCATACTGGTTGCTTGCTGTCCAGTCTGTTTGTGGGGTGGCCGGCCCTCCTCGTGTGCGTTTATTTCAAATTCCTCGGTGAAGCTGTAGACCTCTCAACATTTCTTTTGGGTTGTAATCGTCAAGCAAAACTCTTTGCTTTATTAATTTAAACTCGGGCACTGGGTGCCTGGTTAAAAAAAATGCATGTCAAACCATCCGCCACACTGTGTGTCTCCCATGCTGACGTGTGGACACTCTCCACGTCCCCTACTTAAACCTACCGGCTGCTACGTTACGTGGAGCACACTCGAAGACTCATCCGGATTCAAGAAGCCATAACCAATTTCTTGAAACATAAGACAAGAACTTATTGTAAACCTCTCCTGACTACTTATATAAAGCCAGGGGAGGAGAGAAAAAGGACAAGCCACAATTAGACAAGCAATCATAGACTAGACAATACACGGGAGACACACCGTACACATCACCACAACATCGTCATTGTAACACCTCCACTATCTCACCATAATACAACTCAGACAAGCAGGAGTTAGAGTTTTACCTCTACGAGGGGCGTGAACCTGGGAAAACCGTGCCTCCTTGTTAGCCGTCGAGAATACCAGCGTGCATCCGTCTCCTAATCTACAAACCCTACTATCTCATACAAGGGATCTGCCGAGTCAAGATATCGACACATGCGGCGCCGCCTGATACGTCACAAACGTATCCCTAATTTCTGATGTTCCATGTTGTTTTCATGTTTTTTCCCACATGTTTTCCTTACACTTTATGTCATTTTTACACGTTTTCCAGGACTAACCTATTAACAAGATGCCACAGAGCCAGTTCCCTGTTTTCTGCTGTTTTTAGTTTCAGAAAAGTTGTTCTGGAAATATTTTCGGAATTGGAAAATTCAAAAGCCAGAAGTCCTAAAAGTCTCGGAAGCTTCCAGAAGCCCCGAAGAGCCCCGGAGGGGGGCCAGAGGGTGGTCGCACCATGGGGTGGCGCGGTCCCCCCTGGCTGCGCCACCTAGGTGTGTGGGCCCCCTGGCCACCTCCTGGCATCGCCCTTTCGCCTATATATACACCCCGAGGCATAAACCCTAGAAGAATCGACGTTTTCCGCGAAATACATCCGTAGCTCCACCACCGCCACCGACAAGTTTCAGGGGACAGATCTCTGTTCTGCCACCCTGTCGGGACGGGGAAGTGCCCCCGGAAGCCATCTCCTTTGACTCCACCGCCATCTCCATCGCCGTTCCTGTCTCCTATGATGAGGAGGGAGTATTTCTCCCCTGGGGCTGAGGGCTCTACCGGTAGCTATGTGGTTCATCTCTCTCTCCTATGGTGTGATCTTTATGTGATCATGAGCTTTGTAATCTAGTTGAATATGTAGATTGATCTTCATCTATTATGCTACTCAAGTGGTTTTGTTATCTGTGTAAACTAATTAAGCACGGGATAAAGGTGACAGTGTGTGCACCGTATGGTTTAGCATGATATATATCTTGTGTTGGAAGATGAACCTATGAAATTGTGGCGTTTGTTTACTAATCCATGGCGCTCGTAGTGACATTGGGGTGCCCTAGAGAGGGAATATAGACTTGAGGAGTGCTGTTAAAGCCCCTACTCAATGATTAGTGTTCGTTATTCGAACGGAGAGTGGTTCGGAGTAGCATAGTGAAGAGATGATATTTATACATTCAATTATGTGAGCATTGTTGAGAGTGTCCTCTAGTGAAAGTAGGAGCACTAGGCCTTATTTCCAAGCATTGAAACACCGTTTTCCACCTGTTCTGCTACATGTTTGCTTGCTGCAATTTTTATTTCAGATTGTTATTATCACTTATTATCATCCATATTACTTGTATTTTACTCTCTTTTCGCCGAACTAGTGCACCTATACAACTGACAATTGTATTAGGTGTGTTGGGGACACAAGAGACTTCTTGTATCTTAATTGCAGGGTTGCTTGAGAGGGATATCTTTGACCTCTACCTCTCTGAGTTCGATAAACCTTCGGTAATCCACTTAAGGAAACTTTATGATGTTCTACAAACCTCTGCACTTGGAGGCCCAACACTGTCTACAAGAATAGAAGCGTGCGTAGACATCACCGCCGTATAGTCACGCCCTAGCAGGGTGGTTATACCCTCAGCCCACTAGAGTTCAAACCAAAGGTTTGACATCGGTGTGCCGCATTTAGGCGGAATATTCTTTCAGTGGAAGTCGACGATGTGGTGACTTCGTCAATCTCAAGACCGACCCGCCTGGTCAGTCTCTTGAAGGTGCTTATAGGGGTAGGATGTGCGTGTGTGCGTCATAGGGATGAGTGTTTGCGCGTGTATGTGAGCGCTTGCGTTTGTACCGTGTTTTTCTAAAAAACAAAACTTGATATGTTCCTATGTTTGAAGGCCAAAAAACTAATTTATCAAGCACTCAACGACATCGCGCACGTCATTCATCATCTAGATAGGCATCGTTCTTCTCGCGCAGACTGCAGGACATTAACAACGTCTGTATTGTGGACATCACCGACGGCTACTCGGGACAAATCTTGACGATTCCTTTGGTGGAAAGATGCGCAATCAAATTATCTATCAGCTCCAAAACGATTCGGCGAATTCCGACAGGTTAGATCTCCGTGGATGACTCCAACACTGCAGCTCTATCAGAACCTGATGGAACTCCGCACGACTTCGGGATAATAATTATCGAGCTCGACTCGGGCATCAATTTGAAGACCCCACCATTGAAAACGTGCGGAATAGAATTCCACACCAGACCGTCTTTTTTTTAGCGTATCCGTTAGCGGCTCGCGCACCGCGACATGTTTTTGGATATCTGCGAGTCAGCGAATTCAAATCGTGGATCCGGACTTAAAACCTATTTCGATGAAGTGGCGAGTCAAGAAAAAGACTAAGGTCAACCTCAACATCTCCAACACCGAGTGCAACATCGACTACGCCATGGGAGACTAGCTGTACTAACACCCGGGGGCTCCACATCGACATTGCCCTCCGTGTACACACGTCGTACTCGACACTCGGAACTCCAAACGAGCAACACGCATGCCTCTGCTTCAACAAGTCTTTCCACAAATCGACTCGCAAGAATTCGACTTCACGGCGCACTCGCTAGTGTTACGCCCAGCGTCCGAAGCCCTTGACGAGAGCATCGATCTAACATTCGGCGACATGAATTTCAGCACGATCCGCACGAATATCCTCTTCACCAGCCTCGGCAACCAACTTTGCCGCTTTTCACCGCTTTTCGTCAACTTCGCTGGCGAGGTCAGATTTTTCCAGCTCGATCCATCGGTGAGGGCACGCCAAATACGGCAACCATCGCGAAAATCATCACGGCTCACTCCAACTTTGCCACGGTACGTCTGTTGCGGACAAACTTTGACTCACTCAACTTCATCGACCACCACGGCGACGGTCAGCATCGACGACTCCGACATAAAGAACCCGAGAGCCCGCTCCCTAGAAGGGCACCACGTGGGCTCAAGGTCTTGCTTTTCGAAATAAACAACGACAACAACTTCATCAATACAATCAATTGGGAGACTCCGGCTCCTTCATCGACCCTGTCGCATCGACTACATCTGCTATAACATCCCAATTTTGCTTATAAAGGGTTGGTGGTTTTGTGTTCATGGCATAGCATGCATGTAAAATTTAAATCAAATTTGAATTTAAAATTAATAAGATTTGACCAAAAACTACTTAAAGTGGTCACTTAAAATTGAATTAAAAACATTTTCAAATTTGGCAAACCAAGATATGGTTTTGTTGGAAATTTTGTGAGGTTTCCAAAAAGTATTTTTTGCCAATTTTTATGATTGCAAAAAGGCCCTCAAAACTTTATTTTTGGTTATGTTTTTAAAGAAAAAAGGACCATTCTGTGAATTCCTGGAGTTTTTGGGGGTTTTCAGAAAACCCTCCTTATCTTCTTCCTCAGGCCAGTAGAAGGAGTTGCGTGTCGACGCTGCCGTCCTCGTGCGGCCACCTCCTGTGTGCTTCCCTCCTCGAGTGGATAGGGGCAAGGAGATGCCGTGCTGCTCCTGTCTCCCTCGACCTCACTTCCTCCTCTTGCTCGCTCTCTGTATCCCTCCCGAGAAGTCAAACCCTAGCTCGCCCCACGACCGCTGCCGATTGCCGCCCTCTCCGGCCACCTCGGGCCAAATTAAACCCATCCCCGGAACCTTCGTGTCCTCCTCCACCTCCGCGTCGAATATCGCTTGCCGGGATGGCCTCATACGCCGGAATCGGGCCGTCTTCCTCGTGTACGGCCGCCGGCTTCCCGAGCCCGCCGCCGCCGACTCCGGCCTCCCCTCGCCATCCCGACCACTCCACTAGCTCCACCGCGCCGTGGTGAGCTTCCCCGTCACCTTTGCTCTCCCTCTCGTGCACCATAGCTCGTTGTCGCCGTTGCCGTGCTCCGCCGCCACGGATGCTCGCCGCGGCGAGTTTTCTGGTGAACATACGATCAACCGCCGCCACCCCTAGGTCCCTCTCGAGCCACTCTACGTCGTGGTGCTTTCCGTTCTGCGATTTGCGCGCGAAATCATCGGAATTGCGAATCATCTGTGAAGAACAGAGTTTGGTGATGTCACCATTGCGTCACGATGACATCACAAACCGTTTTTCTGTTTTGGAAATAACTAGAAACAGTAACTGACACGTGGACCCCTCTGTTTAAATAATTCCAGAAAATGATTATTTCTAATAAATTAATAACTTCTGTTTTATAATTCAGAAAAATAAAAGTGAGGTAACAAAATGTTCAGAAAAATTATTCTCTATCCAAATATGTCATTTTCAATCGTGTTTGAGAAAGTTGAAAATTCAACATTATTTAATGTTGTTTAATTCATTTAAAATGGAGAAAATAAGTTTTTATTCAATAAGATCATAATTTAAAAGTTATATACCAAATTGCTCAAAATCATAAATGCAATCTATTTATGATGTTTTCAATCCCATTTGAGCTTTTAAAGCTGTACTCACTTTCATAATTGCCCGAAGTGCCCCTCCGGAGTCTATTCCGGGCTAATTTCAGTAAAATGCATAACTGACATCTGAACCCTAGCAACCCACCGTACATGTTTAGGGCTTTATTTTAGTGCATTAAATTGCTCATGCATACATATTGTGCATTGCATCGATGCCATGTGTTGATTTTTGTTCTCCTTTTCGGTGTTGTTTCCCCCTCGGTAGAACGCGATTCCAAAGTGAAGGCCGAGTAAATCCAATTGCGAATACTTGATCTTAACCGACAAGTCAATCACTTATTCTTGAAGCCTTTATCTGGTTTTCTTATAACCAAGGCAAGCATAACCTCTTATCTGCTCATATATGTTTTCCAACATCATTTGATTCTCGTACTTTGCATTCGATTACAAAGTATTTGATGTCAGTAGATATAGTTCACCTAAATACTGCATTGTCTCAATATCCCGATCCACTGCTCCTAGCCGCCATAGATTTTCTTGTGCGCATCGCTAGAGCCGTATATCTGCTTCGCTTAGTCATACATGTTTGTTACCTCTGCTCCATCCGGTTGATGAATCAGAGCTGCGATAACCTAGTATGATATGATGACGTGGTGAGATGAGCATTGTGTGGATAACTTGACTAAGGCTGGTATGGGAGGCCACTTGGGAAGTGTTTGTTCGTCCTATACTCGCCAACCCTAGGATTAAGGTCTCTAGCAGAAGTCAAGACTGAGCGTGCAACCACACGCGGGGTCTAAGTAACCGCGCTCGATCAACTAACTTGTTTGGCCAAATCCATGAGTCAGCGTAGTTTGATATTTCCATTCGGCAACGCAAATAAAACCTTTTAAATGGTTTTGAAAACAAAATGCTCCGCTAGGGCATGACCGGGGCCAAGTGATGGACGTACACGGATCTTGACCCTGCCTCACAGAGACAGGTTCCGTCAGGAGGATGGCCAACTCCCTGTTGACGGGGTGGCCCTGTCTTGGGTTGACTCATGGATAGGGTCGGGTAAGGTAAAGGTCGTGGCCAGCCACCCTCTGCCGCGTTCCATGGAAGAGCGTACACGTGGCGCTAAGAGTCGGATGGTACGTGTGGCTAAAGTGTACCTCCCGCAGGGATAAATCTTTTCGAGAAGCCGTGTCCACGGTTAAGGACGACTTGGTGAATGCAAAGACCATAGATAACCTGAACGTGACGTAAAATATGTTGACAAAGCATGGAGTCTATGTTTGAAGGGTGCCTCCTCAGAGATGCCGAGAGGGGTGATCCTTGTAGCATGTGAGATGATGGGAATTAATGTTGGTGGTTTGAAAAGATGATGATTACAGTAGTGAGTTTCTCATCTGTTTTGAAAACCTTCTATGAGACGTGATATTCCTCCTCGATTTGGAAAATAAAGATTGCTTTACGCAAATCAAGCTTCATAAAACCCTTTATGAAACCAGCAGATATATAATAGGTTAACTAAGTCTTGTTGAGTACCTCCCATACTCAGATTTGCTTAATTTGGTTCAGGTGAAGTTTCCTCTCCAGTGGTGGTGTTTCCGACGTGGACATCGACGAGTAGTTTGGGGTTCCCAGGTAGCAGCCTGGAATCTATGGGCTGGGACGCCGCCTTATGTTGCGGCCTCTTAGGCCTTTTTGGTTCTTGTTGATTAGCAACATAATTTGCCTTTCGTTGTCTGATGTAATGTTGGGTCATGTGACCTCTGTTTGTAAAGCTACTCTAGTAACACCTGTTTAATACAACTTCCATGTCTAGAGTGCTGCTTTGATCGGTTGTTGGTTTCGAGCTCATTGTTATACAGTTTTGGCTATGCCTACATAGTTGTCGCAGTCGAGGGGTTGTGGAGCTGATGATCCATGTCCGAGCCTGCCTGCCGATGTGATTCGGCCTGGGGCGAGGTAACCTCAGTAACCCTCGATTGTTGTTGCATTTTCTGGACACATAGCATCTCTGTATAGATTTGGTCCCGTTCCTTCAGTTTCATACGATTCGTGGACGCTTTGATATGCATAGTTGGTTATGACTAGCATGGACACAAGAAGTAGTAGTACCGTGGTGATTTGGCCTGCGTGCCGATGAATCCGGTCTGCCTGCCATTGTTTGTTGCGGTCGGGGCTGGTAAGCCCTGAAGCCCTTGTGGGTTCCTGACTAGGAGCGCATAGCAGTATGTATACCTTTGGGTCCGGGGTCGTGACAAGTCATGGTAACAGAGCAGGACTGCCTGTAGGAAAACCTTACTGCTTGGTCGATGTTGAGTCTAGTGTTTGTGAAAACTATTTTGAAACTTCGAATGATTGTGAAAACCCTTCTTAGGATTCTTTTCACTCCTTATCTGGTATCGCTCTAACTCTGGGTCTCCTTACCTATTTTGATTTGAAAAGGTTCTAAAGATTCAAAACTTAGGTGCTTTTTTTTGGCAATGACGTTCTTTTACCCATGTTGACCTAGTGTTAAAAGTTTCTAGAGTCGTGTGTGTTCCATATTCCATTATCTCTCGTTAAACCTGGGAGATTTCCTTTCCATCATAATCTCTCATATCTATGTGGATTCCACATTATCATGTTCTAGAGTTTCAAATCCAGAATCTCGAGATTTCCTTTTCATCTCGAATGTATCCGTTATCCTCTGTTCAAATTCTTCTGGAGTTATGTTTGTCTTTTGAAAGATACCTTGTGATTGCTAATTGTAGTGTCCTTTGTGGCACTCATATAGTAGTTACTCTTTTCTATACGTTTCTAACCCTTGGACTTGAACCGAAGGTCCCAGAATGTGCTGAATTGCGGTGGGTTGGATCGTGTGGTTTCTTAACTATCCGATGCTCACGCTATCAGTACAGGATGCTGAACTTTAACCCAAGTCTCGTTCTGGTAACGCCGAGGAACATCTCCTACCTCAGGATGGCTAGGAAATTCTAACTCTCATAGCCATGGGTTTTCTTTGGAACCAAAAGGGGTCACAATAAGAGTGGTCATCCTGAAATCCATGTCTTTGTTCTGATTTCAGCTATACCAATCTTTTTGCATGGGTTTTACAAATGAGTATTACCCTGTGCAATCACCATGATCTCTGGATTTTCCGGAGCATGTTCTTAATCTTTAGTTGCTTTCCTACCTTTATCCATCGTGTGGAAACCAAGTTGCATATGCGTGATGAAGTCTTCCAATGCATTTGCTCTGGTGTTCCGTCAAAACATTCCAACTTGGGATGTCAGGAGAAACAAACTCCAGTACCTCGTTCATCTCTAGGACCAGGTCAAAGTTTTGTAATTCGTAGAGTAAAGAAGTTTTACAAGCTTCTATTCTGTTCTACCTCGAGTATCACACACTTTTAGTGTCAAGAGGTCGTGCCTAGTTTCATGGCCTTATAGATGAAGTGATGCTCTTACACCTCTTCACCTCCCCTTTCTCCATGATTGCAATGCTCAAGAATTTTGGGTATGCTTTGATGTGTGTATCAGATATTCCTAGCAATTCCTATTGCTTTGAAAAATCTAAGAAACATCTGTATCCTTATTAGCACTATTGGTCACCCGGACTCTACTTAAAGTTGACTGTGTTACCAAATCCGTTCATTCTGGTGCACCTTCTTGGTCAAAGAGTTAGGTTCACGCTGAAGCTCTCATGATCATATCGGTTGCTTTGAAAAGCAAAAATTCCTTCCAAACTCCGAGACATACCGGTGGTTTGTGATATTATGGTTGCCTTTCTAGAAGTATCACCAGGTTTTACTTGACTGTGGTGTCTAAACCAGGAGTAATTTGAACTACTCCTTTCTCCAAAAACTCTGCTGGATATCCTGGACTAGTTGGTTGAGCTTAAACAACATCTTGGAAAGTTGAAAGACAAAAGCTCCGCCTAACTCGATCCTCCGTGAAGGGATGTCTAGTTTCTTCTATGTTGAAGCATGATAGTACTCTTCAGTTGACATGCTATCATTCTAACCTTGGTTTGATTTGGGCTATCGTCAAATCAAGTCCAGGTTCAAGGACTATCTTGATGGTGTTTCACTCATGGTGTTTTGCCTGAGTACACCTTCATGTCCTTTAATCTGACCAATACTTTGCCTTGTTCATGTACCATATGAGTCCCTCTTCTTGGAGTAACTTGATAAGCGTGTTGTCGAGCCCAACGATGACATTACCATTTTCTCCAAGTTGCAAGAGGTTCATGTTGAACAATTGGCACTAATGTTCGAAACTTTTGAGAACCATCTTTGTGTCATCACGAAGTTGTGTTCTGGATGTTCGAAGTGGCTTACTCCAGTCCATGTGCTTATGGTGAAAGTTGTTGGCATGGATTCGAGTAAAGTTTTCTTGTTCCCTCGGGAATAATCCCAAGTTGGTCATGCATGTGTGGAGTATTCTTGATATGGTGGGTTGTTACCTCCATTTATCTGAAGAAGTTTGGATCCATACCAAGCCACTGACTGATTGTTCGTACAAGATAAGAAGTACACGAACTTCATTATCTTTGTAATCATCTCCCTAACAAGGACTCTGATGTGTTTCATTACAAGTAAACCATGTAGGTGAAACCGTCTTTCGCAAGTTGCTAATACACGAGTTCTGCAATCTCGCTCATCTTCTTGAGCTTAACATCATAGTCTGTATCTTGAGAATCTAGTAAATGATCTCGTTGATAACCGGTGCAAACTCTTTGATCACACATACGAGTCTGATTTATCAACCCACTAACCAGAGCTGAATCTCAAGCAGAAACGATGGTTGGTGTTTTCCTCAAGGGTTACGACTTAGGTCTTATCCAGAATCCGGCATGGTTGATGTTGTGGTTGACACAATTAGCCGGAAGGTCTAATGTTCTAATCCTTTGAATCAGAAAGAACATCCACTCTCCGTGAGAATTCTTGTGTGGCTTATTCTAGAAGTTTTTCCTCCTCGTTTTTCTTCCAAACCGAAGTTCAACTTTCACTTGATTACCTATAGAACGCTTGTCATAAGCGTGATATCGGTATCTAGAACATCCAGGAGAACTTAGAAGTTGTTTGTGCAATGTCTCTCAATAAATCCTCTAGCCCTCTCCTCTAGTGGAAAAAAGTTCATCTGGAGAACATCTCTTGGTGTTTTGTAACCGCCAATGATCAGTTTACCTTTTCAAGTTGTTTGTACTTGAAGCTTTGTTCATCTCACACATTGTGTGAATTTGTCAGTTACTTCAGCCATGGAGTCTTAACCATGTGGTAAACGTATTGCTACGGATAAACCACAATAGGAAAGAGATTCCCTATTTTCTTCCGGTGTTTCAATCCCTGTTGGTTACTCATCTTCATGGTGTCACCAAGAATCCCTCCTTAATTACGATGTTACAACATCCTTTGGTTACTCATCTTCTGCCGTGAAGTAACATCCCGATCCTTGACAAGGATTTCAAGAAAACTGTTATGGAATGGTTGAAAGTTCGGTTATGTTCCATGTCCACTCCGAAGAGTGAACATGATCTTGTATCAAATTCTCTCCAATGCACGATTATAGTGTTTTCTCGTGTTCTCCCTCGTCTACGGATATTATATTGTGATATTCAAGACCATCCTCTCCATCTTGGTATTCTGTTTGAAGAAACCTCGATGTCATAAGTTGACCAACCTTTCTCCTCCAAAAGGATTTAAAGTCTTGTAAAAAGCTCATATTCTAAATCCTTTCAAGAACTATCGTCCATAAACTTGAAACCTTCTCTTGTTTCCTCCATTACCTTGATGTGTTTCATGCACGATAACTCAACAGTTCTCTATGAACATTCCTGTCATGAGTTAGCCATGAGATACTCGATCTTTGTAAAGATCTATTCTTAAGAGTTTTCCCTCCCAACTAATGTGTAGCCGAGCAATACTTCAAGATGCTACGGATCAACCTCTTCGAAAAGAAGAACCGTAAGGTTCAAGAAGATTGTTCAAAACCGGTGTTCCTTCTTTCTTTCTCCTTCAGGAATCTCGGGACGAGATTCTTGTAAGGGGGGTAGATTTGCAACATCCCAATTCTGCTTATAAAGGGTTGGTGGTGTTGAGTTCATGGCATAACATGCATGTAAAATTTAAATCAAATTTGAATTTGAAATTAATAAGATTTGACCAAAAACTACTTAAAGTGGTCACTTAAAATATGAATTAAAAACATTTTCAAATTTGGCAAACCAAGATATGGTTTTGTTGGAAATTTTGTGAGGTTTCCAAAAAGTATTTTTGCCAATTTTTATGATTGCAAAAAGGCCCTCAAAACTTTATTTTTGGTTATGTTTTTAAAGAAAAAAAGACCATTCTGTGAATTCTTGGAGTTTTTGGGGGTTTTCAGAAAACCCTCCTTGTCTTCTTCCTCAGGCCAGTAGGAGGAGCTGCGTGTCGATGCTGCCGTCCTCGCGCGGCCACCTCCTGTGTGCTTCCCTCCTCGAGTGGATAGGGGCAAGGAGATGCCGTGAGGCTCCTCTCTCCCTTGACCTCACTTCCTCCTCTTGCTCGCTCTCTGTATCCCTCCCGAGAAGCCAAACCCTAGCTCGCCCCACGGCTGCCACCCTCTCCGGCCACCTCGGGCCAAATTAAACCCACCCCCGGAACGGTCGTGTCCTCCTCCACCTCCTCGTCGAATATCGCTTGCCGGGATGGCCTCATACGCCGGAATCGGGCTGTCTTCCTCGTGTACGGCCGCCGGCTTCCCGAGTCCGCCGCCGCCGACTCCAGCCTCCCCTCGCCATCCCGACCACTCCACTAGCTCCACCGCGCCGTGGTGAGCTTCCCCGTCACCTTTGCTCCCCCTCCCGTGCACCGTAGCTCGTTGCCGCCGTTGCCCGTACTCCACCGCCACGGATGCTCGCCGCCGGAGTTTTCCGGTGACCATACGGTCAACCGCCGCCACCCCTAGGTCCCTCTCGAACCACTCTATGTCGTGGTGCTTTCCGTTCTGCGATTTGCGCGCGAAATCATCAGAATTGCGAATCATCTGTGAAGAACAGAGTTTGGTGATGTCACCATTGCGTCACGACGACGTCACAAACCGTTTTTCTTTTTTGGAAATATTTAGAAACAGTAACTGACACGTGGACCCCTCTGTTTAAATAATTCCAGAAAATGATTATTTCTATTAAATTAATAACTTCTGTTTTATAATTCAGAAAAATAAAAGTGAGGTACCAAACTGTTCAGAAAATTATTCTCTATCCAAATATGCCATTTTCAATCATGTTTGAGAAAGTTGAAAATTATTTAATGTTGTTTAATTCATTTAAAATGGAGAAAATAAGTTTTTATTCAATAAAATCAGAAAATTAAAAGTTATATACCAAATTGCTCAAAATGACAAATGCAATCTATTTATGATGTTTTCAATCCCATTTGAGCTTTTAAAGTTGTACTCACTTTCATAATTGCCCGAAGTGCCCCTCCAGGGTCTATTTCAGTAAAATGCATAACTGACATATGAACCCTAGCAACCCATCGTACATGTTTAGGTCTTTGTTTCAGTGCATTAAATTGCTCGTGCATACATATTGTGCATTGCATCGATGCCATGTGTTGATTGTTGTTCTCCTTTTTGGTGTTGTTTCCCCCTCGGTAGAACGCGACTCCGAAGTGAAGGCCAACAACTCCAATGGTGAATACTTGATCTTAATCGACAAGTCAAGCACTTATTCCTAAAGCCTTTATCTGGTTTTCTTATAACCAACGCAAGCGTATCTTCTCATATATGTTTTCCAACATCATTTGATTCTCGTACTTTGCATTCGATTCCAAAGTATTTGATGTCAGTAGATATAGTTCACCTATATACTGCATTGCCTCAATATCCTGATCCACTGCTCCTAGCCGCTATAGATTTTCTTGTGCGCATCGCCAGAACCTCATGTCTGCTTTGCTTAGTCATACATGTTTGTTACCTCTGGTCCATCCGATTGATGAATCAGAGATGCGATAACCTAGTATGATATGATGACGTGGTGAGATGATCATTGTGTGGATAACTTGACTAAGGCTGGTATGAGAGGCCACTTGGGAAGTGGTTGTTCGTCCTATACTCGCCAACCCAAGGATTAAGGTCTCGAGCGGAAGCCAAGACTGAGCGTCCAACCACATGCGGGGTCTAAGTAACAGCGCTCGACCAACTAACTTGTTTGGCCAGATCCATGAGTCGCGTAGTTTGAGATTTCCATAAGGCAACGCAAATAAAACCTTTTAAACGGTTTTGAAAACAAAATTCTCCGCTAGGGCATGACCGGGGCCAAGTGATGGACGTACACGGATCTTGACCCTGCCTCACAGAGACATGTGTCGTCAGGAGGATGGCCAATTCCCTGTTGACAGGGTGGCCCTTTCTTGGGTTTACTCATGGATAGGGTCGGGTAAGGTAAAGGTCGTGGCCAACCACCCTCTGCCGCATTCCATGGAAGAGCGTACATGTGGCTCTAAGAGTCGGATGGTACGTGTGGGTAAAGTGTACCCCCTGCAGGGATAAATCTTTTCGAGAAGCCGTGTCCACAGTTAAGGACGACTTGGTGAATGCAAAGACCATAGATAACCTGAACGTGACGTAAAATATGTTGACAAAGCATGGAGTCTATGTTTGAAGGGTGCTTCCTTGGAGATGCCGAGAGGGGTGACCCTTGTAGCATGTGAGATGATGGGAATTGATGTTGGTGGTTTGAAAAGATGATGATTACAGTAGTGAGTTTCTCATCTGTTTTGAAAACCTTCTATGAGACGTGCTATTCCTCCTTGATTTGGAAAATAAAGATTGCTTTACGCAAATCAAGCTTTATAAAACCCTTTATGAAACCAGCAGATATATAATAGGTTAACTAAGTCTTGTTGAGTACCTCCCGTACTCAGGTTTGCTTAATTTTGGTTCAGGTGAAGTTTCCACCCCAGCGGTGGTGTTTCCGACGTGGACATCGACGAGTAGTTTGGGGTTCACAGGTAGCAGCCTGAAATCTATGGGCTGGGACGTCGCCTTATGTTGCGGCCTCTTAGGCCTTTTTGGTTCTTGTTGATTAGCAACATAATTTGCTTTCCATCGTCTGATGTAATGTTGGGTCATGTGACCTCTGTTTGTAAAGCTACTCTAGTAACACCTGTTTAATACAGCTTCCATGTCTAGAGTGCTGCTTTGATCGGTTGTTGGTTTCGAGCTCATTGTTATACAGTTTTGGCTATGCCTGCATAGTTGTCGCAGTCGAGGGGTTCTGGAGCCGATGATCCATGTCCGAGCCCGCCTGCCGATGTGATTCGGCCTGGGGCGAGGTAACCCAAGTAACCCTCGATTATTGTTGCACTTTTTGGACACATAGCATCTCTGTATAGCTTTGGTCCCGTTCCTTCAGTTTCATACGATTCGTGGACGCTTTGATATGCATAGTTGGTTATGACTAGCATGGACACAAGGAGTAGTAGTACCGTGGTGATCCGGCTTGCGTGCCGATGAATCCGGTCTGCTTGCCATTGTTTGTTGCGGCCGGGGCTGGTAACCCTGAAGCCCTTGTGGGTTTATGACTAGGAGCGCATAACAATATGTATACCTTTGGGTCCGGGGTCGTGACATCTGCCGCGTCGACTACACATCCGTCGCATCCACTACATCCGCCGCATCGAGTATATCTCCACCGCCTCGACTCCATCCGCCGTGTCGAGAATTCCTCCACCGCGTCGACTCCGTCCACCACGTCTACTCGACGACACGTGCTCTACATCGACTCCTTTTGTCTACACATATTCTCCTCAGAGAGTCGATGCATATCCTCCTTCGAGATTTGACTCCTGCCTCATTCCGCAGTCAATGTGTGACCTCCCACGGGAGTCGACACATGTCCTCCTCCGTGAGTCAACAGAAGAAAAACACACGGGGTTACCTTCAGAACAAGTTGAACCTATGCCTGACTCTGCGAGTCGAACATAGCCTCGGGGGCTACTCCCATCGGGAGCACTACCGTTGAACCGATAAATTGAAGAAGCGGCATTAGAAGATCTTTGAGTCTATGCCCGATTACAAATAATCACACATAGACTGGAGGCTACTCCCATCGGGAGCGTTGCCCACGCACCCGATGAACGCTGGTTACGCAAAGGATGATAGCTATGCGCGCACTCGGCGTACTACCGAGTCTGAAGCATCTGACATGCTGGCCGCACCTGAAGAGCTCTGTCAGATTTCTTCGTCCAACTCCTTATTGTGATAGTATAAACCGCATATTAACTCGGATGGAGAAGAGAAAAACATCAAACTTGTATGTCTCGACGAGACGCATACGACCTCGCGGGCCAATTAGCGAAATAAGAATATCTTAAAGAATTTTCGGGTCCATCTTCTTGTGTGGACTCGGAGCTGAGCGTTGCAGACGCATGTACAGTTCCTCGTGCGACTCCTCCACGTCCGCGTCAACTACACGACCTCCATGTCGACTCTGTCCGCCGTGTCGAGCACACCTCCACTGCATCGAATCTGCCTGCCTTGTCGACTACACGACCTCCGCGTCGACTCTGTTTGCTGTGTCAAGTACATCTCCACCGCGTCGACTTCGTCATGTGTAGTATCTGACACTTCTCACCACGTCCCATTGGGAGGAAGAGTGAGTGCTCAAAGCACCGTGACATCACGCAAACGTGAGCCAATGTGCTTATTTTCATCCGAGCCTTCAAACAAAAAGGCATTCACCACAATCATCACCGAAAACATTGCGACTCCGCTGCAAAAAAAGGCACTCGCCACAATCATCGCTGAAGACATCACGACTCTGATACTCTGCGTGGCACAAAATATCTCGACTTCCCGGGTCGTACAGCCCCAAAGGCATGCCTGGATGCCGCGTTTTACAGATGCGAAGGTAAGACCCAAGGATCCATCCTTTGGGCCCAGAAACAACACTCATGCTACATTCCCTGGTAATTTCCGTGCCCACCGCATGAAGAAAAATCCTGGCGGACGCGCTAGGTACTCATTCAAAGGTTAAGCTCGACTCGGTAAATACTCCGCAGCACGAGTCGCAGTTATCACCTATCCGTATTCGAGCCTAGAAACTCGTATTTGTGTAGGTGAGTGCAATTAATTGGTCCCGATACGTCGAGTGAACCAAGCGGCTGGCCCACATCCCTTTACAAACTGCAAAAAACAGCATATCTTCTGACTCCATATGCAATTCCTCATAACAGGATCCATACATCCTCACAATAGGATCCATACATCCTCATAACAGGATCCATACATCCTCAAGATCCATGAACTTCCGAGTCACGAGTCTCCAAAACATCTTCGACTCCATGACTTATTGGGTCTTCCAGACTCGATGACTTATCAGGTCCTCCGGACTCAATGACTTATCGGGTCTTCCAGACCTGACGATTATCGGGTCCTTCGGACTCGACAACTTATCGGTTGCTAAAGACCCGACAACTTATCGATTACTATTCAGAATTGAAGCTTGTCCTTGAGTCTCTAGCCGACTCAAACGAGTCGACTAGACACTCGGGGGCTAGTGACGTGGGGACACTCACCACGTCCCCTACTTAAACCTACCGGCTGCTACGCTACGAGGAGCCCACTCGAAGGCCCATCCGGGTCCAAGAAACCATAACCAATTTCTTGAAGAACAAGACAAGAACTCTTATACGTAGTCTACTAGGACTCAGTGTAAACCCCTCCTGGATACCTATATAAAGCCAGGGGAGGAGAGAAAAAGAACAAGCCACAACTAGACAAACAATCATATACTAGACAATACACGAGAGACACCTCGTACACATCACCACGACATCGCCATTGTAACACCTCCACTATTTGTCGAGTGTTTTGAGTTAGGTTCATGGTAGGGGTGCAATAAAGCCTGTTGATAGAGCCATGGGTGGAAACGCGGGAGAGTGTAAACAAGGACACGATTTACCCAGGTTTGGTACATCGCAATTAAGGCGGTGTTCCTAGTCCTGAAATCTCACTAAATCGGGGTTGAAGCCTGAAACATACAAAGTACAATGTGAGTAGGGTTTCACTAACTTGGCGAGGATGAACTTCCCGACGAGTTGGCTTCTAGCTAATCAAACTTGTCTCCTCTCTGTGTCAACAACTCCCGTACGGCTTTATATAGATAGCCAGACTAGGGCTTACAGGAAGGAAACCTTGAAGACTACAGAAAGTATTCCTATTATTGGAAAGTAAGGCATCTGGCTTCTTCTCCACGTCGGACCACGTATTGGACCGTGATTCGGGTTCTTCTAGAATCTGGCTTCCTGTGCGTCAACTTACTAGGCCGCTCAATGGACCTTGTTCCACTACCTGCGGGCCACCCTGATAATTCGGCCTTTGGCCGATGCCGGATATACCCCTAGTTGGCATATATCCGACAGTAGCCCCCAAGGAGAGTTAAGACTTCAATTTCACCATTCTTAGCTAGATTTCATACTTCCAGAAAAGTTGGCATCCAGTCTTGAATCTTCTTCTTGATACACATTTTTGATGCCAAACCCGGCTTTTCGGAATCCGACATTTCTTCCATGAATCTTCGCTTAGAAGGAACCTGTGACGTAAGCAAGGAAATCATGCTTACGTCACAGCCGCTTATCTTCAGTCAAAGACTGATAACGAATCTCTACCGGATTTGGCGCGAGAAACAAGGAGATAACATCATTACACCGGGCCCATCGCATCCCGGAATTTACTGCGAGACACGCGTCGATAATCCAACGTCTAATTTAGCAGTTGGGATAATCTCAACGGTAAAATGGTTATAAATAGCTCCTCAGTGCCTTTGTGCTCTTCTTCTTCCCATTCACGCGATTCACTCGAGAACACTCCCAGCTCTCACGCACTCCTGCTTCCAAGAGAGAGAGAGAGAAGGAAAACCTCTCTGGAGTTCTCAGATTCACCATTCTTCAGTAATTTGAACCATTCAGCGGCTCTTCCTTTCAACGATAAAGAAAATAATTTACTTTTAACTTGATCCATTGTAATACCTGCACACCTGAATAACTCGCATAATTCATGTAAAGAGCAAATTATCACCGGGATGGACAGTTCCATCACCGTAATAGGAGTTATCCATAACATGTCCAACAATTTTCATAGGTATTTTATAAGGATCTAATTCAACAGATGACGGGTTACCAACTACCCTAGAATTAACGGTAGAAGTACCCCTAAACAGAGAACCAAAAGTATTCTCCATAATGAAATAAAACAACAGACAGAAATAAAAACAACACTCGCAGTAAAAGTTTCTCTTATCAATTCCACTTACCAATTGCGCTTCACTTCCTGGCAACGGCGCCAGAAAATAGTCTTGATGACCCACAAGTATAGGGGGTGTATCGTAGTACTTTTGATAAATAAGAGTGTCGAACCCAACGAGGAGCAGAAGGTGTTGACAAGTAGGTTGGATAGAGGAGTCACTGTAAACACTAGCAAACGGGTTTTGGGAGGTTTTTGATATAGCAGATAAATAAAGTGCGAGTAAATAAATTGCAGTAAATAATATTGCAGCGAGTGGCCCAATCCTTTTGGGAGCAAAGGACAAGCCAGTTGTTCTACTTATGACTACCAAGCGTTCTCGAGGACACATGGAATTTCGTCAAGTGCTTTCCCTTTGTTACGGTTGATTAATATCCATTGGTTCGTCAAGTGTTGTGTGGGTGAACCTATGCTAATGCACCGCCCAACTAGGACTAATACATACTTGTGATTGTACCCCTCGTAAGCATCCGCAAATACAAGAAAGTAATTAAGATAAATCTAACCACAACCTTAAAACTCCGGGATTCTACGCTCCCTCGTGCATTGGTTTCCTAACGGGGTTTTAGGTTTCTGTCACTCCGGCAACCCCACAACCAGTAGCCAAATACACAATGCATCCTCCTAGGCCCATAAAGGTGAAGTATCATGTATTCGACGTTCACATGACACCACTAGAAGAATAGCACCATAACTTAAATACCAAACCACAAGATATTACTTCAATATAACTTCACTACTAACATCATGACTTCTCCCATGTACTCATGAACTAAACAAACTACTCACAAGACATCATATGGATCATAATCAGAGGTGATACAATGGGTAATAACAATCTGGTCATAAAGTGCTAACACTGATAAATCTCACAAGCATCAACTACTAACAAGTAATCCACACCGGGAGAGGGATCTAATGTAAAACAACGATAGTAGCCCCTAATTGTTACAGAGGGATGATGGTGGATGATGAGGGTGATGGTGCTGGTGGTGACGATGACGGTCTTGATGATGCTCGGAGTGATGACGGTGACGATGGCAATGATTTCCCCACTCCGGAGAGGAATTTCCTCGGCAGATTTATCCTTGCCCTAGAGCTTTTCTTTCTCGGGTGTTTTCCGCCCCGAGGCGGCGGCGGAATAATTCTTCGATGATGGTCTGAGGCTTAGGGTTTCTCGGGGTCAAGTACGCCAAAAGCATCGACCATAGGTGGGCCAGGGTGGCCAAACCACGTGGCGGCGCGGCCAGGGGCGCCACCCCATGGTGTGGGCCCCTGGTGGCCCCCCTCTGGCTTTCCTCGTGGCTGTCTCCCTCTTCTGGACTTCTAAAACATCTCCGGTTTCCCCCTCTTCTTCTGATCTTCTCCAATAGGGTATTGATACGTCTCCAACATATATATAATTTCTGATGCTCCATTATGATATTATGACAATTGCTACATGTTTTCTCCCTTCTTTATAGCATTTTTACACGTTTTCCGGGACTAACCTATTAACAAGATGCCAAGTGCCAGTTCCATGTTTTCTACTGTTTTTTATTTCAGAAAAGTTGTTTTGGAAATATTCTCGAAATTGGGCCCCACAAATCCTGAAGTTCCTATTTTCCCCGGAAGCATCCAGAAGACCGAAGAGGAGTCGAAGACGGGCACCAGGGGGCCCACACCATGGGGTGGCGCCCCCTGGCCGCTCCAGGGGGTGGTGTGGGGCCCCCAGGGCTTCCACCGCCTTTGCCCTTTCGCCTATATATTCCCCTCCGATGGAAAACCCTAATCACCTGATCAAATATCCCCGAAAAGTTCCGCAGTCGCCGTCGTAGTCAACCCTAGATCAGGGGGGTTCTGAAGCTCTCTCCCGGCATGTAACATCGCAAGTATGAAAAACACCATTACAATGCTTGCTTCTTGTTTAAATTAAGTTTGCATCATTTTCCATCATGAGCATTGCATTTGTTTTCACTTGTTTTCCAATTGAATTTCAAACAAAAATTCAAATCCTTGTTTCATACTTGTTCTGTTACAATTTTTCAAATGAAACTTTCAAATCAAACCATTTATTTGGTTCCAATAAACTTGAAATTCCAAACTATTAACTTGCTTAAATTTTCAATAATTCAATTATGGCACATTTCACTCAAATCCATTTAAATTACAAACAGCAACAAAATTTAATTTTTTTGAAAAATAAAAGTTTGCACAACTGGGCTTTTGTAATAAATAACTTATAAAATTTATCACCAACAATTTTCAACCCCAAAACCCTATTTGAATTTTAAATAGCAATTTCAAATCATTTGGCAATTTCAAAATTTTGAAAATAAGTACACGTACTTTTGAATCTTGCTGTTTTGTAAATCAATAAAAATTATTATTAAAATAAAAATCCTAAAAATCCTATTCTATTTTACCTCTTTTCCTTTCCTACAACAAAAAGCAAACATAAAAAAATAGAAAGAGAAAACAAAAAAAGGGGGGAGGGCAGGCCAGCCAAGTGGGCTGAGCCCACCTCAGCCCCAAGGCCCAGACGCCCCCCACGACGTTGTCGTCTTCCTCCTCTGTACGGAGACAGAGGAGGGGAGGCTTCCCCACCTGCAAGCTTTCCTGCTACCCCCTCCTCCTACTTAACTCCCCGAGACCCCAAACCCTAGCCCTCTCTCCCTTCTTCCTCCTCCCTCGCGCTGCCATTCCCCTGTTCCTCCTTCTTTTCCCTGCCTCCTCTCTGAAGTTTTCTCTGAACCCCAAGCACACCTCCATGGCCGGTTCTTAGAGCTCCCCTCGCCGCCGTTCTACCCACCGTCGAGGCTTACTCTTCGCGGGAACGGATACCCCTCGCCGTCCTCTTCCGATTCGCCTCCAGGGAGGAGCCCGAGGCGCACGGGATCGCTGCCGTCGAGTCGCCTGTCGCCGCCGACTGCTCCGCCCGTCAGTACCTCCTCGTCTGCCTGCTTCCGCTCGCCGAGCCCGCGGTGAGCCACCCCCCTGTCCGCTCTCTCTCCTTCCCCTCTGCTCCACGGGCGAGCGCGCGCCCACGCCCGCGCGCGCAGCAGCCCTCGCACGCCGGCAGCCGCGGTCGCCGTCCGTCGTTCCTCATCGTCCTCGATTCAGTTAACTGAAACGAATTTCAGTTTCGTCAGTACACGGCGGAAACCTCACCTAAAAAACATGCGCACTCTGTATCCATCACAAACCGATTAGCAGCCCAGTGGCTTGAGCCCGCGCGCGCACCAGGAGATCCCGGGATCGAATCCTCCCCCGCGCGATAAAAACCCACTTTTTTCTATCTTTTTTTCCAGATCCAGATCCAATCCCGTTTCGCACTCAGGTCCTTGTGGTTCACAGATCAGTCCCTGTTAATATTTTCCTAGTCCCTGTAATTTAATAAAATTGGCAGATTATCAAATAAACTTTGTAATTTAATAACTTTTGCTTGGAAACTCAAATTGCAAAACTTTCAACATGAAAACCACTCCATTTTAAATGCTCTACCACATTATCAACTTTATTTCTGTTCTTGAATAATTGAAAATGCTGAAAACATTTATTACTTGTTAAATGCTTTAAATATTGCAAAATTCATAACTTGGGCATAAAAATTCCAAATTCAACAAATAAAATATGTTTTCTATACCAAATTAAATTCTCTACATGTTTAAACCATTTGCATACTGTTTTGAACCTTTCAAATGGTTTCAAAAATTCAAATTCAAACCACTCTTTCAAATTTGGTCAAATTCATAACTAATTCAAATTTAATTCAAATGGCACATGCAAAATATGTTTTCCATGCCAAATTGAACAAGCTTTCCAAATATAAACTTTGTTTCCTGTTTTGAATAATTAAAATTGGTTCAATAATTTAAATCTTGTTTAAATCATTTAAAATTGCTAAATTAATAACTTGGTCAAACTAAATTCTTTTTGAACATATAAAATATGTTTTCCATTCCATTTTTCATGAACTTTGCAAATATCAACTTTGTGTTCTGTTTCAAATAAATTAAATTGCTGAAAACGACTGTTTCTTAATTAATGCATTTAAAATTGTCAAATTAATAACTTGCTCATTTTAAATCCATTTTCAACAAACGAAATATGTATTCCATCTAAAATTTGGTGTTCTTTCCAAATATGAATTTTTTTATCTGTTTTGAACAATTAAAATGGGTGAAAACAATGAGGGTTTGTGTAACTCATTTAAGAAGCCAAATTTCATAACTTAATAAATAAATTTCCAAACTTGGTAAACAACATATCAAATTGAAGCTATTGTTGTTTTCTTATTGTTTTCATCATCGATGCATCATTCTAATCACTTTCACATGATGGTTATTTGTAGATCACTTAATTCAACTTTAATTCTTGGGCCTTTCTATATGCAACCCAAATTGCATATGGGCCCAATTAAATATGTTTACCATGTCAACTAGCTCATCATTGATGCATCAATTAAATTGTCATGCATCATCCCATGTTTGTGCATTATGCCATGTTATTGATTGTTCGTCTCTCTTCGTTGTTTGTTTGCTTCTTCCCGAATAGACGACGACGTTGAGACAGACGAGGGTTACGACGCTACTTCAGAGGAGTTAGCCCAGTACCAGGCTACTGAGTTTGCAGGCAAGTATTCACTCACCTGAACCATTGTGTCCTTTCCACACTGGATACCGATACTTTCCGTTGTCTAATCTGCTAGCCATAAGATTCGTTGCTTGTGTTCCGATCCTATCACATGTTATCCTATAACACTGATATAGCCTATCCTCCACACCTATAACCCCGTTGCTTGTTGCCTGTGTCTTACTAGCATGCTTAGGGTTGTTTATGCTCGAGTATGATGTCCGTTATTTCTGTTACCATATTTATTATGTTCTGGGGGCTCGATGTTTAAATAACAACCTGTTAATGTTTGAGGTAATGTTAATTTGATGATAAGGCACCAGCAGGAGGCCGGGTATGGTTTTGAGGCTGCTAGTGCCGAACTCAGGAAAAGTTCTTGTCCTCTGGATCCATGTTGAGCGCGCTAACCGCATGTGGGAAGCGTGTATGGGCGCCCCCCGCAACTCTGATTCGATTCGCATCTCGTCCAAATCGCCACACTTAGTTCGGGCTTTCCATTTGATGCACGCATATGCAGGTACGAACCCTCGGCGCCAGGGTGGAACTTTTGTAGTCGGCATTTAGGGCGGCGTGGTCTTCCAGTGCTATGAGGGTCCCCCTTTTCTTCGTGGGGGCTCGATTAGCCGCGCACGCACAGTACGTGGTTCTTTGGGCTTGATGCGAAGAAGAGTTGGGTTGTGTTGAGTGCCTCGCTTGGTGGGTTTGATCCCCGTCTGGCGGGATATTCTTACGTGTACGGCCAAATTGGTGCACCCCTGCAGGGTTAAATCTTCTCGAGAAGCCGTGTTGTCCGCGGTTATGGATGACTTGGTGATAGGGCTGGCTAACAAGGATTAGACAACTTACACCTAATTAATAATAATTGGACTAGCAATAGGCTTATTGACACAATAACTTGAACCTTCATTAATCCAACTGTGTGGGTTATCCTCGGAACGCTTCTTTGGATAAGGGGCGAGATCCAGGATGGGTTTGTTTGAGGTTAGTGGTAGTTGGTTCCGATACGCTATCTTATCCCCTCCTTGTAGCCGGATGTTGTAGCGTGTCTCTGTAGCTGGTTAGAGCAGCCCGCTGCCGCACCTTTGTATCACCTATCTTCCGTTGAACCCAAGGCATCTGTACTTGGTGTTGCCGGGTACACTTTGGTATCTTGTGCGTCTTGCTTGCCAGTACTCGTCCGTACTGACCCCTTTGGGGCTGCGTGTTCTGCAGACTACGTTTCCGAGGATCCCCATGGTGGCTACTACGTGGAGTATGACGAGGCTGTTGACGAGTAGATAGCGGACCCGGGCAGGATCCGAGACTTCGTGGATGGGCTCCGTTCTTCGTTTCCGGCCTCTTAGGCCTATTTGGATCTTGTCTGTACTCAGACACTTTGGATGCTTCCGCTGTGATGTAATGATGACTTGTTGGGACATGTGTCCTCTGCATGACTGTATTTGCTATCTCTTCTCTAGTGAGAGCTATTTGCACTTATTTCTATTTCTTTGTGTCTTAGAGATTTGTTGTGATATCACTTGTTCAAATGCCGTTGACGTACCATGTGTGTATGTTATGAAGTACGTCAATGGAAGTATTCGGATTTCTATGGGATGGTTTGCGCAGACGATGAATAGTAGAGGTTGGTTGTCACACGTATACGTGTTGGCCTACTCGTAAGAGGTGCGGGTGCAGGTAGGCCCCGTAATCCAATCATCTACTGTTTAGCGGGCTGTGAGTATCCTCTAGAAGTTCGGGTGCGACAAATGGTATCAGAGCCTGTCTGCCTGTAGGATCCCTTTTACTGGTCGCAGTTGAGTCTAGAAACTATTTTGTAGCTATATAGGAAAAATGAAACGTGAGAGTAGGAATTCTGTTCTTTTATTTCTTTCACCACCCACCCTCCCTTTTTCTCTTCTCATCTAAACTTTCAAGTTAGGATTTCTCGTATCCTGGTTTCTCTAGGATGATTATATCAACTAGACCATAGGAATGGAGGTGGTGGTGACATGATTTATCATGTTGCCTACTCACGATTGAGAACGGAGGCACATAAGCCCCGGAAGCAGATCCTCTATTCCTTGAGCAGTAGATATTGATCCTTTAGAAGCTCGGATGGGTTTTCCGTAGTATCTCAGGAGTGTTTGGTCTCGTGTTTCCCAAATGTTGCTTCGATATCCTGTTCTTCTCAAGATCCTTTCGTCCGTTGGAACCTTGTTGTTGCTTGCCACTTCAGTTTTTCTACCGGCGTCTAATCAAAGCTTCCCCGATCATCTGCAGATGGATCTCAGGTTCTACCCACAGGTGGTTCGTATGACTCGTTGCGAGAGAACTGCCGGTTATCCGGAGATGCTGAGAGACATGGTCACTTTTCTGGGGTTCCGTTGGGCACCAGAGTACCAGGTCTACGAGCAGCAGCGAGAGTTTGAGCAGACCTACTACCAGGCTATCGTCTACATTCTGTCAGATGATGGCATGAGCGTAGTCCACCGCTACGAGGCAGTGGGTTCCACAGTGGATATGGCTGTGCAGCAGGCAGCTTATGTGAGCCTCACCGTCCTTCGTGCTGACTACTGGGGATTTGACGATTCTATCTATCGCCACATCCCCCGTGGTTACATCACTTCGGAGGGAGCTCACTTCACTCTCTACGACAACTTGGATGTTTACGAGCATGATAACTCCAGGCTGCACACCACCGCTCAGTTTGTGAGACACAGTGACGCAGTTGCCCGCACACTATCTCAGGAGTTGGCTTCAGTCAGAGAGCAGCTTTACCTTGCTTTGACTCGTCTGGCGACTTACACCACAGACTTTGTTGGAGACGAGCGCTTTGCACGTTTCGATCAGCCAGTTGGACGTCGTCTGCCAGAGGCTGGAGGTTACGAGCCGATCAGAGGTCCACTCCTTAACCTTGGTGCTGGTTACATTGGGATTCCACGTTTTGGAGCACAGGGAGTCGACGCTATGTACTTCACCATGCCTAGAGTCGGTCTCAGACCACGTCAGATCTACGTGGATCGTCGTTCCACCTACTTTCGTGGGCGTGCTCCTCACCGTACCTCTCGCCGTACTCCTAGCCGCTGTCCTGCATGATGAGCATGGGAGTACCGATGTATCCATTCTTAGCTATGTTTAGTTATCCTTTGGCATTCGAACCATTTATGGTGTGTTGGATATTCTGATGTATTTGAACATGTGATGGTGAACCTTGTGGTTGTCTATTCATGCGTCGGAATAATCTCTCTTTCGGTTGCCAAGTCTATCCTTTTCTATTGTTGTGCTAAAATGCATTTCCATTCAGGATGCCGCCAACAAAGAACAACACGCCTGAGCCACCGCCAATCGCGGAGCTGTTGACTCAGATGACCCAAGTCATGACGCAGATGGCCCAGTTCCAGGCTAATCATCACATCAACCAGACAGCTCCACGGGTCAGCATCAAGGAGTTTCTCAGTCTGGGCCCAAGAGCTTTCGTGGCCACACGCGAGCCTCTGGACGCTGATGACTGGATCCGTGAGATAGCCAAGGCTCTAGAGATTGCACACGTAGCTGAAGAAGACAAGGTCAAGTATGCCTCCTATCTGCTGAAGGGTCAGGCAGCTACTTGGTGGGAAAACTTCCAGGCCATGAGAACTGGGATGCCAGTCACGTGGGATTGTTTCAAGGAAGCCTTCCTGAAGCACCACATTCCAGATGGTCTCATGGAAAGGATGCGTGAAGAGTTTTGCTCTCTCAAGAAGGGCAAGTTGGACGTCATCGGGTATCAGAGTGAGTTCAATCGCCTCGCTTGATACGCTGGAGATGAGGTGTCCACTGAAGCTAAGAAGATGGCAAGGTTCCGCAGAGGTTTTAACCCGGAACTCAAGTATGCCCTCACCAATATCAAGGCCAACAGCTTCGAGGATCTCGTTAACACCGCGCTCAATGAAGAAAATGGGCGCAAGGCGTTCGAGGAGTCTCGCAAGCACTCGCGTGAGGGTGGTTCCTCCTCCAACATGACCACCCCTCCGCAGAAGCGCCGCATCTGGGTACCAAATGGTGCTGTCACTCGGGCTCCATACGCCCAAACTTCTCCAGGCTTCGCTCCCCGCCCACCCAACCCTGCTCAGATGCATGATCAAAGGGCTTCGATGGGGCAGCCAAGGCCAGGGCCTCCTCGTGTCGTCACATGCTACAAGTGCAAGCAGACGGGGCACTACGCCGACAAGTGCACGCAGAGGCAGCTACCTCCACCACCACCTCGTCCTAACACAAACCAGGCAATGGTGCGCGCTCCCCCGCCTAAGGCCTTCAACTCCAACAACAGGCCTGTCGGGAGGACCGCAAGGGTGAATCATGTCAAGATCGACAAAGCTGAGGAAGCTCCTGACGTCGTTCTCGGTACATTTCCCGTAAACTCTAATCCAGCTAAAGTGTTGTTTGATACCGGAGCATCACATTCTTTAGTGTCAAAGATCTTTGCGACAGCAATTAAACTCCCTTTTGTTGGTTTGGGTTCCCCGCTAGTGGTCAACTCCCCTGGAGCAACTATGCAAACGTCCAAGATCAGTCACAAAAATCAAATTCTAATTGGAGGCCACATATTCCTTGCTTCTCTCATACTGCTTGGCAATTCTGACATTGATGTCATTCTTGGTATGGATTGGCTGAAGGCCAATAAAGCAAGAATTGACTGTGCTCAAAAGTCAATAACTCTGTCCCACCCTTCTGGCCAGATAATCTATTCTCCACATGAATCAAGTTCCATTCAGCTATGCACCCTCAATGCAAAACCTCTACCTTCACTTGAAAATGTTCCGGTGGTTTGCGACTTCCCTGACGTCTTTCCAGAAGAGTTACCAGGAATGCCTCCGGACAGAGCTGTCGAGTTCGTGATCGAACTTGAACCAGGTACTGCTCCGATCTCTAAGCATCCCTACAAGATAGGAACTCCCGAGCTGAAGTTGTTGAAGGAACAAATTGATATGTACATGGAAAAAGGTTACATTCAACCTAGTTCCTTAGCTTGGGTTTGCCCAACTCTGTTCGTTGCGAAGAAGGATCACACAAAGAGACTCGTTGTTGACTATCGTCCTCTTAACGAGAAAACCATCAAAAACAAGTATCCAATTCCTCGTATCGATGATCTTTTTGATCAACTTGCTGGAGCCTCAATATTCTCCAAGTTGGACTTGAGAATGGGTTACCATCAAATAAAGATCAGAAAAGAGGATATTCCAAAGACAGCCTTCACCACTCGCTACGGTCTATATGAATTCACCGTCATGTCGTTTGGTCTCACCAATGCACCGGCGACATTCTCTCGACTCATGAATTCTGTCTTCCATGAATACCTCGACAAGTTCGTTGTGGTATATCTTGATGACATTCTTATCTACTCAAAATCCGAGGAAGAGCATGAAGAACATATTCGTCTCACTCTCATGAAGCTTCGCGAGCATCGTCTCTATGCCAAGTTCTCCAAATGTGAGTTCTGGATTTCAGAAGTTGCTTACCTTGGTCATGTCATCTCTGCCAAGGGCATAGCCATTGATCCAGAAAAGGTTAAAGCAATTGTTGATTGGAAACCTCCAAAGACGGTGAAGCAAGTAAGAAGTTTTCTTGGCTTGGCTAGCTATTGCCGTCGCTTCGTCCAAAACTTCTCCAAGATTGCCAAACCTCTCACTGACCTCACAAAGAAGGACAAGAAGTTCGTCTGGTCTCCACAATGTGATGAAAGTTTCAATCTCCTGAAGACTAAACTCACTTCTACACCAGTTCTGGTTGGCCCAGATCCTTCCAAACCTTTCCAAATATTCTGTGATGCTTCTCTCCAAGGTCTAGGTGCAGTTCTTATGCAAGAACGTCAAGTTGTGGCTTATGCTTCACGTCAGTTGAACACACATGAGCTCAATTATCCCACTCATGACCTTGAACTTGCAGCAGTTGTGTTTGCCCTCAAGAAATGGAGACAATACTTGTTGGGTAATCGCACTGAAATCTTTTCCGATCATAACAGTCTGAAGTACATCTTCACTCAACCAGATCTAAACCTCAGACAAAGGAGATGGATTGAAAAGATCAAAGACTTTGATCTTACCATTTCTTACACTCCAGGCAAGGCTAATGTTATGGACGATGCTCTCAGTCGCAAGTCGTATTGCAATAATCTCATGATCATGGAAAGCCAACCTCCTCTTCATGAAGAATTCCAAAAGCTGAATCTTGGTCTTGTTCCTCAAGGCTATCTTGCAAACTTGACAGCCAGTCCAACTCTCGAGGACAAGATTCGTTCTGAACAACTTCGTGATGCTGAGATCAAGAAGATTGTAGAACACATCAAAGCAGGCAATAAGAAATTTGAGTGCTTCTCAATTGATGACAAGGGAACGGTGTTCTTCGAAGGACGCATTGCAGTTCCTCAAATTCAAAGTCTCAAAGATGTCATTCTCAAGGAGGCTCATGAAACTCCTCTCTCCATACACCTTGGAAGTACAAAGATGTACCAGGATCTCAAGACACTGTATTGGTGGCCTAGCATGAAACGTGAAATTGCTCAATACGTTTCTGAATGCGATGTTTGTCAACGTGTCCAGGCAGTTCATCAGAAAACAGCCGGTCTTCTCCAACCTCTGAAAATCCCTGAGTGGAAGTGGGACATGATTGAAATGGACTTCGTCACTGGTTTTCCAAAGTCCAAGAGGGGCAACGATGCAATCTTCGTTGTCATTGATCGACTCACTAAAGTAGCTCACTTCTTTCCTGTCAAAGAGACAATCTCAGCTAGTCAGTTAGCAGAGCTCTACATAGCAAAGATTGTTCCTCTTCATGGTGTTCCATTGGAAATAAGCTCAGACCGTGGAAGCATCTTCACTTCTCATTTCTGGAAAAGCTTTCAAGAAGCATTGGGCACCAAGCTTCTGTTCAGCACAGCTTATCACCCTCAGTCTCAAGGGCAAGTCGAAAGAGTCAATCAGATTCTCGAGGATATGCTCAGAGCATGTGGTCTCTCTTTTGGCATGAAATGGGAGGAATGTCTTCCATATGCTGAATTCTCCTACAACAACAGCTTCCAGGCAAGCCTAGGCATGGCACCATTTGAGGCTCTCTATGGCCGCAGATGCAGGAGTCCAATCAATTGGTCTGGAGCTGGTGAACATTCACTCTTAGGCCCTGACATTGTTAACGAGGCCGAAGAGAAAGTTCGCATCATTCGTGACAATCTCAAGATTGCTCAGTATCGTCACAAAAGCTACTATGACAGCAAGCACAGGGACATGGTCTATGCAGCTGGAGACAAAGTGTGACGACCCAGCACACCACTGCATGTGTAGTGCGCAAGTCAGTGACATAATACTCACAGAAGGACTTATCTGTAAATATTACATCTCTCAGAGTGGTATAACAGAAACACAGCGGGACCAGGCAAAAGCTATAGGATACAAACCTCATTACAAAATCTTGGGAATCTCCTTGATGAATCAAGAAAATCTCCTGCAAAAGAAACATCAGAAGAAGCAATTCGAAGCTCCAAGCCGGAGAAGAACTCTAGCTCAGAACTAATCCACTACGGCTGATGTCAGCCCTAAAATATGGCTTGTAATTGCTAAGTCCAAGAATGGTCTCTACCTACACCTTGATAGCTTCTCCTCCACCAGCGTTGTTGATGACGATACCTTACCGACTAAGTAGTATAAGACTCCACCTAGCTTCAGGAGGTAAAAATGGCTTCACGATGACGACTTCCATAGGCTTCAACTCTAAGCAGGGGGTCAAACGGGATAGAATGAGTAACGAGCGTTACTCAGCAAGTTCATGATATATAGTGGGTGGTTGATGCACTAACTACAGCTTTAGACCTGAAAGATTCATAAGCTAATGCAAGGTTTTGTAAAACTTTCTTCAAGAGGTTGCTTTTAATTCTGAAAACTATGCCCGCCAGACCATCACAGGGCTAGAACTTCATGGAGTTGCCTTTCCTGTAGCGTTCGCAGTTCCTTCCCGGAACAGGGGGTAACATGCCACATCCTTTTACACTCTGCAGAGGTGCGTTACTTTACCCATGGACGACCAAGACCATGTTGCACAACCAGGCTCGAGATCCTGTCCACTCCCACTCAGGTGTGGGGCCTGGTAGTTGGTCCAAGCCAAACCGTGCTTCTCCGCACAACGCATGCCCACCCATTTCTGCCAGCAGGTTGAACGCCTGATTCCACCCCTCACGATGGAGATCTACGCGCCCCTGGCAGACACTCATAGACCCCAGAGCCACGTGGGACGTAAGGGCTCCCACCCATGTGCATGTAGTCCCGCAAGACCTACAGCGTACGTCTCTGTTAGTCCGTTGACATGCGAACGAGAGAAGTATCACGGCTGACTTACTCCCCCCCATAGAAGACCCATGGTTAACGCGGTATTTACGGCGCACCGAGTTCTGACGGCATTTGTGATTAGTTCCTAGGTAATACGTTCCCGTGCAGATGGAACCTTCCTTTGACCTATTCATCTTACCATGGTTCCATCCGCCCACCAAACAGAACACTACCACTCGGGTAGTCATTCAATTAGTCATATTATTATAAAAATAGGATCATGCATTCTTTTGAGATTAGGTGTTAAGACGATAGGGTTTTCACAATTAGTTTGTTATGAAGTACTGCAAAGGATATGAGCAAGTGATGAACTTGCCTGAGATTTGAAGTAACCATAATAATAATCCAGGTCTTCGGGGTTCGAGGGTCGCGAAGAGAAATCCAAATATCTGAAAGATAGCAAAGTAGTCCCGGTAAGGACTACAGAAAACATGGCAACATGATATATGCATAGTAATGAGATGCATCGCGAAATCCCCTGGAAAATACCCCAGCTTACAAGTGTAAGCCACGTTTGAAATGATAACGTATTCACACAATTGATAGGTGACTTAGGGTTGTTTCATTATTTGTGGTGATGTTGTTATTTCTTTTAGGCTTAAGTGTGTTTCACTTTTATTGAGCAAACACTTGTTATCATGTTTAAGTAGAAGTGTTATAATATGGTTAGGCAACAAGACAATAGCACATGGTAAACAATTATTGAAAAGTAACAAACATGTTTAGTTTTATTTTCCAAAAGTGTAGAGCTGATGACAAGGAGTTAAATTGAAAATGGTGAACTAGTATAACTAACTCTATCATCAAAATATTTGCTAATGATTTGTGATGGGAGATTTTAGTAGGTGTGAAAACCTGAGGTTTTTATCAAATAAGGAAAATAATGATGGGGTAGTCATCTATTGTTTTTAATAGATTTTCAGTATAATTATAGAAGAAAATTTAGAAGTTAATTAAAATGTTTTACAATTAACATATTTGAGTTGGAAATGATTTTCTCTTTAATTTGATATATCATTCAATGTTTTCTGAAAACATTTGAATAAATTATTAATTTATTAATTTTAAATTAATTAAGTGACTAAGCAAAATATTGCACACATGAAATATTTGTCAAATGACTTTGTAAACATCATAGATGAGTTGTATATGTCATTTGGAGCATTTTGGTATATAACTTATATTTTTCTGATTTTATGAATTATTTCCTATTTTTCACAATTTTAAATGATTTAATTTAATTAAAGAAAATATTAATTTTTAAACTTTATTAAATATTTTTGAAAAGTTGATAAACATTTAGATTATATTTTTCTAAGCATTTAGATATTTTATTTGTATTTTTCTGATAAATGAATTAAAAGTTATTGATTTAATAAGATTTAGGATTTTTCTGCCTATTTTAAATTGACAGGTGGGTCCCACCTGTCTGTTTTGTTTTCTAATTAAAAATAAAGAAAATGAAAAATAAAAATGTACTGGCGTCAGGCTGACGTCATCTCTGCATCATCAGTGGACGGAATCCTCACTGGTTGCTCTCGATCCGACGATATGCTTCAAATTGGTTCGATTACTCACCCGCATGAGCTAGAGGTAATCCCAGTGAGTCTGTGGTTGGTTTCGGTCTGACCAAATGGTCACCGGAACGGTGCCGGCGAGCACGGACACCGCGGCGACCGGCGGTGCTCGGCGATTGACCAATTCCATGCATGAACCTCGAAATCGAATGCAGCCAGAGGTGTAGCAGCTCACCAGGAGCACGAATATGTGGTCGATGGCGTGTGGCTTGCTCCCAATCGACGGCGGCGTGATGAATTCCCCGGCGGCCGTTGGGGATGCCGATGAAATCCGGTGGCTTCACTGCGTCCCGGCAAGCGGTACTCAGCAGGGAGGTAGAGGAGATCACGGCGGTTCTAATGGTGGTCTCCATTCATCCCGAGGTTGCCGGAGTCGACGGCGGCGTGCGGTGGCCGTATGGTTTAGGGTTAGGGTTTTCCGGTCGGGTGCAGTACAGAGAGGTAGAGAGAGCAGGCGAGGGAGAGAGGAAGTGAGGCACGGCCTCTCGGCCTGGGGTCTTATCCTCTTGCGAAGCGGCAAGCAGGACGTGGCCTGGCCGAGTCGACGGCGGCGGCACGCCTCTGGCCTTCTGGCCAGAGGTTGAAGAAAGAAAAAGGAAATCCACATTTCGATAACCCCATACAAATTCTGGAAATTACAAACAGGTCCTTCTGTTAATGAAAACTGAGAAGAAACCCCTGTTTTCAGGGCCTATTTGCAAACATAAAAATTAATAAAAATCATATTTGGAAACTTTATCAAATTTACAATCTCACCATGTTGTCCTTTTTCAATTTTGAACAATATTTAAATTTTATACTTAGGGTGCTAGATTAAGTGGTTTTGTGGTTTTCTCTTCTTTTAATTCATTTAATGGACCTAAAATTATGCCAAGGCATATTTAATGGAAGTACACACTCCCATCTTGTGGATACCAAGGTGGTGTATCATAATTGGACAATTTTAAGTATATTCCCTTATAGAAAATAGTTTGGTAAAATTACTTGGTACTGGTTCTGTGCACTGTTATGGAAATATTTTAATATGGAATTTTATTCCATGTCACATCACATGATTTTAATAGTTGAAGATAGTTGTTCTCTACTTATGAGTCTTTTTTATTTCCTAATTGAAACTTCTATCAAGTTTTGTGGACATTTTACTTAGGTGTGTGTATTCTATGTTTGCTGTTTTTAGTACTTGATAAAATGGAAAACATGTGTGGTTGTAAAACCTTATTTGTCTGTTTTCCACATAGGTTCCACTATGGATATTATCCTTTGTTGATTTAATAACATGTAATAAATTGTATGATTATGTATGAATGGATTTTTGGTTATTATACATTGGTCTTATGGATGAGATTGGTCTGGAAAACAAGGTGTTAAACCTGTGTCCATTAACCTCCCCATATCATAAGACATGTGGATGCAATGGTTGGTTATCATTTTATACTTGATAATTATTTCCATTAAATATATCATTATGAGTTCCTCATCTCAGATGAGCTTGTCAAGGAATAGAAATTATTGGTTCTCTAGTATATCCTAATGACTCACTGGCTAATTTCTTATGATCTCATGCTGAGGCAGGGTTGCTCCTGGTGGTCTTCTGTTGCTTGATGTTCTACTCTTTAGTTGCCACTAGTCTTCTGTTATCACCTTTGTCCATTGCAGTTAGGTTCATCTCTTGGTTTCCAACTTCAGTTATCTCACCCTTGTGGTGAAAACATCCAATTACTCCAAACAAAGATGTTACTTAGATGATAATAAAAGAATATGAGTTTATTTTATGACATCAAGTTGCCATGTGCATATAAGAAGAATTTGTTAACAAGGTAGCTAGTCTTGCCTCCAAATTACTACTCATATACATTAGGCTGAGATGTACCAGATTGTTCAATCTTATGTTGGTTTGTGTACGACATTCAATTGTTTGAGTATACAAAAGTGATCTGTTAACAAGGTAGCTAGTCTTGTTATCAAACTACTTCTATATAACACTAACATTGGAGTATCACACTATTTCCAGAGAGTTAATAAGATCATATCAAGATATAAGAGTTTCCAAGTACTCTTATAGAAAATTAGGGTAGCACTTCAAACACACTCTAAATAATCTTCTTGGAGGTCTTCATGTGGTAGTTCCTCCTGTCTTGTGGTTTCTTCTCTTGCAGAATATCTTGGAGAGGATTGGGGAACAAGACAATCTAAACAGAGTAGAAAGATCTTGATTTAAGAGTTAGTTCATGCTTTTACTATCCTTCCATATACTTCTTATTTTATTTCTCAAAAGATATGTACTTGACTCACACATGATTATTTTTACTTAGCTTTCCATTCAATTCCTCTCATAGAGGTTATATATTTTTGTTATTCATTACTTGTATCCAGAGATACTTGGTTTATTGAATTATTGAATTTGAGTGGAGATGTGGAATACTTATGGAATGATGACTTAATAGTAATTGATCAAATGGTTCATTAATGTGTTGAGATTTCAGATACTCACTTGTATAAGATGGTTGAAACAATGATCATGTGAGGGTTATATAGTTGAATGACTTATGTCATAGTTATTAATTGTTTCCCCAGGTGTCTTGGTTTTACTTTATAATCTTCCTTTTATTAACTTTGTTATCCATAATGCAGATATAGAGATTTGGACAGATCATATGTAATGATCAAGGTTAATTATTAGTTGAAGAAGATTTACTTCTTCTTGGTGATACTTCTTTATGGTTGAGGAGATATGTACATATTCGATAAATATATTATTAATGATAATTAAGTTACTTCCCACTTGTGGGACTTGGGTTAACACTTGTTTATATAACTTGTGTTCTGTTGAACCTTTGTTATTTACTTATGAAGGTTCACTTAGTGGTTATGAAATAATTTATAAAGATGTTGTGTGGATGGTTTATAACTTAAGAGTTATTGTTTTACAGAACCTAGAATATTTGTTGATGAGATTATTCCATCAAGCATTTCTACCTTGTGGAAATTAATTGGTAACTTAGGGAGTTGTTGTTTTATAGAAGATCACATATCTGTTGATGAGATGGTTCAATTATGTATTACTCATTAGTGGAAGTGTGATCAGCATTTATGAAATTTGGATTCTCACCCCTCTTTGAGTTCTAGATACCTAGTGGATTATCCCAAGTCACTTATAGACTTGAGGTTTAGGTGGTTGAGAATTGGTGTGGTTACATCCAATTAGGGTTTGTGTAACCAGATGATTTAGTTTGTAGAGATACAATGTTATAAAGATCACTCCAAATGTAGTCCTGTCTAGATGAACTAGACCTATTTCATCATGTCAAGTGAAACTTTGGTCACTTTGATTCGTTTAAACTTTAGCGGCAAAATTTCCCGTACTTTTAGATGCATGCTTTGCAAATGCACATATTAAATTTAGATCCTTATAACTTCCCAAACACTGGGATGTTACAGTATCTCCCCCTTAACAAGAACTTCGTCCCGAAGTTCAACCTCTCTTACGTAGGAATAGGTAGAGAGAACTTTTGTAGAGCGTTGAATCTTCACATCTGTTTCTTGTGTTGACCTTGGCATGTGTAATCACTTGTCTTGTTTGTTCACGTTTCACTGTCTTGCATGATAATCTAATAGTATGCCAGTTGTTAGGACAACTCTGTCTTGTTACTAGACCTTCCTAATGGTCTCACGAAGAACACGTGGTATTTCCACCATATAGTGGATACCAGGTTTAATTCTCCGATGAATAGGTATGGTTTCCTATCCCTCACAACTTTCTGAAGAATAATTGGTACATCCACCAGGTGATGAATAACCAATAATATTCTTCCGATACCCTGGATATTGTCTATGGTTTGGACTCCATTTGGTTCAGTCTAATGGTCTCAAGATAAATATTTTTCAAAGAATCTTGTACACAATAGTGTACACTGACTTAGACTCTTCTACTTAGTAAAAATATCTTCGAGTTTCCTCGAGTTTTAACTTTTTCCTACAAATGACTACCACCTATTCCACTGGTTACTTCCTATGGTCTTTCTACATCTTTGGGTGTTGACTACTATGGAACAACTCTATAAGTTTATTTCTCGAACTACTACATGATCCACTAATGAATATAACTACTCATGTTATTTTCTTGGCATCACTTGTGGTAGCTCACCATGTGTTGATAAAGTATCTCACCAAATCCAAGCAAGATGTGGAATGTGGTCCATTCCCATCAGTGGCTCCATTAACTTATGCCTTCTTGACTTTCTAATCTTCCAGAGCGTTGGTGGTTGCTTCAATCAGCTGAAATTTCAGACCGCTCTCATGCTAATCCTATACCCTCTAGACCAGTAACATCAAGATAGAACTTAGTGTTTGCACATGCATTTGCACATCAAGTTCAATCTTCATGTACAGATCTAGTCAATCAAAAATCCAAATAAAATCCAATAAATCCCAAATGCAGTTATCACTCATGCATCAAAAGCCTGTGAAATAAAAGTACTTAGAGTAAAACATCTCAAGTACCAAGGCTCTTAAATGCTATACACTACATGTAGGTATATATTACCATGTAATCCTAGTCTACACAACCACTCTTTGCCCAGGTAATTAATCCAATTGCGTGCCTTAGCGCAATGGAATAAACCAAGACAAAAATAATCCTATAGTAGTGGTTGTCTAAATTGGTTCCTTATAGAACTAAGTACCATGACAACTAAGGTCCTTCACCTTGATTACGATAAACTTCTCATGGTATCTGTGGATCCTTCATGGTGTTGATCACATCGTAGGAGTAGTAATGTAGCTTCCATCAGTATTTATGCCTTCTCCTAATTCTACACTATACTATGATGATTCACCTCTAGAGTTGATAACTAAGGATATGGTATGTACCCCATAGTTACCATGGTCTAATGACTCTTCATGATTCTCAACATCCATTCTTGATGACTCCTATACTAACTCAATACCATATTCTACTCCATCCTATTCATTCATAGAATGGGTAATCATCACTTTGACTTAAGCATCTCTGACTATGTCAGAACACTCTTTTTCACAATAACACTGATACACATTAGACTTCTAACTATTCATACCTAGGTATATAGATAATAGATAAGTAGATTTACTCAAGTTGAGTAAGAATAATTCTATACAAGTATGATTATATCATTCTCAAGTGAATGACCATCATAGTTGTAAGAAATATGGTTTAGATAAGATGGCTTCCTATAGTTTTTACCAACCTACAGATCTCCTAAAAGGTTTTAAACCTAAGGTCGCTTCGCTCTGATACCACCTGTGACGACCCAGCACACCACTGCATGTGTAGTGCGCAAGTCAGTGACATAATACTCACAGAAGGACTTATCTGTGAATATTACATCTCTCAGAGTGGTATAACAGAAACACAGCGGGACCAGGCAAAGCTATAGGATACAAACCTCATTACAAAATCTTGGGAATCTCCTTGATGAATCAAGAAAATCTCCTGCAAAAGAAACATCAGAAGAAGCAATTCGAAGCTCCAAGCCGGAGAAGAACTCTAGCTCAGAACTAATCCACTACGGCTGATGTCAGCCCTAAAATATGGCTTGTAATTGCTAAGTCCAAGAATGGTCTCTACCTACACCTTGATAGCTTCTCCTCCACCAGCGTTGTTGATGACGATACCTTACCGACTAAGTAGTATAAGACTCCACCTAGCTTCAGGAGGTAAAAATGGCTTCACGATGACGACTTCCATAGGCTTCAACTCTAAGCAGGGGGTCAAACGGGATAGAATGAGTAACGAGCGTTACTCAGCAAGTTCATGATATATAGTGGGTGTTTGATGCACTAACTACAGCTTTAGACCTGAAAGAGTCATAAGCTAATGCAAGGTTTTGTAAAAATTTCTTCAAGAGGTTGCTTTTAATTCTGAAAACTATGCCCGCCAGACCATCACAGGGCTAGAACTTCATGGAGTTGCCTTTCCTGTAGCGTTCGCAGTTCCTTCCCGGAACAGGGGGTAACATGCCACATCCTTTTACACTCTGCAGAGGTGCGTTACTTTACCCATGGACGACCAAGACCATGTTGCACAACCAGGCTCGAGATCCTGTCCACTCCCACTCAGGTGTGGGGCCCGGTAGTTGGTCCAAGCCAAACCGTGCTTCTCCGCACAACGCATGCCCACCCATTTCTGCCAGCAGGTTGAACGCCTGATTCCACCCCTCACGATGGAGATCTACGCGCCCCTGGCAGACACTCATAGACCCAGAGCCACGTGGGACGTAAGGGCTCCCACCCATGTGCATGTAGTCCCGCAAGACCTACAGCGTACGTCTCTGTTAGTCCGTTGACATGCGAACGAGAGAAGTATCACGGCTGACTTACTCCCCCCATAGAAGACCCATGGTTAACGCGGTATTTACGGCACACCGAGTTCTGACGGCATTTGTGATTAGTTCCTAGGTAATACGTTCCCGTGCAGATGGAACCTTCCTTTGACCTATTCATCTTACCATGGTTCCATCCGCCCACCAAACAGAACACTACCACTCGGGTAGTCATTCAATTAGTCATATTATTATAAAAATAGGATCATGCATTCTTTTGAGATTAGGTGTTAAGACGATAGGGTTTTCACAATTAGTTTGTTATGAAGTACTGCAAAGGATATGAGCAAGTGATGAACTTGCCTGAGATTTGAAGTAACCATAATAATAATCCAGGTCTTCGGGGTTCGAGGGTCGCGAAGAGAAATCCAAATATCTGAAAGATAGCAAAGTAGTTCCGGTAAGGACTACAGAAAACATGGCAACATGATATATGCATAGTAATGAGATGCATCGCGAAATCCCCTGGAAAATACCCCAGCTTACAAGTGTAAGCCACGTTTGAAATGATAACGTATTCACACAATTGATAGGTGACTTAGGGTTGTTTCATTATTTGTGGTGATGTTGTTATTTCTTTTAGGCTTAAGTGTGTTTCACTTTTATTGAGCAAACACTTGTTATCATGTTTAAGTAGAAGTGTTATAATATGGTTAGGCAACAAGACAATAGCACATGGTAAACAATTATTGAAAAGTAACAAACATGTTTAGTTTTATTTTCCAAAAGTGTAGAGCTGATGACAAGGAGTTAAATTGAAAATGGTGAACTAGTATAACTAACTCTATCATCAAAATATTTGCTAATGATTTGTGATGGGAGATTTTAGTAGGTGTGAAAACCTGAGGTTTTTATCAAATAAGGAAAATAATGATGGGGTAGTCATCTATTGTTTTTAATAGATTTTCAGTATAATTATAGAAGAAAATTTAGAAGTTAATTAAAATGTTTTACAATTAACATATTTGAGTTGGAAATGATTTTCTCTTTAATTTGATATATCATTCAATGTTTTCTGAAAACATTTGAATAAATTATTAATTTATTAATTTTAAATTAATTAAGTGACTAAGCAAAATATTGCACACATGAAATATTTTTCAAATGACTTTGTAAACATCATAGATGAGTTGTATATGTCATTTGGAGCATTTTGGTATATAACTTATATTTTTCTGATTTTATGAATTATTTCCTATTTTTCACAATTTTAAATGATTTAATTTAATTAAAGAAAATATTAATTTTTAAACTTTATTAAATATTTTTGAAAAGTTGATAAACATTTAGATTATATTTTTCTAAGCATTTAGATATTTTATTTGTATTTTTCTGATAAATGAATTAAAAGTTATTGATTTAATAAGATTTAGGATTTTTCTGCCTATTTTAAATTGACAGGTGGGTCCCACCTGTCTGTTTTGTTTTCTAATTAAAAATAAAGAAAATGAAAAATAAAAATGTACTGGCGTCAGGCTGACGTCGTCTCTGCATCATCAGTGGACGGAATCCTCACTGGTTGCTCTCGATCCGACGATATGCTTCAAATTGGTTCGATTACTCACCCGCATGAGCTAGAGGTAATCCCAGTGAGTCTGTGGTTGGTTTCGGTCTGACCAAATGGTCACCGGAACGGTGCCGGCGAGCACGGACACCGCGGCGACCGGCGGTGCTCGGCGATTGACCAATTCCATGCATGAACCTCGAAATCGAATGCAGCCAGAGGTGTAGCAGCTCACCAGGAGCACGAATATGTGGTCGATGGCGTGTGGCTTGCTCCCAATCGACGGCGGCGTGATGAATTCCCCGGCGGCCGGAGTTGGGGATGCCGATGAAATCCGGTGGCTTCACTGCGTCCCGGCAAGCGGTACTCAGCAGGGAGGTAGAGGAGATCACGGCGGTTCTAATGGTGGTCTCCATTCATCCCGAGGTTGCCGGAGTCGACGGCGGCGTGCGGTGGCCGTATGGTTTAGGGTTAGGGTTTTCCGGTCGGGTGCAGTACAGAGAGGTAGAGAGAGCAGGCGAGGGAGAGAGGAAGTGAGGCACGGCCTCTCGGCCTGGGGTCTTATCCTCTTGCGAAGCGGCAAGCAGGACGTGGCCTGGCCGAGTCGACGGCGGCGGCACGCCTCTGGCCTTCTGGCCAGAGGTTGAAGAAAGAAAAAGGAAATCCACATTTCGATAACCCCCTACAAATTCTGGAAATTACAAACAGGTCCTTCTGTTAATGAAAACTGAGAAGAAACCCCTGTTTTCAGGGCCTATTTGCAAACATAAAAATTAATAAAAATCATATTTGGAAACTTTATCAAATTTACAATCTCACCATGTTGTCCTTTTTCAATTTTGAACAATATTTAAATTTTATACTTAGGGTGCTAGATTAAGTGGTTTTGTGGTTTTCTCTTCTTTTAATTCATTTAATGGACCTAAAATTATGCCAAGGCATATTTAATGGAAGTACACACTCCCATCTTGTGGATACCAAGGTGGTTTATCATAATTGGACAATTTTAAGTATATTCCCTTATAGAAAATAGTTTGGTAAAATTACTTGGTACTGGTTCTGTGCACTGTTATGGAAATATTTTAATATGGAATTTTATTCCATGTCACATCACATGATTTTAATAGTTGAAGATAGTTGTTCTCTACTTATGAGTCTTTGTTATTTCCTAATTGAAACTTCTATCAAGTTTTGTGGACATTTTACTTAGGTGTGTGTATTCTATGTTTGCTGTTTTTAGTACTTGATAAAATGGAAAACATGTGTGGTTGTAAAACCTTATTTGTCTGTTTTCCACATAGGTTCCACTATGGATATTATCCTTTGTTGATTTAATAACATGTAATAAATTGTATGATTATGTATGAATGGATTTTTGGTTATTATACATTGGTCTTATGGATGAGATTGATCTGGAAAACAAGGTGTTAAACTTGTGTCCATTAACCTCCCCATATCATAAGACATGTGGATGCAATGGTTGGTTATCATTTTATACTTGATAATTATTTCCATTAAATATATCATTATGAGTTCCTCATCTCAGATGAGCTTGTCAAGGAATAGAAATTATTGGTTCTCTAGTATATCCTAATGACTCACTGGCTAATTTCTTATGATCTCATGCTGAGGCAGGGTTGCTCCTGGTGGTCTTCTGTTGCTTGATGTTCTACTCTTTAGTTGCCACTAGTCTTCTGTTATCACCTTTGTCCATTGCAGTTAGGTTCATCTCTTGGTTTCCAACTTCAGTTATCTCACCCTTGTGGTGAAAACATCCAATTACTCCAAACAAAGATGTTACTTAGATGATAATAAAAGAATATGAGTTTATTTTATGACATCAAGTTGCCATGTGCATATAAGAAGAATTTGTTAACAAGGTAGCTAGTCTTGCCTCCAAATTACTACTCATATACATTAGGCTGAGATGTACCAGATTGTTCAATCTTATGTTGGTTTGTGTACGACATTCAATTGTTTGAGTATACAAAAGTGATCTGTTAACAAGGTAGCTAGTCTTGTTATCAAACTACTTCTATATAACACTAACATTGGAGTATCACACTATTTCCAGAGAGTTAATAAGATCATATCAAGATATAAGAGTTTCCAAGTACTCTTATAGAAAATTAGGGTAGCACTTCAAACACACTCTAAATAATCTTCTTGGAGGTCTTCATGTGGTAGTTCCTCCTGTCTTGTGGTTTCTTCTCTTGCGGAATATCTTGGAGAGGATTGGGGAACAAGACAATCTAAACAGAGTAGAAAGATCTTGATTTAAGAGTTAGTTCATGCTTTTACTATCCTTCCATATACTTCTTATTTTATTTCTCAAAAGATATGTACTTGACTCACACATGATTATTTTTACTTAGCTTTCCATTCAATTCCTCTCATAGAGGTTATATCTTTTTGTTATTCATTACTTGTATCCAGAGATACTTGGTTTATTGAATTATTGAATTTGAGTGGAGATGTGGAATACTTATGGAATGATGACTTAATAGTAATTGATCAAATGGTTCATTAATGTGTTGAGATTTCAGATACTCACTTGTATAAGATGGTTGAAACGATGATCATGTGAGGGTTATTGAGTTGAATGACTTATGTCATAGTTATTAATTGTTTCCCCAGGTGTCTTGGTTTTACTTTATAATCTTCCTTTTATTAACTTTGTTATCCATAATGCAGATATAGAGATTTGGACAGATCATATGTAATGATCAAGGTTAATTATTAGTTGAAGAAGATTTACTTCTTCTTGGTGATACTTCTTTATGGTTGAGGAGATATGTACATATTCGATAAATATATTATTAATGATAATTAAGTTACTTCCCACTTGTGGGACTTGGGTTAACACTTGTTTATATAACTTGTGTTCTGTTGAACCTTTGTTATTTACTTATGAAGGTTCACTTAGTGGTTATGAAATAATTTATAAAGATGTTGTGTGGATGGTTTATAACTTAAGAGTTATTGTTTTACAGAACCTAGAATATTTGTTGATGAGATTATTCCATCAAGCATTTCTACCTTGTGGAAATTAATTGGTAACTTAGGGAGTTGTTGTTTTATAGAAGATCACATATCTGTTGATGAGATGGTTCAATTATGTATTACTCATTAGTGGAAGTGTGATCAGCATTTATGAAATTTGGATTCTCACCCCTCTTTGAGTTCTAGATACCTAGTGGATTATCCCAAGTCACTTATAGACTTGAGGTTTAGGTGGTTGAGAATTGGTGTTGGTTACATCCAATTAGGGTTTGTGTAACCAGATGATTTAGTTTGTAGAGATACAATGTTATAAAGATCACTCCAAATGTACTCCTGTCTAGATGAACTAGACCTATTTCATCATGTCAAGTGAAACTTTGGTCACTTTGATTCGTTTAAACTTTAGCGCCAAAATTTCCCGTACTTTTAGATGCATGCTTTGCAAATGCACATATTAAATTTAGATCCTTATAACTTCCCAAACACTGGGATGTTACACAAAGCATATCTCCGTGTAACTCCCCTCAGAGGCACTCATCGTTTTGGTGTCAAAGGAAAGCTTGCACCAAGATATATTGGTCCCTTCAACATTCTTTCAAGGCATGAAAAAAATGCCTATCGTCTTGAACTTCCAGAAAAGCTATCCAAGGTGCACGATGTGTTTCACGAGTCACAGCTCAAGAGGTGCTTCAAAGATCCAGGTCGTGCAGTTGATCATGATTCCATTGAACTGCAAGAAGACCTCTCTTATGAGGAGCACCCTATTCGAATTCTCGATGAGACCGAGCGCAAAACTCGCAACAAGAGCACCAAGTTCTTAAAAGTGCAGTGGTACCATCATTCCGATAAAGAGGCAACGTGGGAGACCGAAGAGGATCTTCGCAAGAAGTATCCGGACATTTTCTCTTCTCAGTAGGAATCTCGGGGGGCGATTCCTTCAAGGGGGGGCGTTTTGTAACATCCCAAGTATGAAAAACACCATTACAATGCTTGCTTCTTGTTTAAATTAAGTTTGCATCATTTTCCATCATGAGCATTGCATTTGTTTTCATTTGTTTTCCAATTGAATTTCAAACAAAAATTCAAATCCTTGTTTCATACTTGTTCTGTTACAATTTTTCAAATGAAACTTTCAAATCAAACCATTTATTTGGTTCCAATAAACTTGAAATTCCAAACTATTAACTTGCTTAATTTTTCAATAATTCAATTATGGCACATTTCACTCAAATCCATTTAAATTACAAACAGCAACAAAATTTAATTTTTTTGAAAAATAAAAGTTTGCACAACTGGGCTTTTGTAATAAATAACTTATAAATTTTATCACCAACAATTTTCAACCCCAAAACCCTATTTGAATTTTAAATAGCAATTTCAAATCATTTGGCAATTTCAAAATTTTGAAAATAAGTACACGTACTTTTGAATCTTGCTGTTTTGTAAATCAATAAAAATTATTATTAAAATAAAAACCCCAAAAATCCTATTCTATTTTACCTCTTTTCCTTCCTACAACAAAAAGCAAACATAAAAAAAATAGAAAGAGAAAACAAAAAAAGGGGGGGAGGGCAGGCCAGCCAAGTGGGCTGAGCCCACCTCAGCCCCAAGGCCCAGACACCCCCCACGACGTTGTCGTCTTCCTCCTCTGTACGGAGACAGAGGAGGGGAGGCTTCCCCACCTGCAAGCTTTCCTGCTACCCCCTCCTCCTACTTAACTCCCCGAGACCCCAAACCCTAGCCCTCTCTCTCCCTTCTTCCTCCTCCCTCGCGCCGCCATTCCCCTCTTCCTCCTTCTTTTCCCTGCCTCCTCTCTGAAGTTTTCTCTGAACCCCAAGCACACCTCCATGGCCGGTTCTTAGAGCTCCCCTCGCCGCCGTTCTACCCACCGTCGAGGCTCACTCTTCGCGGGAATGGATACCCCTCGCCGTCCTCTTCCGATTCGCCTCCAGGGAGGAGCCCGAGGCGCACGGGATCGCTGCCGTCGAGTCGCCTGTCGCCGCTGACTGCTCCGCCCGTCAGTACCTCCTCGTCTGCCTGCTTCCGCTCGCCGAGCCTGCGGTGAGCCACCCCCCTGTTCGCTCTCTCTCCTTCCCCTCTGCTCCACGGGCGAGCGCGCGCCCACGCCCGCGCGCGCAGCAGCCCTCGCACGCCGGCAGCCGCGGTCGCCGTCCGTCGTTCCTCGTCGTCCTCGATTCAGTTAACTGAAACGAATTTCAGTTTCGTCAGTACACGGCGGAAACCTCACCTCAAAAACATGCGCACTCTGTATCCATCACAAACCGATTAGACCCCCAGTGGCTTGAGCCCGTGCGCGCGCACCAGGAGATCCCGGGATCGAATCCTCCCCCGCGCGATAAAAACCCACTTTTTTCTATCTTTTTTTCCAGATCCAGATCCAATCCCGTTTCGCACTCAGGTCCTTGTGGTTCACAGATCAGTCCCTGTTAATATTTTCCTAGTCCCTGTAATTTAATAAAATTGGCAGATTATCAAATAAACTTTGTAATTTAATAACTTTTGCTTGGAAACTCAAATTGCAAAACTTTCAACATGAAAACCACTCCATTTTAAATGCTCTACCACATTATCAACTTTATTTCTGTTTTTGAATAATTGAAAATGCTGAAAACATTTATTACTTGTTAAATGCTTTAAATATTGCAAAATTCATAACTTGGGCATAAAAATTCCAAATTCAACAAATAAAATATGTTTTCTATACCAAATTAAATTATCTACATGTTTAAACCATTTGCATACTGTTTTGAACCTTTCAAATGGTTTCAAAAATTCAAATTCAAACCACTCTTTCAAATTTGGTCAAATTCATAACTAATTCAAATTTAATTCAAATGGCACATGCAAAATATGTTTTCCATGCCAAATTGAACAAGCTTTCCAAATATAAACTTTGTTTCCTGTTTTGAATAATTAAAATTGGTTCAATAATTTAAATCTTGTTTAAATCATTTAAAATTGCTAAATTAATAACTTGGTCAAACTAAATTCTTTTTGAACATATAAAATATGTTTTCCATTCATTTTTTCATGAACTTTGCAAATATAAACTTTGTGTTCTGTTTCAAATAAATTAAATTGCTGAAAACAACTGTTTCTTAATTAATGCATTTAAAATTGTCAATTAATAACTTGCTCATTTTAAATCCATTTTCAACAAATGAAATATGTATTCCATCTAAAATTTGGTGTTCTTTCCAAATATGAATTTTGTTATCTGTTTTGAACAATTAAAATGGGTGAAAACAATGAGTGTTTTTGTAACTCATTTAAGAAGCCAAATTTCATAACTTAATAAATAAATTTCCAAACTTGGTAAACAACATATCAAATTGAAGCTATTGTTGTTTTCTTATTGTTTTCATCATCGATGCATCATTCTAATCACTTTCACATGATGGTTATTTGTAGATCACTTAATTCAACTTTAATTCTTGGGCCTTTCTATATGCAACCCAAATTGCATATGGGCCCAATTAAATATGTTTACCATGTCAACTAGCTCATCATTGATGCATCAATTAAATTGTCATGTATCATCCCATGTTTGTGCATTATGCCATGTTATTGATTGTTCGTCTCTCTTTGTTGTTTGTTTGCTTCTTCCCGAATAGACGACGACGTTGAGACAGACGAGGGTTACGACACTACTTCAGAGGAGTTAGCCCAGTACCAGGCTACTGAGTTTGCAGGCAAGTATTCACTCACCTGAACCATTGTGTCCTTTCCAAACTGGATACCGATACTTTCCGTTGTCTAATCTGCTAGCCATAAGATTCGTTGCTTGTGTTCCGATCCTATCACATGTTATCATGTAACCCTTATATAGCCTATCCTCCACACCTATAACCCCATTGCTTGTTGCCTGCGTCTTACTAGCATGCTTAGGGTTGTTTATGCTCGAGTATGATGTCCGTTATTTCTGTTACCATATTTATTATGTTCTGGGGGCTCGATGTTTAAATAACAACCTGTTAACGTTTGAGGTAATGTTAATTTGATGATAAGGCACCGGCAGGAGGCCAGGTATGGTTTTGAGGCCTGCTAGTGCTGAACTCAGGAAACGTTCTTGTCCTCTGGATCCATGTTGAGCGCGCTAACCGCATGTGGGAAGCGTGTATGGGCGCCCCCCACAACTCCGATTCGATTCGCATCTCGTCCAAATCGCCACACTTAGTTCGGGCTTTCCATTTGATGCACGCATATGCAGGTACGAACCCTCGGCGCCAGGGTGGAACTTTTGTAGTCGGCATTTAGGGCGGCGTGGTCTTCCAGTGCTATGAGGGTCCCCCTTTTCTTCGTGGGGGCTCGATTAGCCGCGCACGCACAGCACGTGGTTCTTTGGGCTTGATGCGAAGAAGAGTTGGGTTGTGTTGAGTGCCTCGCTTGGTGGGTTTGATCCCCGTCTGGCGGGATATTCTTACGTGTACGACCAAATTGGTGCACCCCTGCAGGGTTAAATCTTCTCGAGAAGCCGTGTTGTCCGCGGTTATGGATGACTTGGTGATAGGGCTGGCTAACAAGGATTAGACAACTTACACCTAATTAATAATAATTGGACTAGTAATAGGCTTATTGACACAATAACTTGAACCTTCATTAATCCAACTGTGTGGGTTATCCTCGGTGTCGGATATATACCGTTTGGGGGTATATAAGATGGTAGTGAAAGTGCCTGGTTACCAGGGTGGCCCAAGTGGTAGTGGGCTATGGTCCATTGGGCGGCCCAGTAACTTGACGCATAGAAGCCGGATTCTAGAAGAACCCGGATCACGGCCCGTGTGATCTGGCTTGGAGGAGAAGACGGATTCCTTACTTTCCATGTTATAGCTACCGTAGTCTTCTAGGTTTCCTATTCTGTAAGCCCTAATCCGGCTATTATATAAAGCCGGCCGGGAGATAAACAACACAACGAATAACAGAGAAGCTATAGGCCAACTCGCCGAGAAGTTGATCCTCTGCGAGTAGCTAGATCTAAAACCTCACATTGTAATCATGTTTCCAGGCTTTAGCCCTGATTAGTGAGAAGTGCAGGAGTAGGCACGTCGTACTGTCGCGACGTATCGAACCTGGGTAAATCCTGTTTTTACTGTCTACCACGCGATCCCGTTACCCCACGTCTCTACCGTAGTCTCATGGCACCCCCGTCTATGAAAACTACTACGATGTCTCGACAGTTGGCGCCCACCGTGGGGCAAACGACGTCAGGCGTGAAGTTCCGATCTGGGATACTTGGCGGAATCGGAAGATCAATCACTGTCGGAAGCTTGGAATTCAACGATGATGTCGGACGCTTCCTCGACAACGGATCCTACATACCGGCGCAAAACCACCTGGTAAGTGCCTGCGTGTTACCGATAGGATCTGCTAACATCTTTATCGGACTAACTGCAGAAGCAATGGGGTTTTGCGGTGGAAGCAAATTTATCCCACCCGCCCTATACCCAGTCGAGGATGACTATGACACCGGATTCTGCTCAGATCGCCGACAAAAAAGTGACACGCACTTTATCGGCATGGTGCATTCCGAAGTCGCCGAAAACACGGATGACGTATATCCCGTGCAAGAGGCAGACAAAAACACACCCGTCACAGCAACGGAAGACCCGACACCCGTCATACAGGCGGAAGATTCGACATCCGTCAACGAGACGATGAACTCGGAAGCAGAATCTGTACTAGCCGCCATTGAGGCAAGATTAGAGTCGGAAACCGGATCAGAGGATTTTGATTCCGAAGACGAAGACGCGGACGCCTTCGAAAGGAAAGTTAAATCTTTTCAAGAGGAATTCCATGAAGTGCTAATGGCGAAACCAGCTGATACCACGGACGCCGGCAGCCAGGAAAGTCCTAAAACCCCTCCGCCAGAGGAAGAGAGAGAAGACGGAGAAACTTCTCCGGTATTTCCCAATGTCAAGGAATTGACAGAGGATGAGCCATTCAAAAAGCCTCCCTCTTCCAAGAAAAAGCATCGTGCTGCTAAGAAACTCCAATACAAAATCTGGAAGAAAAAATCAGCTGATCAAGCTGATGAAAACCTGGAAGTAGGAGATGCTAGCGGAACAAAGACTGCGGAGAAGAAAATCAAAGAAACCCTTGTTCCGCCAATGACGGAACAAGAAGAGCAAGAGCTGTTGCAAACGCCAGTGGGAGCAAATGAACCCCCTGAGATGCTGGAAGCCAGGAGGCAAGCTTTCCAAAGGCAACAGCAACATCTACTCAGATCTCGGCAACACCTCCAAAAAACCCAGGATGACATTAAGCTCATGAAGGAAGAAATAGAGGAGTACGAGAGAAAGAATAGATCTGGCATTAAACCTACAAGGTTACCCGGAATTGTAAGACCGGAAGTACTACCGCCAAAAGAAAGGTTTCACAACCCATCTTGGCAAAAGCAGGTAAACGGCAAAGATGCCAGAGGCGAACCAATTTATAAAACCGCAGCAGAAAACGCGGAAGCAGCGTTCGCCATCCTGAACAATGATCTGTACTCCAATGGTGAAAAACTTCAAGGGGTGTATGCTTTCCTAGGAAAAGCATTGCAACAACAACAGCGGGCCCAAGAGCGATCAGGAAGACTGCAGGATAACTCCGCCCTATGCAAAACAGCTACTTGCGCCGCTGGAGCACCTGGACCAAAGGAACCCGGAGATTCAGACAATTCAAAGGATAAAAAAGAGGATCCGAGAAAAGACAAGAAAAACCCCGACAATAGGGATGAAGCGTCCCGAACCGGATCCCATCCCCCGAAAGGTGGACTTAAACCCCACGATCGGGAAGAAAAATACCGGAATGACGGCAAAATAATGCCACCTCCGAGAAACCCAGCTGAGAAAGCCGGAAGATACGATACACCTCACAGACGTGAGAGATCCCGGACACTCCCTAAGGATAAAGAAAGGCACAGGAGCAGGACTCCGCCTAATCCAAAAGGACGTGATCATGGAAGAGATAGGTACAATCCCGGAAAAGCGCGTCCGCGCAACAATGGAAAAGAAAGGAGTAGATCCCCTTCTGTCCATTCAGCCGGAAGATATTCCCCACACATTGATAGAGCGGAAAAGGATGATCTATACTTTGGTCCTAAGTGTTTCACTGACAGGATCCGAAGGATAACCCTGCATTCTGGCTTCGCCAAAGTTGGTCCAACCTACCAAAAATACACCGGCAGCACAAACCCGGACACCTGGCTCTCAGACTACTATACAGCCGTCCAGATCAACAATGGGACAGACCTGGAAGCTGTCAAGTTTCTTCCCCTAATGTTACTGGATGGAGCCAGAGATTGGATCAATGGATTACCATCAAGAACTGTCGATAGCTGGGATGATATGGCTCGAGTATTTACTCAGCATTTCCGGGGAACGTACAAACGCCCGAACAGCATCAACCAGCTGAACCGTTGCACCCAATTCGAGGATGAACCATACGTGGATTTCATCTCCAGATGGACGGCAATGAAGAATAGTTGTTCTGGAGTAACTGACGTACAAGCAATGCATGCTTTCGTCAATGGCCTAAAACCCGGACTTGTACCGTTCATGGTTGGTTCCAAACAGCACAAAGATCTCGGATCTATGCTTACAACCGCCAACGAACATGCTGCAGCCGAAGACGACATCAGAGCAAGAGGGGGTAATATCGAATCACTGATACTTGCTAAGAAAACCCTTCGGTCTGACAAAAAAGGAACTCCAGAAACAACGGCAAAACCCAAAGAGGTCAACATAGCCTTTGGAAGTGAAAAAGGGAATAAGTGGAAAGGACGCAGCCCAGATCCAATCAATTACACTCTAGAGGAGTGGGAGAGGATTAAGTCGGAACCTTGTGTCCACCATTCACAATTTGGGAAACCCACCCATACAAACGCACAATGCCGGCTGAATAAGCACATGAAAGGCAGTGCAGGATCCGGAAATAAGGGGAAGGGTTCCAAAAGGAAACCCGCCAAACAAAAGCCAGAAGCTGACAAAGAAGACAGTGAATCGGACACTGATGAAAAAATCCAGGAACAACAGCGAAAGGGCGAACCCAAATTTCCGAGAGTTGATGGGGAAGCAATGCTAACATTCCTGGCAACTCCGTCAGCAAAGGTGGCCAAAAGAACACTTCGAGAAATAAACGCGGTTGTTCCGGCAACCCCGAAATTCTTGAAGTACTCCAACACACCAATTACCTGGGATCAGTCTGATCATCCCGGGAATATCCCTGAACCCGGCACACAAGCTCTTGTCGTAAGCCCTATTGTCCAGAACACTAGGCTAAGAAGAGTGCTGATGGATGGAGGATCCAGCATTAACATAATGTACTTGGATACACTGAAGCATCTGAAGATTTCCGAGTCCCAGCTCAATTACAGCAACATACGCTTCCACAGCATTGTTCCTGGCAGACAAGCACGATCCCTAGGAAAAATTTCCCTAGATGTCACCTTCGGAGATAAAGATCACTTCCGGCAGGAAAAAGTATCCTTCGAAGTAGTGTCGTTCGAAAGCGTGTATCACGCAATACTCGGACGTCCAGCTTTCGCCAAATTCATGGCAAGATCCTGTTATATTTATAACAAGCTGAAGATGCCAGGACCCAAAGGAGGAGTAATCACCATAGCTGGTGATTTAAGCTAGCAATGAGTTGGAGAAAGAAAAATACGCCCTTTGCGCTCAGAGAGTCATAGCAAAGAAGAACTGAAGGAATTAGCCAAGGAGGTATCGCCGACAGAAATGCCGGCAGGAAAAGAAACCCGGAAGCCAACAGACAGCTTCAAGGCGTCCGAGAATACAAGACATGTAATCCTAGATCCCAAAGATCCGACAAAATTCGTCGTTGTAGGGACTGGGATGACCAAAAAATAGGAAGGCGAGCTCATCAAGTTCCTCCGTGAGAACTGGGATATTTTTGCCTGGTGTCCAGCTGACATGCCAGGCGTACCCAGGGAACTTGCTGAGCACCAACTCAAGGTAATTCCAGGATCAAAACCCGTCAAACAAGGTCTCCGTCGATTTGACGGAAGAAGACGGAAGGCTATTGGCAAGGAAATTATTCGGCTTTTAGCAGCAGATTTCATCCAGGAAGTAATCCACACTGAATGGTCCGCAAATCCGGTATTAGTACCGAAGAAAGACACTACTGCTCTTAGAATGTGTATAGATTACACATGCTTGAACAAATTGTGTCCAAAAGATAGGTTTGCGTTACCGCGAATCTATCAAATAATAGATGCCACTGCAGGCTCTGAGCTTTTGTGCTTTTTGGATGCATACTCCGGGTACCACCAAATACGCATGAAAAAGGAAGATCAAATTAAGACTTCTTTCATAACCCCATACGGGACGTATTACTACGTAACCATGCCATTTGGCCTGAAGAACGCAGGTGCAACCTACCAGCGTTGCATGCAACGTTGTTTGCATAGTCAGATTGGCAAAAACGTCCATGTTTACGTGGACGATATTGCTGTCGTAACCAAGGAAAAAGATACACTCCTTGAGGATCTGCGAGAAACTTTCGAAAACTTGCGCACTTTACAAGATGAAGTTAAATCCATCTAAGTGTGTATTCGGGTTCCCTCAGGAAAACTTCTGGGTTTTATCGTTTCTCACAGAGGAATAGAAGTTAACCCGGAAAAGATAAAAGCCATATTGAACATCTCAAAGCCTACGTGCGTAAAAGATGTCCAAAGATTGACGGGTTCCGCCGCTGCCGTCAGCAGATTTATTAATAGGCTGGGGGATAAAGCCCTACCACTCTACAAGTTGCTGAAGAAATCCGACAAAGTCAAGTGGATAGCAAAAGCAACTGGAATATCTAGCATTATGTCTCTTCCGTACTTAGTCCAATTTCTATGTAAACATCTTTTGAGATCATGAAATAAAGTTGTCGGAATTTTGGTATCCATGTTTTTTCAGTATAAAGCATGATTCCACCTTATCTATTTCCCAATGATCTTACAAAATACTCAATGTTAACCCGAATTGTGCCTGCGTACTCGGTGTTAAGAAACTGAATGATTTTTCAGCCTGCTAACGGCTGAGGGAAACTTGAATTGCCTGCGTGCCCAAGTTTCATTTAAAAAATTCCTTGCTTCTCTAAGCATTTTCTGATTTCTTATATGTTGGGTCACTGGAGCTAGTTAGTAAAAATGCCTTTAGTATGATCCATGTTTCCGAGTTTCAACTGATTGGTTATACCCAGTTACTCGACATGACGATTCATAATGCTATCGAGCCATTTCAAACACTAAGGACAGTCAAAACACATATGCCAGAGAACTTAGAAGATAAAGGAATAATAAAATCCGAAAACTTTGCAAAGAGTTTCATAATTAAGATTGCAAAAGGCGGAGTTTTCATTCATACAAATAGAAACATTACATTTTGGATTACATTGAAAGAACAGTAATGCTCCTATTGTCTACTTTCGCTATCCAGGTTCAAGGTAGCCCTTCAAGCATCCGACTCCTCCTAGCTGCTGTCGTCCTCGGGGATTGGAGGGATCTCCTCTTCTGGATAATTGACGGAGATATTTACCATGGAGGCAATCTGGGTGGCGTGGCCTTTGATTTCATCAAAGATGGTATTTCGCTGAGTATCCGTGTATCCTTGAGGGACACCGGATGCCACGCGCCAAGATTTAGCACCAGGGTAGTGCATACGCATAAGGCCGAGTGCCATGCGCGCACCACCCCGTGCAGCGGAACGCAGGATGGACTCCCTGGACCCCGCCACCTCCATGATGGCACCCGGAAGTTTTTCAACTTCCGAGAACTCCCCAGTCCTGGCGGGAAGGAACTTATTGACCAGCTGCATTCCAGCAGCTCTGATCGAAGTCCATGTCTTCCCAAAGGCTCGGATCCCTTCAAGCCGAGTACCATCTGGGGTGTCTCCTGTTTTTCCAACAAAACAACCAAAAGGGTTAGGTGAAAAACAGAGAAAGAAGGCAAGACATGGAAAAATTGTAAAAGTATCGGTAACTTACCGATAAGCTTGTCAATCTCGGAGATTTCCTCCAGGCGAAGGTTTAGGGCATTTTCCAAATCCTGAATGGTGGATTTGTCCTTCTCCGCCTGTTCGGAAGCCTTGGAATTAGCAACTCCAAGGGCCAGATTACTGGCCTCCAAATCTTTTCGAGTCTTCACAAGATCCTTGTGAAGATCCAAATTCTCCTTTCGGAGATTCTCGGCATTGCCGGCATCTTCAGCTATTTGCTTGGCCTTAGCCAAAGCAGCTGGAAAGCAAGGAAAATTCCGAGTTTAGAAAATTTCCGGAATAAGTACTTAGACAAAAAATTGAATCGAAAACTTCAGAGGAAAAATGTTTACCTGCTGTTTCCGACAAAGCGAGCTGGGATGACGCCAGCTCCGCCTCTCTCTCCTCAAGAATAGAAAGAAGATTTTTAACCTCTTTATTCTTGATGGAGAGTTTGTTGAAAACTTCCATGTTAATGGCTTCGGCGGTTTGCTGGAACATAGCAAGGAAAAAATGATTACTAAAAGCATTAAGGCAAAAAAGAATACATTTTGTTTAATGCTTGGGGGCTAGAGTTACATACCTGGCTCATTCGTTGCAAACCCGCCAAGTTTTCATTGAACCCTTTTGCGTATTCTGCAAAAAGGGTTCCGGCCGCGCTTAGGCCGTCATTGATAATCTTGAATTCCTTGTCAAAGGTGGGAATCTCCTCGTCGAATGTCCGAGAAGGTTTTCCCACCTCTGAAGCCGCCCTTTCCCTCGTGTCCGTGTTCGACACAACGGGCTGGCTGGGCTCTAGTGGCTTGGTGGTGGGGGCTGCAGCGTGCTCTTCCGCCATCGTGGATGGTGTATCCGGGGCGATGACGGGAGAAGGTTGACTGCCTCGGCTGGAAACAACTTTGTGTTTCTTCAGCTTCTTCGGCATTAGGCTGGAGGGAGGCAGGCTGAAAACAAAAAACCCGGAAAGGTTAAAACTCCGAAGACGGAAGAAAAATTTCCATGAAAGAAAAGAACCGAGAAGAAAGAACATGGAAGTGGCGACGGGGATTCCGTCAAGGTCGATAACTTCCTCAGAGGAAGAAATCTTCTTGCGCTTGCGCCCACCTGTAGTGGCAGTACGCAAGGCATCCAGCTCAGCTTCGGAGGCTAACTCCGAGTCTGGAAGTTCAGCGAACTGTCGAAAAAACAAATCAGAGTCAGAAGCAGGAAAATCCGAGAAAGAATGTTAAAACTATACCCAAATGACGGAAAAAATACCTTGGGAGCCGGATTGTCGGCCGTGTACATCGGCCGACTCGCTTCGTATTGGTCGCGAGATGCGACCAACTGGTTTGCACGCCGTCGAAGATCCCTTGGAGACCAATCCTTGATGGATGTCCGCATTGGGTCGTTGGCACCCGTGTATTCGCACAAGAGGCGGCCACCGTGATTGGCCAACGGCTGGATCCGCCTATTTAACCAGCAAAGGACCGTGTCCATGCCAGTTAGAGGTGGATCAGAGGAGGTGAGCTTGGCGATGCACCGCTTGATCCTTAGAAGATCAGGCGGCAGAACCTGGACGGCTTCCGTTCCCCAATTGTCTTGGGGAATGGCAGCAGTGTTGGAGAAAGGTGGAACCCCGATGGCCTTTTTTGGGAAAGGCACATCGGGATGGTTGAAGAAAGAACCCGTCCAAAACTTGACGGATTCTGATGTCTTGATCTTGGGGAACCAATCTTCCCTAAACCTCCGAAGAGTAAAGGAGATGGTCCCGCAAGTCGGGAGTGCGCCCTCCGAGGAGTTCCGCTTAACCCCGAAACAATACATCCAGAAATATAACCTAGGCTCTAAACCTAAGTAACCCTCAAATAGGGCCTGGAACCCGGCCATATAAAGAATGGAGTTGGGTGGCAGGTTATGAGGTTGGATGTTGTAGTGGGAGAGGATTTGGAGGAAGAAAGCGGAAGGCGGAAGCCCCATACCCCTCAGGAGATGGGAGGAAAGAAGGACCCTTTCGCCGTCTCTCGGCATTGGCTCGTTCTCGTCTTCAGGGAGCCGCCATTTCCCTTTGAGAATCAGGCCCTCTTTTTCCAGGTTTGGAAGGAGGGCTGGCGGAATGCTGCAGGCAATCCAATTGCCTGCAGTTTCCACCTCTTCATCCGCTCCGGTGGCGGCGGACGCGGCGGCTTCCGCAGCGGCGAGCCCGTCACCGAGGAGCTGGATCTTGTCCTCCGCCGTTTCGGGAGCAAACGGCGGGGAGGGTGCGGAGCTCGAGCCCGCAGCGTTCGCGGCGGCGGAAAGATCCTCTCCGCCCGCCGCAGAAGCCGCGGTCTTTTCCGGCTCGTCACCGGCGTGCTTTGGGGATCCAAGTTGCGGATCCAGTTCGTTGATGATATCGTCGACGGTGAGCGCGGCGGAGCGAGTGGGGGACGACGGCGAGGTTGCCATTTGGTGGCGGCGCGTTGCGCTGGTGCTCTGGGTGCGTTCGTGCGCTCGGGATGGTTCTTCGCTCGGGAGCTTGTGCGCGACAATGGCGTGACAGTGAGAGTGCGGAAGGTTTTTGACGAGGACGAAGACGGCTATTTATAGCTAGAAATCCGTCAAGATACGTGCCAACGGCTATTTTGACCGTTGGATGATCAACGCGTGTCACTCGCCGGAAAATCCGGGAAATGAAACGACAGGGTAATGATGGTTATCTCCTCGTGTCCCGTGAGAATCTATCAGAGATATGTTACTGGGTTTTCCGCGTAAAACCCAAACGTCCCTTACGTCAGCATGATTAAGTGCGCTGACTGTCGCACCCGGACTTCTAGGGGATACTCACAGTCCGTTAAACAGTAGATAAATGGCTTACGGGGCATACCGGCACCCGCATCTCAATATGAGCAGGCCAACACGTGAACGTGTGACAACCATTATCTTACTATTCATCGTCTGCACAAACCATCCCATAGAAATCCAGACACTTCCATTGACGTACTTCAAACATACACACATTGTACGTCAACGGCGTTTGAACAAGTGATATCACAACAGATCTCTACGACACAAAAGATTGAAATAAGTTGCAACTGGCCCTCACTAGGGCAGAGAATAGCAAATACAATCATTCAGAGGGCACATGCCCCAACAATACATCATTACATCACAGCGGAAGCATCCAACATGTCTGAGTACAGACAAGATCCAAATAGGCCTAAGAGGCCGGAAACAAAAAGACGGAGCCCATCCACGAAGTCTCGGATCCTGCCCGGGTCCGCTATCTACTCGTCAGCAGTCTCGTCGTCATATTCCACGTAGTAGCCACCATGTAGATCCTCGGAAACGTCGTCTGCGTAAACCACAGCCCCAAAGGGGTCAGTACACCAACGTACTGGCAAGCAAGACTCACAGTTCACCAAAGTGTAACCCGTCAACACCAAGCACAGATGCTTTGGGTTCAACGGAAGGAAAGGGGATATAAAAGATGCTGCAACTGGCTGCGCTAACCAACTACAGAGATTCTACCACTTCCGGCTAACAGAAAGGAGATAAGATCGAGGATTGTAACCAACTGAAAGATAACTTCAAACAAACCCATCCTGGATCTCGCCCCTTATCCAAAGAAGCAATCCGAGGGTAACTCACACAGTTGAGTTAATGATGGTTCATATTATTGTGTCAATAAGCCTGTTACTAGTCAAATTGTTAATCATTGGGTGTAAGGTTGTTAATCATTAGGTTTAAGTTGTCCTGAGTACTTTTTAGCCAGTACTTTCACCAAGTAATCCATAACCGCGGAAAACACGGCTTCTCGAGAAGATTATCCCTGCAGGGTTGCACCAATTTGGCCGTACACGCATGAATAACCCGCCAGATGGAAAGGCCCTTCCACCAAGCGGGGCACTCAACACAACTCAACTCTTCTTCGCATCAAGCCCAAAGCACCTTAGGCGCACGGCTAATCGAGCCCAGAAGAAAATGGACCCTCATAGCACTCTAAGAACGTGTCCTCCTATATGCCGACTACGAAAGTTCCACCCGGGATCCAAGGGCTCGCAAGATCATGCATGCAGCAAATGGAAAGCCCGAACTAAATGAGGCGATTTGGACGAGATGCGAATCGAATCAAATTGAGGGGGGCGCCCATACTCGCTTCCCACATGCGGTTAGTGCGCTCATCATGGATCAGTAGACAAGACCCTTTTCCTATTAGGGTCGACACTAGCAGGCCTCAAAACCACAAAGGGCCTCCTGCCGGTGCCTTATCATCAAATTATTATTTAACAAATAACATTAGCATGATTGATTGATTAAACATCGAGCCCCCAGAACATAATGAAATAGTAACTGAAAGTAACGGGTAACAGACTCGAGCAAAACAACCTAAGCATGCTAGTAAGACACGGGCTCAACCAAAATGTTATAGGTATGGAGGTGAGGCAATATCAGGGTTAAGGGATTCATGTGATAGGTTCGTAACAGAAGCAACTAATCATAGGGCTAGCAGAATAGACAACGGAAAGTATCGGTAACCAATGTTGAAAGAAACACAATGGTTCATGTGAGTGATAACTTGCCTGCAAAACCCAGTAGCCTGGTACTGAGCTAACTCCTTAGAAGGGGTGTCGAAAGTATCGTCGGTCTCAACGTCGTCGTGTATCCGAGAAGAAGCAAACAAACAAGGCAGAAATATAAACAATCAATATCAGGGCATTGTGCACAATCAAAGATGATGCATGTCAAGTTAATGGTTGCATCAAAATAAACTAGTTGACAAGATAGAAACAGGATTAAATGGACCCACATGCAATTGGATTGCATATGGAAAGCCCATGAATTATGGTTGAATTGATTGTTTTACAACTACTCATCATATGAAAGTGGATTAGCATGATGCATGGATGAGGAAAACAGCAAAATAACAACAATAGAACCAAATGGAAATAAGGCTTAACAAGTTTAGAAATTTAGTTATTAAGTTATGGAATTTTGGTTTCTTAAAGGTGTCACACAAGCATTTGTTGTTTTCATCAAGTTAAATTGTTAAAAATAGATAACAAAGTTTATATTTGAAAAGAACACAAGATTTTGGGTGGATTACATGTTTCACTTGTTGAAAAAGGATTTCAAATAAATTATTTATGAATTACACAAGTTTAAGCAAGGTTTAAATGAATTTAATTCAAACATGAACTTATTTGAATTTTTATTTGTTCAAAACATTAAGTGAGATTCATATTTGAAAATTTTATACTTTTGTGGTTTGAAAACATATTTTGCATGTTTAAAAATAAATTATTTTGAGCAAGTTATGATTTTAGCAATTTTAATTGAATTAAACAAGTATTAAATTATTTAGGCAATTTAAATTATTCAAACAATGAAACAAAATTTATATTTGGATAGGTTATTCAAAAGGGTATGGAAAACATATTTTATTTGCATTTGTTGGATTAATAAATAATTAGTTATTGAATTTAAGAAATTGCATTTGAATTATTCAAATTTGAAATTTAATTGCATTTGAAATTGTCAAAACAGTAAACAAATGGATTATTTGGATAGATGATTAAATTTGGAGCAACAACCATATTTAGAGTTTTTGATTTGGAGGCATAATTAAAAAGTTATTAACAGATTAAGATGGAGGACCAAATTGTTATTTTTAGGGACTTAGTGTTAAAAGGAATTGTGCAGGAAAACGATTGTTACCGCGGGGCTAGCCAGCCAGAGGCGCTGACGAGCGGGCCCCGGGGCCACGCTGGCGGTGCGGGAATAAAAGGGAAAAAAAGTGGGGGTTGGTGCGCGCCTGGGGTTCGAACCCAGGACGCCCCGCTGCGCGCACGGTCTCGTTACCATTGCGTTGCTGCTGTACTTGTGACAGGTACGGGGCAGGGTTGGGGTTATGCTGTTCTGCGGGGATTTAACTGAACCCGAAATTCAGTCCGCTGCACCGGTCGCTGTACCCGACGGAGAGGGAGGGAACGGACGCCGGCGGTGGCGGTCGTGCGCCCGTGTGGCCGCGGTGCGTGGCTCGTGTGCGCGAGTGCTTGTGCAGAGGAGGGCGGACAGAGCGAGAGGGGAAGAGGGTAGGGCGATCACCTGCAGCAGGATGCCGTCGTCGTGCAGAACAGGAGGAACTCCGGCGACGGCGCGGCCGCTACGGGCAGCCACGGCCGGTGGCGCCTGCAGCGAACTTGGGGAGGACGGTCTCCTCGTTCCATTCCCGGGGAAAGAGGTTCCTCGAGGTGGATAGGCCACCGGCGGCGATTGGAGGAAGGTGGTCTCGGTGGTGATGATCGGTGGTTCAGGGTTCAGAGAACAACGAACCAGCAGAGAGGGGAGGGAAGGTGGCGGCGATGGGATGGAGGGGCTCTAGGGTTTCTAGGGTTCGAGCAGAGGGGGAGGTGTGGTGATTTTAAGGGGGGTGAGACCTTGTACGGCAGCTCATCCAGGGGGGGTGGAGGAGGATCAAGTGGTTCAGAGGGGATCGTACTGAAGGTGACATCACCTGGAGGTGGAAGACAGCGACAGGTTCCAAGGGGTACTGGGCTTCAAGGAGGTGGGCTGGGCTTAGTCTTCTCCCCCTCTAACAGATTCTTTTTATTATTTCTGTTGTTTTTTTTTTTTTTGCTGAAAACCAATTGGGAGAAAAAGGATGGGGTTTTTAAGTTAATAAAATTTAGGAAAATTTTGGTTTAGTTGAGTTTTTCAAATAGCCACTCAAAACTAATTTTTGTTTTCCAAAGTTTTTCAAATTTAATTGTTGTTTGTTAATAAAACAAAAATTGGTGAATTTTAATATTAACTAAACATTAATGTAAACAACATGTTAATAGGGTGACCCCAAAGGAAAATAAATGGAAACAAAGAATGAAGGAAGGTTTTGGTTATTGTGTTTATAGTTTCAAATTGATTCTGTTTGGAAATATTTAATTTGAATTGGAATAATTTGCAAGTTAATTGATGAATATTTGAAAACAACAAGTTTAATAGGGTGAACCCTATTATTTAATGTGATTAAATGATTATAATTGTTTGGTGATTTTCATTCATTCAAGTTGGGTGCTGATTTGGGAATTTGATTTGAATTTGGAGGTGATTTGGAAACAAAAGATTGATTTAAAACCAACAATTTAATAAGTGAGCATTATGGAGTAAAAGAAAACAATTTGGTTGTTTTTATTTGAAATAACATTTTGGAAATTGTAACATCACAAGGATGAAACAAAGGGTTTGAATTTTTGGTTTGAAATTCAAATAGAAAACAAAGGAAAACAAATGAAAACAGTTGGAAAACAAATGAAAACAGAGGAAAACAAAAGGAAAACAAACAAAACAATTGCAATCAACATGATGCCATGATGCAAAACATAAAATAACAGAGAGCAAACATTCTAATGGCTATTTTTCAGACTTGGGATGTTACACTGACGTAGGAAGTTCCTTCTCCACGAAGGATCCTGAGAGAAAAGCCGGATTTTCAGGATTCCGAGTTTCACGTTACCATCTCTTTCAAAAGAAGAAGAATAAGAAGAATCAAGACTGCTGATTGAAATTTCTCGGACAAAGGACATTTTGCGAAAGACGGCAAATCAGAGTTTTTATCCTTCTTGGGGGGCTACTGTCGGATATATACCGTTTAGGGGTATATAAGATGGTAGTGAAAGTGCCTGGTTACCAGGGTGGCCCAAGTGGTAGTGGGCTATGGTCCATTGGGCGGCCTAGTAACTTGACGCACAGAAGCCGGATTCTAGAAGAACCCGGATCACGGCCTGTGTGATCTGGCTTGGAGGAAAAGACGGATTCCTTACTTTCCAAGTTATAGCTACCGTAGTCTTCTAGGTTTCCTATTCTGTAAGCCCTAATCCGGCTATTATATAAAGCCGGACGGGAGATAAACAACACAACGAATAACAGAGAAGCTATAGGCCAACTCGCCGAGAAGTTGATCCTCTGCGAGTAGCTAGATCTAAAACCTCACATTGTAATCCGGTTTCCAGGCTTTAGCCTTGATTAGTGAGAAGTGCAGGAGTAGGCACGTCGTACTGTCGCGACGTACCGAACCTGGGTAAATCCTGTGTTTACTGTCTACCACGCGATACCGTTACCCCACGTCTCTACCGTAGTCTCATGGCACCCCCGTCTATGAAATCTACTACGATGTCTCGACACTCGGATTGCTTCTTTGGATAAGGGGCGAGATCCAGGATGGGTTTGTTTGAGGTTAGTGGTAGTTGGTTCTGATACGCTATCTTATCCCCTCCTTGTAGCCGGATGTTGTAGCGTGTCTCTGTAGCTGGTTAGAGCAGCCCGCTGCCGCACCTTTGTATCACCTATCTTCCGTTGAACCCAAGGCATCTGTACTTGGTGTTGCCGGGTACACTTTGGTATCTTGTGCGTCTTGCTTGCCAGTACTCGTCCATACTGACCCCTTTGGGGCTGCGTGTTCTGCAGACTACGTTTCCGAGGATACCCATGGTGGCTACTACGTGGAGTATGACGAGGCTGTTGACGAGTAGATAGCGGACCCGGGCAGGATCCGAGACTTCGTGGATGGGCTCCGTTCTTCGTTTCCGGCCTCTTAGGCCTATTTGGATCTTGTCTGTACTCAGACACTTTGGATGCTTCCGCTGTGATGTAATGATGACTTGTAGGGACATGTGTCCTCTGCATGGCTGTATTTGCTATCTCTGCTCTAGTGAGAGCTATTTGCCACTTATTTCTATTTCTTTGTGTCTTAGAGATTTGTTGTGATATCACTTGTTCAAATGCCGTTGACGTACCATGTGTGTATGTTATGAAGTACGTCAATGGAAGTATTCGGATTTCTATGGGATGGTTTGCGCAGACGATCAATAGTAGAGGTTGGTTGTCACACGTATACGTGTTGGCCTACTCGTAAGAGGTGCGGGTGCAGGTAGGCCCCGTAATCCAATCATCTACTGTTTAGCGGGCCGTGAGTATCCTCTAGAAGTCCGCGTGCGACAAATGGTATCAGAGCATGTCTGCCTGTAGGATCCCTTTTACTGGTCGCAGTTGAGTCTAGAAACTATTTTGTAGCTATATAGGAAAAATGAAACGTGAGAGTAGGAATTCTGTTCTTTTATTTCTTTCACCACCCACCCTCCCTTTTTCTGGTAAGGAAGTGCAACGTTGTTTTCTCTTCTCATCTAAACTTTCAAGTTAGGATTTCTCGTATCCTGTTTTCTCTAGGATGATTATATCTACTAGACCATAGGAATGGAGGTGGTGGTGACAAGATTTATCATGTTGCCTACTCACGATTGAGAACGGAGGCACATAAGCCCCGGAAGCAGATCCTCTATTCCTTGAGCAGTAGATATTGATCCTTTAGAAGCCCGGATGGGTTTTCCGTAGTATCTCAGGAGTGTTTGGTCTCGTGTTTCCCAAATGTTGCTTCGATATCCTGTTCTTCTCAAGATCCTTTCGTCCGTTGGAACCTTGTTGTTGCTTGCCACTTCAGTTTTTCTACCGGCGTCTAATCAAAGCTTCCCCGATCATCTGCAGATGGATCTCAGGTTCTACCCACAGGTGGTTCGTATGACTCGTTGCGAGAGAACTGCCGGTTATCCGGAGATGCTGAGAGACATGGTCACTTTTCTGGGGTTCCGTTGGGCACCAGAGTACCAGGTCTACGAGCAACAGCGAGAGTTTGAGCAGACCTACTACCAGGCTATCGTCTACATTCTGTCAGATGATGGCATGAGCGTAGTCCACCGCTACGAGGCAGTGGGTTCCACAGTGGATATGGCTGTGCAGCAGGCAGCTTATGTGAGCCTCACCGTCCTTCGTGCTGACTATTGGGGATTTGACGATTCTATCTATCGCCACATCCCCCGTGGTTACATCACTTCGGAGGGAGCTCACTTCACTTTCTACGACAACTTGGATGTTTACGAGCATGATAACTCCAGGCTGCACACCAGCGCTCAGTTTGTGATACATAGTGACGCAGTTGCCCGCACACTATCTCAGGAGTTGGCTTCAGTCAGAGAGCAGCTTTACCTTGCTTTGACTCGTCTGGCGACTTACACCACAGACTTTGTTGGAGACGAGCGCTTTGCACGTTTCGATCAGCCAGTTGGACGTCGTCTGCCAGATGCTGGAGGTTACGAGCCGATCAGAGGTCCACTCCTTAACCTTGGTGCTGGTTACACTGGGATTCCACGTTTTGGAGCACAGGGAGTCGACGCTATGTACTTCACCACGCCTAGAGTCGGTCTCAGACCACGTCAGATCTACGTGGATCGTCGTTCCACCTACTTTCGTGGGCGTGCTCCTCACCGTACCTCTCGCCGTACTCCTAGCCGCCGTCCTGTGTGATGAGCATGGGAGTACCGATGTATCCATTCTTAGCTATGTTTAGTTATCCTTTGGCATTCGAACCATTTATGGTGTGTTGGATATTCTGATGTATTTGAACATGTGATGGTGAACCTTGTGGTTGTCTATTCATGCGTCGGAATAATCTCTCTTTCGGTTGCCAAGTCTATCCTTTTCTATTGTTGCTAAAATGCATTTCCATTCAGGATGCCGCCAACAAGGAACAACACGCCTGAGCCACCGCCAATCGCGGAGCTGTTGACTCAGATGACCCAAGTCATGACGCAGATGGCCCAGTTCCAGGCTAATCAGCACATCAACCAGACAGCTCCACGGGTCAGCATCAAGGAGTTTCTCAGTCTGGGCCCAAGAGCTTTCGTGGCCACACGCGAGCCTCTGGACGCTGATGACTGGATCCGTGAGATAGCCAAGGCTCTGGAGATTGCACACGTAGCTGAAGAAGACAAGGTCAAGTATGCCTCCTATCTGCTGAAGGGTCAGGCAGCTACTTGGTGGGAAAACTTCCAGGCCATGAGAACTGGGATGCCAGTCACGTGGGATTGTTTCAAGGAAGCCTTCCTGAAGCACCACATTCCAGATGGTCTCATGGAAAGGATGCGTGAAGAGTTTTGCTCTCTCAAGCAGGGCAAGTTGGACGTCATCGGGTATCAGAGTGAGTTCAATCGCCTCGCTCGATACGCTGGAGATGAGGTGTCCACTGAAGCTAAGAAGATGGCAAGGTTCCGCAGAGGTTTTAACCCGGAACTCAAGTATGCCCTCACCAATATCAAGGCCAACAGCTTCGAGGATCTCGTTAACACCGCGCTCAATGAAGAAAATGGGCGCAAGGCATTCGAGGAGTCTCGCAAGCACTCGCGTGAGGGTGGTTCCTCCTCCAACATGACCACCCCTCCGCAGAAGCGCCGCATCTGGGTACCAAATGGTGCTGTCACTCGGGCTCCATACGCCCAAACTTCTCCAGGCTTCGCTCCCCGCCCACCCAACCCTGCTCAGATGCATGATCAAAGGGCTTCGATGGGGCAGCCAAGGCCAGGGCCTCCTCGTGTCGTCACATGCTACAAGTGCAAGCAGACGGGGCACTACGCCGACAAGTGCACGCAGAGGCAGCTACCTCCACCACCACCTCGTCCTAACACAAACCAGGCAATGGTGCGCGCTCCCCCGCCTAAGGCCTTCAACTCCAACAACAGGCCTGTCGGGAGGACCGCAAGGGTGAATCATGTCAAGATCGACAAAGCTGAGGAAGCTCCTGACGTCGTTCTCGGTACATTTCCCGTAAACTCTAATCCAGCTAAAGTGTTGTTTGATACCGGAGCATCACATTCTTTCGTGTCAAAGATCTTTGCGACAGCAATTAAACTCCCTTTTGTTGGTTTGGGTTCCCCACTAGTGGTCAACTCCCCTGGAGCAACTATGCAAACGTGCAAAATCAGTCACAAAAATCAAATTCTAATTGGAGGCCACATATTCCTTGCTTCTCTCATACTGCTTGGCAATTCTGACATTGATGTCATTCTTGGTATGGATTGGCTGAAGGCCAATAAAGCAAGAATTGACTGTGCTCAAAAGTCAATAACTCTGTCCCACCCTTCTGGCCAGATAATCTATTCTCCACATGAATCAAGTTCCATTCAGCTATGCACCCTCAATGCAAAACCTCTACCTTCACTTGAAAATGTTCCGGTGGTTTGCGACTTCCCTCACGTCTTTCCAGAAGAGTTACCAGGAATGCCTCCGGACAGAGCTGTCGAGTTCGTGATCGAACTTGAACCAGGTACTGCTCCAATCTCTAAGCATCCCTACAAGATAGGAACTCCCGAGCTGAAGGTTACATTCAACCTAGTTCCTCGGCTTGGGGTTGCCCAACTCTGTTCGTTGCGAAGAAGGATCACACAAAGAGACTCGTTGTTGACTATCGTCCTCTTAACGAGAAAACCATCAAAAACAAGTATCCAATTCCTCGTATCGATGATATTTTTGATCAACTTGCTCGAGCCTCAATATTCTCCAAGTTGGACTTGAGAATGGGTTACCATCAAATAAAGATCAGAAAAGAGGATATTCCAAAGACAGCCTTCACCACTCGCTACGGTCTATATGAATTCACCGTCATGTCGTTTGGTCTCACCAATGCACCGGCGACCTTCTCTCGACTCATGAATTCTGTCTTACATGAATACCTCGACAAGTTCGTTGTGGTATATCTTGATGACATTCTTGTCTACTCAAAATCCGAGGAAGAGCATGAAGAACATCTTCGTCTCACTCTCATGGAGCTTCGCGAGCATCGTCTCTATGCCAAGTTCTCCAAATGTGAGTTCTGGATTTCAGAAGTTGCTTACCTTGGTCATGTCATCTCTGCCAAGGGCATAGCCATTGATCCAGAAAAGGTTAAAGCAATTGTTGATTGGAAACCTCCAAAGACGGTGAAGCAAGTAAGAAGTTTTCTTGGCTTGGCTAGCTATTGCCGTCGCTTCGTCCAAAACTTCTCCAAGATTGCCAAACCTCTCACTGACCTCACAAAGAAGGACAAGAAGTTCGTCTGGTATCCACAATGTGATGAAAGTTTCAATCTCCTGAAGACTAAACTCACTTCTACACCAGTTCTGGTTGGCCCAGATCCTTCCAAACCTTTCCAAATATTCTGTGATGCTTCTCTCCAAGGTCTAGGTGCAGTTCTTATGCAAGAACGTCAAGTTGTGGCTTATGCTTCACGTCAGTTGAACACACATGAGATCAATTATCCCACTCATGACCTTGAACTTGCAGCAGTTGTGTTTGCCCTCAAGAAATGGAGACAATACTTGTTGGGTAATCGCACTAAAATCTTTTCCGATCATAAGAGTCTGAAGTACATCTTCACTCAACCAGATCTAAACCTCAGACAAAGGAGATGGATTGAAAAGATCAAAGACTTTGATCTTACCATTTCTTACACTCCAGGCAAGGCTAATGTTATGGCCGATGCTCTCAGTCGCAAGTCGTATTGCAATAATCTCATGATCATGGAAAGCCAACCTCCTCTTCATGAAGAATTCCAAAAGCTGAATCTTGGTCTTGTTCCTCAAGGCTATCTTGCAAACTTGACAGCCAGTCCAACTCTCGAGGACAAGATTCGTTCTGAACAACTTCGTGATGCTGAGATCAAGAAGATTGTAGAACACATCAAAGCAGGCAATAAGAAATTTGAGTGCTTCTCAATTGATGACAAGGGAACGGTGTTCTTCGAAGGACGCATTGCAGTTCCTCAAATTCAAAGTCTCAAAGATGTCATTCTCAAGGAGGCTCATGAAACTCCTCTCTCCATACACCCTGGAAGTACAAAGATGTACCAGGATCTCAAGACACTGTATTGGTGGCCTAGCATGAAACGTGAAATTGCTCAATACGTTTCTGAATGCGATGTTTGTCAACGTGTCCAGGCAGTTCATCAGAAAACAGCCGGTCTTCTCCAACCTATGAAAATCCCTGAGTGGAAGTGGGACATGATTGAAATGGACTTCGTCACTGGTTTTCCAAAGTCCAAGAGGGGCAACGATGCAATCTTCGTTGTCATTGATTGACTCACTAAAGTAGCTCACTTCTTTCCTGTCAAAGAGACAATCTCAGCTAGTCAGTTAGCAGAGCTCTACACAACAAAGATTGTTCCTCTTCATGGTGTTCCATTGGAAATAAGCTCAGACCGTGGAAGCATCTTCACTTCTCATTTCTGGAAAAGCTTTCAAGAAGCATTGGGCACCAAGCTTCTGTTCAGCACATCTTATCACCCTCAGTCTCAAGGGCAAGTCGAAAGAGTCAATCAGATTCTCGAGGATATGCTCAGAGCATGTGGTCTCTCTTTTGGCATGAAATGGGAGGAATGTCTTCCATATGCAGAATTCTCCTACAACAACAGCTTCCAGGCAAGCCTAGGCATGGCACCATTTGAGGTCTCTCTATGGCCGCAGATGAGGAGTCCAATCAATTGGTCTGGAGCTGGTGAACATTCACTCTTTGGCCCTGACATTGTTTACGAGGCCGAAGAGAAAGTTCGCATCATTCGTGACAATCTCAAGATTGCTCAGTCTCGTCAGAAAAGCTACTATGACAGCAAGCACAGGGACATGGTCTATGCAGCTGGAGACAAAGCATATCTCCGTGTAACTCCCCTCAGAGGCACTCATCGTTTTGGTGTCAAAGGAAAGCTTGCACCAAGATATATTGGTCCCTTCAACATTATTTCAAGGCATCCAGAAAATGCCTATCGTCTTGAACTTCCAGAAAAGCTATCCAAGGTGCACGATGTGTTTCACGTGTCACAGCTCAAGAGGTGCTTCAAAGATCCAGGTCGTGCAGTTGATCATGATTCCATTGAACTGCAAGAAGACCTCTCTTATGAGGAGCACCCTATTCGAATTCTCGATGAGACCGAGCGCAAAACTCGCAACAAGAGCACCAAGTTCTTAAAAGTGCAGTGGTCCCATCATTCCGATAAAGAGGCAACGTGGGAGACCGAAGATGATCTTCGCAAGAAGTATCTGGACCTTTTCTCTTCTCAGTAGGAATCTCGGGGCGCGATTCCTCCAAGGGGGGGCGTTTTGTAACATCCCAAGTATGAAAAACACCATTACAATGCTTGCTTCTTGTTTAAATTAAGTTTGCATCATTTTCCATCATGAGCATTGCATTTGTTTTCACTTGTTTTCCAATTGAATTTCAAACAAAAATTCAAATCCTTGTTTCATACTTGTTCTGTTACAAATTGTCAAATGAAACTTTCAAATCAAACCATTTATTTGGTTCCAATAAACTTGAAATTCCAAACTATTAACTTGCTTAATTTTTCAATAATTCAATTATGGCACATTTCACTCAAATCCATTTAAATTACAAACAGCAACAAAATTTAATTTTTTTTGAAAAATAAAAGTTTGCACAACTGGGCTTTTGTAATAAATAACTTATAAAATTTATCACCAACAATTTTCAACCCCAAAACCCTATTTGAATTTTAAATAGCAATTTCAAATCATTTGGCAATTTCAAAATTTTGAAAATAAGTACACGTACTTTTGAATCTTGCTGTTTTGTAAATCAATAAAAAATATTATTAAAATAAAAACCCCAAAAATCCTATTCTATTTTACCTCTTTTCCTTTCCTACAACAAAAAGGAAACAGAAAAAAATAGAAACAGAAAAAAGGGTGGGGAGGAGGGCAGGCCAGCCAAGTGGGCTGAGCCTACCTCAGCCCCAAGGCCCAGGCGCCCCCCCACGACGTTGTCGCCTTCCTCCTCTGTACGGAGACAGAGGAGGGGAGGCTTCCCCACCTGCAAGCTTTCCTGCTACCCCCTCCTCCTACTTAACTCCCCGAGACCCCAAACCCTAGCCCTCTCTCTCCCTTCTTCCTCCTCCCTCGCGCCGCCATTCCCATCTTCCTCCTTCTTTTCCCTGCCTCCTCTCTGAAGTTTTCTCTGAACCCCAAGCACACCTCCATGGCCAGTTCTTAGAGCTCCCCTCGCCGCCGTTCTACCCACCGTCGAGGCTCACTCTTCGCGGGAACGGATACCCCTCGCCGTCCTCTTCCGATTCGCCTCCAGGGAGGAGCCCGAGGCGCACGGGATCGCCGCCGCCGAGTCGCCTGTCGCCGCCGACTGCTCCGCCCGTCAGTACCTCCTCGTCCGCCTGCTTCCGCTCGCCGAGCCCGCGGTGAGCCACCCCCCTGTCCGCTCTCTCTCCTTCCCCTCTGCTCCGCGGGCGAGCGCGCGCCCACGCCCGCGCGCGCAGCAGCCCTCGCACGCCGGCAGCCGCGGTCGCCGTCTGTCGTTCCTCGTCGTCCTCGATTCAGTTAACTGAAACGAATTTCAGTTTCGTCAGTACACGGCGGAAACCTCACCTCAAAAACATGCGCACTCTGTATCCATCACAAACCGATTAGCAGCCCAGTGGCTTGAGCCCGTGCGCGCGCACCAGGAGATCCCGGGATCGAATCCTCCCCCGCGCGATAAAAACCCACTTTTTCTATCTTTTTTTCCAGATCCAGATCCAATCCCGTTTCGCACTCAGGTCCTTGTGGTTCACAGATCAGTCCCTGTTAATATTTTCCTAGTCCCTGTAATTTAATAAAATTGGCAGATTATCAAATAGACTTTGTAATTTAATAACTTTTGCTTGGAAACTCAAATTGCAAAACTTTCAACATGAAAACCACTCCATTTTAAATGCTCTACCACATTATCAACTTTATTTCTGTTTTTGAATAATTCAAAATGCTGAAAACATTTATTACTTGTTAAATGCTTTAAATATTGCAAAATTCATAACTTGGGCATAAAAATTCCAAATTCAACAAATAAAATATGTTTTCTATACCAAATTAAATTCTCTACATGTTTAAACCATTTGCATACTGTTTTGAACCTTTCAAATGGTTTCAAAAATTCAAATTCAAACCACTCTTTCAAATTTGGTCAAATTCATAACTAATTCAAATTTAATTCAAATGGCACATGCAAAATATGTTTTCCATGACAAATTGAACAAGCTTTCCAAATATAAACTTTGTTTCCTGTTTTGAATAATTAAAATTGGTTCAATAATTTAAATCTTGTTTAAATCATTTAAAATTGCTAAATTAATAACTTGGTCAAACTAAATTCTTTTTGAACATATAAAATATGTTTTCCATTCCATTTTTCATGAACTTTGCAAATATCAACTTTGTGTTCTGTTTCAAATAAATTAAATTGCTGAAAACAACTGTTTCTTAATTAATGCATTTAAAATTGTCGAATTAATAACTTGCTCATTTTAAATCCATTTTCAACAAAGGAAATATGTATTCCATCTAAAATTTGGTGTTCTTTCCAAATATGAATTTTGTTATCTGTTTTGAACAATTAAAATGGGTGAAAACAATGAGTGTTTGTGTAACTCATTTAAGAAGCCAAATTTCATAACTTAATAAATAAATTTCCAAACTTGGTAAAAAACATATCAAATTGAAGCTATTGTTGTTTTCTTATTGTTTTCATCATCCATGCATCATTCTAATCACTTTCACATGATGGTTATTTGTAGATCACTTAATTCAAATTTAATTCTTGGGCCTTTCTATATGCAACCCAAATTGCATATGGGCCCAATTAAATATGTTTACCATGTCAACTAGCTCATCATTGATGCATCAATTAAATTGTCATGCATCATACCATGTTTGTGCATTATGCCATGTTATTGATTGTTCGTCTCTCTTCGTTGTTTGTTTGCTTCTTCCCGAATAGACGACGACGTTGAGACAGACGAGGGTTACGACACTACTTCAGAGGAGTTAGCCCAATACCAGGCTACTGAGTTTGCAGGCAAGTATTCACTCACCTAAACCATTGTGTCCTTTCCACACTGGATACCGATACTTTCCGTTGTCTAATCTGCTAGCCATAAGATTCGTTGCTTGTGTTCCGATCCTATCACATGTTATCCTGTAACCCTGATATAGCCTATCCTCCACACCTATAACCCCGTTGCTTGTTGTCTGTGTCTTACTAGCATGCTTAGGGTTGTTTATGCTCGAGTATGATGTCTGTTATTTCTGTTACCATATTTATTATGTTCTGGGGGCTCGATGTTTAAATAACAACCTGTTAATGTTTGAGGTAATGTTAATTTGATGATAAGGCACCGGCAGGAGGCCGGGTATGGTTTTGAGGCCTGCTAGTGCCAAACTCAGGAAAAGTTCTTGTCCTCTGGATCCATGTTGAGCGCGCTAACCGCATGTGGGAAGCGTGTATGGGCGCCCCCCGCAACTCTGATTCGATTCGCATCTCGTCCAAATCGCCACACTTAGTTCGGGCTTTCCATTTGATGCACGCATATGCAGGTACGAACCCTCGGCGCCAGGGTGGAACTTTTGTAGTCGGCATTTAGGGCGGCGTGGTCTTCCAGTGCTATGAGGGTCCCCCTTTTCTTCGTGGGGGCTCGATTAGCCGCGCACGCACAGCACGTGGTTCTTTGGGCTTGATGCGAAGAAGAGTTGGGTTGTGTTGAGTGCCTCGCTTGGTGGGTTTGATCCCCGTCTGGCGGGATATTCTTACGTGTACGGCCAAATTGGTGCACCCCTGCAGGGTTAAATCTTCTCGAGAAGCCGTGTTGTCCGCGGTTATGGATGACTTGGTGATAGGGCTGGCTAACAAGGATTAGACAACTTACACCTAATTAATAATAATTGGACTAGTAATAGGCTTATTGACACAATAACTTGAACCTTCATTAATCCAACTGTGTGGGTTATCCTCGGATTGCTTCTTTGGATAAGGGGCGAGATCCAGGATGGGTTTGTTTGAGGTTAGTGGTAGTTGGTTCCGATATGCTATCTTATCCCCTCCTTGTAGCCGGATGTTGTATCGTGTCTCTGTAGCTGGTTAGAGCAGCCCGCTGCCGCACCTTTGTATCACCTATCTTCCGTTCAACCCAAGGCATCTGTACTTGGTGTTGCCGGGTACACTTTGGTATCTTGTGCGTCTTGCTTGTCAGTACTCGTCCGTACTGACCCCTTTGGGGCTGCGTGTTCTGCAGACTACGTTTCCGAGGATCCCCATGGTGGCTACTACGTGGAGTATGACGAGGCTGTTGACGAGTAGATAGCGGACCCGGGCAGGATCCGAGACTTCGTGGATGGGCTCCGTTCTTCGTTTCCGGCCTCTTAGGCCTATTTGGACCTTGTCTGTACTCAGACACTTTGGATGCTTCCGCTGTGATGTAATGATGACTTGTTGGGACATGTGTCCTCTGCATGACTGTATTTGCTATCTCTGCTCTAGTGAGAGCTATTTGCCACTTATTTCTATTTCTTTGTGTCTTAGAGATTTGTTGTGATATCACTTGTTCAAATGCCGTTGACGTACCATGTGTGTATGTTATGAAGTACGTCAATGGAAGTATTCGGATTTCTATGGGATGGTTTGCGCAGACGATGAATAGTAGAGGTTGGTTGTCACACGTATACGTGTTGGCCTACTCGTAAGAGGTGCGGGTGCAGGTAGGCCCCGTAATCCAATCATCTACTGTTTAGCGGGCTGTGAGTATCCTCTAGAAGTCCGGGTGCGACACGGCACCCTGCCGGAGAGGAGATCATCACCGGAGGCCTCTTCATAACCATGCTTGCCTCCGGAGTGATGGGTGAGTAGTTCATCCTTGGACTACGGGTCCATAGCAGTAGCTAGATGGTTGTCTTCTCCTCATATGCCTCAGTGTTTAGATCTACTGAGCTGCCTAACATGATCAAGATTGTTCTTATGTAATTCTATGTGTTGTGTTTGCTGGGATCCGATGAATATTGAACTTATGCCAAGTTGATTATAGTCTTTATTGCATATGTTATTTGTGATCTTGCATGCTTTCCGTTGCTAGTGGTTGCTCTGGCCAAGTAGTTGCTAGTGACTCCAATAGGGAGTATTTATGCTCGATAGTGGGTTCATGCCTCCTTTTCGCCTGTGCTCGAGTGACAGAAACGTGACGGGGGAGGATGTGTTGTTGCCACTAGGGAGAAAACTGCGGTGTGAGTGCCCGCGTGTACAATCATTGCTTACATTACACACATTGCTTAATGGATTATCTGTTGCTTGCAACTTAATACCTAAGGGAGTTCGGATGATAACTTGAGGGTGGATTATTAGTCATAGATGCAGTTGGATTACAGTCTATGTATATTGTTGTAATGCTCGCACTAAATATCATAGTAGTCATCATGTCATGAATGTGCACTATGGTGCAACCTCTATTTGTCAATTGCACAACTGTAATTTGTTCTTCAGCATGCTATATTTTATGGAGAGACACCACTAGTGAACCTATGAACCCCGGTCCATTTTCCTACACTGTTAAACAAAACCTCTTCAATTTTCTGCTTTCTTTACTTGCTGCAAGCATACACCGTTTTCCATACTATACGGCTAATATTTATTTTCAGCAAGACCGGTGAGATTGACAACCTCACTGTACCGTTGGGACAAAGTATTTTGGTTGTGTTGTGTGCCGGTTCCGTGTTGTTGCTGACACCGGTGAGGCGCCATCACCATCGTCAGTGGCATCAACCTTCCGAAGATGCTCTTTCTCCTACTGGATTGATAACCTTGGTTCTTAACTGAGGGAAATTCTTACCGCCGTGCTCATCACACCCTCCTCTTGGGGTTCCCAACATGCATTGCCAACATCAAGGCACCATCAACGCGAGCATCAGGTATCCTGACGGTGCTTTTTTTCCATCAGATTTCTCGTCCCGGTGTTTATTCTCCAAAAATTATGAAACATGCAAAATAAGATAAAATAACATAAGTAATGCATCATAACATGAAATATATTGATGAATAACAGAAAATAACAATATAAAACGGTGATGCAAAATGGACGTATCTGCGTCCGCGAGCATCGTGCACCTTCTTGGAGGCGTCTATCGAGGTATCTGTCCCCTCTCAAACCCCCTCCTTCGGGTGAAAACCATATTCCCCTCTTTGGACGGCGGCGGTATTGCTACATCGTGCCCTTCCTGGAGGCGTCTTCTGGTGGTCGTGCAGTGCATTGAAGGTGGTGGTCTTGCGGTGCGTTGGAGGTGGTGGTCGTGGTGGCTTGTCTTGTTCGGCGACGACATCTTATCGCGTTGATTGGCGGATGCCAGGCTTGGCATGCCCCTCAACATTGTTGCCCCTGTTCGTCAATGGCTCGGCGTCCTCGAGCCTGGGCGAGAGGGGAATGGGTTCCCCTCTACGACAACAGCGACACCTTTGGCTGGTGAGCGATCGATCTTGGGAGGTCCTGCTCAGCCGCGGTGGTGGAAGTGCCATCTTTTGCCATGTTTTCCTCTATGCGTCTTCGGCCGACACCTTGGGTCCAGTGTTGCAGTCAGGCTTCTGTGATGGTGGTCGTGGTGGCTCCCGTAGCGTCCGTGGTGGCCGTTCGCATGTTCGTGGTGTTTGTTGCTTGTAAGCTGTTTTTCAGAATGTTGTAAGTGCTGTGGGACTGTCCTGGGCTTTGTTAATTCAAAGTCGGGCTTTATTCCTTTTATCTAAAAATAATAATGAAGGCATGTCATTCCTTGGTTGAATGGACAATATTTCACTCAGCTTTGGCATGCAGCTAAAGGTGAGTATAAACATTAACTAGGTGCTGCTAAGAATTAAAAAAAAGGACATGATGTGTTTTTTGTGAATAGTGCACCTAAGCAAGTTTTTCTATCATCTAATGCCCCTTTCTCTTTTTGCAGTTTGTGGGTTGGGGTTTTAGGGTATACGAAACCTTGGTCTGGACAAAATAATGGCATTTAAAATTTGCGACCTTGCATTTCATAGGGTCAATTGTTCAGTAGTGTTTTTTGCCATTCATAATCCACTAAATATTCTTTGAATCTGGATTGAATGTTTTCGCGTAAGATTAAATTTCTTGCACATTTTCTAGCACGGATTAGAGAAAAAATCGCTCACGGATTCCCTAAAATACTAGGGAGAAATCTGAGTTTACTCCTAACATGGGAAGCCAGTGGTACATCAAAACTAAAACGGGTGAAGATTGGCCGGTCATTTAATGGATAACATTCATAATTCTTGACGTACAATGATGTACCAGGTTTAGAGGTAGTCTGGGGGAGGTGTTGTTGCGAGGCATGCGGCCTCAGGTTTGTTTACTTTGTACTTCTTTAATTCTTATATTAATGAAAAACCGGCTGTGTGCATCAATTTGATGCAGAGGCCGGGACACTGTTCCCGTTTCAAAAAAAAAATGATGTACCAGGTTGGTTGTAAATCATGTGGAATTGCACTATTTTAGAAAGTCTTAGACTGGGGACAGGGAAGCGGTGTGTGTCCGATGGGGTTCTGTCTAGTTGGTTTCCTTTTTTGAGAATATATAGTGCGTTTTCCTTAAATGATTTCCATCGTGTTTTTTCATGAGAGATTAATGAGTGGGGGTGTGTCCGATTCTTTTTCTCCTTTTTTCGGATTGAACGTGTTCGATTCGAGTATGTTGGTAGGTTTTGTTTTGTTTATGGTTGAAAAAAAAATGTAATCTGGCATGTGTAATTTAGGTGATACAATGTGTGTGAATTGTATGTTGCTCGTACATACTTACATGCTTTATATTTTATTAAAGATCTAATAGAGATGAGATTAATATTTCTCTTATAACAAAACAAAGACACTTAAATACAGATGAGATTGCAGGTATACTAGTATTTTGTAATTATAAAAAAGTCCTGAGTTTATATAACGAAAGAAAAGGAAAATACCCTATACTAACTGAGACATGCCCATCATAAATAGACCTAGCTGGACATATATTAACTGAATTCTGTCAGGCTCGCTCAATTCATTCATACGATCACAGGTTACATTTATACAGAGAGCACCATCGTGCCGATCGTGGGCAACGGCCACACCGCTATCTACAAGCCTTGATCCTACTTATCTGCTAGAGACTAGCTCGGGTAGTTACAGGGATACGTTACAACGTGTCAGGCTTGACACAATACAGAACACACACTTCAACATCCCCCCGCAGTCTGAACGTCTGACGGGAAGATGTTCAGACTGGACCGGAAATCGTTGAACAGAGTCGATGGCAGCCCTTTCGTAAATATATCCGCGAACTGAGACGAAGAGGGGACGTGCAACACCTTGGCCTCGCCCAGAGACACCCGATCTCTGACGAAATGAAGGTCGATCTCAACGTGCTTCGTGCGCTGGTGTTGGACAGGGTTGGTGGAGAGGTAGACAGCGCTGACGTTGTCGCAGTAGAAGACGGTGGCGCGGCGTGGCGGCTGATGGAGTTCCTGCAATAACTGGCGCATCCAACACGATTCTGCAACGCAGTTGGCGACAGCTCGATATTCGGCTTCGGCACTCGAGCGAGACACGGTAGCTTGGCGCTTTGAAGACCAGGAGACAAGATTTTCACCTAAGAACACGCAAAAGCCGGAGGTCGATTTTCGGGTGTCAGGACACCCAGCCCAATCGGCGTCGCTGTAAGATATGATGTCGGTGGAGGAGGAACGATACAGCTGGAGCCCGTAGTGGGAAGTACCCTGAAGATAGCGCAGCACGCGTTTGGCTAGTTGATAGTGAGCAGTGGTTGGCGCGTGCATGAAGAGGCACAATTGCTGGACTGCGTAGGCAATGTCTGGCCGGGTTAGTGTTAGGTACTGGAGAGGCCCCGCCATACTACGGTACAGGGTGTGATCGGGAAAAGGAGATCCATCATATGCAGATGCCTTAGTGCGCGGATCAACGGGAGTGGAAATTGGGTTGCATTGGGTCATGTTTGCGCGATCGAGGATATCAAGGGTGTACTGGTGTTGTGACAAGAAGAGGCCGGATGAATTTTTGTGGACTAGATCACTCATGGATAATTCTGTGGAGTGGGATGCAATGGTGGATTGAAGGAAGCGTGGGGTGTTTGATGTGAGGATAATGTCATCTACGTACAGTAGGAGGTATGCAATGTCACTGCCACGGCGAAAAATAAAGAGTGAGGAGTCACACTTAGAGGCTGAAAAACCAAGAGAGATGAGATACGTGGCAAAACGAGTGAACCATGTGCGGGGAGCCTGCTTAAGACCGTACAAGGATTTTTTGAGGTGGCAAACATGTGTAGGGCGTTGGGAATCAACGAAACCTGACGGTTGTTGGCAGAAGACTGTCTCCTGAAGGGTGCCGTGGAGGAACGCATTTTTTACGTCGAGTTGGTGGATGGGCCAATCATGGGAGGTGGCAAGGGAGAGCACAACCCGAATCGTGGCAGGCTTGACGACTGGACTGAAGGTTTCGCCATAGTCAACTCCAGCCTGTTGGGTGAAGCCACGTACCACCCATCTTGCTTTGTAGCGGGAGAGGGAACCATCAGGGTTCAGTTTGTGGCGAAAAATCCATTTTCCCGTGACCACGTTAGCACCTGCAGGACAAGGGATCAAAGACCAAGTGTCATTCCGTAACAATGCATTATATTCATCGAGCATCGCAGCATTCCAATGTGGATCTTTAAGTGCCTGTTTATACGAAGAAGGTATGGGAGAGATATGAGCAGGAGTTGTGGTGGCAGCTAGGTTAAATAGTCTCCGGGGCATCAAAAAACCGTTTTTAGCTCTCGTGTGCATTTTGTGTAGATTTTCGTGTGGCTCTATCGGAACATCATGAGGGGGCAGTACGGGGTGAGGTGGCGCGCTGTGAGTGGAGGGAGGCAATCCCTGGTGGCCGACCGGCGCGGCAGGAGAGGTGGATCCGCCCGTGCCCAATGATTGGGACGCGGTTTCCCCTGTCGCTGCGGATGAGCTGGCGGAGGGCGATTGGTGCGGTGGGGTGGGGGGGCAGATGCGATTCTGCGGGATCCCGAGGTGGATGCGGGGGCAGGTGGGGGCTGGATGCTGATCCCGGGGTGGATCGGGTGCGGATCCGGTGTGGCTACGCTGTTTGTGGGTGACGGTGTGGCAAATTCTGGCGGTTGGTAAGGAAAATTGGATTCGTCAAATATTACGTGACGGGACACGATAACACGTCTTGTGGCAAGGTCTAAACACCTATACCCCTTATGCTCACGTGGGTAGCCGAGGAAAACGCAACGTGTGGATCGGGGTTCTAGCTTGTGAGTGGTGGTAGCGTAGAGGTTCGGGTAGCAGGCGCAACCGAATGTGCGAAGGTGTGAGTAGGTGGGGTGCTGGTTGAACAAGCGAAAGTGTGGTGTGGTGTTGGAAATAGCACGAGATGGGCGCACGTTGAGTAAGTGAGTCGCGGTGTGGAGTGCTTCAACCCAAAAGGGGGGAGGGAGGTGTGCTTGTACGAGAAGTGTACGAATCACATCGTTCGTGGTTCGGAGCATTCTTTCGGCCTTGCCGTTTTGGGGAGAGGTATGTGGGCAGGAGAAACGAAATGTAATGCCATTTGCAGAAAAGAAAGAACGTAGAGTGTTATTCAAAAACTCGCCACCGTTGTCACATTGCATACATTGTACTATCTTGGAGAATTGCGTACGCACATAAGCACAAAAACGTTGAATAACCAAAGCAGTATCAGATTTATTTCGAAGAGGGAAAGCCCATGAGTAGTGTGAGAAATCATCCAATACAATGAGATAATAAACATAATCGGAAAAACTTGGAATCGGGGAAGTCCACAAATCACAATGCAAAAGTTGGAAAGGAGCAGTAGTAAAGCTAAAAGAGGAGGGAAAGGGCAGCCGTGGTTGTTTTCCTAGCTTGCATGCTTCACATAGTGGAGATTTATTCGGGTGGGGGGAGCACGACTCGGAGGAGTCCGAGAAGATGCGAGCAAGGCTTGCATCACTGGGGTGGCCGAGACGCCGATGCCATAAATCACGTGTGGTGGAGACGGTGAGAGCGGTGTTGGAGGGGTGGAGATCGCCGAAGAAGGGGTAGAGGTCGCCACGGCTACTGGAGCGCATGAGGATTTGTCTCGTTGCTAGATCCTTCACAGAGAAGCCATCAGGGTCAAATTCGATAGAACAAGCATTATCTCGAGTAAACTTGCGAACGGAAATGAGATTAGAAATAACAGAAGGAGTCACAAGAACATTATTCAGATAAAAGGGGCGCTTAGTGAGAGAGGTGGAACCAATGGAGGAAACAGGCATTTTAGAACCATTGCCGACTACGATGTCACGAGAATGAACGCATTGAGAGGAAGAGTACGAGGTCAAGTTACCCTGGTTGTTGGTGACGTGCGTGGTCGCGCCGGAATCCATCACCCAGTTGCCGCCGGGGGGGAAGCCGGTGGAGTTGCTAGGCGCGGCGTGAAACATGGTGGCGTAGTCGTACGTTGGAGCAGCGGGTGGCGGCGCAGGAGTGGTTGGTGCTGGAGATGGTGACACCAGGGTGTACACGTGGCCGTGGGAGCCAGGGCTGGGTCCAAGGATACTGGCGCTGTTCGGCGGCACCCAGGTGGCAGCGCGCCCGCCGCCATAGTGCGGCTGCTGCTGCTGCTGCTGGTTGGTGTTGTAGCCGTACTGGGGATTATAGCCGCCCCGTCCACCGTGGTCGCCGCGGCCACGTCCTCGGCCACGTCCTCCGCCACGGCCGTAGCCGTTGTTGAAGCCGTTGTTGTAGCCGTACTGGCCACCGCCGCGCCCTTGCTGGTACTGGCCGCCGCCACGGCCTCCGGATGGAGCGCGGTCACCACCGCGTGGGCAATAACGCGCCATATGCCCCTGCTCGCCACAGGAATAACAGTTTCTGAAGAATCGGAAGGGAGGGGCCCCGTTACCGTGATTTGTGGATCCTTGATTGCCGTTGGAGGTGTGCAGGATCTGAGGAGCGGCCGCAGCCTTCTCTTTCAGTTTCTCTTCAGCGAGCTGCAGGCGGGACTGAGCCTGCATGAACGACGGGAACGACTTCATGGTCTCGAGAATCTCCTGCTGCATCTTGAAGCGGTCGTCCAAACCAGCGATTAATCGCATGGTGAGCTTCTTGTCCGTGACGGGAGCGCCAACGTCGCCGAGCTGCTCGGCGATGCCCTTGAGCTTGCGGCAGTAGGCGATGACGTCCATGTCGCCCTGCGTGGCGTTGGAGAAGGCCTTGTCGAGGTGGATCTCTCGCCCCTCGGCGTTCTCGGTGAAGAAGTGCTTGAGAGCGTTCCAGGCGGAGTAGGCGGTGCAGTCGGGGTCGAGGATGATGTCCTGCAGCTCGTCGCTGATCGTGGTGTAGATCCAGAGCACGATGTCCGCGTCGGCGGCACGCCAAGCATCGTCGGCGAGGTGCGGATCCGTCTCCTCCTCGACGTGATCGCGCGCGTTGTACTTGGAGAGGGCGATGAGGAAGAATTGGCGCCATTTGTTGTAGTTCCCGGATGTCGCGTCGAGCTTGAACTTGATGTAGCGAGTGATGTCGCCGCCGTTCGTCGTGGGAGGAGAAGGGAGAAGCTGGAGGGAGGAGTTGGCGAGGTGCCTTGAGAGGGAGTGGGAGTCATCATCAGCCATGATCGGCGAGGGAGAAGGAGAGGGAAGCAAACGGGGTGCTGGGCTCTGATACCAAACTGAATTCTGTCAGGCTCGCTCAATTCATTCATACGATCACAGGTTACATTTATACAGAGAGCACCATCGTGCCGATCGTGGGCAACGGCCACACCGCTATCTACAAGCCTCGATCCTACTTATCTGCTAGAGACTAGCTCGGGTAGTTACAGGGATACGTTACAACGTGTCAGGCTTGACACAATACAGAACACACACTTCAACAATATTGTTTCTAGCTTGCACGTACGTGGAGGGTTCCCTCTCGGCTCCCGATAGGTATTGCAACGAACAAAAGGGGAGGATTGTGAATTGTGATGTACTAGAGGCTGGGGCGCCCCTTGGGGCGCCTCCTAGCCGGTCCTTTGCGGCTCAATCATGCTCCAATTATTTTTACCTGCAGATTTTGTGACACAAACATACACAAAGTGAATAGGTCCAGTATAATAGAGCCCTCTAATTATATACTCCTATACGGTTTAACAATCTATTCAGAATAGTTAAAGGGTATTTGAAGGATGGAGCAAGCACCAATCTTATGTTGAAAGTATATAAGCGGTATCATTGATATGATTGCTGCACATGGTAGGTCAAACATATCTATGAGAGATCATATCCATACTTTTTAGCACCGGTGTGGAAGAATTGTAAACAAAATCCCCTGATTCAGTTCTGCTTACAGAGTTAATATGAGATGATCAACTTGGATTTTGCATGTAACCCATGGTTACAGAGCAACACTCCTGCTCATACTGGCCGAGCCATTTGAGGGACTCGCCAAAAAGGGTGCAATATTATGACATCATTCCAATGTGTGGTCAGTTCCTACACGGTCGCAAATGGTGTGATGAGACAAGCGTTAGCTGGAAAAAGATTCAGACTAAACAACCCAGGCAAATTCTCTAGAATGATCTATATTTATCTATGCTCAGTTGAACAAAACACAAACGAGACCACTGTAAATAGCAGTCATCAAGCACATGTCACCACATAGGCAAAAAAACATTGATAACAATTACCTTAAAAACAGTAATGAAAAATACCTACGATAAATAGTGCAACACATGAACATCTAGCCTTCATTGAAAGCTCATTAAAACCAATATCTAGCTATCTTCAGTATGCCTATATGAAAGGCCCCGAGAGGCCAGGACAATCTTTACATTTATGCCATTTACATGAGTACATGGTTCACATCATTGCCGATTGAGTATCACTTTCCCATCTAACTTCAAGAGACCGTTTTCTTTCTTCTGCATTGATAGATCTTTCCAAGTACAGTACTTAACCTTTTAACAAGATAATAAGTAAGGAAATACGTACAAAGCATAAAACTCAAAAAAAATAGATGTAGACAACATATTCAATATATCTTTATAAATTAAGTAATTTGATAAGACAACTTAGTGTTAAAGCTATAGTTTGGTTAGGAAACATCAACAGGCAAAGGGGAGAATTACCAGATTAGCATCACAAGGGGAGGTGGATAATTGTCGCCTATAGTATCGGGGGGAGGTGGATAAATATCATATTATGATGGCCATTAGTATTTCTAACATGCCCCGGGCAGAAGTCCAATGCAACACTTTTGTGTGCCAGGACATAATGGAAAGGTGTTATCTGAGGATTTTATCCATCCTTGAGTGCCATTTCCCACCATTCACCTCAAGGAACTATAGCACCATTGACTTATCCCTGTTATTGAGATCCAGTATAGTCAAGACAAATCAGGAATGCAATTATTTGCACAGGAGTAAACATACAATTAACATTCATATAAAAAATTCAAAAAGAAAGAATTTCTCTGCTGGCTTTAATTTTTCCTTGCAGCAGGCACCCAAGACTGAGTAGGAAAGTAAAAAATGTCTTCCAAAAACAACGGAATTAAAGGGGCCATTATTAAACTAATTTATTGCAAAGAAATTCTCAAAAATCAATTTTAATCAAAAAATATTCAAGTAATGGGAATGTATGCATGCTAAGTGAGTACTCCCTCCGTTCACCTTTTGTCTGTGTTCTAACTTTCTCAAAAATTTCACAATTACTTGGTGTTCTATACTTTTTGCCACTTGAGTCCCTAATATGCCCCAAGTTTGGTCTCTCGATGCATTGATTAGTGAGAAAGAAAGAAGACATTTGGCCATGCAATCAATTGCATAGGAGGTGAATCGTCCACGACCAAATGCAATGCAAGCTGCACCCACCGCTGGGACTCCGCAAGGGGCAAATTAGTATAACTTTTCTCTAATTTAGCTAATCGGAGCTTCTCCTTGGTATCTGTTATTTCCACCTAGGATGCGAAGTAAAAGTGAACGGAGGGAGTACACCACGGTAGCAATGATAACCAGAAGATTAGCACATAGTAAATTAACCCTATAAATAAATAGGAATGACATCGGTAAGACAAACTAACGAATAGGTTTGACTGTATAACGGTAAATTTTTCAGTAACCACTGAACAACGCAAGATCAGGCAGGCTATAAAAGTCAACTAAACATACAACATGGTAGAATGCTTTGTGAGTAAACTGTGGATAAAGGGTACTTCCCCCAAAATTCATCTGTAACACCCAATTTAGAGTAATTACTACTATATAAAAAACTTCTTGTTGTCAAAACAGGATCAAATAAATGCATTTTACAGTTCTGAATGTTAAATAAGAGTGCAAGCACACCTGCATTAACCATGCAGCATCTCTGTTACCTCTTTACATTGCTTCATAAATAGCAGTACCAATTGATGAAATATAAGCCGGTTAATTTCTCCGTGGTGTATTCTAATTGAATAAAGAGCTCTTCAGATATGTATGCACCTTTCAATGCGAGAATAAATTCAATGCAAAGTTTACCTATACAACAAACCAGCAAATGCTCATAATCCACTCTGAGCTAGGAAAGCTGCTAACAATAAACAGAACAAATGGACAAGAGCAGTAAGAAAATAGGGCCATCACATACGAAGGAAGTAAGTACATGTACACTTGATATAAGAAACACAAAGTAACCTGTAGATATGTGAGCTCCCAACCAGCAAATCCATTGGAGTTGCACACTCTCAATCGACACGGGACATGTGCCGCCCGTTGGGTCAGCATTTGCCACATGCCTGGTGCTGCCGTTGCCGTTGCCGCCTCCAAAGGCTTTGCAAAACATACCAGAGGATGATCTTGATGTCCTGCCTCATATCCCGTGGCCATGGAGACGGAGGCGGCGCAGAGGAGGCGAGGGTGAAGGTGGCACAACTCGTGGGCGTGCTGCTCCTCATCTCAGCGCTCCAAGATGAGAGCGGAGGCGGAGAGAGAGGCGGCGGCGCCGCCTGGACCTAGACCTCCCACGAAGAGAACGTTGTCACACCTCCTGATTAACAAAATATATTATGCACATAACACAACTCATGCCTACATTATCTAACAAATGTGTCTGAGATAGGGCTAGCTATCCTCAAAATTACTGGAATGTTGAAACCATTTTTTACACGCATAATCATACTGGAACCATTCTAAAATGCCTGATCATGAAGGCATGGAAGCTAATATTTAAGCAACAAACCTTATTCATTTCCATGTTTGCCTTCATGATCGTTAAAGTAGATGCATCACCATCAGTAAGAATAACCTGCATCATTACACACGTTTCACATTACATGTGTTGCTTGTCCCATAAATGTTTCACCTCGGAAGACTTTTTATGAACTATTTTAGCATTTATAGGCCATTTCACTAACATTCACCAGGTCTGGAGTTTATTCCCCGGAGCTAACAAGAAGTTTCCATCTGGTAGAAGCCTTACATATGTGCAGGACAAATTAACAAAAGCATAATCCAGTAACTACAAAGGTGAAGATTGATACTCTAATTAAGAACAGATCAATCAAAAGGTGGTACCTTCTTGTGCTGTTTCATGTACATCGCTGCTTTGCAGGCTTCAGCTTATTGTGGAAGTAGCGCTTGCATTTTGAGCTGGCAAAAAGGAAAACCTGCAGGAGAAAATATTTGAACTCATTAGGACAAATACCTGGTGCAATGTTGATTATCTCCAACACAAGTTTACCTCTGAATCTGAACAGATGAACCTGATACCCTTCCGTGGGTAAATCTTCTAGCCACTAAAACAACAAATCTCAGTCTTGTAAAACAAAGGAAAAAGGAAGATCTTGATAATGAACACAACAAATGTAAAAATGTAGCCATGGAATCATTACTATCAAGCTAAGTACATTACATAGATGCTTACAAAAATTAAAAATCTACAAAAAAAATTCTAACAAGAACACAAACTCCAGTGTGTGTTTACCTTGGAATGAGCAACAAGGTCATTTGTCAAGTACCAGTGAGATGGATAATTGTCACTCTTTTGCCTCCAGGAGTCACTGACCTTAACATCAACGATTGCAATCTTCTTCTTTCCTGGCTGCTACAACCATAACTCAACAAAAGAGACCACCAACAAAGAGACAGCCGTGAGTGCGCTGTCAGGGTGTGCCGACCTTAACTGTAATATTAAGAACACCATCAGCGCTTAAGATTTTTCTCGCCGTTTTTTACAGAAAATAAACCGTGGAATGGATCTAACCTCTTAGACCATCATAAGCCCAAACTGTCTGTACCATCCGAAAAATATTAGCCTATTCAAAACAAATGAATAAAAGGCATCCATGTATCAAAAAAATGCACCATAACAAGAAACATTAGAGTTTGATAATGTTAACAGAAACTTCTATGAAATGATTCCTCACCATTTACAGGAAAGTGACAAATCACATGTTACGATGCTAGGTATACTCAGAATAATAATGTGGGATACAAAACAAACTAATTTCTTATAGAAACAGCTACCAGCTTATTTGCTTCCAATTCATGTTCGTGCAACCAATAATAACACACCTCGAGTTAATGCGATAAGCAAACACATTGTGAAGGTGAAGACCATATTTTTAGTGTAAGGTAAAATGATATCCCTGAAAAATAAATTAAGTACAGCGATCGAAAGTAAAAGCAAACAAACCTTTATATACGGAGATAGAGTACCTAAAAGCTTACTTCCTCCAATATTTATTTAGCTCTCTTGCACTGTGCTTGCACGTGCACAAGAACTATTTATGAGATGAAGATAGCCCCATTATAAAGCAACCTATGTACTAATCTTGTTCAGCTGGTCATCCTAGTTGTTCATATGATTCAGACCCGGGAGAGTCTCCATGTCTCCAAAAATTCAGAGTCCAACCTGAGTAAGGACTCAAGTTAACACAAAGAAAAATCACAATAATCAACAGAGTGATAAATTTATAGGTCTAATATGCAACAAACAAAATCTCACCAAATCGACTCTCTGGCTCTGCTAGTAGCCATTGAAGATGAGAACCCCAACCTTCTCCTTGACTATTTCCTAAATCCATTGCTGAGTCAACATGTCTTCTTTGATGAAAAATACATATCGCCTTGGCGTCTTTGGTTCATGCCTTCCTCATCGCCACTACCGTCACACTGAACCTGTTCAATTTTGACCCCACTCAAACACATCCATCCATTTTGCAGCAACAAAACCAAGGTCAATCATAATGATGTTGGCCTCCACCAAGCAGGGAGGAGGAAGGCAAGAAAGGAAGTGTACCCGATGATGTTCTGGTGCTGCATCTCACATATGGCAGGGGAGGGGACGACCTTGTCCTCCAGCTCAAGGCGGACATTTTTTAGGATGATTGTCTCCGTGGTTAGGAGATCCTTGGCCCCACCCCCTACATGTCAGCTGGCCAAACCAGGTTCATGGCGAGGCCATCCAGCGCTGAGCATCCTAAAGGGGTGAGCCCCATGAAAAGAAACGAGCAGAGGTTGCAAGGGAAGAAACGAGCAGAGGATGCAAGGGAGGGGCTACCTCGTGCCATGGGCGCCATCTGGGGTTTGGTGTCGGCTTTGTGCTCACCGCCGAAGAGGACCGGTAGGCGGAGGGCGGAGATGGCGTCGGTGGGGGCCTGAACGCCTATGACCTGCTATCAATTGTTCTGTCGCGCGACGAGGAGGGACGGAAAGGATGAGGCGGAGGTTGGCCGGCGTCGGTGTTCCTCTTCTCCGCTTTCCAATCGCAGCCAGCGAGGCGGCGGCATCGGAGAGGAAGAGGCAAAGGAGCGGGCGGGCGCAGGGCACACGCGAGGTCGCGCTTGGTGTGGCAGCTAGGTTTTTCTCCATGGGGAATCGAGGATGAACGAGACAAGGGGAAAGACGTGCTGTGTTGGTTCATCTTTCTGTACCAGCCAACCAGCGTACAACAACTGGGCCAATGAGAGACAGATCCTTCCCAGGGATGCCTAGCCCCATGAGCAGCCACACAGCGCGTCTGTCGCGCGCGCCGGCCGCGGCTATTTTTCTCTGCCGCTACAACCGTGTGGGGACAAACCAACAGAACAAACGAGAGAGACAAAAAGGACAAGACAAAACGAAAAACGGAGTAACTTTTTAGCCCATTGCCAGCCCAGACCTGCCACGTGGATAGTCCCAGAGTGCTCCCTACCCCATCGCGGTTACTTGTTTTAATCACGAGACACAGAGGAGGGGTTCGTTTTCGTTTCTGGATATCGACCTAGGACAACCGAGTCGTACGTGCGCAGTTATACCGTTCACCGAAGAAAAACCTAAAGATTTCTACAGATCTCTGCTCCACGTCGTCGCCTTGCGCCTCCACCTGGATCGGCGATGGCCTGCCGCGACCGCATCTCCGACCTCCCAGACGATCTTCTGCAGCATATCCTCTACTTCGCGCCTGCCAAGGAGGGCGCGTCGACCAGCGCTCTCGCGCGGCGGTGGCACAAGCAGTGGCTCTCCTCGGGCGCCGTCAACCTCGACACGCGCTCCTACCCTAGCAATCAGCAGTTTCAGTTGTTTAGCTCGCGACCCGCCTTCGTGCGCGACTCCAAGGCGGCTCTCGCCGCCCGCGGCCGCCGGTTTCCCCTCAGGAAGTTCACCTTCCGCGTGGAAGGCCACCAAGACGATATCATCCGGATATTTCTGTCCCGCGACGACAACGGCTGGGACGACGACATTGTCGACCCCGTGCTCTCACATCAGGTGATCCGGCTCGTCGAGGAGCTCTGCGTTGACGCCTACCACAATCGCGACCGGTTCGAAGATCGCCAGGAGAGAGGGTATTACGACCTTAGCGTCGCGTCCCTGCCTTCCAAGAATCTCCGCGTGCTGCGCATCTCCAGCTGCACACTCCTCAAGGTGCCTCCGGCCAGCGACCACGTCGCGTTCCCGCGGCTGGAGGAGCTGCGGCTCCACTTCTGCTCCCACGTGCCGCTGGAGGGTCTCCAGCGCGTCATCGACTCCGCCCCGCAGCTCGCCGTCCTGGACCTCCACTCCGTATGCCTCTATTCAGACTACGAGGTTCCGGATGCGGATATACCGCCGCCGGTAACACTCCGCTGCCCGTCCGTCATCGCCCTCGTGCTGTCGGATTGCACCAGCCGGAACCGTCAACACTACGGATGGACCGGCGTAGATCTGGACGCGCCGATGCTGCAATGTTTCAGATACAAGGGCAGCTTTAACAGGCCGGTGGCGTTGAAATCACAAGCCACTAGCCTCAAACGATTGGACATGGACCTGTACCCTAATCCGTACGCCAGAGCTGACCAAACAGACCCCTCATTCGGGCAGTGTGTCGTGAGCTTCAGCAACGCCAAGGTCTTGAAGCTCAAATCGAGCGATGTCGAGCGCATCACCGCCGTCAACGACGGCGAGACGAGGACGGCACACTTTGGCAACCTCCAGCGCCTCGAGCTGGAGGCGCAGTACATGCCCGGACAGAGCGAGGCCATCGAAGAGGCGATCGCTTACCTCCTCCATTGCTGCCCTGTGATTCGTCAACTCCAGCTCAGTCTGAGCCCGAGCACGGCATCGAAGATGCATTCCTATAGAGGCGATGTGTATGAACCAGACGTCTTCGGAATAAAAGATCAGCTTGATTTCGGCAGATCAGTTGATCGCTTCTTCTCTCGTCGCAGGCTGAAGAAGCCGACGATCACCCACGAGGTCTTTGATGAAATCCAGGGCTTGAGTGGGGAATCCTTCACCTGCCTGCAGAGTAGCCTACGCTCCGTGAGCCTGCGGTTCCCAAAAGAGGAGTCCAACTGCCTTGGCGTGCGACTGGCCAAATTCTTCGCGGAGAACGCCATGGTTCTTGAAGAAATGTATATCGACGGCGGGAACCAGAAATTGCACGACCACATTAACCACACGGTTGGTAGATGGATTCCTAGCTCAGCCTCCGGATTTGCAGTCTTACCACTTGAAAGACCAAAGTTGGCAATAACACTATCAGAGTAAAGTTTTTTCAAACATCAACTTGCCACTTTGTCTCACATAGGGGTAATACAAAGCTCTATTAATTAGCTTATAGACTCACACTGTATTGGGCAAGGTGGTGCTCTTCATGAAGAAATAGACACCATATGTTGGAAGCGAAGGGAGTAGAAAGAGAATACCGCTATGTGACATCCTTTCCATGAAGAGCACCACCTTGTCCTGCTCCAACATCTTGAATGGTTTTTGCCAGTTTCGCAGATACATCGGTACGAGGCACCAAACCTGCTTCATATTAATCCACGAAACTCTGAAGTAACTACATTGAAATGCAGAAATTTCTTATTGCACAAACATTTGGAAGCAACTGATTCAAAATTGGTGACATTTATATCAAAATTTTCAAATGCATCGTTCCAAAGCTGTCTAGAGACTAAAAATTAAAAGAAAAGGTGTTTAACAGACTCAATTTCTTTGCAAAGTTTACATTCTATAGGATTTACTATTCCTCTGCCTCTCATATTATCTCTAGTAATAATTTTATTTTGAGAGAAGATCCACAGGAAAACCTGAATCCTTAGAAGGAATTTTAAGCTTCCACACAGCTGGCAGGAAAATCTGTTGTAATGCTCTGAAGTTGCTAAGGAATACATAGAACTACAAGAGTATACTCCTAGACTCATAATATCAGATCAGTTGGTCATTATCAGTGCAAATGGCACACTCCTAACTATAGCAAGTAATTCATGCCATTGAGCCATCATGCTACCAGTATTTTTTTTTTCTAAAAGTACATCCACTACCATGGAACACCCTACCGCCGGCGCGCAAAATTGGCCTACTGCCGGCGCTTAGGGGCGCGCCGGCGATGCTCACGCCGGTGGTAAATACTTAGGGCGCAGGTTCACTGCGCCGGGGGTAAATTTAGCGCCGGCGCGCCTGTCCACTGCGCGGGGGGTAAGTCTAGGTTAGCCCCGGCGCAACCCCTGCGTCGGTGGTAAATCCACTTTGTGCGTCGGCGCTATATTTTGCTGGTTAAAAAAAAATACACACCATATTTATACAGAGTTTATACTGTTAAAAAAATACATAGACAAATAGTTGCTAGATTGTTAGATTGCAGACGACATGGAGGCATACACAATCGAAGTAGCTGATAGATATAACACACGAATATACAAAGTATCGAACATGAATACAACATCTCGAAACCGAAGTAGCTAGATAGATCACGCGCGAATACAAAGTGTCGAATACAAATTCTCTAATTCACAAAGCTAGCTAAGACATCGATCTATACGAGGAGACAGAATAGAAACGCGAACACGATGAGTATCATCATGACGAAGATGGTCTTCATCCGCTTTGTTCTCCTCTCTCCCGCTAGATATGTCTCCATCCGATGAAGAAGTGTCCAACGCTTAGACTTCTGAAGCCGACATTGTCCATCGCGGGGATTGGGAATAAAGATACTATGTTCTCAATGTTCCCAGATAATCTGTACAAGGATCCCATGGCCTCTGCTGCTGGCCCAGTTGCTTTGGTTACGTTGCAGGGGACGCCTGCGACAGCTAAATAGGTGGAGACAACAGTGGCCCGTATGAGCTCAGCACCGAGGTGGAAGTGGGAAGCTATGGCTAATGGGGCAAATTCTTTCACAGTGGCTTTCCCCTCTCTGGCGGAGTTGGATAGATTCGATGGTATGGATTTTGGTGTTCCATCATAGTCCACTAGGCTTTTGTTCAGCAGATGGAAGCCTGTGGAGATTGATCCCAAGCTGGAGCTTCATCTGGCGTGGGTGCATGTGAAGGGTGTGCCACATACTCTTCGACACTTTCTGGGGATCTGGGCTGTTGGCTCTCTGATTGGGACTACCTTGGATGTCGACCTTTTGGGTTTACGTCGAAGAGGTATTATTCGCATCAGGATTGCTTTGTATCGGGAGGAGCTTCAACGTTACCGCAACGCTGGTCTCGGGAGGAGCTTCAACGTTACTCGCCAAAAGATCTAGGACATCGTCTACAGAAACTGGCGGGTAACACGTTGCCACGCTCTGGCTCTACAAAAGCAAAGAGAAAAAGAAGAAAAGTTTTCAACTGATGGAAACTCGAACCGGAAGAAATAAAAGGCAAAAGAGAAGAACAAAGAACTCACCTCAGCCGGGGAAGGTTTCGATGCTTCGAATGGGTCGAAAGGGCACGCCGAGTAGCCCTCTCCCTTATTCAAACTGGTGATGGCCGCGATCTTCTTGTCGAATTCGGCATTCGAGAGAATATCGTCGCATACGCGGCTCGGGTCATCAACGCCGGTGTATTCCAACATGGGAGTCGGCCTCGCCTGGAGGAGCTGGATCCTCCAGCGCAAAAACACACCCGCCAGATGAATGACGTTCAGCAGGGTCCCTTGCTCCTTCTCGCGGAAGCGTGCCACCTTTACGAGTAGAGGGGCGACGACATTGCCCTCCTCGGCTGAGAGGGAGTGCAGCCAAGACTTCCGCCGCTTCAGAACGACGAATGGCTGGAACTCAGGGACGCGGCCCGCGCTGTCGTCCACAACATAGAACCACTTTCGGCGCCATCCCTGGGCCAAGTCGACGAAGTGCATCTCCAAGTAGGGGATGTCCTTATTCGCCCGAATCCCGAAGCCGCCGGTCCTCAGTGGCTCGCCAGTTCTCTCGCATGGCTGATTCTTTTCCCGGAAGATCCGCACTTTTAAGATGGCTTTCCAAAGCCCCCAGTGCGGACGAATTCCCAGAAAGCACTCGCAAAGAACGATAAAGCATGAAATGTGTTGAATCGCGTTTGGAGGAAGGTCGTGCATCTGTATGCCATAGACATACAGCAGCCCGACAAGAAATGGGTCGAGGGGGAAAGAGAAACCTCGGGCAACATGCTCCGAGAAGACGACGCGCTTGGTGGTGAGAGGGTTAGGCATCTCCTCCTTCTTCCCGGACATGCGCACGCGCCTGGAGGTGTACGGAGGCAGCAGCCCGTCCCCTTGCATCTCGACGATGCTCTTCTTCGTGGTGTTCGCCGAGCGCCAGTCGCCGGTCTTCTTCACAGGAGCCACACTGGAAGCGCTCGCCACGTTCTTGGAGGATGCCGCAGCGGCGCCACGTTTCTTTGCCCCCGCCATTGGAGAGTGCTTCAGTGCTCACGAGAGAAGAAGGTGTGCACGAAGGAGGAAGAAGATGAACAAGGATCGGGAAATTTACCCTTTCCCTAAGTCACAGTACTTATACCCGAACCAGGCCAATCCGAGCCGTAATCTGCAAACGTGGCATCCATCGCAGCCGCCACACGTGAAGCGGAAATGAGGCGACGGGGGACAGTTACCCCTGCACGATCTTTACGAAAAGATCGCGCGTATTTACAACACGCAACGAGTGGAAAAACCGGGACACGGCCGACGTTCCGGTCAAAAAGCCGACACGGTGGGTCTGCGCGCTCTGCCCCACTTCATCACGTCCCATCGGGAGCAGAACCGTTTTTCATCATTGGAGTACAGATCGTAATTAAGGATGGCGAACGCGGCTTCCGCATTTTAGGCTGCGGTTTTGTATATGTGTTCACCCTTAGCATTAGTGTTGTTAACATGCCTTTGCCAAGAAGGTTTTTCAAACTTCTTTCTTGCTGGCAGTTCATCGCCTTTAAAATTCTGGGTAACCGTGTAGGTTTAATTCCAGAGCTATTCCTTCTTTCGTATTCTTCTGTTTCTTCATGCTGCATTTTAATGTCAGTCTGGATTTTGAGGAGACTTTGCCGAGTTCGGAATAGTTGTTGTTGTTGCCCATTATAGCTTGTCTCCTGGCTTCCAGCACTTCCGAGGCTCATTTCGTTCCACCGGGGTTTGAATCAGATCAATCTCCTCCTGTTCTGACATTTGGGGAACAGGGATTTCAACCTTTTTCTTCTCCGCAGGCTTGACTCCACTGCTTACTCCTACTTCCTGACAATGTCTGCCAATTTTACACCTTTTTCTTCTGGAGTTTAGATTGGAGTTTTCTGGCAGACTTCTTTTTCTTCTTGGAAGATGGAGGCTTTTTTCTAGGTTTCTCTTCCATCAATTCCTTGACGTCAGGGTAAGTCGGACTAACTTCGCCTTCCTGTTCCTCTTCATCTGGCGGAGGTGTTTTGGGATCTTCATCTTCCTCAGCATCCGAATTTCCAGTCGGTTTTCCCATGAGTACTTCATGAAAACTCCCTTGCATGGATTTGATCTTTCTTTCGAAAGCATCTTCATCTTTGGAATCTAACTTTGTAGATCCGGTTTCTAGTCTAGCTTTGCCTCTACGGCTGCTAGCACAGATTCAGCTTCCGAGTTCGATGCTTGATTGATGAATTTCGGTTTTTCCACCTTTTCTGTGGGATCATGATTTTCTGCCTTTTCCACGGGATTTTTGTCTTCCGTGTTTTCAGCGATCTCAGACTGCACCATACCAATAAAGTGGGATCTGGTTGTAGACATCTCCGAAGAGTCGGCAAATCCAGATGTGTTTTGGCGATATGCAACTATGGAAGCTTGATCTGCTCCTATGTATTTATAGGGCAAATCTGAGCAGAATCCTGCATTGAAGCCTTAATCTATTGGGCATAGGGCGGGTGGGATAAGATTACTTCTACCATGGAATCCCATAGCTTCTGCTGTCAAACCGATAAAAACATTAGTAGATCCAATCGGTAAAACGCAGGCACTTACTAGATGATTCCGTACCGGCATATATGATCCGTTGTCGAGGAAGCGTCCGACGTTTTCGTCAAATTCCCGGCTTCCGATAGTAATTGAGCTGCCGATTTTGCCGAGTATTCCCGTTCGGAACATAACTCCAAACGCCGTTGACCCCACGGTGGGCGCCAACTGTCGAGACATCGTAGTAAGCTTCATGGACGGGGGTGCCATAAGCCTACTGGTAGAACCACGGGGGACGTGAAAGAACTATAAACAAGAACACCGAGTTTACCCAGGTTCGGTGTGACGCAACTAGGCGGCGTTCCTACTCCTGCAATCTCACTAAATCAGGGCTGAAGCCTGAAGTATACAAAATACAATTGTGGGTATGGTTTCGCTAACTCGGCGAGGATGAACTTCCCGGCGAGTTGGCTTCTAGCTATTTATTTGTCTTCTCTTTCTCCCGTCCGGTTTTATATAGATAGCCGGATTAGGGCTTACATAAAGGAAACCTAGAAGACTACGGAAAGTATCTAACTTGGAAAGTAAGGAATCCGTTTTCTCCTCCAAGCCGCACCACTTTGGGCCATGGTCCAGGTTCTTCTAGAATCCGGCTTCTCGCGCGTTAGCTTACCGGGCCGCCCAACGGACTATGCTTCATTGCCTGTGGGCCACCCTCATAATCCGGCCTTCGGCCAATGCCGGGTATACCCCTATTTGGCATATATCCGACACCGACACCGGGGAGGAGCTTCCCGGTGAAGCTCGTAGTCCTGCCGCTGCTTCTCTTCGCGGTGCTCGCCGCCATGCTCCTCCTCTTCGTCCTCGCCGATGGTGGCGCCATCTCGTCCTACCGCCTACTGACGTTCGCCGTCCCCGGCGTCCTCCTCGCAGCGCCGTGCACAGAGGAGAAGGAGGACGAGGTAGTCGAGCGATGGTGGGCGTGGCCGCCGGTCAAGAGCGCCTGCTACTGTTCCTCGCCAATGTGCATTCCGGCGAACACGAAGCGGCACCGGAACCGGGAGAAGCGTTCTTTTTCGGCGCCGACCAAAACGCCGTGAGGACGCTCACCCCCGCGCGCGAGCAGAGCCTTGCGGCCGTCCACCATGCGCTCCTCGAGAGGCAGCAGCCGCCGCGCGCTTGCCTCGGCCGGTCCCGGGACGAGGGCGCGGTCCGACAACCTGCTCGCTTGCCGGGAGAACATGGGGAGAGGTGGTAGAGGGGAGAGAAAGGTGGCGGCGGCACGTGAGGAGAGGTGGGAGAGAGAGGGGAAAATGACACACGGAGGCGCGTGGGTGGTTGAGTTGGACAAAAACTCTCATCCAGTGGCTACTAAAGGAACCCTGGACGACGGGGTTTGCTTGGTTTTTTGGACACCAGTTGGAGCGTGTCCGGACGGGAAGCGCCTTTTGAGGCAGCAAGTGAGCGCATTGAAATTCGTCCGGACGAAAAAGAAAAGCTTTAGAGAGGCCTTTGGAGATGCCAGTGGAGATGCTCTAATATCCATGTGCAGTCCAGCACATTGCTCCCCGTGACTTGCTTATAAGCTCAAAATAAATTCCTGAAGTTTTATGTTAAAAAAAGAACCTGAAGTTTCAAAAAAAAAGAAAGGAAAAATTGGCCTTATACAGAACAAGCGAACCGGTTATGATGAATTGATGATACATGTCCCCTGCCGGATTGCCGCCCCTGCCGGATTGCCGGGGCTCGACGGAGCAAGATATGACTCATGACCGCGGCGAGGGCCGATCAGTCTCGATCGGCGCTACGTCGGCGTGGTTCCGTCCGATGTACGCACGGCATGTATGCCTTTGGTTTATTTGGCGAGACGGGCATTACCGAGGCCAGGTCGGTTAGTGTATATACTCCTAATATATATAGCTACTACAGGGTTAGGCTTATCACCCCTAATATAAAACCGATTCGCCCCATCGATTCCTATCTAACCGATGGAGATCGCCGCCAAACGACGGAGGCGCGAGGATCGCATCGGCAAGCTCGGCGACGACGTGTTGGGCCACATCCTATCCTTCCTCCCGTCCCAGGAGGCCGCGCGCTCAGCCCTGCTCTCCACCCGGTGGCGCGACGCCTTCGCCACCGTCCACACCCTCTCGCTGGAGGAGCCGGAGAGCCCCATCTCCGATGACAACGATAACTACTACGACTACAGCCCCGGATACGACTCGCCGCCCAAGGACCCTGACCCGCCGACCCGATTCACAGCCACCGTCACCGCCGCAATCGTCGCCCGCCATCGCGGCCAGGCCGCCGCGCCGCCTCTGCGCGCGCTCCGCGTTGCCTTAAACGACTACAGAAACCGCGATTACCGCGCCGTGGACCAGTGCGTCTCCTACGCCATGAAGCAGGCTGGCCCCACGCTCGCGCTCGACCTGTGCCTCCGCCGCGCCCCGCTCCGGTGCGAATGTGCTCGCTACCGGCAGCCCGGTTCCGCTGACGCTACCGTGATTGGCCCGGAGCCCCAAGGCAGCCTTGAGGTCATCGGCGGCCCAGAGAAGGATGGCGCCGTGGACGACGAAGGCGATGACGCCGTCTCCTCTGAAGACGAGGGCGCTCCTGCTCCATCGGGAGCCCTCCCGGAGTACGGTGTTCCGAGGGGGCTCTTCTCCTGTGCCGTACTGCGGTCACTGCGCATCGGGCCCTGCAGGCTCTCCCCGCCGCCCACCATCAGCCTACCGTCGCTGCAGGAGCTTCTCCTCACACGTGTCTCTGACGACGGGGACGCGGTGCAGAGGCTCATCTCCGCGTGCCCGCGCCTCGCCGACCTCACGCTCGAGGCCTGCCACACGGTGAGCGTGCTCTACCTCTTCGACACGCGCCTCCGCAGGCTGGCCCTCCGGTGCTGCCACAATCTGACCAGCGTCAGCATGGATGCATCGGAGCTTGACGCCGTCGAGTACCGCGGCGCCGTACCTTGGAGTCCTATCCTGGAGACGCACGTACTCGGTGTGTCTGGGCGGTGGTTCTTGGCAGTGCCGTTGCTGAGTTGGTGCACTGTCCACATCTGCGGGCAGGCACTAACCTCGCCCTCGGAGGAGCTCTTCGACCTCGCGTCGTTCGTCCACGGCCGCTTTCCATGCGCCAGGCACCTGCACCTCAGGACCGCTTGTCTTGGCGCCGGCATCGGCGGCTTCGCACGACTCCCGACATTGTTGCGCCTCCAACACCTTGAGCTGCGGGGGCACTTAATGCACGAACACGCCTCCACCATCGCCCACGTCATGCATTATATCCTCATCCACGCCCCCAACTTGGAGATTTTGTCCTTCATCTTCGAAACAGAAACAGAGCCTCAGATTGACGGGATCTTCACCGGCAGCCGCAACCAGTGGGAGGAGAGGGAGCTGCTCGACGCCAACCACCTCAAGTACAACCGGTTCAGCCTCATCGACGCGCCGACCGCCACGGCCCCTTGCTTGACGTACCGGGTGAGGGAGATCAACCTGGTGCACTACCAAGGGGGGCAGGCGCACAGGACACTGGCCAAGTACTTGCTCTGCAGCGCTCCGCTTCTTGATCGGCTGTGGTGCCAGTTCGCCGAGGGCCCCGGATGGATCCAGACCCAGTTAATGCAGGAGATGAAAGGTTGGGTGATGAACGATAAAGCCCACACGGTGTTCAATTGATGGAAACCGCTTTGGTAATCAACCATTCTTTTGTTTTTGCGACTGGATGATCAACACAATAACACCATGAGTAGAATATCCAAAATCTCTTTATCCTCGATTATAATTCGATCCTAAGGACTGTAATATGACTACACTCACTATGTCACAGTTGATATTGAGAGGCATTTTGTTGGAGGCACTTTTAAAAGCTGCCTAGGAAAATTTATTTTTTTGAGGCATTTTCTAAATAACGCCTGCAAAAATCTAATTTCTAGGGGCGGTTTTCGTTAGTGCCTGCAAAAATCCGATTATCAGAGGCACTATTAAATGGTGCCTGCAATAATACATTTTTTGAGCCATTTTTGAAATGCCTAGAAAAATACGTGCCTATTTTACGAAAACACCATGCACAAATTATTCATGACTTACTAACATTGAGGATCATATTATTTTACTAGAGATATCGACTTGCTTAAAATATAGAATTGTAACATTGCTGGTCAAAGTCACCATCACATATGAGGTGCATTTGGGTTTCCGTATTCACATAGTACACAGTTATACGTGGGGAGAAGAAAACTTTCATTTGCAAAATATTCCTAGTGTTAGCTCTCTCACGCAAAAAAAAAAAAAAAGCCAAATGAGCACCTTATGCTTAATTTGACAAGCACACTCCCCCTATGTCCATGACTACTCTTAGACCCAAACACATAGCCAACTACAGGTGTGTGTGTGTGCAAGATACTCAAGTCAAACTTCTTGAATCGATGATACTTAACTCATTCCTCAAGAACATAAATCTTGCATCATCAAGTGGCTTCGTGAATATATCCGCAAGTTAATTCTTGGTTCGCAAATAGGCAACTTCAATATCTCCACGGGCAACATGGTCCCGAATGAAATGATGTCTAATCTCAATATGCTTCGTTCTTGTAAATTGCACGGTGTTGTAGGCGATCTTGATGGCACTCTCGTTGTCACATAGGAGGGGCACTTTGTCACAATGAGCATCATACTCTTTGATGGTTTGCCTCATCCATAACAATTGAGTGCACGCACTAGCCGTCGCAACATACTCGGCTTCGACTGTGGAGAGAGATATGAAATTTTGCTTCTTCGAATACCAACTCACCAAGGACCTACCAAGGAATTGGCAAGCCCGCGAAGTTGATTTCCTATCATCTTGATCACTATCCCAATCCGAATCCGTGTATCCAGTGAGAGAGAAATGTGCCCCCTTTGGGGTACCACAATCCAAATCTTGGGGTTTTAACCAAATATCGAAAGATCCTATGGACCACTGTCAAATGACATTCCTTAGGAGCCGCTTGACACCTTGCACACACCCATACACTCAACACAATATCGGGTCTATAAGCACAAAGATAAAGCAAAGAACCAATCATAGAACGATACAACTTTTGGTCCACATATTTACCATCCGGATTGCGCTTGAGATGACACTTGGTTTGCATTGGAAAGACTTTGCCTTTAGCATCTTGGAAGTTGAACCTCTTGATCATGTCTTGGTTATACTTGGCTTGAGAAATGAAACTCCCATGAGCCAATTGCTTGATCTCAAAGCCAAGGAAGAATTTGAGCTCTCCCATCATAGACATCTCAAACCTGTCAGTCATAAGCTTTGGAAATTTATCATTTAAAGCTTTATTAGTTGAGCCAAATATGATATCATCCACGCATAGTTGGCATATGAAAAGTTTCCCCTTAACCCTCTTTGTGAAAAGGGTGGGATCGATTTGCCCAACTTCAAACCCACGGTCTTGCAACAACTCTCTAAGGTGATCATACCATGCACGTGGTGGTTGTTTAAATCCATAGAGCGCCTTATCAAGATTGTAGACATGGTTAGGGAAGTTGGGGTCCTCAAACCCCTGTGGTTGCTTAACATATACCAACTCATTCAAAGGACCATTTAGAAAAGCACTTTTGACTTTCATTTGTTCCAATTTAAAGTTAAGCGAAGATGCATATGCAAGGAGGATACAGATGGACTTAAGCCAAGCAACGGGAGCATATGTTTCATCAAAGTAAATGTCTTCCACTTGAGTATAACCTTGAGCCATCAATATTGTCTTGTTCCTTATGACAATGCCATGCTTATCTTGCTTGTTCTTGAATATCCACTTGGTGCCAATAACATTGTGACAATCCTTTGCCTTCTAAACTAGCTTCCAAACCTTTTTGTGCTCAAAGTTATTAAGCTCTTCATGCATATCTTACACCCAATCCGAATTCTCAAGAGCCTCAAACACTTTCTTTGGTTCCACCATGGATATGTGAGCTTCATGCTCACTAAAGCTTGCCAATTGAGCTCTTGTGGATCTCTTGCCTCTCACTTCATTCAACACCTTGTCATCGGAAGCATAAATTCTTCTTAAAGATCTTGCAATCCTTTTCTCACGACGGGCTTAGATCCCCTCATTGTTACGAGGAGGGATCACTTGATCATCTTGATTATTTAAAGTCCTAGTCTTGACCAGTTTGTTGGCCTTGATCATCATTATGGCTTGCTTCAATTGTCGAACCCATGGATACCACGGTATCCTAGGCCGTCTGCTGCTGGCCCAGCACATCAGATGCAGAAGAAATCCGTACCAACGGTTTCCCACCAAGGTTAGCCCCTTGGAGAGGATTCTTCCCCGAGAACTCCATCGCACATCGCTGGGGAGGAGCCCTGCTCCGTCCCCGCTCCTTCCCGGAAGGAACCTCACCCGTTGGGAAACAGCCCATGTGTGGGTGACGTTTTGGCCCCCGCGCGGATGACAAAGGCACCACAATGGACACATCGGCTTTGGCCACAGTTGCCATTCTCGTGTATAAAGTGCGGAGCGCCGCTGCGCGTACCAAAGTCCGGTCTGAGGCTTTCCTCTTTGGTGCAAGAAGACCGAGTCCGCGCTATAAGACGGAGGCGGCGTCACCAAAATCCCCCACCATGATGCCATGGACGGTGGAGCTGTCCTCCAGCGACCAGGACCGCGCAGGAGGCGCAGAAGTACTGGACGCTTCACCCTTTGGCGCCTTGTGGTAGCCCTTTCCCGCCCAAATGAACATGAAAGAGGTACAAACGCCAGTATAAGAAGGGCACCACTATCCCTTGTAAAAGAGAGAACCCATCATAGAGCTCGAACCATCGTAGAGCCCAAGTAGTTTGTTCCGAGCACAAGCTCGCATCTGTACTGTAGTCACCACAGAGCAATCAACCAGACAAGCAGGAGTAGGGTTTTGCACCATCACGGTGGCCTGAACCTGGGTAAACTCCCCGTGTCTCCATTGTTTTTCCTCGAGAGTTCCCCTCCTGAAGCCTTCCGAGGTGCGATAAAACGTGGTTAGCCTCCAGTGTTTGAACCTTTAGGGGCTACCATGTCATTGACAGAATAGCCTCTCCAACATTTGGCGTTCCTGGTAGGGGGCTAAGGTGTTTTCTTGCATCTCCGTCGCCATGGTCACCTCCCGCACCGACCGGACCGGCCGCAGGGCGCGGTCCTGGAAGCAGAACGACATCGGCGGCCTCGTCACCGGCTTCTCCAACATCGGACTCTCCCATTCTCACTCCCCCGCGCCGTGGCGCGGGCGTGACATGACGCTCGTCGGCGAGTTCCTCGCGGACCCGACGCGGTTCCTACAATCTCCTGTGTATTCGACGCTCGCCCTGCAGCCATCAGCGGTGCACACGCACGATCAACAGTGCTCCTAGGAAGCTCTGCCTGGAGCACAGGGACCATCGCGATGTCCGCTCGAGCCCGGCGCCAGTGATTCTAGGTTGGTGCACACGGCCGAGGTCACCATAGCGGGAGCAGACCGGCTCCAACCTCGGCGGCCACGCGTGTGGTCGGACCGGCGTACGCCCTAGAACGCACGGCACGACATCTTTCGTCCCGGGAAACGCCGCCACCGACTCAGAGTGGCCTAGCTACCGCGAGCGGCGGGCGAGCGCCCGGGTAGGGTGCTGCTAGAAGTTCAACAGGGACCCGTGGAAGCCAAGGTGGCCTTCAGCATTCCGGCCTCGCTACACCGGCGACATTCCCCCGCAAGATGACATATGTTATTTCATAAAAACTATCATGATCCTAGGTAAAATATACCTACTGAGGGGTACCAACTAAAATAACCTTTGTCCATTATTTCATGAAGTTTGATATTCACAAATCGCAAGATGACATATGTTATTAAAGAAATTTGATGAGGCATTTTTCAGTATGATCAATGAATACAACTATTAAAAGAATTGAAATAAATTAATAGTACAAAATTATATTTTAAACATGAAAATGATAACCAGCGCGGCCCTAAGGGATCTGCTTAGATATGTATGCACACTCACTTTATATATGACCCAAACGGCCTAACCAAATCTAGCATCAATTCCCCTTCCCTTCGACCACTCAATGAAACGTGTTTATTTATACAATTTGTGGTGTTTTATATTCACTTAAAAATAGTTAAACATATACTAAATTTGTGTAAATGCAGTGATAACCTTAAAAGTATTCCCTACATGGCTACTTTTAAACCTCGAAAACCCCCCAAAACACTTTATGCATGACCTAGTTTCCATTGAAACTAAGACGAGACTGATATATATAAATAGGGTATATGGTTTAAGAGTAAAAGTGTTTTCGATGTTTTAGTATGAAATACTATAAACGACAACGACATCTTCGTCATTGTTGTTTGCTTGTGCATGTATCCAATATTCTAGAATTTCTCTCCCCCGTACATTTCCCCTAGTGGTACAAAAAAAAAACACATCCAAGGATTCAATTTCATGTGGCTCATTATTTAAAATGGAGTTTGACGGCAGATCACTAGGTGTAGGTGTCAGACAAAATTGCAGCCTATGCGCCATTTACTAAAGAGATTTGTCTAGGCCTCATTGATTTACATCCCCAAACTTTGCATGACCTCAAGATGTAAAAGATTTGTGGCTAAATGAGATACATCAAAGGTCATTCACAAATAACGGTGGGGCCATGGCGGCACACGGCGATGGGAAGTTGGGAGAGCCAGCGCTCAGCGGCACATCCTATTCCTGTTGGTGCTTCTCCTGGCCGTACGGAGTCGCCCCGGGGGCGGGGTGGAGGGCGGCCGCGACATGAGACGTTGACTGATATGAGTCAAGGATCTCGGAGTGGTGGCTCCGAACATGGCAGTGATGGTGTCCCCTCTGCCAGGAATGATGGGTCTCGAGGTGGCTCCTTTTGGAGGCTCCTAGGAGCGGTGGATTAGGGGATCTCGAGCCCAGGTTTGTCGCAGGAGGCGCGTGGTGGATGGAGCTTTCTCCGGTATCACCGGCTCTAGATGCAAGAGATGGTGGTGTCACCGAAATCTTGGTCCATGGTGATCTAGCATGTTACGGGTTCGGGGAGGCGCGGCAGCCAGTGAACCGGGCCACTTCGGTCATGGCGGAGAATGGCGGCATTTTTTTTGCGTCGTTACCTTGTCGAAAACATCATTATTGCAGCACTCGTCTTCTCGCCAGGGCTGCTCCGGTGAAAACGCTAGATCTTGGTCTCCCAGATCTGACGATGGCGGATGCGTTGCCGTTCTCCCTCCGGGGGCATCATTGTTTGAGGGCCTACTGGCTAGAGGGTCCTGTGGTGGAGCGGCGTAGTTTCTTCCACGTCGATGAAGGCGAGGCTTGGTGGCGTGGCACAACGGGGTCTCAATGGAGGGTGCGCAGCACATTGTCTGACGTCATGGCGGCACTGACAACCGGCTTTGCAAGGTCAATGCGTTGATCCATATCCGAAAGATGGTTTCTGTTGATGACCGATTTCGGCTAACAAAGAGATGTCAGCAAGATGAGCTCAAATGAAAAAAATTGTTTTGAATGAAAGTTGTGCGCCTCGTTGAAACAAGAATCTTTAATTTTTGGATCATTACAATCCGAGGTTGTATGCAGATTCTAGAGCCAAAATTCTTCTGGCAGCGCCAACATGCAATCCCAAGCGCCGGACCGTCTGGCAACCCCGACGTCGGATCATCCGGCGCGCCGGATGCGTGGTGGCACCGACCGGCGCCAATGCGGATGCGTGCTCTATGCCAGCGCCGTACCGTCCGACGACCAAGATGCCGGATCGTCCGGCACATCCGATCGGATCGTCCGACGGCTGCTCTTGGGGTCGTCCCTTCTTCAGCGCTAGATCGTTTGGCACACCCATGCCGGATCATCTTGTGACTACCTTCGTATCTTTCTCCTCGTTCTTCGTCCTTCTTCAAGATTGTAGGGATGCGATCCACGAGACTCTAGGGGCGGTCAGGCCGACCTAGGGCAGTCTATAGCCACCGCGATGCCCTAGCGGGGTCCCTCCTGGGCGAGCGGATTTTTGGGTCTGCAAAAGCGCCCGCCGAATTGTCTTGTGTATCGCGCTTCCGGCGAGTCTCCATCGGCGCGTGTTGGGTGTCGATGTTCGTGTGCGAACATGTGCTCAAAAGACAAAATCGACGACTTCTTAGACGTGCACATGCGGTGAGTGTTAGGGTCTACTGGACGGGTGGTCCAGTTTTAGATGATGTGAGTAGGTGTTATGTCAGGGCAGACGGCTCTAATCATTCATCAAGCTTATCGGTGTTGCGACAGTTGCCGCTAGAAATGTGGCTTCAAATTATATTTTCATTGTAAGACTTTGTTGAATAATATAATTAAAAAAATGGTGTAAATCATTTTAATGCATGAAGAAGTTGGTGGTTTCAACCTCCATTTCGAAATAAAAATGAAACAAATGTAACACTAGTGTTGTGGGTGTTTGGATGTAGGAAGAAGATTTGGAATTGCCAATCTGAAATTGCTGGCCCGAATTCCGCTGTTTGGGGTGGTACACGGCTCCTGAAACTCAGTCCGAGCGCAGAAGCTCGGAAACGCTCAGAAGAAAAAGACTCGCAAAAGAAATTACATGAGCACAAGCTATAACCATGAAACTTTGGTACGAGCTCAAACATGATTGAAAATGGAAGAAGTCCAAACATTTGCCTCGACTTCAAAATTCGAAACAACAAAAATCTCTTCTAGCTTGCAGATATGCATATCCAGTTAATTGTGCCTTTCTAGGGGCAAGACTCTCAAGGTTGTTTTTCTTTTTTTGGATTTGGATGAATGTGCAACCCATCTTTCAACCACGCAATTCGTGTGCTCGCACATCTTCCCATTCCCACTGTCGATGCGCATCTCTTCAAGAACCACCGCATTTTCAGAAAAGAATTTGATCAACTTGAGTCCAAAGCAGTTTGTCTTCTCCTTCCGGAATTGCAAGCGTAGACATCTCAAGCTACTTTGCAAGCAGGGGAAAACGCGCCCGCTCAAGGCAGGGAGACGAGGAACCTGATCGAAGGCAGCATCATCATGGGCATCGTCATCATCTCCTTTCACCGAAACCATTGACTCTAACCTGCGGCGTTTGTAATTATGGATCGACTTGTCGAGATCATGCCGATATTTTCTCTCCAAGAAGCTGGTCACATAGCGAGAATCTCTGGATGAACCTCCCTGCGCTGTGGTCAGGCTGATCCGGAGGTCTCGGAGCACGGGGCAGGACTGGAGCAGGTTAGCGATCGCCACCGCGGCAGTCTTGCCTTTGGGCCTGTGAAATCCTTCCAGCTCGAGTCGCCCTAGGTTGGCGAACGGGCGGAGGAGATGGGTCCGCTCGGTGGCGCCAACAATGGCGATGTCCTCGAGGTGGTTCACCCTCAGCTTCAGCTCCATGGCGTGGCTGAAGTTATGAACGAGTCGCCAGAAGATGGCGCGGCGTAGGTTCTCGTCTCCTTCAGGACGATATTCATTGAAAATGTGCAGTTCCACCCCAAAACGGATTTTCTGCAGCGGTTTGCGCGCGCAGCCCCTATCTACATCCGTCGAAGTCACTTCGTGATCCGCGCAGCATGTTGACCGGATGAGAGTACAACCCGTGTATACGCCAAGATGACATAGTATTCTACAGAAGCTAGGCGGCGTCGTACGTTGGTCGGCCGCGCAGGATACGCGTACTGACAACATATTCTTTATATCAGGGTACAGTCCGGGTACAACATGAGTCAGAATCGGTGTAGCCGTAGTACATCAGTAGGATAGCCTTTTCGTTGTGGCATGGTGACGTTTGTATGGTGAACTGTTGATTTAATATCTTCATGATTTACCGATATTTTGATGCAAAATCAGAATAGACGAAAAAAACAAAGTACATATTATGGTTGCTGATATTTTTTCCGTCGGTACGAACTTAAAATTATCATGATCCGTGCTAGTGAGTTTATTTCACACTTGGCTGTTATTGAATTTATTCTCCCGAGCCCTATAGTGTGTTCAGTGCTCACTTGCCCGTTCTCATCGTTACACCGTCGAGACCTTTTTTTTTTTACGAACTGAGTAATATTACGAAGATATATACTCCCAGCAAAATTTATTTATCGTCTCCACCTCAGCATCGTAGCATTTAGATGTATGCTACACACATTATGCCATTTCTTGGTTGTTTCCCCCCTTTACGTTATTTGATTTGATTATCCAGTCACAATGATATAATATCCAAACTCAATATTGATATACCAGAATCGCTTTCGTATTCAGACATAGAAAATGCTGTCTGTAACTCATATATTAAGCAGTAATCGTTACAAACCATAATGAGATATGTTGTCAGCAAAATGTCCCAACCTCAAACTATCTTAATAACAAAAGTACTTCGCCATGGCAATCCCTTTTCCTGATTCTACTACATACTTCAAGCAGCTTCGGCTGGGACCAAGCATGATCTGTATCTCTCTGGGATAATACCAACATTATCATCTAACCCGAGGACGTCGGTGAGCATAGTCATCCTTGCATGTGTGATTCCATCGCTGTGCTGCGAAAATATGTACCGTATCATTCATTCGTGTGTGAACATTATCAATGAAAAAATTGTTACGTGACACATAAATTTGGTCAATTTCAAAGCGAAACAAATGTATAGCGAGTCCACTTTTCTTATGCTCACCTGAGAAAGTAACCTCTTTAATTTGTTCCCCATCCAGTTCCTTCCGAAATGTGCTGCATATATGCCGCTGTCCTCACTTGTATCATTTGACAGCAATTCAGGTTAAAACAGTCAATCGTATGCCGTTAGCTTCCTTATTGCAGAACATATGTATTGAGAACATGAACTCTACCTTCTGGATATTGTCGTGTTTAAACCTTTCGGGAAAACTGTCGACCATTTCTTCATCCATGGTTCCCAGCCAACGAAAAATGCCCTGATGCACTTCCCAATTTCCTTATGCAGTTTGTCAGCAACCTTCCTGTGGTGGTTCTGCATCACCTTGTCTGATTCGTCCCCATTGTTCATTGTTGGATCAAGAACATAGATCTTATTCTTCGTAAAATCCCAGATGTAGGTGGACCAAATGAAATTGAACCTGATTGGCAGTACAAACTGTGCAATAAGAAAATTCGAGTGAGATATCTGGTTCTATTATTCTTCCCCATCAACAGCGCCAACTAGACACGCTGGTTCTTCTGTGAAAGTATTGCTCTATCTGGCCATAAAAACATACCTCGGTGCACTCGTGTACACTGAATTTGATGTGTTCTCCAATGAACATGTCCCTGATGTGTTTCAGAGATGTGAGTGCATCGTTCCTGCTCACGTGATTCTTCATTTGGCATTGGGCGTCCGATCAAAAAATACATACAAAAGGTTTAGCTTGCTAATAATTTGCTTGTACTGCAACTCGCGCAATTTCAGTCGGGGGCTTACTTACCGCGAAGTCTGGATCCATGAAAAATCTCCAGCATCCCTCCCCTAGCGCCTTGGCAAATGCAACATCCATTTGCTGGTATCGTCTCATTACAATGGCCATCATCTCGGTAGCGACAACGCCATCTCTGGCAAGCATGTGTCGAATGTCACCAGCACTGAGCTCAACATATTTAGGAGCTGTGCTTATAATCCAAAGACTGCTCGTTGTGATCACAAGGTGAATATTAGACCATGCAAAGGAAGTATAAGCTCCTACCATTAGTTTTGACAATCAAATACTTACTCTGACAGCACGTTATCTTTCTCCTGGAAGAACATCTTGTAAATCTTCACTGCATCTGTGGGTGCCCTTTCTGGTGGGTCGTAACCTAGAACAAAAGGAGACTTCGCGTATTTCCCTGGCTTTACCCTCCTCCTTGGTTGAGGTTGAGAAATTAGACCGTCTTCTGTCCCTAGCACGTTTAGATTTATAGACTCCTGCTCAATTTCTTCTCTGGCATCAAGTTCTGCGGCCGCCAAGTCCCTGTTCCTGCTAACTGGTGAAGGACCTTCTACAATGCCTCTTATTACCGGTGTCTTTCTAGGTGAACCGATGATTATTGTTGCTTGCACACCTGTCAGGCAGGTCACATACGAATCACCATTTCATAACGACATAATGAGTTGCACTGGTAAAACTACCGGCCATGTGCACATAAGAATCGATAAATATATCATGTAATGCATCTGAACACATGCTTGTTCCTTATAGGTTTAACAAAATTTTCGATGTAAAAGTACTCGTAACGGAAATTTAGATTCTGTACACCATATCCGATGTCCATACCTTGAGGAGTGGCTGCAGCCAAGAAATCCGACATTAGACTTGTTTTCCTCAAACCCACGTTTCCGAACTTGAATCGTTCTGATTGAACTGAGTCCCAATTACCCATAACAGCTCCAGTTCGCCGATTTGCTGTTACCATCGATAATGGTGCTTCTTGGTATTCTAATGCATCATATCCTGTATCAGCTGCTATGCAACCTTCAGCATCGATTCCAAGGTTGAATAAGTCCAGGTTACCTCCCAGCGCATTCTCTTTCCCATGTACCCGAGCACTGTCTGCTATGTTCAGCATGTCTCCAGGATTAGCCCTTTTAGATGACAACACAATTTGCATGTTACTATCTTTGTCAATCGCACTTAGCAACTCGTCGAGGTTTGCGGCAGCAGGGTCTTGTACATCTTCATTGTTTATGTTACTTGTGAGTACTGGAGAAAATGCCGCAGACATGCCCTCTCGCAAACCAGTGCAGCTGTCATCAGTTCGTTTCATTCTTGAACCGCTTGCAATGGTCCTTCCTAGGCTGACTCTCTTATCAGCTCGCTCCTTATCGACAGTGCTATCTTCGCCCTCGCCTGCATCGGTCGACGGATCATTAATAAGATGCATTATTCAGACTCGCCCCGTTGTAAATATGAGAAGAGAGAAATTTGTACAATTAAACACAAAAAAAAAATATCGAACCGAACTTCATTAACTGTATCTACAGCTATTATTGGAGTTACCTGCGAGGTGTTCCGACCTTAGCCTTTTCTTGCCTTTTCGAGCTGCGTCCGTGACCTCTTTAATATCCGTTATGAGCCTGTTTTTCTGTATCAGTATACCCTCATTTGTGCCAGCCGCAATCTCACGCCAAACTTCTGAATGTCTCCTATTCTCTCGAGCACCGTCATCCGATGCCTTTTGAAGCATATACTGGCAAGCAGTCGCATATTTTTCCACCTTGTCAACAAGAATTCCTGAAATCTGTTGTTTGTTTTATTTTGTGTAGAATAGATGAAGTGTGTGTTAGATAACGACGCCATCCTGTTTAAAATGTTATATTGAATCATCCATATTACAAGGCCCGTTACCTTTGTCAGTAGATCATCGTCTTCTTTACCAATCGATCCTATACAATTGCCTACCAACGACAAGCCTGCGTTTGCTACACTGGAGAGAATGTTTCTGCTGTAGCACACTCCTGATGCATCCCTTGGCTACATGCAAATGAACAGAATGAATTGAATTTATAATTTTGGTACTAATTAGATACGTGTAGGACATCTGACAGACTCCGTAGCATTATTTTTACTATACAACTATCAGAGAATTTTTGTTACCAGCAAGTGCCCGCAGACAAGTTTAGCCGCGTTTCTTGGTGTTTTCGAGTCTTTCCTTATTATCTCTCCTATCAGCCTCTGGGAGTATACTTTCCATCTTGGGAACACCACATGAGGGATGTTTTCTTCCCCTATGTCGAGATTGTCGACGTAGTATATCTGCATACACATTTAGTATGTTCACTGATACTATTCGATATACACATAAAACAACTAAATTCCGCCAGTTTGAAATTATGCGCTATTAACGAATCAGGGTACCTGTAGGGCATGCGTGCAACCGTTTAGATTTGCCTTTTTTCTTCCTCCTTGTAGCTCTCCGTTAACCCTGCTTCCGGTAGTCAGGATTTCTTCTCTAGCAAACTTTGACCAGTCGTAATTCTGGATCATCTCAGGTATGTGAAGGGCCCCCCAGTAGTCTGTCATGAAGTAGTCGTTCTTCAGCGGAGGTGCTATCATGAACGTGACGGAGCATATTGCGAAAGCAACTTTGAATCTGTTTTGCTCTTGTGCTGTCATAGGACGGCCGTACTCTCGACAAGCTATCTCTACTATCACCTTTATCCTTGTCTCTGAGCTATTTATACCAAGAATTTCTCTCACCGCTTCCTCCTTGTGCTTTTGACAGTTTCGCCGTATACGCTCTCCACCCACAGGAACACCCATTACTTTATGCATGTCTCCATCGTCAAACTGCAAGTCTCTTCTTGGATCAATAATTATAGCCGATGCCATTTCGTCCACATGATCAAACAGCCACAAAGAGAACTTCCTATTAGACCGTGGTATGTACGGCAGATCTAGTAAGCCGCTAAAACCCATCTGGCATACCAGCTCCTTCTTCTCTTTGTTAAAATGGTCCATTATATTCTTCATCGCTTTTACGCTGCATCTGGAGTTTATCTGTTTTGATTTCGTTGTTTTCTTTCCCTTCATATCCCTTGGAGAGCTGTTACTCTTGTTGTCTGAATCTTCCATATCGTATCCTTCCCTTTCTTCATTACCCACTGCATCCCCGGAACCTTTCCCAACATCTTGCTCGCATTGAACATCGTCTCCTACCAATTCATCCCCGAAATCTTGGATATCGACGTCTTCGTCGTCGTCAGCAGTAGGGTAGCATTGGTAGCTTTCTTCCCAGTCGACTTCAGTGTCGTCTTCTAGATTTGCGAGATCGACAGGTTTCGACATATCAACCAATGCACCAGTCCTGCGTGTCAGAGGTTGAAAACTGATTAGGACTACTCGTTTGTGCAGCAGAAAATTCAGGCACGCACATTACAGTTACTTTTCCGCCAGACATATGCGGTGCTAAATTACAACTCGTTGATAGGGTATTACAGATAACAAAAAATCCAGAGTTTTGCCGCTGGAAGACATTTACTCGATTTCAATGTTCGCCATAAGCAGTTTTGTCTATCTGATTGGAGCCTCTTTCTCTTACAGGATTCAATAATCGATGAAATTCAGAATTGTATATCGGATTACCTCTCAGATCTGGCCGACGGCAGTACTCAATCCAAACGAGGGCTGCCCTAGGAGACAGCGGATTCTCTTCCTCTCCCCTTAGTGGCGAGCTATCCGCCTTCCGTTCTTCCCCTGTTCTTGAGTGCAGCCAGAGTTCGGCTACGAACAGACAGTTTCGGGGATTTGGGTATCTAGGTGTGCCCTGCCTGGCTTCGTTGTGACTGTCGGGGGCGGTGGGTTCGGTCTGGGAGGTGGGGACTGATGGAAATAAGATATGACTAGTGCACACGGTAGGGGTCCACGGATGTTGCAGCATCGACGTGTAATATTTGTTTACTACCATTAGAATACATTGTTATCCTTATTGTTAAAACCCTCATATTTTCACAACTACTATAACATACCACCCCAATTTTTCAGCAAGTATGGCGATGATAGAATTTGTTGTATTAGACAGTCATTGTAAAATAAATAACTAGATGTATTAAAATATACGTTTTAAAAATTAAAATATTATGCGTTGGTTGTTTATTTCAGTTGTTATTTTTGGTGTGTGCTTGTACCGTTATTTAACCAGCAATATCAAAAACCTTTATCTGAATACGATAACAATTGTTTCCTTAGTAACATTGAATCTTATGCGGTCGAAGAAGCTGGCACCGGCCCATAGAATAACATGAATTTTCCGGTTCTCTGGTCCCTTCAGATGTGCTACGGTAGATATTAATTATTGATAATCTTATTAGCTCGAATCGAACAATACGATCACTGCTTTGCGCGCGGCAAAAGTTTTCGATATTCTTATCTGTTGTTTGTTCACGTTGACGAATATTATTCGAATGTCCGTCAAAGTTTTGTCTTTTTTATTCGAATGTCGAAATTTTTTAATTAAAAAGCTATATGGTACGAAGAAAACGTCAACAGACGTGGACGTGGCATATATAGAATACAAACGATTACAGGATGGCAACTAACGCGTCTCGATACTGGCAACAACGCATCCAAACCACCGTTTATAGACGGCAGGATGCGTTGCAAGTTGTAAATCATAACATAGGCCGATACCACTATTTAAACCTAAGATACAAGGCCCAAGATCACAGTGGTCAACATTGGCCACACGACATCCATTGGATTATTCTACTGCTAGTTATCGTGGTCTTCACACAACTCCTGCAGCTTGTTGATTTTTTCTTTGAGCTTTGCGATTGTCGCCTTCGCAGCAGTGATCTCGGCGTCTTTGTTCATCGCTTCAACCTGGAATATGGTGAGCTCGTGATAATGGTGTGCAGCCAAGTTTATTGCTCCGTGATATCTTGCCATGACATAGTCGTCCAGGTCGCTCTGCCACACGTACAATCCGCACGATTTGGTATTCTTCATCTGCAACGGAAAAAAATTGTATCAAATGATAGGTTAAAAAAACTATGGGTAACACGATCATATTTTTAGCATGCGTGCACTTCTACACTTACGTTGATGTTGGCGCATGTGTGCACGGAATTACCCTGCCTCGCCACTGATGTCCCTCTGCGCATCTCACTCGGGAGGCCGCATGCACAGTTCAGCACTGCCTTGTCATCCCCCATTGTTGACGTAGACATTGTTGAGTATCCTGGCTTGCTAGACTAGCGTGCTGCTCCTGGCTTGGTGTGGAACTCATAAGCTACTGAGGTCTATCTATAGCAATGGAGTGGTTGCTGGCCCGGCAATCGATTATCGGTACATCGTTGTATCCGATGGTCTATAGTATGCATGCGAAGCGCACTCCTGTTGCAGTCCGAGCGTGGCTCCGCTGGTCAAACCGTACGTGGATCTGCGAATTAAGCATTGGCCTGCACGGTACTTTATAATATAGCTGTACTCGTGGTGTTGGCGAAGGTACGCGCGTGCGAGGCAAGCATCCTGATTTCTCGCGTGCGCCATCAACTTCATGCTAGCTCTGCCGCCCGCGTGGTCCACAGTTTGATGTATTGTCAATGAGCTACCGTGCAGTCACGCGCGGTACCCTCCCGAGAAAAGGTGGTGCCATTGAGTCCGTGACATAAGGCTTTGAAGCACCCCTCCGAATCGATGGTGATATCCATCCGTGAGTGTATGTGACAGCCATGCTTGCAGTAACCCGGCCATACCGGTGTCAGTTACGGATGGATTCTCAAGAGTTCTTTCATAACGATGCATCAGTATCCCGCCCATCAAGTAGAACCATGCCCTGGTCACTCCCGGCTCCCCAAAAAAGGTACACGATTATTATATGTATACCGGTCACGTCACCCTGAGCTAACGACAACGAGCCAGCAGCTGCGGCTGCTATATACCGTGCCCATATCTTCTCACCTCACAGCACCTATATCGTTCACGTTACATGCTAAGACCATAGTGTTCTAGCTATTCTCCTGTTGCCTTTAGCAGTATAGCTTGAATGGATCAAGAGTACACGATCGGAGGCTCTACTCCTCCATCTTCTCGATCGTCCACCACGGTATGAGCAATTATTCGTTGCTTCTGCATGTGTAGATTGTGCACGCTTCATCGTGACGTACATTCAATTGCCAGGCCCAACTATCAACATTAAGGCCCATGACAGTACTCATGATCATAAAGGGGTTTAACGATGATCCTAGCTCCGATGTAATCACCGTTGACAATCGGCCATTGGACGAGGTAAATTGATCCGCGACTAACATATTTTTCTGTCCAGTTAGTCACGTCCTTTATGCTCATTGATGTATGTTTTTCAAACTTTTGTTAGGTTGAACTCATAGGGCGGGTTTCGTCAAAAACCCATCGAATGGAAGGATGTTTGTTCAACCTTCACGACGGTACCGGATCGATCGATGTCAAATTTTGGTGATCCATCTAGATACCTATATAAAAAAACAGTATATCCATAATCTGCACGTATACCATCGAACCGGCGATATAATCCGTTAATATGTTTACAACAGGTTTAGCGGCCCATCGGATTCAGCATTAGCGTGGTCTTTCAGGTTCGTTCCACCCCATCTGAAAGTTCGATAATGTAGGGGTATTTGTCAAATGCTCTCGTACCTATTGTTTACGTCGTCACACAAAAAGATATTAAACTAACATACAGCAACGGTGACTACGTCGCTGTCACCGGCCGACCGATGGTGAAAGGGATCGGGGTGGAGATTAAAGCCTACAATGCAAAGTAATCCACTTGTCGCTCCTCGTTGTTTGTAAAACGAGAACACTTACTGTTTACCTCATTAATGCATTTTGATCGTGCTACAGGCTCGTAGTCAACTTTAATGACATTACCCACCACATGCTTCGGTGCATACACACGCACCTTACCACCTTAAGGGATAACATCAATAAGGTATTAGTGTGGCCACATCCATAATTTATTCTTTTGTACAACGATAACAATCAAGGGAGGTATTAGACTAGATCTATTGCTAATACGCTGCTTGGTTGCCTCCATATCCTGCCAGGGTAAAGCCTACGACGATAGCGGCCCGTCTACTATTATTCCGTCGTCACAGATCGAACCGATGCCATTGATCACCGGCACATCTACGAAAGATCAAATATTTGCAATCCTCCGCGATCCGGCATACAGGTGCGACATTTTTTTTCTTTTTTCGAGGAAATTGTACCTAGCCAACTCAAATTTTCTTGTTCTTCACACAAAATCTCGATTAACCAGTCATCTTGTTACTAATAGGGACATAGACCATGGCATCAGTCTGAGGCTGCTGAACAAAAGGTTGGGTGTACCTCGCAGCGAGATAATGTAATTACGCCGGCCAATTATAAATCGATGCTCGCAATCGTCGTTATAGAACAAATTCGAATATGTTGTTCTGTACACCAGGCTTAATATCAACGTGCCCTTGCAGGAGGATCGTCAACGAGCAGATGGAGATAGGAGAGATATTCACGACCGTCGACGACTTCCATTTTAAGTCTTCTAGCTGACTTTGCACTCCTTTGTCAGAATGCATCTCTATCATTCGGTTCGACGTACTTCCTAGACCTACCATGTGATGTCAATCCTTTTCAAGGTGTTGTTGTGCACCCCTTCTTATCATTCCGATCATAATTAGTCGGCGCACACTACCGGAAAATACATATAACAATTAGGACACCGTTTTCGGGAATATTCACGGATCAATCCTGACGTCGTCGTACAAATCACTCTACCATGCTTTGTTGCATGATTCAACCAATGGCCAGCCAAGTAACACACAAACAACATGGTGTCCTTAAAAGTTACAGGTCAGGTATTTTAATTGAACCGCCTAACACACATTAATAATCAACCCGGATGAACTCACGACGTGAGATAAAAAAAAAATATTGTCGTTCAAGATCATTGAATCGCGTCCTTTGATATGCATTGGTATCACTTCATCCCTAGAATCACTTAATCACTTAATCACTAAACCGATCGATAACAGGAGATATATGACACCGCGAACGTCCCTGACCATATGTCGTAGTGATCCGCGGTTCCATGATCGTCCTCTCTAAATCGGACTCCTATACCAAACAAGTCGCAATGAAAATATATTCCAGTCGGTAGACAATTCCCAAGAAAAAATTCAGAACTGAGCATGCTATCGACTACACTATATTTCATGATGCTTTATCGTTCACCAAGCAAGTGCTAAAAAGAATCATGATATATCTATCACATAGACCACGCAAATTGACTTTAATCAGACACATAGTAAAAAACAAGCTCGTCCATTACATAAATAGGTTCAACACGCACGTAGACGTGATTAATAATATCTGTTACACAATACCAGACATTAATATTATCCATTACGCAACTGCTGCCTGATTGATCACCAGCATTGGATGAACTTCAAGCCAAGCTCGTCCGGCTTCACAGAATAGGAGGCCAGCTCTCTCCCAGCTGGAAAACACGACCCATCATACCATCTGCAGCCACATTAGGGACCTGCGTGGTTCTCTGCCTCAGCATGTCTACAATGAATATTCCCTCATTCATCCCAACGGTCACGAGGATGAATCTTGCCCCTTCTGATGCACATCTGAGCTGCACCGACCCCCAGTCAGCTGCCCCTACCAAGATTAGGGCGTGCATTGCAAGATTAAACATTCCTCCCGGTGCTGCCATTATGTTGTAGCTTTCCTCCAATTGCCAGATCACTTGTTGCGCAGACGAATTAAGGATCCACTTGTTTATGACACCGTTATTGAAATGCACTAAAGCTATGCTGCTAGCTGATGCCTTAGCCACAGTGTAATCGAACCATGATGTGGAAGATGAATCAAGTCCATCAGGAAGGCTAATCACTCTGAAGCTTCTGGTATCTAGATCGAAGCATACTATGCACTTCACTAAGTACATCAGGTAGATCAGGCTGCCGACTATGACCGAGTATGGGTTCCTATGGAAAGTTACTACGGACTGCAAATCTAGTGGTGGAGAGACATGTCTAGTCCAGCTAACATCACTGTAAACTGATACGTGCACGTACACTGGTGTTCTAGATCCGAACCTGACACCATTGTAGAGCTTGGCGAACGGGCCCGATGGTTCTTTGACGAAGAACCCCATCGGAGACACGCCATCCCGCCTCGTCCGCATCAGCACCCCGAACTGGCCGAAGGTGTTGACGGTGTACTGCCCTTGATCTTTGGGTATCTTGGGGATGGTGAAACCGACGTACGCGATGGAGGCCGGCCTTGAGAATGGGCATGAGACGAAGTAGCCTATTGGGAGCTCTCCAACGTGCTCCACTGATTGAAGCACCAGAGCTCCCTTGGATGCGATGACAGGGGGCTGGCCTAGAGCGCCGTGGTCGTAGCCAGCCCTCATTGCCATGACAGTCTCGCTGCTCCCTTCTCCGCCCGGGTAGAGCATGTTCAACGACCGGGAGTGGGCCGTTCTGCGTCTCGACGATGAAGCCGAGGAAGCTCTGATTGTTGAGCTCTAAAAACAGATTAAGCACGGGAGGTGATTTGGCTGTTTGTAGCCAGAATCTGTTCACCGCGCTCCGCCCTGATGAAGGACCTGCTGGATCCTACTTTGTGGATGATCTCTCCTAACATGAACTCGTTCTCGAGAACCTTCTCCATTGGATCTATCTCCGTTGTTTCTGGTGTGTGGGTGTTTCTTTTCGAAGTGGGCTGCTGGTTCTCGAGGTAAGAGACGATGGGTAGGCTTGGAATATTGTTCTGACTACGCAGTGAGAGATTCGCATGCGCGTCGCCCCTGGTGCAAGCATTTAACCCCGGACTGATATTTTCGGTTGGTGGATGGACCGGTACACTTAATGCTAATAATAAAAAACTGCCAACAAATTTGCACTACCGGTTCTATCATATATATTCCGATTCAAAATGGATAATGCCCTTTACCGGGACCATTAAATAGATTCACACAAAACAAAATATGTTTCGTGTTATCACATATATCCCGATTCAAAATTTTGCAATCTAACCATCTTCCATTTCACACATTTTCGGAATAAATCTAACTCCACCCCGTCACCCCTCCCTCCTCCTTATCGCTTATGCATCGGAAGCCTTGTAGTGGTTCGCTTTCCTTGTTGGGTAGATCGAACCGACGTCGGTATGTAGATCAATAGCCCTCCTGTTTTGAAATTAAAGGGGTACGCTGGTCATTATGCAAACATACCACTCGACATACTACATTTTCTATGATGTATACCTAATATCTGTTTTGGTAGCGCCGGTTAGAAGTTCCAATAACGATGCATCCAAACCATCGTCATTGTCCCTGAAAGAAAACATCACGATTTTCATGTGTATATATATATGAAGCGGTATGATTCGACTACCTATGGTCAATGGTTTAATTATCAATACTGTATATCGGAGATCGTATAATATCTAAGATCCGGTCGGCTAGCAACCAAACGGGAGAATCCCTCTCCACCTTAACACTTACACCGTTACCTGTTGATGATGAGTCAGGTCTGACTACTGCTCGTGATCTCGACGCCTGCTGAAACGATATCGTTTAATCAGACACACATCTCATGTGATCGTACCGAAGACACGGAATAATCGCAATATGCTCACCATTGACGCCGATTCCGTCGCTTCAATATGTGTACTTATGCAGTACAAGAAATGGCAGGTGACCTCGTTGAAGTCTACAATTTTCCTACAAATAATTCCGTCATCTTAATATAATTTTCCTACAAATAATACCGTCGTTTCGATCTTTACAATCTGTGTAGACACCGTACAATACCTTATGGATAACGCATGTATGAGTAGTGATCCCTCCGTTCCCAATGGCTTTCCTATCATCTTGACATACTGGCCATCGCTGACATTTTATATTTTGTTAAACTATATATGATACAGTCGTACGGGAAAAGATATTCCTTTTAATAAAACCTTAGAAATGATATCGATTCGTCTTCCGTTGTGCCTCTAAGCCTGTCATATTTAACAATATACACAGTTACACGGGCGTATGTTACGACGTGAAAATCCAATATCGGCATATAACTATCAAAATCTGAATCTAACCAGTAAAATATGTCAACTCCACCGGTCCCGTCCATGAGAGTAAACGACAATTGTGTGTCGTCCACATACATCCGCGATATCGTACCAACCATTATTACCTTAAAAGGGTTGAAATGTAATGCCGGAACAACGATAATAAATCGACGATCCTACTAGAATGATATGCTTACCGAGCATATTGTTTTCCCGTCCACGTATATTTTCCATTTCCCCGATGACTCTCTGAACCCGCCTTGTATCATCTTTGCAGTCATCGGTCTTAGAGTGTCGGTATTTGTCTGCGTACCGATGCACGAATTAATGAGTATATTAAGCACACTTGCATATGTTATCAGCTGATACATCTTGTAAGAAATGAGTTCCAATATATGTCCATACCTTATGGTTGCTCGTTGGATGCACGAAAACCATAGATGGATTTTCATGTCCACCTTCAGTTGACGACTCCTGGTCCACTTCTCTCTTCATTGATAGATTTTAGGTGCGTCATGGGGGTAAGCTTTGGTTTCCTTATAACAAGGCCAGCTAGTGTGAGTACCTCCCTCAGCAATGCAGGCTCCACACTTGATTTATTACACGATGGGACAACAGTACAAAACGCATAGATCACGGCATCCAAACTGTATAAAAATCAAAGGAAAATCTATAGTGTATCTTGCTTTCGTTCTCGATCTCCTCGACGAGCAATGCGCTGACATGGTGTCCTTACACGCAACAGTACCTGCGATAGTACTACCGCTAGACACTTTGTTGTCCTCTGGGCAACACGGCGCTTCATGGCGCACCTCTGGCTCAATCGAGCTGTCTGCCGGATATGCATATCTACAGCGATTTGCGCGCGCAACGTGATCCCTGGCCAACCCGTGGTCGCCCCTTTACCAGCAATGGTGATGTGGTAGCGAAATCGTTCCGGACCCCTACACGCTCCCCTATGTACTGTCAGCCATATCCTATCCCACCCATCTTCATCTTGCATGTAGTTTTGGTATATTTAAAATTTGGTTATAACCCTCACGGACATAGACCAATTAGTGCTGAATTCATCGTCGATGCAAAAAACGATGAGCATAATGGGTGAATTAACACATCGAGTTCGTATTATTTTATTATATTAACAGCACCAAAAACAGTTTTACAATATGCTCGACACCCCTAATATGGTTGTTTTTTTTTTCCTTTTGAGCCGCATTCGTTTCTTAACACCGGTCACATTAGTATCATCGCGTGGATTTCCAGATGTTGTGATAATTTAGACGTACCATTGTTCCGGAGCGCCGATCATCGTGTCACTGTTCCGAATTCGACAGGTTTGCGTAGGTCCGGTCAGTTATCCAGTTGTTATTTTTTTGAAGTGTTAAAAAGGTGTGTACCTCGGTGTGGCGAATTATCTCATGCATCGATATGAAAACGTATATCTACTCCACAATTTTTTGTTACTCGTTTATAAAACCCCATGAATCCTTTTTAGCAAGCTCACAACGTGAACCAAATCCTCATGCAATTGCCAAAATTACACACATAATAAACCTGATAGTGCTCATTACATCGGGGGGTGGGGGATACATCTGTCAAAAGCGGACTGCAAGTTCAATAAGCACATAGAGTACATCGCTACATTTCACTTAATACATATAGATTATCCCGCATTCCAACAACTAATATGCTGGATTGCTCCACATCTATCAGAATATAGGAGGCCAAGGCTCTGACAGAGCGAATACGTGAGCAATACGACCCACTGGGCGTATGTTGAGCATCTCCGTCAGCGATGATTTCTTCGTATCGAGCACGTACAGGCCTTGGTCGAGTCCTGTCGTTATCATGATGAACTCGCCATTGCCATACACGCATCTTGTCTGAACCGAGTGGTAATCTGGCACGGGCGAGTCTCCTTCTCCAATCATAAATTTGTCCCATACACCATCCCCGTATAGCCTGAAGAAGATGCTGACTAGATCAATTGACGAGACTAATCTCCATTCGTTGTACCCATCATCATCCCCTAGCACCCATGTGAACAACACACCCTCTCGGAAAAATACAAGTGTTATCCCTCCGTCTGTGTGAGCAGACACGCAATACTGCATGTCTGAAACTGCCTCTACATTCATATGATCGGGAAGTGCAAAGACACTGAAAGTGTGGTCATCTAAGTCAAAAGATACCAGTGTACCAACTAGATATATAACGAACAGATGTTTTTTTCCAAGAATGGAGTATGGGTGCTTGTGGAATGTTGTAGTACCGGGAAGCTGGATTGGGTCTGAAAAGTACCGTTGCCACTCGCCATTGGAAAATACAGAAACGTGCACGTATACTAAATCTTCAGAATCAAAAGTGACACCTCTGCATGTCCTCCTAGCATAATCGGCTGGGTCTCTCCTGAAGAAAGACATACCTTCGGGTCCCGCATGAGGAATGATACCGAATTGCCCCCAAGTGTTGTTGGTGTGCTGGTTCTCCATCCGTGGTATTGCAGGCAGCGGTGGAGCGACTTGGATGTAGATTTTCGGATCGAAGCTCGGACAGCTAACAGAGAACCCGCTCGGGTTTGATCTGTTGACAGTTAGCACTAGTCCGAACCTCGATCCAACGATCATGTCGTCCTCCAGCTTGTCGCGGTTCATCATCTCGGCCAGTGTTGCCACTGTCTCGTTTGCAGGGATCTTCTCAGCATCAAAGAACTGGAATGATTTGCCGTAGATACTCTCGAACTGCACCAGGAATCCCATCAGGGAAGGGTCATGGTGGTCGGTGTAGTTGTCGACGAAGTCTTCACTCTTCACTTCTGCCCTCCACTTGGTGTGGACGGCGGTGCTCCGGATCACTGCCCTCTTGGAGCTAACTCTAACCATAATCTCACGCAGCAGGTTTGAGTCGCGAAAGACTTGGTCGCAGTGGGGGTCAGACGACATGTCCATGGTCGGGGAGGGATGTGGGAGAAGAATTGGACGTGGGCCACAGCTATATATGGTAGACCCACGGATCAGACATGGGTTGGAGTTGATATGGTCTACATTAACCTTTTTTTTTTTATGATCAAGTGGATTCGAATGGTTGACATATATGCATAAGAACACTCGGCATTACATACGAGAGCAAAAAAAAAAAAAAAATATATATATATATATATATATATATATAGATTAGCCAAAAAATAACGATCATTTTCATGACAAGATCACCGTTATGTTATACTTCGCATCATAACCACGACCTTTTGTGCCATGAAAATGGTCACTTACCATATTAACGTAAGGAAAAAATGGAAAGTTCCGAAGGCTATTCGAAATGTTAGCAATGTGGACCCCGGTATCAATTTATTCGAAACATAGTTCTTCATTACCGCACATTAAGTTGCTTCAGGGTCCACGGACCGAAACGGAGTTGGAGCACCGGCTTCGTTGTCAACCGGGGTGGTCATCACCCGTTTGACATTGTGTGATGATACCCGTAACAATCAATCTCACTTTCGATAATATAAACGGATCATTTCGTCCACCACCACTCTCATTTGCTAAATCGATCCGCCCATCACATGCTGCACCGATACCCCTTTAGTATCTCTTGTTAACGAGAACGCATTCCTTGCTCCTGTAAATTGATCGGTGGCATAACTCGCTGAAACTGTGCATACCCCATTACCCACACACGCACCTTGCGCCCGATGTTGATGTGCCCATATCAAGTTATGCATCCACACGCACATATCAGAGACGATATTTTCGGTTATGCATCCACGCTTCCTCTTTATGCGATCTATCGGTCTTACCCACCTACCGTGTTGCCTAACGGGAACAGTTGTATCGGAAGACCATCTCTTATCCGTTCATTCATTTCGAAAATGGCCAACCATATGAGTTTACTGATATCCGGCTCATATCGTTGAGCGTCGTGTCTCCGTGCGACGTCATAAAGTCATATGAACAAACCGAAGAACGACGTTCGTGTACGTGATCCATCGGACTTGCTTTCCAAAGGACCCATCGAACAAATGGGGTGACATGGACAAGTAACATGTAAAATCCGACCGGAAGTGTCTATCATCCCAATTGGCGGGCCCAGGTTCTGAGTATCATCTTGGTTACGCACGCCCATGCGTAGACATCTCGGCGTATTGCACATCGCCGGCCATATGAATTGAATCACTCGTGGTACCGTGCATACCCCATTCATCCATTTCGCCCTGGCCAACCATATGAATTGAACCATATCCCGCTCGTATCACCGAACAAGGCTCGTTAAGCTGGTTGCTAATGCGACGCTATAAAGACCTACACACTGTCCAAAGAAGATCCGACGGTTACGTATGGCCACGGATACAAGTGCACCGAATTATTACTCCCCTAAACATCATGCCACGATCGCCATCACGTCCGTAACCCGCAACACTACTACCGGATCCAATCCTCTATGGTGTTTTTAGGCACTACGAACATACCCTACAAGATATAGTTCGATAGCATTGTATGTCTAACGTTCGATGTTGATCAGCGTGATGCCACCGACATGCACTCCAAGCATAGGTGTTATTACCGTAGTTGCTGATGCGACGTTATAAAGTCCTACAGACAGAACAGAGGAGTTCCGACGGTTACTTATGGCAACTTTTGATGCCACCGACATGCACTCCAAGCATAGGTGTATCATTGCGACGTCACAAAGCCATACGAACAAACCGAAGAACGACGTTGCGTGTACTTGACCCATCGGACTTGCTTTCCAAAGTAACCATCGAACAGAGGGTGTGATATGGACAAGTAACATCTAACATCCGCACGGAAGTGTCTAGCATCCCAATTTGCGTGGCTATGTTCTCAGTATCGGCTTTGTTACGCACGCCCATGCGTAGAGATATCGGCGTATTGCTCATGGCCAACCACATGAATTGAATCACTCGTGGAACTGTGCATACCCCATTCATCCATTTCGCCATGGCCAGCCATATGAATTGAACCATATCCCTCTCGTATCGCCGAACAACGCTCGTTAAGCTGGATGCTAATGGGACGTTTTAAAGCCCCACAAACTGTCCAGAGAACATCCGACGGTTACGTGTGGCCACCGACATGCATTCCGAACACATGTGATATTACCGTAGTTGCTGATGCGACGTTATAAAGTCCTACGGACAGAATAGAGAAGTTTCCACGGTTACTTATGACAACGTTTGAGTACTCCCCGGTGTGTTCACCGTATGACGGCGTTAGAACCCACCGAACAGGTGTTCATGTCAAATCGTAGGTCCATACGGACATATCAGAGACAATATTTGCGGGTATGCATCCACGCTTCCTCTTTATGCCATCTATCGGTCTCACCAACCTACCTTGCTGGATAACGGGAACAGCTGTATCAGAAAACCACCTGTTATCCGTTCATTGGCGGCCCAGGTTCTGAGGATCGGCTTGGTTACGCACGCCCATGCGTAGAGATCTCGGCGTTTTGCTCATGGCTAACCACATGAATTGAATCACTGGTGGAACCGTGCATACCCTATTCATCCATTTCGCCATGGCCAACCATATGAATTGAACCATATCCCGCTCGTATCGCCGAACAACGTTCGTTAAGCTGGATGCTAATGCGACGCTATAAAGCCCTACACACCTTCACGAGAAGATCTGACGGTTACGTAGGGCCATGGATGAGTACGTGGGTGCGTGCATCACGTGTACTTGTTGTTGATAAGTTTGGCCACGTGCTACGAAGCCCATACGATTAGATCTAAGAAGTTCCGACGGCTGCGTATGGCCACGTGCGTATATGCCGGTGCGTCCACCCCGTTTTACCGGATGTTCATATGTAGTCATAAAGCCCTACGGACCGAACGAAAAAGTTCAGGCGGTTATGTATGTTACCCGCTAATCTAACAAGTCCACCGAATCATCACACCCCTAAACATCCTGCCAATGTCGCCATCACATCCGTAACCCGCAATACTACTACCCGATCCCATCCTCTATGGTGTTTTTAGGCACTACGAACATACCCCCTATAAGCTATAGTTCGACTGCATTGTGTGTCTAACTTTCGTAGTTGATCAGCTGATGCCACCGACATGCATTCCAAAACATATGTGATATTACCGTAGTTGCTGATGCGATGTTGTAAAGTCCTACAGACGGAATAGGGAAGTTCGGATAGTTACTTATGGCGACGTTCGAGTACTCATGGTGTGTTCCCCGTACGACGGCGTTACAACCCACCGAACATGGTGTTCACGTCAAATCGTAGATCCATACGGACATACCAGAGACGATATTTTCGGTTATGCATCCACGCTTCCTCTTTATGAGATCTATCGGTCTTACCCACCTACCGTGTTGGCTAACGGTAACAGTTGTATCGGAAGACCATCTGTTATCCGTACATTCATTTCGGAAATGGCCAACCATATGAATTTATAGATATCCGGCGCATATCGTTGAGCGTTGTGTCTCCGTGCGACGTCACAAAGCCATACGAACAAACCGAAGAACGACGTTGCGTGTACTTGACCCATCGGACTTGCTTTCCAAAGTAACCATCGAACAGAGGGTGTGATATGGACAAGTAACATCTAACATCCGCACGGAAGTGTCTAGCATCCCAATTTGCGTGGCTATGTTCTCAGTATCGGCTTTGTTACGCACGCCCATGCGTAGAGATATCGGCGTATTGCTCATGGCCAACCACATGAATTGAATCACTCGTGGAACTGTGCATACCCCATTCATCCATTTCGCCATGGCCAGCCATATGAATTGAACCATATCCCTCTCGTATCGCCGAACAACGCTCGTTAAGCTGGATGCTAATGGGACGTTTTAAAGCCCCACAAACTGTCCAGAGAACATCCGACGGTTACGTGTGGCCACCGACATGCATTCCGAACACATGTGATATTACCGTAGTTGCTGATGCGACGTTATAAAGTCCTACGGACAGAATAGAGAAGTTTCCACGGTTACTTATGACAACGTTTGAGTACTCCCCGGTGTGTTCACCGTATGACGGCGTTAGAACCCACCGAACAGGTGTTCATGTCAAATCGTAGGTCCATACGGACATATCAGAGACAATATTTGCGGGTATGCATCCACGCTTCCTCTTTATGCCATCTATCGGTCTCACCAACCTACCTTGCTGGATAACGGGAACAGCTGTATCAGAAAACCACCTGTTATCCGTTCATTGGCGGCCCAGGTTCTGAGGATCGGCTTGGTTACGCACGCCCATGCGTAGAGATCTCGGCGTTTTGCTCATGGCTAACCACATGAATTGAATCACTGGTGGAACCGTGCATACCCTATTCATCCATTTCGCCATGGCCAACCATATGAATTGAACCATATCCCGCTCGTATCGCCGAACAACGTTCGTTAAGCTGGATGCTAATGCGACGCTATAAAGCCCTACACACCTTCACGAGAAGATCTGACGGTTACGTAGGGCCATGGATGAGTACGTGGGTGCGTGCATCACGTGTACTTGTTGTTGATAAGTTTGGCCACGTGCTACGAAGCCCATACGATTAGATCTAAGAAGTTCCGACGGCTGCGTATGGCCACGTGCGTATATGCCGGTGCGTCCACCCCGTTTTACCGGATGTTCATATGTAGTCATAAAGCCCTACGGACCGAACGAAAAAGTTCAGGCGGTTATGTATGTTACCCGCTAATCTAACAAGTCCACCGAATCATCACACCCCTAAACATCCTGCCAATGTCGCCATCACATCCGTAACCCGCAATACTACTACCCGATCCCATCCTCTATGGTGTTTTTAGGCACTACGAACATACCCCCTATAAGCTATAGTTCGACTGCATTGTGTGTCTAACTTTCGTAGTTGATCAGCTGATGCCACCGACATGCATTCCAAAACATATGTGATATTACCGTAGTTGCTGATGCGATGTTGTAAAGTCCTACAGACGGAATAGGGAAGTTCGGATAGTTACTTATGGCGACGTTCGAGTACTCATGGTGTGTTCCCCGTACGACGGCGTTACAACCCACCGAACATGGTGTTCACGTCAAATCGTAGATCCATACGGACATACCAGAGACGATATTTTCGGTTATGCATCCACGCTTCCTCTTTATGAGATCTATCGGTCTTACCCACCTACCGTGTTGGCTAACGGTAACAGTTGTATCGGAAGACCATCTGTTATCCGTACATTCATTTCGGAAATGGCCAACCATATGAATTTATAGATATCCGGCGCATATCGTTGAGCGTTGTGTCTCCGTGCGACGTCATAAAGTCATATGAACAAACCGAATAACGACGTTCCGTGTACGTGATCCATCGGACTTGCTTTCCGAAGGACCCATCGAACAGATGGGGTGATATGGACAAGTAACATGTAACATCCGCCCGGAAGTGTCTATCATCCCAATTGGCGGGCCCATGTTCTGATTATCGGCTTGGTTACGCACGCCCATGCGTGTAGATCTCGGCGTATTGCTCATCGCCAACCATATGAATTGAATCACTCGTGGTACCGTGCATACCTCATTCAGCCATTTCGCCATGGCCAACCATATGAATTGAACCATATCCCGCTCGTATCACCGAACAAGGATCGTTAAGATGGATGCTAATGCGACGCTATAAAGCCCTACACGATGTCCAGAGAAGATCCGACTGTTACTTATGGCCATGGGTGAGTACTTGGGTGTGTGCATCACGTGTACTTGTTGTTGATACGTCGCTACGAAGCCCATACGAGGTGAAATAAGAAGTTCCGACGGTTCCGTATGGCCACGTGCGTATATGCCGGTGCGTGCACCCCGTTTTACCGGATGTTAATATGTCGTTATAAAGCCCTACGAACCGAACGAGAAAGTTCCGACGGTTACGTAGGTTACCCGTTACTCTAACAAGTCCACCGAATCATAACCCCCTTAAACATCGCCATCACCTCTGTAACCCGCAAAAACTACTACCCGATCCAATCCTCTATGGTGTTTTTTAGCCACTACGAACATACCCTATAAGCTATAGCCAACCACATGGATTGAATCACTCGTGTAACCGTGCATACCCCATTCATCCATTTCGCCATGGCCAACCATATGGATTGAACCATATCCCGCTCGTATCGCCGAACAACGCTCGTTAAGCTGGATGCTAATGCGACGCTATAAAGCCCTACACACCGTCCAGAGAAGTTCCGACGGTTACGTAAGGGCATGGATGAGTATGTGGGTGCGTGCATCACGCGTACTTGTTGTTGATACGTTTGGCCACGTGCTACGAAGCCCATACGAGCGGATCTAAGAAGTTCCGACGGATGCGTATGGCCCTACGAACCGAACGAGAAAGTTCCGACGGTTACGCAGGTTACCCGTTACTCTAACAAGTCCACCGAATCATAACCCCCTTAAACATCGCAATCACCTCCGTAACCCGCAAAAACTACTACCCGATCCAATCCTCTATGGTGTTTTTAGCCACTACGAACATACCCTATAAGCTATAGCCAACCACATGGATTGAACCACTCGTGGAACCGTGCATACCCCATTCATCCATTTCGCCATGGCCAACCATATGAATTGAACCATATCCCGCTCGTATCGCCGAACAACGCTCGTTAAGCTGGATGCTAATGCGACGTTATAAAGCCCTACACACCGTCCAGAGACGATCCGACGGTTACGTACGGACATGGATGAGTACGTCGGTGCGTGCATCACGTGTACTTGTTGTTGATACGTTTGGCCACGTGCTACGAAGCCCATACGAGCAGATCTAAGAAGTTCCGACGGCTGCGTATGGCCACGTGCGTATATGCCGGTGCGTGCACCCTGTTTTACCGAATGTTGATATGTCGTTATAAAGCCTCACGGACCGAACGAAAAAGTTCATGCGGTTACGTATGTTACCCGCTAATCTAACAAGTCCACCGACTCATCAACCCCCTAAACATCCTGGCAATGTCGCCATCACGTCCGTAACCCGCAAAATCTACTACCCGATCCCGTCCTCTATGGTGTTTTTAGGCACTACGAACATACCCCCCTATAAGCTATAGTTCGACTGCATTGTGTGTCTAACTTTCATAGTTGGTCAGCGTGATGCCACCGACATGCATTCCAAAACATATGTGATATTACCGTAGTTGCTGATGCGACGTTATAAAGTCCTACAGACGGAATAGAGAAGTTCCGACGGTTACTTATGGGAACGTTTGAATAGTCCCGGTGTGTTCACCGTACGACGGCATTACAACCCACCGAACATGGTGTTCATGTCAAATCGTAGATCCATATGGACATACCAGAGACGATATTTTCGGTTATGCATCCACGCTTCCTCTTTATGCGATCTATCGGTCTTACCCACCTACCGTGTTGGTTAACGGGAACAGTTGTATCGGAAGACCATCTGTTATCCGTTCATTCATTTCGAAAATGGCCAACGATATGAATTTATATATACCCGGCGCATATCGTCGAGCGTTGTGTCTCCGTGCGACGTCATAAAGTCATATGAACAAACCGAAGAACGACGTTGCGTGTACGTGATCCATCGGACTTGCTTTCCAAAGGACCCATCGAACAGATGGGGTGATATGGACAAGTAACATGTAACATCCGTCCGGTAGTTTCTATCATCCCAATTGGCGGGACCATCTTCTGAGTATCGGCTCGGTTACGCACGCCCATGCGTAGACAACTCGGCGTATTGCTCATCGCCAACCATATGAATTGAATCACTCTTGGTACCGTCCATACCCCATTCAGCCATTTCGCCATGGCTAACCATATAAATTGAACCATACCCCGCTCGTATCACCGAACAAGGCTCGTTAAGATGGATGCTAATGCGACGCTATAAAGCCCTACACGATGTCCAGATGAGATCCGACGGTTACGTATGGCCATGGGTGAGTACTTGGGTGCGTGCATCGCATGTACTTGTTGTTGATACGTCGCTACGAAGCCCATACGAGGAGAACTAAGAAGTTCCGACGGTTCCGTATGGCCACGTACGTATATGCCGGTGCGTGCACCCCGTTTTACCGGATGTTAATATGTCGTTATAAAGCCCTACGAACCGAACGAGAAAGTTCCGACGGTTACGTATGTTACCCATTACTCTAACAAGTCCACCGAATCATAACCCCCTTAAACATCGCCATCACCTCTGTAACCCGCAAAAACTACTACCCGATCCAATCCTCTATGGTGTTTTTTAGCCACTACGAACATACCCTATAAGCTATAGCCAACCACATGGATTGAATCACTCGTGTAACCGTGCATACCCCATTCATCCATTTCGCCATGGCCAACCATATGGATTGAACCATATCCCGCTCGTATCGCCGAACAACGCTCGTTAAGCTGGATGCTAATGCGACGCTATAAAGCCCTACACACCGTCCAGAGAAGTTCCGACGGTTACGTAAGGGCATGGATGAGTATGTGGGTGCGTGCATCACGCGTACTTGTTGTTGATACGTTTGGCCACGTGCTACGAAGCCCATACGAGCGGATCTAAGAAGTTCCGACGGATGCGTATGGCCCTACGAACCGAACGAGAAAGTTCCGACGGTTACGCAGGTTACCCGTTACTCTAACAAGTCCACCGAATCATAACCCCCTTAAACATCGCAATCACCTCCGTAACCCGCAAAAACTACTACCCGATCCAATCCTCTATGGTGTTTTTAGCCACTACGAACATACCCTATAAGCTATAGCCAACCACATGGATTGAACCACTCGTGGAACCGTGCATACCCCATTCATCCATTTCGCCATGGCCAACCATATGAATTGAACCATATCCCGCTCGTATCGCCGAACAACGCTCGTTAAGCTGGATGCTAATGCGACGTTATAAAGCCCTACACACCGTCCAGAGACGATCCGACGGTTACGTACGGACATGGATGAGTACGTCGGTGCGTGCATCACGTGTACTTGTTGTTGATACGTTTGGCCACGTGCTACGAAGCCCATACGAGCAGATCTAAGAAGTTCCGACGGCTGCGTATGGCCACGTGCGTATATGCCGGTGCGTGCACCCTGTTTTACCGAATGTTGATATGTCGTTATAAAGCCTCACGGACCGAACGAAAAAGTTCATGCGGTTACGTATGTTACCCGCTAATCTAACAAGTCCACCGACTCATCAACCCCCTAAACATCCTGGCAATGTCGCCATCACGTCCGTAACCCGCAAAATCTACTACCCGATCCCGTCCTCTATGGTGTTTTTAGGCACTACGAACATACCCCCCTATAAGCTATAGTTCGACTGCATTGTGTGTCTAACTTTCATAGTTGGTCAGCGTGATGCCACCGACATGCATTCCAAAACATATGTGATATTACCGTAGTTGCTGATGCGACGTTATAAAGTCCTACAGACGGAATAGAGAAGTTCCGACGGTTACTTATGGGAACGTTTGAATAGTCCCGGTGTGTTCACCGTACGACGGCATTACAACCCACCGAACATGGTGTTCATGTCAAATCGTAGATCCATATGGACATACCAGAGACGATATTTTCGGTTATGCATCCACGCTTCCTCTTTATGCGATCTATCGGTCTTACCCACCTACCGTGTTGGTTAACGGGAACAGTTGTATCGGAAGACCATCTGTTATCCGTTCATTCATTTCGAAAATGGCCAACGATATGAATTTATATATACCCGGCGCATATCGTCGAGCGTTGTGTCTCCGTGCGACGTCATAAAGTCATATGAACAAACCGAAGAACGACGTTGCGTGTACGTGATCCATCGGACTTGCTTTCCAAAGGACCCATCGAACAGATGGGGTGATATGGACAAGTAACATGTAACATCCGTCCGGTAGTTTCTATCATCCCAATTGGCGGGACCATCTTCTGAGTATCGGCTCGGTTACGCACGCCCATGCGTAGACAACTCGGCGTATTGCTCATCGCCAACCATATGAATTGAATCACTCTTGGTACCGTCCATACCCCATTCAGCCATTTCGCCATGGCTAACCATATAAATTGAACCATACCCCGCTCGTATCACCGAACAAGGCTCGTTAAGATGGATGCTAATGCGACGCTATAAAGCCCTACACGATGTCCAGATGAGATCCGACGGTTACGTATGGCCATGGGTGAGTACTTGGGTGCGTGCATCGCATGTACTTGTTGTTGATACGTCGCTACGAAGCCCATACGAGGAGAACTAAGAAGTTCCGACGGTTCCGTATGGCCACGTACGTATATGCCGGTGCGTGCACCCCGTTTTACCGGATGTTAATATGTCGTTATAAAGCCCTACGAACCGAACGAGAAAGTTCCGACGGTTACGTATGTTACCCATTACTCTAACAAGTCCACCGAATCATAACCCCCCTAAAAACATCATGCCGCGATCGCCATCGCCTCCGTAACCCGCAAAAACTACTACCGGATCCAATCCTCTATGGTGTTTTTAGCCACTACGAACACACCCTATAAGCTATAGCCAACCACATGAATTGAATCACTCGTGGAACCGTGCATACCCCATTCATCCATTTCGCCATGGCCAACCATATGAATTGAACCATACCCCGCTCGTATCGCCGAACAACGCTCGTTAAGCTGGATGCTAATGCGACGTTATAAAGCCCTACACACCATCCAGAGAAGATCCGACGGATACGTATGGACATGGATGAGTACGTTGGTGCGTGCATCACGTGTACTTGTTGTTGATACGTTTGGCCACGTGCTACGAAGCCCATACGAGCAGATCTAAGAAGTTCCGACGGCTGCGTATGGCCACGTGCGTATATGCCGGTGCGTGCACCCTGTTTTACCGGATGTTGATATGTCGTTATAAAGCCACACGGACCGAACGAAAAAGTTCATGCGGTTACGTATGTTACCCGCTAATCTAACAAGTCCACCGACTCATCAACCCCCTAAACATCCTGCCAATGTCGCCATCACATCCGTAACCCGCAAAAACTACTACCCGATCCCGTCCTCTATGGTGTTTTTAGGCACTACGAACATGCCCCCCTATAAGCTATAGTTCGACTGCATTGTGTGTCTAACTTTCGTAGTTGATCAGCGTGATGCCACCGACATGCATTCCAAAACATATGTGATATTACCGTAGTTGCTGATGCGACGTTATAAAGTCCTATAGACGGAATAGAGAAGTTCCGACGGTTACTTATGGGAACGTTTGAGTACTCCCGGTGTGTTCACCGTACGACGGCATTACAACCAACCGAACATGGTGTTCATTTCAAATCGTAGATCCATACGGACGTATCAGAGACGATATTTTCGGTTATGCATCCACGCTTCCTCTTTATGCGATCTATCGGTCTTACCCACCTACCGTGTTGGCTAACGGGAACAGTTGTATCGGAAGACCATCTGTTATCCGTTCATTCATTTTGAAAATGGCCAACCATATGAATTTATAGATATCCGGCGCATATCGTTGAGCGTTGTGTCTCCGTGCGACGTCATAAAGTCATATGAACAAACCGAAGAACGACGTTGTGTGTACGTGGTCCATCGGACTTGCTTTCCAAAGGACCCATCGAACAGATGGGGTGATATGGACAAGTAACATGTAACATCCTCCCGGAAGTGTCTATCATCCCAATTGGCGGGCCCAGGTTCTTAGTATCGGCTTGGTTACGCACGCCCATGCGTAGACATCTTTGCGTATTCCTCATCGCAAACCATATGAATTGAATCACTCGTGGTACCGTGCATACCTCATTCATCCATTTCGCCATGGCCAACCATATAAATTGAACCATACCCCGCTCGTATCACCGAACAAGGCTCGTTAAGATGGATGCTAATGCGACGCTATAAAGCCCTACACGATGTCCAGATGAGATCCGACGGTTACGTATGGCCATGGGTGAGTACTTGGGTGCGTGCATGACATGTACTTGTTGTTGATACGTCGCTACGAAGCCCATACGAGGAGAACTAAGAAGTTCCGACGGTTCCGTATGGCCACGTGCGTATATGCCGGTGCGTGCACCCCGTTTTACCGGATGTTAATATGTCGTTATAAAGCCCTACGAACCGAACGAGAAAGTTCCGACGGTTACGTATGTTACCCATTACTCTAACAAGTCCACCGAATCATAACCCCCCCCTAAAACATCATGCCACGATCGCCATCGCCTCCTTAACCCGCAAATACTACTACCGGATCCAATCCTCTATGGTGTTTTTAGCCACTACGAACACACCCTATAAGCTATAGCCAACCACATGAATTGAATCACTCGTGGAACCGTGCATACCCCATTCATCCATTTCGCCATGGCCAACCATATGAATTGAACCATACCCCGCTCGTATCGCCGAACAACGCTCGTTAAGCTGGATGCTAATGCGACGTTATAAAGCCCTACACACCGTCCAGAGAAGATCCGACGGATACGTATGGACATGGATGAGTACGTTGGTGCGTGCATCACGTGTACTTGTTGTTGATACGTTTGGCCACGTGCTACGAAGCCCATACGAGCAGATCTAAGAAGTTCCGACGGCTGCGTATGGCCACGTGCGTATATGCCGGTGCGTGCACCCTGTTTTAACCGGATGTTGATATGTCGTTATAAAACCCCACGGACCGAACGAAAAAGTTCATGCGGTTACGTATGTTACCCGCTAATCTAACAAGTCCACCGACTCATCACCCCCCTAAACATCCTGCCAATGTCGCCATCACATCCGTAACCCGCAAAAACTACTACCCGATCCCGTCCTCTATGGTGTTTTTAGGCACTACGAACATGCCCCCCTATAAGCTATAGTTCGACTGCATTGTGTGTCTAACTTTCGTAGTTGATCAGCGTGATGCCACCGACATGCATTCAAAACATATGTGATATTACCGTAGTTGCTGATGCGACGTTATAAAGTCCTATAGACGGAATAGAGGAGTTCCGACGGTTACTTATGGGAACGTTTGAGTACTCCCGGTGTGTTCACCGTACGACGGCATTACAACCCACCGAACATGGTGTTCATTTCAAATCGTAGATCCATACGGACGTATCAGAGACGATATTTTCGGCTATGCATCCACGCTTCCTCTTTATGCGATCTATCGGTCTTACCCACCTACCGTGTTGGCTAACGGGAACAGTTGTATCGGAAGACCATCTGTTATCCGTTCATTCATTTTGAAAATGGCCAACCATATGAATTTATAGATATCCGGCGCATATCGTTGAGCGTTTGTGTCTCCGTGCGACGTCATAAAGTCATATGAACAAACCGAAGAACGACGTTGTGTGTACGTGGTCCATCGGACTTGCTTTCCAAAGGACCCATCGAACAGATGGGGTGATATGGACAAGTAACATGTAACATCCTCCCGGAAGTGTCTGTCATCCCAATTGGCGGGCCCAGGTTCTTAGTATCGGCTTGGTTACGCACGCCCATGCGTAGACATCTTTGCGTATTCCTCATCGCAAACCATATGAATTGAATCACTCGTGGTACCGTGCATACCTCATTCATCCATTTCGCCATGGCCAACCATATGAATTGAACCATATCCCGCTCGTATCACCGAACAAGGCTCATTAAGCTGGATGCTAATGCGACCCTATAAAGCCCATACACACTGTCCAGAGAAGATCCGACGGTTACGTATGGCCACGGGTACAAGTGCACCGAATTATCACTCCCCTATGCCACGGTCGCCATCACGTCCGTAACCCGCAACACTACTAACGGAACCAATCCTCTATGGTGTTTTTAGGCACTACGAACATGCCCCTACAAGATATAGTTCGACAGCATTTTGTGTCTAACGTTCGATGTTGATCAGCGTGATGCCACCGACATGCACTCCAATCATAGGTGTTATTACCGTAGTTGCTGATGCGACGTTATAAAGTCCTACAGACAGATCAGAGGAGTTCCGACGGTTACTTATGGCAACTTTTGATTACTCCGGTGTGTTCACCGTTTGACGGGCGTTACGACCCACCGAACATAGTGTTCATGCCAAACCGTAAATCCATACGGACATATCGGAGATGATATTATGTTACCCTACGAACCGAACGATAAAGTTCCGACGGTTACGTATGTTACCCGTTACTCTAACAAGTCCACCGAATCATAACCCCCCTAAACATCATGCCACGGTCGCCATCACCTCCGTAACCCTCAAATACTACTACCGGATCCAATCCTCTATGGTGTTTTTAGGCACTACCAACATACCCATATAAGCTATAGTTCGACTGCATTGTGCGTCTCACGCTCGTGGTTGATCAGCGTGATGCCACCGAGATGAATTCCAAACATATGCGATATTACCGTAGTTGCTGATGCGACGTTATAAAGTTCTACCGACATAACATAGAAGTTCCGACGGTTACTTATGGCAACTCTCGAGTACTCCGGTGTGTTCACCTTATGACTGCGTTACGACCCACCGAACATGGTGTTCACGCCAAATCGTAAATCCATACCACACCCATTCGTAGACATCTCGGCGTTTTGCTAATGGCCAACCACATGAATTGAATCACTCGTGGAACCGTGCATACCGCATTGATATCCATTTCGCCATGGCCAACCATATGAATTGAACCATACCCCGCTCGTATCGCCGAACAACCCTCGTTACAATGGTTAATAATGCGACGCTATAAAGCCCTACACACCCCTAAAACACCATGCCACGATCGCAAGCCTTACACATTGTCCGGAGAATATCGGACGGTTACGTATGGCCATGGTTGAGTACTTGGTTGCGTGCATCACGTGTACTTGTTGTTGATACGTCGCTACGAAGCCCATACGAGCAGATCTTTAATTATGGCCACGTGCATCTATGCCGGCGCGTGCACCCCGTCGCCACTGATGTCAATATGTCGTTATAAAGCCCCACGAACCGAACGAACAAGTTCTGGCGGTTACGTACGTTAATTAATACATTGCCGGTTCATTTTAGCCCTGGTTTTCCTTTTTAACCTCAAAGCGAATCGCGAATTAACGCGTATTAGCTTATCCCATGCTCGAATGTGTTTATATTCGTTCCATATTATATATCGGTTTAGATATTGTGCGATAATATGTATGTAATACCGGTACCCTGTATTTTATTTTGTGGCTACTGTCATGAGATAAGCTTCGTGCACTGCCGATATCTACATGATCACGGATGCAAAATATATTTCGTAAACTGGTTCGACTAGTCCATTCGCTTAGTACTGCACTACATCGTGCCGTATCACCTAGTATGCCAGCCTCATTTCCTATCCATCTTGTTAGCGTACGGGCTATTGCTCGGCCATGACTACCTACAAAAGGCTACGAAGACCTACATATTTCCGTTTCACTGTCAATTCTTTATATCCTCCGGTTACAAGCTTGCACCGGACACATGTATTGCAAGGGTAAAGTAGCGAACAACTGTCCCGCGCTCTGCTATATCTGCCTTTCTTCTGAGCTCAACCCCAACTCATCCCCCGAGTACCAAGCTCCAAGCAATGGCTTATTCGGCGATGGCCAGGGTCCTTAGCTGTCCCGACATCCTCCCACAAATCCTCGTAAAGGTTAGCGCCACCTTAGACCTTGTTCGCTGCGCCGCCGTCGGTCCTGCCTGGATCGATTCGGTGACCAGCGATCACTTTGCCGTGGAGTACACCGAGCTGCATGCCCCGTCCACTGTCGGCTTCTTGAGCGAGTTCCAGAGTGCCATTGACCCACTGTTCGAACTTGTCGCCATTGATGAGCCTCCAGCGAGTGACACCGTCATGAAACTTCGAGCCCGGGTCAACTACTTCGAGCTTTCTCAGAGCTTGATCTTGAGCTCAAGGGACGGCTTCCTGCTCACCAAAAGCATCTTCGGCCAGTTGGGGTACTTCACCAGCTGCCCCTTCGACACCAGCAGCATGCCTACATTTGCCGGTACCATTATCCCTCCAATCCCTCATATTCTGAATCAGTTCCAGATTAATACACTAGGCCAGTTTGGTGTCATTCCAGATGCCGTGCCAGGGGGCATGGCTTTCTTTGATTTCGATCCTCCAACAGAACTCGTTCGTACGAACGATGGGATAACTTTCAACTCAGGTTCTATGTTCCAAGTTCATGTGTGCGTTTATTCCAACCATGCCTGGACTAGGTTCATTTCTCTTCCAATACCTCCACCATCGAATCCAGTGATATTCCACAAAAACCCTTACTGTTTGATCATCAGAGATGTGGTGTTCATGGTGTACGCTGTAGGAGTTGTAGTTGCATTTGATACAAGCAACAGCCTTTTCTCTGTTATTCCTCTGCCAGGCGTGTTCGATTCAGGACTTGTATCGGACACGTCGTATTCGCTGTCAGAACACCATGCTGGGGGCCTCTTCCTAGCTCACTGGCGTGTGGGATCCATATACAATTGGGTCCTCACGATAGAAGGGGGTGAGTTAGTCTGGAACCAAATAGAAATCATTCACTTAATGGATATTTTCCTAAGTTCCTTTGGTTCGAGGTTTTGGGAGGATTTTTTCTGTGATGGATCTCTACCTGATGGGTGGCACATCTTCCACGGAATTCAGCTGCGTTCTGTGACACGCGATGGAGAATACATCCTCCTGAGTGTAGGATACGACCGTTCCTTGTTCGTCCTCAACTGCAAGAATAAGACCATCCGTAAGATTGATGCTGTCTATGGAGATGGGGAGGTTGGCTCTGTGTTTGTTCTGACGGAGCAGTGGCCGCCACAAGTACTTACCCCGATGAACTGAACCGAGCTGAAGAACCGCGGTTCATTATTATCCATGTTTACTAGTGTTCTCGATTGTGTCGGTTGTAACGTGTCGACTGAACTTTAGTTAATGTTGTGAGTTTCCTCCTGTTGTAATAACTCTTATGCTTTCCTATGGTCACTTCTGTTTAGATTCAGGCTTCACCTGCAGCTCTGTTGGACATCTCACTATCATTATAATGTTCTTTGTGTATGCATTGCTTGTCATCTGCTTCCTATCCATCTTCTATATGTTTGGGTATGTTTGTTTTAAACCGCAAATCAATATTTGTTGTAGTAATTGTTTAACTTATTAATGAAATCTTTTCCAACATTGAACGGCAGCAATTTATCATGATTAGTTACAGTATACATCATATTCCTGTTTTTATTCAGCATGGCTTTGGTTTAATTGAGTACACGAGATTTTACAACAGTGAGGAATGCACTTCAAAACGACACCACTGCAAACATTGTTTAACTTATTAATGAAATGTTTCCAACAATGAAAGGCAGCAATTTACATTGATTAGTTAGAGTATAGATCATATTCCTGTTTTTATTTAGTACAGCTTGGTTTCACTGAGTACACAAGATTTGACAACAGTGAGCATTGCAATTCATTCCGAGTCAGATTGTTCTTTAATTTATTAAGTCGGGATTTTAGCTGGGATAATTGAAGTAACTGGCAGATTAAATTTGTGTGGGAGTCTCCTATTTTTTGGTTTGACACGTTATCATGTCGGATCGGTAGACCATTTTAATATATTCAAGTTACTGGCAAGGATTTATGACGGAAAATACCTTTCCGATAAATGGTGCGGTGTGTCGACTACTGAGGTTGTTTGGTTGAGTTCCATAGTGCTCGCACTGGGCCGCAACCAGCAATAGATTCCAGTTAGTGATAATATCATCCGCCTCGGCATTCCGCAGCACGCTGCAAAAAAACATTGTCAGACTTATTCAGAAGTAGCCTAGGTGATTCCACATCGGTTTCTAACCGGGGTTGCTAATGCATTTTATTATGACTCGTACTAGGAGGTTATGTATGTGTATAAGTCTTGTTTAATTTATCACATACTGATATATTTGCATTATTCCAACACGCTTAACAGATCTGCTATAGAAGGCTTTATCACGACGTATACCTGTCCAGTCAGATGGTGTAGTTTATCGACTATTGTGTGTGTTGGATTACGACCCATGTTGCTCGGACTGGTCCGCAACCAACACTACAATTCTATTAGCAAGAATATCAGCCACTACCAACCCGCAATACAGTCCATATCATTTCTAACCCGTGTCAACGGCTGTATGCATTAACCAACTAAACTGCATGCACATGTATTAAATCTGCGGCCATGTTTATATTAAACACGACGGAACAATTGAATGGGCATATCAGAGACAGTTTCTCTTTAGTTTACATAATCTAGCATGGCAGACAACAATTTCATGGACTAAGTGTACTCGATCATAGCATGTACCTGATAAATTAACGATGTGGTATATCCTCACCGACAGACTGAATGAGGAGCGACATAAACCGTTCAGATTCAGCGAACAGGGTGCAAACTCACCAAAGTTCATTAGTTGCCATCGTGTCTGTTATGTAGAAAACATCTGTCCCAAAAGATAAGACATTGTGTTAGTAATATGAGTATGACATTAGCTACGTGTTATAGCAAGCTTTTCCTGCATTTTGAGGACATAATCAAAACCTGCTGCAATTGGCACCCAAAAGAACAAATCATTTACTGCAACAAAAAATACACTCAAAAGCTCCCTTTGCCATATACTCAAAACAGTCCACGAGATGTGGTCCATCCATTTCATCAATATTCTGATAACTTAAAACAAGAGAACTGGTGCATCCTAAGATATCGGTGTTACACAATTTGTTATTCTATGACCTACCAAGCCACAATTCGAACAACGGGCATCACGTCGAGTCTTCTTGCCCTTGTTCTTGTTGGTGGGGCAGTCAGGAGCTCTGTGCCCCCTGCTCCGACAGATGGTGCAAAACCTGGTCCTGGTCTTGCTGACTTCGTAGCCGGGCTTTAATCGTGCAGTTGTTGGGCGACCCTTTTCTCTTCTTGTAGGTGGAGGTATCATGTCTTGACGTAGACTGCTTGAAATCCGTATCCTGTCGGCACTTGATATGAATTGGCCATTGATACAACCCGCCGCGCCTGCTGAAGCTCTTGCCTGTAAACCGAGCCCATCCTTGATCTTGCTTATATTCACGAGTGTTGGCATGGATCCCAGCATTGTATTCATTGCTTTCTCATATGACTCCGTGTTTGAGTCCCCTAGCTGGACGTACTCCATTGCAGTCATGTATAATGCTGTGTGACGGAAACTTGTTGAGTTCATGGCAGGGCTTCCTTTCTCATACATGCTAAGATGATCCGGGAGTGCCCTGTAAGCTTCTCTAGTCCATCTCTTCATTATGTGGGCTTTTGGGATTTCCATTACACCCAGATGTATCATAACCTGAAAAATAGACGTTTTCACTGCTTTTCAGAACAGACGCTTGGGGCATATAAACTAAACTGGTAATTTGAAAGGTCATAACATTGCATATATATCACTCTGTACTTTGTAAAAAACGTTACCCGGATGGCATGACTGCATAGAACTCCCATGTGCTCGTACATGCCGCATTGGCAGCTATATTTATCCTCGGCTGGATCGTATGTTACTTCAAATTCAGTCCGAGACCACTTCTCCCTCCTCTCTGCAAAAACGTGCCTGGCTATGTATGATTTACCCTGAATAACATCTTGCACGACGTATGACCCGGACTGGAACAATGCAATTGAGAATAATTCATACATCTTGTGAGTGTATATCTTGCTAGCGTGGAGCTCGATTGGCACTCCGGTGTTCAAAACGACACCGCTCTGCAAAAAATGTGTGGAACATCAGATAAAATGCATTGGTATTATTCATTTGATGCAATGTTCATGGGGTTCGGACATATTACCGTTCGGCATCGCTTCTCTTCGAAGTTTTCTTCTTCATCCCTTCCCCACTGCATTTTCATGTAGTGCCTGACAAACATATTCATTGGTGACCCCGGAGGCACGAAGCCTTTAAGCATGTGATTTGCACTTTCCGACCTCTGAGTACTGGTCATTCTTGCACAGAATTTCCCAGCAAAGTATGGTTTTGCCCATTTCTCTCTCACCTGGAAAATCTGAGTAAGGAAAGGGTTTTCTTCGAGTTTATACTTTGTTATAAGCTCACACCATGCGTCCTCGAACTCATCCACTGTGAGCATGTACTCTAGTATCTTATGAAACTCGTCACGAAATCCAGATGATCTCGAGTATACTGGTCCCAGATACTCCTTTGCCTTGCGAATAACATGCCACTTGCACCATCTGTGTGTTACTTCGGGGAACACAAAATTGAGAGCTAGCTCCATTGCGCGGCACTGATCTGTCATAGATGTAATACAACCGTGGGTTATGTGCGTGTAATGTGAATGTTGTGCGAATGTGCACTATAAAAATACCGCATTATTCTCACCTGTTAGCATTGTCTGCGGTGGTGTCCCTCCCATTAGGGCTACGAACTCTTTGAATACCCACTCGAATGTGTCTTGCTTCTCATCTGTCAGCAGAACACCCGCCAAAATAATACTCTGGAAATGCTGGTTAACCCCGACGAAAAGACCAAAAGGCATATCATACTGGTTGGTTCTGTAAGTTGTGTCGAACGTGATTGCATCGCCGAAATGCTTGTACTGGAGACGGCTCTTTCCATTTGTCCACATAAGAGCCTTTATGTTCCCGTGCTCATCTGACAAACAACTGTCTCTGAAGTTTGGATCTTTCGTCTTCAATTCTGAGAAGTACGCGTAAGTTTTCTTTACATCATCATGTGAGTGATCCCTGCTGATGCCTGCACAGAGGGTTCTTAAAGATCTCTTGTTGAAAGGAACATTCTCCATGGATCCGAAGAAGCTACCAATTACACTGTAAACCTGGGTTAGTGGCACGTTATTGTCTCTCAGGTTCTTGATCAGTTTCTTCGTGTGATTGTCGATGTTCCTGTGCGAAGCCCAATGCATCTTCTCCCCAGCACTCTCTGACAGACCGTGGTTGTGCTCTTTTCTGAACTCTTGTATGTACCAGCCATTGTCTTCTGTTCGATGTAGCCTGATCATTGCTTGGCAACCGCAGCAAGAAGATCTTGTGTTCTGATGCCTAGGCTTTCCCTGTGATATCAATATTTTCAGATGTCATCAGATAAGACTTATTACGTGTAACCATTACATTGCACTTATATTGAGAACATGAACTCCATGTACTTGAGAAATTACCTGACATCCACATACGATCTCTTGTTGTATCTTACAATTGGAAGTGTTCTTTCGACTCTGACCGTATCTGATTCCGAATCCAGTCTCCCATGAATATAGATTGTAAAAGTCAAAAGCCTCGGGTAATGAATCAAACTCCAGCCCAATTTGTGGAGAGATCACATAGGCTGTATCCCTCTCTCTGAATTTTCTCATGGCCAGCTCTAATGGAGATTTCCTTGTATTGCTCGGTTCTCTGCTGTCAGGAATATCTCCACGGCGGTACCTGAAATAAGGTATCTTACTGAATCATCAAACAGACAAAAAATGCATGTGAATTCATATTTAGTTGTCTGACCCGGGATTCCGCCTAGGGTTAACTAACTTATATAAGTTATTCCCAAAAAAGCGGGTAACGAATACCAATGACGTACCACTAAACTAACATCTATAATAAAACGTGTGACAGCTCTAACCTCCCGATGATAAAAAATTTGCCCGTGAAAATATTGGGCTGTTGACGTATATTTCCTTCCATTAATGTTTTTTTTGTCCCATTTGTCCACAGTTTATACTGTAAACCAGAAAATTTCCATTGAGTTCTCCTCCATATACACAAAATTTCCATTGACTAATGGTTGACTCTGATAAAGATGCATGGTCTGTAAGGATATATACACTACATACAAATATTTCCGTTCTTGTGCTGGCCAGGGGACAATTTACGTTGCGAATAAACAACACCTGCTGATTGAGTCCGGCGCGGTTCTGTTTTACGAGTGCAGAGGTGCGCATATTATCCAGTCAGCGACAGTTACCACAGACCAACTAAGTAACCGCCTTCTCTAAATGGTGGGTTAGCGCAGGTTGTTAAGCGCCGTCATGTAATCTAAGACACAAAATTTATATCTGGGATTACCAGGGATCTCCGAAACCAGATGGTCGCCCTAATTGGTGTGCATGAGACCTCTTAACACAAACGTTCTGTAAAACTAGAATCCTTATCCCGGGAAAAGTAATCGAGTAAAGATAGCATGAATAACTGTTGATGTGTACCTCTTCTTCCAGTGTTGCGCTGTCGACACGCGTTCGTCAGGCTCTCCTCCTCTAGCTGCTTCCGTGCTGGACTGATTCTGTGATCCTGACTGGGCGTGGCGTCCATGTTGGTCAACACATTGCTGCATATGGGTCGAAGGTGGTGAAGCTGCTGTGGTTTGATCAATCTGAACTTCCTGTCCGGAGTACAGAGCTTGATCATGGTCGCTGTAATCCATAACCTGGTGAAGAGCAGGAGATGACTCTGTGGCAGGGCTGAGTATGATCGCTTCTTCATGTGAGCTTTCCTCGGGGGAGCCTTCCTCACCGGATTCAGAACCATCTGAGCTTGTTGAATCGGAGATCAAATCTGAGCCAGAGAATGGGGGCGTCGAGCCTGGGCTCGCGTAATCTTCCTCAATAACTTGATCAATGAGAGGCTCGGTACAGACACCCAGCATTGGGGCTGACATGCTGTTCACAAATGAGACATGGCAGATGAGCAAGGAAACGGACCTGACGTTAATAGCAGCGCGGATGAGAAGTGATGATAACGCACCTGAGTAGCAGATCGAGGAATCCATTCGGCTGAGGTTCCTCGCCGTCGAACATCGCCGGGGCTGGCCGGCCAGATGGCGTCGTACTCGTCGTCTCCGCTGGATCTGCTCCGATCTTGTCCTCCAGGTCGGGATGGGTAGTGGAGTGTTCTGGGATTCAAATTCAAAATGATGCTGGGCTCCATAACAAGGCGTGGTGTGGCCATGTGGCTCCGTGCGGCAAGGACGGCAAGGACGGCCATGGATCTGACAGGAAGGACGGCGAGGACGGCGAGGGTAGGGGTCCGGTTGCTCGGTATCGTATACGCGTACCTGTATTCCCTCCGAGCGGGTATGGAAAGTTTGCTGTAGAAGCAAGAATCCCGTAGTCAACTCTGTCGGGTGTGGGACCGCGGCGGTAATCTCCAGCGCGTCGAGGACGGCCAGGATTCAAGCTGTGCGCGCAAACCGCTGTACATATGCATATTCGGTTCCACCCGCGCCATATTTGGCACCTGCGATCTCAGAGTGATCTGTCGGAGGCGCCCCTTGTAGGTGAAGCGCCGCAGCCTCGGGGCGTTGATCTCCACGGCGGTGCTAGTGGTACTATGGGCCTCCTTCTCCTTCCAGCTGCATTTCTCCAGCAGGAGCGCTGTAGCCGACGGGCAGCGGAGGCGCAGCGAGCCTTGATTGGCTGTTGCTCCTGGGTCATCATTTCCCATGAGCTTGACGGAGTGGAGGTGCAGGGTGGCGAGCACCAGCGCGGCGTCGATGACGCTCTGGAGATGCTCGAGCCGGATTTCGCACAAGCTTAGGCGGAGCGACCCTAGCAGAGGGAACACGCCCGCCGGCGTCTTGAAGCCTTTACAACCTTCGACTTGTAGGACGCGGAGGTTCTTGGACGGTAGAGAGAGGAAGCTGAGATCGTGTAACCCTGTGCGGAACCAGCTGACCTCTTGGTCGAAGGGGTACGCGAGGCGACCCTCGAACGTCCCTGTGGCGAGCCGCAGGTCCTCGACTTGTCGCGCCGCCGGGTGGGAGAGCAAGTCCGCGAGCACGTCGACCCTCTCCGATTCGTCGCCGTGGTACAGGAAGGAGTAGGTGTGGATCGAGTTTTCGCTGTCGACGCCGTCCACGCGGAAGGTGAGCCTCGTGACGGCAGCTTCGGAGGCAACGAGCGCCGCCTTGGCGGCAGAGATGAAAGCGTTGCGCCGCGACAGGTAGGGATCGTTGTGTCGGACGTAGCGCATGTAGAAGCTGTTATTGTCCTTCGCTACGCGTGTCTCGAGGTTCACGGCGCCCGAGGAGCGCGAAAGCCCGCGCCATCGCGTCGAGAGCGCGTTGCTGCATGCGGCCTCCCTCAAGGGGGCGAAGTGGAGAACGCGACGGAGGAGGTCGTCGGGAAGGTCCGACAGGCGGTCATAACCGGCCATCGTCGACGCTCGCCGTCGCAGGATACAACGCGAAGCGATCTGGAACCCTCGGAAATTTCGGATCTGCAGCAGGGATCATGGCGAAGCCTACCGTGAATATGTGATGGCGATCGATGGCTTCTTCTTGGAGTCGGTTTCAAGTCAAATCGGCGGTAAGCTTAACTGGGCCGGGCTCGGCTTAGACACATTCTTTTGAGCTTATATGGAGTGCTTCTGGTTTCCCTACCAGAAAAGAAGTCTCCTGGGCTTATTTTCACCCAGAAAGGTCCCATAAGCCACCTTACGTCCGGTGGGGAAACCTCCTCTAGACATGTTTCCCGAGCTTCTCGCTCACCCTGCGAAACAATTTCGGGTAAATCCCACGGTATAGCAGAAAAGAAGTCTCGTGCGCTTATTTTTCACCGAGAAATGCCCCATAAGCAACCTTACGTGCAGTGGAGAAACCTTCTCTCGACATGTTTCCCGAGCTTCTCGTCTCACCCTGTGAAACGATTTCGGGTAAATAGACATGTTGCTCGTCGAATTTAAGGATAGACTGCCATCCTACGTCCCAGCGTTCCTCTCTCCACATCTGGCCGAGTTGACCAAGCTGGCAGAAAAAGGAAAGGGAAGGGAAACTCGTCTGCACCCATGCCGAGTGAAATTTTACATAAATAACCTTTTGGCACAGTAAATTCACACTATAACCTTCTGAACCATAAATTTCAAAAAATAACTCTTTTTTCTTAAAAGGATCCTTGGGCACTAGCACACAGGACTTTTCTTTGGTCGAAAGAAGCCCACCCGGGTGAGGCACCAGATATTCGCTCCCGACGGGAGTCAAACCCTGGGCGCAGGGTTCGTCACTACTACCCTTGCCACTAGGCTACAACCTAGTTCTCAACTCTTTTATTTAACGCCCGCCTATAAGACGTTATAGACTATAGCTTAACGCAAAGAGATGAGTCGTTATTGACCGTGCCATCGTGGACATGGACTTCCACGTGACAGGCTGGGGCGTTATACTCCTTAACGCCCAAGGCGGCGGCGTTATATGGCAGATAAGTCAAACTGTCTGTCCCATGTCCCTCCCACTTTCAAACTGTTTCCTCTCCTCACTCTTCTTCCTCCCTCTTCTCTTCTCCATATTCCCTCTCCAATCCATCCCCAAATCGAGCACATCGGAGGATTTTGGCTAGAAATTTGGTTCCCCTTGGAGTTTTAAAGGTATGCTCCCTCTTTTTTCCTTTCTTTTTTGTGGTTCAAATCATAGATTTTGGCGCTTCTAAAAATTTCTCTCTCTTTTTTCATCCTAAATCATCCCTAGTTCATCTTCCCTATCCCTAGTTCATCCTCTTCTCTTATGTATTTGAAATCCTAGTTCATCAAACCCTAGTTCATCAAACCTAGTTCATCACCCACCCTACTTCATGTTAGGGGTGCAAACCATAGTTCTTGAAATCCTAAATGCTTTGTTGAATTTCGCTTAAATTTTGGTCCAATTCTAAGTCATCATCAAATTCTAGTTGAATGTTGGTTAAATTTTGGTCAATTAAATATTTCTGTTAACGATGAATTTTGGTTAATGATACATTTTGGTTACTAGAGGAGTGTAAACCCTAATATGGTAAATTAATTATCTTGTTGTTTATTTAGTTACCATTGAAAATTAAATATTTTGTTGGTTTAATTTCCAAAATAAATAGTTTTAGGTTGTGTTTGGTGATTGTGTAGTAATAGTAGTAGTTTTAGATTGTATTTTTTATGTTCGCACTTTAAACTTATTGTTAGTATTAGGTTGCAATCTTGGAAATTTATTGTTAGTATTTACTAACTTAAGATGTTTGCACTTAAGATTAACTAGTTATATTAACTAGGTTTTAATTTTTTAATTTAAATCACTATTTACTAAGATGTTTGCAATTTTGTAATTTAAATAACTAGTTATATTTGCACTTAAGATCTTTGCAATTTAAATAACTAGTTATGTTTTGTAATTTAAGTAATTAGTTACTAAGATATTCGCACTTAACCATGTTGAATTTTTAACTTTTTATAGCCATGGGCTCCCCGTGAACGTGGAGGGCGTGGGCGCGGATCAAATAACTATGAAGTTGAAGATGTTGTAGCATGCGGTCGTGGACGTGGACCGCGTGGGACATGGAGGTGGTGGTCGCGGAGCCATCAATGAGGATGCGGAAGGGGCTGCAGCGCGTGTGCATGGAGGCGGAGGACGTGGGCGTGGAGGGTGTGGACGTGGCGCCGGTGCTGCGGAGGAGGAGGAGGGTATCGAGATACCCGATTTCTACATCAACCTCTTCAAGCCATTTGGGAAGAGGCTCCGTCTACAACGGAGGATTTGAGGCAGAATTCTGCATGTGTGTGCCATAACACCTTAGGGCGTTAAGCTGTAACAGGACACGGAATTCGTGCCAAGTCCGCGCTAAGTCCTCAACCCAACAGATGCTAGCTGGATTTGGGGGCAAAAGTCCAGGCCAATTCCTCGTCAGGGGACATAACGCCCTGGTCCGCGGCGTTATGCTCCCGAATGAAATTTCCCAACTTTTTGAGGATATATTCCATAACATTTTTCCACATATCTGTATTACGTATTTGTTGTTGCAAGTAATTTTTCCAAATAATTTGATCCAAGTTATTTTCCAAGTAATTCGATCCAAATAATTTATCCAAGTAAATTTTCCAAATTATTGAGGATGACTATAGAGAATATAATTCACGATGAATTACTTGGTTTATGGAATGAAGTTCAACAACCACCGGTTCACGAGAATATAACTCTAAATAGAAAATATCATAACATAAGTTCAACTACACCACGACGATAACTTCACGACATAAGTTCACCACAATTTGATCATACCACAAGTATGCTCTCGCATGCCGCTCCACAATTTGATCATCTGCCTCCTCTGGGCATCTTCCAATATGTCGAGCAATCCAACCAAAGGTGGCACTAGCGGCTCTATTCGGCATGCCCGGCTACCTCCCGAGATATCCCACCATTCCTGCACGCCATCCCGTACTATAAGTGCCCAGACAAACAGATTCCGCCTGATGGGAAGTGCCGTGATCATCGCAACATCTTGCAACGCCACGATCATGTCCCCACGAGGAAGGTGGAAGGTGTGCGTCTCCGGTCGCCAACGGTCTACCAGCGCGGTGATGGCACATGGTTTGAACTTCGGCGTCCCACGAATCAACATGTTGACAAATGGAACCATCCCGGTCCTCCTAGTGTAGGGTGAAAGTACAAGGATGTCGCCTAGAGGGGGTGAATAGGCGATTTAAAATAATTACGGTTTAGTCTTGAATAAATACGGAATAAAACAAGCGTTTAATTTATCAATCCCAAAACATATACAAGCTAGGTTTACCTATGTGCACCAACAACTTATGCTAAGCAATATATACAACTATATGATAGCAAGAAATATGACTTCAAGCACGATGGCTATCACAAAGGTAAATGCATAAATAGCGAGCTAGAGTATAGAAATAACCGAAGCACAAGGAGACGCCGATGTGATTACTGAAGTTCCTTCCCAAGGGAAGTACGTCTTCGTTAGAGGTGGGGAGCCCTTAGACGCTCCTCAATAGCACGGATGTGCACATCTTATTCTCCTTGAGCTTCTCCGGTGAGGGATATTATCATTTCCACTATGAGGTCGTCTTGAAGGCGGTGACCAAACCTTACACGAGGTTGAGGCTATCTCCACAAGTAAGTTGGAGGATCTCAACGAATCTTCTTGCAACAAGGAGGAAGCCCCAAGCACTAACCATCTAGGGTTCTCAATAAACCCAAGAGGAACAATCTCTCCGGTGAACAAGCACCCAAGAGTAACAAGCTTATGAACTTCTCTTTCACGAATCCCGTGGGGAACTCAAACCGATGCACCTAATGCAATGGCAAGAACATACAAACTGATCAAGTCCTTCTCTCCCAAATCCCACCAAAGCAACTAATGATATGGAGGGAGGAAGGAGGAAGAACAAGGAAAACAACAAATGAATCCCAAGATCTAGATCCAATGGATTCCCCTCACTAAGAGGAGATATTGATTGATGGAATAGTGGATCTAGATCTCCTCTCTCTTTTCCCTAAAAAGGGGCAAGAATCATTGGAGGGATTGAGAGAAACCCAATATCTTGAGGGTCAACAATGGAGGAGAGAGGAATGGGCTGGGAAACCTCCTCTTGAGGAAGAAGAAGGCTATTTATAGCTTCCCACGAAATATGGCCGTTAGGGCCATCCGGGCTGGGAATTTTTCACTTACCCCGGAAATTTGCGGCCCCCCAGGGCGGAAATTTCAACCCCGAAAATTTCCGGACGACCCAAGAACCCCTGGAGCGCAAGTGCCCGCTCTCTGATGTCGGGCCGGATATTTTCCCCGGAATATTCCGGCCTGGCCGGAAATTTCCGGCCTTAGACCGGATTTTCCGCCCCCTTGAAAACTGTGAAAACATTGATACAAAAACGGTCATATCTTTTGTATCCGGACTCCGTTTTCGATATTCTTGGGCTCGTTAAAATCGCAGATACGAGCACTACAAGAATATGCAGAGAAACATCATAGTCCAACAATGGAGAATAAAACCAAATGGGCAAAGTCTAGACCTCTCTATAAGATAGGAACTGGCAAAACCTCCAATAACAAAAACGCAATAAGTTTTCTATACGAAACCCATTTTTGATGAACTTGAGCTTGACATGAAGAACAAGACAAGATATAAAATCACGCGTGGAGAAAACCCAAATAAGAACCAAGAAAGATGATGCCAAGGATGCAAAGATTTGAGCTTTCTACGGACGATGCGATCAAGCAACTCATTAGAGGGTCCCTCTTGATAGAACGGTTATCTATCCTATAACCCGGTCTCCCTACTAACATCATGAGACCGGTAAAATAGAAAACATATCAATGTCACCTTTGTCTTGCGATTTCCAATTGAGCTAGATGATGACGATTATAATCACCTCAAGTTGGAGCACCTTTCTTGATTGCGCTTCACTTTGTGAAGGCTTGTAAATTGCTCCCGCATAAGATAATATGGGAGAGCTTCACACATGTCCATATTCACTTGACAATAATCTCCATATGGGTGGCAAGGATCAAGCATTTGAACTATTCTTGATGCTCATCTTGAACTTGCAGTCCAACTTGATCAACTAAGTATCTTCTCTTTATTCATGATGACGATGTCTTGAAGGTAAACATAAATATTCACACAATCTCCTTCTTCAAGACATACTTGCAATATGATCAATAATATAATGGCAATTCTTCTTCTTGATCATATCAAATATATTCATTATAAGCAATGATCTTGATGACATCCAACCTTGAATCCAACACGTGGAGTTCAAGTGGCTCCAATGGACAAACCTACAAGAATATCTCAATGAAACTATTTGTCCATAAGGATTGTCATTAATTACCAAAACCACACGTGGGGAACCATGCACTTTCAATCTCCCCCATTTTGGTAATTGATGACAATCACTTTTACGAGGGTTTATACAATGAATTAATCCAACATGCAAAGCAATACACCTGGATGCATGAGAATGGAAGGAAAAAAAATGCTTGAGAACAAAACCAAAGCATTAAATCAAATTCCCTTAAACCCTCTAAACTTCTCCCCCATTGGCATCCATTGCCGAAATGGGCGTAAAAATGTAGAAGGCCAATATAGTTTGATCAAACTATATTGAGGATCCAAAGATTGCACATAAGATTATATTACTTTAACACTTCTTCCAAGAGGAGGAGCACAAACAAAGTATCCGAAAAACCAATGGAACCAAAGATTTTATGATTTTAGCAAAATAGTGTTCTAAAGAAAATCATGAAGCTCCCCAATGTTCATGCACTACTGTCGAGACATTGTGGTAGTTTTCATAGACTGGGGTGCCATGAGACTACGGTAGAGACGTGGGGTAACGGGATAGCGTAGTAACACGGAACACGGGATTTTACCCAGGTTCGGTACGTCGCGACAGTACGGCGTACCTACTCCTGCACTTCTCACTAATTGGGACTAAAGCCCGTATAACAGGGTTACAGTGTGAGGGAATAGATCTAGCTACTCGACGAGGATGAGCTTCTCGGCGAGTTGCGTAGAGCTTTAGCTTGCGAAACTTGAACCTATCTAATCTATCTCCCGTCCGGCTTTATATAATAGCCAGATTAGGGCTTACAGAACAAGAAACCTAGAAGACTACGTTTAACTTGTAACTTGGAAAGTAAGGAACCCGTCTTCTCCTCCAAGCCAGATCACGTGGGCCGTGATCCGGGTTCTTCTAGAATCTGGCTTCTGCGCGTCGGACTACTGGGCCGCCCAATGGACCTAAGCGCATTACCATGTAGGCCACCCTGGTAGTCCGGCTCTTTTGTCTACCATCTTCTATACCCCTATTCAGTATATATCCGACAGTAGCCCCCAGGAAGGATCAAAACTCTGATACTCCGCCTTTCGTCAAATACATTTTGTCCGGGAAAACTTGATTCAGCAGTCTTGATTCTTTCTTCTTTCTTTTTGAAGGAGATGGTAACATATAACTCGGAACTATGAAAATCCGGCTTTTCTTCTCGCGATCCTTCGCGGAAAAGGAACTTATGACATCAGCGCTTTAATCATGCTGACGCAAGCGCCGCATGGTTTCACGCGGGAAACCCTGCAACGTATCTCTGACAGATTCTCACGAGAAACGAGGAGATAGCCATCATTCCCCTGTCGTTTCGTTTCCCGGATTTTCCAGCGAGCGACACGCGTCGAACATCCAACGGTCAAAAGAGCCGTTGGCACGTATCTAAACGGATATCTGGCTATAAATAGCCATCATCGTCCTCCTCCGAAACTTTCCTCACTCCCACACTGCCTACGCCATTGCCACGCACGCGAGCTCGAGAGCAAGTCCTTGTCCCAGGCGCGCTTAGCATCAAACGCATCGAAACGCAAAGCACCACCAAAAGATGGCCTCGTCGCCGCCGTCACCGACCCGCGCCGCCATCGACGAGCTCGTCAGCGACCTGGATCCGCAACCAGGATCGCCTAAGCACGCCGGCGGCAAGCCGGAGAAGACTGCTTCTTCCGCGGCGGGCGGAGGAAACATTTCCACCGCCGCGGACATTGCGGGATCGAGCGCCGCGACAACCCCGCCGTTTGCACCTGAAACGGCGGAGGAAAAGATCGAGCTCCTCGGCGACGAACTCGCCGCCGCGGAGGCCGCCGCCGCCGCCGCCGCCGGAGCGGACGAGGAAGCGGAATCTGCAGGCAACTGGAGTGCCTGCAGTATTCCCCCGGCTCTCCTTCCAAACTTGGAAAAGGAGGGCCTGGTTCTCAAGAAGAAATGGCGGCTGCCAGAAGAAGAAACCGAACCCGCGCCACGAGATGGCGAAAGGGTACTCCTTTCTTCCCACCTTTTGCGAGGTATGGGACTTCCACCATCTTCTTTCTTCCTCCAGGTTCTCTCTCACTACAACATCCAGCCCCATAATCTTCCCCCCAATTCCATTCTGTACATGGCCGGCTTTCAGGCTTTGTTCGAAGGCTACTTAGGGCTAGAACCTAGGTTAGATTTCTGGATGTACTGTTTTGGAGCTAAGCGAAACTCTTCGGAGGGCGCACTCCCAACTTGCGGAACTATATCCTTCACTCTTCGGAGATTCCGAGAGGATTGGTTCCCCAAGATCAAAACTTCAGAATCCGTCAAATTTTGGACGGGTTCTTTCTTCTATCATCCCGACGTGCCTTTTCCTAAAAAGGCCGTCGGGGTTCCACCTTTTGTGAACTCCGCCGCCGTTCCCCAGGATAACTGGGGAACAGAAGCCGTCCAAGTTCTGCCGCCAGATCTGCTAAAGATCAAGCGGCGCATCGCCAAGCTCACCTCCATGGATCCGCCTCTAACCGGCATGGACACGGTTCTATGCTGGCTGATTAGGCGGATCCAGCCACTAGCAAACCACAGCGGCCGTTTCCTGTGTGAATACACGGGAGCCAACGATCCGATGCGGACATCCGCCAAGGAATGGCCCGCAAAGGAACTTAGGCGGCGCATCAACCAGTTGGTCGCATCGCGCGACAAATACACAGAGAGTCGGCCAATGTACACGGCCGAAAATCCGGTTCCCAAGGTAATTTTTCAGTCATTTGGGTACAGTTCTATTTTATCTCGGATTTCCTAGCTCCTGATTTTGATCTTATTTGTTCGACAGTTCGAGGATCTTTCAGACTCGGACTTGGTGTCTGAGGATGAGCTGGACGCGCTGCGCACCGCCGCTACAGGTGGACGCAAGCGCAAGAAGATAACTTCCTCGGACGAAATTATCGATCTTGACGGAATCCCCGTCGCCACCTCCAGGTTCTTTCTTCTGGAATTTTCTTTTATGGGAACTTTTTTCATCCATCTTCGGTGTTTTGACCTTTTCCGGTTTTTTATGTTTTTAGCCTGCCACCTTCCACCCTGAAGCCGAAGAAGCTGAAGAAACACAAGGTTTCTTCGAGCCGAGGCAGCCAACCCTCTCCCGCCATTGCCCCGGACACGCCAAGCACGATGGCGGAAGAGCCTACTGCAACCCCCACCACCAAGCCCCCAGAGCCCAGCCAGCCCATTGTGTCCGACCCGGACACGAGGGAAAGGGCGGCCCCAGAGGTGGAAAAATTAACTCGGACTTTCGACGAGGAAATTCCCACCTTTGACAAGGATTTTAAAGCTATCAATGACGGCTTGGACGCAGCCGGAAATCTCTTCGCGGAATACGCGAAAGAATTCAAAGAAAACTTGGCAGGTTTGCAGCGCATGAGCCAGGTATATAACTCTAGCCCCCAAGCATTAATTAAAATGCGTGCTTTTTGCTTTGATGCTCACTCTTCTCCTTGCCATGTTTCAGCAAACCTCGGAAGCCATCAACAGGGAAGTTTTCCGGAAGCTTACCATCAAGAATAAAGAAGTTAGAAGTCTTCTCTCTATTCTTGAAGAAAGGGAAGCAGAGCTGGAATCAGCTAAGCTCGCATTGTCGGAAACACAAGGTGAACATTTTCCTTTTGAAATTTCCGATTCAATCATTTGCCTAAGTTTTTTCCGAGAAGCTAGCTAACTCGGATTTTTCCCTTGCTTTTCAGCTGCATTAGCTGAGGCTAAACAAGCAGCAGAAGATTCCGGCAATGCCGAAATTCTCCGCAAGGAGAATGTTGAGCTTCACAAGAACCTTGTGAAAGCTCAACAAGACTTGGAAGCCAGCAACCTGGCCCTTGGAGTTTCCAATTCCAAGGCTTCCGAGCAGGCGGAGAAGGACAAATCCACCATCCGGGATTTGACCGATGCTCTGAACCTTCGCCTGGAGGAAGTTTCCGAGATCGACAAGCTCATTGGTAAATTTCTTACTTATGTATCATTTTTCCATGTTTTTACTTTCTCTGGTTTTCTGTCTAACCCTTTTGGGTGTTTTATTGGAAAAAACCAGGAGATACCCCAGATGGCACTCGGGCTGCAGGCATCCGAGCTTTCGGGGAGACATGGAATTTGATGAAGGCTGCTGTAACGCAGCTAGTAGACAAGTTTCTTCCCGAGAAATCTGGGGAGTGCTCGGAGGTTGAAAAGCTTCCGGGTGCCATCATGGAGGTGGCGGAGTCTAAGGAATCTTTCCTTCGCTCCGCTGCACGGGGTGGTGCGCGCATGGCTCTTGGCCTCATGCGCATGCACTACCCTAGTGCTAAATCCTGGCGCGTGGCGTCCGGTGTCCCTCAAGGATACACGGATATGCAGCGAAACACCATCTTTGGTGAAGTCAAGGGCCACGCAACCCAGATTGCCTCCATGGTAAACATTTCCATCAACTATCCAGAAGCAGAGATTCCTCCAATCCCTCAAGACGAAAGCAGCGAGGAGGAGTCAGATGCTTGAAGGGTCACCTGGAACCTGGATAGAAAAAGTAGACAATAGGAGCATTACTATTCTCTCAATGTAATCCAAAATGTAATGCTTCTTTTTATATGAATGAAACTTCCATCTTTTGCAGTTTAAATTATGAAAATCTTTGCAAGTTTTTTGGGTTTTATCATTCCTTTATCTTCTAGGTTCTCTGGTGTGTATGCTTTAATTGTCCTTAGTGTTTGAAATGGCTCAAATAGCAATATGAATCTTCATGCCGAGTAACTGGGGACGAACCAAGCAGTTTTTAAAACTCGGAAACATGGATCATGCTAAAGGCATTTTTACTAACTAGTTCCAATAACCCAACACACACAATCAGATAAGACTTAGAGAATTTAAGGAAAGTTTTTTAAGTGAAACTTGGGCACACAGGCAATTCAAGTTTCCCTTAGCCGTTAACAGGCTGAAAAATCATTCAGTTTTGTAACGCTGAGTACGCAAGCACAATTCGGGTTAATGTTGAGAAATTTGTAAGATCATTGGGAAATAGATCAGGCGGAAACACTTTGCACTTATAAAGAATATGGATGACAGCATTCCGACAACTTTATTTCATGATCTCAAAAGATGTTTACATAGAATTGAACTAAGTACGGAAAGGCACATAACTTTCTATACGTTCCCAGGCTTCCGCAATCCACTTGACTTTGTCGAATTTGTTCAGCATCTTGTAAAGTGGTAAGGTTTTAGCCCCCAGCCAACTGATGAATCTGCTGACGGCTGTGGCAGAACCCGTCAATCTTTGGACATCTTTTACACATGTAGGCTTTGAGATATTCAAGATTGCCTTGATCTTTTCCGGGTTAACTTCTATTCCTCTGTGAGAAACGATGAAACCCAGAAGTTTTCCTGAGGGAACCCCGAATACGCACTTAGATGGATTCAACTTCATTTTGTAAGTGCGCAAGTTTTCGAAGGTTTCTCGCAAATCCTCAAGGAGTGTATCTTTTTCCTTGGTTACGACAGCGATATCGTCCACGTAAACATGGACGTTTCTGCCAATTTGACTATGCAAACAGCGTTGCATGCAACGCTGGTAGGTTGCACCTGCGTTCTTCAGGCCAAAAGGCATGGTTACGTAATAGTACGTCCCATACGGGGTTATAAAAGAAGTCTTGATTTGATCTTCCTTTTTCATGCGTATTTGGTGGTACCCGGAGTATGCATCCAAAAAGCATAAAAGCTCAGAGCCTGCAGTGGCGTCTATTATTTGATCGATTCGCGGTAACGCAAACCTATCTTTCGGACACAGCTTGTTCAGTCCTGTGTAATCTATACACATTCTAAGAGCAGTGGTGTCTTTCTTCGGCACTAATACCGGATTTGCGGACCAATCAGTATGGATTACTTCCTTGATAAAATCTGCTGCTAAAAGCCGGATAATTTCCTTGCCAATAGCCTTCCGTCTTCTTCCGTCAAATCGACGGAGACCTTGTTTGACGGGTTTTGATCCGGGAATAACCTTGAGTTGGTGCTCAGCAAGTTCCCTGGGTACGCCTGGCATGTCAGCTGGACACCAGGCAAAAATATCCCAGTTCTCACGGAGGAACTTGATGAGCTCGCCTTCCTATTTGTCGGTCATCCCAGTCCCTACGACGACAAATTTTGTCGGATCTTTGGGATCTAGGATTACCTGTCTTGTATTCTCGGACGCCTTGAAGCTATCTGTTGGCTTCCGAGTTTCTTTTCCTGCCGGCATTTCTTTCGGCGATACCTCCTTGGCTAATTCCTTCAGTTCCTCCCTTGCTATAACTCTCTGAGCGCAAAGGGCATTTTCTTTCTCCAACTCGTTTGCCAGCTTGAAATCACCGGCAATGGTGATTACTCCTCCTTTGGGTACTGGCATCTTCAGCTTGTTGTAGATATAGCAAGATCTTGCCATAAATTTGGCGAAAGCCGGACGTCCGAGTATTGCGTGATACACGCTTTCGAACGGCACTACTTCGAAGGATACTTTTTCCTGCCGGAAGTGATCTTTATCTCCGAAGGTGACATCTAGGGAAATTTCTCCTAGGGATCGTGCTTGCCTGCCAGGAACAATGCCATGGAAGCGTATATTGCTGTAGTTGAGCTGGGACTCGGAGATCTTCAAGTGCTTCAGTGTATCCAGGTACATTATGTTGATGTTGTATCCTCCGTCCATCAGCACTCTTCTTAGCCTAGTGTTTTGAACAATAGGGCTTACAACAAGAGCTTGTGTGCCGGGTTCAGGGATATTTCCGGGATGATCTGACTGATCCTAGATTATCGGTGTCTTGGAGTACTTCAAGAATTTCGGGGTCGCAGGAACAACCGCGTTTATTTCTCGAAGTGTTCTTTTGGCCACCTTTGCTGACGGGGTTGCTAGGAAAGTTAACATTGCTTCTCCGTCAACTCTCGGAAATTTGGGTTCGCCTTTTCGCTGTTGTTCCTGGATTTTGTCATCAGTGTCCGATTCACTGTCTTCTTTTTCAGCTTCAGGCTTTTGTTTGGCAGGTTTCCTCTTGGAACCCTTCCCTTTATTTCCGGGTCCTGCATTGCCTTTCATATGCTTGTTTAGCCGGCATTGCGCGTTTGTGTGGGTTGGTTTCCCAAACTGAGAGTGGTGGACGCAGGGTTCCGACTTAATTCTCTCCCATTCTTCGGGAGTGTAATTGATTGGATCTGGACTGCGGCCTTTCCACTTGTTCACCTTTTCTCCTCCAAAGGCTATGTTGACCTCCTTGGGATTTGTTGTTGACTCCGGAGTTCCTTTTTTATCAGAACGAGGTGTTTTCTTGGCCAGTATCAGTGACTCAATATTGCCTCCTCTTGCTCTGATATCATCTTCGGCTGCAGCATACTCGTTAGCGGTTGTAAGCATAGATCCGAGATCTTTGTGCTTTTTAGAACCAACCATGAACGGTACAAGTCCGGGTTTTAGGCCATTGATGAAAGCATGCATTGCTTGTACGTCAGTTACTCCAGAGCAACTATTCTTCATTGCAGTCCATCTGGAGATGAAATCCACGTATGGTTCGTCTTCAAATTGGGTGCAACGGTTCAGCTGGTTGATGCTATTTGGGCGTTTGTATGTTCCCCGAAAATGCTGAGTAAATACTCTCGCCATATCATCCCAACTGTCGACAGTTCTTGATGGTAAACCATTGATCCAATCTCTGGCTCCGTCTAGCAACATTAGGGGAAGAAACTTGACAGCTTCCAGGTCTGTCCCGTTGTTGATTTGGACGGCTGTGTAATAATCTGAGAGCCAGGTATCCGGGTTTGTACTGCCGGTATACTTTTGGTAGGTTGGACCAACTTTGGCGAAGCCAGAATGCAGGGTTATCCTTCGGATCCTGTCCGTAAAACACTTAGGACCAAAGTATAGATCATCCTTTTCTGCTCTATCAATATGTGCAGAATATCTCCCGGCTGAATGGACAGAAGGGGATCGGCTCCTTTCTTTTCCATTGTTGCGCGGACGCGCTTTTCCGAGGTTATCTCTATCTCTTCCGTTGTCACGCCCCCTGGGATTAGGTGGAGTCCTGCTCCTGTACCTTTCCTTATCTTTAGGCGGTGTCCGAGATCTTTCACGTCTGTGAGGTGTATCGTATCTTCCAGCTTTTTCAGCTGGGTTTCTCGGAGGTGGCATTATTTTGCCGTCATTCCGGTGTTTGTCTTCCCGATCGTGTGGTTTATATCCATCTTTCGGGAGATGAGGTCCGGTTCTAGACGCTGCGTCCCGGTTGTCGGGGTTTTTCTTGTCTTTTCTCGGATCCTCTTTTTTATCCGAATCTCCGGGTTCTTCCGGTCCAGGTGCTCCAGCAGCGCAAGTAACTGTTTTGCAGAGGGCGGAGTTATCATGTAGCCTCCCTGATCGCTCTTGTCCTCGGTGTTGCTGCTGTAATGCTTTTCCTAGGAAAGCATACACCCCTTGGAGTTTTTCCCCGTTGGAGTACAGATCGTTATTTAGGATGGCAAACGCTGCTTCCGCGTTTTCCGCTGCGGTTTTGTATATTGGTTCGCCCTTGGCATCTTTGCCGTTTAACTGCTTTTGCCAAGATGGGTTATAAAACCTTTCTTTTGGCGGCAGTTCTTCCGGTTTTGCGATTCCGGGTAACCTAGTAGGTTTTAAGGCAGATCTATGCTTTCTCTCGTACTCCTCTATTTCTTCCTTCATGACTTTGATGTCATTATGGGTTTGTTGGAGATGTTGCCGAGATCTAAGCAGATGTTGCTGTTGCCGTTGGAAAGCTTGTCTCCTGGCTTCCAGCATCTCAGGGGGTTCATCTGGTCCCACTAGTGTTTGTAATAGTTCTTGCTCTTCCAGTTCTGTCATTGGCGGAGCGGTGATTTCCTTAGATTTCTTTTCCGCGGGCTTTGTGCCACTAATATCTCCAACTTCCAGGTTTTCATCAGCGAGATCGGCTGACTTTTTCTTCCGGAGTTTGTACTGGAGTTTTTTAGAAGCACGGTGCTTTTTCTTGGAAGAAGGAGGTTTTTTGACAGGTTCATCTTCTGTCATCTCCTTGACATTAGGGAATATCGGAGAAGTTTCTCCGTCTTCTCTCTCTTCCACTGGCGGAGGAGTTTTAGGGCTTTCCTGGCTATCGGCACCCGTTGTATCAGCTGGTTTTGCCATTAGCACTTCATGGAATCCCTCTTGAAAGGACTTAACTTTTCTTACGAAGGCATCATCGTCTTCGTCTTCGGAGTCGAAGTTATCCGATCCGGTTTCCGACTCCAATCTCGCCTCTATGGCGGCAAGCACGGACTCTGTTTCCGAGTTCATCGTCTGGTTGACGGATGTCGGATCTTCCGTCTCTGTGACGGGTATTGGTTCTTCCGTCTCTATGACGGGTAGGTTGTTATCTGCCTCTTGCACGGGATTTCCATCATCCGTGTTTTCAGCGATTTCGGATTGCACCATGCCGATAAAGTGCGTATCACTGTTTTGTCGGCGATCTGAGAAAAATCCGGCATCATAGTCGTCTTCGACTGGGTATAGGGCGGGTGGGATAAATTTGCTTCCACCGCAAAACCCCATTGCCTCTGCGGTTAGTCCGATAAAGATGTTAGCAGATCCAATCGGTAACACGCAGGCACTTACCAGGTGGTTTTGCGCCGGTATGTAGGATCCGTTGTCGAGGAAGCGCCCGATGTCGTCGTCGAATTCCAGGCTTCCGACAGTGATCGATCTTCCAATTCCGCCGAGTATCCCAGATCGGAATTTCACGCCTGACGTCGTTTGCCCCACGGTGGGCGCCAACTGTCGAGACATCGTGGTAGTTTTCATAGACTGGGGTGCCATGAGACTACGGTAGAGACGTGGGGTAACGGGATAGCGTAGTAACACGGAACACGGGATTTTACCCAGGTTCGGTATGTCGCGACAGTACGGCGTACCTACTCCTGCACTTCTCACTAATTGGGACTAAAGCCCATATAACAGGGTTACAGTGTGAGGGAATAGATCTAGCTACTCGACGAGGATGAGCTTCTCGGCGAGTTGCGTAGAGCTTTAGCTTGCGAAACTTGAACCTATCTAATCTATCTCCCGTCCGGCTTTATATAATAGCCAGATTAGGGCTTACAGAACAAGAAACCTAGAAGACTACGTTTAACTTGTAACTTGGAAAGTAAGGAACCCGTCTTCTCCTCCAAGCCAGATCATGTGGGCCGTGATTCGGGTTCTTCTAGAATCCGGCTTCTGCGCGTCGGACTACTGGGCCGCCCAATGGACCTAAGCCCATTATCATGTAGGCCACCCTGGTAGTCCGGCTCTTTTGTCTACCATCTTCTATACCCCTATTCAGTATATATCCGACAACTACTTAGAGTTTTTGCATTTGAATACAAATTGCACAAAGATGGGATCATCACTCCCCCGATATCCTCTAAAACACAAAACAAGTTCAAGAGAGCATAAAAAGCAAACTAGGCATAGCACTTGAACAAAATAAATGAATTATTGAGCAAAAAGATACCAAATGAACGGAACACCATTAGACAAGGATCAACCATACATAAGGAAACCAACATTACCACCAAGGTAAGCATGAGAGACAAAAAAAACTCAAAACAAATGAGTGCACAAGACGAAATAATATAAGACAAGCACTCATGAGGAAAATAATTTCCGGGGTCACCAATAATGAAATGGGTATAAGAAGGGTGGACTCCAAAGGAATAGGATAACAAAAAGAGATGTAACTCCTCTCATGTGTATGAGTTTCTAAGTGGACACAAATCATGATAATATGTATCCACAAAGAAGCATGTACACACAAAATAGTTAAAGAAGTGAAGAACATGATATCCAAGAGAAAGTCATAAATACACCAATAAGATTTTTTTATTGAAAGCATAGCACATAGCTCAATTTTATCTTAAATGGGGATAAATCAAAAATTTCAAGACAAACACACCAAAGACATCACAAATACCAATAAGGGAAAATAGATAGTTGCAATGTTTTGGAAGAATCACGTATCACAAAGGGAGAATAATTTTACAAATAAAGAATTTTCATGCCAAGATGCAACCTACACAAGGTTGAATACAAGAATAGTATGCATGAGAGATACTTGTTACTGATGACCCACAAGTACAGGGGACTGCAACAGTCTTCGAGGGAAGTAAAACCCAAATTTATTGATTCGACACAAGGGGCGCCAAAGAATATTTATTAGCCTTAACAACTGAGTTGCCAATTCAGCTACACCTGAAAGTGAACTTGCTTGCAACAATTTATCAGTGATAACAGCTTTATAGCAGTAGTAGAAATAAAATAACAGCAGTAGTAAAATAGTAACAGCAGTAGCAATCGCGGAAAACATCAGTATGGGAAGTACCGTAGGCATAGAGGGAATGGATGAACGGCCGTTGCATGGATAACATAGGTCATGTAACGTCTAAACATGGGCATTGCAGATAATAATAATAAAGCATCAAATATGTAGGCAAACCATATGCATGTGTTCCAATATAGTCATACGTGCTCGCAATGAGAAACTTGCACAACATCTTTTGTCCTACCAGCCCGTGGCAGTGGGGCCTCTAGGGAAACTACTAGTAATTAAGGTGCTCCTTTTAATAAAGCACCGGAGCAAAGCATTAACACTCCGTGAACACATATGATCCTCACACCACAGCCATCCCCTCCGGTTGTCCCAATTTCTGTCACTTTGGGGCCTCGGGTTCCGGACAATGACATGTGTAAAATAACTTACAGATATGATCAAGAAACATAATTATACTCATGAAACAATAACATGTTCAGATCTGAGATCATGGCACTCAGACCCTAGTGACAAGCATTAAACATAACAAGTTGCAACAAAGGTAGAAAACACTAACAATGGATACTAGGCACTATGCCCTAACAATCTGGCATTATTACATGATAGATCTCATCCAATCCCTTCCATCCCTCTCAGCTTACAACAGTGTTTACTCACACATGGACAGGGGAATCATGGATGGTTGATGGAGAAGAGGCGGCGGTGTCGATGGCAATGATCTCCTTCCAATCCCCGTACCGGCGGGGCGCCATAACACAAACTTATGATCCCCGAATCGAGTTTCGAGGTGGCGGCGGCGCTCTGTTGTGTTTCTGTCGAATATGACGAACCCCCCTCGGTTTTTAGGTTATGAGGCATATGTAGTCGAAAGGGGAGTCCGAGGGGGTGAGGGAGTGGCCCACACCACCTGGCGGCGCGGCCAAGGGGGGCGCCAGGGAGTGGTGTGGCCCCCTCCTCGCCCTCGTCTGGCTCCTGGGGTCTTTTGGTGTTTTAGGACCAATGGGGTCTTTTCTGGGCAATTTCCCGAAAGTTGGTTTTTCTGTACAAAAACGAGACACCAAGGTAATTCTGCTGAAAACGGCGTTAGTCCGTGTTAAAGGTATCCAAAACTCACAAGTTTAGAAGAAAACAATAAGAAAATTGTTCGGAAAAGGAGATACGTTTTGGACGTATCAACTCCCCCCGAAGCTTAGCTTATTGCTTGTCCTCAAGAAATTCAGTGACAACTGAGTGCGATAAAAGACTTTTACGGACACATTTGTTTCATATGATGTAAATATACTCACTACACGATCAAGTGCTGAGGCAATTCATAATAAAATGTATGAAAAATAAAAGTCACCCAACAGTTATGCAAACCATGAAAAGATGCCAACGAACTAATTATAGACAACATGAAGTATATCAATATGCAGGATTGAAATGCTCATAATAGGGTATGATAAAGTGTACTCGCTTGCCCTTAATAGTAGAGAAAAACATAAATTCTAGGGCACCTCTGAAGTTCAAATGAAGACTAGAAATAAAGATATCAAAGATACAAGCGTCAAAGTTATACCACAATCAACCGTGTTTTGGGACAAGCACATTACAGTAAGAATAACATCTATGCTCTCAAGAAGGTGCATAAAGTGAGAAGGTGAAGACTCAACATAAAAATAAAAGAAAGGCTTCGCAGAGGGAAGATTTTTATTTTATTAAATAGAGGTATTGAAAACATTTTTAAGAGAGGTGTATGCTTATGTCAACGAATGGTAAATGGACAATACGGTACATCACAAGCCAACTAGACTTCACAAGAGCGGCTCCCATAGAAGGACGCATCTGGGTCGAAGGTCATCCTCCTTTCTCTTTGTTTACACAATTATGCTTTGGCTGATAAATCAAGGACAAAAATAGTGAAAAGAATTTGTTGTATTAATTTAGGGCTGGGCGCCCCGCTGGCGGCTCTTCTATCATTTGGCCACTAGTCCACAGTGTGAAATCCGATCAACAACTAAGATAAAGATTCTCTATTTACGTCCTCATGAGCTAAAACAAGGGCACAAAAAAGGAATAATTTTTTGAAGGTTTTAAAGGTAGCACACGAGAAAATTTACTTGGAGTTGTGGTTAAATACCACATATATAGGTAGGTATGGTGGACACATTTGGCAAACTTTGGTTTTTGGGAGTTCGATGCACGAGTAGAACTCATACTCAGTACAGGTGAAGGCTAGCAATAGACGGGGAGTGACAATCAAGAGAGCAACAATTGTCATAATCATGCTTGCGAGAAAACAAAATTAGCAGGGGCATACAAACGATACAAATACTCTGAGGCAAAATAAATCATCGAGGCTTAAGTGACTTTTTATTTTCAGTCATAGCGTGCGTGAGCATGTGCCAAGTCGATTCAAGCAAAACAATCATAGGGAGATATCACAATGTCATACCCTTCTATGAATAAAACAATGCAAGCAAACATTCATACGACATGCTATCTTATATTAATAAGTTGGAACTAACATGTGAGAGCACAAACTACTAAGCATAAATTAAGTAACATACACCTTACATGAACAGACTAAGCATGTTCACACGATGAGTATATGTACAAAAATAAAACAAAAAGAGTTCATACCAGCCCCTCACCACAACTTGGAATGTCATAAATCATCATTACTGCTCTTCATTGTGGATTGAATAATATAGAATGGTCCGTTGAACTGTGCAACAAACTTTATAAAACAAAAGAAGAACATCAAATATTTTTGGGATTTCGAATTAAAACAAGAACAGAAAGAAACAAGCAAACAAAGCAAAATATTTTCAGATTTTTGAATACTAACCAAAACGAGAAAAGAAAGCAAACCAACAAAAGAAACTAAAGAAGCAAACAAAGAGAAACAACATAAATATTTTTGGTCTTTTTGTGTTTTGGAAAACAAGAACAAAACGATAAAACAAAGAGAAACGAAAGAAGCGAAAGAAAACAAAAACAAACGAAAGAAACGAAAATATGGATATACAGAGAACCGAACGAACATGATATAGAGATGAGTGTGATGTCGATATACCTCCCCCCAAGCTTAGGCTTTTGGCCTAAGTGGAGATCATCTCCAAGGGGACCATAAGGTGGCGCCCCCGTAGTATACTGAGGAGGAACCCTCCTCCGGATATGTGCTCGAGGAAGCGCCGGTGTACTGCATGTTATGGTCCTCGAGAGGCACGTCTCGCCTCTCATGCTGCCTGTAAAACTCCATCGTGTTCAGATGCTCATCTATATCCTCCTTGGAGCGCGGCCATGGTGACCTGTCAACTTTGAACAAAATAGTTTGCGGGAAAATAACTTTCCGCTCATCTCCATCCATAAATAAAACTCTATATACTAAGAGATCAGCAGTAGAGTTAGCAGTGATAAAATGATGATCCTTCATGGCAACAAGGTTGAGTCTATAGGGAGCAATCAATTCATCATCAGGAGCAATAGAAAAATCTAGAGAAGTTGCTATACGTGTAGCAATAATGCCCCCAAAAATGGGCCCCTTAGCAGCAAAGCGGCGTGCAACAAGTGCACCAAGGTTATACTTCTTGCTACGGTTAAGCGCAGCATCAAAGAAAGCAAGGTGGTAACTAGAAATGTTGCTAGTGTTCTCCCTACCAAGGAGACTATTAGTAATATAGTCTAAGGGCAGGAAGTTGGACGTTCCTTATATTCCCACACTGGGGTGAGCGGCCATCATCATTTGTGATTTCTCGGTAGAGCGCCATGGGATCTGCAGGTTTATCCTGAATCCTGCATGATGTCCCGGAAGCGTTGATACCTACAACGGTACAAAAAGTCTTTAAGGGAAAATAAAAAGAACTACTATATAACTTGAAGGCAACAGTGGGACCAAATTGTGTGTTCTGAAATTTAAAACTCTCAACAAAAGTTTTTGTGAGAGAGGCATACTGAAAGCTTTTATCCTCCATGTAGCTGGTTAAACCAACTCTTTCAATAAGCATCAAAAAGTCATCTAACAGACCTGCACTTCTTAAAAATGTAACAGAAAGAAAGCTAGAGGGATTAGCGATACCATCACCTCCCGCATCGTCGATACTAGGTGCAATAAGGTCTTCATTATATGATGGCCTCACTAAAGTGGGTGAGCGTGAGGGCCTTGTTCTCCTATGAGCACCACTCCTAAATATCTCTCCAAAATTATGGCTATCCATCTCTGAAATTTTCAACAATCATCACAAAAATTTATTTCAAGCAACTATAAGGTGGAAATACCATAGTGTCTTATAGGAGAGCTAAACATGCATCCAAACTACATTATTTCTACTCAAATCAAGCATGCAAACTCACATAATTTGTCATCTACAGTACCAAAATACTCAAGAAATACTTCACCAAACAACATTCTACTTGGATAATCGGAGGAGTCACATACTCAATGATAGGCTGAGCAAAGAGATCAAAAAATCTCTAGGAAGAACAACAAGAACTCGGGTTCCAGGAAATGTGCTGAGTTTGGGAGGTGAGAGAAGGAACTTTGGCAGGGAAGAGAGTTAGTGGGGGGCTGGGGGGGGGGCACACCATGTGTTTGCGCCACCAGGGGTAGGCCGCGCCAACCCATGGTGTGCCTGACTGGTGGGTCCCCCTGGGGCCTCCCAGGTGGCTCTCTACCTCATTTTTTACGCAAAAAATTATTATAATTTTTCTGGAATTTTTCGAGAAACTTTATTTTTGAGGTATTTCCAAAATTTTAATAATTAATAAAAACCATAAAAACAAAAGTGAAAAGGTGGAAAACAAACCCAAAACCAGAACTACAGAGGTTCTTTGACACTCCAATGGAAAAATATTCAAAGAAAACAAAGGTGGAAGTGGTGAAAATAAAAGTATGGGTGGTGAAAACATGCATAACCATAGTAATCATGGTGAAAACAACAGGAAAACATGAATATGGATGATGGAAAACATGATTGTACTAAAGTAGCAATGTGATAATAGAAGTAAACATGGTGAAAACATAATGGGAAAGGTGAAAACATAGTTAAAACATTGCCCTCTTCATTCAAAATCATTTTGTTAACAGGGTGATCAAGTCTTGTTACCAGAACAATTTTCATATGAAGCAAAACTTTCCTAATCACTAAGTAATTATGTTACCTCAACCTTGATAGACATAGTCCCAATCATAATGATTTCATATTCTTTTGGTGGCATTGGAATGAGACAATAAAATTCTCCAATCTTGATGGTCTCAATATTTTACATTGAATTTAAACCATATCTTCTATCAATCTTCTTGGGAAAATAAACATTATTCTCTTTATCATTAACATTAAAAGTTACTGTTCCTCGATTGCAATCAATAATAGCCCCTGCAGTGTTAAGAAAAGGTGTCCCAAGAATAATAGACATATTATCATCTTCAGGCATTTCCAACACAACAAAGTCAGTTAATATCAAACAAGTAGTAGCAACTTGAACAGGAACATTATCACATATACCAACAGGAATAGTGGTAGATTTATCAGCCATTTGCAAAGATATATCAGTGTGTATCAATTTTTCAAGAGAGAGTATCTTATAGATAGGGAAAGGCATAATACTAACTCCAGCTCCCAAGTCACATAAGGCAGTTCTAACATAATTATTTTTAATAGAACAAGGTACAGAAGGAATAACAGGATCTCCAAGCTTCTTTGGAACCTTGCCATTGAAAGAGTAATTAGCAAGCATAGTGGAAATTTCCTCATTAGGAATTTTCCTTTTGTTAGAAAAATAACTTTCATATATTTAGAATAAGGAGGCAGTTCAATAGCATCAGTCAAAGGGATTTGCAAAAACAGAGGTTTCATCCACTCACAAAACTTGTTATAATGTTCTTCTTCCTTTGATTTGTGTTTCTTATAAGGAAAAGGCATTGCTTCTTGTACCCAAGGCTCACTTTCATTACCATGTTTATTAGTAATGAAATCCTCCTTATTATACATTGCAGTTTTAGTTTGCTTTTCAGGTTCAGCTACAGTTTCTTCATTATCACAAGCATCACTTTTATCATTACCACTTTCAGTTTCAGCATCAGAAATAGATATACTATTAGGATATTTAGTAGGTTCAGGAGGTCTACAACATTTTTATCTCTTCTTCTTTTTCTTAGAAGGAGAACTATTGTTTTTAGGTTATTGAGAATCTTTTTCAATTCTTTTAGGATGTCCTTCAGGATACAAAGGGTCCTGAGTTGAAACACCACTCCTAGTAATTATTTCACGAACATGTTTATCTCTAGAAGCAATAGCTAGCATGTATTTTTGCACTTTAGTAAGTTGATCAATTTGAGTTTGAACCATTTGAAAATCTTTAACAAGCATTTTAACATCATGAGAGGTTCTTTCCATAATACCATGCAAATTATCAATAGCTCTAGAGTTTTCCATAAGGTGGTTTTGCACTCTCATATTAAAGTTGTCTTGCTTAACAACATAATTATCAAATTCATCTAAGAATTGATCAGGTTGTTTAGAATAGGGAATATCTCTATTATCAAAGTATTGGAGAGAGTGTACCTCAACAGTTGATGGATGAGGAATAGGCTTACATAATTCTTCTATAGGAGGGAAATTCATAAATCTTGAGATTTAATACCCCTCTCTTTAAGAGATTTCTTGGCTTCCTTCATCACTTCATCATTTAATTCAATCATCCCTCTCTTCTTGGGTGTTGGTATTGGTATTAGCTCTGGTGTAGGTGTAGGCTCAGGTATATTCCAGTCATCATTATTTTTGGCTATTTTAGCCATTAATTCCTCAGCTTCATTTGGGTTCTTTTCCTAAAAATACAACCAGCACAACTATCCAGGTATGTCCTATATTCAAAAGTTAGTCCATTATAAAATATATCTAGGAGCTCATTTTTAGGTAATGGATATCAAGAGCTAGCTCTTATTAAAGAACAAAACCTTGTCCAAGATTCAGGCAATTTTTCTCCTTCAATTTTCTCAAAGTTAAAGATATCCTGCACACCAGCATGTTCGGCACTAGCAGGAAAATATTTTTGAAAGAAAGCATTAACCAAATCCATAGGATTAGTAATAGATCCAGGTGACAGATTGTTAAACCAAATTTTAGCTTCATCTTTCAATGAGAAAGGGAAGATCTTGGAAACAAAATAAGTACGCAGTTTAGTATCGTCAGAAATAAACTACTCAAAGATGAAAGCTCATTCATGTGTTCCCTAGCACTTTTACTTTCAGTTCCACAAAAATGTTCCTTCTCAAAAATAGATATATAAGATAAATCTAAGGAGAAATCATAATCCTTGTCTATAATGTGTATGGGAGATGTGGCAAACTTAGCATCAAGAGAGGATTTATATTTCACAGCATGTCTTGCAAGAAGACTCTTAAGAGCACTTGCAACCAGTAGTAGCACGAGCTTCTTCAATAAAATCATCATTAAGATCAATATAGGTTTCATCAAGATCATCAATAAGCTCAGTTGAATTAACAGGTGTACCAATATTTTCAACACAAATTTCAGCATTTTTAATTTGTTTGGATTTAGCAATAGTAGCATCTAGGAAAGGACCTAGAGAACCAGTATCATCAAGCATAGTAGAAGCATCATCAAAAGTATCAGAATCATTCTTAGACTCAGCAGAAGTAACAGTATGTGTAGCATGTGGTGGAGTAACAAGGTTACTCATAACAGACGGTGAATCAAGAGCCACAGAGGTGTTCAGAGTTGTACCTCTCCTTGTAGTGGATGGTAATATATAGAATTTTCCATCACGAGTCTAGGCCATGGTGAATGGCTTGCAGTAAACAATATCATGATCAAGTGAGAAAATAAATAAAGCTATGCTCCTCGGAAACGGTGCCAGAAAATAGTTTTGATGACCCACAAGTATAGTGGATCGCAACAGTCTTTGAGGGAAGTAAAACCCAAATTTATTGATTCGACACAAGGGGAGCCAAAGAATATTTATTAGCCTTAACAACTGAGTTGTCAATTCAGATGCACCTGAAAGTAAACTTGCTCGCAACAATTTATCAGTGGTAACAGTTTTATAGCAGCAGTAGAAATAAAATAACAGCAGTAGTAAAATAGTACCAGCAGTAGCAATCATGGAAAACAGCAGTATGGGAAGTACCGTAGGCATAGAGGGAATGGATGAACGGGCGTTGCATGGATAACATAGGTCATGTAATAATATAAACATGGGCATTTCAGATAATAATAATAAAGCATCAAAAATCTAGGCAAACCATAGGCATGTGTTCCAATATAGTCATACGTGCTCGCAATGAGAAACTTGCACAACTTCTTTTGTCCTACCAGCCCGTGGCAGCGGGGCCTCTAGGGAAACTAATGGTAATAAAGGTTCTCCTTTTAATAAAGCACCATAGCAAAGCATTAACACTCCGTGAACACACGTGATCCTCACATCACAGCCATCCCCTCCGGTTGTCCCAATTTCTGTCACTTTGGGGACTCGGGTTCCGGACAATGAAATGTGGAATCAACTTGCAGATATGATCAAGAAACATAATTATACTCATGAAACAATAACATGTTCATATCTGAGATCATGGCACTCGGGCCTTAGTGACAAGCATTAAGCATAACAAGTTGCAACAAAGGTAGAAAACACTAATAATGGATACTAGGCACTATGCCCTAACAATCTGGCGTTATTACATGACCGATCTCATCCAATCCCTTCCATCCCTCTCAGCCTACATCAGTGTTTACTCACACATGGACGGGGGAATCATGGATGGTTGATGGAGAAGAGGTGGCAGTGTCGATGGCGATGATCTCCTTTGAATCCCCATCCCGGTAGGGCGCTAGAAAGGAACTTCTGGACCCCGAATCGAGTCTCAAGGTGGCGGCAGCGCTCTGTTGTGTTTCTGTTGAATATGAAGAACCCCCTCGGTTTTTAGGTTACGGGGCATATATAGTCGAAAGGGGGGTCCGAGGGGGTGAGGGAGTGGCCCACACCACTTGGCGGCGCGACCAAAGGGGCGCACTAGGGGGTGGTGTGGCCCCCTCCTCGCCCCTCTCTTGGCCCCCTTCTGGCTCCTGGGGTCTCCTCGTGTTTTAGGACCAATGGGATCTTTTCTGGGCAATTTCCCGAAAGTTGATTTTTCTGCACAAAAACGAGACACCAAGGTAATTCTGGTGAAAACAGCGTTTGTCCGTGTTAGTGGTATCCAAAACTCACAAGTTTAGAAGAAAACAATAAGAAAATTGTTCGGAAAAGGATATACATTTTGGACGTATCTGTTACCAATATCGCATTGGAGATATTATTGTGGATAAGAGTTAATCCATCACCCTATCTTGACTCTGATAAGATCATGGTGACAACACCTTCCTTGAGAATGAGGCAAGCATCCAATGCATCTAAAATGTACCTTAAACACATTTAAGCACAAAATGGTCATCAAACACATTGGGTCTAAGTAGTTATACAAACTACAATATATAGGATAAGCTCCGCATAAATATGTGCATATAGATATGAAATTGAATTTCATGCACATCTTAGCCGATTTAGGATTCGGTGGAGTTTACCCTATATATTGCATCAAATAAAGTAAGCATGCAATAACAAATACTTTAGTAAATATGCATGCAAAGATTTTCAAGAACCAAAAGACAAGTGAAAACGAGATCACAAAGAACCAATTGACACTTCAAAGAAACCAATTAAAAGTTAAAACAAGAAATGAGATATTGAACTCCCAAAAGAGATGTCAAAAGAAAGATTCATTAACGAAAAGAAGTCCAATATCCAAAATAGATCAATTTTAAAATAAAGCAATGATTAAGATAACCAACTCCCAAAAAGATCAAGGTTCCAACAACTAAACCAAACCCTCTACACTTTTCATGATGGCACAAAGTACGAAGGCGAAAAGGTTTTTCTTCCCTAAAGACATGCCATCAGGACTAAATACCAATTGAGAAAGATCTAAAGACAAAAGAAGAAAACTAGTGTTCTAAATAATATAGGAAAGCTCCCCCATGATTTGTGCATTATTTATAATTTTGAATTTGAATACAATATGCACACAAATGGGATCCTTGCTTTAGCTTTACCAATTAGAACACCAAACAAATACGAGTAAAACAAAGGGATTCTCAATAGGCAAGGAAGACAATGGGAGTGAGAACAAAGCAATTCCTTGGCAAGAAATATGGAAAATAAAAGCAATATCCCAAGTAAAATATAATCAATAAATTCTACCACAAATAAGATTATCACTTGTCAAGGACAAGGAGTAAGGAGTTATTTCTCGGTGGTATGTTGCATATATATTCATGATCGTGTTCACAAAATAAAAGGATAGGAATTAAAACACCATGCTTAAATATATATTCTTTGTGGCTTCAATGGTCGAATGATCTTGCAAAGCAATGATTAATATAACATGAAGCAACCGGTTTCCGAGATAATACATACTAGTGCACATTTGAGGAAAACCGCACCAAGAAACTCTCTCACAAACAAGATCCAAAAGAGGAGCAAATAAAAGCATTTAAGCAAATTGAAACTTGTTTGAGCACACATGCCACATAGGAACAATATAATTGACAATATCAATTCTAGGTGTCAAACCCTCAAATGTTCACATTCTTTAGGTTTGTAATATGCACAAAGTATATTACTCCCCCATAATGTGATAATCCTTATCTTCTTAACAAGAGGAAAATAAAGAACAACTATAGATAATTAATAGACATTATAGAATTGAATTTCTCGTGAGCATGACATACCGCATAGAGGCTAGACAATATTGAAATATAAACACTAAATAGTATTTCTCATGTACATAAATTTTAGGATTGTGAAGTGCCAAGGCATATCATTCCCCAAAAATAAGAAAGTCCATTAATCACTCAAAAGAGCCAAATAAGATACAAGCACGATACAATAAGGCTCAAAGCAAACTCACACATACATGTTGTGCGAACCGACAAACACATACTATATTACTCAATGATAAGTAAGTAGTAAGCACAACATATACAAAATACAAGCAAGGTACGAACCCAACACATGCAAAGGGGCAAGCAACTTTCAATGTACACATAAAATATCAATACAAGTTACCGCAAGAAGGAGCATGGAATAAGAGATAGAGACATGATAATCCAAATGACTTGGCTTGAGGAAAATACAAGCGATAAATATCCCTTAATTATTCATGACATATCCAAGTCTTTAATGCCCTCAAATAACACCTATTGATCAAGTTTGAGCTTGTTGGTCCCCAACCAAGTTTGGTCCTAAGAGGTTAGTCACAATATTCTTGGCAACCCAAATGGTTCTTTTCTTGATACCACTTTGATTACGAACAAATTTGGCAAACACATTGCCCACATTATCCTTACGAATGGAATAGACATCATCAATTATGATAAGGTTGGATAATGTACCATTAGTGCATGAAGAAGAAAGATGGCCATTTTCGCGGCATAAATAGCAACAACGACTCCTTCCGTTCTTCTTAGTTGATTTCTCAACTTGAGAAGCATTAGCTTGAGTCTTCATGGGAAGAGGCCTTTCTTCAACTTGAAGTTGAGGTTGAGGTTGGACTTGTGGCCGCTTCCCGTTTTGCTTCTCACTAAGTTGCTTATTCTTCAAAGGGCATGATCTAACATGATGCCCTTCAAGCTTGCACTTAAAGCAAACAATCTTGGACAAATTCTTGACTTGCTCATGGCCCTTCTTCTTGACGGCCTTGGACTTGTTCTTGTGATTGGAAATGAATCTAAGTCCTATCTTGTCATTGGGGGATTGTTGGACATTCAACATATTGTCAAGTGTGGACTTCCCTTTATGACACTTCTCCAAGTCTTTCTTCAAAGAAGTGACTCGGGACTTGAGCTCATTGATTCCCTCTACAAGGTTAGTATCAACACAAGAGCTAGAGGAAGTAGATGCATCATTTTTAGAGCAACAAGGCAAGGAAAGAAATTCATCACAAGTTGTGAACATTATGAGAGGATGAATTACTAGGACTAGCACAAGTAAATATAGCATTTAGAGTAGAGGTTGTGCCTTTGTCCACATGAGGCTCACAAGATGTCACCTTAGTTAAAATAGCCTCATGAGATAATTTTAGCCTCTCATGGGAGACTATAAGATCCTCATGAGAGCTTGAGAGCTTTTCATGAGTTTCTTCCAATTTCCCATAATTACTAGTTAGCAACTCAAGTTGAGCATGTAAATCAACATTCTCCTTGAATATATATGCTTCACAAGAAATAGAGTTAGTAGCACAAGAATCATCATTTTTAGCTTTGAGGTCATTAGCAAGAGCAAGACATAATTCATTGTCCCTTCTAAGCTTAGAAACGCTAAGATCATAGGTTTCTTCTAGACTAGATAGTTTCTCTTCAAGAGAAGATCTAAGGGAACACTCTTTCTCAAAAGCATTTTCAAGCTCTTTGTACTTGATAGAATGACCACCATTATGACTTTCCAAAGTCACGATGATATCCTCTTTTTAATCTATAAGAGAGTTAGCCTCATCAAGTTGTACTAGGAGAGCATTCACATTTTCCTTAGTCGCACCATCAAGGCTAGCTAACCACAAAGCTATCCACTCATCTCTATCAACATGAGATATATTGGGGTTCAAAGTAGAAGGTACCTTTGAATCCTTGGCCATGAGGCAAAATGTGGTAGATGATTATGGAACATTACTTGAGGCACCACTCAAGTCCACATCTTTTTCCATAGAGAGTTGGGTTTCCTTTACATTGTTATCCACACAAGGACTAGAGGAAACACAATCACTTTTATCATGGGAACAAGATAAAGCAAGCATATCATCATGAGATTTAGACACACAACATTGACATGATATGCAAGTACTATCAACACAAGCATGTAAAACATTTTTGGTGCTAGTTGTGTTTAAGTCCAAAGACGAGGCATGGCAATTAGATAGAGATGAATGATCATCAATAATAAGCTCACTATTATTATTGCAAAGCCTATCACTACTCACTATCTCATTAGTTTGTGTCTTACCACATGTTGGTGAAGTAAAAGAAGTTGAGAACCCATCACGACCGGAGATGGAGGGAGAGCAATCATCCTCAACAATATTGGACACTCCATATTTATCTTGAAGCTTTGTCCATACCCCATGAGCATTTCGGATAGGAAAGAGTGCCTTAATAACTACAAGGCTCACAAGAAGGAAAAACACATTAATAGCAAGAGCATCGAGAGATAAGTTTTTCTCTTCCTCTAAAGTTGGATTTTGAGGATCCTTTGGAGGATAAAAACCCATCTCTACAATTTGCTGCATATGTGGGTCCATGACCCGAAAATAAATGAGCATGCGAAATTTCCAAACATCATAGTTTGTGCCATTGAAACGAAATGTGGAATCATGGACTAATTCACTAAGAGACAACATTACTCTCAAGGAGGTGAAGCCTAACAATGAGAGCTCTGTCTCTGATACCAATTGAATGTACAAGGATGCCGCCTAGAGGGGGGTGAATAGGCGCTTTAAACTAATTACAGTTTAGGCTTGAATAAATGCGGAATAAAACTAGCGTTTAATTTATCAAACACAAAACCTATACAAGCTAGGTTTACCTATGTGAACCAAAAACTTATGCTAAGCAAGATATATAACTATGTGATAGCAAGAAAGATGACTTCAAGCATGATGGTTATCACAAAAGTAAATGCATAAATAACGAGCTAGAATATAGAAATAACCGAAGCACAAGGAGACACCAATGTGATTACCGAAGTTCCTTCCCAAGGGAAGTACGTCTTCGTTGGAGAGGTGGGGATCCACCTAGACGCTCCTGAATAGTACTTATGTGCACACCTTATTCTTCTTGAGCTTCTCCGGTGAGGGAGATTCTCGTTTCCACTATGAGGTCGTCTTGAAGGCGGTGACCAAACCTTACAAGAGGTTGAGGCTATCTCCACAAGTAAGTTGGAGGCTCTTAACGAAGCTTCTTGCAACATGGTGGAAGCCCCAAGAACTAACCGTCTAGGGAGCTCAATACACCCAAGAGGAACAATCTCTCCGGTGAACAAGCACCCAAGAGTAACAAGCTCAAAACTTCTCTTTCACGAATCCCATGGGGAACTCAAACCAATGCACCTAATGCAATGGCAAGAACATACAAAGTGATCAAGTCCTTCTCTCCCAAATACCATCAAAGCAACTAATTCTATGGAGGGAGGAAGGAGGAATAACAAGGAAAACAACAAATGAATCCCAAGATCTAGATCCAATAGATCCCCCTCACTAGAGGAGATATTGATTGGTGGAAAAGTAGATCTAGATCTCCTCTCTTTTCCCTAAAAAGGGTCAATAATCATTGGAGGGATTGATAGAACCCAATCTCTTGAAGGTCAACAATGGAGGAGAGACGAAATGGGCTGGGCAACCTCCTCTTGAGGAACAAGAAGGCTATTTATAGCTTCCCACGAAATATGGCCGTTAGGGCCGTCTGGGCTGGAAATTTTTCACTTACCCCGGAAATTTCCGCCCCAACCCCGGAAATTTCCGGACGACCCAAGACCCCCTGGAGCGCGAGTTCCCGCTCTCTGGTGCCGGGCCGCATATTTGCCCCGGAATATTCCGGTCTAAGGCCGGAAAAACATTGATACAAAAACGATCATATCTTTTGCATTCGGACTCCGTTTTTGATATTATTGGGCTCGTTGAAATCGCAGCAACGAGCACTACAAGAATATGCGGAGAAACATCATAGTACAACAAGGGAGAATAAAACCAAATGGGCAAAGTCTAGACCTCTCTATAAGATAAGAACCGGCAAATCCTCCAATAACAAAAATTCAATAAGTTTTCTATACAAAATCCGTTTTGGGTGAACTTGAGCTTCACATGAAGAACAAGACAATCTCTAAAACCACACGTGGAGAAAACCCAAATAAGAAGCAAGAAAGATGATGCCAATGATGCAAAGGTTTGAGCTCTCTACGAATGATACAATCAAGCAACTCATTCGAGAGCCCCTCTTGATAGAACGGTTATCTATCCTATAACCCGGTCTCCCTACTAACATCATGAGACCGGTAAATAGAAAAAATATCAATGTCACCTTTGTTTTGTGCATTCCAATTGATCTAGATGATGACGATCTTAATCACCTCAAGTTGGAGCACCTTTCTTGATTATGATTCGCTTTGTGAAGACTTGTAAATTTCTCCCCCATAAGATAATATGGGAGAGATTCTCGCATGTCCATCTTCACTTGACAATAATCTCCATCTGGGTGGAAAGCATCAAGCATTTAAACTCTTCTTGATGCTCATCTTGAAGTTGCACTTCAACTTGATCAACTAAGTATCTTCTCTTTATTCATGATGATGATGTCTTGAAGGTAAACATGAATGTTCACACAATCTCCTTCTTCAAGACATACGTGCAATATGATCAATAATATCATGGTAATTCTTATTCTTGATCATATCAAATATATTCATTATAAGCAATGATCTTTATGGCATCCAACCTTGAATCCAACACATGGAGTTCAAGTGGTTCCAATGGACAAACTGTAAGGACCCCAGACCGGCAGTCTGAAACCCTACGTATGCATACATTCACGATCCCAGAAAGATCAGTCGTGAACAACATACACAGTTGGCACACAGAAATACATCATCCATTACACGAATACATAAAGGTATTACAAAAAGATCACATGATCAAGTTTAACGCAACTGCCACAAAGGGCAGGCAACTTAACAAACACAGCGGAAGACAAATAAAACACAACGTAGTTGAGCCCAAGTCACGCCTTAACCTACAGGCTGCTGACCCGGAGACGATCCTAGTTCGCAAAGCCGTCAACTCCGTACTTCTCTTCATAGATCTCCTTCGGAGGCTCCTTCTCAAAGTCTGGCAAGTAGATACCAGGGGCGAAACCATAATGAGTACATTTGAATGTACTCAGCAAGACATCCATCATGTCACTTACTAAACATGCAAATATGCTTATATGGTGGAATAGGTAGGCTATAAATATGGTTCACTATCAATGGTGTTCATATATGATGACACCACAGTTGCAGTCAGGTTTATATGTATCTTCGTTGAAGTAGATACTTCAGAAGAAAAATAATATATAGTTTTATTTCTCTTGTAGATCTCACATGTCCAAGAGGTTTTGTAAAGTTTTGTTAAAGAATATTTTCTCTTTGCAAAACTTCTTGGAATCAGTTTCCAGAATTCTTGCTTAGAGTAGAAAAGGTTTTCTTTGCAAAACATTTTGTTTTGTATATCAGCATCTGGCTTTTCATCATCGACGATACCTCCACGGTATAAGTTTCCATTCCTTTCCGAACTTCACAAGTTCAACACTTCCTTTCCAAAATTTCCCTTTCAAAACTCCTTTTTGAAAACATTGACACAATGCTAGCTACATGGCCATTCAACTGTCCATATCCGAGGACGCGGCTTCTTCGAAAAAGTTATACTCTGCAGAGGTGTACACATCCACCAGATCCAGTACACCTCCCGTGAACAATCACAGACTGTAACAACAGTATGTAAACATCAGGTATCTGATCATAACCATCCACTATGTTCAAGCTAGAATGTGTCTATCTCTCAGTTGAGTTTTACCGGTCACCCCCGGCACCGAGCTAATCCCTGCCAGCCAGGATTCCTCAACTGATGCGACCGGAGGGAAAATTAATCCCACACTTTCTATGTCTCAACTCTTGACAACAATTCGGTTCAAGGGATTCCGTCCCTTATAGCGTTTGAGATAGAACACACACTAACAAGGACAAACTTCCAGTTAAGCCCCATGCCCATGTTGGGGTAGGGTGGCAGTACGGTAAAGGTTGTCCGGCGAAGACTAGGTTATGTGTCATTTTTGAAAACACCACTTTCTCAAAAATGACCACTTCCACATTCCTCCGGAGAACAAGGATCCGCCTTTTCTCCGGGTTTTTCCGTAAAGCCTTTGTTTTGTAGAATCACAATTTTAGGGTGTCCACTTAGGGACTAGTATATTTGATGGTAATAAATACCATATGGTGGCTTATGGGCTTGGTATTACCAAGTTTAACTACTGGCATGATAGTAACCTATAATATAGTATAGTAGTAAATTCCACATCAAAAATAGTTTTGATAATCAAGTTTTTGTAAAACTTCAGAGGTAAAACATGCATGATAGATAATGATAAGTATTGTATCAGCAAGCATCAGGATGGCTTGCCTGGTATCTCCTTGTGTCCCTGGTTTTGGAGTGACTGGAACTTGAAACAGAGCTTCCCGACACTTCCTTCCTCTTCGTTTTCTAACACCGTAAAAGGAATAAAGGACACCCATTCAGAACCAATCAAGGCAAGCAACCATACGTAACAATACATACAGCAAGGAAACTAATAATAACCAATCACACAATTATTAATTTAGGCAAACAATCAAACAAGCCTACTTGGCAGAAATGCCATTTAATAAGACAGCTTAAGGTTGGAGGAACATATTTCACAACCTTAATATCATGGATTCAGTGGGTGTGCCACTCTCATACCAAGATATTAGTAAACCCAAAATATACTTAGTTTCACAAGGGTGAGACTACTAAAAGTATACAAAACATGCACAATATTAATCATGGCAATGGTTCTATCAACCACACCACAAAAAGAACAAGATAGCTAATCTATTAAGCCTAAATTCACATCAAGAATGAATAAGACACATGATTTGCAAAAGTTACTTTTACAAATCAGTGAGCCTACACAAGTTCAACAAGGTAATAGACTCATCACAAAACACGCAATTTCTCATAGTGAGAACAATAGAAACAATGTCTAAAAAGGAGGAATCCTATAGACATGCTTCTACTAAGGGTTTGCTATGCAAGCAAGCATAATAAGTAAAGTACTAAAATGCAAACAAGGAACCATGTTATCATAATGGGAATGAAAACATGTCCTCATGCAAGGATACACAAATATCTACCAAACACAAGTTGGCAGAAAAATAATTCAATACAAAAACTGCTAAGGAAACTAGTACTACTCACACATGAAGAATCAATGGATGTATTTCAATAAAGTAATTGAAATACAACCAGAGGGTCCATGTCATAAAAACAGTAGTGAAAAACACCTATACTTGCTATAACAAAAATATCCCATCTAACAAAACAATGCATCAATTTGCAGGGCAACTCCTACATACTAGTAGTAATAAAAAGGGCATTACTAGAGGAATCAAACAACACTCCAAGAATGGATTTTTCCTAGAAAGCCACACATGATTATAACCACTTACAAACAGAAGCATACACATTTTCATTTAGCACAAAAATTCCCAAAGCAAAAATACTAGGCACTCATTAGTGATAGAACTATATAAAAGAAACACATCTAGTGTGGGGAAAATAATGTTTCCACCAAGAATGCAATGAAACCAGTGGGTGTTCCACTAGAATAACAAAGCATTAAGAGGCCACAAGGCCTCTGGTCCACTTGCTAAAAATTAACAAAAAACTAAACTAGCACCTAGTGCAATAACCATACTAGTAGAAAATAATAGGGTGCAAAAATAAGCAAGGTAATGATACTCATGCTATTGTTTTCACACATGTGAAAACTCTAGGGTTCAAGTACTCATAACAACCTTATCAAAATGCTGCTGGTCCTATGAATACAACATAAAAATATGTGGCTACTCAACCACAAATATTGTGCTAAAAATTCTACACATGAGAGAATTTTTCCAAACATTCTCATAGTTATGACAAAGCTACTCATGCTTTTCTACCAAATCAAATGCAATCTAGAAGGGGTGATACTAACAAAATATAAGTATCAACATGGTGCTGTATCTAATATCTCAACACAACAATCCAATTGTTTGCACACAAATTAATCAATCAACAATTCTATGCAAGTAATAACTAGAGATAAAACATATGCTATAACCATAAATCATATTTCTTCTCAACTCAAGTACACCCATTCTAACATGCTAAAATAGTTAAGTAACACTTAGAAAACAAGTTCACACAACTTATATATGCTAGAAAACAATATTGCAACACAAAAATAACTCATACAAATTAATTAACTAAAATGCCAAAATGGCAGAAACTAGCAATTTAAAGATCTGTCCACCATATTTTCTAGGATGCTCTAAAAGTTAAACCCAGCTAGGTTTGGATAGACCTAAACATATAAAAGACCATCCAGTTGAGTTTGCATCAAAATTCATTTTTAATAATTTTATAAAAATCACCAAAGTGCTCTCTGGTGTTTTACCAAATTGCATTCCATTTCAAAAATACAATGAATTTGGAAGCAAGGTTAATTGCTTCTGTTAGTAAATTTCAAGGGCTTTGCAATGCAATTGGCCTCACTTCATTCTGAGTTGTGAAATTAAAGTGGTGCTCATTTTGGTGTTTCTGGTACCTGTTGCCAAAACATTTTTCATTGCAAAAATATCCATCCAAAAGTAGATCTACAAAATGGAGGTGGTTTAGATTTTGTTTATCTACCACTGTGAATTTTGGTTTGGTCAAATTCATTTGTTTGGTTAGGTTTTAAGGCCAAAAGCAACCATGCTAGTTTCTGTCAAAAATAAATGGAAAAATACTTGACTTGGGCCAGATCTGCTAAAAGGGCCGGCCTGGATCTAGCTTCACCGCGCGCAGATCTAGCCTATAGGCGCTGACTCGCGGGCCAGGCGCCACGGGGCTGCCACGCAGGCAGGGCGAGGCCCACGCGCCAGTTTGACCTGCTAGGGCGCGGTCAAGGGTGATGACGCGAGCGTGACGTCGTCGCCGCGTCACCCGCCGGCGGGAACTGCTCCGGCGAGCAAAATCCGTCGCAATCCTTCCACCATTTCGCGATTAACCGGTACCTACACGATGTGCTCGACGAGGGGAACCTAATGAACGCAGTCTCGTTTCCGGGGAACGACCGGAGAGCTGCCGGCGTCGACGGCGCACGGTGGCCGGACGGCGAAGACGGCGCGGCGTCGTTCTAGCGCGAGAGGGAGAGGGAAAAAGAGCGGGGACAGTCGCGTGCTCACCCTAAACGTGCGGAGACACTCGGTGAGGTCGGGGAAGGATCGTGGCGGCCGGAATGCCTCGCCGGAGCCCGCCGGACCCGCAGAAGGGAACCGGACGGCGCGGGCTCCACGAGGGCTCCCGCCTCGATTCCTTTGGCAGAGAGGGCCTACTCGACGAGGTGGAGGCGATGGCGCCAACGGCGACCGGCGGCGAGGTCGTCTACGGCCGAATCGGCAACGAGCTAAATCGGCTAGGGTTTGGGTTCTTGAGATATTTCGAGGAGAGAGAGGGAAACCAAGGGGGAGAGAGAGGGGGCAGGTAGAGATGCACTTGAGGGGTTTTTATCTACCTAGCAAGCTTCCCTTCGAAGCAATGGGGCATGGGCAGCCATGCCCTCTACTGCTTGCTACAGGAAGAACAAGGACAGGGATGACTAGGATTTCAATTTGGTCCCTGGGTATTTACAAGTAGGTCCTTTTCCTCTCTGAAAATGGTTGTTTTTCACCAAGCAAACAAAGTCAACATTGTAACACCTGGGGTGTTACCTGTTTGTTTTGCTTGCATCATATGCATCACATTGCCTTGCACCATGTTTGCATCACAACTGAAAATTTCAAAACAATTTAAACTTTCACCCTTGCTCAAAATTTCCAATTTCAAACTTGCAAACTAAACCACTCATTTGTTCTTCAATAGTTTGCAAATTGTTTTAATCAAATTGGTTGTTAATAAATTTCCCCCTCTTGTTAAAAACCCTATTGGCTAACTCAAAATTTAAATCAAATCACTCATTAACTTGTTGGGCTTAATCAAACAACTATTTTCAATCAAATTAAACCTTAGGGGTAACCCTATTGAAAATTACTTTTGTTTTCCTAATGCTAAAATCATTCAAAAATTGGTTTAAATCCCAAACAGCAAGTTATTTTCACACTTTCTGCAAAACAAAACTTGACAGTTGTTTTCTTTTAATCTAATTATCTTAACCTAAAATTTTCTAAAATTTTTACTAACCTAAAATATCTCCTTTTCTTCCAATCCTTTTCTGCAAAAAAAAAAATAAATAAAAAGGAAACCACAACCCGTGGGGAGGCAGGCTATGAAAGCCCACCTACAACCCACAGGAGCGCCAGCCCGCCTACTGGCCCAGTCCACCCCGACGTCACCCTCCACCTGCTCCCCGTCGCTTTCTCTGAAGAAAAGCGAGGCAGGCAGAGGCAGCACCACCACCTGCCCCCCGCTCCTCCTATTCTTTCCCCTCCTCCACGCCTCCCTAATCCTCAACCACTCCACCTTCCCCCTCCCCAAGCCAGGTTCCTCTCTTTTTCCACACCGTCGCCATCCATTCCCCTCTCTAATTCTCCTTCTTCTTCTGTTCTATCTGAAGGCGTTCTGAACCGGTGCGCTGCAACGCCATGGGCGGCCCTTGGTGATGGTGGCGTCGATGTCCTGGTCATCGCCGGGCCTGGCTCGTGGCGGGAACGGAGTCGGGGAACACCAATCTTCGCTCTAGCTGCCTCGGTCGGGTCGTAGGGCCGCCAGGGCGGCTGCGCCGTCGCCGTTTTCCGCCGCAGTTCCTCGGCGCGGCTGCTGCTCACCGTCAGCAGCGGGCGTCCCCGAGCATCTGCTTCGTCGACGCGCCCCGTGGTGAGCTTTCCCTCCTGGCCTAGGCCCACTCCCCCCTGCTCTGTGATGCTTGGCCGCCCCCATCCCCTCCAGCACGCCGTGGCCGCCGGAGCACTGCCGTCGCTCGCTGCCTGTAGATCGCAGCACATTTTCGTCCGTCAGTTTCGTCAGGAAAACATCCGGATCCTACACCTCACCTTTGTTCCTACGTGTATCCCTACACAAACATGCAGCCACCCCAGCGGTAGCGAGCCGCGCAAGCGAGCGGTGGGTCGCGGGTTCGAAACCCAGCGGCCGCACCTTTTCCTTCTTTTTCCCATCACGCGCTCGCGGCCCCACCTGTCATAGGCCCCTGTGCCACCTCAGCAGCCATCCACGCCCAGTCAGCGCAGCGTGGCCTCGGGCCCGCGCGTCAGCCTCCCTGGCTAGCTTCCACCTCGGTGGGAATCTCCCCAGATCCAGATCTGGATCTGGCATTTCGCGTTAAGGCCCCTGGCCTTCTCTTTTTTGCACCCGAGCCCCTCCAACTTCTGTTTTCGTCGCAAAATAGCCCCGCCTTTCACAATTTGCACCCTAAAAATCAAATAGCTATAACTTCTAATTTACAAATCCAAATACCACAAATTTTATATGTATTCCAATCAAAATTCCATGAACTTTTCAAATATCACATTTGTTTTCTGTTTTGGGCAAATCAAATTGTTTCAAATTTCAAACTCAAACAATTCTTATCCAATTTGGTTAATTCCATAATTAATTCATACTTAATTTAATTAACTCAAATAAAAATATGTTTTTCAGTCCAAATTCATTGTACTTTCTATTTATTAACTTTGTTTTGCAATTTGGGCAATTAAAAATTAATGTTATTTAATAATCCATAAATTGGTTAATTAAATGGCAAAACTAATAACTTCCAAATGGTTGCTCCAAATTAACTACTCAAAAAATGTTTTTCATCCAAAATCAAATGCCACACTTGAATATCAACTTTGTTTTCTGGTTTGCAACATCTAAATTGAATAATTGTTTCAACTCTCATTTAATGCATTTAAATTGGTAGTGTGCCCAATTAAATCATTTAAAATTGTTTCTCAACCAATAAAATATGTTTTCCAATCAGTTTCATGTCTTTAATATGTTCATGCCATTCATATCTCTGTTTGCATCTTATCTTGTGCATTTTAGATCCTGTTATGCATGTCCATCTATATGACAACATATGGAATGTGTGGGCAAATTAATTCCAGCTGTTGCCCCATTCCATTTAAATTGCCTAACTCATCTACTTTATTGTTTGCCATGTTAAATAACAATTAAATTGATGGTTAGCTAAACAACTTGAACCAATTCCTATTTCGCCGGACTCCGGTTCCGATTAAATTACTTAAGTTGTTTCCGCTGTTGCATCTTGCCATGCCATGCATATAAAATAGGATCATGCTGGATCTTTTGCCGTAGTAGTAATTGTTGCATCCGGTGTTTCTTTTAGTTCGTTGCTTCTTCCCGGATAGGACGTTGAGATGATGTGAGCAACGACAAGTTCTGCTACCTTGCGGGATCTCAGGCAAGTATACTCACTTGCTGCCATATGGCTGCCTTTCATCACTTGTTACCGATTCTTTCCGTTGATTCTTTTCTGCTATCCTTAGTAGTAGTTGTTTCTGTTACGAACCCATCACATGAATCCCTTAACCTTGATATTGCCTCACCTCCAATCCTATCACCCTTTTGGTTGAGCCAGTGTCTTACTAGCATGCTTAGGTTGCCTTTGCTCGAGTCTGTTACCCGTTACTTTCTGTTATTACTTCTTTATGTTCTGGGGGCTCGATGTTTAATCAATCAACCAATCATGCTAATATTATTGTTAATAATAATAATTTGATGATAAGGCACCGGCAGGAGGCCCTTTGTGGTTTTGAGGCCTGCTAGTGTCGACCCTAATAGGAAAAGGGTCTTGTCTACTGATCCATGATGAGCGCACTAACCGCATGTGGGAAGCGAGTATGGGCGCCCCCCTCAATTTGACTCGATTCGCATCTCGTCCAAATCGCCTCATTTAGTTCGGGTTTTCCATTTGCTGCATGCATGATCTTGCGAGCCCTTGGTACCCGGGTGGAACTTTCGTAGTCGGCATATAGGGGGACACGGTCTTAGAGTGCTATGAGGGTCCCTTTTCTTCGGGGCTCGATTAGCCGTGCGCCCAAGGTTCTTTGGGCTTGATGCGAAGAAGAGTTGAGTTGTGTAGAGTACCCCGCTTGGTGGGAGGCATCCCATCTGGCGGGTTATTCTTGCGTGTACGGCCAAATTGGTGCAACCCTGCAGGGATAATCTTCTCGAGAAGCCGTGTTTTCCGCGGTTATGGATTACTTGGTGAAAGTACTGGCTAACAAGTACTCAGGACAACTTAAACATAATGATCAAACATGTTACACCCAATGGTTAATAACTTGACTAGTAATAGGTTGATGACACAATAACTTGATTCACCTTTAATCCAACTGTGTGAGTTATCCTAGGATTGCTTCTTTGGATAAGGGGCGAGATCCAGGATGGGTTTGTTTGCAGTTACCTTTCATTTGGTTACAATACTCGATCTTATCTCCTTTCTGATAGCCGGAAGTTGTAGTATCTCTCTGTAGTTGGTTAGTGCAGCCTGCTGTCGCTTATTTGCAATACCCCTTCCTTCCCATTGATCCTAAAGTATTTGTATCTTGTGATGACTGGCTACGCCGGTATTTTGTGAGTGTGGTTTATCCACTTGCCAGTACTTAACCGTACTGACCCACGAATCTCTTTCGTGGCTGCATATTCAACATTGCAGTCAACAGGTTTGAAGTCTGACGACGTTAGCTTGGGAATCCCTCCGGCTTGGCCTGGGCAGGGATTGGACGCTCTCGGTTATCTTCAGGACTCTTAGTCCAATTTGGATCTTGTCCGTAGACGGACGATATGTCGTTTCTTCCGCTGTTATTTGGATCTTTGTAATGTATCAGTTGTATCCCTGGCTCGTTTGAGTCATCTTGTATCTATCTGTGTCTGTTGTAATTGTGGATTATTCGTGAACTATTGTAATGTTATCATAAATGGCAACCTGGAATCGGTTATTATGCGGATTTGGCGGGAATGCTGAAATCTGCATAGTGCCCGATCTCGGGGCGTCACAAATGGTATCAGAGCCTTGGTTCCGATTCCCGAGATTGTTTCGATACGAATGGTTATCGAAGCAACGGGTCCGCAAAGCCTGTAGGATAACCTCACTAACGGTCGTTGTTTCTAGAGTGTCAAAACTATTTCTGCTAAACTATTTTGGAAAAACATCTCAATAGGATTCTTGTTTTCTCCTTATCTCTATTCTACTTCTCCTTCCATCTCATTTGTTTTGGAGTCTACTCTCGTACTCAATCTTTCAAAGTGTTAGGGTCCTACGTGGGTGGACGTTCTCTGAGCCCTTAACCTAATAGGTTCGATCATCGGAAGATTCCTGGTGGAAGAACATCGTCGTCACTCCGAGCAAGAAACCCTTGTTAGTGGTGTCGAGGAGATCAACTGGAAGCACGAAGAATCGATAGTCGAACTTCTTTCCCCTCCCGGGTTAGCAGGTGGATTGCGAGGGCGCAATCCCTTGTTAGTGGTGCCGTCTGTAACACCTGGGGTGTTACCTGTTTGTTTTGCTTGCATCATATGCATCACATTGCATTGCACCATGTTTGCATCACAACTGAAAATTTCAAAACAATTTAAACTTTCACCCTTGCTCAAAATTTCCAATTTCAAACTTGCAAACTAAACCACTCATTTGTTCTTCAATAGTTTGCAAATTGTTTTAATCAAATTGGCTGTTAATAAATTTCCCCCTCTTGTTAAAAACCCTATTGGCTAACTCAAAATTTAAATCAAATCACTCATTAACTTGTTGGGCTTAATCAAACAACTATTTTCAATCAAATTAAACCTTAGGGGTAACCCTATTGAAAATTACTTTTGTTTTCCTAATGCTAAAATCATTCAAAAATTGGTTTAAATCCCAAACAGCAAGTTATTTTCACACTTTCTGCAAAACAAAACTTGACAGTTGTTTTCTTTTAATCTAATTATCTTAACCTAAAATTTTCTAAAATTTTTACTAACCTAAAATATCTCCTTTTCTTCCAATCCTTTTCTGCAAAAAAAAAATAAAAATAAAAAGGAAACCACAACCCGTGGGGAGGCAGGCTATGAAAGCCCACCTACAACCCACAGGAGCGCCAGCCCGCCTACTGGCCCAGTCCACCCCGACGTCACCCTCCACCTGCTCCCCGTCGCTTTCTCTGAAGAAAAGCGATGCAGGCAGAGGCAGCACCACCACCTGCCCCCCGCTCCTCCTATTCTTTCCCCTCCTCCACGCCTCCCTAATCCTCAACCACTCCACCTTCCCCCTCCCCAAGCCAGGTTCCTCTCTTTTTCCACACCGTCGCCATCCATTCCCCTCTCTAATTCTCCTTCTTCTTCTGTTCTATCTGAAGGCGTTCTGAACCGGTGCGCTGCAATGCCATGGGCGGCCCTTGGTGATGGTGGCGTCGACGTCCTGGTCATCGCCGGCTCGTGGCGGGAACGGAGTCGGGGAACACCAATCTTCGCTCTAGCTGCCTCGGTCGGGTCGTAGGGCCGCCAGGGGGGCTGCGCCGTTGCCGTTTTCCGCCGCAGTTCCTCGGCGCGGCTGCTGCTCACCGTCAGCAGCGGGCGTCCCCGAGCATCTGCTTCGTCGACGCGCCCCGTGGTGAGCTTTCCCTCCTGGCCTAGGCCCACTCCCCCCCTGCTCTGTGATGTTTGGCCGCCCCCATCCCCTCCATCACGCCGTGGCCGCCGGAGCACTGCCGTCGCTCGCTGCCTGTAGATCGCAGCACATTTTCGTCCGTCAGTTTCGTCAGGAAAACATCCGGATCCTACACCTCACCTTTGTTCCTACGTGTATCCCTACACAAACATGCAGCCACCCCAGCGGTAGCGAGCCGCGCAAGCGAGCGGTGGGTCGCGGGTTCGAAACCCAGCGGCCGCACCTTTTCCTTCTTTTTCCCATCACGCGCTCGCGGCCCCACCTGTCATAGGCCCCTGTGCCACCTCAGCAGCCATCCACGCCCAGTCAGCGCAGCGTGGCCTCGGGCCCGCGCGTCAGCCTCCCTGGCTAGCTTCCACCTCGGTGGGAATCTCCCCAGATCCAGATCTGGATCTGGCATTTCGCGTTAAGGCCCCTGGCCTTCTCTTTTTTGCACCCGAGCCCCTCCAACTTCTGTTTTCGTCGCAAAATAGCCCCTGCCTTTCACAATTTGCACCCTAAAAATCAAATAGCTATAACTTCTAATTTACAAATCCAAATACCACAAATTTTATATGTATTCCAATCAAAATTCCATGAACTTTTCAAATATCACATTTGTTTTCTGTTTTGGGCAAATCAAATTGTTTCAAATTTCAAACTCAAACAATTCTTATCCAATTTGGTTAATTCCATAATTAATTCATACTTAATTCAATTAACTCAAATAAAAATATGTTTTTCAGTCCAAATTCATTGTACTTTCTGTTTATCAACTTTGTTTTGCAATTTGGGCAATTAAAAATTAATGTTATTTAATAATCCTTAAATTGGTTAATTAAATGGCAAAACTAATAACTTCCAAATGGTTGCTCCAAATTAACTACTCAAAAAATGTTTTTCATCCAAAATCAAATGCCACACTTGAATATGAACTTTGTTTTCTGGTTTGCAACATCTAAATTGAATAATTGTTTCACCTCTCATTTAATGCATTTAAATTGGTAGTGTGCCCAATTAAATCATTTAAAATTGTTTCTCAACCAATAAAATATGTTTTCCAATCAGTTTCATGTCTTTAATATGTTCATGCCATTCATATCTCTGTTTGCATCTTATCTTGTGCATTTTAGATCCTGTTATGCATGTCCATCTATATGACAACATATGGAATGTGTGGGCAAATTAATTCCAGCTGTTGCCCCATTCCATTTAAATTGCCTAACTCATCTACTTTATTGTTTGCCATGTTAAATAACAATTAAATTGATGGTTAGCTAAACAACTTGAACCAATTCCTATTTCACCGGACTCCGGTTCCGATTAAATTGCTTAAGTTGTTTCCACTGTTGCATCTTGCCATGCCATGCATATAAAATAGGATCATGCTGGATCTTTTGCCGTAGTAGTAATTGTTGCATCCGGTGTTTCTTTTAGTTCGTTGCTTCTTCCCGGATAGGACGTTGAGATGATGTGAGCAACGACAAGTTCTGCTACCTTGCGGGATCTCAGGCAAGTATACTCACTTGCTGCCATATGGCTGCCTTTCATCACTTGTTACCGATTCTTTCCGTTGATTCTTTTCTGCTATCCTTAGTAGTAGTTGTTTCTGTTACGAACCCATCACATGAATCCCTTAACCTTGATATTGCCTCACCTCCAATCCTATCACCCTTTTGGTTGAGCCAGTGTCTTACTAGCATGCTTAGGTTGCCTTTGCTCGAGTCTGTTACCCGTTACTTTCTGTTATTACTTCTTTATGTTCTGGGGGCTCGATGTTTAATCAATCAACCAATCATGCTAATATTATTGTTAATAATAATAATTTGATGATAAGGCACCGGCAGGAGGCCCTTTGTGGTTTTGAGGCCTGCTAGTGTCGACCCTAATAGGAAAAGGGTCTTGTCTACTGATCCATGATGAGCGCACTAACCGCATGGGGGAAGCGAGTATGGGCGCCCCCCTCAATTTGACTCGATTCGCATCTCGTCCAAATCGCCTCATTTAGTTCGGGTTTTCCATTTGCTGCATGCATGATCTTGCGAGCCCTTGGTACCCGGGTGGAACTTTCGTAGTCGGCATATAGGGGGACACGTTCTTAGAGTGCTATGAGGGTCCCTTTTCTTCGGGGCTCGATTAGCCATGCGCCCAAGGTTCTTTGGGCTTGATGCGAAGAAGAGTTGAGTTGTGTAGAGTACCCCGCTTGGTGGGAGGCATCCCATCTGGCGGGTTATTCTTGCGTGTACGGCCAAATTGGTGCAACCCTGCAGGGATAATCTTCTCGAGAAGCCGTGTTTTCCGCGGTTATGGATTACTTGGTGAAAGTACTGGCTAACAAGTACTCAGGACAACTTAAACATAATGATCAAACATGTTACACCCAATGGTTAATAACTTGACTAGTAATAGGTTGATGACACAATAACTTGATTCACCTTTAATCCAACTGTGTGAGTTATCCTAGGATTGCTTCTTTGGATAAGGGGCGAGATCCAGGATGGGTTTGTTTGCAGTTACCTTTCATTTGGTTACAATACTCGATCTTATCTCCTTTCTGATAGCCGGAAGTTGTAGTATCTCTCTGTAGTTGGTTAGTGCAGCCTGTTGTCGCTTATTTGCAATACCCCTTCCTTCCCATTGATCCTAAAGTATTTGTATCTTGTGATGACTGGCTACGCCGGTATTTTGTGAGTGTGGTTTATCCACTTGCCAGTACTTAACCGTACTGACCCACGAATCTCTTTCGTGGCTGCATATTCAACATTGCAGTCAACAGGTTTGAAGTCTGACGACGTTAGCTTGGGAATTCCTCCGGCTTGGCCTGGGCAGGGATTGGACGCTCTCGGTTATCTTCAGGACTCTTAGTCCAATTTGGATCTTGTCCGTAGACGGACGATATGTCGTTTCTTCCGCTGTTATTTGGATCTTTGTAATGTATCAGTTGTATCCCTGGCTCGTTTGAGTCATCTTGTATCTATCTGTGTCTGTTGTAATTGTGGATTATTCGTGAACTATTGTAATGTTATCATAAATGGCAACCTGGAATCGGTTATTATGCGGATTTGGCGGGAATGCTGAAATCTGCATAGTGCCCGATCTCGGGGCGTCACAAACATTTAATTTCCTTTTGCCCAAAATTCTTATTAGTTGAGATGTACACCATATGTGAAAATTGGCTCAATTAGATAAACTTTATAATTCAAAGTTGTTCAAATTTGAATTCTTACACAAATGGACATTGAATTTATTAGACTACTTAGGAGCTTCCAAAAATGATAATTTTTGGCACACATTCCTTATTTGATGTGTTCCTTATGTGGTAGAAAATTAAAGTCATTTTGAGTTACTTCATAGAACAAACTTGTTCAAATTTCAAAAAGGTGCTGTCAAGAAAACAGGGGTTTTTGGCAACTTAAATTATTCAAAAACTTGTGCCCTTTTGGTTTTCATCCTTATTTATGCTATAGAGCATGTGGTATTTATTTCATGGTATTTGGAAAAAGTTTGTAGAACAAACTTGTTCAAAATCACAATTGTTGCTGTGGAGAAAAACCATGTTTTCAGGACTTTAATGGATTCAATTTTTGGTCTCCTCTTGTGTGTGTTCCTTATTTGATATAAGGAAGCAATGGTATGAATTTCAAATCATTTGAATAAAGTTTCCAATAGTAACTTGTTTTAGTTTTCTGTTTCTGGAAATATTTGAATTTCTATTTTAATAAAGCACTTGGCTTTTCTTTAATAATGCTTTGCCAAAATATTTATATGACTTGAGATAACAAGTCAATGCTCTCCAATACTTTTGTTTTTAATCTTGGCAAGGTTGGAAAAACATTTGATAATATTTTGGTGAAGCATTTAAGAATGCCTCTTTTTCTGATAATCTTTTTAGGGAAATTTATTAAGTGTTTCCTCTTTCTTAATTTAGGCCTTGGAATAATATTCAACAAGTATGAGTTTCATAAGATAGTTTTTGGAAAATTCTTTGATCAATATTTACTTTAGAAAATATTGCCAAGGTCATTGGAACAATATGTTGAATATTTTTATCCCTGGAACAATATGTTGAATATTTTTAGTTCACTGCTTTGCTATCCTTTTAAGTTTGCAAGTTTATATAATTAGTTTGTTTAGTTGCACTTAAACAACCACAAACAAACACAACCAAGGTTTATTAGTAAAGCAATTAGCAAAACAACTGTGTTCACAGGTATTCCAAAATTGGGATGTGACACAAACCTACAAGGATATCTCAATGAAACTATTAGTCCATAAGGATTACCATTAATTACCAAAACCACATGTGGGGCACCATGCACTTTCAACGGGGTATACCTCTCATCGTATTGCATCAACCAATGCCATGGCTGGTCTTCCTGCGGACCTTCATCCTTTGATGAACTCAAGTGCAGCGTGGGTAAAATATCATCGGCCGCCATAAAGCGGCCACGGTGTCCCGCATCGTAAATATCTTTGAGAAGAGACATAACCTTACGGAAGAAAGAAAAAATACGATTAAAACAACGAGGGAAAAGATAACAATACTATAAAAAGGCAATGATTCAAAATTGCTAATTATTTATAACAAATCTATTTGATTATTTATAAGAAATCTATTTAACTAGTTATAACAAATCTATTTTAACTAATTATAACAAATCTATTTAACAATCTAATACTAACAAAGAAACGAGAAAATACTACACAATCATATGAATTAAAATTATAATGAACTAAACATTACAAATACTATCAATACTATGGCTAAAGATCACAATTATATGAACTATCCCTAATAGTATACCTATTTACAATGTACTAAAATTTCCAAAAGAACTGAATAACTCATAATTAATTTATTTAATGTTTGACTAGACTAGTACTAATAGCAACATACCACTAAATACCTCGTAATAACAACCTAGTAGTAACAACATATTACTAACAAATCTAATTTGACAATTAAATCTAAAACTATAATCTAGGGTTTACACTAGTTCTAGGGTTTCCACTAGTAATAGAAACCACTGAATCATCACTAAAAACTAATACTAACAACTTAAATAGTTAAGCAAACTAGATGAAGTAGGGATCAGGAATTCATAGATAAAATCAAGTGTGAACATTTGAACCAATAAAAAGAGTAAAAAGTGGGGGAATACCTTCATAACTCCAATGGGACCAAAATCCCTAGCAAATGGGGTCCAATCTTGTGTTTAGGGGGGATTTGAGGGGAAGAAAGGGGTGGCGGCAGGGGTGTTCTTCAGTTGCTGGAGAAAGGAAAAAAAGGAGGAGTTAGGGGTCGGGAAGGGGCCATGAGCCCGTGTTAAGTCCACTGGCCTAACTCCGCCGCCTGTGGCGTTAAGGAGCATAACGACACAGTCAATAACGCCTCATCTCTTCGCGTTAAGGTATAGTCTATAACGCCTTATAGGCGTGCGTTAAGCAAAATGATTATTTTTTGAAATTTTTGGTTCGAGGGGTTATAGTGTGAATTTGGTGCGTCAAAAGTTTATTTATGTAAAATTTCATCCATGCCGATGACATCGATCTTGTCCACACCAATGAACCAGGGAGCCGACAGCAACCTCCCTCCAGCGTCCGCCCCTCGGCCCTTGCCCCTCCACCACGCCGCCGCCCTCCCGCATCTTCGGCTACGCTGCTGTTAGGCTACTAGCATGTTGAGGCGTGAGGTAACTGAAGAAGAGGAAGACAAGCATCATGCTACGATTTCATTACATGATTTTACCGTTTAGACCATCCAACTATTGTTCTCCTGTCTATGTCCGTGCGGGGCAATTTTGTAAAACTTGATTGAGTTCGTTCCTTCGATGTAAAGGACGGGTGGGGTGGCTGGGAGGATCAAGCAATAAAACCTAATTTTATCTGTTTATTTCCCTGTTTTTTCCTTCCTTAGCTCTGTAGCTCTGAGCCCCGAGTGCTCCTCCTTCCTTCCCTTCTTCCCCAAGATGGTCAGGACACCGAGACCTGACACGGTGGTATCAGATCCCTGATCCGGGTCTGTATCCCTCCCTCCCATCCCAAACCTACCAATTCCCTCCCTCCCACCCAATTCTCCTCCAAGCTCGTGAATTCACAGATCCGGCCACCCACTTTCCCCTTTCCCAAACCTACCAAAAAAAACCTCCAACCAATTCTCATATGAGGTTACCGATCTCCGGATCCGGCAGTAAAATACCTCTATGATCCGCGACTACGACCATGCCAGCGAGGACCCAATCGCGTTCGTCGTCGCGTGGCCGCCCCGCTGCGGCAGCGAAGCCCTTGGACGACCCCAATGAGTTAGAGGGTGCGTACGAGCTGGAAGAACTCAGCAGAGATCATCTGGCGCACGAGGTGTACACCATGGGTCTTCGCCTGGATACTCATCAGACGGAATCCACGACAGCTATAGGCGACCTGAAATGTGAAATCTCGAAACTATCATACATAGTATCCCGGCTAGCTGTGAGCATCACCAAAGACACGCCGGAGATTGGCATGCCCGCGTCATACATGCTTCCCACCGCCCAAAACCACCGTTTTTCTACACCACCGTACCTTCCAGCCTCCTCCCTCTCACTGATCCTTAAGCTTGTAACGCCATCGCACGCTCCACACACCGCCCAAAGCGTTCCCTTTCCGCCACAATTCAGGAATTTTTCACCCACCAGGATGCAGCACCCCATGAAAACTACGGACACGACATGTGTTTGATAGATGGTCTCCACCAAACCTATCCAAACCACGACAACTCCCATTGCCACCACACATCCATCATCTTCATCCACCAACCAATTCACCCAAACCACAAATCCTACAAACCATCCCCAATATTACACATAGAGCTCATCTAATTCCCATGACACAGGACAATACCATCATCCATACTACCCTCCGCCTCCACACTATTACCCATACCCTCCTCCACCACCACACCCGTACCCATATCCCTACCGACCAAACACACCTCACCTTCAACACCAGCATCAACCAGAGCAACCACACCCTCAACCCACCAACCACTCAGATCTAAAAATTCGCACTCCACATGTCGAGTTGCCTATCTTTACGGGTGACAACCCACGAGCATGGGTTCTAGAATGCGACGATATTTTCAACCTCGTCAACATTCCGCCAGAAAACAGAGTCAGATGGGGCATAGCACATATCCGAGGACAGGCCAAGACATGGTTGAACAGTGCTGGTTTCAATCTGCAATGCATTTCTTGGACTGAGTTGGCCAAAGTACTAATTGAGCGTTTTCCTGATACTATAGCCAGTGATCCAATGGATCAATTGCAATTGCTAAAACAGCTGACCTCAGTTAACAGCTACATTGATGCCTATAAGATTTGGATGCAACACATGAAACGAGAAAGAGCATATTTACCACAGGACTTCTTCACTGACAGGTTTATCAGTGGCCTAAAGGAAAACATTAAACATCATGTGCAATGCCACAAGCCAGATACCCTTCTCTCAGCCTATTGGTATGCTCGACAATATGAAAAGGCATTCTTATCAGCCAATAGAAGAACAATTCAACTGCCATGGGAAACAATATGCTACCACCAGTCAAAGATAACAGGAACAGAGGCCTTGGGGATAGACCACGAGAACCCAGAAAATGCTGGTACTGTCCCGAAAACTGGGCTCCTGGACATAAGTGTCCTACAATGCAAAGAGCACTTAATACGATCCAAATGCAGGGTCACTCTGACGATGAAGAGGAGGTGCAACCTGGTATTGAAGAACCCCCATTTATCCCTCTACAACAGCAACCTCAAGACCAACAACCACCTCTACCAAATGAATTATGCATGAATATTACTGCAGCATCTTATCATGGGTATCCAAGTGATTCCACTATCTCTCTGTAACTAAAATTTGACAACATTGCTACAATTTCTCTGGCTGACACAGGGAGCACCAATACCTTCATGGATTACCAGTTTGCGGTAAAAATAACATATCTATGTCACATGCCAAGCAAAGAACAGTTACTCTGGCTGGAGGTGGAAAATTACAGTCCAATGCAATGGCCCTAAACTGTCAGTTCACGGTCCAAGGAAAGAAATTCACATCAGATTTCCGCATATTGGAACTGCAAGGGTCTGATATTATCCTTGGAGTAAAATGGTTCAAAAAATATAACCCAGTCACATTCGACTTTATTGAGAGAACCCTTTCTATGGACATTGAGGGTACCTCCCATGCTTTCAATGACCACATGCTAGCCAAGAAGAAACTACTGATCTCATGTGAGCATTGCTATAAAATCCTGGAACAAGGGGCCCAATGCTTTGTCCTTATCAACAACCCAACAGAAGATGAAACAGGGGGTACTACACCACAGCCACATATGCATGAGGCCCTCACTGGGATTTTGCGCCAGTTCTAGGATTTATTCCAACAACCAGCTGGTCTACCACCTCACAGAGAGTGTGCTCACCAAATCCCAATATTACCTGATGCCAAACCACCAAATATCAGGCCATATAGGATGTCTCATAGCCAGAAAAACTTTGTGGAATTGCTCATCAAGGAAATGCTAGAAAAATCTGAAATTCAGCCCAGCACAAGCCCCTATTCTTCACCGATTATTCTTGTGGGGAAAAAGGATAAATCATGGAGGCTCTGTGTGGACTTCAGGGGACTAAACGACTTCATAATCAAGAACAAATTCCCCATACCTGTCCTTGAGGACTTGCTAGACGAACTCCATTGGTCAATCATGTTCTCCAAGCTCGATCTCAGATCAGGTTACCACAAGATAAGAATGAACCTTGCTGACATCCATAAAACTGCATTCTCCACTCACATGGGACATTATGAATGTCTGGTGATGCCGTTTGGCCTGTGCAATGCTCCAGCCACCTTCCAACAACTAATGAACACAATCTTTGCCCCATTCTTGAGGAAATTTGTTCTTGTGTTTTTTGACGACATATTAGTGTACAGCAAGTCTGCTGCAGAGCACCAGGAACACCTCATAACAGTTCTCTCCACTCTGAGGAATCATGAACTCAAGGCAAAAATTTCCAAGTGTCTCTTTGGCCAACCACAAGTAGAATACCTTGGTCACATGATCTTAGCCACGGGAGTGCAAACAGACCTAGCAAAAATTGTGGAAATACAAAAGTGGACACCTCCGGTAACAATTGTAACATCCCAAGTATAAAAATACCCCATAGAATGTTTGATTTCTTGTTTAATTAAAGTATTGCATCATGTCATCATATCCATTGAATTGTTTGCATTGTTATTTCTGCTGTTATATATCTGTTTCAAATTCCTATCTGTTTCAAATTCAAACTTTATTCAAACATTATTTCATACTTGCTCTGTTACAATCTTTTTCAAATAAAAGTTCAACTCAAACAACATTTGTTTCCAATTATTCCATAATGATCAACTAATAAAATGGTGGTTTTATTTCAATTAATTACTTCCAATGTTATTTCAAATTCAAATCTTTCAATTGCAAACAGTACCCACTTTGAAATTATGAAATAACCAAAAACAAATGTGCTCATTTGTTTCCAATTAAATTCATTTGATCACCCTAATTTAAATTATTGTTTCAATAACCAATTAACCACAAAATTTACTCAAATTCACACCAAATTCAAACAGCACCACAATTCAAATAATTTTGAAATTCCAAACTTGCATTTGGTTACTTTTCCATCAAGGGGTTGACACAAATTTTTCTGAAATTTTTGCTAACTCCAAAATCATCTTTTTCTTCCATTTTCATTTGCTGCAAAAAAAAAAACAAAAAAAAAGGAAAGCAGCGCGCGCGCGGCAGCTAACCTGCGCAGGCCCAGCCCACTTACCCTCCGCGCGGCCCGTACCGCTTCGGCCATCGTCTTCAACCTGTACGGCCGTGCATCCAGCGATGCCACGGCGGCACAGGAGCAGAGCGACGGCCAGCAGCTGCCCCTGCCCCCTATAAGACCCCCTAGGACCCCGCGCCGCAGCCTAGCCCTAGCCCTACCCCCTATCCCCTCGAGGCCGCCGCCGTTTTCTCTCTCTCGCGGCCGGTCTCCCACCTCTGCACCTCACCGGAGAGCACCGCCTGAATCCGCCATGATCACCTCCACCTCGCTGCGCCACCACACCTCCTAGCTACTGGAATCAATCCGTCTCACCTCCCTCGACGTGTTCGACACTTCCTCGAGCCCGGGAACCTTCTGTAGCCGCGCCGCCATCCTCAACGTCGCCGCCGCCGGATTTTTCTCCTCCGGGCCTCTGCAGCGACTCCAGCCGAGGGTGAGCCTCCACCGTTCCCTCCTCTCTGTCTTGATCGCAAGTACGCACGCATCCAGCATCCACCAGCAGCAGCGCAAGCACCGCGAGCACGAGCAACGCGTCGTGGATCGCCGCCGGTCACCGACGTTTTTCTCTGTCAGGTTCAGTCGCGTGCGTTCGTCAGTTAAGTTCAGAAACACGAGCGACACCTTAACCTGTTCACGCGCGGTATACTGACAGAAGCGATTCGATCACCCCAGTGGCAACGCCACAGTGCGCACGCGGGAGAGGCCAGGGTTCGATCCCTGGCTCTCGCACGGGATTTATCCCCACTTTTTTCGACCGTGCGCTGACAGGGTGGCCCCCCTGTCAGCCACACCGTGGCCACACAAGCACCCAGTGGCCCTAGGCCCACTGTCAGGGTCTAGGGTAGACCCCTGTGCGGTACAAAATGTTTTTAATCCTTTTCTGTTTTAAATCCAAGTCCCTCCCAAATTACAGAATGGTCCCTTAAACTAAAAAGTGAATAACTTTTATTTTATAACTCCAATTAATAAAAATAAAATATGTGCACTGCTCTAAATTAAATTATCTATCTATTGGTGACATTTGTTTTCTGTTTTGAATTTTCCAAATGCATTTCAAATTTGAATTCAAATAATTCAATTGCAATTTGCTAAAATCCATAACTAATTCATACTTAATCCAATTAATGCAAATAAAATATGTTTTCCATGCTATTTCAAATAACCTTTTCAAATATAAATTTTGTTTCATGTTTTGAATAATTTAAATTTCTTAAATAATTTAAACCTTGTTTAAATCATTTAAATTTGATAAAATCATAATTTGCTCAAATTAAATTATTTTTGAACATGCAAAATATGTTTTCAAACTAGAAAAGTATAAACTTTTCAAATGTGAATTTGAAATTATGTTTTGAACAAATAAAATTCAATTAATATTCATACTTGAATTAATTTCAATTAAAACTTGTTTATTTGTTTAACTCATAATTAAATCATTGTAATTCCTTTTTCAATATTTGAAACATGTAATCCACCAAAAATTGTGTGTTCTTTCCAAATATGAATTTTGTTATTTATTTTGCACAAGTTAAATTGGTGAAAACAACAACTATTTGTGTAATCCCTTTAAGGAACCAAAAAATTCCCTAACTTAATCAATAAATTTCTAAATTGGTAAACCTTAATTCCAATTGGTTCTATTATTGTTATTTTGTTGTTTTCCTCATCCATGCATCATACTAATCCACTTTCACCTGTTGGTTAATTGGAAAACAATTGTTTCAACCAAAATTCATGGGTTTTTCATATGCAACTCAAAATTGCATATGTGTCCATTTAAATTGTTTCCCATGTCAACTATTTTATTTTGATGCATCAGTTAAATTGACATGCATCATCCCATGATTGTGCACTATGCCATGATATTGATTGTTTATATTTCTGCATTGTTTGTTTGCTTCTTCTCGGATAGACGACGACGTTGAGACAGACGATACTTACAGCACCCCTTCTGAGGATCTAGCTCAGTACCAGGCTGCTGAGTTTGCAGGCAAGTTATCACTCACATGAACCACTGTGTTCCTTTCAACATTGGTTACCGATACTCTCCGTTTTCTATTCTGCTAGCCTTAGTAGTAGTTGTTTCTGTTACGAACCTATCACATGAATCCCTTAACCCTGATATTGCCTCACCCCCACTCCTACAACCCCATTGTTTGAGCCAGTGTCTTACTAGCATGCTTAGGTTGTTTTGCTCGAGTCTGTTACCCGTTACTTTCTGTTACAACACTTCTATCATGTTCTGGGGGCTCGATGTTAATCAATCAACCTGTTAATAATAATATGCTGATAAGGCACCGGCAGGAGGCCCTGTGTGGTTTTGAGGCCTGCTAGTGTCGACCCTAATAGGAAAAGGGTCTTGTCTACTGATCCATGATGAGCGCACTACCCGCATGTGGGAAGCGAGTATGGGCGCCCCCTCAATTTGATTCGATTCGCATCTCGTCCAAATCGCCTCATTTAGTTCGTGTTTTCCATTTGCCGCATGCATGTTTTTGCGAGCCCAGCGCAGGGTGGAACTTTTGTAGTCGGCATATAGGGGGACACGGTCTTAGAGTGCTATGAGGGTCCCTTTTCTTCGGGGCTTGATTAGCCGTGCGCCCAAGGTGCTTTGGGCTTGATGCGAAGAAGAGTTGGGTTGTGTTGAGTACCCCCGCTTGGTGGGAGGCATCCCATCTGGCGGGTTATTCTTACGTGTACGGCCAAATTGGTGCACCCCTGCAGGGATAAATCTTCTCGAGAAGCCGTGTTTTCCGCGGTTATGGTTGACTTGGTGAAAGTACTGGCTAACAAGTACTCAGAACAACTTACACCTAACTAATGATAACTTGACTAGTAATAGACCTATTGACACAACAACTTGATACATTACTCATTAATACAACTGTGTGAGTTATCCTCGGATTGCTTCTTTGGATAAGGGGCGAGATCCAGGATGGGTTTGTTTGAGGTTATCTTTTAGTTGGTTACTATACGCTATCTTATCTTCTTTCTGTTAGCCGGAAGTGGTAGAATCTCTGTAGTTGGTTAGCGCAGCCAGTTGCAGCATCTTTTATATCCCTTTTCTTCCGTTGAACCCAAGGCATCTGTGCTTGGTGTTGACGGGCTACATTTTGGTGAACTGTGAGTCTTGCTTGCCAGTACTTGGATGTACTGACCCCGTTTGGGCTGTGGTTTCCGCAGACTACGCCTACGAGGATCCAGGTGACGGCTACTACGTGGAGTTTGACGAGGCTGCTGACGAGTAGGTAGCGGACCCGGGCAGGATCCGAGACTACGTGGATGGGCTCCGTCTTTCTTTCAGTTCCCGGCTTCTTAAGCCTATTTGGATTTGTCTGTACTCAGACCCTTTGAATGCTTCCGCTGAGATGTAATGATGTTATGTTGGGACATGTGTCCTCTGGATGATTGTAGTTGCTATCTCTGCTCTAGTGAGAGCCATTTGCAACTTATTTCAATCTTTTGTGTCTTAGAGATATGTTGTGCTATCATTCTGTTACAAACCGTTGACGTACCATGTGTGTATGGTATGAAGTACGTCAATGGTAGTATCCTGATTTCTATGGGATAGTTTACGTCGACGCTGAACAGATAGGGGTTGGTTGTCACACATACGTGTGTTGGCCTACTCGTAAGAGGACGCGGGTGCCGGTAAGCCCCGTAATCCAATCTACTACTGTTCAACGGAACGACGAGTATCCTTTAGAAGTCCGGGTGCGACAAATGGTATCAGAGCCTGTCTGCCTGTAGGATCCCTTTTACTGGTCGCATTTGAGTCTATAAACTATTTTGTAGCTATACAGCAAAAATGAAACGTGAGAGTAGGAATTCTGCCATTTTTCTTCTTTCCCCACCCACCCACCCTTTTCTGGTAAGGAAGTGCAACGTTGTTTTCTCTTCTCACCCAAACTTTCAAGTTAGGTTTTCACGTGTTTTGGGTTTTCCGTAGTACCTCAGGAGTTTTTGGTCTCGTGTTTCCCGATGTTGCTTCAATATCCTGTTCTTTTCAACATCCTTATCGTCCGTTGAAACCTTGTTGTTGCTTTCCACTTCAGTTCTCTACCGGCGTCTAATCAAAACTTCCCCGATCATCTGCAGATGGATCTCAGGTTCTACCCGCAGGTGGTTCGGATGACTCGTTGTGAGAGCACCGCCGGTTATCCAGAGATGCTGAGAGACATGGTCAGTTATCTGGGGTTCCGTTGGGCACCAGAGTACCAGGTCTACGAGCAGCAGCGAGAGTTTGACCAGACCTACTACCAGGCTATCGTCTACATTCTGTCAGATGATGGCATGAGCGTTGTCCACCGCTACGAGGCAGTAGGTTCCACAGTGGATATGGCTATGCAGCAGGCAGCTTATGTGAGTCTCACCGTCCTTCGTGCTGACTACTGGGGATTTGACGATTCTATCTATCGCCACATCCCCCGTGGTTACATCACTTCGGAGGGAGCTCACTTCACTCTCTACGACAACTTGGATGTCTACGAGCATGATAACACCAGGCTGCACACCACCGCTCAGTTTGTGAGGCACAGTGACGCAGTTGCCACCACACTTTCTCAGGAGTTAGCTTCAGTCAGAGAGCAGCTCTACCTTGCTTTGACTCGTCTGGCGACGTACACCACAAACTTTGTTGGAGATGAGCGCTTTGCACGTTTCGATCAGCCAGTTGGTCGTCGTCTGCCAGATGCTGGAGGTTACGAGCCGATCAGAGGGCCACTCCTCAACCTCGGTGCTGGTTACACTGGGATTCCACGCTTTGGAGCACAGGGAGTCGACGCTATGTACTTCACCACACCTAGAGTCGCTCTCAGGCCACGTCAGATCTATGTGGATCGTCGTTCTACCTACTTTCGTGGGCGTGCTCCTCACCGTACCCCTCATCGTACTACTCACCGCCGTCCTACGTGATGAGCATGGGAGTACTGATGTATCCATTCCTAGCTATGTTTAGTTATCCTTTGGCTTTCGAACCATGTATTGGTGTGTTGGATATTCTGATGTATTTGAACATGTGATGATGTACCTGTTGGTTATCTATTCATGCGTCAGAATAATCTCTCTTTTCGGTTACCAAGTCTATCCTTTTCTGTTGTTGTGCTAAAATGCATGTCTATTCAGGATGCCGCCAACAAGGAACAACCCGCCTGAGCCACCGCCAATCACGGAGCTGTTGACTCAGATGACTCAGGTCGTGACGCAGATGGCCTAGTTCCAGGCAAATCAGCACAACAACCAGAATGCTCCACGGGTCAACATCATGGAGTTCCTCAGTCTGGGTCCGAGAGCTTTCGTGGCAACACGTGAGCCTCTGGATGCTGATGACTGGATCCGGGAGATGACCAGGGCTCTGGACATTGCTCACGTTGCTGAGGAAGACAAAGTCAAGTATGCCACCTACCTACTGAAGGGTCAGGCAGCTACTTGGTGGGAGAACTACCAGACCATGAGAGCTGGATACCCAATCACCTGGGGTTGTTTCAAGGATGCCTTCCTGAAGCACCACATCCCAGATGGTCTCATGGAAAGGATGCGTGAAGAGTTTTGCTCTCTTAAGCAAGGCAAGCTGGACGTCATCGGCTATCAGAACGAGTTCAATCGTCTCGCTCGATACGCTGGTGATGAGGTGTCCACTGAGGCTAAGAAGATGGCAAGGTTCTGCCGAGGTTTTAACCCGGAACTCAAGTACGCACTCACCAACATCAAGTGCAAAGACTTCGAGGAGCTCGTGAACACCGCGCTCAATGAAGAAAATGGGCACAAGGCGTTCGAGGAGTCTCGTAAGCACTCACGTGAGGGCGGTTCCTCCTCCAACATGACCACCCCTCCGCAGAAGCGCCGCATCTGGGTGCCAAATGGTGCTGTCACTCGGGCTCCATATGCCCAAGCTTCTCCAGGCTTTGTTCCCCGCCCACCCAACCCATCTCAGATGCATGGTCAGAGGGTTCCAATGGGGCAGCCAAGGCCAGGTCCTCCTCGTGTCGTCACTTGCTTCAAGTGCAAGGAGACTGGACACTACGCTGATAAGTGCACTCAGAGGCAGCTACCTCCACCTCTTCGCCCCAACACCAACCAGGAAATGGTGCGTGCTCCCCCGGCTAAAGCCTTCAACTCCAACAACAGGCCTGTCGGGAGGACCGCGAGGGTGAATCATATCAAGGCCGACAGAGCTGAGGAAGCAGCTGACGTCGTTCTCGGTATATTACCCGTAAACTCTTTTCCAGCTAAAGTGTTGTTTGATACCGGAGCATCGCATTCTTTTGTGTCAAAGATCTTTGCTACAACGTACAACCTAGTTCTGGTTCCACTAAGCAATCAAATCTCTGTTCACTCTCCGGGATCTAAAATGTTGACTTCCAAGATAAGTATGGACAATCAGATCCTAATTGGAGGCCGCATATTCCTTGCTTCACTCATGTTGCTGGGAAATTCTGACATTGATGTCATTCTGGGCATGGATTGGTTGAAGACCAACAAAGCTAAAATTGACTGTGCTCAAAAGTCAATAACTCTATCCCACCCTTCTGGCCAGATAGTCTATTCTCCATATGGATCAAGTTCTGTTCAGCTGTTCAACCTCGATGCAAAACCTCTACCTCTACTCGAAAATGTTCCGGTGGTTTGTGAATTCCCTGACGTCTTCCCAGAAGAATTGCCAGGAATGCCTCCTGACAGAGCAGTTGAGTTCGTGATCGAGCTTGAACCAGGTACTGCTCCAATCTCTAAGCATCCATACAAGATAGCTCCTCCTGAACTGAAATTGTTAAAGGAGAAAATCGATATGTACATGGAGAAAGGTTACATTCAACCTAGTTCCTCCGCTTGGGGTTGCCCAACTCTGTTCGTTGCCAAGAAGGATCAAACAAAGAGACTCGTGGTTGACTATCGTCCTCTCAACGAGAAAACCATCAAAAACAAGTATCCAATTCCTCGTATCGATGATCTTTTTGATCAACTTGCTGGAGCCTCAATATTCTCCAAGTTGGACTTGAGGATGGGTTACCATCAAATAAAGATCAGAAAGGAAGATATTCCAAAAACAACTTTCACCACTCGGTACGGTCTATATGAATACACCGTCATGTCCTTTGGTCTCACCAATGCACCGGCGACATTCTCTAGACTTATGAATTCTGTCTTCCATGAATACCTCGACAAGTTCGTTGTGGTATATCTCGATGACATTCTGGTCTACTCCAAATCCGAGGAAGAGCATGGAGAACATCTTTGTCTCACTCTCATGAAACTTCGCGAGCATCGTCTATATGCCAAATTCTCCAAATGTGAGTTCTGGATTCCAGAAGTTGCTTACCTTGGTCATATCATCTTTGCCAAAGGCATAGCCATTGATCCAGAAAAGGTTAAGGCAATTGTTGATTGGAAACCTCCTAAGACGGTGAAGCAAGTCAGAATTTTTCTTGGCTTGGCTAGCTATTGCCGTCGTTTCGTCCAAAACTTTTCCAAGATTGCCAAACCTCTCACTGATCTCACAAAGAAGGACAAGAAGTTCGTTTGGACTCCACAATGTGATGAGAGTTTCAATCTCCTGAAGACTAAACTCACTTCTACCCCAGTTCTGGTTGGCCCAGATACTACCAAACCTTTCCAGATATACTGCGATGCATCTCTCCAAGGTCTAGGTGCAGTTCTTATGCAAGAACGTCAAGTTGTGGCTTATGCTTCACGTCAGTTGAATGCACATGAGCAAAACTATCCCACACATGATCTTGAACTTGCAGCAGTTGTGTTTGCCCTCAAGAAATGGAGACAATACTTGTTGGGTAACCGCACTGAAATCTTTTCCGATCATAAGAGTCTGAAATACATCTTCACTCAACCAGATCTAAACCTCGGGCAAAGGAGATGGATTGAAAAGATTAAAGACTTTGATCTCACCATTTCTTACACTCCAGGCAAGGCTAATGTTATGGCCGATGCTCTCAGTCGCAAGTCCTATTGCAATAATCTCATGATCATGGAAAGCCAACCTCCACTTCATGAAGAATTCTAGAAGCTGAACCTTGGTCTTGTTCCTCAAGGATGTCTTGCAAGCTTGACAGCTAGTCCAACTCTTGAGGACAAGATTCGTTCTGAACAACTTCGTGATGCTGAAATAAAGAAGATTGTAGAGCACATCAAAGAAGGCAATGATAAATTCAAGTCCTTCTCAATTGATGACAAGGGAACTGTGTTCTTCGAAGGACGCATTGCAGTTCCTCAGATTCAAAGTCTCAAAGATATCATTCTCAAGGAGGCTCATGAAACTCCTCTCTCCATCCACCCTGGAAGTACAAAGATGTACCAGGATCTCAAGACTTTGTATTGGTGGCCTGGCATGAAACGTGAAATTGCTCAATACGTTTCTGAATGCGACGTTTGTCAACGTGTTAAGGCAGTCCATCAGAAAACAGCCGGTCTACTCCAACCTCTGAAAATTCCTGAGTGGAAGTGGGACATGATTGAAATGGACTTCGTCACTGGTTTTCCAAAGTCCAAGAAGGGCAACGATGCAATATTCGTTGTCATTGATCGTCTCACTAAGGTAGCTCACTTCTTTGCTGTCAAAGAAACAATCTCAGCTAGCCAGTTAGCAGAGCTCTACACAACAAAGGTTGTTCCCCTTCATGGTGTTCCATTGGAAATAAGCTCAGATCATGGAAGCATATTCACTTCTCATTTCTGGAAAAGCTTTCAAGAAGCATTGGGCACCAAACTTCTGTTCAGCACAGCTTATCACCCTCAGTCTCAGGGGCAAGTCGAAAGAGTCAATCAGATTCTCGAGGATATGCTCAGAGCATGTGGTCTCTCCTTTGGCATGAAATGGGAGGATTGCCTTCCATATGCTGAATTCTCCTACAACAACAGCTTCCAGGCAAGCCTAGGCATGGCACCATTTGAGGCATTGTATGGCCGCAGATGCAGGAGTCCAATCAATTGGTCTGGAGCTGGTGAACGTTCACTCTTAGGCCCTGACATTGTTAAGGAAGCCGAAGAGAAAGTTCGTATCATTTGTGACAATCTCAGGATTGCTCAGTCTCGTCAGAAGAGCTACTATGACAGCAAGCACCGGGATATGATCTATGCACCTGGTGACAAGGCATATCTCCGTGTAACTCCTCTCAGAGGCACTCATCGTTTTGGTGTGAAAGGAAAGCTGGCACCAAGATACATTGGTCCTTTCAACATCCTCTCAAGGCGTGCGGAAAATGCCTATCGTCTTGAACTTCCAGAAAAACTATCCAAGGTGCACGATGTGTTTCACGTGTCACAGCTCAAGAGGTGTTTCAAAGATCCAGATCGTGCAGTTGATCATGATTCCATTGAACTGCAAGATGATCTCTCTTATGAGGAGCACCCTGTTCGTATTCTCGATGAGACCGAACGTAAGACTCGCAACAAGAGCACCAAGTTCTTGAAAGTGCAGTGGTCGCATCATTCCGATAAAGAGGCAACCTGGGAGACCGAAGAGGATCTTCGAAAGAGGTATCCGGACCTTTTCGCTTCTCAGTAAGGAATCTCGGGGCGCGATTCCTTCAAGGGGGGGCGTTTTGTAACATCCCAAGTATGAAAATACCCCCTAGAATGTTTGATTTCTTGTTTAATTAAAGTATTGCATCATGTCATCATATCCATTGAATTGTTTGCATTGTTATTTCTGTTGTTATATATCTGTTTCAAATTCCTATCTGTTTCAAATTCAAACTTTATTCAAACATTATTTCATACTTGCTCTGTTACAATCTTTTTCAAATAAAAGTTCAACTCAAACAACATTTGTTTCCAATTATTCCATAATGATCAACTAAAAAAATGGTGGTTTTATTTCAATTAATTACTTCCAATGTTATTTCAAATTCAAATCTTTCAATTGCAAACAGTACCCACTTTGAAATTATGAAATAACCAAAAACAAATGTGCTCATTTGTTTCCAATTAAATTCATTTGATCACCCTAATTTAAATTATTGTTTCAATAACCAATTAACCACAAAATTTACTCAAAGTCACACCAAATTCAAACAGCACCACAATTCAAATAATTTTGAAATTCCAAACTTGCATTTGGTTACTTTTCCATCAAGGGGTTGACACAAATTTTTCTGAAATTTTTGCTAACTCCAAAATCATCTTTTTCTTCCATTTTCATTTGCTGCAAAAAAAAAAACAGAAAAACAAAAAAAAGGAAAGCAGCGCGCGCGGCAGCTAACCTGCGCAGGCCCAACCCACTTACCCTCCGCGCGGCCCGTACCGCTTCGGCCATCGTCTTCAACCTGTACGGCCGTGCATCCAGCGATGCCACGGCGGCACAGGAGCAGAGCGACGGCCAGCAGCTGCCCCTGCCCCCTATAAGACCCCCTAGGACCCCGCGCCGCAGCCTAGCCCTAGCCCTACCCCCTATCCCCTCGAGGCCGCCGCCGTTTTCTCTCTCTCGCGGCCGGTCTCCCACCTCTGCACCTCAACGGAGAGCACCGCATGAATCCGCCATGATCACCTCCACCTCGCTGCGCCACCACACCTCCTAGCTACTGGAATCAATCCGTCTCACCTCCCTCGACGTGTTCGACACTTCCTCGAGCCCGGGAACCTTCTGTAGCCGCGCCGCCATCCTCAACGTCGCCGCCGCCGGATTTTTCTCCTCCGGGCCTCTGCAGCGACTCCAGCCGAGGGTGAGCCTCCACCGTTCCCTCCTCTCTGTCTTGCTCGCAAGTACGCATGCATCCAGCATCCACCAGCAGCAGCGCAAGCACCGCGAGCACGAGCAACGCGTCGTGGATCGCCGCCGGTCACCGACGTTTTTCTCTGTCAGGTTCAGTCGCGTGCGTTCGTCAGTTAAGTTCAGAAACACGAGCGACACCTTAACCTGTTCGCGCGCGGTATACTGACAGAAGCGATTCGATCACCCCAGTGGCAACGCCACAGTGCGCACGCGGGAGAGGCCAGGGTTCGATCCCTGGCTCTCGCACGGGATTTATCCCCACTTTTTTCGACCGTGCGCTGACAGGGTGGCCCCCCTGTCAGCCACACCGTGGCCACACAAGCACCCAGTGGCCCTAGGCCCACTGTCAGGGTCTAGGGTAGACCCCTGTGCGGTACAAAATGTTTTTAATCCTTTTCTGTTTTAAATCCAAGTCCCTCCCAAATTACAGAATGGTCCCTTAAACTAAAAAGTGAATAACTTTTATTTTATAACTCCAATTAATAAAAATAAAATATGTGCACTGCTCTAAATTAAATTATCTATCTATTGGTGACATTTGTTTTCTGTTTTGAATTTTCCAAATGCATTTCAAATTTGAATTCAAATAATTCAATTGCAATTTGCTAAAATCCATAACTAATTCATACTTAATCCAATTAATGCAAATAAAATATGTTTTCCATGCTATTTCAAATAACCTTTTCAAATATAAATTTTGTTTCATGTTTTGAATAATTTAAATTGCTTAAATAATTTAAACCTTGTTTAAATCATTTAAATTTGATAAAATCATAATTTGCTCAAATTAAATTATTTTTGAACATGCAAAATATGTTTTCAAACTAGAAAAGTATAAACTTTTCAAATGTGAATTTGAAATTATGTTTTGAACAAATAAAATTCAATTAATATTCATACTTGAATTAATTTCAATTAAAACTTGTTTAATTTTGTTTAACTCATAATTAAATCATTGTAATTCCTTTTTCAATATTTGAAACATGCAATCCACCCAAAATTGTGTGTTCTTTCCAAATATGAATTTTATTTATTTATTTTGCACAAGTTAAATTGGTGAAAACAATAACTATTTGTGTAATCCCTTTAAGGAACCAAAAAATTCCCTAACTTAATAAATAAATTTCTAAATTGGTAAACCTTAATTCCAATTGGTTCTATTGTTGTTATTTTGTTGTTTTCCTCATCCATGCATCATACTAATCCACTTTCACCTGTTGGTTAATTGGAAAACAATTGTTTCAACCAAAATTCATGGGTTTTTCATATGCAACTCAAAATTGCATATGTGTCCATTTAAATTGTTTCCCATGTCAACTATTTTATTTTGATGCATCAGTTAAATTGACATGCATCATCCCATGATTGTGCACTATGCCATGATATTGATTGTTTATATTTCTTCATTGTTTGTTTGCTTCTTCTCGGATAGACGACGACGTTGAGACAGACGATACTTACAGCACCCCTTCTGAGGATCTAGCTCAGTACCAGGCTGCTGAGTTTGCAGGCAAGTTATCACTCACATGAACCACTGTGTTCCTTTCAACATTGGTTACCGATACTCTCCGTTGTCTATTCTGCTAGCCTTAGTAGTAGTTGTTTCTGTTACGAACCTATCACATGAATCCCTTAACCCTGATATTGCCTCACCCCCACTCCTACAACCCCATTGTTTGAGCCAGTGTCTTACTAGCATGCTTAGGTTGTTTTGCTCGAGTCTGTTACCCGTTACTTTCTGTTACAACACTTCTATCATGTTCTGGGGGCTCGATGTTAATCAATCAACCTGTTAATAATAATATGCTGATAAGGCACCGGCAGGAGGCCCTGTGTGGTTTTGAGGCCTGCTAGTGTCGACCCTAATAGGAAAAGGGTCTTGTCTACTGATCCATGATGAGCGCACTACCCGCATGTGGGAAGCGAGTATGGGCGCCCCCCTCAATTTGATTCGATTCGCATCTCGTCCAAATCGCCTCATTTAGTTCGTGTTTTCCATTTGCCGCATGCATGTTTTTGCGAGCCCAGCGCAGGGTGGAACTTTTGTAGTCGGCATATAGGGGGACACGGTCTTAGAGTGCTATGAGGGTCCCTTTTCTTCGGGGCTTGATTAGCCGTGCGCCCAAGGTGCTTTGGGCTTGATGCGAAGAAGAGTTGGGTTGTGTTGAGTACCCCGCTTGGTGGGAGGCATCCCATCTGGCGGGTTATTCTTACGTGTACGGCCAAATTGGTGCACCCCTGCAGGGATAAATCTTCTCGAGAAGCCGTGTTTTCCGCGGTTATGGTTGACTTGGTGAAAGTACTGGCTAACAAGTACTCAGAACAACTTACACCTAACTAATGATAACTTGACTAGTAATAGACCTATTGACACAACAACTTGATCCATTACTCATTAATACAACTGTGTGAGTTATCCTCGGATTGCTTCTTTGGATAAGGGGCGAGATCCAGGATGGGTTTGTTTGAGGTTATCTTTCAGTTGGTTACTATACGCTATCTTATCTTCTTTCTGTTAGCCGGAAGTGGTAGAATCTCTGTAGTTGGTTAGCGCAGCCAGTTGCAGTATCTTTTATATCCCTTTTCTTCCGTTGAACCCAAGGCATCTGTGCTTGGTGTTGACGGGCTACATTTTGGTGAACTGTGAGTCTTGCTTGCCAGTACTTGGATGTACTGACCCCGTTGAGGCTGTGGTTTCCGCAGACTACGCCTACGAGGATCCAGGTGACGGCTACTACGTGGAGTTTGATGAGGCTGCTGACGAGTAGGTAGCGGACCCGGGCAGGATCCGAGACTACGTGGATGGGCTCCGTCTTTCTTTCAGTTCCCGGCTTCTTAAGCCTATTTGGATTTGTCTGTACTTAGACCCTTTAAATGCTTCCGCTGAGATGTAATGATGTTATGTTGGGACATGTGTCCTCTGGATGATTGTAGTTGCTATCTCTGCTCTAGTGAGAGTCATTTGCAACTTATTTCAATCTTTTGTGTCTTAGAGATATGTTGTGCTATCATTCTGTTACAAACCGTTGACGTACCATGTGTGTATGATATGAAGTACGTCAATGGTAGTATCCTGATTTCTATGGGATAGTTTACGTCGACGCTGAACAGATAGGGGTTGGTTGTCACAAATACGTGTGTTGGCCTACTCGTAAGAGGACGCGGGTGCCGGTAAGCCCCGTAATCCAATCTACTACTGTTCAACGGAACGGCGAGTATCCTTTAGAAGTCCGGGTGCGACAACAATCAAACAACTCAGAGGATTCCTTGGCCTAACGGGTTACTACAGGAGATTTATTTCCAAGTATGCAAACATCTGCCAACCCCTGCACATAGTACTCAAGAAAGACTCATTCAAGTGGGAACTTGAGCAGCAACATGCATTTGACAAACTGAAGCAAGTCATGACCACTCCCCTCTGCTGGCACTACCGGATTTCACAAAGCCATTCACACTTGAGACTGATGCTTGTGTCTCTGGCCTCGGAGTCGTTTTAATGCAGCAAGGCAGGCCACTAGCCTTCTACAGCAAGTGTCTTGGACCAAAAACCAATGCCCTTTCTATTTATGAGAAGGAAGCTCTAGCCATCCTTGAAGCCCTTAAGAAGTGGCGCTGGTCATTAAGACAGATCAAAGCAGGTTAAAGTACTTATCTAGTCAAAAATTGCTGGAAGGCATACACTCAAGCTGCTGGAATTTGACTACTCCATTGAGTACAAAAAAGGCCAGGATAATAAAGTGGCAGATGCACTTTCTAGGAAACACCAAGTTATTGAAGACACAAAAATTACCACCTGCCAAGCTACCTCTATGGCCCTTCCTGACTGGATTTCAGAGGTTACTGCCTCTTACATGGGTGATGTTGCTTGCACCAATCTTCTCCAAGGATTAGCAGTCGATAAAGACACCAACCCCACCTTCACATTATAGAATGGAATACTGAGATACAAGAACATGATTTATGTGGGCTCGGCCACTGATCTGCAACATAGAATATTCCTCACATTCCATGCTTCTGCTGTAGGAGGACACTCTAGATTCAGAGTTACACTGAACAAGATACAAAACCTGTTCTTCTGGCCCCTCATGAAGAAATCAGTCACTGAAAAAATAGCAGAGTGCCATGTTGAACGGATAACGAAGTCACCTGGGGGTGAATAGGCGATTAAAACTTTTCCGGTTAAGTCCTGCTAAATGCGGAAATAAATTAGGTGTTTAAATTAACAAGCACACAACCTAAATATTCCATGGTCAACTAGGTGCACCAACAACTTATGCTAAGAAAGACAAGTAACAAGGTGATAGCAAGATATATGACTTCAACCTCGAAGGCTATCACAATGTAAATTGCATAAGTAAAAATCTCGGGTATAGAAATAACCGAGGCACACGGAGACGATGATGTATTCCCGAGTTCCTCCCACAAGGGGAGTACGTCTCGTTGGAGGGGTGTGAGCTCGCCACAAAGGCCTACTCAACGCCACGAAGGCCTCACCCTATTCTCCGATGAACCCCGCCACAAAGGTCTAGTTCACCTTCCACTATTGTTAACCTTCAAACCCGAGGCACGCATCCACAACTTAATTGGAGGCTCTCGGTGTCACCACAATCTTGGGGCACACATCCACAACTCAATTGGAGGCTCCCAAAAACACCATAAGTCGTCTAGGGTCCAAGACCCAAGAGTAACAAACTCACTAACTTTCACTTCCACGAATCCTCGTGGAGAGACCAAACCGATGCAACCGATGCAAATGGAAATATCACAAGTGCTCAAATCCTCCACTCTCAAATTCCAACAAAGCAACAAATTCTTATGGGGGAATAAGAGAGAAAGAACAATGGAGGAACACCAAGAACTCCAAGATCAAGATCTACTAGGTTTCCCTCACTAAGAAGGAGGATGGATTGGTGGAAATGTACATCTAGATCTCCTCTAACTTCTCCCTCAAAGATATGCAAGAATCATTGGAGGGATTGAGAGAGGAGAAAGCTTTCCAACGTCAACAATGGTGGAGAGAGAGAGGAAAAACGGGCTGGGAAAGACTTAGAGACTTTGGGGAAGAAAGCCCTTAAATAGTTGCTAAAAAAACTAGCCGTTTTGCACTATTTTCGTCCATTCCAGATACATTCCGGGCTGGATCCGGAATAATTCCAGGCCCCGGAATAATTCCGGATTGCAACAGAGAGATTTGCGGCCAAGTCGAAATAATTCCGGATTTTCCGGAATAATTCCGGATTGCACTAGAATGACCGAACACCGATACGAGAAATGCTGCAACTTTTGCATACGGACTCCGTTTTCGATGTTCTTGGGTTCGTTGAAATCGCAACGATGAGAACTACAACAATATGCAGAGAAACATCTCTGTCCAGCAAAGGAAGATAAAACCAAATGGGTAAAGGTTTAGACCTCTCAAATAGGAACACCCAGTAAAACCTCCAACACGAAAACAAACATAACTTTTGCGAATGAACTCCGAAATAGGTGAATCCAAATGGGTTGGAAAGGTAATAACAAGGACTATCCAAAAAAAGAAATGGAGAAGTTACCACACATGGAAGGTGTGGAAGCATTCTCAAAGCTGAACCGGATGTTTTCACCACCGAAAACGGAACAAGTTTTTCTTACCAAAACCATTTTCGATAAACTTTGGCTTGCCATGAAAATCACGACAAGCACCAAAACCCCAAGGAGATAAAATACAAATAATAACCAAGAAAGATGATATGAAAGTATGCAAAGGTTTGAGCTCTCCACAAAAATTCGATCACGTTACTCACTTGAGAGCCCCTCTTGATAGTACGACTATCTATCCTATAACCCGGTCTCCCAAAGACACGAGACCGGTAAAATAGAAAACCTATCAAGATTATACCTTTGCCTTGAGCATTCCACTTGAGCTAGATGATGACGATCTTGACTCTCTCTCAATTTGGATCATCTTTCTTGATCATGCTTGCTAGCACAAGCTCCGCTTGATGAAGACACTCAAGTTGCTCCCCCATACACCATTATGGGAGAGACTAGCTCCCCCATACACAATTATGGGAGAGACCCTTGTCGGAAAATCTTCACAAGGCCACAATCTCCAAAAGGGTGGAAAGCATCAAGCATAGGATTTCTTATAAAAGCTTCACTTGAGCTTCCACGTCAAGATAGGTGACGAACACCGCTTGACGACAACATAGACCATGGGCTATATGAAATCTTCCTTTTGGTTCATGCTCATGGAAAGATACCTAACCACACATAGAGATGCCACACACACATATCATGGGCTAGTTCACAAAGCTATATTGACAATTTCTTACCATACCATGAGATACATAATCCCACTTGGTATATCTTGTAGCTTTATGTGTTCATCACTTGCTTGATCAACCTTATATCTTTGCTTCTCACTTCAAATGATGATGTCTTGAAGATGATAATGAAAGATCACCTAATCCTTTTCTTCAAGACACACTAGTAATAAGATAAACTCAAACCATGACCATTCTTCATATAAATCCTTGAATATAACAATGGCCATCAAGGAAGCTAATAGAGTTCAACACATGAACTCCATTATTTCCTATGGACAAGATCTACAAGGATAACTCAATGCAAACATTAGTCCATAAGGATTGTCATTAATTACCAAAACCACATATGGGGGCACCATGCGCTTTCAATCTCCCCCATTTTGGTAATTGATGACAATCCCTTTTTACGAGGGTTTATATGATGAATTAAGCAACTATGATAAACTAAGAGGAAGGATGCAATAGCATGAAAAGGCAAATGCTTAATAACGAAACTAAAGCATAAACCAAATTCCCTTAAAACCCCTAAACTTCTCCCCCATTGGCATCCATTTCCGAAATGGGCAAAAAGATTAGAAGGTCAATATAATAAGAGCTCCCCCATTGTGTATGCATTCCTCATGATATGAGTGAAATCAAGTGCATATATCCAACTATGAATAGATGGAGGGAGATCAAACTATACTGAGGATCCAAAGAGTTATAAAGAAAATCAATGTTGAAGGATACATTCACAAAGAAGCAACCAACCAAAGGATCCGAAAACCAATTGACCAAAATAAATATTATGATAAGATCAACCAAGTGTTCTAGAAAATCAAGAGGGAACTCCCCAAGGTACATGCACAACATGGAATCATCACTCCCTTATAGATAATTTTGAACACAAACAAGAGCAAGAGAATAGATTGAAAATGAAGCAAAGCAACTTGCAAACAAACAAAAGTTGAGTAATTAAGATCAATAAGCAACAAATAAAGACTTACTCAACCGAAGTAGATGGGTGTGACACGGAAAAACATTTTTTTTTTGGAGACTAATAGGATGATAAAATCAACAACATAGTCTTTCAATATATGAGGCACATAGTGCATATCATGTCTTTCCCATACACACAAACCAACAAGGATAAAACACATAGGTCCACAAGCTTATTAAGATGCAAAAGGAATACCAAATGAAAAGCAAAGCTTGTGCCTTTTAGGAACCACCAAGAAAAAAAAACAATAAAAGGTGGTCACTAAAGAAATAGAGTATCAATTAAATATGTAACTATTCTCGTGTGTATAAGTTTCTAAGTGAACACCAATCACAAATATATATATATATCCACAAAGAAACATGCACACACAAAATAGGTACAAAGTTGAAGAACATGATATCCATGAGAGGTTCATAAATATACCAATAAGATTTTTGCTTGAAAGAAAAGCGCTAAGCTTAGTTTTATCTTAAAGGGATATATATGAACAAGTCAACAAACTCATCAAAGCATCACAAATATCACAAGGGAAAAGCGATAGTTGAAATGCTTAGAGAAAGGTAACGCGTACCACAAAAAGGCAAATGGTTTTGAGAAAATATCAATATTGCATATGAGAGACTTCGTGTAGAAGATGCTGGATTAATATACTTGGGATTGGTGAATCATGAAAATGATTATAAATATGCCCTTGATATGTAATCATCCCGGCTTACTCATATTTGCAATAAAGATGGTTTTGATAAGACATTTGCAAGAACCAAATGAAATGCAACAAAAGAAATTCATGCCAAGATGCAACCTACACAAGGTTGAAATCTAGAAATGTATCCATGGAATATATACTTGTTACCGAGACGACATTGGTGATGAAGAGGATACGAGTTTGATAATCATCGTAGCTTGACTCCTATAATACCATGGTGAGAACACCTTCCTTATGAATGGAGCAAGCAACCAATGTATCTCCATTGTACCTAAAAACAAAAATCAAGTACAAAATGGTACCCAAACTCATTGGGTCCAAAGTAGTTAGAACAACTACAATACATAGGACAAACTCCACATAAATATGTGCATATTAATATGAATTTGAATTTCATGCACATCTTAGCCATTTAGGATTACATGGAGTTTATCCTATATACTGGATCAACAAAATTAAGCATGCCAAACGATATACATAGTTAATATACATGCACAAGACTTTCAAGAACCAAACAAGATACAAATTGGACAAAACACCAATTAAACCAAGAAGGCACTCACACGAGTGAAAAGCAAGAGAATTGTCCAAATTATATCAAAACCCAAATCAACACATGATTGAGGAAACCAAATAAAGAAGATACCAAAGGAAAATAAGATCAAAGAATAAACCAACCCCTCTACACTTTTCATGATGGAACACAAAGTACCAAGATGAAAAAAGTTTGTCTTCCAAAGAGACAAGTCATTGGGATAAAATACCAATTTCAAGCCAACAAGTGTTCAAACGCATATATGGTAGCTCTTCCAAGAATAGTGCATTATTTATGATCTTGCATTTGAATACAAAATGCACACAGTGGAATCATTACTCTCCATATATATTTTTCAAACACTAGTCAAGCTCAAGAAAGGCAATAAGATGCAATACCAATTTAAAGATTGGTGATCTACTCAATGTAGGATAGCTTCCCCAAGAATAGTGCAACCCAAAGAAGTATGACTTTGAACATAAGTGCACAAGTATGGGATCATTGCTTTTCCTACCACAAGAAAGCACAAAACAAATTTTGAGTAGAGCAAGGAAGACACAAGGGACTTAAACCAAACAAATCATTGGCAAGAAACAAGGCAATTTTAGAGCAAAGGCCAAAGTAAATATGATCAATGAACTTACCACAAATTATTATCACTTGTCAAAGACAAGAGGTGTATGGAGATATTTCTCGGTGGTAGAATTGTTCACTATCATATTCACAAAACATAAGCATGTGTAAAAAGATATAAGTTGAAAAACATGCTTACATAGAGATTCTTGAAGGTTTCAAATAAAACCCGAAAATGCAAATCAACAAAAAACTCTCTTACAAACAAGATACCAATAGAAGAGAGACAAAACACATTTAAGAAAACATGGAACTTGTTTGAGCAACATGCCACATAAGAACAAGATAACTAACAATATCAATTCTAGGTGGCAATACCTCACATGTTCACATTTTATATCCTTGTAATATGCACATAGCTTATTGCTCCCCCATAATGTGATAATCCATTTTTTTAACAAGAGGCAAAGAAAATAAATCCAACTAGAGAAAGTTAATGGACATTAGAATTTGAATTTCTCATGAGAAAGACATACCACATAGAGACAAGATAATATTGATATATCAACACTAAGTGGTTTTCCTCATCTACACACATTTTAGGATAGTAAAGTGCCAAGATCATATTACTCCCCCAAAATGGGATAGTCCATTAATCTCTCAAAGAGCCAACTAAAATAAGCAAGAATTGCAATGAAGGCTCAACACAAAGCACGCATGTACATGGAGTGCAAACCAACAAACATAAATAGATTATTCAAGATAGGTAAGTAGTAAGAACAACATATACAAACACATGATAGAAAAAAAACTAACATATGCAAGGGAGCATGCAACTTTTAATGAATATATGAATTAGATACAAGTTACCGAAAGGAGGAACATTGGATAAGATATATATATATATATATATATATATATATATATAATCCACATGACTTGGCTTGAGGAAATATAATTGATGAAGATCCCTTAATTCTTCATGAGATAGCCAAGTCTCCAATGACCTCCAACAACACCTATTGATCAAGTTTGAGATTGTTGGTCCCCAACCAAGTTGGGTCCTAAGAGGTTAGTCACAATAGGTTTGGCAACCCAAATGGTTCTTTTCTTGACACCACTTTGAGTACCAACAAACTTGGCAAACACATTGCCCACATTATCCTTCCAAATGGAATACACATCATCAACAAGGATAGGGTTGGATAATGTACCATTAGTGCATGAAGAAGTAAGGTGTCCCTTCTCACGACAAAAGTAGCAACATCGACTCTTCTCTTTCTTCTTAATAGGCTCCTCAACTTGAGGAGCATTGGCTTGAGTCTTCTTAGGAGGTGGTCGTTGTTCAACTCGTGGTTGAGCATGAGATTGAACAAGAGGCCGCTTCCCTAGTTTTTTCTCACTTAGAGACTTCTTCTTCAAAGGGCAAGATCTAACATGGTGCCCTTCAATCTTGCACTTGAAGCAAATAATCTTGGCCGGATCTTTGACTTGTTCTTGGCCCTTCTTCTTGTCAACCATGGACTTGTTCTTGATATTGGAGTGGAATCCAAGTCCACTCTTGTCATTTGGAAGTCTTCGCACTCTCAACATCTTGTCAAGGGTGGAACTCCCTTCATGACTCTTTTCCAAGTCTTTCTTCAAAGAAGTGACTTGGGCCTTGAGCTCTTTAATTTCCTCTACATGGATAGAATCAACACAAGAGCTAGAGGAAGTAGATGCTTCATTGTTAGAGCAACAAGGCAAGTAAAGCAATTCATCACAAGATGTAGAAACATTATGAGAGGATGAAATACTAATACGAGCACACGTCAATATAGCATTACTAGAAGATATTGTGCTAGTAACCACATGAAGCTCACAAGATGTTACCTTTGTAGTGATAGCCTCAAGAGCTAATTTTAGCTTGGTATGGGATGCTAGCAGATCCTCATGAGAGCTAGATAGCTTTTCATGACTTTCTTCCAATTTCCCACACTTGCTAGTCATTAACTCAAGTTGAGCCCTTAGCTCAACATTCTCCTTCAAAATAGATGCTTCACAAGATGTGGGGTTAGTAGCACAAGCATCATTAGAAATAGAAGAAGACAACTTGGCAAGATCATTATTCAACCTAGAGTTTTCCTCAATAAGATTAGCATTGCCAACTACCAATTCAACCTTTCCCTTTTTAAGCACTTTATATTTAGCATTAGTATGGTCACGTGCTTTTGTGAGATAGGCTATTTGTTCATTATAGAGCTCCTCAAAGGATTCAAGTTTCTCCTCAAGAGTAACTCGGAGCTTATACTCTTCCTCAATAGACATAGTGAGGGATGCCTTCTCATCGGCATCACTTCTTTCAATCTCACATTTCTTCTCAATGATTTTAGAGCTATTAATACCAAAAGCTAAAATTTCACTCAAAGGGGTGATACCTTTACTACCTTTAGGGAGATCAAGAAGAACCAACTCACCCTTCTCCATTAAAGAGACCTCATCCTCATACTCTCCACAAAATAAATCCTCATCCTCATCATCACAAGATGTAGTGGGTTCCAAAGGTGGAGATACCTTTGAATCCTTAGCCATAAGGCACATATGAGAAATGGATAACGACGATGAATATTGACTTGAAGCACCAATAAGGTCCATGTCTTGTTCCACCAAAAAATGGGATTCCTCTACATTGTTAGCCACACAAGTACTAGAGGAAATGGAAGCATTGTTTTTATGAAAACAAGACATAGGAAGCATATCATCATGAGATTTAGATAAACAACTATTACGTGATATGCAAGGACTATCAATACTAGTATGTAAGGAATTTTGAGTGCTAGAAGAGATTAAGTCCAAAGATAAAATGTTGCAATGAGATAGAGATGAAGTATACTCAATAGTAAATTCACCATCTACAATGCAATTTCAATCACCACTCACCATATCATTACCTTGTGACAAATCATATGTTCGTGGAGTGGAGAAAGATGTGAACTCATCACGGACGGAAGTGGATGGAGAACAATCATCCTCAATAATGTTGGACACATCATATATATCTTGAAGTTTTGTCCATAGCTCATGAGCGTTCCGAAAAGGCATGATTGATTCAATAACTACATCGCTCAAAACGCACAAGAGACCATTAGATACAAGAGTATCGAGATAATAGTTTTCCTCATCCTCTAAAGATAAATCTTGAGAATCCTTTGGAGGAGAAAAATCCATACCTACAATTCTCTTAATATACTTTGGACCCATGTCCGTAAGAAAATTAAGAAAGGGAATTTTCCTAACATCATAATTTCTACCATAGAATATAAAACCGGATCCTGCTCTATTTCCCTAAACGGCATCGTACTCTCTAGGATGTAAAGCCTAATAAAGAGAGACGAGGCTCTGATACCAATTGAACGGACAAAGATGTCGCCTAGAGGGGGGTGAATAGGCGATTAAAACTTTTTCGGTTAAGGCTTGCTAAATGCGGAAATAAGCTAGGTGTTTAAATTAACAAGCACACAACATAAATATTCTAGGGTCAACTAGGTGCACCAACAACTTATGCTAAGCAAGACAAGTAACAAGGTGATAGCAAGATATATGACTTCAAGCTCGAAGGCTATCACAATGTAAATTGCATAAGTAAAAAGCTTAGGTAGAGAAATAACCGAGGCACACGGAGACGATGATGTATTCCCGAGTTCCTCCCACAAGGGGAGTATGTCTCGTTGGAGGGGTGTGATCTCGCCACAAAGGCCTACTGAACGCCACGAAGGCCTCACCCTATTCTCCGATGAACCCCACCACAAAGGCCTAGTTCACCTTCCACTATTGGCAACCTTCAAACCCGAGGAACGCATCCACAACTTAATTGGAGGCTCTCGGTGTCACCATAATCTTGGGGCACACATCCACAACTCAATTGGAGGCTCCCAAGAACACCACAAGTCGTCTAGGGTCCAAGACCCAAGAGTAACAAGCTCACTAACTTTCACTTCCACGAATCCTCGTGGAGAGACCAAACCTATGCAACCGATGCAAATGGCAAGAGCACAATTGCTCAAATCCTCCACTCTCAAATTCCAACAAAGCAACAAATACTTATGGGGGAATAAAATAGGAAGAACAATGGAGAAACACCAAGAACTCCAAGATCAAGATCTACTAGGTTTCCCTCACTAAGAAGGAGGATGGATTGGTGGAAATGTAGATCTAGATCTCCTCTAACTTCTCACTCAAAGATATGCAAGAATCATTCGAGGGATTGAGAAAGGAGCAATCTTTCCAAAGTCAACAATGGTGGAGAGAGAGAGGAAAAACGGGCTGGGAAAGACTTAGGGACTTTGGGGAAGAAAGCCCCTTAAATAGGTGCTCAAAAACTAGCCGTTTTGCACTATTTTCGTCCATTCCGGATCCATTCCGGGCTGGATCCGGAGTAATTCCAGGCCCCGGAATAATTAAGGATTGCAACAGAGAGATTCGCGGCCAAGTCGGAATAATTCCGGATTTTCCGGAATAATTCCGGATTACACTAGAATGACTGAACACCGATACGAGAAATGCTATAACTTTTGCATACGGACTCCGTTTTTTATGTTCTTTGGGTCGTTGATATCGCAACGACGAGCACTACAACAATATGCAGAGAAACATCACTGTACAGTAAAGGAAGATACAACCAAATGGGTAAATGTTTAGACCTCTCAAATAGGAACACCCGGTAAAACGTCCAAGACGAAAACACACATAACTTTTGCGAATGAACTCCAAAATAGGTGAATCCAAATGGGTTAGAAAGGTAATAACAAGGACTATCCAAAAAAAAAGGAATGGAGAAGTTACCACACATGGAAGGTGTGGAAGCATTCTCAAAGCTGAACCGGATATTTTCACCACTGAAAACGCAACAAGTTTTTCTTACCAAAACCGTTTTCGATAAACTTTGGCTTGCCATGAAGATCAAAACAAGCACCAAAACCCCAAGGATATAAAAGCCAAATAAGAACCAAGAAATATGATATGCAAGTATGCAAAGGTTTGAGCTCTCCACAACAATTCGATCACGTTACTTACTTGAGAGCCCCTCTTGATAGTACGACTATCTATCCTATAACCCGGTCTCCCAAAGACACGAGACCGGTAAAATAGAAAACCTATCAAGATTATACATTTTCCTTGAGCATTCCAGTTGAGCTAGATGATGACAATCTTGACTCTCTCAAGTTGGATCTTCTTTCTTGATCGTGCTTACTAGCACAAGCTCCGCTTGATGAAGACTTGCAAGTTGCTCCCACATACACAATTATGGGAGGGACTAGCTCCCCCATACACCATTATGGGAGGGACCCTTGTCGGCAAATCTTCACAGGGCCACAATCTCCAAAAGGGTGGAAAGCATCAAGCATAGGATTTCTTCTAAAAGGTTCACTTGAGCTTCCACGTCAAGATAGGTGACGAACACCGCTTGATGACGACATAGACCATGGGCTATCTGAAATCTTCCTTTTGGTTCATACTCATGGAAAGATACCTAACCACACACAGAGATGCCACATACACATATCATGGGTTAGTTCACAAAGCTATATTGACAATTGCTTATCATACCATGAGATACATAATCCCACTTGGTATATCTTGTAGCTTTATGTGTTCATCACTTGCTTGATCAACCTTGTATATTTGCTTCTCACTTCAAATGATGATGTCTTGAAGATGATAATGAAAGATCACATAATCCCTTTCTTCAAGACACACTAGTAATAAGCTCAACTCAAACCATGACCATTCTTCATATAAATCGTTGAATATAACAATGGCCATCAAGGAAGCTAATAGAGTTCAACACATGAACTCCATTATTTTCTATGGACAAGATCTACAAGGATAACTCAATGCAAACATTGGTCCATAAGGATTGTCATTAATTACCAAAACCACATATGGGGGCACCATGCGCTTTCACATGTTTGCCAAATATCCAAAACAGAGAAGGTACACTATCCTGGACTTCTGGACCCATTATCTATTCCAAAGAGCAAATGGTCAGAAATCAGTATGGACTTTATCGAGGGCCTTCCTAAGTCAAGAGGTAAAGATGTCATCCTCGTAATTGTCGATTGATTGACCAAATACAACCATTTCCTTGCTCTAGCCCACCCCTATACAACACATGAAGTCTCCTCACTTGTCATTGACAACATACTGAAATTGCATGGCCCTCCTGCTGTCATTGTTAGTGACAGGGATCGGATCTTTACCAGCAAACTGTGGCAGGAAATATTCAAGTCAATGAAAATATCACTCCATTTCTCCAGTGCTTACCATCCCCAGTCTGATGGACAGACAGAATGGGTCAATCAGTGCCTGGAACAATATTTGAGATGCATGGCCTTCAATGAACCAACCAAATGGTGTGATTGGCTTCCTGCAGCATAATGGTGGTACAACAGTAGTTTCCACACAGCTATTCAAATGTCCCCCTTCGAGGCCTTATATGAGTAAAGCCTCCACAATTGACTGCTGCATCTCTACCCCAGAAATATCAACTGAAGCTATGACCACACTTTCTTCTCGCGAGCATATGATGCAGACACTACAACACAACTTGCTCAAAGCACAAAAGTCGATGACCAAATTTGCAGACCTGAAGAGAACTCCAAGAACTTTCATTGTCGGGGACATGGTGTATCTGAAGGTGCAACCATATCCCGGAACGGCGTTGGGAAAGTGACAATCCCTGAAGCTTGCTTCGAGGTGGTATGGTCCCTTTCCTGTTCAGGCCATAGTTGGGAACAGAGCTTACAAATTGCAATTGCCTGAAGGAACTCAATTACACGACGTCTTCCACGTCAATCAACTGAAGAAGCACTTGGGTCCTCGAGCAGTCCCAAATCCAACACTGCCATTGCTCACACCTGATGGTAAGGTCAAGTTCTCTCCTCAGGCCATTCTACAACGACGTCAAGTTCCTCGCAGCACTGGAAGTTATGACGAAGCAATCCCGCAATGGCTGATCCAATGGGAGAACATGTCAGAGGACGACGCAACCTAGGAAGACGCCTCCTTTATTCAAGCAACATTTCCGGACTTCAAGCCGTGACGTCTTGAGTCAAGCGGGGGAAATTGTCAGGCTACTAGCCTGTTGAGGCGCCAGGTATCTGAAAAAGAGGAAGAGAAGCATCAGGCTACGATTTCATTACTTGATTTTACAATTTAGAGCATCCAACTATTGTTCTCCTATCTATGTCGGTACGGGGCAATTTTGTAAAACTTGCTTGAGCTCGTTCCTTCGTTATAAAGAACGAGTGGGGTGGCTGGGAGGATCAAGCAATCAAAACCTAATTTTATCTGTTTATTTCCCTGTTTTTCCCTTCCTTAGCTGTGTAGATCTGAACCCCGAGTGCTCCTCCTTCCTTCCCTTCTTCCCCCAAGATGGTCAGGACACCGAGACCTGACAGCTGCTCCGGCCTCCCGACCATGCATCCTCACGCCATGGAGATTGTACAGGACAAGAGCTCGCCCAAGCAAGCGACGCGCCCAGGATCCGGTTCTGCTCTTCCAAAGCCTGATGCGGCTGGGCTCGAGGAGAAGGTGGGCCAGGCTGGTGAGTGGTGAGAAGCGCAGGAGCCGATTCTGCTCCTCCGATCTTGGTGAGGATGTCCATGGCGTGCAGCCTCGATTCAACGGTGACCGGCTGGACTAGCACCATGATGGGCGTCTTCTTGGCTACTAGATTGAGCCTGAAGATGTGTTTGTTCAGAGTGCTAGTGTGCTTTTGTTACTGAGAGGCTAAAAGAGCTATCGAGTCTCGACCTGATTTTCTTTGCAATTTGTAGCCCAACATCATGTGTTTGTCTAAATGTCTGAAAAGAGCAGAATGGCACTGCTGTGACCTTCTTTTTGGAGTGCAGGTTCCTCTTTGTTGATATCCCCTCATGATCAATGAGATAATGTAGACGATCCCGCTCTGCAGAATCTAGTCTTTAACTTACGGTAATGTTTTAGGTGTCCTAATAATTTTTGGGTGATATGAGAAATCAGTAGTGAGCTCTACATTCATCCATCAGCCAACACTTGCATCTAGTGAGCTAGCTCTTCCGTTTGTTGTGTATGCTTTTCCGGCCGCCCGGCTTGGCCGTCCGTCGTTCCACCTCTCCCGTTGCACGTCTTGCCGGCCCTTTTCGTTCTCTATCCGTGCTAAATTTTTTTACGCCGCTGCCATTCTAAATTCATTGCCGTTGTAACGGCTATCACTTAACTGTGTCCGGCAACGGTGACAAGATCGCCACCGATTCAAAAGACGGAGACCGTACAACGACAAGATCGACTTCTAGGATGTCGTCTCCTTCGACGTCCCGATTCCAAGTTCGCTATGTTTTTATTACCTTGTATCTTTAAATGTTTTTTATTTTATTACTAACTCATTTTCTTTTAAAAAGTAGCATATTTATCATATACATCGTTTTATTAGGTGCACACATCAAATTCAGGAGCATAATAGACATCTTACAACTCATCCTAACAAATAAGTCATACGGTATAAGCCTAAAAGAAGTCTCCCGGACAGTTTCTAAGAGCTTATGTCCACCACAGATTCTCTCCACCGGAATCTATAAGGAGGCCTTATGCATAAGTATAAACTGAAAAGAAGTCACCCTAGCTGAGCTTGGTTGCGAGACATACGGAGGAGATGGCGAGCTCATGGAAATCGCTAGAAAAAAGGAACCTTTAGAGAAATCGCGGCATTGTCGCGCCAGTGTCATGTTTTCTCTTCTCCTGCGCTCTCTGCGTGCCAAGTGTCATCTTCTCCTACGTGGTACTCGCTAGGTGTCTGCTGTCCGCATGTGTGACAAGTGAAAGAATGAGAGAACTTTTGTGTGTTTTCTCCAATGAAGCGTGACGGGATGGAGAAACTGTATGTGCATTTATTTTTTAGATTCTTTTTTTAAATGAAATATCTAAAAACCGCTTTTACAAATGAGAGCACCTCCAGCCGTTTGGACCCGAGTGTACCTGAAGAAAACATTTCTGCGGTTTAGCCGGCGATTTTTATGGCTTGGGGGGCACACGTTTCCAGCCGTACCCCCAGTTTTCACACCTCCCCTCCCCTAAAATTCAAAATTATGTTTCCCCCCTACAAAGAAGGCACGGTTTTGGCTTTCATCAAGTCAAAGTTCTACGAAAGCATGCCACATATCGGCGACAATGTCCGGTGATCAGAACAACAGGAAAGGCGATCAAATGGTTGGCTCCTCGGACAAAGAGGTTGATTCCTTCGTTAGAGCAGAGCCCGGCAAAGGTGAGCTCGGCGTAGCCTCGGGCGAGGTAGTGCTCGGTGTAGGGGTGGTTATGGTCTCGTCGGCTGATGGTTCTGTTGTTGCCTCTGGTTTAGCTATAGCCGTTGGTGCGGACATTTGGTTGAGGATAGCGATGCGCTCTATCATGTACCACGCCCTCATCTGCGGGTCCATTGCCACTGGGTCGGCACCCACCAGGAACGCCACGTCGGTGTTCCTCTTCTTCTCCACGATGTTGGTTTTGAGAAGCTCGATCCTGACGTCATGCCTCTCCATCGGCACGGACCACCTCGTCATCGACTTATCCTTCCTTATGGAGGTGTGGTTTTTGGCATTGGAGATGCACATCTCGATCAACACCTGCAGGCGTTCGACTGTACGCGCCGACTTCCTCGCCGCCTTGGCTTATTTTTTGCCGACGGGACGTCCTTCGTCTGTTGCCGGCGCCAGGTGATCAGGTCGATGCTGACCGTGTTTCATGCTTCCGCGAGGCTCTCGTCTTCCTTAGTCGTCCATTTAAATCGGGGCTTGGTCAGTCCGGTGGTCTCCTGCCGCTTCCTTTTCCCTTTGGCTCCTTCCTACGCAATCTATGTCGGTTCGTCCTCTTCGACCTCCTCCGTAGGATCTTCAAACTCGGCGTCGTCCTCGTCGTCGTCGGTTTCCTGCGAGTCTACATGCGTGTAGAATCCGGGGCAGGAGGTGACGGCGGCTGAGCCACTCGCGATGATGTCGCTCATCTTGGCGTCGGTGCTGCTATGTTGCGGTGTCAAACTTGTGCTTGGGGCGAAGGGAAGAGATCCATGGCGCAGAGAGGGCACCAGCGAGCTGGCGTAGGTCGGGGAGTACCCATATGGGGCAATGAGGACGACATTGAAGATGCGAGGGGTGTGCGGTGCATGACAGTGCTGAAAGGAGAAGTTGGGGTTGAAGCCGCCTAGAGGGTACCCGTCGACGTAGTCCAGCAAGGACGAGTACCTCCACACCTGCGGCGAGAACTTTGCCGTCGAGACCATGCTCTGTTGCCCCCCCCCCACATGCCATGCAGGTACTGGCTCGCCGTCAAAGGGATGGGCTGCCGCTCAACCGCACTCCTCTCCATGATGGCGCGAGACTTCTCCTCCTCTGCCACCGCATCCCTAGGCATCTTGTTCTGCTCCCTCCTTTGTTGATCATTGTTGACCGTCGCCATGCGATCAACGTCGTCCTTCCACTCAGCGTTCGTCATGCCCGGGGGTCCAGCCATCGGCTTCCTCGTCTTCAGCTGATCCGGCTTAGCGGCGTGGCGAGGATGCTTGTACTTTTTGGGTGGCATGGTGGGCGGACGAATCTGTGAAGCCGAAGGAAATGGTAGGAGCTGTGATGGCAAACATTGGGAAACCCCAAGAGCAGGGTGTGAAGAGTGCAGCGGCAAGTTTTCCCTCAGAAAGAAACCAAGGTTGAATCAACCAGTAGGAGAAAGAAATCACTTCCGAAGGTTGATGCGGCTGATGTGGAAGGACACACTAACGGTTTAGAAGCAACATGGAACCTACACAACACAATCAAATCGCTTTGCCCGACGAAGCAGTGATGTTGTCAATCTCACCGGTTTTGCTAAAAACAATGAGGTTAAACGTATGGTGTGGAAAATAGTACTTTTTCAGTAGATGGAAAGAGAATAGTGATGGCAGTAGGAAAACAATAGGAACAGTATGAAAACAGTGATTCCAGTGGTTGTATTGTCAGTATAGAGGAAATGGACCAGGGTCCACAGTTCACTAGTGGTGTCTGATGACCCACAAGTATAGGGGATGGCAACAGTCTTCGACGGAAGTAAAACCCAAATTTATTGATTCGACACAAGGGGAGCCAAAGAATATTTATATGCCTTAACAACTGAGTTGTCAATTCATCTGCACCTAGAAGTAGACTTGCTCGCAATAATTTATCAGTGGTAACAGTTTTATAGCAGCAGTAGTAAAATAGTAACAACAGTAGCAATCGCGGAACACATCAGTATGGAAAGTACCGTAGGCATAGAGGGAATGGATGGACAGGCGTTGCATGGATAACATAGGTCATGTAATAATAATAATGTGGGCATTGCAGATAATAATAATAAATCATTAAACATGTAGGCAAACCATAGGCATGTGTTCCAGTATAGTCATACGAGCTCGCAATGAGAAACCTTCACAACATCTTTTGTCCTACCAGTCCGTGGCTGCGGGGCCTCTAGGGAAACCACTGGTAATTAAGGTGCTCCTTTTAATAAAGCACCGGAGCAAAGCATTAACACTCCGTGAACACATGTGATCCTCACATCACAACCATCCCCTCCGGTTGTCCCAATTTCTGCCACTTTGGGGCCTCGGGTTCCGGACAATGACATGAGTAAACAACTTGCAGATATAATCAAGAAACATAATTATACACATGAAAAAATAACATGTTCAGATCTGAAATCGTGGCACTCGGGCCCTAGTGACAAGCATTAAGCATAAGAAGTTGGAACAACGGTAGAAAACACTGACAATGGATAGTAGGCACTATGCCCTAACAATGTGGCATTATTACATGATCAATCTCCTCCAATCCCTTCCATCCCTCTCAGCCTACAACGGTGTTTACTCACACATGGACGGGGGAATCATGGATGGTTGATGGAGAAGGAGTGGCGGTGTCGATGGCAATGATCTCCTTAGAATCCCCGTCTCGGCAGGGTGACAGAACAGGAACTTCTGATCCCCGAATCGAGGTTCGGGGTGGCAGCGGCGCTCTGTTGTGTTTCTGTGGAGTATGACAAAACCCCTCGCGTTTTAGGTTTACAGGTCATATGTAGTCAAAAGGGTAGTCCGAGGGGGTCCAGGGGTGGCCCACACCACTAGGCGGCGCGGCCAAGGGGGGCGCGCCGGGGGGTGGTGTGGCCCCCTCCTAGATCCTGTCCTGGCTCCCGGGGTCTTCTGGTGTTTTAGGACCAATGGGATCTTTTCTGGGTATTTTTCGGAAACTTGATTTTCTGCACAAAAACGAGACACCAAGGTAATTTAGCTGAAAACAACGTTAGTCCGTGTTAGTGGTATCCAAAAATCCCAAGTTTAGAAGAAAACAATAAGAAAAGTGTTCGGAAAAGGAGATACGTTTTGTACGTATCAACTGCCCCCAAGCTTAGCTTATTGCTTGTCCTCAAGCAATTCAGTGACAACTGAGTGCGATAAAAGACTTTTACGAACACATTTGTTTCATATGATGTAAATATACTCACTACATAATCAAGTGCTGAGGCAATTCATAATAAGATGTATGGAAAATAAAAGTCACCCAGCAGTTATGCGAACTGTGAAGAGATGCCAACAAACTAATAATATACAACATGAAGTATTTCAATCTACAAGATTGCAATGCTCATAATAGGGTATGATAAAGTATACTTGCTTGCCCTTAATAGTTGAGCAAAACATAAATGCCAGGGCACCTCTGAAGTTCAAATGAAGACTAGAAATAATGATATCAAAGATACAAGCATCAAAGGTATACCACTATCAACCGTGTTTTGGGACAAGCACATTACACTAAGAATAGCAGCCATTCTCTCAAGAAGGTGCATAAAGCGAGAAGGTGAAGACTCAACATAAAAATAAAAGAAAGTCCCTTCGCAGAGGGAAGCAGGGATTAACTCATGTAGTAGAGATTTTTATTTTATTAAACAGAGGTATTGAAAACATTTTTAAGAGAGGTGTATGTTTATGTCAGCGAATGGTAAACAGACAATACAGTACGTCACAAGCCAATTGGACTTCACAAGAGCGGCTCCCATAGAAGGACGCATCTGGATAGAAGGTCATCCCTCTTTCTCTTTTGTTTACACAATTATGCTTTGACTGATAAATGAGGGGCAAAAATAGTGAAGAGAATTTGTTGTATTAATTTAGCGCTGGTCACCCCGCTGCCGGCTCTTCTATCATTGGATAAGCGGATGAAGCCACTAGTCTAGGGTGTCAAATCCAGTCAACAAGTGAGATAAATATTCTCCATTTACATCCTCATGAGCTAAAACAGGGCACAAAACAGGAATAATTTTTAGCAGGTTTTAAAGGTATCACACGAGAAATTTACTTGGAGTGGTGGTTAAATACCACATATATAGGTAGGTATGGTGGAGACATTTGGCAAACTTTGGTTTTTGGGAGTTGGATGCACGAGTAGAGCTCATACTCAGCACATGTGAAGGCTAGCAATAGACGGGGAGCGACAATCAAGAGAGCAACAACTGTCATAATCATGCTTGCGACAAAACAAAATTAGCAGGGGCATAACAATGATACAAATACTCTGAGGCAAAATAAATCATCGAGGCTTAAGTGAATTTTTGTTTTCAGTCATAGCATGCATGAGCATATGCCAAGTCGATCCAAGCGAACCAATCAGAGGGAGATACCACAATGTCATACCCTTCTATGAATAAAACAATGCAATCAAACATTCATACGACATGCTATCTTATATTAATAAGTTGGAACAAACACGTGAGAGCACGAACTACCAAGCATCAATTAAATAACATATACCTTACATGGACGGACTAAGCATGTTCACACGACGAGTATATGTACAAAAATAAAACAAATAGAGTTCATACCAGCCTCTCACCACAACTCGGATTGTCGTAAATCGTTATTACTGCTCTTCACTTGTGGATTGAATAATTTAGAATGATAATCAAGCTCCAATGGATACATGGAAGTCCGGTGAACTCTGCAACAAAATTTAGAAAACCAGAAGAACAACAAATATTTTTTGGGTTTTTGAATTAAAACAAGAACAGGAAGAAGCAAGCAAATAAAGCAAAATATTTTTGGATTTTTGAATACTAAACCGAAACGAGAAAAGAAAGCAAACCAATAAAAGAAACTAAAGAAGAAAACAAAGAGAAACAACAGAAATATTTTTGGTCTTTTTGTGTTTTGGAAAATAAGAACAAAACAATAAAACAAAGAGAAACGAAAGAAAACGAAAATAAACGAAAGAAACAAAAACATGGATATACAATGAACCGACCGAACATGATATATAAATGAGTGTGATGTCGGTATATCTCTCCCCAAGCTTAGGCTTTTGGCCTAAGTGGAGATCAATCACCAAGGGGACCATGAGGTGGCGGCCCTGTAGTATGCTGAGGAGGAACCCTCCTCCTGATATGTGCTCGAGGATGCGCTGGTATACTGCGTGTTATGGTCCTCGGGAGGCGCGTCTCGCCTCTCCTGCTGCCTGTAAAACTCTGTAGTGCTCAGATGATCGTCTACCTCCTCCTTGGAGCGCGACCATGGTGACCTGTCAATCTTAAACAAAATAGGTTGCGGCAAAATAACTTTTCGCTCATCTCCATGCATATATAAAACTCTATATACTAAGAGATCAGCAGTAGAGTTAGCAGTGACAAACTGATGAGACTTCATGGCAGCAAGGTTGAGTCTATAGGGAGTAATCAATTCATCATCAAGAGCAATAGAAAATTCTAGAGCAGTTGATATACGTGTAGTAATAATGCCCCCAAAAATAGGCCCCTTAGCAGCAAGGCGGCGTGCAACAAGTGCACCAGGGATATACTTCGTGCTACGGTTCAGCACAGCATCAATGAAAGCAAGGTGGTAACCAGAAATGTTGCTAGTGTTCTCCCTACCAAGGATACTAGTAGCAATATAGTAAGTAAAATATCTAAGAGCAGGAAGTTTAATGTTCCTTATCTTCCAACGCTAGGATGAGTGACCATCATCGTTGGTGATTTCTCGGTAAAGCGCCATAAGATCCGCAGGTTTATCCTGAATCCTGCATGTTGTCCCCGTAATGTTGATACCTACAATGGCACAAAAAGTCTCCAAGGGGAAAGAGAAAGAACTACTATATAACTCGAAAGCAACAGTGGGACCAAATTGTGTGTTCTGAAATTCAAAACTCTCAACAAAAGTTTTTGTGAGAGCGGCATACTAGGGTCTTTCATCCTCCATATAGTTGGTTAGACCAACTCTTTCAATAAGCATACGAAAGTCATCTAATAGACATGCACTCCTTAGGAATGTAAAACAAGGAAAGCTAGAGGGATTAGCGATACCATCACCTCCCGCATCGTCAATACTAGGTGCAATAAGGTATTCATTGTACGATGGCCTCACTGAAGTGGATGAGCGTGAGGGCCTTGTCCTCCTGGGAGCATCACTCGTAAATATCTCTCCAAAATTGTGACTATTATCTCTGAAATTTTTCAACAATCATCACAAAAATTAATTTCAAGCAACTATAAGGTGGAAACTACCATAGGGACTTATAGGAGAGCTAAACATGCATCAAAACTACATTATTTCTACTCAAATCAAGCATGCAAACTCACATAAGCTGTCACCTATAGTACCAAAATACTGAAGAAATACTTCTCCAAATAAAATTCTACTTGGATCATAAGAGGAGTCACATACCGGAGATCAAACACACCAAATCTCAGCACAAATGATGGGATGAAGAAGGAGAACGAAAATCCAGAGGGAGAACAGTAAGAACACGGGTTCCAGGAAATGTTTTCAGTTTGGGAGTTGAGAGAGAAGACTTTGGCAGTGGAGAGAGTAAGTGGAGGGCTAGGGGACACCACACCATGTGTTGGCACCACCCGGGGGCAGGCCGCGCAACCCCATGGTGTGTCTGACTGGTGGGTCCCCCTAGGGTCTCCCAGGTGGCTTTCTGCCTCATTTTTTACGTAAAAATTTATTATAATTTTTTTTGGATATTTTAGAGAAACTTTATTTTTGAGGTATTTCCAGAATTTTAATAGTTAATAAAAACCCGAAAAAACGAAAGTGAAAAGGTGGAAAACAAAACCAAAACAAGAACTACAGAGGTTCTATGACACTCCAATGCAAAATATCCAAAGAAAACAAAGGTGGAAGTGGTGAAAACAAAAGTATGGGTGGTGAAAACATGCATAACAACAGTAATCAGGATGAAAACATGAATATGGATAATGGAAAACATGATTGTACTAAAGTAGCAATGTGATAACAGAAGTAAACATGGTGAAAACATAGTGGGGAAGGTGAAAACATTGTCCTCTTCATTCAAAATCATTTTGTTAACAAGGGTGATCAATTCTTGTTACCAGAACAATTTTCATATGAAGAAAAACTTTGCTAATCACTAAATAATTATGTTACCTCAACCTTGATAGACATAGTCCCAATCATGATAATTTCATATTCTTTTGGTGGTACTAGAATGGGACAATAAAATTCTCCAATCTTGATGGTCTCAATATTTTCAATTGAATTTAAACCATATCTTCTATCAATCTTCTTAGGAAAATAAACATTATGCTCTTTATCATTAACATTAAGCGTTACTTTTCCTTGATTGCAATCAATAACAGCCCCTGCAGTGTTAAGAAAAGTTCTCCCAAGAATAATAGACATATGATCATCTTTAGGCATTTCCAACACAACAAAGTCAGTTACTATCAAACAAATTAGTAGCAACTTGCACAGGAACATTCTCACATATACCAACAGGAATAGCAGCGGACTTATCAGCCATTTACAAAGATACATCAGTGTGTATCAATTTTTCAAGAGAGAATCTCTTATAAAGAGAGAAAGTCATAACACTAACTCCAGCTCCCAAGTCACATAAAGCAGTTCTAACATAATTATTTTTAATAGAACAAGGGATAGTAGGAATACCAGTATCTCCAAGCTTCTTTGGAACCTTTCCATTGAAAGAGTAATTAGCAAGCATAGTGGAAATTTCCTCATTAGGAATTTTCCTTTTGTTGCAGACAATATCTTTCATATATTTATAATAAGGAGGCAGTTTAATAGCATCAGTCAAAGGGATTTGCAAAAACAAAGGTTTCATCCACTCACAAAACTTGTTATAATGTTCTTCTTCCTTTGATTTGTGTTTCTTATTAGGAAAAGGCATTGCTTTTTGTACCCAAGGCTCTCTTTCATTACCATGTTTATTAGCAATGGAATCCTCCTTAGTATACTTTGGAGTTTTAGTTTGCTTTTCACGTTCAGCTACAGTTTCTTCTTTATCATAAGCATCACTTTTATCATTACCACTTTCAGTTTTAGCATCAGAAATAGATATACTATTAGGATCTTTAGCAGGTTCAAGAGATTCTACAACATTTGTATGTCTCTTCTTGTTTTTCTTAGAAGGATAATTATTGTTTTTTAGGTTGCTGAGAATATTGTTCAATTCTTTTAGGATGTCCTTCAGGATACAAGGGGTCCTGAGTAGAAACACCACTTCTAGTAACTATTTCACAGACATGTTTATCTCTAGAAGCATTAGCTAGCATGTCTTTTTGCACTTTAGTAAGTTGATCAATTTGAGTTTGAACCATTTGAAAATGTCTAACAAGCATTTTAACATCATTAGAGGTTCTCTCAATAATACCATGCAATATATCAATAGCTCTAGAGTTTTCCATAAGATGATTTTGCACTCTCCTATTAAAGTTGTCTTGCTTAACAACATAATTATCAAATTCATCTAAGCATTGATCAGGAGGTTTCAAATAGGGAATATCTCTATTATCAAAGTATTGGAGCGAGTGTACCTCAATAGTTGATGGATGAGGAATAGGCTTACATAATTCTTCTATAGGAGGTAAATTCTTCACATCTTCAGATTTAATACCCCTCTCTTCAAGAGATTTCTTGGCTTCCTTCATCACTTCATCATTTAATTCAATCGTCCCTCTCTTCTTGGGTGTTGGTATTGGTGTTGGTGTAGGATCAGGTATAGTTGTAGGCTCAGGTATATTCCAATCATCATTATTTTTGGCTATTTTAGCCATTAATTCTTTAGCTTCTTCCGGAGTTCTTTTCCTGAAAACACAACCAGCACAACTATCTAGGTATGTCCTAGATTCAACCAGTTAGTCCATTATAAAATATATCTAGGAGCTCATTTTTAGGTAATGGATATCCAGGGCTAGCTTTTATCAAAGAACAAAACCTTTTCCAAGATCCAGGCAATTTTTCTCCGTCAATTTGCTCAAAGTTAAAGATGTCCTGCACAGCAGCATGTTGGGCACTAGCAGGAAAATATTTTTGAAAGAAAGCATTAACCAAATCCATAGGATCATTAATACACCCAAGTGACAGATTCTTAAACCAAATTTTAGCTTTATCTTTCAATGAGAAAGGGAAGATCTTGGTAACAAAATAAGTACGCAGCTTAGTATCATCAGAAAATAAACTACTCAAAGATGAAAGCTCATTCATGTGTTCCGTAGCACTTTTACTTTGAGTTCCACAAAAAGGTTCCTTATCAACAATAGATATATAAGATAAATCTAACGAGAAATCATAATCCTTGTCTATAATGTGTATGGGAGATGTGGCAAACTTAGCATCAAGAGAAGATTTATATTTCACAGAATGTCTTGCAAGAAGACTCTTAAGAGCACTTGCACCAGTAGTAGCACGAGCTTCTTCAATAAAATCATCATTAAGTTCAATATAGGTTTCATCAAGATCATCAATAAGCTCAGTTGAATTGACAGGTGTACCGATATTTTCAACAGAAATTTCAGCATTTTAATTTGTTTGGATCTAGCAATAGTAGCGTCTAGGAAAGGACCTAGAGAACCAGTATCATCAAGCACAGTATAAGCATCATCAAAAGTACCAGAAACATTCTCAGACTCAGCAAAAGTAGCAGTACGTGTAGCATGTGGTGGAGTAAGAAGCTTGCTCATAACAGACGATGAATCAAGAGCAGCAGAGGTGTTTAGAGCTGTACCTCTTCTTGTAGTGGATGGTAATATAGGAACTTTTCCATCACGAGTCTTGCCCGTGATGAATGGCTTGCAGCAAACAATATCACGATCAAGTGAGCAAATAAATAAAGCAATGCTCCCCGGCAACGGCGCCATAAAATAGTCTTGATGGCCCACAAGTATAGAGGATCGCAACAGTCTTTGAGGGAAGTAAAACCCAAATTTATTGATTCGACACAAGGGGAGCCAAAGAATATTTATATGCCTTAACAACTGAGTTGTCAATTCATTTGCACCTGTAAGTAGACTTACTCGCAACAATTTATCAGTGGTAATAGTTTTATAGCAGCAGTAGTAAAATAGTAACAGCAGTAGCAATCGCGGAACACAACAGTATGGAAAGTACCGTAGGCATAGAGGGAATGGATGGACGGGCGTTGCATGGATAACATAGGTCATGTAAGAATAATAACGTGGGGGCATTGCAGATAATAATAATAATTAAGCATCAAACATGTAGGCAAACCATAGGCATGTGTTCCAATATAGTCATACGTGCTCGCAATGAGAAACTTGCGCAACATCTTTTGTCCTACCAGCCCGTGGTAGCGGGGTCTTGACGTGGAGATGACTCCTGGACCTATCGGGCGAGCCTACCTGGTGCAAGGTCCAAGACCTAGGCCCAAAGAGAGGTGTTATCCTGCGCTACTAGAAGGCCCAACGAAGGCCCACCCGCAAGACTTGCGGGTCAAGACAAGAACTCTTATTCGTAGTCTACTAGGACTCGTGTAACCCCCTCCTGGCTGCATATATAAAGCCAGGAGGGAGGAGAAAAAAAGGATATCCAATCTAGAGAGAGGAAAATACAAGCCACAACTAGACTAGGCAATACACGGGATACCCCGTACGCCTCACCATTGCATCGCCATTGTAAACAGCTCGACTATCTCGTCATAATACAGATCAGACAAGCAGGAGTAATGGTTTTACCTCTACGAGGGCCCTGAACCTGTGTAAATCTTGCCTCCTTGTTAGCCGTCGAGACTACCAGCGCGTACATGCATCGTTCCTCTACTCGAAACCCTACCGGATCACCTGAGGGATTTGTCGACACGACTCTTCGACAATTGGCGCCGTCTGTGGGAACGACACGCGCTGGATCTACGGTCTCGCCGGCCTCATCTACATCAAGCTTCGGGTCCTCGGCCCCATGGATTCGATCTACTTCGGTTCTTTCAACTTCATCGTTCACTCGCCGGCATCACGAACGGCCTTCATCGTCTACATCGACATGGTTCTTCACGCGCAGGTTGCAAGACAACAACAACGTACATATTACGGGCATCATCAACGGCGGCTCGAAACTCATCTGGAAAATTACTTTGGTGGAAATATGCAAAATCAAATTATCTACCGGCTCCAAAAAAGAATCGGCGAATTCCGACGGTTAGATCTCCGTGAATGACCCGAACACTGAAGCCCTATCAGAATCTGATGGAACTCCGCGCGACTTTGGGAAAATAATTATCACAGTCGACTCGGACATCAATTCGAAGATCATACCATTCAACAGCTGACGGATACAATCCCTCACCACTCCGTGTTTTTTGAGCCAATTCCAACGGTTAGATTTCCGTCAGCGGCTCGCGCACTACGACACGTTATGGATCTCTGCGGGTTCGCGAATTCCAATTGAGGATCCGGATCCAATTTCGGCAATTTGCGAGTCGACACAAAGACCAAGCAACGTTAACAAAACATGGAGACTCGCCATACTAGTGCCCTGTGGCTCGACATAAACATTGCCCTCCGTGTACACACAACAAATCCTCGCAACTCCGCCGCGTCGAGTCCTTCGAGCAAACATCGCGACTCCGCCGCGTCGAGTCCTTCGAGAAAAAATTGCGACTCTGTCGCGTCGACTCGGTCTGCCGCGTCGAGTCCTTCGAGCAAACATAGCGACTCTGCCGCGTCGACTCGGTCCGTCGCGTCGAGTCCTTCGGATAAGCATCGCGACTCCGCCGCGTCGAGTCCTTCGAGCAACTATTGCGACTACGCTGCGTCGACTCGGTCCGCCGTGTCGAGTCCTTCGGAAAAGCATCGTGACTCCGCCGCGTTGACTCGGTCCGCCGTATCGAGTCCTTCGAGCAAATATCGCGACTGCGCCGCGTCGACTCTGTCCACCGCGTCGAGTCCTTCGGGCAAACATCGCGACTGCGCCGCGTCGACTCTATCCGCCGCGTCGAGTCCTTCGGACAAACATCGCGACTCCGCTGCATCGACTCGGTCCACCGTGTCGAGTTCTTTGGGCAAACATCGCGACTCCGCCGCGTCGACTCGGTCCGCCGCGTCGAGTTCTTCGGGCAAACATCGCGACTCCGCCGCGTCAACTCGGTCCGCCGCGTCGAGTCCTTCGGATAAACATCGCGAATCCGACGCGTCGACTCGGTCCGCCGCGTCGAGTCCTTCGGACAAACATCGCGACTCCGCTGCGTCGACTTGGTCCACCGCGTCGAGTTCTTCGGTCGAACATCGCCACTACGTTGTGTCGAATCGGTCTGCCGCGTCGAGTCCTTCGGACAAGCATCGCGACTCCGCCGCGTCGACTTGGTCCGCCGCGTCGAGTCCTTCGGACAAACATCGCGACTCTGCCGCGTCAACTTGGTCCGCTGCGTCGAGTCCTTCGGGAAGCATGGCGACTCCGCCGCGTCAACTCGGTCCGCCTTGTCGGCTCCTTCCGAAAAACATTGCGACTCCGTCTAGAAAACATCGCGACTCCGCCGCACAACTCCGCTACATCGAATCCTCTCGACTAAGCGGTTCGGGGGCTGTCCTTTGCCGCAGCCACACTCGTTGCTCGGGGGCTGTGCTGCAAAGTAGACGCACTCGAGAATTCGCCGCAGCCGCACTCGACACTCGGGGGGGATAAGGTGCGAAACAGCCGCACTCGACACACGAGTCCGGTTCATCGATTCCGTCACTCGGCACCGCCTCGTCGACTACGGCAGTGTCATACAAAGTACAACGTAGGAACCACAACGTCGGCTGCAACTTCGACAGTCGACACATATCCTCCGCTCGGAGTCGACACAATCCTCGCTCGGAGTCGACACAATCCTCCGCTCGGAGTCGACACATACCCTCCTCCGGGAGTCGACGCATGTCCTCCTCCGCGAGCTAACAGAAGACAAGCACAAGGGCTAGCTTCAAAACAACTTGAGCCTATGCCCGACTCTTCGAGTCGAGCATAGCCTCGGGGGCTACTCCCATCGGGAGCACTGCCGTGCACCCGATAAATCGAAGAAGCGACATTAGAAAATCTTTGAGTCTATACCCGATTACAAATAATCGCACATAGACTCGGGGGCTACTCCCATCGGGAGCGCTAGCCGCGCACCCAATGAGCGCTAGTCACGCAGCCGACGAGCGCTACACGCGCACTCGACGGACTACCGCGTCGGAAGCATCTAACACGCTGGCCGCGTATCTGAGGAGCTCTATCAGATTTTTCGTCCAGATCCTTAGTCTGGTCGTACAAACCGCATATTAACTCGGATGAAAAAACCAAAACATCAAACTTGTCCGTCTCAACAAGACTCATACGAAAACACGGGCCAATTCGCGAAATCAGAACATCTTGAAGACTTTTCGGGTCCATCTTCTTGTGTGGACTCGGTGGCTGAGCGTCCGCGTCAACTACACGACTTCCACGTCATCGTGCGACTCCGCCACGTCCTCATAGACTACACGACTTTCGCATCGACTCCGTCCACCGTGCCGAGTACATCTCCACCGCATCGATGCCGTCCGCCATATCAACTACACGACTTTCATGTCGTTGTGCGACTCCGCCATGTCCGCGTTAACTACACGATCTCCACCGCATCGACTCCGTCCGCCGTGTCGAGTACATCTCCACCGCATCGACGCCTTCCGCCGTGTCGAGTACACCTCCACCTTGACGACTGCGTCGACCGTATCGAGTACACCTCCACCGCGTCGACTCCGACACGTCTAGTCTCTGACACTTCTCGCCACGTCCCATCGGAAGGCAGAACAAGTGCTTAGTGCACCACGACATCACACGAGCATCAGCCAGCCGACTTATTTCTCTTCGGAATCTTCAAACAAAAAAGGCACTCGCCACGTAGCAGGGAGAAGATTGTGAGTATGCGGCTCCTGCAAAAACCACGACTCCGCACTACGATGTTCAGACACATCACTCGAAACAAAAGACAACACTTGTTGCGCGTCCAAAAGAAAATCGCGAGTCCCTAACATGAATTTACTTTCGTATGGGCATTCTAACACGAAATCTCTTTCGTATGAGCATCAAAGACGCGAAATCTCTTTCGCATAAGCTCCCTAACACGAAATTTCTTTCGTATGGGCATATCAAGACGCGAAATCTCTTTCACATAAGCACCCTAACACGAAATTTCTTTCGTATGGGCATATCAAGACGCGAAAGCTATTTCGCATAAGCTCCCTAACACGAAATTTCTTTCGTATGGGCATATCAAGACGCGAAATCTCTTTCGCATAAGCTCCCTAACACAAAATTTCTTTCGTATGGGCACATCAAAGACGCGAAATTTATTTCGCATAAACACCCTAACACGAAATCTCTTTCGTATGGGCACATCAAGACGCGAAATTTCCTTCGCATAAGCACCCTGACACGAAGTCTCTTTCGTATGGGCACATCAAGACGCGAAATTTCTTTCGCATATGCACCCTGGCACGAAATATCTTTCGTATGGACGCGAAATTTCTTTCGCATAGTCACCCTGACACGAAATCTCTTTTGTATGGGCACATCAAGACGAAATTTCTTTCGTGTAAACTTCATAACGCGAAATCTCTTTCGCACAAGATCAAGAAGGAAGATCTCTTCACACGAAGAATCACAAGAACATGGCCAAGGTAAAATCGCGAGTATGCGGCACCCACAACTCTACCACACGATGTATTTACACATCATTATCCTGGATCGTTCGGCCGACTAGGCACATCCGGATGCCGTATTCTTTCGAGTATGAAGGTAAGACCCAAGGATCTCTCTTTTGGGCCTGGAATCTCACTGAAGATGCGTCCTCCGGTAAACTTTCTGTGTCAACAACACGAAGAAAAATCCTAGCGGACGCGCCGGGTACCCCTTTAGGTTAAGTTTGACTCGGTAAGACCTCAACGGCCCAGTCACAACGACCACCTTGCCGGATTCGAGTCGGAGGTCTCGAATTTGTGTAGGCCAGAACCGTTTTTTCCCTAGATGCAATTAGTTGGCCCTGATCTTTCAGGAGAGCCAAGCGACTGAGCCGCATCCTTCTGCGAAAACAGCCAACACAAGGCACATTTACCACTCGATGCTCGAGTAAAGAGGTACATCGCGCATAGGGTATGCACCCTTCAAATCAGGCGATTGATTGACCAATCGAAGAAATCAAGAACGAACCATGAGTGCTTACCCGACTATTCTCAGTTGAATAAACACTCGGGAGCTACTGACGTGGCGATGACTCCTGGACCTATCGGGCGAGCCTACCTGGTGCAAGGCCCAAGACCTAGGCGCAAAGAGAGGTGTTATCCTCCGCTACTAGAAGGCCCAATGAAGGCCCACCTGCAAGACTTGCGGGTCAAGACAAGAACTCCTATTCGTAGTCTACTAGGACTCGTGTAACCCCCTCGTGGTTGCATATATAAAGCTAGGAGGGAGGAGAGAAAAAGGAGTTCCAATCTAGAGAGAGGAAGATACAAGCCACAACTAGACTAGGCAATACACGGGATACCCCGTACGCCTCACCATGGCATCGCCATTGTAAACAGCTCGACTATCTCGTCATAATACAGATCAGACAAGCAGGAGTAAGGGTTTTACCTCTACGAGGGACCTAAACCTGGGTAAATCTTGCCTCCTTGTTAGCCGTCGAGACTACCAACACGTACATCGTTCCTCTACTCGAAACCCTACCGGATCACCTGAGGGATTTGTCGACACGACTCTTCGACATGCCTCTAGGGAAACTACTGGTAATTAAGGTGCTCCTTTTAATATAGCACCGGAGCAAAGCATTAACACTCCGTGAACGCACGTGATCCTCACATCACAACCATCCCCTCCGGTTGTCCCAATTTCTGCCATTTTGGCGTCTAGGGTTCAGGACAATCACATGTGTAAACAACTTGCATATATGATCAAGAAACATAATTATACTCATGAAACAATAACATGTTCAGATCTAAAATCATGGCACTCGGGCCCTAGTGACAAGCCTTAAGCATAACAAGTTACAACAACGGTAGAAAACACTAACAATGCATACTAGGCACTATGCCCTAACAATCTGCCATTATTACATGATCAATCTCATCCAATCCCTTCCATCCCTCTCAGCCTACAACGGTGTTTACTCTCACATGGACGGGGGAATCATGGATGGTTGATGGAGAAGGAGTGGCGGTGTCGATGGCGATGATCTCCTTCGAATCCCCGTCCCGGCAGGGCGCCGGAACAGGAACTTATGATCCCCGAATCGACGTTCGGGGTGGCGGCGGCGCTCTGTTGTGTTTCTACGGATGAAGAACCCCTCGCGTTTTAGGTTTACGGGGCATAAATAGTCGAAAGGGGAGTCCGAGGGGGTCCAGGGGTGGCCCACACCACTAGGCGGTGCGACCAAGGGGGGTGCTCCGCGGGATGGTGTGGCCCCCTCCTGGCTCCTCTCCTGGCCCCCTTCTGGCTCCCAGGGTCTTCTGGTGTTTTAGGACCAATGGGATCTTTTCTGGGCATTTTCCCGAGAGTTGATTTTTCTGCACAAAAATGAGACACCAAGGTAATTCTGCTGAAAACAGCGTTAGTCCGTGTTAGTGGTATCCAAAACTCACAAGTTTAGAAGAAAAGTGTTCGGAAAAGGAGATACGTTTTGGACGTATCAGTGTCTCTCCAAAACAGATAGATAGTTGGTTGGGTAAACAAATTACAGCTGGGCAATTGACAGATATAAAGGTTGCACCGTAGTGAATATGCATGACATGATGATTACTATGTGATTCATGCAGACATTACAACAAGATACATAGACCGTTATCCAACTGCATCTATGACTAATAATCCACCCTCAGAATGTCATCCGAGCAAACCTTGGGTATTAAGTTGCAAGCAACAGCTAATTGCATTAAGCGAATTCGAAGTGTGTAATGTAAACAATGTAAACATCGTTGTTTTCTACCTAATGGCAAAAACACATCCCCACCCGTTTACATTTCTGTCACTCGAGCGTGAGTGAAAGGGAGGCATGAACCCACTATCGAGCATAAATACTCCCTCTAGGAGTTACAAGCATCTACTTGGCCAGAGCATCTACTAGCAACAGAGAGCATGCAAGATCATAAATAACATACACATGAACATAACATGATAGATTGATAATCATTGGACATAACATTCAATATTCATCGGATCCCAACAAACACAACATGTAGCGTTACAATAAGATGATCTTGATCATGTTAGGAAACTCACAAGATCTAAACATGAGGCATAAAGAGGAGAGAACAACCATCTACCTACTGCTATGGAACCGTAGTCCAAGGATGAACTACTCACGCATCACTCCGGAGGCGTACATGGTGATGAAGAGCCCTCCGGTGATGATTCCCCCTCCCGACAGGGTGCCGGGGAGAGCTCCATAACCCTCCTGAACTAGGGTTGTCGGTGACGGCGGCTGCGGATGTTTTTGGTGGAAAAGTCTCGGGTCTTTAGGGTTAACATCCCGAGAGGTATAAATAGGCGAGAGGGCAACATCGGTGGACGGCCAGGGGGCCCACACCATCCCCAGGTGCGGCTAGAGGGGGTCGTGCCGCCCTATGGTGTGGGGGCCCTGTGGCCCCCCTTTGGGTCCACTCCAGACTCCGTCTGCGCGACAGATTTCTAAGACTTCCGGTCTTCGAATCGTCCAATTTTGAGAATATTTCCAGAACAACTTTTTTGAAACTAAAAGCAGCAGAAAACAGGAACTGGCTCTCTGGCATCTTGTCAATAGGTTAGTCCTAGAAAATTGATAAAAATGCATAAAGTGTAAAGGAAACATGTAGCATATAGTATGAAAACAATATAGAACATCAGAAATTATCAATACGTTTATGACGTATCAACATCCCCAAGCTTAGTTCCTACTCGTCCTCGAGTAGGTAAACGATAAAAACAACTAATTTCCGAGGTGACATGGTACCAACATAAACTTGATCATCATAAAGTAAAAGAATATGTACGCTGAGATCATAGTACGTTAAACACTTGCTTGATAGATATAATTTTAACAATGAAACTTAGCAATTACTCTGCATTATGAAAAGTAACACAAATAAAAGATCATGAATAATAATGCACTTGATGTGTTTGTTTCGATCATAAAGAAAACATATCAAAGTGATATTTTGCTTGTCCTTAAGAGTGGGGCTAAACATAAATGCCAGAACACCTTCAAAGTTCAAGTGGATGACTAGAATAGATAATTTGAGAGCAAGTAATAACACATCATGAATCAATCAATAATAATCTTTGTGTAACATCCCTGATTTTTGGGAAGTGCAAAAATCACAAAAATTTGAAACTTTTTGTTTTCATGATTAAGCAAGTCATCAAAAACCCAAATAAAAGGAGGAAATAAAAGAAAAAAATATGTAATTGGAATAAATAAGCCAATTTGTCTTCATTCCATAAACCCTAAAGCCTATTTCTAAAATAAAATAAAATATGTTTCCTCATATGAATAAAGTATTTATTAGCAAACATCTTTACCAAACATGTATTCAACTTAACTACCATTTTGAAAATTATTATGAAAATTAAAAATCAGAGAGTTCTATCTCTAATATTTTCTCCATGAAATTATGTCACTATTACTATTAAGCTCAAATGGATAAAAGTTGGTTAATTGTTTTCCAAGTATTATATCAATGAACAAACCAATAAGGTGGTATATATATTATTGAGTTATGAAAACAAGTAAAGTACCTTGGAAAAATAATGTTTTCATTTGATAAAACAACATCTTCATTTGAAGAAAACCCCATTATTTTTATTAAATCCTAAGTCAGTTTATTAATGGAATCTCCTATTAAGTGGCCATTATGTTTTCTTCATATTTTAAACTTTAAGGATATGAAAACAAGTTGAAGTGGTTCTAGAAAATGATATTTGATCATTATAAAGCTACTGAAGTTTTGTTTGACAAATATTTTTATTTTATAATTTTCTAAATTAAAAACCACATCAAGTCACCATTAGGTATTTATTCAATTTTGAAAATTTATATTTTGAAATGTGTTGAAAAGTTTACAAAAATGATATGTTTTGAAAGATAATAATATTTCAAGATTTTATAATTTTATTTGAGCTTATTTGGTTTTATAAATAAATAGTTACGTTTTATTAAAAAAAACAGAAAAAGAAGGAGGAACAAAAAAAGAGGAGAAAAGCCAGCCCAGCAAGCCAGCCCATCTCCTATTTCCCTGCCCTCCTATTCTCCGCGCGCGCAGAAGGCCACCTTGAGCCCAGCATGAGCCGCAGCCAAACAGAAGCCCGCCCTGCTCATTTCCTCTCTCTGTCCAGTGGGCCATCCGCCTGACGACACCATTGACGTAAGCTCGTCTTCAACACGAAGAAACCGCCGTGGCCGTTTCTTCCCAGTTTTAATCCGCGCGATTACTCGCGATTTAGAGCCCGAGTGAATGCCATGATCCGAGCCCCATAAATTCCTTGCTCCCCTCCTCATTTCCCCTCTGCCACCTTCCCAAATTGTGCCCCGAGGCTCCCGTATTCGCTCACCGGATAACTCCGCGTCCGCTGTGCTTAATCGTCGATTCCGGCGTGGTGAGCAAGCTGTGTCTCCCCCTTTTGGTCCCTCACTGCTCCTATTGCTCTTGCGCGTCTCCGTAATTTCTTTACCGAATTTTGATGCAGCAGGAGAGCCGCGCCATCTTCATTTGTGAGCCACCGGAGCTCGGAGACTTCCGTCTACGTCTCGCAGCCGCTCCCGGAAGCGAGGGAGCGATCCATCGATGTCATCGTCTTCGCTGAGTCATTCTGAGCCGCGTCAAGCCCTTCCGGAGCCCCAGGACACATCGGAGCGCCGCCAGGGTGAAGCATATGCGTCTCTGGCCACCGCCTCACCATTTCCCCGCGACCACTCCGGCCCAAAGGTAACACTAGCCTTCCCCAGCCCTTGGATCTGAATCGAGCGGCTCACAATAGATCACTTATTGAACCGGTATGGGCCAGTAGGAAAGCGCCAAGTCAGCACATCCCGCGCAGCCAATAGAAAGCCGCCACGTAGCCATCCTTATCCACTCAGTTTCTGTTTTATATTTCCGAATAGAATTTAAATGACAGTTTTGCAGATTAGTCCCTGTATATTGAAATCATCATATCTTTTTGACCACTTATCCAAATTTAGCAAGCTTAGACTTTTTGAAATTCCCATAATGTGTAGAATATTTTAGAACTGTTGAAATTCAAATTTGACAAACTTAAATTGGTCCAACTTTAAATATGTTTGTTTGATGAATTTTTGGCATAATTCAAATTCTACAAATCCAAAAATTGCAAATAAAATATATTTGGAAACCTTAGAATGTGTACTTTCATATCCTCTGTTCCAAAATAATTTTTGAATAATTTACAATTGAATTTAGAATTAATTGGTATATTTGAGTATTTTGACTTAGATTTAATTCTATAAATAATTAGAAAATGTTTTCTTAAGCAAAGTTGCTCGATTTGGTAACCTTGAACCAGAGACATCAGTACCTAAACATTTTGGACAACCTTGAACCATTTCCTTGTAAGTTGGACCAAAAAATCCATCTTAGTGAACCACTAGTTGATCATGCCTTAGATTTTGTTTCTATTCTTTCTACCATTGTTTGTTGTGGCCATTTTGCATCCCAGACCAAGTACCTAGTATGTAAACCATATAAGAGACCAAGTAGTGAACCTCAAACACTAGTACTATAGTTTTCTATCTACTCCTCCATCCCCCTATTCTTGCTTCAAGAATCCATGAAGTTAGCAAATGGAAAACAAGACTCAAGCAATAGAAGGCTCTTCACTTTCAACTTGGTGGCAACATGAAGAGCTACAAAGAGGATCAATGAAGAAAATTTGAAGAAAATACTCCACCACTAGAAGCAACTCAAGGAAGTACAAGTGTGAAGAAATCTAGAAGAAAACATCTCCTTCTTTCTTTCTATCTCTCTTCTTATGTTCTTTCTCTTGACTTAGTGGTATTTTGTGTCCATCCCATACCCAAACCAAATTAGTGAAGTGAAAGCCATGAAGAAATCTATCAAGTCAAGAGAAGAATCCATCCAAGGAAAAGACTACAATAGAAGCATGAAGATGATCTTCAAGAAGACAAGCATGTGAAGACTTGGAGCCGTCCACACAAGTTGAAGAATAACAAGTTGTTTTTGTCCAGCCCTTGACCCAAATGGAAAATACCAAGAATTTAACTTGTTATATCCTTTGTTATGAAGTTAGTTGAATCTAGACCTTTGTCCTAGCCAACTAAGTTAAACTCCTTTGGCTATGTTATTTTGTATGTTCTTTTCACTTGTTTGTTTGTTTGCTAGGATGCTTGTTTATTTGGTTTTGTGTTGTCAATGAATAGATTGTACGGAGAGCAACGATCTTTTGTGAAGAGAGTGTGATATCTTCACCAACTTCAAGAAGGCAAGTAACACATCATCAACTACCCATTATTTTCTATATGCATTAGTTGATTTTTGAGTAGTATGCATTGATAGGAAATTTTACTAAGTTATATTATGCTATGCTATTATCCTAGTAGTGTGTAGCCATCTCTTTTATCCTTGTTATTTATAGCCTTAGAACTTGATAGATGCTATGCAATGTGACAAATGATTTTTACTTGATGTTGTGGAAAAATTCTAAGTAACAACTTCAATGAACCACCTGGGTGGATTTGGTTGTTTGGCTGATGAGAGTTGAGTGTCTCCCCGAGGGGTGTTCACTTGAGGAATGCCACCCAGGAACAAAGTGATTATGATGTTCCCCAAGTTTAGATTGCTTCTAGTGCAGCCTTTAGTCATATGGGCTCTGTCTTGATCAACTAAGTTGTGAGGGTTCAGCCCGGGCTTGACAAGCAGATGTAGCATAATTATAGGTGGAACGGGTCTTGCCATTGGGTTGGATTCTTGCTTCTGAAAGATCTCGTCTCGATTCTTCTCCTTTCCTTAATGCACTCAAGGTGTATAGGATGTGTGGGTTGAGTTGGGTCTGAAGGTGAACGTGCACAAGCTCTACAGAGTCAACAAACTAAGATCTTAGCCGTGTCCCCGGTTATGGACAACTATGAGCAGCTGGACAAGGATGGACGGAAGAATCACATCACCATTTTCAATAAGTAAAATTTGGCCAAGTGAACAGTAGTTGTGGTGCTTGGATTTCAGTCCAATGATGCCACCCCTTTGAAAAGAAAAGTTTTCTTCTACAAAAGAGATAGGAGAAAACTTGCTTTATGCAAACTTAGCCAAAACTCCACTCAGCCAAATAAGCATGTAGTATTAGTCTTGCCATTTATATCCACCATAGTGTTACTTGCCAATACATTAAATCGTATTGACTCCCTTGTGGCTGCATATTCCATATTGCAGATGTTTCTGAAGACAAGTGAGGATTTCGTTTAGGATCTCGAGACTATCGCCAACATGTTTTGCCTGTGGCACATGAAGAAGATGGGCTCAATGTTGTACTATGTTTTCCGTTGTATTTCTTTCTTTTCTGCTAGTCTTCTAAAACTATGCAAGTTTAAATACTATTTTGTAAAGACTGGATCATGCGATGTAATAGAATTTGATGCATTTGCATGATATTTCATTTTGTATTGTGGTGCTAGCAATTGATCCAGGGACTAGCACAATAACACAGGTGTCCTTACATTATTTAAATGTGGGAACGCTACAAAATGGTATCAGAGCATTGTGTTGCCTGTAGGATTCGAGACCCTTAGGTTTGGAAAACCCTTTTTGATCAAATTTATTGACTCCTTTGAGTACTTTTGGATCCTAGCGGCATAGTGAGATGAAGCGGCCCGGACAACATTACGTGTCCACGGACACGAGACCGTTCCCTGATTGGCTAGCGGGTGCCAGTATCTCTCACTATAGTGAATATCCAATTTGCAACAAGTTGTTAATAACCCCTTGATCACCCTAGGATTGAAAACTTTCTATGTTCAACTTTCTAGAAACAAAGCAATCCTCTTAATCTTTCTCATATCCTCTCATCTATTATTCACCTTCAAAATTTTCTAGATGACCTCCCTCCTCAATACCATCAAGACATGAATGTTGATGACCATACCATGAAGTGCAAGAAGTATTTTCACCACATGAAGACCTACACTCAAGACAATTGGAGAAAACTTGGAGATACACCAATACTTCCCAACAATCAAGAACACCTCAAGACAGGGAGAGAAGAAATTGAAGAAAAACTCAAGAAGATATAGATGAGACCACCAATCTAGTTCCTTTGTTAGAACAACGTTAACGTGTTAGTATATTGATCATACCAATGAGTGTGGTATGACAATACTAGATGTTTTTGGAAAACCTTGTTGTTTGGTGTGAATGTAATGCTTTATGGTTGTTATGTGTTGTTTGCAAGATGAGTTTCCTTGATCTGTTGTGTTTGGATAGGAACCTTCTTAGATCCTTTCTAACATCTACTCATCTTTCCTAAAACCTCAAAACAGATGCCTAGCCAGAATTTCAACAACCCTGAGAACTCAATAGCAATGCAGATGCTACTAGAAGCTCAAACTCAGCTGATACAACTGATGACCCAGAACCAAGCCAGCAACCCCAATATGGAGCTAACATCAGGAATGCAACAAGTGTTGGATACTCAATCACAGGTAGTGAAGATGATGTCCCAAAACTTGGCCAATAGTGAAAACAATCAGCCTTTGATAGCTAGAGATAACCTGGAGATAGAAGAACAAATGTTGTCAACACTTAAATCCTGCAAGTCTTGTGGAGAGATAGGACATTATTCCAAATATTTTCTAGATGAGTGGCCCCATGGTGATGCAACCAACTCAACTGAAGGATACTTCACTCAAGTTACTTGTTTTCTATGTGAAGGAACAACACATGTTCCAACACAATGTCCAGTTTACCCCATGGTACAACAAGTTGGACAACAAGCCAAAGTGGGAATGCTTAATGCACTCCAAGAGAACTTAGGAAAACCAGAAGTGAAGGGAAAACGCAAGTTAGATACTATTCAGATGGACCATGTCAAGAGGGATACTAGATCCAAGACTACACCACATCCAGGTTCATCCAAACACACCACCAAGAATTGTTATTCTTGTGAAGAAGATGGACATTTATCTAGGAACTGTCCCAACAAGAAACCGAGACCTTCAACTAACATAGTTGAGTATACTGGACAGCAATATGAAGATATGATGGCCAAGACCATACCAATGAAAGGGAAAAGGGACATGTCTATGGTATTTTGCCATCGCTGTAGAGAGACTGGACACTTCACAGATGATTGCCATGAAAAGAAGGACCTCGGCCATATACAATGCTATAAGTGCAAAAACATGGGCCATTATTCAAGCAAATGCCCAGAAAGGAGGAACATGGCACCAAAACCCAAAGTTAGAATAGTCTGAGAAGCATGAAGCTATAAGGAGGCCAATACCTCATGAAGACATGTTGAGCATCGAGAAGTATCTGTCCAAGATTGAGTCTTATGCAAAGTTTTACTTTAGAAACAAATGTTCCCTTAAGAAAACTTCCAATGTAATAAAATACAACGAATGCTTGAGAGATGTGTTTCCATTTTAATAAAACTAGATGATGTTGTGAAATCCTCTCAGCTTGATCTTTTGTTTGACCCAAAGAGTGACCCCTTAGTGTCAAAGGCAGTCCAACATACCTATGTTGGTCTACCACTCTACCATGAAGGAAATTTCTACTCAAGCCAATCTCAAATCAATCTACACTCCAATCTTATGGAAAAAGCCTACCCACAAAAGTTTCTTTTAAGGGTGGTAGCCCACCTAGTTGTTCTGGAACCCAGTTACCCAATCTTTCTTTCTAGCCATCCCAAATCTCGGGACGAGATTTCTTTTAAGGGTGGTAGTCTGTAACATCCCTGATCTTTGGAAAGTGCAAAAATCACAAAAATTTGAAACTTTTTGATTTCATGATTAAGCAAGTCATCAAAAACCCAAATAAAAGGAGGAAATAAAAGAAAAAAATATGTAATTGGAATAAATAAGCCAATTTGTCTTCATTCCATAAACCCTAAAGCCTATTTCTAAAATAAAATAAAATATGTTTCCTCATATGAATAAAGTATTTATTAGCAAACATGTTTACCAAACATGTATTCAACTCAACTACCATTTTGAAAATGATTATGAAAATTAAAAATCAGAGAGTTCTATCTCTAATATTTTCTCCAAGAAATTATGTCACTATTACTATTAAGCTCAAATGGATAAAAGTTGGTTAATTGTTTTCCAGGTATTATATCAATGAACAAACCAATAAGGTGGTATATATATTATTGAGTTATGAAAACAAGTAAAGTACCTTGGAAAAATAATGTTTTCATTTGATAAAACAACATCTTCATTTGAAGAAAACCCCATTATTTTTATTAAATCCTAAGTCAATTTATTAATGAAATCTCCTATTAAGTGACCATTATGTTTTCTTCATATTTTAAACTTTAAGGATATGAAAACAAGTTGAAGTGGTTCTAGAAAATGATATTTGATCATTATAAAGCTACTGAAGTTTTGTTTGACAAATATTTTTATTTTATAATTTTCTAAATTAAAAACCACATCAAGTCACCATTAGGTATTTATTCAATTTTGAAAATTTATATTTTGAAATGTGTTGAAAAGTTTACAAAAAAGATATGTTTTGAAAGATAATAATATTTCAAGATTTTATAATTTTATTTGAGCTTATTTGGTTTTATAAATAAATAGTTATGTTTTATTAAAAAAAACAGAAAAAGAAGGAGGAACAAAAAAAAGAGGAGAAAAGCCAGCCCAGCAAGCCAGCCCATCTCCTATTTCCCTGCCCTCCTATTCTCCGTGCGCGCAGAAGGCCACCTTGAGCCCAGCATGAGCCGCAGCCAAACAGAAGCCCGCCCTGCTCATTTCCTCTCTCTGTCCAGTGGGCCATCCGCCTGACGACACCATTGACGTAAGCTCGTCTTCAACACGAAGAAACCGCCGTGGCCGTTTCTTCCCAGTTTTAATCCGCGCGATTACTCGCGATTTAGAGCCCGAGTGAATGCCATGATCGGAGCCCCATAAATTCCTTGCTCCCCTCCTCATTTCCCCTCTGCCACCTTCCCAAATCGTGCCCCGAGGCTCCCGTATTCGCTCACCGGATAACTCCGCGTCCGCTGTGCTTAATCGTCGATTCCGGCGTGGTGAGCGAGCTGTGTCTCCCCCTTTTGGTCCCTCACTACTCCTATTTCTCTTGCGCGTCTCCGTAATTTCTTTACCGAATTTTGATGCAGCAGGAGAGCCGCGCCATCTTCATCTGTGAGCCACCGGAGCTCGGAGACTTCCGTCTATGTCTCGCAGCCGCTCCCGGAAGCGAGGGAGCGATCTATCGATGTCATCGTCTTCGCTGAGTCATTCTGAGCCGCGTCAAGCCCTTCCGGAGCCCCAGGACACATCGGAGCGCCGCCAGGGTGAAGCATATGCGTCTCCGGCCACCGCCTCACCATTTCCCCGCGACCACTCCGGCCCAAAGGTAACACTAGCCTTCCCCAGCCCTTGGATCTGAATCGAGCGGCTCACAATAGATCACTTATTGAACCGGTATGGGCCAGTAGGAAACCGCCAAGTCAGCACATCCCGCGCAGCCAATAGAAAGCCGCCACGTAGCCATCCTTATCCACTCAGTTTCTGTTTTATTTTTTCGAATAGAATTTAAATGACAGTTTTGCAGATTAGTCCATGTATATTGAAATCATCATATCTTTTTAACCACTTATCCAAATTTAGCAAGCTTAGACTTTTTGAAATTCCCATAATGTGTAGAATATTTTAGAACTGTTGAAATTCAAATTTGACAAACTTAAATTGGTCCAACTTTAAATATGTTTGTTTGATGAATTTTGGCATAGTTCAAATTCTACAAATCCAAAAATTGCAAATAAAATATATTTGGAAACCTTAGAATGTGTACTTTCATATCCTCTGTTCCAAAATAATTTTTGAATAATTTACAATTGAATTTAGAATTAATTGGTATATTTGAGTATTTTGACTTAGATTTAATTCTATAAATAATTAGAAAATGTTTTCTTAAGCAAAGTTGCTCGATTTGGTAACCTTGAACCAGAGACATCAGTACCTAAACATTTTGGACAACCTTGAACCATTTACTTGTAAGTTGGACCAAACAATCCATCTTAGTGAACCACTAGTTGATCATGCCTTAGATTTTGTTTCTATTCTTTCTACCATTGTTTGTTGTGGCCATTTTGAATCCCAGACCAAGTACCTAGTATGTAAACCATATAAGAGACCAAGTAGTGAACCTCAAACACTAGTACTATAGTTTTCTATCTACTCCTCCATCCCCCTATTCTTGCTTCAAGAATCCATGAAGTTAGCAAATGGAAAACAAGACTCAAGCAATAGAAGGCTCTTCACTTTCAACTTGGTGGCAACATGAAGAGCTACAAAGAGGATCAATGAAGAAATTTTGAAGAAAAGACTCCACCACTAGAAGCAACTCAAGGAAGTACAAGTGTGAAGAAATCTAGAAGAAAACATCTCCCTCTTTCTTTCTATCTCTCTTCTTATGTTCTTTCTCTTGACTTAGTGGTATTTTGTGTCCATCCCATACCCAAACCAAATTAGTGAAGTGAAAGCCATGAAGAAATCTATCAAGTCAAGAGAAGAATCCATCCAAGGAAAAGACTACAATAGAAGCATGAAGATGATCTTCAAGAAGACAAGCATGTGAAGACTTGGATCCATCCACACAAGTTGAAGAATAACAAGTTGTTTTTGTCCAGCCCTTGACCCAAATGGAAAATACCAAGAATTTAACTTGTTATATCCTTTGTTATGAAGTTAGTTGAATCTAGACCTTTGTCCTAGCCAACTAAGTTAAACTCCTTTGGCTATGTTCTTTTGTATGTTCTTTTCACTTGTTTGTTTGTTTGCTAGGATGCTTATTTATTTGGTTTTGTGTTGTCAATGAATAGATTGTACGGAGAGCAACGATCTTTTGTGAAGAGAGTGTGATATCTTCACCAACTTCAACAAGGCAAGTAACACATCATCAACTACCCATTATTTTCTATATGCATTAGTTGATTTTTGAGTAGTATGCATTGATAGGAAATTTTACTAAGTTATATTATGCTATGCTATTATCCTAGTAGTGTGTAGCCATCTCTTTTATCCTTGTTATTTATAGCCTTAGAACTTGATAGATGCTATGCAATGTGACAAATGATTTTTACTTGATGTTGTGGAAAAATTCTAAGTAACAACTTCAATGAACCACCTGGGTGGATTTGGTTGTTTGGCTGATGAGAGTTGAGTGTCTCCCCGAGGGGTGTTCACTTGAGGAATGCCACCCAGGAACAAAGTGATTATGATGTTCCCCAAGTTTAGATTGCTTCCAGTGCAGCCTTTAGTCATATGGGCTCTGTCTTGATCAACTAAGTTGTGAGGGTTCAGCCCGGGCTTGACAAGCAGATGTAGCATAATTATAGGTGGAACGGGTCTTGCCATTGGGTTGGATTCTTGCTTCTGAAAGATCTCGTCTCGATTCTTCTCCTTTCCTTAATGCACTCAAGGTGTATAGGATGTGTGGGTTGAGTTGGGTCTGAAGGTGAAAGTGCACAAGCTCTGCAGAGTCAACAAACTAAGATCTTAGCCGTGTCCCCGGTTATGGACAACTATGAGCAGCTGGACAAGGATGGACGGAAGAATCACATCACCATTTTCAATAAGTAAAATTTGGCCAAGTGAACAGTAGTTGTGGTGCTTGGATTTCAGTCCAATGATGCCACCCCTTTGAAAAGAAAAGTTTTCTTTTACAAAAGAGATAGGAGAAAACTTGCTTTATGCAAACTTAGCCAAAACTCCACTCAGCCAAATAAGCATGTAGTATTAGTCTTGCCATTTATATCCACCATAGTGTTACTTGCCAATACATTAAATTGTATTGACTCCCTTGTGGCTGCATATTCCATATTGCAGATGTTTCTGAAGACGAGTGAGGATTTCGTTTAGGATCTCGAGACTATCGCCAACATGTTTTGCCTGTGGCACATGAAGAAGATGGGCTCAATGTTGTACTATGTTTTCCGCTGTATTTCTTTCTTTTCTGCTAGTCTTCTAAAATATGCAAGTTTAAATACTATTTTGTAAAGACTGGATCATGCGATGTAATAGAATTTGATGCATTTGCATGATATTTCATTTTGTATTGTGGTGCTAGCAATTGATCCAGGGACTAGCACAATAACACAGGTGTCCTTACATTATTTAAATGTGGGAACGCTACAAAATGGTATCAGAGCATTGTGTTGCCTGTAGGATTCGAGACCCTTAGGTTTGGAAAACCCTTTTTGATCAAATTTATTGACTCCTTTGAGTACTTTTGGATCCTAGCGGCATAGTAAGATGAAGCGGCCCGGACAACATTACGTGTCCACGGACACGAGACCGTTCCCTGATTGGCTAGCGGGTGCCAGTATCTCTCACTATAGTGAATATCCAATTTGCAACAAGTTGTTAATAACCCCTTGATCACCCTAGGATTGAAAACTTTCTATGTTCAAACTTTCTAGAAACAAAACAATCCTCTTAATCTTTCTCATATCCTCTCATCTATTATTCACCTTCAAAATTTTCTAGATGACCTCCCTCCTCAATACCATCAAGACATGAATGTTGATGACCATACCATGAAGTGCAAGAAGTATTTTCACCACATGAAGACCTACACTCAAGACAATTGGAGAAAACTTGGAGATACACCAATACTTCCCAACAATCAAGAACACCTCAAGACAGGGAGAGAAGAAATTGAAGAAAAACTCAAGAAGATATAGATGAGACCACCAATCTAGTTCCTTTGTTAGAACAACGTTAACGTGTTAGTATATTGATCATACCAATGAGTGTGGTATGACAATACTAGATGTTTTTGGAAAACCTTGTTGTTTGGTGTGAATGTAATGCTTTATGGTTGTTATGTGTTGTTTGCAAGATGAGTTTCCTTGATCTGTTGTGTTTGGATAGGAACCTTCTTAGATCCTTTCTAACATCTACTCATCTTTCCTAAAACCTCAAAACAGATGCCTAGCCAGAATTTCAACAACCCTGAGAACTCAATAGCAATGCAGATGCTACTAGAAGCTCAAACTCAGCTGATACAACTGATGACCCAGAACCAAGCCAGCAACCCCAATATGGAGCTAACATCAGGAATGCAACAAGTGTTGGATACTCAATCACAGGTAGTGAAGATGATGTCCCAAAACTTGGCCAATAGTGAAAACAATCAGCCTTTGATAGCTAGAGATAACCTGGAGATAGAAGAACAAATGTTGTCAACACTTAAATCCTGCAAGTCTTGTGGAGAGATAGGACATTATTCCAAATATTTTCCAGATGAGTGGCCCCATGGTGATGCAACCAACTCAACTGAAGGATACTTCACTCAAGTTACTTGTTTTCTATGTGAAGGAACAACACATGTTCCAACACAATGTCCAGTTTACCCCATGGTACAACAAGTTGGACAACGAGCCAAAGTGGGAATGCTTAATGCACTCCAAGAGAACTTAGGAAAACCAGAAGTGAAGGGAAAACGCAAGTTCGATACTATTCAGATGGACCATGTCAAGAGGGATACTAGATCCAAGACTACACCACATCCAGGTTCATCCAAACACACCACCAAGAATTGTTATTCTTGTGAAGAAGATGGACATTTATCTAGGAACTGTCCCAACAAGAAACCGAGACCTTCAACTAACATAGTTGAGTATACTGGACAGCAATATGAAGATATGATGGCCAAGACCATACCAATGAAAGGGAAAAGGGACATGTCTATGGTATTTTGCCATCGCTGTAGAGAGACTGGACACTTCACATATGATTGCCATGAAAAGAAGGACCTCGGCCATATACAATGTTATAAGTGCAAAAACATGGGCCATTATTCAAGCAAATGCCCAGAAAGGAGGAACATGGCACCAAAACCCAAAGTTAGAATAGTCTGAGAAGCATGAAGCTATAAGGAGGCCAATACCTCATGAAGACATGTTGAGCATCGAGAAGTATCTGTCCAAGATTGAGTCTTATGCAAAGTTTTACTTTAGAAACAAATGTTCCCTTAAGAAAACTTCCAATGTAATAAAATACAACGAATGCTTGAGAGATGTGTTTCCATTTTAATAAAACTAGATGATGTTGTGAAATCCTCTCAGCTTGATCTTTTGTTTGACCCAAAGAGTGACCCCTTAGTGTCAAAGGCAGTCCAACATACCTATGTTGGTCTACCACTCTACCATGAAGGAAATTTCTACTCAAGCCAATCTCAAATCAATCTACACTCCAATCTTATGGAAAAAGCCTACCCACAAAAGTTTCTTTTAAGGGTGGTAGCCCACCTAGTTGCTCTGGAACCCAGTTACCCAATCTTTCTTTCTAGCCATCCCAAATCTCGGGACGAGATTTCTTTTAAGGGTGGTAGTCTGTAACATCCCTGATCTTTGGAAAGTGCAAAAATCACAAAAATTTGAAACTTTTTGATTTCATGATTAAGCAAGTCATCAAAAACCCAAATAAAAGGAGGAAATAAAAGAAAAAAAATATGTAATTGGAATAAATAAGCCAATTTGTCTTCATTCCATAAACCCTAAAGCCTATTTCTAAAATAAAATAAAATATGTTTCCTCATATGAATAAAGTATTTATTAGCAAACATGTTTACCAAACATGTATTCAACTCAACTACCATTTTGAAAATGATTATGAAAATTAAAAATCAGAGAGTTCTATCTCTAATATTTTCTCCAAGAAATTATGTCACTATTACTATTAAGCTCAGATGGATAAAAGTTGGTTAATTGTTTTCCAGGTATTATATCAATGAACAAACCAATAAGGTGGTATATATATTATTGAGTTATGAAAACAAGTAAAGTACCTTGGAAAAATAATGTTTTCATTTGATAAAACAACATCTTCATTTGAAGAAAACCCCATTATTTTTATTAAATCCTAAGTCAATTTATTAATGAAATCTCCTATTAAGTGACCATTATGTTTTCTTCATATTTTAAACTTTAAGGATATGAAAACAAGTTGAAGTGGTTCTAGAAAATGATATTTGATCATTATAAAGCTACTGAAGTTTTGTTTGACAAATATTTTTATTTTATAATTTTCTAAATTAAAAACCACATCAAATCACTATTAGGTATTTATTCAATTTTGAAAATTTATATTTTGAAATGTGTTGAAAAGTTTACAAAAATGATATGTTTTGAAAGATAATAATATTTCAAGATTTTAGAATTTTATTTGAGCTTATTTGGTTTTATAAATAAATAGTTATGCTTTATTAAAAAAAAACAGAAAAAGAAGGAGGAACAAAAAAAAAGAGGAGAAAAGCGAGCCCAGCAAGCTAGCCCATCTCCCTTTTCCCTGCCCTCCTATTCTCCGCGCGCGCAGAAGGCCACCTTGAGCCCAGCATGAGCTGCAGCCAAACAGAAGCCCGCCCTGCTCATTTCCTCTCTCTGTCCAGTGGGCCATCCGCCTGACGTCACCATTGACGTAAGCTCGTCTTCAACACGAAGAACCCGCCGTGGCCGTTTCTTCCCGGTTTTAATCCGCGCGATTACTCGTGATTTAGAGCCCGAGTGAATGCCATGATCCGAGCCCCATAAATTCCTTGCTCCCCTCCTCATTTCCCCTCTGCCACCTTCCCAAATCGTGCCCCGAGGCTCCCGTATTCGCTCACCGGAGATCTCCGCGTCCGCTGTGCTTAATCGTCAATTCCGGCGTGGTGAGCGAGCTGTGTCTCCCCCTTTTGGTCCCTCACTGCTACTATTGCTCTTGCGCATCTCCGTAATTTCTTTACGAAATTTTGATGCAGCAGGAGAGCCGCGCCATCTTCATCTGTGAGCCACCGGAGCTCGGAGACTTCCGTCTGCGTCTCGCAGCCGCTCCCGGAAGCGAGGGAGCGATCCATCGACGTCATCGTCTTCGCTGAGTCATTCTGAGCCGCGTCAAGCCCTTCCGGAACCCCAGGACACATCGGAGCGCCGCTAGGGTGAAGCATATGCGTCTCCGGCCACCGCCTCACCATTTCCCCGCGACCACTCCGGCCCAAAGGTAACACTAGTCTTCCCTAGCCCTTGGATCTGAATCGAGCGGCTCACAATAGATCACTTATTGAACCGGTATGGGCCAGTAGGAAAGCGCCAAGTCAGCACATCCCGCGCAGCCAATAGAAAGCCGCCACGTAGCCAACCTTATCCACTCAATTTCTGTTTTATTTTTCCGAATAGAATTTAAATGACAGTTTTGCAGATTAGTCCCTGTATATTGAAATCATCATATCTTTTTAACCACTTATCCAAATTTAGCAAGCTTAGACTTTTTGAAATTCCCATAATGTGTAGAATATTTTAGAACTGTTGAAATTCAAATTTGACAAACTTAAATTGGTCCAAATTTAAATATGTTTGTTTGATGAATTTTGGCATAATTCAAATTCTACAAATCCAAAAATTGGAAATAAAATATATTTGGAAACCTTAGAATGTGTACTTTCATATCCTCTGTTCCAAAATAATTTTTGAATAAATTACAATTGAATTTAGAATTAATTGGTATATTTGAGTATTTTGACTTAGATTTAATTCTATAAATAATTAGAAAATGTTTTCTTAAGCAAAGTTGCTCGATTTGGTAACCTTGAACCAGAGACATCAGTACCTAAACATTTTGGACAACCTTGAACCATTTCCTTGTAAGTTGGACCAAAAAATCCATCTTAGTGAACCACTAGTTGATCATGCCTTAGATTTTGTTTCTATTCTTTCTACCATTGTTTGTTGTGGCCATTTTGAATCCCAGACCAAGTACCTAGTATGTAAACCATATAAGAGACCAAGTAGTGAACCTCAAACACTAGTACTATAGTTTTCTATCTACTGCTCCATCCCCCTATTCTTGCTTCAAGAATCCATGAAGTTAGCAAATGGAAAACAAGACTCAAGCAATAGAAGGCTCTTCACTTTCAACTTGGTGGCAAGATGAAGAGCTACAAAGAGGATCAATGAAGAAATTTTGAAGAAAAGACACCACCACTAGAAGCAACTCAAGGAAGTACAAGTGTGAAGAAATCTAGAAGAAAACAACTCCCTCTTTCTTTCTATCTCTCTTCTTATTTTCTTTCTCTTGACTTAGTGGTATTTTGTGTCCATCCCATACCCAAACCACATTAGTGAAGTGAAAGCCATGAAGAAATCTATCAAGATCAAGAGAAGAATCCATCCAAGGAAAAGACTACAATAGAAGCATGAAGATGATCTTCAAGAAGACAAGCATGTGAAGACTTGGAGCCATCCACACAAGTTGAAGAATAACAAGTTGTTTTTGTCCAGCCCTTGACCCAAATGGAAAATACCAAGAATTTAACTTGTTATCTCCTTTGTTATGAAGTTAGTTGAATCTAGACCTTTGTCCTAGCCAACTAAGTTAAACTCCTTTGGCTATGTTATTTTGTATGTTCTTTTCACTTGTTTGTTTGTTTGCTAGGATGCTTGTTTATTTGGTTTTGTGTTGTCAATGAATAGATTGTACGGAGAGCAACGATCTTTTGTGAAGATAGTGTGATATCTTCACCAACTTCAACAAGGCAAGTAATACATCATCAACTACCCATTATTTTCTATATGCATTAGTTGATTTTTGAGTAGTATGCATTGATAGGAAATTTTACTAAGTTATATTATGCTATGCTATTATCGTAGTAGTGTGTAGCCATCTCTTTTATCCTTGTTATTTATAGCCTTAGAACTTGATAGATGCTATGAAATGTGACAAATGATTTTTACTTGATGTTGTGGAAAAATTCTAAGTAACAACTTCAATGAACCACCTGGGTGGATTTGGTTGTTTGGCTGATGAGAGTTGAGTATCTCCCCGAGGGGTGTTTACTTGAGGAATGCCACCCAGGAACAAAGTGATTATGATGTTCCCCAAGTTTAGATTGCTTCCAGTGCAGCCTTTAGTCATATGGGCTCTGTCTTGATCAACTAAGTTGTGAGGGTTCAGCCCGGGCTTGACAAGCAGATGTGATGAGGGGATAGTAACCCGGTATGCCGACTCTCAGGTGAGATCCGGCCCAAACGACGGATGGATCAAATCCGGCTAAGGACAAAGAAGCTTCTAGAAGGCCCAGGACTTGTAAGGATCGTAACCCGGATTGTGGGTTACGGTAAAGAAAGTTAGGGTTCGTATGAAGAGTTCGAATAGGACTCGAGAAGCGCTTTGTAAGGCAAGTCAAGGGGGATATGAGTACTATATAAACCAACCCCTGGGCTTCGCCTAAGAGAGATTCAAGTCATAACTGTAACACCTATTATCGAGTATCCAGTATAATCATATCGAGATCCGGCGAGTTGTTTTCCGGCTCTTAGATTGCTTTCCGCCATGTCTTCCTTCGAGCTAAACCCTCTCCCAAATACCTGTGTCGACTTGCCCCTAGATCAGTTACCCCCGGTAACATCTGCCGTGATTATCCCACGACAGTTGGCGCCCACCGTGGGGCCTGCGTCCAAAGGTGTTTACATCACGGGAGAAGCTCGGAAGAGCATGAAGAACCTCATCGTCGGAGAAATCTACGTCAACGGCAAAGGAGAGAAGATGGTAGACGATTCTGGCTGGGGGCCAGAGTCGGACCACCTCGAAACCGGATCCATCGTGACAGTCGGCAGCATCAACGTCTTCATCGGTATGATATGTACTTCCAGTTCGAATTGTGATAATATTGGATCTGATTCTATGTCAGGGGAAGACGCGTATGTCCGATCGGGAAAAGAAGAATCGATTGGAACAACGGGTCAGATAGAGAGGGAGGACGATACCGAGTCTATACGGGATTTGTCGGAGGATCGATATGAAAGGGAAACCAGCGAGGAAGAACAGTACGAATCTACACCGGGCATCATGCGCCGGGTTGTAGTTTATGCGGCTCCCGCGACCAATCTCAATCAAGAAAACGCGGCCGCGGCACCAGCTGGGGCGGTTCAGGCAGCGGCTCAGCAGCAAGGACCAGTTGACCCGGTCTTGGCCCAAGTCGATGGAGAGTCGGCGTCTGTCACCAGTCGCCCAGCGGACGAGGAGCGACACGCAAATATGTTCGGGTTCCAAGCAAACCGGACACCGGGGGCGGGCCCCTCGAATCCGCGTCACCCAGCTCTGTTTGATAATAATTTGATCTTGGATCCCACAGTCCTAGCTACAGTTATCACCCCAGAAAACGCAGCAGAGCGTGTAAGAGATCTGGACGTGGCTCGTCGTGCATTGGAGCAGCAAAGAAGGCAGGTAGAAGCAGAAAAGCAGGGGATGGCAGCGCGGCAGCGGGAACTGGATGACCTAGAGACCCGGCTTCGGGAGGAAACGACGAGGATTCACCAAAGGCACCGAACTATGTTACCGGCAACAGGAGGGGTTATCAACCCGACTGCCCTGGTGTTCACGCCTCAAGATCAGCCAATCCCACCGGCGAACCAAGGGACCATACCGCAACCAGCAACGGGAGTGCAGCCGGTAAACGCGCCAGCCGGGTTACCCTTGCCTCGGACGGGGGCGACAGCCGGCAACATCATGCCGCCTCCACCATCGCGATTCCGTACTCCAGCAGGTCACTACAACAACCCCATGGACAACGTGTATGCAGCAACACTCGCATTAAACCAGATTCCTGTAAGAGACTCGCCGCACGCAGAAGAAACCCGGCGAGCGATAGATCTGCTGCACACCGCGGTAGCACAGCAAGTCAATTATCCAGATCACAGAAGTGGGATGCATGGGACGCCATACGTGAGTCAACAACAGGGCAACGTCCAAACAAGCGCGGCACGACGAAGGGAAGAGCAACAGCAGATGCCACCCCCACCGCGCGTCCAGACAGTACCGGCAGTATCAGCAGCACAGGCAGTAGTGGACAGCTCCAGGGCCAGAAGAGCCGGGGCCGGGTCTGCAGCACACGATCCACCGGTGGCTCCTCACCCCGTGGCACCCCCGGCCGGGTCACGCATTTCCCGGGCGAGACCAGCCCCAACCACCCTTGCGGGACCCAAGTGTCTCTCGGATGATATCAGAGCGGAACCTTACCCGGAAAAGTTCAAAGAACCGGGGAAAGTAGTGAATTACGAGCCAACGATGGATCCGGAAAACATGGTTAAGCAGCTACGAGATGGCAATGTCAATTCGCAACGCATCCGAGAATCTCCAAGCCAAGTTCATGTACTTAATGATGTCAGAGGGAGCAGCAAAGTTATGGTTCACCAACCTACCGGAAAAATCGATCAAATCGTGGGAGGAGCTAAAGACCGCATTCATCAAGCACTTTCATGGGACATGCAGAAAGTTATTTACTATTGATGATTTAGAAAGATGCGTTCAGAAGAAAGGAGAATCGGCACGCAGCTGGGTACGCCGGGTTATGGAGATACTCCACTCGTCTACGGATATCCAGCCTAAGGACGCGCTACAAGCTATGGCAAAAACATGTAAGTACGTTCCTTTGGTACAAAAGCTAACTCGCATGAAATCTAGTAGGAATGCAGCGGAGGTTACAATGGGAGAGTTAATGGATGCGTGCAACAAACACGCTGCAACGGATACCACAGAGGAGGAAGTTGACGACAAGAAAGCAAAAGCAAACGCAAGTAGCAGCGGGAAAACCGGCAATGGGTCGGCGCCAAACAATAATGGAAGTAGCCAAAACAAGCGCCCGTTCGACGGGAATTCCGAGTTTGTAGCCAACACGGAGGCCGGGTCTTCAAGACCTAGATCCGAAGGGAATTTTAATACTGGGAATCACAATGGGGGACACTACCAAGGACCTCCAAGACCAAGCAACAGTTGGGACATATTTAGGATGGCGTGCCCGAAGCATAGCAGGAATGGCAAGCCGGCCAATCATTCACTAGAGCAATGTGCCGACTTACAAAGGTGGAAGAACGAAGAAGTGAACAGAGCTATGCGAGGTGCGGGCCGGGGAGGAGGTCCGGGTCTAGGTGGAAACTTGGGTAATGGGCCGCCCCCAGCCGGCAATCCGCCAGCTGGAAATCAAGGTAACAATCAAAATGGAGCAGGAGGTTTTCAAGCTAACCCCAAACAGCTGGGTCAATATCATGTGCACACTACAGGAGGCTCTAACAAGGATAAGAAGATACTGAAACAAGCAGTTAATTCGGTCTCTTCCGCTGTTCCAAGGTATTTGAGGTGGTCAGAACAAGAGGTAACATGGAGCAGGAAGGATCACCCGGATAGAGTTGATCACCCGGGAGTCTTAGCTTTGGTAGTGGCACCACAGGTCAACGGCTACGAGCTGAAAAAAGTCCTGATGGATGGAGGAAGTAGTATCAATATCCTGTACTGGGAAACTTTTCTGCGAATGGGCTTAAAGGAATCGCAGCTGCAAAAGAGTACAACAGTTTTTCACGGGATAGTACCGGGTCACTCAGCATGCCCTGAAGGAAAGGTGGCACTGGAAGTAGCTTTTGGAGAGTCAAAGGATAATTATCGAGTCGAGTGGCTTACCTTTGAGGTAGTAAAGTTGCGCAGTCCTTATCATGCATTGTTTGGAAGGCCGGCTTATGCCAAGTTCATGGCAAGACCGTGTTATGTGTACCTACAACTGAAAATCCCGGGTCCCAAGAAGACCATTACAATACACGGAAACCGGGATATAGCAGCTGAGTGCGATGAGGGAGACGCGGCAATGGCCGAGCAAGCCTGCAGGAAGGAAGAGCTCAAACATTACCGTTCTCAGGTAGACCTAGAAGAGAGGACAACGTCAAAAAAGCCAACCCCTGAGGGGGACAAAGCAAAAGTTAGGGCAGAACAAAACCCTAAGATGGTAGGCTTCATCAGGAGCAATACTTTCAAAACTCTCAGCAGGGAAGAAGAAGGCGTACCACCGTCCGCAGCTGATCACGTTCCAAGGAAGATATACCCGGACTGGCTAGCAAATCCGGTACTCATTACGAAAGGGCATAGCAAGTGGAGAATGCGCATCGGCCGTATCAACGCGAGGCCGATTCTCGAGAATAACTAAAGCAGTGTAATGGGCGGCAGGTTTCATACGCGCTCTTTTCCTATCCAGGGTACCTAAGGGGACTGGAAGGTTTTTAATGAGGCGGCCTGCTGAATCAAAAAAGAAATTTTTATCAATAAAAGAAGATGGTTTCGAGTCTTATCATGGTCTTTGCTTCAGTTACAAGTAAGTAACATTGTTACTATCAATACATCAGTATCATCGAAATACATTACATGAATATAGGTCTCCGGGGGGTGATCTGCTTCAATAAGTAATCACAAGACCCGGAGACCCGGCCATGATGCCTATGAGTTATGGGGGCTGATTACTCGAAAAAACGGGTACAGCTGCAATCCTATAACTGGACAAAGGAGCCAAATTTCTTGGTTATTCTTACTTAAGCTCGATGTGACTCGCACTAAAGTGGCATGATCTGTTCGCGTACGATCACAATCAAATTATGCAGCCCAGTGTGGCTTGCTTGATCTTGTTTTTCGTATAGACGCAACGACATGGTATCCACGCGAAAGCCGGCTTATAGTACAAGATAATCAAAAGGGTCATCTAAACCACAAGTCCATGCAGAGTATAAGGCTAAAAAAGCCGGAAACTCAACAAATATTAAGCATGACTTCAGTATTTATGTAAACAGATATTGGTATTCAGCTTGGTAAACAGCAGTATGTCATCTGAGAAAGGCCACGCCCCTATAGCTCGTACTTTGGGTCATGGGGACTGGGGACTTCGAAACAGAAACAAACTGTTTTAACTACCCAAGCCTGAAAACCTTAATTTCCGAGTATTGGGGACTTAAAGAAAGGTTCCTCTATCAAAACCTACGATACTCGGTTAGCCGAGTCTCAAAAGGAAACTGAAAACAAGAGTTCGAAGTATCGAGAATAAGCTTATAAGTAACACAAGGATCGAGATTATCAAAAGCCAGGGGAGGCAAAGAGTTATCATAAGATTAATAAGCATACAGTCATAGTATCAGCGTCAATGGTGCACAAGCGCACCACCAAAAATCATATCAGTCTCGAGAAACACAAAGCGTTGGGTAGCGTCCTACTCGGCGTCCTGAGAGTGGTCCTCCGGGTCTGAATCTTGGACTTGCTCCTTGGCCTTACCAGCAGCTTTACCCGGGCTCTTCACTTCTGGACGAACAGGCGGAGGCACGGCTGGGGTAGAGGTAGACGGCTTTACGCCCAGTTCTGCTTCCCTCTTGGCAGCCTCTTCCTTCCTCCTAGCCAGATCAGTCGACCATTTGTCCAACATATCAATAGGGGGAGGCGCCTCCACCAGGATAACCTTGCCCTCAGAATCATACGAGCTCATAATTGTGTTTAGATCCATCTTGTCGGCTAAAGCTGTGGCTGAAGGACGTACCGCAGATTGTATAGCTTTGAAATCCTGGGGCTTGAATTTGGACCCGTCAGCTTTAAATTCTGGGAACCCGGATACTATCTTTGCCGGGTCAAGCTTTGGAAAATAAGCCTTCGCCAGCGTTAAAGCCCGGGTAACCCCAATTCGGCAGGACGAACGCTTCAGTATTTCAATCCATCCAGGTGCTGTGGAAAAGGCCTGTATAAGGGTCTCCTCGCCCGGGTATACCTCAGAAGGCCACTTGATAGCATCCAGCAAAAGTTTCGTGCCGGCAAAAAACGTCCGGAGCACAGTTTTCAGAGTTTTTACTTGAGTAATGGCATTCTCCTCCGGAGCAGCAAGGTTAGCACCTGCAATCCGAACATGTGAAAGCATATCAGTCATGTTGGTTATTACAGCGGCAAGATAGAGGTACGCAAATTAATCGCAAATAGCAAACTTACTTAGCAAGATACGGTAAGTGTCCGTAAGCTGAGCCGACAGGTTATTCAGCGAGGACTGGGCAGCATGGTACTTCTTCTTGTATGAGGAGACATCTTTTTTCAAAGTCTTTATCTCCGCTTCAAGGGCCTCCCTACGCTTAACTTCAGCCAGCAAGAGCTGTTCAGCCTTAAGTAACGCTTCATCTGACTGAGTAATCTCTGCCTGCAAAGGCCGGGTGAAGCTGTAAGCCGGATATCGCGAGAGTATTTTATCTGAGGAAATGATTGCCGGCAAGCACTGTGCGAAGTACCGAGGATAATTAAAAAAAAATTATACTCGGGACTTGGGGACTGGATGTATAATAAGGAGTATCAAGTAAAAATTACCTGATGTGCTGCAGCCATACGTTCTAAGACAGTCCCTTCTGAAGCTTTCACGGCAAGAAGAGCGCTCATCAGCTGGTTAAAGTCAGCGTTATCCGAGTTAGATGGCTCGGGTACCTGGAAAGTGGGAAAAGGAGCATTTCTTGTAACAGGAGGTGGCACCCGGGTCATCCGAATGTCGGAGTCTGGTCCCCCTCCCGCGCTTGAAGCTGCCCCCTTCTCCTTCTCGCTCGTGTGCGAAGCGATTGGATACTCGGCGTCATGCCTAGCTGGCTCCGGTGGCGACATTTGCTCGTCGCCAGCCGTAGTGAAGGCATCATCAGCCGACTCGCCCTCGACCCGGACTTTAGCTTCGGTGTCCTCCTGGTCGCTACTAATAACCGTGGCTCTGAAGAAGGTGCAAAGGCGTAATTAATCTTTGGTTATGGAAAGAAAGGGGATGAAAGTTCGGTATAATATCCGGAAAAGGCGTTTACCCGGTGTTTACTGGGAAGTCCGAGGGGAAGCCGTCACTAGACCCGGAAGAGACTGAGAAATGGCAAGAGAGGTCTGGGATTACGTTACAAAGGAATGACTGGAAAGAAGTTTTGTTTACAACAAATACCAGGGTGTTGAACCGGGGGCGGCGAAGCAACCGGGTTAGGGGTCTCGTTGCCCGGATGATTCCGGGTTACTCGGCGCCTAGTCATGGGTGGCTCCTTCAGTTATGATCAAAAGGGGTGAAGATGGGGTTAGCCCCGGAGTGACGTTATGGGAGCAAAAAACCAAAAGTGTAAGGGGATGAAGTAAAAACCTGGAGGGCTATCCTCTGGGATTTCCTCTTTGTTCCGGTTCTGGTGGCTGGCTCCGGCTCTTCCTCCTCGCTGGTGGACCCGCCCCTGCTGTCCGTTTCTTCTTCTTCGCTTTGGTCCTCTCGCTCTGAGAAATGTCCGGGTTACAGCATAAAGAAGAAGAAAAGGCAGGATATAACGTGTGCAAAGGAATCAAGTAGGTACCTTCATTCGACTCAACGACATCGTCTTCCTCCTCCCCGTCTTCGGAATTAGGAGTGGAGTCGACCGTCCAAAAGTCATCATCGGCCTGAGGAGAAGATGCCAGGATAGTGATTAATATCGAGTCAAGAGAAGCGAATAAAAGTAAGTGTTAGAAGTCAAAATCAAAAGGCAGAAAACTTACTCCAGGGGTTGGATTCTCGAGGGTAAAAGGTTCTAGTCCGGCTATGCTCCGGATTACTTCGAGCTTCTCTGTCAGGAAACCCTTAATTGTTTTGTTAATGTCACCCGGAGCAAGGGTGCGGGTGGAGAATCGGATTGGGTCCGTGGTTTGACCCGAGTATTCGCACATCAGCTTCTCACGAATGGAGTTTGGCTGAATGCGGAAGCTAACCCAGGTCTTCACCAGGTTTAGCCCGATGAGGCCTCGGGCGGACAAGATGGAGATCCTAGCTAATAAAGGCAAGATCGCCTCCCTGTCCGGTTCAGACGCGAAGGCGTTGAATTTCTCGGAGATGTCAAGTTGACCCTCCGAGTAACCCGGCAACTTCTTTTCGCCGGGTGGAGAGGTATCCTGGCAGTAGAAGTACGAAAGCTGCCAGTGCTTTACGTGGGAATTGAGAGAAATAGGAGGCATCAGGGAGTTCTTGCGGCGCTGGATAGAGACCCCGCCGCAAGTGAGAAGTGCGCCGTCGCCGCTTTCGCGACACGGCTTGCACTGAAAAAGTTCGACGAAGAGGGCTAGACTTGGCGGTGTGCACAAGTAAGATTCGGAAAGAACAATAAAATGGGAGATGTTCAAAATGGAGTTTGGGCCTATATCGAAGATACGGAGGTTGTAATGGTCTAGGACGTCACGGAAGAAGGGGTGACCCGGAGGCCTAAAGCCCCGGGTCACATGTTCAACGAAGCATATTACCTCATTCGTCGCTGGAGAAGGCCGGGTTTCATTGCCTGGCACTCGCCAGTGGATAGACTCCTGTGGAGGTAGGGTTCCAAGCTCGACCAACTCCTCCAGCTTGGCCTTGGTGACGGAGGACTTCCCCCAATTGGCCGATATGGAGCTTGTGGATTTAGCCTTATTCGGCTGTTTCCCCTGCCTCTTGGGTGCCATGGGATTGACCTGGTAAAACATCGAAGGAAAAGACGTAAGGAACAAAAACTTGGAAGTTAGCAGGCAAGCAATTACCCGCAATTTGAACATAACCCGGCTATTGCCTCGCTGGGTCAAGAATGATTTATCCGGGTATCAAGTGACCTTACAAAATACATGGAGCTTTCCGTAAAAGCAAATGTTTGGAGGAGTTAGGGGGATGCTTATATGCTTACCATCTGCGAATGAGTCGGAGAAGTAAGATTTTCTGAGGAAGGAGAACAAGGGCGGAAATTTCAGATGGCCCGAGCTTAGATTGGGAATCCTATTTCTAAAATTGTGACCAGATTAACGATTACTGGAGTTAGGGGAGTAATATAAGCTATGAATCCTATCCATAGGAATGTTTATGGTAAGTATCAGTGAGTTAATCCGGCGCAGCCCGAGAAATTGCGGACCGCTCGATTCAGATCTAATTAGAGGAAGAACTAAGAAATTGCGGGGGTAAGTTGGAGGATGTAAGGGACTTACTGAAGGAGATTGGAGTAAGGCCTTGCGGAGACAGATGGCGCAAGATTCGTGTCCTTTCGTGGTCGTTGGCCGGCGAATCGGAGGCTTGACGGTGGATTCGGGAGCCGGTGCGGCTCGCGCGGCGGCGGAGCGCAAACGAAGGCGGATGGGCTCCGGCGAGATGCGTGGGGTTCCCGTGGTGGCGCTCTGCGAGCTTGAACTTGGGGAGAAGAGAAATGGGGAAAGTGAGCCGTTAAGGGTTGAGTTTGCCTCCTGGGGCTTATTTATAATAAACCGGGTGGAAAAGCTTATCCTAACGGGCGAAACCCGGGGGTTGCGGAGTAATAGTTGGACATTTTGAAATTTGAAGACGTGCTTTATGTGCACTTAGATATGGTCCCGAGAAAAGAGAAGGGGGGAGTCTCTTTCCTGGTATTAGCAATAATTATCGAAGACGGTGCGAAGTCATGGAGTTCCTTACTAAAGCTCGAGTCTGGAAGATTAAAGGAGAACCCTTGAGGGAGAGCCGGGCTTTTACTTGGCTTCCTTGGTACCAGTCACGGCTATTCATCAGCGTGCTGCGCCCTGATTTTCATATGTTTGTGTCTTATATTTCTGTAGGGAATAGCCGGCGCTTCGAAGAGTAAATCTTGGAAGCCCAGGCTATTCTGGGGACTACTGATGAGGGGATAGTAACCCGGTATGCCGACTCTCAGGTGAGATCCGGCCCAAACGACGGATGGATCAAATCCGGCTAAGGACAAAGAAGCTTCTAGAAGGCCCAGGACTTGTAAGGATCGTAACCCGGATTGTGGGTTACGGTAAAGAAAGTTAGGGTTCGTATGAAGAGTTCGAATAGGACTCGAGAAGCGCTTTGTAAGGCAAGTCAAGGGGGATATGAGTACTATATAAACCAACCCCTGGGCTTCGCCTAAGAGAGATTCAAGTCATAACTGTAACACCTATTATCGAGTATCCAGTATAATCATATCGAGATCCGGCGAGTTGTTTTCCGGCTCTTAGATTGCTTTCCGCCATGTCTTCCTTCGAGCTAAACCCTCTCCCAAATACCTGTGTCGACTTGCCCCTAGATCAGTTACCCCCGGTAACATCTGCCGTGATTATCCCACGACAAGATGTAGCATAATTATAGGTGGAACGGGTCTTGCCATTGGGTTGGATTCTTGCTTCTGAAAGATCTCGTCTCGATTCTTCTCCTTTCCTTAATGCACTCAGGGTGTATAGGATGTGTGGGTTGAGTTGGGTCTGAAGGTGAAAGTGCACAAGCTCTGCAGAGTCAACAAACTAAGATCTTAGCCGTGTCCCCGGTTATGGACAACTATGAGCAGCTGGACAAGGATGGACAGAAGAATCACATCACCATTTTCAATAAGTAAAATTTGACCAAGTGAACAGTAGTTGTGGTGCTTGGATTTCAGTCCAATGATGCCACCCCTTTGAAAAGAAAAGTTTTCTTTTACAAAAGAGATAGGAGAAAACTTGCTTTATGCAAACTTAGCCAAAACTCCACTCAGCCAAATAAGCATGTAGTATTAGTCTTGCCATTTATATCCACCATAGTGTTACTTGCCAATACATTAAATTGTATTGACTCCCTTGTGGCTGCATATTCCATATTGCAGATGTTTCTGAAGACGAGTGAGGATTTCGTTTAGGATCTCGAGACTATCGCCAACATGTTTTGCCTGTGGCACATGAAGAAGATGGGCTCAATGTTGTACTATGTTTTCCGCTGTATTTCTTTCTTTTCTGCTAGTCTTCTAAGACTATGCAAGTTTAAATACTATTTTGTAAAGACTGGATCATGCGATGTAATAGAATTTGATGCATTTGCATGATATTTCATTTTGTACTATGGTGCTAGCAATTGATCCAGGGACTAGCACAATAACACAGGTGTCCTTACATTATTTAAATGTGGGAATGCTACACTTTGGGACTGATGCACATTAAACTCAGAATGGCAACTAAGCTCTCTCAACTGTGCATAAAGTTAGAAGATGGAGACTCAACATAAAAGTAAAAGAAAGGCCCTCGCAGAGGGAAGTAGGGATTAACTCATGTGCTAGAGCTTTTTATTTTATTAAACAGAGGTATTGAAAATATTTTTTTAGAGAGGTGTATGCTTATGTCAACGAATGGTAAACAGAAAATACATGTGACGCCCCGAGATCGGGCACTATGCAGATTTCAGCATTCCCGCCAAAATCCACATAATAACCGATTCCAGGTTGCCACTTGTGATAACATTACAATAGTTCACGAATATTCCGCAACAACAACAGAAAAGATATATACAAGACGACTCAAACGAGTCAAGGATACAACTGATACAATACAAAGATCCAAATAACAGCGAAAGAAACAACATAGCGTCCGGCTACGGACAAGATACAAATTGGACTAAGAGTCCTGAAGATAACCGAGAGCGTCCAATCCCTGCCCAGGCCAAGCCGGAGGGATTCCCAAGCTAACATCGTCAGACTTCAAACCTGTTGACTGCAATGTGGAATATGCAGCCACGAAAAGGATTCGTGGGTCAGTACGGTTAAGTACTGGCAAGTGGATAAACCATACTCACAAGATACCAGCGTAACCAATCATCACAAGATACCAATACTTTGGGTACAACGGAAAGGAAGGGATTATTGCAAAGAAGCGGCAGCGGGCTGCACTAACTAACTATAGAAACTCGCTACAACATCCGGCTAGATGAAAGGGATAAGATAGCGTATCGTAACCAACTACAACTAACATCAAACAAACCCATCCTGGATCTCGCCCCTTATCCAAAGAAGCAATCCGAGGATAACTCACACAGTTGGATTAATGCTGGTTCAAGTTATTGTGTCAATAAGACTATTACTAGTCAAGTTATCATTAGTTAGGTGTAAGTTGTTCTGAGTACTTGTTAGCCAGTACTTTCACCAAGTCAACCATAACCGCGGAAAACACGGCTTCTCGAGAAGATTTAACCCTGCAGGGATGCACCAATTTGGCCGTACACGTAAGAATAACCCGCCAGACGGGGGATCAACCCACCAAGTGAGGTACTCAACACAACCCAACTCTTCTTCGCATCAAGCCCAAAGAACCCCGTGCAGTTGAGCGCACGGCTAATCAAGCCCCACGAAGAAAAGGGGACCCTCATAGCACTCTAAGAACGTGTCTCCCTAAATGCCGACTACAAAAGTTCCACCCTGGCGCCAAGGGTTCGCACCTGCATATGCATGCGGCAAATGGAAAACCCGAACTAAATGAGGCGATTTGGACGAGATGCGAATCGAATCAGAATTGCGGGGGGCGCCCATACTCGCTTCCCACATGCGGTTAGTGCGCTCATCATGGATCAGTAGACAAGACCCTTTTCCTAATTAGGGTCGACACTAGCAGGCCTCAAAACCACGCCGGGCCTCCTGCCGGTGCCTTATCATCAAATTATTATTACCCAAAACATTAACATGTTGTTGATTAAATTGAAACCCAGCTATCAACTAAACAGGTGATAAGACGGACAACAAGACTTGAGCGCAAACAACACTAAGCATGCAACTACGACACGAGGGCCAACAAGGTAAACAAACAACAGTTAATAGGAAGTGGAAGGAAGGCTATATCATGGCTGCAAGATAAACATATGATAGGATCGAGACACAAGCATCGAATCATAGGGCTAGCATAAGAACAACGGAAAGAATCGGTAACAAGTGATGAAAGGCAGCCATTTGGCAGCAAGTGAGTATACTTGCCTGGAATCCAGCAAGTAGAGGTACATCCCAAGAACTTGTCGTTGGTCACATCATCTCAACGTCCTATCCGCGAAGAAGCAGCGAACCTCGAACAAACACCGGATGCAATAATTACTTCTACGGCAAAAGATCCAGCATGATCAAGATATGGATGCATGACAACTTAATTGATGCATCAAAATAAACTAGTTGACAAGATAACATGTTTAAATGGACCCATATGCAATTTGGATTGCATATGGAAAGCCCATGAATTAAGGTTGAATTAATTGATCTACAATTAGCCAACATGTGAAGGTGAATTAGCATGATGCATGGATGATGAAAACAATAAGGAAACAAGAATAGCTTCGATTTGAAAAGAAGTTTACCAAGTGTGGAAATTTTATTTATTAAGTTAAGAGATTTTGGCTTCTTAAGAGGTTACACAATCAGTTGTTGTTTTTTACCACTTTTAATTGTTCAAAATAGATAACAAAGTTCATATTTGAAAAGAACACAAAATTTTAGGTGGAATACATGTTTCAAGTATTGAAAAAGGAATTGGAATGAATTACTTATGAATTAAACAAGTTTAAACAAGATTTAAATGAATTTAATTCAAATATGAATTTATTTGAATTTTTATTTGTTCAAAACATTAAACCAAAATCATATTTGCAAAGTTTATACTTTTCTGGTTTGAATCATATTTTATATGTCCAAAAAAGAATTTAATTTGACCAAGTTATGAATTTAGCAATTTTAAATGAATTAAACAAGGTTTAAATTATTTAACCAATTTTTAATTATTCAAAACATGAAACAAAGTTTATATTTGAAAAGGTGGTTCAATTTGGCATGGAAAACATATTTTATATGTGCCATTTGAATTAAATTTGAATTAGTTATGACTTTAATCAAATTTGTAATGAATTGTTTGAATTTGAATTTTGAAACAATTTGAAATGTTCAAAACAGAAAACAAAGGACTTAAACAGGTAGAGAATTAAATTTGGTTTGGAAAACATGTTTTATTTATTCCATTTGGATTTGATTTGAGGGATTTGTGATGGTTTGAATTTCAGGGACCAATCTGTGATTTTACAGGGACCTTTGTGTGGAAGAAAAGGATAGCAGAAAGGTCCCTGGGCTTTTTCTACTCACCGCGGGTCCACACCGTGACACTGACCGGTGGGGCAGCGCCAGGCTGGTGCCAGCGTGGTGCGGGTAGAGGCAGCACTGGCCACCACGGTCGCTGACCAGTGGGGCCAGGCGCGGGCGCGTGGAAAAAGAGCAAAAATTGGGGCTTTTGCCTCTCCAGGGATTCGACCCCGCGATCTACTGTGGTGCGTGCACGGAACAGCGCCACTGGGCTGCATCGGTGTGTTGTGATTGTATCTGCAACTGACAGAACATGAAGCAAACGCGGGACGTTAACTGAACCTGCACACGAAAGTTCAGGTTCAGAAACTCGCGAGCAGAGCAAACCCATGGGCGATCTGCAGCAGGCCCCTGCTGAACCCTGGCGTGACCAGGAGGCCGCCGTGCTACTGGTGGGGTGCTGGAACATGGTAGGAGTAGGGTAACGTGGTTCGTGGTGGTGCACAAACAGTAGAGCGGAGCAGCTAGAGCGCTACTCCCAACAATAAGCATCAGCTTGCGTCCATGGCGGACAGAACATGGATGGATATGCCACGGCAGGTACGGCAAGGCAGGGACTTGGAGAACGGCGGGAATCGAACCGGGGACTCACCGGGCGATGCCTAGTTCGCAGTTGTTGCTCGAGGTTGTCCGAGACGGCGGGAATTCGAAGAAATTCGTCGGCGTCTGAACTGAAAACGAGGAAGCGGCGGACGACCTGGTGCTACTCCGGCTGGTGCTTGTTGTCGAGGCGGAAGAGGGAGGCATGGTGGTTCCCCTCCACCTCCCCGATTGGCTCACGGGCTGCCATACAGTTGCGGCGACGGAGGCAGTGGTGGTGGGGTGCTGGTGCGCAGGGACAGAGGGGTGAGAGGAAGAGAGAAGGAACAGGCGACGGTGGAGGATGGGGAGGGGTCTAGGGCTAGGGAAAGCAGAGGGGGGAGGTTTTATGGAGGGTTCGATCTCGTACGGCAGCACATCAGAGGGGGGGAAGAGGAGATCAGCGGTGGTGGAGGTGGTCGTACAGGGAGATGACGTCCAGGTGGGAGAAGGGCGAAGGGGTACCGGGCCAAGATAGAATCAGAGGGGAGCTGGGCCACTAGGTGGGCTGGGGGAAGAGGGGAGAAGGCTGGTGGGCTAGAGGGGAAGAAAATGGGCTGGTCTGCCTCTCTTTGTTGTTTTTAATTTTTTTGTTTGCACACATTTTTTTTGTAGAAAAGAGAGAGAGAGGGAGAGAGAGAAAATAGGGTTTGGGGTTTTTATTTTTATGAATAAATGTTATTAATTTGCAAAACAGTAAGTCAAGCATGTTACCACTAATTTCACAAGTTTGAAAGGTTAATTGATTTGAATTTGTTAGTTGAATTTCAAATAGGGTTTTCACATAGCTTTGATTTTTTTTAAATAAACAAGTTTTATTTAATAAGCTCAAACACTATGAAAACTTGGTGAGTTTAAAATGCTTGCAAGATTTTAATTCTTAAACCACAATTGGATCATGCCCATTATAAATGATTTGATTTGAAGTTGAATTGGAATTTACCATTAGGGTATTAATTAAAGGGAAAATTTATTAACAAGCAATTTAAATAAATCAACTTCAAAACTATTGGAAACAAGTTGAGTTGTTTAGGTGGCAATTTTTAAATTGGAAATTTTGGACATGTTTTAAAAGTTTAAATTGGTTTGAATTTTTGAGTTGTTTTGAAAACATGGTGCAATGCATATGATGCATGTGATGCAAAGCAAAAGGAAAGCAACCAACTTTCTAACTTAGGGGGAACACCCCAGGTGTTACAATACAGTACGTCACAAGCCAGCTAGACTTCACAAGAGCGGATCCCATTGAAGGACGCATCTCGTATAGAAGGTCATCCTTTTTTTCTCTTTTGTTTACACAATTATGCTTTGCCTGATAAATCAGGGGCAAAAATAGTAAAGAGAATTTAATATTAACCAATTTTGGGGCTGGGCACCCCGCTGCCAGCTCTTCTATCATTTGGATAAGCGGATGTGCCACTAGTCCAGGTGTGTAAAGTCCAATCAACAAGTGAGATAAATATTCTCTATTTACGTCCTCATGAGCTAAAACACGGGCACAAAACATGAGTAATTTTGAAAGTTTTAAAGGTAGCACATGAGAAATTAACTTGAAGTGGCGGTTAAATACCACATGTAGGTAGGTATGGTGGGCACATTTGGAAAAATTTGGGTTTTGGGAGTTGGATGAACGAGTAGAGCTCATACTCGGTACAGGTGGAGGCTAGAAAAAGACTGCGAGCGACAAATCAAGAGAGTAATAATGGCCATAATCATGCATAGCGACAAAAACATTATTAATCAAAGCATAAAGGGTATTACAAGTCAAAAACTAAATGATCGTAGATGCTATAAGTGACTGGTTTGTAGTCATAAACATGGTGTATGCATGCGCCAAGTCAACCAAATAAAACATTCTAAGGAGAACACAACAAATTCATGCTTCAGTATGATAAAAACAACTCATGATTCTTTCAATAGCACATTAAGCACTCTCAGCTATTTGAGACAAGGCATGCTACAATAACAACCACTAAGCATATAATTAAAATAACATCTAGCATGACATGAAAATGTCTATCCACAGTCTATACGAGCTTCTTTTTGCACCGTTATAAGCATGAAAATTGTACTACTGCTTTCCAACACCAATCATTTCATACTGAACAAAAACTCTCCAAGAGATATAGAAATGAAACAAGAGAGTACTAACATAACTCTACTAGAACTAACAGCTCTGAATAAGAGATGCATGAAAAATAGGAGCTAAAAGGATTTGCGGCAGCTAGAAGAAGAACTAAGAATACGAGCATGGGTGAAACGAGTAGTCATATGAAAAAGCAGAGCGTGTCTCTTTCCCACACAAAGAATGCTGGGTTTCAACATATTTATTGCGGCGAGGAAAACAAAAGAAAACAGAAGAAAAAAACAAAAAAAACTCTCCAAGTAAAATGCATATGATGTGACTGAATAAAAATATAGTTTCACTAGAAGTGACCTGATAAATTGTTCATGAAGAAGGGGATGCCTTGGGCATATCCAAGCTTAGACGCTTGAGTGTTATTGGAATTTTCTGGGATGAACCACGGGGTCATCCCCAAGCTTTGGCTTTTCACTCTTCTTGATCACATTATATCACCCTCTTCTCTTGACCCTTGAAAACTTTCTTCACACCACTCAATGTAATTCACATTAGAGGGTTAGTGCACAATAAAAAAACTCACATATTCTGCATGGACACACACATTATTAATACTTTTAAAACATTAGCTCCAGCCATTGATGTTTCGTGGAGCAAAGAAATCCACTCGACATAGTAAAAGAGAGAATGCAAGTAAAAAAGCAAAATCCATCAAAATCAGAACAGTCTGTAAAGACGAATTTTTTCGGGGCACCTACGTTGCTCAAATCAAAAAGAGTAAACCTAGAAGAAGTTTCGGAATTAGCTGAGGAAGAAGCACAAAAATTTGCAGGTCATTTTGATCTTTCTGTGAATTATGCAAAAAAAAAACACGGTGGACAGCATAAATCTGTTTCCTGCGCAGAAATCCAAAACCAATCTCAACTTTCACTAGAGACTTTACTTGGCACAACAAATGCGAGAAAATAAATATATAAATGAGTTGCTACAGAAGTACACAACACCTTGACTCAAAGAAACTAGAGAAAAACAAATCAAAAATAAAACCATGGGTTGTCTCCCAAGAAGTGCTTTTCTTTAACGCCTCTTAGCTATGCCCAGAAAACTAGAATCAAGTATTTTTCAAGTGAAGAAGCATCCAAATTGTAACATTTTAGAATAATAGAATCAAAAGGCAACTTCATTCTATTCCTAGGAAACTGTTCCATACCTTTCTTGAGTGGGAATTGATATTTAGTATTCCCCTCTTTAATATCAATAACAACACCAATAGTTCTAAGAAAAGGTCTTCCCCAAACAATAGGACAATAAGCATTGCATTCAATATTCATAACAATGAAATCAAAGGGGACAAGGTTATTATTAACCATAATAAAAACATCATCAACTCTCCTGATGCATGTAAAATTCATACATGAACTTTGCATGTTATTACTTGTTTTTCCTACATATTAGCAACTTATATTCATGTTTTATAATGATTTCGGGGATTTTCTAAACAATCCCCCTTCTTTTGGTTCTAACCCAGTTTTTCCAAAAAACGTACATTTTAGTGTTTTAGACTTTCCGGGAGCTTCGGGACTCCAAAAAGGGCAAGGCCAAAGAGCACGGTTAAGAATTTTCGAGACGAAGACCATGGGGCAAAGTAGAGGGCCAAATGTCCAACAAGGTGGCAAAGAGGACCTTCCACGCGGCCAGATTCCTTGGCCGCGTGAGAGGCCCCCTTTTTGCCCCCGTGGCTCCGATGCCGTCGATCTTTCTTCTCCCGAGTGTCTCGTGACCTAAAAACGACTATATAAAGGGTCCCCTGGCCTTTTCGAGGAAGAGGCGGCGCCGAGAGACGAAACCACAAAACAGAGAGACAGAAGGCTGCCGCCGGAGAAGATCGGAGGGGGGAAACGCCGTCGGGATCACCCCCGGAGGGCTCCACCCCCCCTCCGGCGTGTTCATCATCAACATCTACAGCAAGATCAGCTCCATCTCTCCACTGTAATCTCTTGGCAAACATGATGTATGATGCAATACTATATTCCCTTGATGTATTGTGTCTCCCCGTCTATGTTTGAGTAGTGAATTGTTCTTGGCAATGGTGAAATAGTTTGTTGATTGGTTGCATACAAGTTTGTTATCTTCTATGATTGTCTTTATGTACAATATATGAGTGCACGCATATGTTGGGGAATGCATGTAAGGTGATCACCGGTAGCATAATGGAGTGGTGGTGACTTGGGAGTGACAGTAACCTGAGACCGAGCCACAAAGTTAAGTTATTGGGGGATATATATAGGGGACCTTAGAACTTAAGGCTATGGTGGGACTTTATGTCTTAATCAATCTTGTGCAGTCATTTACTTGGCCACATGATCCATCATAAGGGGTTGTAGATCATTTACTTGACTATACCTATTCATGGCTCCTTCCTAGAAGAAACAACTAAGACTAAACATGTGCTTCACTAATTGTGACAACCACACGAACGAAACACCTATTGCTAGAACACTTGCTCCCTTGAGATACTTGAGATATTTGCTGCTTGCTACTTGTTAAACTTGCTTAGAAACTTGCATTTTAAACTTGCTTCACTAGTTACTAGACAAACCACACTCCACGTCACTTGCTTTTAATTAGTTAGTTCCTTTTAGTCAAACTTATTGCTTTGCATAAACAGCCATATAAGAGGGTTATAGGTCTTTAGAGAATAGATAGCTTACCTTCAGCTCCTCGTGGGTTCGACACTCAAATACTTATCGAAAGGTACTACAATTGATCTCCTGCACTTGGGAGTCATCATGTCCCCAAAGGTTTATTTCTAACATTATCAACAAGACGAATATCCAAATAACAGTGCTCCAAAGGTAGCAAATCAAGCATATCATAAATTTTCTTAGGCATAACAGATATACTGGCACCAAGATCACATAAAGCATTACAATAAAAATCATTCACCTTCATTTTAATGATAGGTTCCCAACCATCATTTAACTTCCTAGGGATAGAGGCTTCACATCTTAATTCATCTTCTCTAATTTGTATGAGAGCATTTGTAATATGTTTTGTGAAATCCATATCATAGCACTAGCATTAGGACAACTAGAAAGCTTTTGTAGGAACACAATTACTTCAGATATGTTGCAATCATAAAAATCAAGATAATTTTTATCAAAGGTAACGGGACCATTGTCTCTCATATTTCGAAAAATTTCATCACTTTTATCAGGAACAGTTGTAGTAGTTTCAGGCAGTTTTAAACGTTTAACATCAGAAGTGGAAGTATTGCCAACACAAATTACTTTAACATTAATAGTAGAAGGTTTACTAGCATGAGAAGCTTTAGTTTTACTAGTGGCGGTAATGGTGCAAACATTAGCTATATTATTCTTTCTAGCCATTTCATTTCCTTTTTCCCATCTAGCATGCAGTTCAGCTAACATCTTAACATTGTCATCAATTCTAATTTGAATGGCATTCAAAGTTTTGCTTTCATTAATACCATGAGGCATAACCTTTATTTTAAGAAGACCAACATCAAGAGCTAGGCTATCAACTTTAGAAGCAGGAACATCAATTTTGCCAAAGTTTTCCTCAACAGATTTATTAAAAGCAGTTTGTGTACTAATAAAATTCTTAAGCATATTTTCAAGATCAGAGGGTACACTCTTATTTTTGTTGTAGGAATTACCATAAGAATTGCCATAACCATTATTATTAGGAGGATATGGCCTATAGTTGTTGCTACCAAAATTATTCCTATAAGCATTGTTATTGAAATTATTATTTTTAATAAAGTTCAGATCAACATGTTCTTCTTGGGCAACCAAAGAAGCTAAAGGAACATTGTTTGGATCAATAGGAGCATGGCAATTCACAAGCATAGACATAATAGCATCAAGCCTATCACTCAAGGAAGAGGTTTCTTCAACAGAATTTACCTTCTTACCTGGTGGAGCTCTCTTAGTGTGCTATTCAGAATAATTTACCATCATATAATCAAGAAGCTTTGTTGCTTCCCCAAAGTCATGGACATAAAGGTTCCTCCAGCAGCTGAATCCAGAAGGTTTTTTAAGAAAAAATCAGACCTGCATAAAAAGTTTGGATGATCATCCAAGTAGTCAGTCCATGAGTGGGACAATTCCTTACCAAAGATTTCATTCTTTCCCAGGCTTTAGCAACATGCTCATTATCAAGTTGCTTAAAATTCATAATGCTACTTATTAAAGATATAATCTTAGCAGGAGGATAATATTTTCCAATGAAAGCATCTTTACATTTAGTCCAAGAATCAATACTATTCCTAGGCAAAGATAGTAACCATTCTTTAGCTCTTCCTCTCAAAGAGAAAGGAAACGATTTCAGTTTGATAATATCCCCATCTACATCTTTATATTTTTTCATCTCACAGAGTTGAACAAAATTATTAAGATGGGCAGCATCATCATCAGTACTAACACCAGAAAATTGCTCTCTCATAACAAGATTTAATAGTGCAGGCTTAATCTCAAAAAAAAATCAGCAGTAGGAGTAGGTGGAGCAATAGGTGTGCTAATAAAATCATTGTTTTTTGTGCCAGTGAAGTCACCCAACTTAGTGTTCTCAGGAGTACTCATTTTAACAATATTAAAAACAGGATAAAAATAGCAACTAGAATAAGAACTATTTTTTGTGTATTGATAAAGAGAAGCAAAAAAGACAAAATAAAATAAACTAAGAAAAACAATAACAAAGTAAAGAGATTGGAAGTGAGAGACTCCCCTTGCAGAAATTCTCTTTCTCCCGGCAACGGTGCCAGAAAACTTGTTGATGGCAAACGTTGGGAAACCCCAAGTGTAGGGTGTGAAGAGTGCAGCGGCAAGTTTTCCTTCAGAAAGAAACCAAGGTTGAATCGAGAAGTAGGAGAAAGAAATCACCTCTAAAGGCTGATGCAGTTGATGTGGCAGGGCGCACTACCGGTTCAGAAGCAGCGTGGAACCTACACAACACAATCAAATTACTTTGTGTCACATCCCAATTTTGGAATACCTGATAACACAGTTGTTTTGCTAATTGCTTTACTAATAAACCTTGGTTGTGTTTGTTTGTGGTTGTTGAAGTGCAACTAAACAAACTAATTATATAAACTTGCAAACTTAAAAAGATAGCAAAGCAGTAAACTAAAAATATTCAACATATTGTTCCAATGACCTTGGCAATATTTTCTAAAGTAAATATTGATCAAAGAGTTTTCCAAAAACATCTTATGAATCTCATACTTGTTGAATATTATTCCAAGACCTAATTTAAGAAAGAGGAAACACTTAATAAAATTTCCCTAAAAGATTATCAGAAAAAGAGGCATTCTTAAATGCTTCACCAAAATATTATCAAATGTTTTTCCAACCTTGCAAGATTAAAAACAAAGGTATTGGAGAGCTTTGACTTGTTATCCCTAGTCACATAAATATTTTGGCAAAGCATTGTTAAAGAAAAGCCAAGTGCTTTATTAAATAGAAATTCCAATATTTCCAGAAACAGAAAACTCAAACAAGTTACTATTGGAAACTTTCTTAAAATGATTTGAAAATCATACCATTGCTTCCTTATATCAAATAAGGAACACACACAAGAGGAGACCAAAAATTGAATCCATTAAAGTCATGAAAACATGGTTTTTCTCCACAGCAACAATTGGGATTTTGAACAAGTTTGTTCTACAAACTTTTTCCAAATGCCATGAAATAAATACCACATGCTCTATATCATAAATAAGGATGAAAACCAAAAGGGCACAAGTTTTTGAATAATTTAAGTTGCCAAAAACCCCTATTTTCTTGACAGCACCTTTTAGAAATTTGAACAAGTTTGTTCTATGAAGTAACTCAAAATGACTTGAATTTTCTACCACATAAGTAACACATAAAATAAGGAATGTGTGCCAAAAATTGTCATTTTTGGAAGCTCCTAAGTAGTCTAATAAATTCAATGTCCATTTATGTAAGAATTCAAATTTGAACAACTTTGAATTATCAAGTTTATTGATTTGAGCCAATTTTCATATATGTTGTGTATCTTAACTAGTAAGAATTTTGGGCAAAGGGATTTCAAATTATGACTTTGTTTGCTTAGGAAAAACAACCTTTTTCAGAAAGGACAGGGACCTAGTTGTAAATACCCAGGGACCAAAATGAAATCTGAGTCATCTTCTACCTCTAGCTCTCTGTAGATATACAGAACACCTATGCCTTCCCTTCGATTGGAAGGAATCCTTGGGGATAAAGAGGCCCCCCATGTGCCTTGTCTGCTCACTGTCCCCTCTCTCCCCCCCTCAAGCTCCCTCCTCTCCCTCTCGGTAGAAAATGCCCAAAAACCGAAACCCTAGGATTCGCTTCGCCGCCGATTAGGCCATTCCCGAGCTTGCCTCAGCTCTCCGTTGACACCAACATCTCCGTATCATCGTGGCTGTGCTCGGTGCCAAAGGGATTGAGGTGGGACGCCACGAGGAGGCCGCGCCGTCCGAGTTCTTCTTCGGCTCCGGGAGCACTCCGGCGAGCCATTCCCGCCGGCGCACTCCTCCTCCGCCCTCCCCGAATGGTCCAGTGCGTTTAGGGTAAGCAGGCGACCCTCGCCGTCGCATTTCCCCCCTCCCTCTCCCTCGGTTTCGTCCGCGCGTCGTGATAGTTGTTCGGCCGCCGCCGCGCGTCGTCGCCGGCCACTCTACGGTTGCTTCCTGGAAGCGAGGCTACCCCTAGGTGGTTCCCCTCGTCGTAGGCGTTGCATAGACGTTTGTATTTTGCGAAACGGTGGATTATATCGCCCGTACGAGCTCGCCGGAGATCGTTGCCGCCGGCGGGTGAGGTCACCACGACGTCATGCTGGCGTCAGGTCCCCTTGACCCCGCGCTAGGAGAGTCAAACTGCGCGTGGGGCCTCGCTGTGCCGCGTGGCTGCCCGCGTGGCGGTTGGCCCGCGTGTCAGCGACTATTGGCTAGCTTCCCTCGCGGTAGATTAGATCTGGCCGGCCCATATTAGCAGATCTGGCCCAGGACAGTTGATTTTCCTTTTAATTTTTGACAGAAAGGTGTATGATTGCTTTTGGCCTTAAAAACTAAGCTAAAGGATGAATTTGACCAAACCAAAATTCACAGTGGTACCTAAACTAATTCTAAACCACCTCCAACTTGTAGATCTACTTTTGGATGAACATTTTTGAAATGAAAAATGTTTTGGCAACAGGTACCAGAAACACCAAAGTGAGCACCATTTTAATTTCACAACTCAGAAAGAAGTGAGGCCAATTGCATTGGAAAGCCCTTGAAATTTCCTAAGAGGAGCAATTAACCTCGTTTCCAAATTTATTGTATTTTTGAAATGGCATGCATATTGGTAAAACACCAGAGAGCACTTTGGTGATTTTTATAAAATAATTAAAAATGATTTTTGATGCAAACTCAACTGGATGGTCTTGTATGTTTAGGGCTATCCAAACCTAGATGGGTTTAATTTTTAGAGAATCATAGAATTTTTGGTGGACAGATCCTTGTTTCACCTGTTTCTGCCATTTTGGCATTTTAAGTAATTAAATTGTGTTAATATATTTTTGTGTTTCCATATTGTTTTCTAGCATGTAAAAGTGGTGTGAACTTGTTTTCTAAGTGTTACTTAGATATTTTAGCATGTTAGATTGTGTGGACTTGAGTGGAGAAGAAATAGGATTTATATTAATATCATATGTTTTATCTCTAGTTAAATACTTGCATAGTATTTTTGAGTGATTAATTTGTGTGCAAGTGATTGAATTGTTGTGTTGAGATATTAGATTCAGTACCATGTTGGTACTTATATTTTTTTAGTATCACCTCTGCTAGCTTGCTTTTGAATTGGTATAAAAGCATGAGTAGCTTTGTCATGACTATGAGAATGTTATGGAAAAATTCCCTCATGTGTGGAATTTTTGACATAAGCATTTGTGGATGTGTAGCCACATATTTTTGTGTTATGTTCATAGGACCAGTAGAATTTTTATTATGTTCTTATGAGTACTTGACCCCTAGAGTTTTCACTTGTGTGAAAACAATAGCATGAGTAGCATTACCTTGCTTGTGTTAGCACCCTAGTATTTTCTGCTAGTATTGTTATTGCACTAGATGCTAGTTTAGGTCTTTGTTAATTTTTAGCAAGTATGACCAGAGGCATTGTGACCTCTTAATGCTTTGTTATGCTAGTGAAACACCCACTGGTTTCATTGCATTTTTGGTGGAAACATTATTTCCCCCACACTAGATGTGTTTCTTTTATATAGTTTCATAACTATTGAGTGCCTAGTATTTTTGCTTTGGGAATTTTTGTGCTAAACAAAAATTGGTATGCTTCTGTTTGTAAGTGGTTGTAATCATGTGTGGCTTGCTAGGAAAAATACATTCTTGGAGTGTTGTTTGATTCCTCTAGTAATGCCCTTTTTATTACTACTAGTATGTAGGAGTTGCCCTGCAAATTGATGCATTGTTTTATTAAATGGGATATTTATGTTATAGCAAGTATATAGGTGTTTTTCACTACTGTTTTTATGACATGAACCCTCTGGTTGTATTTCAATTACTTGATTGAAATGCATCCATTGATTCTTCATGATTAAGTAGTACTAGTTTCCTTAGCAGTTTTTGTATTGAATTATTTTTTCCTGCCAACTTGTGTTTGGTGGATATTTGTGTATCCTTGCATGAGGACATGTTTTCATTTTCCATTATGATAACATGGTTCCTTGTTTGCATTTTAGTACTTTACTTGTTATGCATGCTTGCATAGCAAACTTTTAGTAGAAAACATGTCTATAGAATTCCTCCTTTTTATTCATTATTTCTATTGTTCTCACTATGAGAAATTGTGTGTTTTGTGATGAGTATATTACCTTGTTACACTTGAGTAGGCTCACTGATTTGTAAAAGTAACTTTTGCAAATCATGTGTCTCATTTATTCTTGTTGTGGATTTAGACTTAGTAAGATAGCTACCTTTTTCTTTTTGTGGTGTGGTTGATAGACCCATTGCCATGCTTATTTTTGTGCATGTTTTATATACTTTTAGTAGTCTCACCCTTGTGATACTAAGTGTATTTTGGGTTTATTAATATCTTGGTATGAGAGTGGCACACCCACTGAATCCATGATATTAAGGTTGTGAGATATGTTCCTCCAACCTTAAGTTGTCTTATTGAATGGCATTTCTGCCAAGTAGTTTTGTTTGATTGTTTGCCTCCATTAATAATGGTGTGATTAGTTATTTTTAGTTTCCTTGCTGTATGTATTGTTATGTATGGTTGCTTGCCTTGATTGGTTCTGAATGTGTGTCCTTTATTCCTTTTACGGCGTTAGAAAACGAAGAGGAAGGAAGTGTCGTGAAGCTCTGTTTCAAGTTCCAGTCACTCCAAAACCAGGGACACAAGGAGATACCAGGCAAGCATCCTGATTGCTTGCTGATACAATACTTACCATTATATATCATGCATGTTTTACCTCTGAAGTTTTACCAAAACTTGATTATCAAAACTATTTTTGATGTGGAAATTACTACTATACTATATTATAGGTTACTATCATGCCAGTAGTTAAACTTGGTAATACCAAGCCCATAAGCCACCATATGGTATTTATTACCATCAAATATACTAGTCCCTAAGTGGACACCCTAAAATTGTGATTCTACAAAACAAAGGCTTTACGGAAAAACCCGGAGAAAAGGCGGATCCTTGTTCTCCGGAGGAATGTGGAAGTGGTCATTTTTGAGAAAGTGGTGTTTTCAAAAATGACACATAACCTAGTCTTCGCCGGACAACCTTTACCGTACTGCCACCCTACCCCAACATGGGCAAGGGGCTTAACTTGAAGTTTGTTCTTATTAGTGTGTGTTATCTTAATGTGCTATAGGGGATGCGATCCTCTGAACCGAATGTCGTGGAGACATATAAAGTGTGGGATTAATTTTCCCTCCGGATGCATCAGTTGAGGCATCTTGGCTTGGCGGGGATTAGCTCGGTGCCGGGGATGTGGTGAAACTCAACTGAGAGATAGGCATATTCTAGCTTGAACATAGTGGATGGTTATGATCAGATACCTGATGTTTACATACTGTTGTTACAGTCCGTGATTGTTCACGGGAGGTGTACTGGATCTGGTGGATGTGTACACCTCTGCAGAGTACAACTTTTTCGAAGAAGCCGCGTCCTCGGATATGGACAGTTGAATGGCCATGTAGCTAGCATTGTGTCAATGTTTTCAAAAAGGAGTTTTGAAAGGGAAATTTTGGAAAAGAAGTGTTGAACTTGTGAAGTTCGGAAAGGAATGGAAACTTATACCGTGGAGGTATCGTCGATGATGAAAAGCCAGATGATGTTATACAAAACAAAATGTTTTGCAAAGAAAACCTTTTCTACTCTAAGCAAGAATTCTGGAAACTGATTCCAAGAAGTTTTGCAAAGAGAAAATATTCTTTAACAAAACTTTACAAAACCTCTTGTACATGTGATATCTACAAGAGAAATAAAACTATATATTATTTTTCTTCTGAAGTATCTTCTTCAACGAAGATACAGATAAACCTGACTGCAACTGTGGTGTCATCATATATGAACACCAGTGATAGTGAACCATATTTATAGCCTACCTATTCCACCATATAAGCATACTTGCATGTTGGTAAGTGAAATGATGGATGTCTTGCTGAGTACATTCAAATGTACTCATTATGGTTTCGCCCCTGGTAGCTACTTATCAGATTTGGAGAAGGAGCCTCCAAAGGAGATCTATGAAGAGAAGTACGGAGCTGACGGCTTTGCGAACTAGGATCGTCTCCGGGTCAGCAGCCTGTAGGTTAAGGCGTGACTTGGGCTCAACTACGTTGTGTTTTTATTTGTCTTCCGCTGTGTTTGATAAGTTGCCTGTCCCATGGGGCAGTTGCGTTAAACTTGATCATGTGATCTTTTATGTAATACCCTTATGTATTCGTGTAATGGATGATGTATTTCTGTGTGCCAACTTTGTATGTTGTTCACGACTGATCTTTCTGGGATCGTGAATGTATGCATACGTAGGGTTTCAGACTGCCGGTCTGAGGTCCTTACAGAGTTGGTATCAGAGCCATCCTGACCTTAGGAGACCTTAGTTAGCATGGACGTCAGATAGGAAAGAAAAGTATTTTTGAGTAAAAACCTATTTACTATCTAAATTATTTTTATCTAAGGGAATTTTAGTATATTTTCCCCTCCTTATTATCTTTTCAAAAGATTCTAAATGCATATCAAGGGCGTCCTTGTGCAGTGGTTTGAAGGGCGGGCCTTACAGAGTTGGTATCTCTCTCGGTTAAGAGTTTATTTCTTACTTGTTTGCAACTGCTCCGCTCTGTTTTTGAAACATCTCTCGTCTTTGAAGTTTTCTGTCCAGAAAATAGTTGGAGTTTCAAAAACAGATTGTTGCATACTCTTACCTCTCTTAGATAAAATGTAAGGACCCCAGACCGGGAGTCTGAAACCCTACGTATGCATACATTCACGATCCCAGAAAGATCAGTCGTGAACAACATACAAAGTTGGCACACAGAAATACATCATCCATTACACGAATACATAAAGGTATTACACAAATATCACATGATCAAGTCTAACACATCTGCCACAAAGGGCAAGCAACTTAACAAACACAGCGGAAGACAATTAAAACACAACGTAGTTGAGCCCAAGTCACGCCTTAACCTACAGGCTGCTGACCCGGAGACGATCCTAGTTCGCAAAGCCGTCAACTCCGTACTTCTCTTCATAGATATCTTTTGGAGGCTCCTTCTCCAAATCTGATAAGTAGATACCAGGGGCGAAACCATAATGAGTACATTTGAATGTACTCAGCAAGACATCCATCATGTCACTTACCAACATGCAAGTATGCTTATATGGTGGAATAGGTAGGCTATAAATATGGTTCACTATCAATGGTGTTCATATATGATGACACCACAGTTGCAGTCAGGTTAATCTGTATCTTCGTTGAAGAAGATACTTCAAAAGAAAATAAACTAATTTTATTTCTCTTGTAGATATCACATGTACAAGAGGTTTCGTTAAGTTTTGTTAAAGAAGGTTTTTCTCTTTGCAAAACTTCTTTGAATCAGTTTCCAGAATTCTTGCTTAGAGTACAAAAGGTTTTGTTTGCAAAACATTTTGTTTTGTATAACCATATCTGGCTTTTCATCATCGACGATACCTCCACGGTATAAGTTTCCATTCCTTTCCGAACTTCACAAGTTCAACACTTCCTTTCCAAAATTTCCCTTTCAAAAACTTCCTTTTTGAAAACATTGACACAATGCTAGCTACATGGCCATTCAACTGTCCATATCCGAGGACGCGGCTTCTTCGAAAAAGTTGTACTCTGCAGAGGTGTACACATCCACCAGATCCAGTACACCTCCCGTGAAACAATCACGGACTGTAACAACAGTATGTAAACATCAGGTATCTGATCATAACCATCCACTATGTTCAAGCTAGAATATGCCTATCTCTCAGTTGAGTTTTACCACATCCCCGGCACCGAGCTAATCCCCGCCAAGCCAGGATGCCTCAACTGATGCATCCGGAGGGAAAATTAATCCCACACTTTATATGTCTCCACGACATTCGGTTCAGAGGATCGCATCCCCTATAGCACATTGAGATAGCACACACTAATAAGAACAAACTTCAAGTTAAGCCCCTTGCCCATGTTGGGGTAGGGTGGCAGTACGGTAAAGGTTGTCCGGCGAAGACTAGGTTATGTGTCATTTTTGAAAACACCACTTTCTCAAAAATGACCACTTCCACATTCCTCCGGAGAACAAGGATCCGCCTTTTCTCCGGGTTTTTCCGTAAAGCCTTTGTTTTGTAGAATCACAATTTTAGGGTGTCCCCTTAGGGACTAGTATATTTGATGGTAATAAATACCATATGGTGGCCTATGGGCTTGGTATTACCAAGTTTAACTATTGGCATGATAGTAACCTATAATATAGTATAGTAGTAAATTCCACATCAAAAATAGTTTTGATAATCAAGTTTTTGTAAAACTTCAGAGGTAAAACATGCATGATAGATAATGATAAGTATTGTATCAGCAAGCATCAGGATGGCTTGCCTGGTATCTCCTTGTGTCCCTGGTTTTGGAGTGACTGGAACTTGAAACAGATCTTCACGACACTTCCTTCCTCTTCGTTTTCTAACGTCGTAAAAGGAATAAAGGACACACATTCAGAACCAATCAAGGCAAGCAACCATACATAACAATACATACAGCAAGGAAATCTAAAAATAACCAATCACACAATTTATTAGGGAGCAAACAATCAAACAAACACACTTGGCAGAAATGCCATTTATTAAGACAGCTTAAGGTTGGAGGGACATAACTCACAACTTCAACATCATGGATTCAGTGGGTGTGCCACTCTCATACCAAGATATTTATAAACCCAAAATACACTTAGTTTCACAAGGGTGAGACTACTAAAAGTATATAAAACATGCACAAAAATAATTATGGCAATGGGTCTATCAACCACACCACAAAAAGAACAAGATAGCCAATCTATTAAGTCTAAATTGACATCAAGAATAAATGAAACACATGATTTTGCAAATGTTACTTTGACAAATCAGTGAGCCTACACAAGTGCAACAAGGCAATAGACTCATCACAAAACACACAATTTCTCATAGTGAGAACAATAGAAACAATGAATAAAAAGGAGGAATTTCTATTGACATGTTTCTACTCAGGGTTTGCTATGCAAGCAAGCATAATAAGTAAAGTACTAAAATGCAAACAAGGAACCATGTTATCATAATGGGAATGAAAACATGTCCTCATGCAAGGATACACAAATTTCTACCAAACACAAGTTGGCAGGAAAAATAATTCAATACAAAAATTGCTAAGGAAACTAGTACTACTCAAACATGAAGAATCAATGGATGCATTTCAATCAAGCAATTGAAGTACAACCAGAGGGTCCATGTCATAAAAACAGTAGTGAAAAACACCTATACTTGCTATAACAAAAATATCCCATTTAGCAAAACAATGCATCAATTTGCAGGGCAACTCCTACATGCTAGTAGTAATAAAAAGGGCATTACTAGAGGAATCAAACAACACTCCAAAGATGGATTTTTCCTAGCAAGCCACACATGATTACAACCACTTACAAACAGAAGCATACCCATTTTTGTTTAGCACAAAAATTCCCAAAGCAAAAATACTAGGCACTCACTAGTTATGAAACTATATAAAAGAAATGCATCTAGTTTGGGGAAATAATGTTTCCACCAAAAATGCAATGACACCAGTGGGTGTTCCACTAGCATAACAAAGCATTAAGAGGTCACAAAGCCTCTGGTCATACTTGACAAAAATTAGCAAAAAAAAAAAACTAAACTAGCATCTATCTCATTAACCATACTAGTAGAAAATAATAGGATGCTTAAATAAGCAAGGTAATGATACTCATGCTATTGTTTTCACACAAGTGAAAACTCTAGGGGTCAAGTACTCATAATAACATCATCAAAATGCTACTGGTACTATGGATACAACACAAAATTATGTGGCTACACAATCACAAATGTTCATGTCAAAAATTCCACACATGAGGGAATTTTTCCATAACAATTTCATAGTCACCACAAAGCTATTCATGCTTTTCTACCAACTCAAATGCAAGCTAGCAGAGGTGATAGCAACACAAACTAAGTACTAACATGGCACTGGATCCAATCCAAAAATCCAAGTGCTAGCACATCAATTCATCACTCAAAAATTATATGCAACTATACACTAGAGATAAACATATGCTACTAACAAATATCATATTTCTTCTCCACTCAAGTCCACACATTATAACATGATAAAATAGCTAAGTAATACTTAGAAAGCAAGTTCACACCACTTGTACATGCTAGAAAACAATATTGCAACACAAAAATATAATCACACAATTTAAATAGTTAAAATGACAAAATGGCAGAAACAGGTGAAACAAAGATCTGTCCACCAAATTTTATAGGATGCTCTAAAAATTAAACCCTTCTAGGTTTGGATAGTACTAAACATATACAAGACCACCCAGTTGAGTTTGCATCAAAAATCATTTTTAATTATTTATAAAAATCACCAAAGTGCTCTCTGGTGTTTTACCAAATTGCATGCCATTTCAAAAATACAATTAATTTGGAAGCAAGGTTAATTGCTCCTGTTAGGTAATTTCAAGGGCTTTCCAATGCAATTGGCCTCACTTCATTCTGAGTTGTGAAATAAAAATTATGCTCATTTTGGTGTTTCTGGTACCTGTTGCCAATTCATTTTTCATTTCAAAAATATACATCCAAAAGTAGATCTACAAGTTGGAGGTGGTTTAGAATTAGTTGAGGTACCACTGTGAATTTTGGTTTGGTCAAATTCATCTTTTAGGTTGCATTTTAGAGCCAAAAGTAATCATACCAGTTTCTGCAAAAATTAAATGGAAAAGAAAACATTGTTGGGCCAGATCTACCATTTGGGCCGGCCTGGATCTAGTCTCACCGCGAGGGAACCCAGCCTCTAGTCGCTGACCTGTGGGCCCGTAGGCCATGCGGGCAGCGCAGAGCCCCACCTGCCGGTTTGACTCTCTACTGCGCGGGTCAAGGGAGATGACGCCAGCGTGACGCCGTGGTGACCTCACTCGCCGGCGGCAAAATCTCCGGCGAGCTAAATCGACCGATACCGAGCATGATTTTGCGATTCACTTGCACCTACACGTAGCACTCGACTCGGGTTACCCAAAGAGGACATCGCCGTTTCCTGGGAGTGGCCGGAGCGCGGCCAGCGTCGACGGCGCGCGGCGGCCCGGAGAGGAAAACGACGCGGCGACGAAATACGCGGAGAGGGAGAGGGAAAAATGGTCGGGGGGAATCCCCTGCTCACCATGAACGTGTGGGACGGCTCGGATAGGGAGGAGGAGGTCCGCGGCGGCGGCAATCCCTCGCCGGAGTCCGCCGGAGTCGGAGAAGGGAACGGGATGGCGCGGGCTCTACGGTGGCTCCCGCCTCGATTTCTTCCGCAGGGAGGGCCAGCACGTCGAGGCGGATGGAATGGGAACCACGGCTGCCGCCGGTGAGCTTCCATTTGGCCGAATCGACGGCGAGCTCCCACCTAGGTTTTCGGTTTAGGGATTTTTAGAGAGAGAGAGGAGGTACTCGAGTGGGGGGAAGAGAGAGGGGGCACTGGGGAACACAAGCACATGGGGGGCCTCTTTATCCCCTCGAGTTGCTTCCAATCGAAGGCATGTCGTAGGTGTTCTGTAACTACAGGTGAGCTAGAGGAAGAAGATGACTCGGATAACATCTAGGTCCCTGGCAATTTTACAAGTAGGTCCTTCTCTTCTCTGAAAAAGGATGTTTTCACTAAGCAAACAAGGTTTAAATTTTAAATCCTTTTGCCCAAAATTCTAATTAGTTAAGATACACAACATATGTGAAAATTGTCTCAATTAGATAAACTTGATAATTCAAAGTTGTTCAAATTTGAATTCTTACATAAATGGACATTGAATTTATTAACCTACTTAAGAGCTTCCAAAAATGATAATTTTTGGCACACATTCCTTATTTGATGTGTTCCTTATGTGGTAGAAAATTCAAGTCATTTTGAGTTACTTCATAGAACAAACATGTTCAAATTTCAAAAAGGTGCTGTCAAGAAAACAGGGGTTTTTGGCAACTTAAATTATTCAAAAACTTGTGCCCTTTTGGTTTTCATCCTTATTTATGATATAGAGCATGTGGTATTTATTTCATGGCATTTGGAAAAAGTTTGTAGAACAAACTTGTTCAAAATCCCAAATGTTGCTGTGGAGAAAAACCATGTTTTCAGGACTTTAATGGATTCAAATTTTGGTCTCCTCTTGTGTGTGTTCCTTATTTGATATAAGGAAGAAATGGTATTAATTTCAGCTCATTTTAAGAAAGTTTCCAATAGTAACTTGTTTGAGTTTTCTGTTTCTGGAAATATTGGAATTTCTATTTAATAAAGCACTTGGCTTTTCTTTAACAATGCTTTGCCAAAATATTTATGTGATTAGAGATAGCAAGTAAATGCTCTCAAATACTTTTGTTTTTAATCTTGCAAGGTTTGAAAAACATTTGATAATATTTTGGTGAAGCATCTAAGAATGCCTCTTTTTCTGATAATCTTTTAGGAAAATTTTATTAAGTGTTTCCTCTTTATTAATTTAGGTCTTGGAATAATATTCAACAAGTATGAGATTCATAAGATAGTTTTTGGAAAACTCTTTGATCAATATTTACTTTAGAAAATATTGTCAAAGTCATTGGAACAATATGTTGAATATTTTGTTTTCAATTTCTTAGCCATGTAAGTTTATATAATTAGTTTGTTTAGTTGCACTCAAACAAAATACAATCAAAGTTTAATTGTCACAATCAAAGTTTAATTGTCAAGAAATTAGCAAAACAATTGTGTTAACAGGTATTCCAAAATTGGGATGTGACAAGTCTTCCCCCCTTAAAAAGAATCTCGTCCCCGAGATTCGCAAGCGAGGACTAAGGGAGGGTCAACAAACACAATGTTAGTGTTGGAGTGCAGGTGCTTCCCCCCTTTGACTTTTCTTGGGAGGCGGGGTATTCCCCTAAATTAGCAAATTCTTTCTAAAAAGTACACCAGTAGTGTTTTAGGTCCAAAACTTTTGTTTCCTAGTTTAACCTTGAGTCTTGGACGATTTAGAAACGAACAAAATTAAGGTTAGTGCAGAACTACCTGGAAATATACCGTCAATTATTACATGAGTTCTTAGCTATATCCCACATCTTACATAACACATATGGAATGGTATACCACTCCCATAACAAGGTATATAAGAAGCTAAAAATATAGCTTGTGGGTGCAAAGGTTATGTTGCTAAGGTAAAACAAACAGACAGAACAATACCCATGGCAGTGGATATTAGCATCACAAGCAACTATCACTTAATAATGTTCATGATTTTAGTTGGATGTTTTAGTTTCCTAAGATACTCTTAAGCACAATCATAACACAAGTATAAACTCATGCTAAGGTAAAACATTTTAAACCCAATCCAATCAGCAAGCAAAACAACACCACAGATGAATAGACTATTTATTCACTAGGTTATTGTTTATTAGAGGTTTTGGAATCCATCAATCATGAACAATTAGCAAACAACCAGTAGCTAAAACCCAATGAATTCAATCATAAAGGTACTCTAAAATACCATATTCACAAGATAAAAACTCCTATTACACAGGCATAAAGAAAAGACTGCACAAATAACACACTAGTATGAAAAATCTACACCAGCATGCTATAAGAGATAATCATATCCTATAACCATAGAACATGCAACTAAATAATTCATGGCATGATAACAGAAGTAATAACTTCCTAAACATGCTATATCAACACATATACTCATAAAATAAAAAGAGGGTAATACTAGAGCAAAAATCACCATTTTCTAGTGGTGAAACTAGTTTCACTCTAGAGAAACAAACAATACTATTATGATGTTTAAAATTAAACAAGCAAGTCATGAATATAAGTGTACATAATAACAGTACACAAAACTTACTCATGTTAGTAAGCACAAACATCAGAGTAATTCTATGAATCAACCATTTAGCATGCAGAAATTTCTTCGAGCAATTTCTGTTTTTCTTTAAACAATTACTAGCAAACAAGCAAGGTATAACTCACACAACCAGTAGCTATGCAATTAATGAAAAAGTTATCTAAACCTTTTCAAAAATCCATACACTCCATTTAAAATTATCCACAAACAATCTACCAATCAGGAGGAATTTACTTTATTTGCGAACAATTTAATTTTAGCACACGATAGTGAAACATTTCTTAACATGATACCCCTAAGGAATATTATGCTAACAAAAGGATCACACCTAAACATATTAGTATTTACTAATAAGAAATAAACTTCTCACTTGCATAAGTGAAAAGAAACAATTATATTTTTCCATGGTGGAAAATAGAAATCAATCACATAGTGAAACATGCTATTTTCACACATGTGTATGGTTGGGGATTTTTATCCTCAAGCCAAAAATGCAATGGGACCAGTGGGCTATGGCCTACTAATACCAAGGAAAAATAGGTACTAAGCCTCTGGTTACTCATGAAAAACTTTGCATACAAGATAAAAATATAAGGCTATTTAACCTAGTGAAGCAATACTAGTGCATATTGATAGCAATTCTTACCCATGCTTTATTATTAAGAGACATGCAAGCTAACATAGGAACAAGCATCAAAATATCAGTACCTAAATGGTACTGGACTCAAAGAAAACATAGCACAAAAATCTATTAAAGCATTTACACAAAGATCTAGCTCTCACAATTACTTCCAAATAATAAACTAGAAGGTAACAAATGCTATTTCATTTTTATTCGAGTTTCCAATCATGCACACACTTTCTAGGGTAGATTTATTGTAAGAAAACAACATAATAACAAGTCCTAACAACTCCACATAAGTTAGGAAGCAAGATTGAATAAAACACAAATTTATTTCAATCAAGAGCACACAAAGAAACAAAAACAGGAAAACTGTTGTTTTCCAGATCTATCACAACCATTCCATCGTTCACTTAATTTCTAAACCCCGAATATCATAGTACCTACAATGTCTACTAATATTTGTTTTCCAAAGTAGATACACATGATATCCTATTGACTAGTAAACGAATAGGTCAACCTCTTATTTTCTCGTGACTTCTCCTTTTTACCAACTAGATTAAAAGGTGTCGTAAGTCACTTAATTCCTTGGTTTAGAAAGAGTTGTCAGTAGTTCGCATGCTTTGGTTAGGTGTCAACCTAAGATTAGGCAAAACATGTTAGTCTTGTTAGTTTCCTATTTAATTATGTTTGTCCAACAAGATACGACTAGCGTCATCGTACGTCGAATATTGAATTGTGCTCTTTTGATTGGCTTTTTTGGGGGTTGCGCATCATGGCACGTGAAAACTTCTTTTGCACCTTTCTCCAGAGGAGGGAGGTACATAACTTTTAAAAGGGGATTTCTCTTGTTTGGTCTTTTAAAAGGGAACATAACAAGATGCGATATTTAGCCAACAGGGTAAAAAGAGTCTTTTGCAAACAGACAAACATAGAGGTTTTGGTAAGTATTGGTTGGTTTTCTTCACGCCTTTTCTTCTTTGAGGGTTGTCGTTGTTGGAGCTTTATCCGTTGGAGTGCATCACTGGTAGCAACGCTATCAGCTCGTGTGGCTTGATGGTCCTCTATATAGGCCCAACGGTGCTTTCATTGATGGTGGGGAAATGGTGGTGGTTCACGACAGGTCGCATTATGAAGCGAAAACAAGTATAAGTCTAAGCAACAAATTCTTGTTTTTGAATACTATACTAACATTTTTGCTTACAAAAATTTAACACGAGGCGATTCAAAAACAAGAGCGGGGCAATCACAAATCTGCAAATTTTGAGCACCCCACAAACATATAGAAGCCTAGATGAACCAAATTCTACACCACACAATAGCACAAAGTCCTTACGGACACACATAAGCAAGCCAAAACACACCAGCAAGACTCCCTTGGAGCTACGTCGGGGAAGGTGACTCATGGATTCATCGCTAACTTACTCCAAACTAGACGGATCCAAAAATCCTAGAAGTGGCTGAAGAACTATATCTACTTCTGACCATCATCACTGTAGAGCTAGGCAATTATTTTGGTCTTCTCGGGGCATCGGCAAGTATAAAAGTTTTTGTATGGAAACAAGATAATAGAAGTAAAGTTTTGATAAACCTTTTTAACTGAGAGAGGTAAAACTACGCAACAATCTGTTTTTGAAACCCCAACTAATTTCTGAACAGAAGACTTCAAAGACGAGAGATGTTTCAAAAACAGAGCGGAGCAGTTGTAAACAAGTAAGAAATAAACTCTTAACCGAGAGAGATACTAACTCCTTAAGGCCCGCCCTTCGAACCACTGTTCAAGGACGCCCTTGATATGCATTTAGAATCTTTGGAAAAGATAATAAGGAGGGAAAATATACTAAAATTCCCTTAGATAAAAATAATTTAGATAGTAAATAGGTTTTTACTCAAAAATACTTTTCTTTCCTATCTGACGTCCATGCTAACTAAGGTCTCCTAAGGTCAGGATGGCTCTGATACCAACTCTGTAAGGACCCCAGACCGGCAGTCTGAAACCCTACGTATGCATACATTCACGATCCCAGAAAGATCAGTCGTGAACAACATACAAAGTTGGCACACAGAAATACATCATCCATTACACGAATACATAAAGGTATTACACAAATATCACATGATCAAGTCTAACACATCTGCCACAAAGGGCAGGCAACTTAACAAACACAGCGGAAGACAATTAAAACACAACGTAGTTGAGCCCAAGTCACGCCTTAACCTACAGGCTGCTGACCCGGAGACGATCCTAGTTCGCAAAGCCGTCAACTCCGTTCTTCTCTTCATAGATATCCTTTGGAGGCTCCTTCTCCAAATCTGATAAGTAGATACCAGGGGCGAAACCATAATGAGTACATTTGAATGTACTCAGCAAGACATCCATCATGTCACTTACCAACATGCAAGTATGCTTATATGGTGGAATAGGTAGGCTATAAATATGGTTCACTATCAATGGTGTTCATATATGATGACACCACAGTTGCAGTCAGGTTAATCTGTATCTTCGTTGAAGAAGATACTTCAAAAGAAAATAATCTAATTTTATTTCTCTTGTAGATATCACATGTACAAGAGGTTTCGTTAAGTTTTGTTAAAGAAGGTTTTTCTCTTTGCAAAACTTCTTGGAATCAGTTTCCAGAATTCTTGCTTAGAGTACAAAAGGTTTTGTTTGCAAAACATTTTGTTTTGTATAACCATATCTGGCTTTTCATCATCGACGATACCTCCACGGTATAAGTTTCCATTCCTTTCCGAACTTCACAAGTTCAACACTTCCTTTCCAAAATTTCCCTTTCAAAAACTTCCTTTTTGAAAACATTGACACAATGCTAGCTACATGGCCATTCAACTGTCCATATCCGAGGACGCGGCTTCTTCGAAAAAGTTGTACTCTGCAGAGGTGTACACATCCACCAGATCCAGTACACCTCCCGTGAAACAATCACGGACTGTAACAACAGTATGTAAACATCAGGTATCTGATCATAACCATCCACTATGTTCAAGCTAGAATATGCCTATCTCTCAGTTGAGTTTTACCACATCCCCGGCACCGAGCTAATCCCCGCCAAGCCAGGATGCCTCAACTGATGCATCCGGAGGGAAAATTAATCCCACACTTTATATGTCTCCACGACATTCGGTTCAGAGGATCGCATCCCCTATAGCACATTGAGATAGCACACACTAATAAGAACAAACTTCAAGTTAAGCCCCTTGCCCATGTTGGGGTAGGGTGGCAGTACGGTAAAGGTTGTCCGGCGAAGACTAGGTTATGTGTCATTTTTGAAAACACCACTTTCTCAAAAATGACCACTTCCACATTCCTCCGGAGAACAAGGATCCGCCTTTTCTCCGGGTTTTTCCGTAAAGCCTTTGTTTTGTAGAATCACAATTTTAGGGTGTCCCCTTAGGGACTAGTATATTTGATGGTAATAAATACCATATGGTGGCCTATGGGCTTGGTATTACCAAGTTTAACTATTGGCATGATAGTAACCTATAATATAGTATAGTAGTAAATTCCACATCAAAAATAGTTTTGATAATCAAGTTTTTGTAAAACTTCAGAGGTAAAACATGCATGATAGATAATGATAAGTATTGTATCAGCAAGCATCAGGATGGCTTGCCTGGTATCTCCTTGTGTCCCTGGTTTTGGAGTGACTGGAACTTGAAACAGATCTTCACGACACTTCCTTCCTCTTCGTTTTCTAACGTCGTAAAAGGAATAAAGGACACACATTCAGAACCAATCAAGGCAAGCAACCATACATAACAATACATACAGCAAGGAAATCTAAAAATAACCAATCACACAATTTATTAGGGAGCAAACAATCAAACAAACACACTTGGCAGAAATGCCATTTATTAAGACAGCTTAAGGTTGGAGGGACATAACTCACAACTTCAACATCATGGATTCAGTGGGTGTGCCACTCTCATACCAAGATATTTATAAACCCAAAATACACTTAGTTTCACAAGGGTGAGACTACTAAAAGTATATAAAACATGCACAAAAATAATTATGGCAATGGGTCTATCAACCACACCACAAAAAGAACAAGATAGCCAATCTATTAAGTCTAAATTGACATCAAGAATAAATGAAACACATGATTTTGCAAATGTTACTTTGACAAATCAGTGAGCCTACACAAGTGCAACAAGGCAATAGACTCATCACAAAACACACAATTTCTCATAGTGAGAACAATAGAAACAATGAATAAAAAGGAGGAATTTCTATTGACATGTTTCTACTCAGGGTTTGCTATGCAAGCAAGCATAATAAGTAAAGTACTAAAATTCAAACAAGGAACCATGTTATCATAATGGGAATGAAAACATGTCCTCATGCAAGGATACACAAATTTCTACCAAACACAAGTTGGCAGGAAAAATAATTCAATACAAAAATTGCTAAGGAAACTAGTACTACTCAAACATGAAGAATCAATGGATGCATTTCAATCAAGCAATTGAAATACAACCAGAGGGTCCATGTCATAAAAACAGTAGTGAAAAACACCTATACTTGCTATAACAAAAATATCCCATTTAGCAAAACAATGCATCAATTTGCAGGGCAACTCCTACATGCTAGTAGTAATAAAAAGGACATTACTAGAGGAATCAAACAACACTCCAAAGATGGATTTTTCCTAGCAAGCCACACATGATTACAACCACTTACAAACATAAGCATACCCATTTTTGTTTAGCACAAAAATTCCCAAAGCAAAAATACTAGGCACTCACTAGTTATGAAACTATATAAAAGAAATGCATCTAGTTTGGGGAAATAATGTTTCCACCAAAAATGCAATGACACCAGTGGGTGTTCCACTAGCATAAAAAAGCATTAAGAGGTCACAAAGCCTCTGGTCATACTTGACAAAAATTAGCAAAAAAAAAAAACTAAACTAGCATCTATCTCATTAACCATACTAGTAGAAAATAATAGGATGCTTAAATAAGCAAGGTAATGATACTCATGCTATTGTTTTCACACAAGTGAAAACTCTAGGGGTCAAGTACTCATAATAACATCATCAAAATGCTACTGGTACTATGGATACAACACAAAATTATGTGGCTACACAATCACAAATGTTCATGTCAAAAATTCCACACATGAGGGAATTTTTCCATAACAATTTCATAGTCACCACAAAGCTATTCATGCTTTTCGACCAACTCAAATGCAAGCTAGCAGAGGTGATAGCAACACAAACTAAGTACTAACATGGCACTGGATCCAATCCAAAAATCCAAGTGCTAGCACATCAATTCATCACTCAAAAATTATATGCAACTATACACTAGAGATAAACATATGCTACTAACAAATATCATATTTCTTCTCCACTCAAGTCCACACATTATAACATGATAAAATAGCTAAGTAATACTTAGAAAGCAAGTTCACACCACTTGTACATGCTAGAAAACAATATTGCAACACAAAAATATAATCACACAATTTAAATAGTTAAAATGACAAAATGGCAGAAACAGGTGAAACAAAGATCTGTCCACCAAATTTTATAGGATGCTCTAAAAATTAAACCCTTCCAGGTTTGGATAGTACTAAACATATACAAGACCAACCAGTTGAGTTTGCATCAAAAATCATTTTTAATTATTTTATAAAAATCACCAAAGTGCTCTCTGGTGTTTTACCAAATTGCATGCCATTTCAAAAATACAATGAATTTGGAAGCAAGGTTAATTGCTCCTGTTAGGTAATTTCAAGGGCTTTCCAATGCAATTGGCCTCACTTCATTATGAGTTGTGAAATAAAAATTATGCTCATTTTGGTGTTTCTGGTACCTGTTGCCAATTCATTTTTCATTTCAAAAATATACATCCAAAAGTAGATCTACAAGTTGGAGGTGGTTTAGAATTAATTGAGGTACCACTGTGAATTTTGGTTTGGTCAAATTCATCTTTTAGGTTGCATTTTAGAGCCAAAAGTAATCATACCAGTTTCTGCAAAAATTAAATGGAAAAGAAAACATTGTTGGGCCAGATCTACCATTTGGGCCGGCCTGGATCTAGTCTCACCGCGAGGGAACCCAGCCTCTAGTCGCTGACCTGCGGGCCCGTAGGCCACGCGGGCAGCGCAGAGCCCCACCTGCCGGTTTGACTCTCTACTGCGCGGGTCAAGGGAGATGACGCCAGCGTGACGCCGTGGTGACCTCACTCGCCGGCGGCAAAATCTCCGGCGAGCTAAATCGACCGATACCGAGCATGATTTTGCGATTCACTTGCACCTACACGTAGCACTCGACTCGGGTTACCCAAAGAGTACATCGCCGTTTCCTGGGAGTGGCCGGAGCGCGGCCGGCGTCGACGGCGCGCGGCGGCCCGGAGAGGAAAACGACGCGGCGACGAAATACGCGGAGAGGGAGAGGGAAAAATGGTCGGGGGGAATCCCCTGCTCACCATGAACGTGTGGGACGGCTCGGATAGGGAGGAGGAGGTCCGCGGCGGCGGCAATCCCTCGCCGGAGTCCGCCGGAGTCGGAGAAGGGAACGGGATGGCGCGGGCTCTACGGTGGCTCCCGCCTCGATTTCTTCCGCAGGGAGGGCCAGCACGTCGAGGCGGATGGAATGGGAACCACGGCTGCCGCCGGTGAGCTTCCATTTGGCCGAATCGACGGCGAGCTCCCACCTAGGTTTTCGGTTTAGGGATTTTTAGAGAGAGAGAGGAGGTACTCGAGTGGGGGGAAGAGAGAGGGGGCACTGGGGAACACAAGCACATGGGGGGCCTCTTTATCCCCTCGAGTTGCTTCCAATCGAAGGCATGTCGTAGGTGTTCTGTAACTACAGGTGAGCTAGAGGAAGAAGATGACTCGGATAACATCTAGGTCCCTGGCAATTTTACAAGTAGGTCCTTCTCTTCTCTGAAAAAGGATGTTTTCACTAAGCAAACAAGGTTTAAATTTTAAATCCTTTTGCCCAAAATTCTAATTAGTTAAGATACACAACATATGTGAAAATTGGCTCAATTAGATAAACTTGATAATTCAAAGTTGTTCAAATTTGAATTCTTACATAAATGGACATTGAATTTATTAACCTACTTAGGAGCTTCCAAAAATGATAATTTTTGGCACACATTCCTTATTTGATGTGTTCCTTATGTGGTAGAAAATTCAAGTCATTTTGAGTTACTTCATAGAACAAACATGTTCAAATTTCAAAAAGGTGCTGTCAAGAAAACAGGGGTTTTTGGCAACTTAAATTATTCAAAAACTTGTGCCCTTTTGGTTTTCATCCTTATTTATGATATAGAGCATGTGGTATTTATTTCATGGCATTTGGAAAAAGTTTGTAGAACAAACTTGTTCAAAATCCCAAATGTTGCTGTGGAGAAAAACCATGTTTTCAGGACTTTAATGGATTCAAATTTTGGTCTCCTCTTGTGTGTGTTCCTTATTTGATATAAGGAAGCAATGGTATTAATTTCAGCTCATTTTAAGAAAGTTTCCAATAGTAACTTGTTTGAGTTTTCTGTTTCTGGAAATATTGGAATTTCTATTTAATAAAGCACTTGGCTTTTCTTTAACAATGCTTTGCCAAAATATTTATGTGATTAGAGATAGCAAGTAAATGCTCTCAAATACTTTTGTTTTTAATCTTGCAAGGTTGGAAAAACATTTGATAATATTTTGGTGAAGCATCTAAGAATGCCTCTTTTTCTGATAATCTTTTAGGAAAATTTTATTAAGTGTTTCCTCTTTATTAATTTAGGTCTTGGAATAATATTCAACAAGTATGAGATTCATAAGATAGTTTTTGGAAAACTCTTTGATCAATATTTACTTTAGAAAATATTGTCAAAGTCATTGGAACAATATGTTGAATATTTTGTTTTCAATTTCTTAGCCATGTAAGTTTATATAATTAGTTTGTTTAGTTGCACTCAAACAAAATACAATCAAAGTTTAATTGTCACAATCAAAGTTTAATTGTCAAGAAATTAGCAAAACAATTGTGTTAACAGGTATTCCAAAATTGGGATGTGACATAAAAGTTTTATCAAAACTTTACTTCTATTATCTTGTTTCCATCCAAAAAATTTGTATACTGGACGATGTCCCGAGAAGACCAAAATAATTGCCTAGCTCTACAGTGATGATGGTCATTAGTAGATATAGTTCTTCAGCCACTTCTAGGATTTTTGGATCATCCCCCGACGTAGCTCCAATGGAGCCTTGCTTGTGTGTTTTGGCTTGTTTATGTGTGTCCGTAGGACTTTGTGCTATTGTGTGGTGTAGAATTTTGGTTCATCTAGGCTTCTATATGTTTGTGGGGTGCTCAAAATTTGCAGATTTATGCTTGCCCCGCTCTTGTTTTTGAATCGCCTCGTGTTAAATTTTTGCAAGCAAAAATGTTTGTATAGCATTCAAAAACAAGAATTTGTTGCTTAGACTTATACTTGTTTTCGCTTCATAATGCGACCCGTCGTGAACCACCACCATCTCCCCCACAATAAATGAAAGCACCATTGGGCCTAATAATAGAGGACCATCAAGCCACACGAGCTGATAGCATTGCTACCAGTGATGCACTCCAACAGATAAAGCTCCAACAACGACAACCTTTAAAGAAGAAAAGGCGTGAATGCACCAACTACTACTGACCAAAACCTCTATGTTTGTCTATTTGCAAAAGACTCTTTTTACCCTGTTGGCTAAATGTCGCACTTTTTTTATGTTCCCTTTTAAAAGACCAAACAAGATAAATCCCCTTTTTATAAAGTTATATACCTCCCTCCTCTGGAGAAAGGTGAAAAAGAAGTCTTCACATGCCATGATGCGCAAACCCCCTCAAAAGCCAATCCAAAGAGCACAATTCAATATTCTACGTACGATGACGCTAGTCGTATCTTGTCGGACAAACATGATTAAATAGAAAGCTAACAAGACTAACATGCTTTGTTCTAATCTTAGGTTGACACCTAACCAAAGCATGAGAACTACTGACAACTCTTTCTAAACCAAGAAATTAAGTGACTTAGGACACCTTTTAATCTAGTTGGTAAAAAGAAGAAGTCACGAGAAAAATAAGATGTTGACTTATTCGTTTACTAGTCAATAGGATATCTTGTGTATCTACTTTGGAAACCAAATATTAGTAGACATTGTAGGTACTATGAAATTCAAGGTTTAGAAATAAAGTGAACGATCGAATGGATATGATAGATCTAGAAAACATCAGTTTTCCTGTTTTTGTTTCTTTGTGTGCTCTTGATTGAAATGAATTTGTGTTTTATTCAATCTTGCTTCCTAACTTATATGGAGTTGTTAGGACTTGTTATTATGTTGTTTTCTTACAACAAATCTACCCTAGAAAGTGTGTGCATGATTGGAAACTCGAATAAAAATGAAATAGCATTTGTTACCTTCTAGTTTAGCAATTGGAAGTATTGTGAGAGCTAGATCTTTGTGTGAATGCTTTGATAATTTTTGTGCTATGTTTTTCCTTGAGTCCAGTACCATTTAGGTACTGTTATTTTGATGCTTGTACCTATGTTAGCTTGCATGTCTCTTAAAAGTAAAGCATATGTAAGCATTGCTATCAATATGCACTAGTATTGCTTCACTAGATTAAATAGCCTTATATTTTTATCTTGTATGCAAAGTTTTTCATGAGTAACCAGAGGCTTAGTACCTATTTTTCCTTGGTATTAGTAGGCCATAGCCCACTGGTCCTATTGCATTTTGGCTTGAGGATGAAAAATCCCCAACCATACACATGTGTGAAAATAGCATGTTTCACTAGGTGATTGATTTCTATTTTCCACCATGGAAAATATAACTGTTTCTTTTCACCTATGCAAGTGAGAAGTTTATTTCTTATTAGTAAATACTAATATTTTTAGGTGTGATCCTTTTGTTAGCATAATATTCCTTAGGGGTATCATGTTAAGAAATGTTTCACTATCGTGTGCTAAAATTAAATTGTTCGCAAATAAAATAAATTCCTCTTGATGGGTAGATTGTTTGTGAATAATTTTAAATTGAGTGTATGGATTTTTGAAAAGGTTTAGATAACTTTTCATTAATTGCATAGCTACTGGTTGTGTGAGTTATACCTTGCTTGTTCGCTAGTAATTGGTTAAAGAAAAACAGAAATTGCTAGAAGAAATTTCTGCATGCTTAATGGTTGATTCATAGAATTACTTTGGTGTTTGTGCTTACTAGCATGTGTAAGTTTTGTGTGCTGTTATTATGTACACTTATATTCATGACTTGCTTGTTTAATTTTAAACATCATGATAGCATTGTTTGCTTCTCTAGAGTTAAACTAGTTTCACCACTAGAAAACTAGTGATTTTTGCTCTAGTATTACCCTCTTTTATTTTATGAGTATATGTGTTGATATAGCATGTTTAGGAAGTTATTACTTCTGTTATAATGCCATGAATTATTTAGTTTCATGTTCTATGGTTATAGGATATGGTTATCTCTTATAGCATGCTGGTGTAGATTTTTCATACTAGTGTGTTATTTGTGCAGATTTTTTTTATGCCTGTGTAATAGGAGTTTTATCTTGTGTGATGATGGTATTTTAGACTACCTTTATGATTGTATTCATTGGTTTTTAGCTACTGGTTTTTTGCTAATGGTTCATGATTGATGGGTTCCAAAACCTCTAATAAACAATAACCTAGTGAATAAATAGTCTATTCATCTGTGGTGTTGTTAGCTTGCTTATTGGATTTTGTTTAAATGTTTTACCTTAGCATGAGTTTATACTTGTGTTATGATTGTTCTTAAGAGTATCTTATGAAACTAAAACATCCAACTAAAATCATGAACTTATTAAGTGATAGTTGCTTGTAGGGAGTGACATCCACTGCCGTGGCTATTTGTTCTCTCTGTTTGTTCTACCTTAGCAACCTAACCTTTACACCCACAAGCTATATTTTTCGCTTATTATATACCTTGTTATGAGAGTGGTACACCACTCCATATGTGGTATGTAATATGTGGGAGATAGCTAGAAACTCATGTAAATAATTGGCGGTACATATCCAGGTAGTTCTGCACTAACCTTAATTTTTGTTCAAACTAGGAAACAAAAGTTTTGGACCTAACACAGTGCTGGTGTACTTTTTAAAATGAAGTTGATAATTTAGGGTAGTACCCCACCTCCCAAGAAAAGTCAAAGGGGGGAAGCACCTTCACTCCAACACTAACATTGTGTTTGTTGGCCCTCCCTTAGTCCTCGCTTGTGAATCTCGGGGACGAGATTCTTTTTAAGGGGGGAAGACCTGTCACATCCCATTTTTGGAATACCTGATAACACAGTTGTTTTGCTAATTGCTTTACTAATAAACCTTGGTTGTGTTTGTTTGTGGTTGTTGAAGTGCAACTAAACAAACTAATTATATAAACTTGCAAACTTAAAAAGATAGCAAAGCAGTAAACTAAAAATATTCAACATATTGTTCCAATGACCTTGGCAATATTTTCTAAAGTAAATATTGATCAAAGAGTTTTCCAAAAACATCTTATGAATCTCATACTTGTTGAATATTATTCCAATACCTAATTTAAGAAAGAGGAAACACTTAATAAAATTTCCCTAAAAGATTATCAGAAAAAGAGGCATTCTTAAATGCTTCACCAAAATATTATCAAATGTTTTTCCAACCTTGCAAGATTAAAAACAAAGGTATTGGAGAGCTTTGACTTGTTATCCCTAGTCACATAAATATTTTGGCAAAGCATTGTTAAAGAAAAGCCAAGTGCTTTATTAAATAGAAATTCCAATATTTCCAGAAACAGAAAACTCAAACAAGTTACTATTGGAAACTTTCTTAAAATGATTTGAAATTCATACCATTGCTTCCTTATATCAAATAAGGAACACACACAAGAGGAGACCAAAAATTGAATCCATTAAAGTCCTGAAAACATGGTTTTTCTCCACAGCAACAATTAGGATTTTGAACAAGTTTGTTCTACAAACTTTTTCCAAATGCCATGAAATAAATACCACATGCTCTATATCATAAATAAGGATGAAAACCAAAAGAGAACAAGTTTTTGAATAATTTAAGTTGCCAAAAACCCCTGTTTTCTTGACAGCACCTTTTAGAAATTTGAACAAGTTTGTTCTATGAAGTAACTCAAAATGACTTGAATTTTCTACCACATAAGTAACACATCAAGTAAAGAATGTGTGCCAAAAATTGTCATTTTTGGAAGCTCCTAAGTAGTCTAATAAATTCAATGTCCATTTATGTAAGAATTCAAATTTGAACAACTTTGAATTATCAAGTTTATTGATTTGAGCCAATTTTCATATATGTTGTGTATATTAACTAGTAAGAATTTTGGGCAAAGGGATTTCAAATCATGACTTTGTTTGCTTAGGAAAAACAACCTTTTTCAGAAAGGACAGGGACCTAGTTGTAAATACCCAGGGACCAAAATGAAATCTGAGTCATCTTCTACCTCTAGCTCTCTGTAGATATACAGAACACCTATGCCTTTCCTTCGATTGGAAGGAATCCTTGGGGATAAAGAGGCCCCCCATGTGCCTTGTCTGCTCACTGTCCCCTCTCTCCCCCCCTCAAGCTCCCTCCTCTCCCTCTCGGTAGAAAATGCCCAAAAACCGAAACCCTAGGATTCGCTTCGCCGCCGATTAGGCCATTCCCGAGCTTGCCTCAGCTCTCCGTTGACACCAACATCTCCGCATCATCGTGGCTGTGCTCGGTGCCAAAGGGATTGAGGTGGGACGCCGCGAGGAGGCCGCGCCGTCCGAGTTCTTCTTCGGCTCCGGGAGCACTCCGGCGAGCCATTCCCGCCGGCGCACTCCTCCTCCGCCCTCCCCGAATGGTCCAGTGCGTTTAGGGTAAGCAGGCGACCCTCGCCGTCGCATTTCCCCCCTCCCTCTCCCTCGGTTTCGTCCGCGCGTCGTGATAGTTGTTCGGCCGCCGCCGCGCGTCGTCGCCGGCCACTCTACGGTTGCTTCCTGGAAGCGAGGCTACCCCTAGGTGGTTCCCCTCGTCGTAGGCGTTGCGTAGACGTTTGTATTTTGCGAAACGGTGGATTATATCGCCCGTACGAGCTCGCCGGAGATCGTTGCCGCCGGCGGGTGAGGTCACCACGACGTCATGCTGGCGTCAGGTCCCCTTGACCCCGCGCTAGGAGAGTCAAACTGCGCGTGGGGCCTCGCTGTGCCGCGTGGCTGCCCGCGTGGCGGTTGGCCCGCGTGTCAGCGACTATTGGCTAGCTTCCCTCGCGGTAGATTAGATCTGGCCGGCCCATATTAGCAGATCTGGCCCAGGATAGTTGATTTTCCTTTTAATTTTTGACAGAAAGGTGTATGATTGCTTTTGGCCTTAAAAACTAAGCTAAAGGATGAATTTGACCAAACCAAAATTCACAGTGGTACCTAAACTAATTCTAAACCACCTCCAACTTGTAGATCTACTTTTGGATGAACATTTTTGAAATGAAAAATGTTTTGGCAACAGGTACCAGAAACACCAAAGTGAGCACCATTTTAATTTCACAACTCAGAATGAAGTGAGGCCAATTGCATTGGAAAGCCCTTGAAATTTACTAACAGGAGCAATTAACCTCGTTTCCAAATTCATTGCATTTTTGAAATGGCATGCATATTGGTAAAACACCAGAGAGCACTTTGGTGATTTTTATAAAATAATTAAAAATGATTTTTGATGCAAACTCAACTGGATGGTCTTGTATATGTTTAGGGCTATCCAAACCTAGATGGGTTTAATTTTTAGAGAATCATAGAATTTTTGGTGGACAGATCCTTGTTTCACCTGTTTCTGCCATTTTGGCATTTTAAGTAATTAAATTGTGTTAATATATTTTTGTGTTTCCATATTGTTTTCTAGCATGTAAAAGTGGTGTGAACTTGTTTTCTAAGTGTTACTTAGATATTTTATCATGTTAGATTGTGTGGACTTGAGTGGAGAAGAAATAGGATTTATATTAATATCATATGTTTTATCTCTAGTTAAATACTTGCATAGTATTTTTGAGTGATTAATTTGTGTGCAAGTGATTGAATTGTTGTGTTGAGATATTAGATTCAGTACCATGTTGGTACTTATATTTTGTTAGTATCACCTCTGCTAGCTTGCTTTTGAATTGGTATAAAAGCATGAGTAGCTTTGTCATGACTATGAGAATGTTATGGAAAAATTCCCTCATGTGTGGAATTTTTGACATAAGCATTTGTGGATGTGTAGCCACATATTTTTGTGTTATGTTCATAGGACCAGTAGAATTTTTATTATGTTCTTATGAGTACTTGACCCCTAGAGTTTTCACTTTTGTGAAAACAATAGCATGAGTAGCATTACCTTGCTTGTGTTAGCACCCTAGTATTTTCTGGTAGTATTGTTATTGCACTAGATGCTAGTTTAGGTCTTTGTTAATTTTTAGCAAGTATGACCAGAGGCATTGTGACCTCTTAATGCTTTGTTATGCTAGTGAAACACCCACTGGTTTCATTGCATTTTTGGTGGAAACATTATTTCCCCCACACTAGATGTGTTTCTTTTATATAGTTTCATAACTATTGAGTGCCTAGTATTTTTGCTTTGGGAATTTTTGTGCTAAACAAAAATTGGTATGCTTCTGTTTGTAAGTGGTTGTAATAATGTGTGGCTTGCTAGGAAAAATACATTCTTGGAGTGTTGTTTGATTCCTCTAGTAATGTCCTTTTTATTACTACTAGTATGTAGGAGTTGCCCTGCAAATTGATGCATTGTTTTATTAAATGGGATATTTATGTTATAGCAAGTATATAGGTGTTTTTCACTACTGTTTTTATGACATGAACCCTCTGGTTGTATTTCAATTACTTGATTGAAATGCATCCATTGATTCTTCATGATTAAGTAGTACTAGTTTCCTTAGCAGTTTTTGTATTGAATTATTTTTTCCTGCCAACTTGTGTTTGGTGGATATTTGTGTATCCTTGCATGAGGACATGTTTTCATTTTCCATTATGATAACATGGTTCCTTGTTTGCATTTTAGTACTTTACTTGTTATGCATGCTTGCATAGCAAACTTTTAGTAGAAAACATGTCTATAGAATTCCTCCTTTTTATTCATTATTTCTATTGTTCTCACTATGAGAAATTGTGTGTTTTGTGATGAGTATATTACCTTGTTACACTTGAGTAGGCTCACTGATTTGTAAAAGTAACTTTTGCAAATCATGTGTCTCATTTATTCTTGTTGTGGATTTAGACTTAGTAAGATAGCTACCTTTTTCTTTTTGTGGTGTGGTTGATAGACCCATTGCCATGCTTATTTTTGTGCATGTTTTATATACTTTTAGTAGTCTCACCCTTGTGATACTAAGTGTATTTTGGGTTTATTAATATCTTGGTATGAGAGTGGCACACCCACTGAATCCATGATATTAAGGTTGTGAGATATGTTCCTCCAACCTTAAGTTGTCTTATTGAATGGCATTTCTGCCAAGTAGTTTTGTTTGATTGTTTGCCTCCATTAATAATGGTGTGATTAGTTATTTTTAGTTTCCTTGCTGTATGTATTGTTATGTATGGTTGCTTGCCTTGATTGGTTCTGAATGTGTGTCCTTTATTCCTTTTACGGCGTTAGAAAACGAAGAGGAAGGAAGTGTCGTGAAGCTCTGTTTCAAGTTCCAGTCACTCCAAAACCAGGGACACAAGGAGATACCAGGCAAGCATCCTGATTACTTGCTGATACAATACTTACCATTATATATCATGCATGTGTTACCTCTGAAGTTTTACCAAAACTTGATTATCAAAACTATTTTTGATGTGGAAATTACTACTATACTATATTATAGGTTACTATCATGCCAGTAGTTAAACTTGGTAATACCAAGCCCATAAGCCACCATATGGTATTTATTACCATCAAATATACTAGTCCCTAAGTGGACACCCTAAAATTGTGATTCTACAAAACAAAGGCTTTACGGAAAAACCCGGAGAAAAGGCGGATCCTTGTTCTCCGGAGGAATGTGGAAGTGGTCATTTTTGAGAAAGTGGTGTTTTCAAAAATGACACATAACCTAGTCTTCGCCGGACAACCTTTACCGTACTGCCACCCTACCCCAACATGGGCAAGGGGCTTAACTTGAAGTTTTTTCTTATTAGTGTGTGCTATCTTAATGTGCTATAGGGGATGCGATCCTCTGAACCGAATGTCGTGGAGACATATAAAGTGTGGGATTAATTTTCCCTCCGGATGCATCAGTTGAGGCATCTTGGCTTGGCGGGGATTAGCTCGGTGCCGGGGATGTGGTGAAACTCAACTGAGAGATAGGCATATTCTAGCTTGAACATAGTGGATGGTTATGATCAGATACCTGATGTTTACATACTGTTGTTACAGTCCGTGATTGTTCACGGGAGGTGTACTGGATCTGGTGGATGTGTACACCTCTGCAGAGTACAACTTTTTCGAAGAAGCCGCGTCCTCGGATATGGACAGTTGAATGGCCATGTAGCTAGCATTGTGTCAATGTTTTCAAAAAGGAGTTTTGAAAGGGAAATTTTGGAAAAGAAGTGTTGAACTTGTGAAGTTCGGAAAGGAATGGAAACTTATACCGTGGAGGTATCGTCGATGATGAAAAGCCAGATGATGTTATACAAAACAAAATGTTTTGCAAAGAAAACCTTTTCTACTCTAAGCAAGAATTCTGGAAACTGATTCCAAGAAGTTTTGCAAAGAGAAAATATTCTTTAACAAAACTTTACAAAACCTCTTGTACATGTGATATCTACAAGAGAAATAAAACTATATATTATTTTTCTTCTGAAGTATCTTCTTTAACGAAGATACAGATAAACCTGACTGCAACTGTGGTGTCATCATATATGAACACCAGTGATAGTGAACCATATTTATAGCCTACCTATTCCACCATATAAGCATACTTGCATGTTGGTAAGTGAAATGATGGATGTCTTGCTGAGTACATTCAAATGTACTCATTATGGTTTCGCCCCTGGTATCTACTTATCAGATTTGGAGAAGGAGCCTCCAAAGGAGATCTATGAAGAGAAGTACGGAGCTGACGGCTTTGCGAACTAGGATCGTCTCCGGGTCAGCAGCCTGTAGGTTAAGGCGTGACTTGGGCTCAACTACGTTGTGTTTTTATTTGTCTTCCGCTGTGTTTGATAAGTTGCCTGTCCCATGGGGCAGTTGCGTTAAACTTGATCATGTGATCTTTTATGTAATACCCTTATGTATTCGTGTAATGGATGATGTATTTCTGTGTGCCAACTTTGTATGTTGTTCACGACTGATCTTTCTGGGATCGTGAATGTATGCATACGTAGGGTTTCAGACTGCCGGTCTGAGGTCCTTACACTTTGCCCCAACGAAGTAGGGAGGTTGTCAATCTCACCGGTTTTGCTGAAAACAAAGAGGTTAAACGTATGGTGTGGAAAACATTACTTGTTTGAAGTAGATGAAAAGAGAACAGTGATGGCAGTAGGAAAACAATAGGAACAATATGAAAACAGTGATTGCAGTGGTTGTATTATCAGTATAGAGGAAATGGACCGGGGTCCACAGTTCACTAGTGGTGTCTCTCCAAAACAGATAGATAGCATGTTGGGTAAACAAATTACAACTGGGCAATTGACAGATATAAAGGATACACCGTAGTGCATATGCATGACATGATGATTACTATGTGATTCATGTGGACATTACAACAAGATACATAGACCGTTATCCACCTGCATCTATGAATAATAATCTACCCTCAGAATGTCATCCGAGCAAACCTTGGGTATTAAGTTGCAAGCAACAGATGATTGCAGTAAGAAAAATGTGTAATGTAAACAATGTAAACATCGTTGTTTTCTCCCTAATGGCAACATCACATCCCCACCCGTTTACGTTTCTGTCATTTGAGCGTGAGTGAAAGGGAGGCATGAGCCCACTATCGAACATAAATATTCCCTCTTGGAGTAACACACATCTATTTGGCCAGAGCATCTACTAGCAACAGAGAGCATGCAAGATCATAAATAACATACATATGAAAAGAACATGATAGATTGATAATCATTGTACATAGCATTCAATATTCATCGGATCCCAGCAAACACAACATGTAGCATTACAATAAGATGATCTTGATCATGTTAGGCAGCTCACAAGATCTAAACATGAGACATAAAGAGAATAGAACAATCATCTAGCTACTGCTATGGACCCGTAGTCCAAGGTTGAAATACTCACGCATCACTCCGGAGGCGGGGATGGTGATGAAGAGCCCTCCGGTGATGAAGAGCCCTCTTGGCAGGGTGCCGGGGAGAGCTCTAGAACCCTCCCGAACTAGGGTTGACGATTACGGCGGCTACAGATGTTTTTGGTGGAAAAGGCTCAGGTCTTTAGGGCTATCCTACCGAGAGGTATAAATAGGCGAGAGGGCAACATCAATGGGCGACAGGGGGGCCACACCACCTCTAGACGTGGCCAGACGGGAGCGCTGCCCTATGGTGTGGGGCCCCTATGCCCCCCCTCCGGGTCCCCTCCGGACTACTTGTGCGTGGCAGATTTCTAAGACTTCTAGGGTTAGAATCGTCTAATTCCGAGAAAATTTCCAGAACAAATTTTCTGAAACTAAAAACAGCAGAAAAAAGGAACTGGCTCTGTGGTATCTTGTCAATAGGTTAGTCCCAGAAAATCGATAAAAACAGGCATAAAATGTAAAGGAAACATGCAGCATATAGTATGAAAACAACATGGAACATAAAAAATTATGAATACGTTTATGACGAATAAAGCGGCGGCGAGGCAGGTGTTTTGTTGGGTGAAATGGAGGAAAAAGGGAGAAAAGGCGGCAAAGTCGTCCGCTCTCGCCGATGGTGCGGACCCAAGCACATTTTCGCTTCCTCCAGTGCCCCGAGGAGCCCCCCGGCGTGTTGGTTCGGCTTAGGTTCGCCGACTGTATTTTTGGTCCAAATCGGCGGAAACTGGGGGCGCGACCGGACGAAAAACGAAGCGCCATCGGAAAAAAAAGGCCACATGGGGAGCTTTTGGGATACAGCTGCAGATGCTCTAATGAACCGTTTTTCATATTCGAGGTCCTCGCATCGATGTCATGATAACTAGATCCAATGTTGATACGTTTCAAGAGGAAAAATTATCTAGATTCAACGTGTATGTACGCCCAAATACAGTGTTGGTGTACATTTAGGTGTGGGGTGCTACGCCTCGATGGTGCCAGGAATTCTTGTGGCTTGCGATGGCGTGTTGGGAACCCAAAGAGGAGGGTATGATGAGTGCAGCGGTAAGAATTTCCCTCAGTTAAAAACCAAGGTTATCAATTCAGTAGGAGAAAGAAGATCTTCGAAAGGTTGATGCCACTGACGGTGGTGATGGCGCCTCACCGGTGTCAGCAGCAACACGGAACCTGCACACAACACAACCAAAATACTTTGTCCCAACGGTACAGTGAGGTTGTCAATCTCACCGGTCTTGCTGAAAAAAAAGATTAGTCGTATAGTGTGGAAAATGGTGTATGCTTGCAGTAAGTAAAGAAAGCAGGGAATTGTAGTGGTTTGTTTAACAGTGTAAGAAAATGGACCGGGTTCATAGGTTCACTAGTGGTGTCCCTCCATAAAATATAGCATGCTGGGTGAACAAATTACAGCAGTGCACATTCATGACATGATGACTACTATGATATTTAGTGCGGGCATTACAACAATATAGATAGACCGTAATCTAACTGCATCTATGACTAATAATCCACCCTCAGGTTATCATCCAAACCCCCTTAGGTATTAAGTTGCAAGCAACAGATAATCGCATTAAGCAATGTGTGTAATGTAAGCAATGATTGTGCACGCGGGCACTCACACCGCTGTTTTCTCCCTAGTGGCAACAACACATCCTCCCCGTCACGTTTCTGTCACTCGAGCACAGGCGAAAAGGAGGCATGAACCCAACTATCGAGCATAAATACTCCCTCTTGGAGTCAATAGCAACTACTTGGCTAGAGCAACCACTAGCAACGGAAAGCATGCAAGATCACAAATAACATATGAAATAAAGACTATAATCAACTTGGCATAAGTTCAATATTCATCGGATCTCAGCAAACACATCACACAGAATTACATAAGAATAATCTCGACCATGTTAGGCAGCTCACGAGATCTAAACATTGAGGCATAGGAGGAGAAGACAACCATCTAACTACTGCTATGGACCCGTAGTCCGAGGATGAACTACTCATGCATCACTCTGGAGGCAGGCATGGTGATGAAGAGGCCTCCGGTGATGATCTCCTCTTCGGCAGGGTGCCGGGAGATAGCTTCAGAACCCCCCTGATCTAGGGTTGACGACGACAACGGCTGCGGAACTTTTCGGGATTTTTGATCAGGTGCCTAGGGTTTTCCTTCGGAGGGGAATAAATAGGCAAAAGGGCGGCGTCGGTGGGCCACCAGGGTGGCCTCACCACCCCCAGGCGCGGCCAAGGGGGGTCGCGCCTGGCTATGGCGAGGGCCCCCTGGTGCCCGTCTTCGACTCCTCTTCGGTCTTCTGGATGCTTCCGGGGAAAATAGGAACTTCGGGATTCGCGGGGTCCAATTCCGAGAATATTTCTAGAACAACTTTTCTGAAATAAAAAATAGTAGAAAACAGGGAACTGGCACTTGGCATCTTGTTAATAGGTTATTCTCAGAAAACGTGTAAAAAGGTTATAAAGAAGGGAGAAAACATGTAGCAATTGGCATAATATTATCATGGAGCATCAGAAATTATAGATACGTTGGAGACGTATCAAGCATCCCCAAGCTTAGTTCCTACTCGTCCTCGAGTAGGTAAACGATAAAAGACAATAATTTATGAGGTGACATGCTACTAACATAAACTTGATCATCATAATGTAAAAGCATATGTAAGCTGAGATCATAGAACTTTAATCACAAACATGATAAATAGTACTTTAATAATAAAGCTTAGCAATCACTTTGCATCATGAGAAGTAACTCAAATAGAAGATCATGAATAACAATGCAAAGAAAGATATGTGTTTGTTTCAAGTATAAAGAAAGCATGGCAAAGTGGTATTTCGCAAGTCCTTAAGAGTGGGGCAAAACATAAATGCCAGGACACCTTCAAAGTTCATGAGGAAGACTAGAACAAATAGTTAGAGAACAAGCAATAACACATCATGAATCAATTAATAATGTTTCTGGGACAAATGCAGATGAAACTCAGAATGGCAAAAATGCTCTCTCAACTGTGCATAAAGTTAGAAGATGGAGACTCAACATAAAAGTAGAAGATAGGCCTTCGCGGAGGGAAGCATGGATTACTCATGTGCTAGAGCTTTTATTTTATTAAACAGAGGTATGAAAAACATTTCTTTATTAGAAAGGTGTATGCTAGTGTCAACGAATGGTCAACAGAAAATACAGTACGTCACAAGCCAACTAGATTTCACAAGATCGACTCCCATATGAAGGATGTATCTGGGTATAAGGTCATCCCTCTTTCTCTTTTGTTTACACAATTATGCTTTGACTGATAATCAGGGGCAAAAATAGTGAAGAGAATTTGTTTGCATTAATTTGGGGTTGGGCACCCCGCTGCCACCTCTTCTATCAATTGGATAAGCGGATGAAGCCACTAGTCCAGGGTGTGAAATCCAATCAACAAGTGAGATAAAGATTCTCTATTTACGTCCTCATGAGCAAAAACAAGAACACAAAACATGAGTAATTTTGAAAGTTTTAAAGGTAGCACATGAGCAATTTACTTTGGAGTGGTAGTTAAATACCACATGTAGGTAGGTATGGTGGACTCAATGGGAAAACTATGGTTTTTGGGAGTTGGATGCACAAGTAGAGCTCATACTCAGTACAGGTGCGGGCTAGCAAAAGACGAGGAGCGAGAAATCAAGAGAGCATAAGATCCATAATCATGCATAGCGACATAAACATCATTAATCAAAGCATAAGTGGTACCACAAGTTCAAAAACTAAATGATCATAGAGGCTATTAGTGACTGGTTCATAGTCATAAACATGGTGTGAGCATGCGCCAAGTCAACTAAATAAAACATTCAAAAGAGAATACCAAAAATTTATGCTTCAATATGACAAGAACAACTCATGATTCTTTCAATGGCATATTAAACAGTCTCAGCTATTTGAGGCTAATCATGCTAATCAATAAACACAAGGCTTTAAAACTAAAATAACATCTAACATGACATGAAAAATACTAGCCACAGTCTATACAAGCTTCTTCGTGCACCGGAAAAAATTCTACTTCAAGCAGCAGTTTATTTTCCCAACAAGCACCATACAAGATATGTTTTAACCAAAATACTCTACATAATATAGAAAACAAAAATGAGAGTAATCACATAACACTACTAAAACTAACATCTCTAGATAAGAGATGCATGCAAAACATGAGCTAAATAAATGCAGCATCTAGACAAAGATTAAGAATACAAAGTATTCCCATGAAAAAGCAGAGCGTGTCACTCTCCAATAAAAGAATGCTGGGGTCCAACCAAGCTTATTTAAAAAATAAAAACAAACTGAAAGCAAAAAATAAAAGACACTCCAAGTAAAGCACATAAGATGTGAACGAATAAAAATATAGTTTCACTAGAAGTGACCTGATAATTTGTCGATGAAGAAGGGGATGCCTTGGGCATCCACAAGCTTAGACGCTCGAGTCTTCTTGGAATTTGCTGGGATGTACCACCGAGGCATCCCCAATCTTAGGCTCTTCACTCTTCTTGATCACGTCATATCATCCTCTTCTCTTGACCCTTGAAAACTTCCTTCACACCAAACTTCTCACAATCTTCATTAGCAACGTTAGTGCAATCGAAATAATAAATTCACATGGTTCAGTTTCAACACAAGGCTAACACTCATAAACACATTAGCTACTGTCACAACTTTTTTTTGAAACTCTTTAGCTCAAAAGAACACCAAAAGAAAGAGATTAAGATGCAAATGTAATTATTGGCAGAAATCTGTCAAAACAGGACAGCACGTAAAGATGATTTTTTCGAAAATCTTCTGTTTCTCAAATAAAAAAGTGTTCAACTAAGAAAAGTTGCGTATATAGCCAGGATTACGCACAACAAAAACTCAGGTCATTTTGAATTTTCTGTGATTTTATACGAATTTAACAGTGGACAGCAGAAATCTGTTTCCTGTGCAGAAATCCGAAATATAGTCTCAACTTTCCACTAGAGGCTTTACTTGGCTCAACAAAGACACAAAAGAAAAGATACAGAGGGGTTTCTAAGGAAATAGACAACACCCAGGTGTAAAGCACACAGAAAGAAATGACGGAAAACGGGTTGAAAACGGAGAAATAAAACGGGTTGTCTCCTGGTAGCCCTTTTCTTTAACGCCTTTCAGCTAGGCATAGAAAGAAACTCAAGTATTTTCAAGTGAGGAAGCATCAACATCATAACTTGCTCTAATAATAGAGTCAAAAGGTAGCTTCATTATCTTTCTAGGAAAGTGTCCCATACCTTTCTTGAGTGAGAATTGATATTTAATACTCACCTCTTTCATATCAATAACATCACCAAGAGTTCTAAGAAAAGGTCTTCCCAAAACAATAGGACAAGAAGCATTGCATTCAATGTTCATAACAACGAAATAACCGGGGACAAGGTTATTGTTAACCATAATAAGAACATCATAAATTCTACCGAAAGGTTTCTTCTTAGCATTATCAGCAAGATGAACATCCAAATAACAGTGTTCCAACGGTGGTAGATCAAGCATATCATAAAGCTTTTTAGGCATAACAGAGATACTAGCACCAAGATCACACAAAGCATTGCAATAAAAATCATTTACTTTTTTCTTAATGGTGGGCTCCCAACCATCATCTAATTTCCTAGGTATAGATGTTTCAAGTTTCAGCTTTTCTTCTCTAACTTTCATGAGAGTATTGGTAATATGTTTAGTAAAGTCCATATTCATGGCACTAGCACTAGGACTTATAGCAAGCTTTTGTAGGAACATAATAACTTCAGAAATATTGCAATCATCAAAATCAAAATTATTATCATCAAAAGTAATGGGACCATTATCTCCCACATCTCTAAAAAATTCAGCACTTTTATCAGAAGCAATTTCAGCAATTTGAGGCAATTTAGCACGTTTTACCGAAGGGGTGGAGACTTTGTTAACACCAACTACTTTACCATTGATAGTAGGAGGTTTACTAGCACTTGGAGCTTCACTTTTACTAGTGGTGGTGATAGTGCAAACTCTAGCAATATTATTCTTTTTAGCCAATTCATCTTCTCTTTCCCACCTAGCACGTAATTCAGCCATCAACCTAACATTATTATCAATTCTAACTTGAATGGCATTGGTTACAGCAAAAGGATTATCTTCAATGGTTTCAGTTTTAGCAGCCATTTTATTGATCAAAGAAAATTGTGCCTCTGACAGGGCCAAAATACTAACCTCAGCACTTGAAATTTTACCTTGCAAACCAGAGATTTATCTATTTAAATTCCCATTTTTTGGATAATAGTTCTCAACATAGCAGATTGCTCTTCCATAGTTTTAGTAAACAACTTATTTTGTTCATATTGCATTTTCATAAAGTTCTTAGTTGCTTTTTCAACTTCTACAATCCTTTCCTCACTATGCATTCCAGATCTACCATAAGAATAACCACTACCACTATTAGGAGGATATGGCTTATAATTATTTCCACCAAAATTATTTCTATAAGCATTGTTGTTAAAATTATTATTTCTAATAAAGTTCACATCAACATGCTCTTCTTGAGCAACCAAAGAGGCTAAAGGAATATTATTTGGATCAACTTGAGCTTTACAATTAACAAGCATAGACATAATAGCATCAAGCCTTTCGCTCAAGGAGGAGGTTTCCTCAACAGAATTTACCTTCTTACCTTGTGGAGCTCTCTCAGTGTGCCACTCTGAATAATTTATCATCATATCATCAAGAAGCTTTGTTGCATTGCCCAGAGTGATACACATAAAGGTACCTCCAGCAGCTAAATCCAATAGGTTCCTTGAGGAGAAATTCAGTCCTGCATAAAAGGTTTGTATAATCATCCAAGTAGTCAGTCCATGAGTGGGAAAATTCTTCACCATAGTTTTCATTCTTTCCCAAGCTTTAGCAACATGTTCATTATGAAATTGTTTAAAATTCATTATGTCACTTCTCAGTGATATAATCTTAGCAGGAGGATAATATTTTCCAATGAAACCATCTTTACACTTAGTCCATGAATCAATACTACTTCTAGGCAAAGATGGCAACCATTCTTTAGCTCTTCCTCTCAAAGAGAAAGGAAATAATTTCAGTTTAATAATATCTTCATCCACATCTTTATATTTTTGCATCTCACATAGTTCAACAAAATTATTGAGGTGAGCAGCAGCATCATCAGTACTAACACCAGAAAATTGCTCTTTCATAACGAGATTTACTATAGCAGGTTTAATTTGTAAGAAAGCAGCAGTAGAAGCAGGTGGAGCAATAGGTGCGCAAATAAAATCATTGTTGTTTGTGCTAGTGAAGTCACACAACTTAGTATTCTTAGAGGAACTCATTTTAGCAAAACAAAAGGAAGCAAATAAATAACAGCTATAAAGTAAACTATTTTTTTTTTGTGTTTTTGATATATAGAAACAAAACAAGACAAAAAATAAAAACAAGACAATAAACAAAATAAAGAGGTTGAGAGTGAGAGACTCCCCTTGCCAGAAGACTTCTTTCTCCCCGGCAACGGCGCCAGAAATTCTTTTGCTACGCCTCGATGGTGCCAGGAATTCTTGTTGCTTGCGATGGCATGTTGGGAACCCAGAGAGGAGGGTGTGATGAGTGCAGCGGTAATAATTTCCCTCAGTTAAGAACCAAGGTTATCAATCCAGTAGGAGAAAGAGGATCTTCGGAAGGTTGATGCCACTGATGGTAGTGATGGCGCCTCGCCGGTTTCAGCAACAACGCGGAACCTGCACACAACACAACCAAAATACTTTGTCCCAACGGTACAGTGAGGTTGTCAATCTCACCGGTCTTGCTTAAAAAAAAGATTAGACGTATAGTGTGGAAAATGGTGTATGCTTGCAATAAGTAAAGAAAGCATAGAATTGTAGTGGTTTGTTTAACAGTGTAAGAAAATGGACCGGGGTTTTCACTAGTGATGTCTCTCCATAAAAGATAGCATGCTGGGTGAACAAATTACAGCTGCGCAATTGACAAATAGAGGTTTCACTGTAGTGCACATTCATGACATGATGACTAATATGATATTTAGTGCGGGCATTACAACAATATACATAGACCGTAATCCAACTGCATCTATGACTAATAATCCACCCTCAGGTTATCATCCAAACCCCCTTAGGTATTAAGTTGGAAGCAACACATAATCACATTAAGCAATGTGTCTAATGTAACCAATGATTGTGCACGCGGGCACTCACACCGTTGTTTTCTCCCTAGTGGCGACATCACATCCTCCCCCGTCAGGTTTCTGTCACTCGAGCACAGGCGAAAAGGAGGCATGAACCCAACTATCGAGCATAAATACTCCCTCTTGGAGTCACTAGCAACTACTTGGCTAGAGCAACCACTAGCAACGGAAAGCATGCAAGATCACAAATAACATATGCAATAAAGACTATAATAAACTTGGCATAAGTTCAATATTCATCGGATCCCAGCAAACACAGCACATAGAATTACATAAGAACAATCTCGATCATGTTAGGCAGCTCACGAGATCTAAACATTAAGGCATAGAAGGAGAAGACAACCATGTAGCTATTGCTATGGACCCGTAGTCCAACGATGAACTACTCACGCATCACTCCGGAGGCAGGCATGGTGATGAAGAGGCCTCCGATGATGATCTCCTCTCTGGCAGGGTGCTGGGAGACAGCTTTAGAACCCCCCTGACCTAGGGTTGACGACGACGGTGGCTGCGGAATTTTTCGAGGATTTTTGATCAGGTTCCTAGGGTTTTCCTTCGAAGGGGAATAAATAGGCGAAAGGGCGACATCGATGGGCCACCAGGGTGGTCTCACCATCCCCAGGCGCGGCCAAGGGGGGCCGCACCTGGCTATTGTGAGGGCCCCCTGGTGCCCGTCTTCGACTCCTCTTCGGTCTTGTGGATGCTTCCGGGGAAAATAGGAACTTCGGGATTCGTGGGGTCTAATTCCGAGAATATTTCCAGAACAACTTTTCTAAAATAAAAAACAGAAGAAAACAGGGAACTGACACTTGGCATCTTGTTAAAAAGGTTAGTCCCGGAAAACGTGTAAAAGGCTATAATGAAGGGAGAAAACATGTAGCAATTGGCATAATATCAGCATGGAGCATCAAAAATTATAGATACGTTGGAGACTTATCATGGGGAACAAGGTATAACTAGCTGCAGGGCCGACGTATGCCCAGATACAATGTTGATGTACGTTCAGGTGTAGGGGCCGACGACCCAGGTGCGGGGCCGATGTACGCCCAGGTTCAGGGCCAATGTACACCCAGGTGCAGAGCCGACTTACGCCCACGTGCAGTGTAGTGCCGACTTACGCCCACGTGCAGTGCCGACGTACGCCCCAGGTGCAGTGCCGACGTACGCCCCAGGTGCAGTGGCGACGTACACCCAGGTGTAGTGCGGATGTACTTTATGGGCGTGTTTAGCTGCCAACACGTAATTTCGGCCTTTTGCATCTGTGGCCCTGGAAAAATGCGACATGAGCCATGTTCTGCACTACGTTTGGTTGCCCACAAAGTTCTAGACAGACCCGTTTGGCTGGGACCAAGACAATGGAATCTGATTGTTTGGTGGGCTGTAAGTCCAGACAGCTACAAAGTACGGCTATTTGGTTACCTCCTCCTACCGTTCTTCTCTCACCACCTCTTCCAGTGGTAACCTTAATAGCATAAACCACATGCATAAGCATAGTAGTAGCAGGAAAATAAAACAGGCATAGTGATAACCTCCTAATAGGCATAAGCAGAGTACTAATAGACATGACGACAATATTATCAAAGTACTTAACAAAGACAACAACATAAGTTTTGGACAGAGGACCATGGCACTAGGCAACCGGCGGGGTAGAGGCACGTATCAGCAGAATGTTCCTGAGATGCGTCTCGCACTTCCTCATGACCTCCACGCCATCAGTGTCGAAGAAGGTGACCCTGAACTCATCATCCCCGAGGATCTTGAAGGTGAGGAGATTGCCGATCTTCAGGTTGTGGCACATATCAAAAGCTAGCCAACCATTGTCAACGACAGTGCAACCATTGAAGTCCACGACACGAACCCTCCAGTTGCAACCAGTCTTGGTCTTCAAGATGATCTCCTTATGAATCAGTCAAAGATGCTCACGGAAGGCAGGAGGTATAGAAAGCAAATCTAGCCCAGGTGCAGGGAGAACCTTGCAGAAGTGGGTTGGAGACACCATCCCGTGGAAGTGGCCTACAACCACCTTCCTCCGCTTGGCATCACTCGTTTCATCACAGTTCCTGGCGACCTCTTTGCCCTTCGCCGACTTCAAAACTATAAATTGACAAGTTAGTCTTACAGCTTGAAGAGGACATAGCCTCATATATGGAACAAGCACATTCGAGAATGTCCAAGTGTGGGAACTAAAGGACCAAGAGGAAGGATCAAGTTCTGATCATTGCGCAAGGCCATTTAGACCAACGCATGCAAATTTGTTAGTTGAATCATTGGCCCTATTAATCATGCAAGAACCAATGGCCTCAATGATCATGTACATAGGAAAGCATAGTAAAGTTCTGGTCCACTAGACAAGCCAGCAAAACAAAGTAAAACCCGCCTCCATTTGTGACTAGTTCATGATTTTGTTGGATGTCTGCTGGAGACATTGTTGCATTAGGTACATGACAAGAGCTGTCCAAAACATCCTCACAGACCAAATCAGTGCCTCATAGTAAGTAGCAACCGAAGATAGAAGGGAGATGAATCTTACAGGACCAAGATATATGCACAACATATATCCTTGTACACTTCTCAAGGTACTGTTAAGGTCGCCTCCTTGCACTTATATTGTGCCACATTTTCATCATCGGCATGGAGAAAAATCGGCATGGATACAAGACAATTTGCTAAAGATGATCTCCTAGTACCACTAGCGATGCCCAAAATTAAAATGTGTGCATAACGTGAGATACTACAAGAAACCTCTTGAAAAATCAAAACATCCACACCATTATACAACAAGCCTCATATATAATTAGGCTATAGGACCAAAGATGATTGTACAAGGGCGCTGCAACAATGCACGGAGTCATTCTCACCTCTACCTCTCCCCACTCGAAGCTACAAGGGCGGGCCAGAGGTTGGAGAAGGCCTTGCCGCCATTGTTGTAGAGCGCTTGAGGAAGAATGACTCCATGATCAACGAAGAGGAGATGCAGCTTGCTCATCGAATAGCGGTTGTCCGACCTTCTGCTTCCGCTCCCGCTTCCACCGCCCTTGTAGCTTCGAGTGGGGAGTCATTCTCCAACCTCTGGCCCGGCTAGTATCTTTGGTCATTCTTCCTCAAGCGCACTGAAACAATGCGCGGAGTCATTCTCACCGCTACCTCTCCCCACTCGAAGCTACAAGGGTGGGTCAGAGGTTGGAGAAGGACTTGCCGCCATTGTTGCAGAGAGCTTGAGGAAGAATGATTCCATGATCAACGAAGAGGAGATGCAGCTTGCTCGTCGAAGAACGGTTGTTTGGCCTTCTTCTTCCACTCCCGCTTCCACCGCCGCAGAAGGTGCTAACCGTCGGGTTGTGCTCGTGTTTGTGGTAGGGGAACCGTCGATGGAGAGAGAGAGAGGTGAGAGAAGACGAGTGAGTGGAGTGAGTGGGGAGAGGTAGCGGTGAGAAGATTTATGGCGCGTGTTCCTGAAGAGACGCGGTGTTTCCCGCCCCTGCCCCACGCGTGCAACACCGGGCCGATTTTTACCTAGGGGAGGGTGGCTGTGCGGAAATGGCCGATTCGGCTGTTCCTCCGGGGCCTGACCTGAGTGTTTTAAGGTTTGTGTAGATGCAGGTACGCGGAACGGGCCAGGAGACCAAACGAGCAAAAAAAATGCATCTACGGAGGCTGCATCGGGCCTCCGTGGGCAACCAAACACACCCTATGTTGTTCTATGTGCTTTGTACTCCATCCTTTTTTGTGTGCTTTGAATTCCGTCATACGTGTATTGCGTACTTCGAACTGTTTTATATTTCGATTTTTTTACTTGGGAAGTTCATTATTTTTTATACTTCGTATTTTTTCTTACTCGCATAGGTGATGGCCGCATCTTCTTATTCCGCGTGGCCGTTGAAAGTTCTAAGATGTACGTCGGGTACGCATGGGCAACTTGTGTGCGTAGATGTAGCTCGCTTGGCGGGGGTATTGGGTTGTCATCCAGAGCTTATGCGTAGAAGCTAAGAGCATCTCCAGCCTTTGGCGCCCTCCAGGCCATTCTTCGGTGGAAAATAGCGTCTCTTGGGGCTACCCGGCGCTATTTTCCCCCTAGGGGGCCACAGTTTCCAGCCGTGCCCCCAAGTAACACGCCGAGTTTGAACTGAAATTTTACAAATTTAGACAATTTTTTTACGAAACTTAGGCGATTTATATCAATATTGATGAATATAGGCGAATTTACATAGGGGGCATTTCAAAAATTAAAAATTCTAAAATATACGCCTATTCCATGCCAAGGAGGCGGTAGAAGCATAAGTAGTCGTCGCCCTCGTCATCGTCGAAGTTGGAGTCGTTCGGCGGATCCTTCTTCGGGGCCGCGTAGCTGCATCCCTGGCCGGGGTCGCCGCCGCTGCTAGGATTTCTCGGCCCTAGTGCGCTGTCACCGTCGTTGTCCAGCAGGATGACGCCGTTCTCCTCGTGGCCGCGGCGCCGGCGAAGAACTCCTCCAGGGTGCGGCGTTGTTTCGCCACCTTCGTGGTGAGATGGTCCTTGCGGGACCAGGCAAGGGCCGCCTCCAGGTCGAGCTCCAGCTCTAGTTCCTCCTCATTCTTCTGCCTGACGAGGCGGAGGTGGCCTCTAGGTGGCGACGGAGCGCGTCGCTCCCCGATGACGATTCCCCGCGCGCGCGCTCATGCAACGGAGCCGACGAAGGTTCGGCCTTCACAGGGAGCAGCTCCGGCGGTGGCATGGTGCTGGAAGACTGGGAGTAGGGCGACGATGATGACAATGTTTCTGCCATCCTTCTCGCTGCCTAGGCGCTCCCGCCACGGCACTGGGACGTACTCCAGGTGCGGGCTGTTTCCATTCTCGATGTGCGAGAGAATGGCGACAAGGGTGTGGTCGGGGGTGTTGGCAATATGCCCTAGAGGCAATCATGTATGATGTAATTCCCACTGTATTCATAAAGTTATTAAGTTGTCCCTGTTTTGAACATCTGATATATGTCATTGAATATGTGATTCGATTGTGGAACTATATATTCATGTTGTTCATACTAGATTGTCCTTGGTCATTTAGGTTGTGCTGGACACACACCCTAGACTAATGTGAGTGTTGGTTGATGACACGGTTCCACTTGTCATGGGCCTGGTGATGCCATTCCAACGATCACGGACTTGGCGAAAGAGTTTAGCAAGTCGGACTGACCCACATTGAGATGCAACGAGCAAGTCGTCATTTGCATGTCTCAATCAATGTAATCCTTAGACCTGAGGTTGTCGCACAATCCGAGTTGTGGATCACCGACTTACGTTCTGTCAAACGTTGTTCTGTGACAAGGCAACTATAAAGGCAGAGTTCGGGTCGAATGAGAAGCAAGCAGCGTGATGTGGATAATCAAGATGGGATTTTGCCCCTCCAAATGGAGAGATATTCTCTGGGCCCTCTCGAGTGATATGATTCAGGAAGCATGGCCATGCGTGACTCAGTTAAGTGTTAACTGTGTCTGTTGACTAAGAGTTAGTCAGATGAATCGTATATCACGGATCGAGAAGAGACTTGAACTATTAAAGGGATGACGATAAATCGCCTATAGTTCGACAAGGTATATCGTGAGGCAAAAGGGAGTAAGATGAATATCACATTGAAAGGTATGTCGTCATGACTCAATGGGACTTGGGAGTCGGCACGTTCTGCTAGGAGCCGCTACCGATTGATCGATTGGGAGTAGGACTCCAATCGTGTCCAAGTCGCCATGAGCCTGCAGGGTCGCACACTTAAGAGCGGGAGCAAGTATTGGTCGGGTTGGACCCGAACCGGAAATGGTCTGGTTTTGTGAGTCAGACTCATAGAGGGAATGGGCCACAAGTGTTGTGAAGCCCATTACCATACGCTATATAAAGAGGGGTGCAGGTTGCCCAGCGGGCACGTTAGTCCACTCTCCCATGCGTTGGGAACCCTAGCCCCACTCAGTCCAGCCGCCGCACCGGACCTAGCAGTCCACCGTCGGAGCTCCTCCTCGTACGTGTGGATACCGGCAGAGGTCTGTACGTTCAGCACTTCGACGTTCGAGGGATTGGATCGGCCGGACCAGATCGTGGGACTGCACTGCCCCGACGCGCTGCATCGATAATCCGCACCTGCGCGTCTAGTGGTAATACTCGTGGCCTTCTACCTCGGCTAGATCTTGGAAGCATCGCGTAGGAAAAGTTTTGTTTATCTCTACGCGTTCCAACAGGGGGCGCCCCACCAACAGCGGCGGCCGTCAGAGTTGCCACGCGCCAGTGCCGGAAGGGGGCCATCATAGGCGTCAAGCTCCTGGGCGCGCCGCTCCTCAAAGACGACCACCCAGGCACTGTAGTTGGTGGGGTGGAACCGTCGTTCGGCGCGCCGCTCGTTCGTCATGTGAGCGCGTTCGATTCTGGGACGAGAGCCATCGGCAGCCCGCTTGCGCTCAACCTCCAGTTGCCGGGGAGACGCATGTCTGGCGGGACCGGGTAGCCCGCCGCATAGAGGAGCCTCACTTTTTCGTCGTGTAGCCAGCGCCTTCCAAATCCGTTCGCGGCGGCGCCGTCGCCGGGGAATCGCTCCGCCATCTCCTGGAAGCAGGGGTGGTCTGGGCGTAAATTTGGTCTGTGCACGGCGAGCGGAGGGAGCGAGAGATGTGTGCTCTGTGAACGGTGATGGGGGTTTTTTGAGGGGGCGAAGGGTTGGCGGGAAGGGTCGCGGGGAAGCTGCACCGGTGCATCGCCATTACGTTGTCGCGTAGTCGATTGGGCTACTCCAGTCGGCGAGTCCACGCGGCGGCAGCATTAACGCACGCGGAAGTTGGAGAGGGCGAAGCTCTCTAATGACCCATAAGTATAGCGGGTGTATCGTAGTACTTTCGATAAATAAGAGTGTCAAACCCAATGAAGAGCAGAAGGTGTTGACAAGCATTTTCGATGAAGGAATAACTGTAAATACTGAAAGATAAACTTATAGGGGTTTTTGATATTGCAAATAAATAAAGTGCGAGAAATAAAATGCAGTAATAATAACTGCAACAAGTGTCCCGATCCTTTCTTCAGCAAAGGACAAGCCGGTAGGTTTACTTGTGATTAACAAACGTTCTCGAGGACACACGGGAGGTTTTTGTCAAGTGCTTTTGTTCCATGCCGCTGAATAATCTTTAGTGTTTTCATGAGTGTTGTGTGGGTGAACCTATGCTAATATACCGTCCCATCCAAGACTAATGCATACTTGTGATTATACCCCTTGCAAGCGTCCGCAACTACAAGAAAGTAATTAAGAAATAAATCTGACCACGGCTTTAAACTCCGGGATCCTACACTCCCTCGTGTAATGGTTTCCTAACGGGGGTTTAGGTTTCCGTCACTCCGGCAAACCCACAATTAGTAGACAAATCCACGATGCATTCCCCTAGGATCATAAATGGTGACGTATCATGTAGTCGACGTTCACATGACATCGCTAGAAGAATAACACCACAACTTAAATATCAAACCATTAAATATCACTCAACATTACTTCACTACTAACAACTTGACTTCTCCCATGTCCTCAAGAACAACACGAACTACTCATAAGACATCATATGGATCATAACCAGAGGTGATATAATGGATGATAACAATCTGGTTATAAAGTGCAAACACAGATAAATCTCACAAGCATCAACTACTAACAAGTAATCCCCACCAGGAAAGAGATCTAATGTAAAACAACGATAGAGGCCCCTAATTGTTACAACGGGATGATGGTGGATGATGAGGGTGATGGTGCTGGTGGTGATGATGATGATGACGATGACGATCTTGATGATGCCCGGAGTAATGACGGTGACGATGACGGTGATTTCCCCTCTCCGGAGAGGAATTTCCCCAGCAGATTTCTCCCTGCCAGAGAGCTTTTCTCTCTCGGGTGTTTTCCACCCCGAGGCGGCGGTGGAATAATTCTTCGGCGATATTCTGGGGCTTAGGGTTCCCTGGGGCCAAGTACGCGAAAGATATCCCCCAGAGGTGGGCTAGGGTGGCCACACCACCTGGTGGCGCGGCTAGGAGGGGGCGCGCCACCTCATGGTGTGGGTCCCTGGTGACCCCCCCTCTGGCTCCCCTTCTGGCTGGACTCCTCCTCTGAACTTCTAAGACACCCCCGGTGTCCCCCTTCTTCTTCTGATCTTCTGAAATATGGTATCTCGGCGGTGCTTTTTTCCATCAGATTTCTGGTCCCGGTGTTTATTCTCCAAAAATTATGAAACATGCAAAATAAGATAAAATAACATAAGGGATGCATCATAACATGAAATATATCGATGAATAACAGAAAATTATGCTATAAAATAGTGATGCAAAATGGACGTATCAACGCCCCCCCAAGCTTAGACCTCGCTTGTCCCCAAGCGAAACTGAGCTCAGTAAACATGATCACAGGTTTATGGAGTGAAGAGTCGATAAATAAAATACGGACAAGAAGCATCACATTTATCTATGCACCAATCATTATAGACAGAAACTTTCTCTCATATAACTTAACTTGAAACGAGTAATGGGAGTCACAAACAAAGATGCAAAAGAGAGAATCAAAATTGGTGATGGCAAACTTCGTTCTTGGTCAGAGAACATTTAATGATATCATACTTATCTTAGGTGAAGTCTTCATAACAAGGCTTATATTGTAGAGCTTAACATGTTTAATTATAACAATCTTTTTACAGTGATTCATAGCTTTCAAAGTAATATTCATTCAGATAATAAAGCATGTGCTAAACAAAGAAGGATAGAAAACATGATTGAATAAATCAACATATAGATGGTGAGATCACAACAACTCAAATGCTTGCTGGATACAGAAAGGAATGGGTTTACTAACTCAACATAAAAGTAAAGGATAGGCCCTTCGCAGAGGGAAGCATGGATCACTCATGTGCTGGAACTGACCTTCTGAAAGGGTTCCCTTTTGTTAGTCGTACCCCGGGCTCATCGGTTTTTTATTTGCTCGGTTCATTTGATCATACAAAACAAAAGAAAAGTGCCAACAAATATAAACTTCGTGCTATTCCATATATATCTCTCTACTTTTCCTATGAACAAAGAGATCCGCTTAGTGTCTCGCATCTCCTCATGCCGTCTCCTCCAGGCGACCGAGGGGGCGAACCCTAGCCTCCCACCACTGCCAACCCCTCACTGCCCCTCCCCCGCCTCATTATCCTAGAGGCTGCCGCTCGACAAGACCACGTGGCGTCGGTGGTGGGGGCAACATGGCTTCAATCTCGTGGCCCACACGTGGTGGCATGGAGGTCAGTGTTGCACTGGGTCCTCCCCGTCATCGTTGGTCAGTGAGTCTCCCTTATTCTTCCACACCCCTCCCTCTCTAGCCAGCCTCTTTGGTAGCTCATGCTTCCCTTCGTAGTGACACACACTCAAATCTAGACCTGGATATTTTGGTTGGAATTGTTGGATGTATGCCCAAGAGACAATAAATATATCGGTTTCATGATTAATGCATTATGTTTTTATGTTATAACTGCTATTGAATGTAATATGAGATTTAGAGGAAAACTCATACGCACATGTAGAAAGTCATAAATTCATAACTGCTATTAACTTTGAATTTATATCTCTTTGAACTGCATGATATTTATGGCGGCTGGAAACGTTTACCTCCCAAACAAAAAATCCCGCTAGCTAAACCGCCAAAATGATTTCGGAGATGCTCTTCGGCTGCGACACATAGGAAATCTCCTGTGGGGCTGATGTGACGCCCCGAGATCGGGCACTATGCAGATTTCAGCATTTCCGCCAAAATCCTCATAATAACCGATTCCAGGTTGCCACTTGTGATAACATTACAACAGTTCACGAATATTCCGCAACAACAACAGAAAAGATGTATACAAGACGACTCAAACGAGTCAAGGATACAACTGATACAATACAAAGATCCAAAATAACAGCGGAAGAAACAACATAGCGTCCGACTACGGACAAGATACAAATTGGACTAAGAGTCCTGAAGATAACCGATGGCGTCCAATCCCTGCCCAGGCCAAGCCGGAGGGATTCCCAAGCTAACGTCGTCAGACTTCAAACCTGTTGACTGCAATGTGGAATATGCAGCCACGAAAAGGATTCGTGGGTCAGTACTATTAAGTACTGGCAAGTGGATAAACCATACTCACAAGATACCAGCGTAACCAATCATCACAAGATACAAATACTTTGGGTACAACGGAAAGAAGGGATTATTGCAAGAAGCGGCAGCGGGCATCACCAACAACTAAAGAGACGCGCTACAACTTCCGGCTAAAAGAAAGGGATAATATAGCGCGACGAAACCAAGTATAACTACTCACCAAACAATACCCATTCAGTGTTACCCCCTACTAAGGAAGCAACTCAAGGAAACTCACACGGTGGATTAAGGTGACATTCATTTTTATGGTGAAGGTAATACTATATTACTAGTCAAGTTATTATCATTAGGTGTAAGTTGTCTGAGTACTTGTTAGCCAGCACTTTCACCAAGTCGTCACATAACCGCGGACAACACGGCTTCTCGAGAAGATTTATCCCTGCAGGGTGCGCTACAGTACCCGTACACACTCAAGCCACCAACTAAAACTCAGGTTGGCTCGACACGACCCAAACCGTCTCTACAACCCATCCTAGGAGCTAAGGAGCTATAAGGTCCCGGCCAGTCCGACCTAACCTAAGCGCAAGGGTGAAAACCACACCCCCGGCACCACAGGCCTCGCCCTATATGCATCATCATCATCATAACCATCATAACCATCATCAACCATGGGGGTGCCTCCCATTATGCATATGCGCAAATGGAACGCCCGAACTAAGTGTGGCTCTTCGGACAAGCTGCAAATTAGGTCTAAGTCGAGGGGGGTCCCATACTACCTCCCGGATGCGGTTAGCGCGCTCATCATGGATCAAAGGACAAGACTCTTTTCCTAAGTTCGACACTAGCAGGCTACAAAACCACGCCGGGCCTCCTGCCGGTGCCTTATCATCAAATTATTATTACCCCAGACATTAACATGTTGTTGATTAAATTGAAACCCAACTATAACTAAACAGGTGATATGAAAAAAAAAGGACAACAAGACTTGAGTGCAAACAACACTAAGCATGCAACTACGACACGAGGGCCAACAAGGTAAACAAGCAACAATTGATAGGAAGTGGAAGGAAGGCTATATCATGGCTGCAAGATAAACATATGATAGGATCGCGACACAAGCATCGAAAATACTAGGCTAGCATAAGGACAACGGAAAGAATCGGTAACAAGTGATGAAAGGCAGCCATAGGTAGCAAGTGAGTATATTTGCCTGAGATCCAGCAAGTAGAGGTACATCCGAACTTGTCGTTGCTCACATCATCTCAACGTCCTATCCGCGAAGAAGCAACGAACTAGAACAAACACCGGATGCAACAATTACTACTACGGCAAAAGATACAGCATGATCCTATTTTATTTGCATGACATGCGGGGATGCAACTTAACCAATTTAAGTTGAGACAAAAGCCCAACATTTAATTAGGAAGGTTTAAGTTATTTATCTAACCATCAATTTAAATGTTGATTAGCATGGATAACAATTAGTGGGTGAGCTAATCAAATTTAAATGGAATGGGGCACAAATTGTATTGAAAAGGTTGAAAACATGTATAAAATGTTTCACTGAACATTTTGAGCTATTAAACATAATTTTTGGATCATTATTGAATTTATTATGCATTTTTCCATAAGCATTTCTATTCTGCCCCTTTTAGTAAATAGAAGGAAACATGTTCAAATTTAATTCAATTGTAAGAAAATAAAATACCACTGTGTAGAGTTTGTTAAGACAAAATTTTAGAGCCCAAGTTTGCTCAATTTGGGTGAACAGAACTCAAGTTATGAATTTTCAAAGTTTCAAATTTTAATAGCCATTTCTGTATTTAATTATTTAGTGCAAAATTTATTACAGAAACATGTTGCAACTTTGTTACTAACAAAAAGAGCACAAGATTCTGAATCCATAGAAATTTGAATCATTGAAATTGGAGCATTTTTCAATTTGTTATTGATTTTACAAATAAATATTTAGTTCTGTTTTCTGGATTTCGAGAAATAAAAGAAAATGGCCGAAACGGTCAATGACCGGTGGGACCTGCTCGCGCGAGGTGGAAAATAGGGGAAAAGGGGGCGTGCGTCGGGTGAGATTCGAACTCGGGATCCTTCCTGGCGCGGATGGAACCTAGCCACTGGGCTGTGGTGCGATTTGTGATACAATACGAAACTGACAGAATAAGAGGTGTCTATGCACGGAAAATAGAAGGGAAAAAGGGGGGCTTAATCCGCGCAGGGGGGCGATCGAACCAGGGACCTCCTGGTTGCGGAGCAGGGGCACAAGCCACTGGGCTACTGCTGCGGCTGGTGATGGTATACAGATCCGAGCCAAGATGAAGTGTTGATGCACGGTGTTGTGCTGACGAAACTGAAACTGGAACACCTGCACGCGACGGTGACGAACAGAGAGGCGGTCGGTGGCGACCTGCAGCGACACGGCGACTCCACCGCTCGATGGCGGGCACCCAGAGCACGAGGGGGAAAGGGAAGGAGGTTCCAGAAGGTTTCCTCACCGTGGGGAAGGCTGGGGGCGGTCGGAGGCGCTGTAGATGAGGAAGACGACGGCGACCGTGGCCAGGACGTGCTTGTGGACGGAGGAGGAAGATGGCCATGGCGGGGCTGTTCGGAACGTCCTCGGGTGCCGATCTTCGGCGTGGAGGATGAGGACGGCGAGGCGATTCCATTCCCATCCTCGGACGCCCTTGCCGGCGACCATGTCCTCGCCTCCTTGAGCTTCCAACTCCGGTCATGGAGGTGGGGTGGTGGGTGAAGAAAAGAGAAACAGAGAAGAGGAGGAAGGGGGCGGCGGCTGGAAAAAGGGAAGGAGAGGGAGAGGGAGGCTAGGGTTAGGATTCCTGGGGGGAGACGGGGCTTTAAGGTGGGGGGAGCAGGTGGAGGAGGGTGGTTGTGGTGCTCTCTGCTTCCGTCACCGATGTCGACATCGTACGGAGGTGGAAGAAGGGAGGTGGGCTGGGCGCTCGGGGTCGTGGGTGGGCCTTTGGGCCTGCCTCCCCCAGCAGATCTTTTTCCTTTTTTTTGTAAGAGAGAAAAAGGAGAGAAGAAAGGTTATTTTGAGGGGTTTTGAAACTCCAAAAATTATGAAAACAATTTCTATGCACTCAGCATTTAAAATGCCCAGTTGCACAAACTTTTGTTTTTGAAATCTTTAAAATATTTGCTAATTTGAATTTGATTGAATTTTGGGTGAATTTTTTTTTAAATTGGTTTGAATTTTTAAATGATTTTGAAAACAAAGTGCAATGCATATGATGCAATGCAATGCGAAAAGAAAAACAACCAAATCTAATTGGGGGAAATCCCCCGGGTGTTACAGCTGCCTACTTGGCTCGGACAACCCTGATTTGAGCAGTCCCGCCGAAAACAGGGCCCTATAGGGCTTCCTACTTTGGGCTGTCGTCCGTTTTCTGTCCGGGCCTGCTTAAATCTGGCCCAAATTTGGTCGGGATTTGATCAGCCACAGACACGGCACGGACGCGCTCTCGCCCGCGTGGTCAACACCGCTGGCCTACCCGGCAGTGACTCACCGCCCGCTCGCCTCCCCTCCCGGTCTTATTAAAGGCCACACGTCCCCACCCCGTCGCCACTCCACTCCACACCCTCGACGGAGCATGCAAACCCTAGCTTACTGACGCACCGTCATCGTGATGTCCCGCCGCTGGTGGGGCAAGAACGACCATGACATGGGGTCCTCGCGCTGCCGCACCCTTCCGTCTCGCGCTACCCGGCGCACAGGTAGAGGACCGTCATGTCCGGCAGTGTCCCTACCTGAACCAGCGCAAGTGCTAGTGGTACTGGAACAACGCCATCCTAGTACCATGGCCGGACGTCCACCTCGCGAAGGACTGGCACCTGAATCCGAAGAGGATTCCGGTGCCACCTGTCCCTAGGGACGGGCTCGCGTGGCAGGTCGAGACCCTCCGCCATGGGGAGGAGCTGCCGGAGGACCTGCGCCGCCACCCCGCCTTCTCCCTGGACACCCGCCACTGGGACACGTGGTTCCACGAGGAGCACGACCTCCGCCGGCGTGCCTACTTTGGGGCGGGCCCCCCGCAGTTCCCGTCGTCGTCCCTTCCCCGGCAGGCGGAACGATGCCACCGTGCTGCTGCGCCCCCGCTGCGCATTGGCAACCCGCCACCCCTCCCAGTGAAGGAGGAAGACGAGTGCGAGGAGCTGCCTAAGGACCTGACGGAGTGGGAGGGCCTGGGCGCGGCATTCCACGACTCCGCCATGGAACAAAGGGAGAGGCAGGAGGAGGAGAGTGAGGCGGTGGCCGCTATGGCGGCAGTGGAGGCGGTAACCATGGAGGAGGAGGCCCGCGAGGCAGCAGAGGCCGTTGCCTCTGTGGCGGCAGCGGCGGCCGTTGCCTCTGTGGCGGCAGCGGCGGCCAGGGAGGAGGACAGGGCGAGGGAGGAGGCCCTGGACCACTGCCCCCGATGGTTCCACCCGCTCGTTGGCCAGTCCTGGGTGTGGACTGCGCCGTGCCCTGAGCTACCACAGGCGCCACACCCCCTCCCCCCAGTCGGCTACTCCGTCGCGCCCTTCCGGCCTACTGGGTCATCCCTAGCTCTATCTTTTTTGCATTGTCCCGTGGGTCAGACCGCTATTGAAAGGGACAAATTCGAGACAAATTTGACCGCGACTAGGAGATGCCCTTAAACGGAGGATGTAGTCGGAAAGAAATGAGGTCACGGCTCCATGTGCAAACCAACCTGTGGTTGGATGGTTAAGAGGGTGGTTGTACCCCCACCCAGCAGAGTTCAAACCCTAGGTTTGACACTGTGTGTCGCATTTAGACGGAATATTATTTCAGTGGGAGGCGACGTTTCCGTCGACAGCAAGGCGACTGTGGTGACTTCGTCAATCTTAAGACCCGCTGGTTTAGTCTCTTGGAGGTGCTCATAGAGGTAGGGTGTACGTGTGTGCGTCCATAGGGGTGAGTGTATGCGCGTATATGTGAGCGTTTGCATTTGTACTCTGTTTTAAAAAACAAAAAGCTCCATGCCTCCATCACTACTTCACTAGACGTGTGTGTTGTAACGTGGGCAGACCACCGCCATCCAAACCTGGCCATCTGGGCCCGTGCCAGCGTGCCGGCCCGCGAGCACGGAGGCACGGCCCGTCGTGGGCCTGGCACGGCACGTGCCTTGGCGGGCCGTGCTCGGCCTGTGGCCCGCCTGGGGCCGTGCTGGGGCCTGCAGGCTGAGCCCGCGTGCCAGCACGGGCACGGCCCGTTAACAGCCAGGCACGCCAAGGCCCGTCACGCCTGGGCGCAGTTTTCTGCCCGTTGGAGCGCGATTAGGCCGATTTTCTGCCCGTTTAGGCCCATTTTCAGCGAGATTAGACCATTTTTTGCATTTTCTAAGAAAAACAGTAAACAAAGAGCATGTGGACCTAATCGTGCCGCGGGCCGGCATGTTTAGCTCAGGGGCCGTGCCTGGGCCTGGCGGCCAGGCCCGTGTGCCGGCACGGCACGACACGTTTACTAAACGTGCCCTGGCGGGCCGTGTCGTGCCAGGCACGATTACGCCTTGGCGGGCCTGGGCCGTGCCGTGCCGGCCCGCTGGCCAGGTCTGCCGCCATCCCACCTCGCCGAACCATCTCCACTAATATTAAAAGAGCCAGAGCGGCAGATCCAAAGAATACAGACCTTCAGATCGTTTGAACGCACGGTACAGATTAACGCTAAAACACTTTGTCCGACGCACCCTCCACCTCTAACCAAACCGCTCATTTATCAAAACATCACGTCCTCAGTTTTTTTGGTTACCAAATACGTCTTCAGTTTTCTCTCCCCAACCACGCACGCCGCACACTGCCACCATTAGACAACCGCACACGGCCGCCGCCGCCGCCGCTGGACAAACGCATGTCGCTGCCAGGCACGACGCCGCCGCAAGCCTGGGCACGACCCACTATTGGACACCGCCACACACCTCGGTCTGCACCCGCCATTGGACGCTGCCGCCATTGGAGGCAGCCGCGCGCCCGCGCTCTCTCCAACGCTGATCTGGACCGCAGCCGCCGCCGAGATAGCTGGAAGTCCAGGTGCTGCCCATCGCGGCAACAAGCCACCACTGGACGCCCACGCCGCACGAATTTGCACTGCCCCGGCCACGACCGCCGTCTCACTGCCTGGGTCAGGACACCACCTCCATAATGCACGAAGCCGCACTGTCCTGACGGCCGCCGCTGCCGTTGCACTGCCCGGGGCAGGTCCGTCCAAGGTATCTGAATTTCTCATCTGGATTGCGCTTCTATCTGAAACTGAATTGCACTTGTCTGAATATAAATTACACTTGTACGTATGTTTTCAGAAAAAAATGCGACTCTCAGTTGCATTACCTTGGCTCTGAAATGTGGGGTAATCCATGTTTACTTCCATCTGAGGCCTAATTGATGGTTTTCCTTTGGTACTGTAGTACTATGTATTACCACACGTTGATCAATTAGTGATATGTCTCATTAGTGAAAAGTAATGTTTGTCGGTTCCTGAGAATGCAGCAGAACTGTCCTTATTTTTCCTCTTGAGATTTAGAAACCAATTTACAAATTAATAACGTCCCGCGCGAACCTGGGAGTCGAGCCTGGCCACCGCCGCTGCACCCGCCGACATTTACGATGGGGGATTAGGATGAGGATGTCGACATGGAGACCCCCGCGGCACACTCGCTACCCATCATGCACTGTCACCCATCCTCGCCATATGAGGGACCATACGGGTCGGTTCTTGCCATGGTTACATAATAATTTCATAGGGAATGAATTGATTTTTCTTGAAGTATATGTCTGACCTAACAATTTTCATATTCTATGGATCCTGTTGGTTGCAAATAATTTCTGATCCAAAGGAGATTTTAAGGGTATGCTTCAGTGCTGTAAAAGGATATACATTATCTATAAACGTTCAAGATGTTGAAGAAGTATTGTCTGCTTCACCTGAAACAAGTCATCGGGAATGATCAAAGTGGAAGAATGTCAGGTCATTTTTTGTGGGATATTTACCTGATATAGTTTCTAGGTAAAAGAGTTACCTGATTTGACACAATTGATTTGTTGGTTTTTTAGTTTATTTCGCCTTCAGGGATTTCTTACTTGTGTTTGACGGAGCCTCAGTTATCTGTGTTATGCCATATTTAGATTGTTTTTGCATGAATTTAGCTATGCTAAGAGAATGTGCATCTCGATATCTCCTGATATAGAGATCAAGCAACATTCCTATTGCATGATAACTGTCTGTTTTACATCACGTATGTTAGGGAGGAATATACCAGTGCAGATGCAATGGATGTTCTTCCTTATACCACTTCCTCATCCAATCTTCTTTTTTATTGTTAAGAGAAAACATTTGTGTACTCATCATGTAGTAGGTAGAGTATGGTTATTTGTGCCTTTGTGGTGCTTTGCTCCTTCAAGGTAGGGCTGAGTGAGGTAACTTGCAGAGCCAAGGGTATGGCGTAAGCCGAGTATGCCGTGTGCATCTACGCATTTTACATAAAGATACACATCTTGTGCTTATTTCTTCGTATTGTATGCTTATTAGGATAACTCTGAGCCGTCGAGGTGTTCCCTTCATAATGGTTAGTCCAGAGTTGTCACCTCCACACAAATTTTTCTTTTTATTATCTATTTTGCTCGGTGTCTTGGTGTTTTTTTTTTTGTCAGATATCTTATTTCTTACATTCTTGCTCAGAAGTTTGACTTAGAGACAGATTGATGAAACATGAACATGAATTTATATGCCTAACCAGCATGGGGTACATTGCATAAAAGCTGATGTGAATGTTCATCTATACATTCGCTATAGTTAAGCATCGGTATTTCACTAACTGTTAAATCAATTTATGATCTATGCATCATTTTATTACTCTGCGAGTTGAGATCTTTTCTTTGTTCTTCTTTTGTATATCTAGATTGAGATTAATGTTTGGAGCTTTTCTAAGGGTAGCTGTAGTGGATGGGATTGAGTAGATTAGAGAATCTTTGTTTTAAATTTTTAGCTAGGTGACATGGATCCAGTAGGATTGATGAGCGCTAATGTCAGTATTGTATAGAGGTGAAGTGATATGCATCAAATTTATTGAATGCCAACAAGAATTAATTTGCAAGGTTTTGCTTGTTGAGAGTTCCCTTGTTTGCAGGTATTTGGGATACACGGATAGTACCTTATGAAGTGTGCATGCTGTTAGTGGTTGGCTAATCGCTCCTTTTTATTTTGTGCAAAGTTTAAAATAGCGGGCTATTGCATATAGCCCCGACGATTTCAGAAGCTATAAAAGGCTATAGCCGGGCTATAGCTGGGCTATAACCACATAGCCGTTTTGCTAGAATATTGAAAAAATAGTAAAATTTAGACAACATATAATCGTTTATATAGTATTATTCACAAACGCATAACGTAACAACATAATCATATAAGATGAACGAACAATCATGAGTTTAAATCACAACTATTCATGACACAGTTCAGACTCGCACCTCACAACAGCAATTAAACAACCACTGGTGATTGATTTGGGTTCCAAAAATTTTGGTCCCCTAGACGGAATATAGCCGGGCTAACAGGCTATATCCATACAGCCGGGCTATTAGCCGCTATTCTCCATATAGCCTCTGAAGGCTCTAGCCGTAGCCCCGAGCCTCTGAGAAGGCTATAGCCGGCTATTTAAAACTTTGATTTTGTGCAGCCAGTTTGTCAGGGTACAATGTTCACCTCTACATAATGAATTCTTGAGTACAACAAGCATCAAACATACTGAGACTAAAGAAATCATCAGTGCTATTTTTCAACAAGGATCAGAGGATTAGGGACGCAAATGGTGTGATGTTGTGCATGGAAATATGTAAATTAATTGAAGTTGTAGAAGTTGACCCTCCAGAAGTAGAGACGATAAGCCTGGAAGGTGAGAATTGCTGCAATATTGTCGGTAGCAACAACAGATATAATTTTTCTTCATACTACTTGTCTTGCACGGTTCTCATCCTTGAGCACCCCATGTTCTCACAGGCACAGGGACAAGGACCATTCGTTGGCCACTACTGCACTGATTCGCTGCTGGTCAAGGCACCCAGGTACTGAGAAAGCAGGATATATGGTGGTAAAAACTGTGGTCACGAGTCATTGTTATGACTACTTATCAAGCTGGAGTAGGTTCGGAGTGAGGATTCCATGTTTACTTCCATCTTTGATTGGTTTATGGCCAAGGAAATGATGAATGTTAGCTATACATTGAATTCAACATCAGCATGAGGCTAATGCCGAACCAATTCCTGGCCTGGTTAGGTATCCTATAAATGAGTTCATAGAAGCACTACCGGCAACTTTTATTTAAACTGTACTTTCATGTTTTACAATGCCACGTAAAATCTTTGACGTAGTTTTGTTACTAGCAATTATGTGTAAGGCCTTCTGCTGAAAACATTGTAAAGCCTATGACTACATAATTACTAAGTGTACTGTTGTATGACCTGTATTTTTCTTGACTAATAATGTTCCTGCACTATACAAAAAATTGAACAATTATCTTCCATTGTATAAAACAGTGGACCATGGGCAGTTTTCATATTGATGTGATAAATGATCCTTATGCAACTTATTATGAGGTAATATGTATTGTAATATTGTCATCAAATTTGGGTATTAAATATGAAACGTGCATGTGCACGTGCTTGATTACTAGTGAAGACAAGTTCCACGCATGTGCCTATGCAGTGGATGACAATTGGCTCCCCTCCCATGGATCGCGACCGCTCCTCCCGTCACGACCGCAACGACGGCCATGCCACCCGCGACCGGGACGAGGACCACCACCGCCACCGCCATGACACCGACGCTTACCACCACAAGCGCGACGCCGAGGATGATCGCCGCCGCCGTCGCCGGCACCTCTCACGTTCCCCCTCCGAGTCCCCACCGCCCACAAAGCGCGAACGGTCGTCGAGCCGCGCGCCGCTAGATTCCGTCGAGCGCCGTGACTCGGCCGACCGCGAGCGTCCGCCACCGATGCGGAAGCGGAAGGACCACGAGAGCGGGGCTAGCCGCTGCGACGGCGATGAGCCCAATCGGGAAGGTGGGAAGCGGGCCAGGGCCTCGGTGGATCCGTCTCCGCAGAAGGAGGAGAGGCGAATGCGAGAGCGCAGGAGGTTTGAGGACGTCGATGAGAATGGTGGTCAGAAAAGGGGTAAGAGGGATAAGGGCAGTTTGTCTCATCAGCAGAAGAAGTTAGAGGCAGCGGGTGCTAATGGAGATTCACAGCGCGGCGTGACGCCTAGGGTAAGCATCTTGTACTGTTCTCGTATATGGTTTCTAGTGTTGTACATAGAAATTTTTATTTCTGAAATTTGGGCAAGTGATTCCTAAATGTGGCTCAGTACCATTTCGACGAACTCAGAATTATCTAGGCAGATAGTTATCCTACTAGTTTCTGGTTATAAAAACCTTTAAAAATATGGATGCCATTGCATTTATGTAGTGCATAGTGTACATTACTAGTGTATTTAAATATATGTGGTAAGCCCAATAAATACTTGAGTTATCTTTGGAAGAAATTTTGTCTGCACTTCTTGTTTTCTCTTTAAATGGTCGACACAAAGTTCATAACTATATCCATATCTATGTTGACTTTGCGTTTTATATTTTGCAGGTCGGTGCTCAGCAGTCGCTAAATTCTGCACCTGCTGTTACGGTGCCATCGTCTGATCCCGTTCCTTCAAAGGTATCTTCGATTACTACCACCAATGAAAATGGGGGAGTTAGTATTAGATCTGATGAAATTACTGGAATATCTAGTACAGATGGAACTGCAAATTCAGCCACTGACAGGAGTAGTAACTTAAGCCTTGATGCTTTAGCGAAAGCTAAAAAGGCTTTGCAACTTAAGAAGGAACTATCAGAAAAACTCAAGAGATTACCTCTGGTAAGACATTTTTTTGCTTCAGTGTTCTCATTATACTTTTGTAGCCATTCTAAGCTCATGTTTTCCACACAGCTCAATAATATACTTGGTACTACTATTGCTGGAACACAAATTCCTAAGAAAGAAACACAGCCTTCTGGCTCGAGTGCATCTGCAGTCCCTGCTGGTGCAGCTTCTGAACTACCTGCTAGCAGTGTCTCTGGGATGGCCGCAGCTAGTATTTCAGGCCTAACCAACATTGCCAATTTGGATGCTGTGAAGAGAGCACAAGAGTTTGCTGCTAAGATGGGATTTCGCCAGGATCCACAGTTTGCGCCTCATATCAACATGTTCCCTGGTACATCCAGTGAACTAACTGTTTCTCAGAGACCTGCCAAGGCTCCTGTTCTCCGTCTTGATGCTCACGGTAGGGAAATTGACGAGCATGCGAACGTTATCAGCATGACCAAGCCAAACAGTCTGAGTACTCTGAAGGTAAAACTTCTGTAACTTAACATATATTTAAGTATGATATATAGTTCTGTGCATTGACCCACTACTTTTGGTTCAACCTTTGGTAGGTGAACATTAACAAGCAGAAGAAGGATGCCTTCCAGATTATCAAACCAGATTTCGAGTCCCTCGCTAAATCTACTATTCATTTTGATGAAAGGATGGTCATCAACCCAACCAAGCTCCTTCGTCCTAAAAGGACAGGATTCCTGTTTATTGAGGAAGGCAAACTTACGAGGCAGGCTGAATTGCAGAGGATTAAGGTCTGTAAATATTAACCTTTTGGAATATGCTGCAGTTGTGTTTTTATTTTATTGTATGTCTGGTACTTGAACTTAATAGTTTGATTCTACAGAATCAATTTGGCGAAGCACAAGCTAGAGAGCTTCGAGTAAGGCAAACTCAACTTGCTAAGGCAAACATCGAAGTAGACATGAATCCAAACCTAATTGAAATTGCTCCTGGCGGAAGGCCTCCAAAGCAAAAGAAGAAGGAAGAGATTCCTGACATTGAGCCATGGTTTGGTGCTACCTCATTCTGTTGATTGTTTCTAGACCCATTTTATCAGTATACAGCTACCAATGCCTATTCTATTTCTTTTCAGGGACTCGAAAATTTTAACTTCTGCCACGTATGAGGACATCTCCTTGGAAAGGCTTAATATGGATAGTATCACCATCTATGTAGAACATCCAGAGCCATTGGAACCACCAGCTGAGCCTGCGGCCACCACCGCCGCAGCCACTTAAGCTGACTAAGAAGGAGCAGAAGAAGCTTAGAACACAGAGGCGCCTCGCAAAGGAAAAAGATAGGCAAGAAATGATTAGGCAAGGCCTCTTGGAACCACCAAAGCCCAAGGTGAAGATGAGCAACCTTATGAAAGTACTTGGGGCAGAAGCTACACAGGATCCAACACGTATGGAGATGGAAATACGAACGGCTGCTGCAGAGCGTGAGCAGGCTCATGTGGGCCGCAACATTGCCCGCAAACTCACACCATCAGAGCGGCATCGGAAGAAGGAGAGGAAGCTTTTTGATGATCCTGTCGCACTCGAACGTATTGTTTATGTGTACAGGATCAGAGACCTTTCACACCCTCAGACACACTTTAAAGTGGATGTGAATGCTCGAGAGAACCGGCTGACTGGTGCTGCAGTTATCACAGATGGTACAAGTGTCGTGGTTGTGGAAGGAAGGAAGAAGTCAATGAAGAGGTACAGTAAGCTGATGCTGAACCGGATTGACTGGGCTTCTCTGGTTGGTGTTGAGGGTGACGGCGACGAGGAACCAGGCAAGCCAGTGAATAGCTGTGCATTAGTATGGCAAGGTAGTGTTGTGAAGCCCACGTTTAGCAGGTTCAGTGTGCATCAGTGTCGGAGCGAGGCTGCTGCCAAGAAGGTGTTTGCAGATGCTTCTGTTCCACATTACTGGGACCTGGCTGTCAACTTTTCGGAAGATTCGTCTTGAGCTCAAGTTCTGTGAAGACATTGAGAGTAACCGCTGCGGATTGATCAACTATTGACATGCAGTCCGTGAGACTGCGGTATGCACAAAATCTTGCTACTAGTACCATGAACATTTTGTATTGTCATGGACATGTCAAATTTTCAGGCTGTCAATGTGCTTGTCCTGAAATGTGGTTATATGATCTAGACACTGAATTTGCATGGAAGAACTGTTGGATGTTTTGCGGTATGTTTATGGTTTCAGATATACCTAGTCAGTTTAAGTTTCTCAGGCCTTGAATACTTTTATATTGCGAATCGTATACATGTATCTGCGTCCGAATAAGTTGCTACGCTGTTTTTTATGGATGCTGCTGTGATCTCCAGACTAGTACTAGATCTGAACTTCTCCTGTTCTTTGATATTCATGCTTGTCTAGTCTTAAGTTACCATATTTAATTGCATTTCTGTTGCTGCATTTTATTTAAGGATTATGATTTGGATATTATGAGGTTGGTGAAGTGAGCGTGTGGACAATTTATCGTGCTGCTGAGCTTTGGGCAAGAGAAACGGAAGCTACGCTTAGGTTGTGCTTATATTAAAATAGTGTTTGTACTACTAGGATGTCCTAAATTAATGCTGGGTCCAAGTTGAAAGTTGAAACACAGAGACAGAGGTGCTCGAATGAGTTGAGCCATTCTCTGCAATCCTCTTCCTCCCGTCTTTCCTTGCTGCGTGCGGAGGAATTGGTGTAGTTGCAGAAGCCCTCCAATCTGAACTTTTGTCGAGCGGCTGTGCATCGGACGGGTAATCTTCAACCAAGAAACTTAGTCGAACTCTCTCCAGACTGGCATCCACGCGTGGTCGCGGGTGTTAAGGAAAGGAAAACGCGTAGACCGACTACATCTCGTAGTACAAGTCACCCGAAATAATTCCGTCAAGAAAGTTACCCAAAGGCGGTTCATGAGAGGCTCGAGACCATCTCGGATTCGTACTGGGCGAGGATATAATGCCATCAACCCTGATCGCTGAGATGCTATTGCGAGCTTCCTGGCCTCTACAGCGAGCTCACTTGCTCCAGCGCGCGTTCATCTCTCGACAGAGGCAAGAAGATGGCGGTGTACTACCGCTACAGGAGCGGCGTCGACACCTTCTCCCTGCCCCTCGCGGCGCCTTCCGTCTCCGTCGGCGAGCTGAGGCGCCTTATCATGGAGACCAGCCGCCACGGCCACGGCCGGACACGCGGCCGCGGTCCCAGGGAGGGCATCGCGATCTCCGACGCGCAGACCGGGGAGGAGCACACGGATGACAACGCCCTGGTCCTGCGCAACTCCACGGTGGTCGTGCGCCGAGTCGCCGGGCCTCCCGCCGATACCATCGTGACGCCGTCCACGCAACGCCCCAAATCGAATCAAGACGGCGTCGGTTCTTCGTCGGATTCTGCTGCATCAAGGTCAAGCGCAGAAGAAGACGACGACGAGGCCAAGGCTATCAGCGCGGTGATCGACGCCGCGGAACTCAAGTGGGAGGGGCCATCTCACTACGGTCACCGTGGCGCAACATACCCTGGGCGCGCGCCGCCGCCTGGGTACGTGTGCCGGAGGTGCCGCGTCCCGGGACACTTCATCCAGCACTGCCCCACCAATGGCGACCCAAGATTCGACTTCGGAAATGCCAGGAGGACGGTACTGCTTCCCCAAGCGCCGGCCGACGACGACGACGGCGTCCCCGCGGATCTCCACTGCAAGATCTGCAAGAAGGTGATGGCCGACGCGGTGATGACGAGCAAGTGCTGCTTCACCAGCTTCTGCGACCGGTGCATCAGAGCGCACATCGTCGCCAACTCCAAGTGCGCGTGCGGGGCACAGGCGCGCGCCGACGATCTGATCCCCAACCCGACGCTGCGCACCACCATCTCCAACATTCTCGCCGCCAGGAGCAGCAGCGCTTCGTGCGGAACAACAGACAAGCAGAGGAGCTCCGTCGGCACCAACACGGTCGCGGAGACACAGAGTCCGGCCACCTCGCAACACAGCCACGCTTCTTCCAAGAACAAGAAGGGCGCCTCCTCCGAGCACAGTGACGGAAGCGAGTCCACGTCGACTCCAGCGGCGGCGCATGAGCCAAGAATGGAGCAGGAGACGACGCACACATCCGCAGCGCGCGCCGCCAACCCTGCCGAGGCCGAGCATCACTACGGCCGCTACGACGGTCCTCCATTCCCTCCGGCATGCTACAATCCTTTCTTCCCGTGGTCAGCTGATCCCTCCATATACTACGGCTACGGCGCCATGCCTTACGCTTACGGTGGAGGTTACCCGACGGGCAACGTGCAAGCGCCGTATGGTTACCAGGGAGAAGGCCACAACGGCAGGAAGAGAACGGGATGCGACGATCAGAGACAGCAGGACCCAAGTTCCAAGAGAAGGTGCGGTGGAAGCAGACCACAGGTTGCTCTAGTTCTGACCTAAGGGTCTGCGCTGAAGCTGCTCTGGTGCCCGATGCTGATAGTCTGATAGGCTTTGATTTTTTTTTTTAATTATTACAATGTCTTTGCAATGTAACTAGTGGATTATGAATCGATGTAACTAGTGGGTACTTAAAAGTGTACTCTGACATTTGTAGCTCTGACCTTCCACTCTTCACGTTCAATATGAACTCCATCTCCATCCTGTTGTTTTGGAAAGTTTAACATTTCTAAAAGTTACTAATACATTTGAACGTTTAAAAACTCTAAATGTTTAGAATTCAAAAAGTCGGAGCAGATTTTATTGAAGTTTTATCAACAAAAAAGGAAAATCATCGGAAGAGTGGAGTTTTACCCTGCTCGAAAATAGCTGATAGACGGGTGACCGCGGATCAGCACACATTGAAATAAAATGTTTTTTCGAAATGGGGTACAAAGCCCTGGCCTTGGATCGATGTGAGGCACACAACCTTTACTACATAGTTTTAAGAGTAACAGGTAATAGAAAGTAAACGTTGTAACTCAAGGATCGGACAAAGTAATCATGAAGATCGGCCAGCGAAAAGAAGTGTCACTAAGCATCTAATATTCTAATGTGCAACGATCCACCCCGGCTGAAGATAGCCTGAATGACCGCCATCGGTCGAGTGCATACAGAATCCAAATGATCCTGTTGTTCTGCAGGCGAAAGGATGGACCATGCGTGGATCCAATATAACCTGTAAAAAAATATGGAATTCTCACTTTGTTAAAAACAATATAATTACGGAAATCTCAAATTGCCCAATGAAAAGAAGAAACGCTGACGTGTAAGCGTGCCTTCGTTTTATTCTCAACTCCATTAAGCCAACTACCAAACACATTAGCAATGCTTAAGAGAGCGGTGATATTAAAAGTAAAATGAATCAATCGCCAAATATTACGAACGAAGTAACGAGATGTGAAAAATTGTTCAACGGACTCATCTGCGTCGCAAAGGGCCCACTTCTTACACCTTGTCGAACGTATCTTTGCAATATTTTCCTTCGTTAAATGACTCGTCTATTGAGAAACCATAAGAAAATCTTGATGTTTAATGATATCTTTAGTCTCGACATTTATATCCGTAAAAACCTAGCGTGAATGTTCATTAAATCAGCGTACATAGACATAACCTAAAACAAACCTGTAGCTTCTAAATTATAGTGAAATGAGCCATTTTCTTGAGATAGAGAAACATTCATTAACCCCTCTGTAAGATGCATCCAGATATATAATTTATCAACAATGATAGATCTTCGAAATTGGAGGTTGGGAAGTTGAAAGTGCATGGTGCATCCATGTGTGGTTTTTGTAATTAATGAAAATCCTTATAGATCTTGTCCATAGAAAAATATTGGAGTTCATGTGTTGGTCTCTAGAAGTTTACATGATGACCATTGTTATATTCAAAGATTTATATGAAGAATGGTCATGTATAGAGTTGAGCATATTGCAAGTATGTCTTGAAGAAAAGTATTAGGTTGCTATTTCATTATTATCTTTCAGACATCATCAAATGAAGAGAGAAGAAAAGATACAGGGTTGATCAAGCTTTGATCAACACTCAAAGTTACAAGATGTACCAAGTGGGATTATGTATCTCCTTGTATGGTAAGAAATTGTCCATATGACTTTGTGAACTAACCCATGATATGTTTGTGTGGCATTTCTATGTGTGGTTAGGTATCTTTCCACGGGCATGCATCAAAGGGAAGATTTCATATAGCCCATGGTCGATGACGTCAAGTGGTTTTCGTCATCAAGTTTGAGAAGTGGAAGCTTAGAAGCGTCTCGAAGAAATCTTATGCCCTATGCTTACCACCCATTTGGTTATAGTGTCCATATAGATATTTACTGAAAAGGGTCTCTCCCATAATTGTGCATGGGGGAGCAATTTGCAAGTCTTCATCAAGCAGAGCATGTGCTAGCAAGCACGATTAAGAAAGGAGATTCAACTTGATAGAGTCAATATCATCATCATCTAGCTCAAGTGGAATACTCAAGGCAAAAGTATGATCTTGATAGGTTTTATATTTTACCGGTATCATGGTGTTGGGAGACCGGGTTATAGGATCGATAGGTGTACTATCAAGAGGGGCTCTCGAGTGAGTAACTTGATCGCCTCTTTGTGGAGAGCTCAAACCTTTGCATGCTTGGAATATCATTTTTCTTGGTTCTTGTTTGTCTTTTATCCTTTCCAGGACATAGATCTTGTGTTCGTCTCCATGCCAAGCTCTAGGTCTTCGAAAACGGATTTCAAACATGTTGCGTTTTTGGTGTTGGAGGTTTTACAGGTTGTTCTTTATAGAGAGGTCAAAATTTTCTCCATTTGGTTTTACTCTCCCTTTTTGTACTATGATGTTTCTCTACATATTCTTGTAGTGCTCGTTGTAGTGATTCTAACGAGCCCAAGATCATAAAAAACGGAGTTCGTATGCAAGAGATATCGCGTTTCTTGTGTTGGTGTTTTCTTTGAGGCCGGTACTACCGGAGATATAGGGTGGCCCGATCTTCTCGATGAACACTCTGTGGATTCATGGTAGATGGAAAAATCATTATCTTGAGCATACAAATCGCGCAAACTCTCCAAACCAGGAACTTGCACATTTAATTGTGTTAATAACATGCTTTTCCTAGAGAGAGCATCAACAACCACATTATCTTACCCTTTCTTGAACTTAATTATGTATGGGACAGATTCAATGAATTAAACCCACTTAGAATGACGTTTATTAAGACTAAATTGGATCTTTAAAAATTTCAATGCCTCATGATCAGAATGTTTGATAAATTATGTTGTCCGCAAATAATGTTTCCAAACCTCAAGAACTCTAACAAGCGCATACAATTCTTTATCATAAACAAAATAATTCAATTGGGCACCATGTAATTTCGCAGAAAAATATGCCACATGTTTGTTCTCTTGCATTAGTAATCCTCCAATTCCAATTCCACTAGCATCACACTCAATTTCGAATTGCTTATTGAAATCAGGAAGAACCAACAATGGGGCAGAAATCAAATGTTTTGTAATCTTATCAAAAGCAATATCTTGTGTTACACCCATTCGAAATCAACACCAATTTTAGTAAGATCATTCAAAGTTGCAGCAAGAGTACTAAAATCTTTCACAAATCTCCTATAGAAACCAGCCAAACCATTAAAACTTCTCACTTGACTAACATTCATGGGAATTGGCCATTTTTTAATAGCTTCAATTTTAGATTCATCAACTTCAATTCCATTCTTAGAAACAACATATACCAGAAATATGACCTTATCTTTGCAAAATGTGAATTTAGCTAGATTACCATAAATCTTATGTTCACATAGCACATGCAAAACTTGTCTAATATGATCAACATGCTCATAATCATTGCAGTTGTAAATTAATATATCATCATAATACACGACCACAGACTTGCCAAAAAAATTATCAAAACATGGTTCATTAATCTCATGAAAGTTCTAGGTTCATTAGTTAAACCAAAAGGTATCACTAACCATTCATATAAACCAAAATTTTGTTTTAAAAGTTGTTTTCCACTCATTCCCCTCTTTCATCCTAATTTGATGGTAACCACTACGCAAATAAATTTTAGAGAAAACATCAGCACCACTGAACTCATCTAACATGTCTTCCAAACATGGAATAAGATGATAAAAGAATAGTGATATAACGTCCCTGATCTTTGGAAAGTGCAAAAATCACAAAAATTTGAAACTTTTTGTTTTCATGTTATGCAAGTCACCAAAAAAAATGATATGCAAGAAACAAAAGGAAACAATACATATTTCAGTGAAATTGGAAATAAGAATACATTATGCTTCTATTTCATAAACCTTAAAAGCTCATTCAAAATAAATATTCATTATTCAAAGAAATTGTCTTCTCTTAGAAAACCTTATTTTATAACATGTCTTCAAATCAAATATTACTTTGAAAATATTTTATAGCCTTTGAAATGAGAGAATTATTACCTATAACAATTTTTATGCCTCAAAACTACTTTATGAGAATAACAACTATTTACATTGATATGCAAATGTTATTCCAAGTTTTAAACATAAAGTGCTATTCATAAAATGTTTTGATTTGAAAATAACATAAAATAGGACTTGAAAACAATATTAAAGCTTGTGGGATTTCTTTCTAAATTTTATTTAAGCCACTTTTATAATTATTGATTTTTCTATTCTAAAAATGGCATTAAGATATTATTATTATATAATTCATATTTCAAATATATAATATGAATATGAGTAGAAGTCATTTTGAAAATAGCATATGACATGTTTAATGTCACTGAAATTTTATTTAATCAAGAACCCCATTTTATTATTTTTCTATTTTAAAATGGTATTAAGTACTATTAGTGATTTATATATATTTTCAACATATAAAATTTTGAAATGTGTTGAAGAACAGCACACAAATGTTTTCATTTGAAAGGTATTATTTTTACAAAACCATAGAAACAAATTTGGACTCTTTTGGATTTATAAATAAATAGTTATGATTTATTAAAGAAAACAAAAAAATAGAAAAAAAGAAAAGAACAAAAAAAGGGCTAGCAGCCCCGGCCAGCCCATCTCCCTGCCTCCTATCCCCGACGCACGCGAGCAGCGCGTAGAGGCCCACCAAAGCCCATGGAGGGAAACCGCAGCAGGCCGTCTTCCTCTCACCCTCTGTCACCGACAAGTGGACCCCGCAAATGACGCCAGCGGTGACATAATCGTCATCAACCTCCCTCCCTCTTCCGTTTCATCCGAATAAAGGACAAATAAATCCCTCTAATTACAGGCGTTTCCTCGCCCCATTAATCCCGTCACACCTTATAGCCCTGGCTCCTCTCTCTATTTCCCCTCTGGATCCACCTCTGATCTCGCACCGGGTCCCTCGAATTTCCTCGCCGGAGCCGTGCATCACCGCCGATGTATTCCTCTGTTTCCGGCCATCCCCGTGAGTCCCTCCTCTCCTCGTTGGCTCCTCTATCATCCACTTGTCCTTGCGCGCGTGTTGATACCCTCTATGAAATTGCTGGTGCAGCAAATTGACGCCGCCGTGTTCGTCTGCGAGGTCACCGGAGCCGAGCAACTGCGTTTGTGCTGCGACGCCTTTCCAGGAAGCTCTGGTGGATGCCATTGTCACCATCGACTTCCTCGCGCCGTGCTCGTCCCCGTTGTCTTCTCCATTGAGACGGGGAGCCACCACAACATTGACACTGTCGTTTATGAGCCGTCGTTTGACGGAGCGCCGCCGGAAACCTCCATCGCCGGCGACCCTGAGCCACCCCATCGTCCAACACCGTTAGATCTACATCCACGGTCGGGATTAAAACCTGAAGCGGTACGCAGCCCCCACCCTTGGATCTGGATCTAACGATCCAGATCAAGCCACTCATCCACGTCAGCATGCCAAGTCAGCACGCCTAATCAGCGCACAGTCAGCGCCCAGTCAGAAACAGTAGCCAATCAGCATGCCACGTAGCCCAGCTGTTTTTTTCTGTTTTTATCCCGAATAGAATTTAATTGGCAGTTTTGCAGAAACAACCCGGTAACTTAAAACATTCATATCTTTTTAACCATAAGGCCAAATTTAGCAAACTTGGACTTTTTGGAATCATCACAACATGTAGAAACTTTTGGCACTGGCCAAATTTAAATTTGACCATTTAAAATTTGTTCAAATTTAAATATGTGTTTTTGAGGAATTTTGGTATAATTCAAATTCTACAAATCCAAAAATTGTAAATAAAATATATTTGGAAACCTTAGGATGTGTACTTTCATATCCTATGTTCCAAAATAATTTTTGAACAAGTTAAATTTGAATTTAGTATTAAGTGGTATATTTGAGCATTTTTGACATAGATTTAATTCTATAAATAATTTCAATATAGTTCCTTTTGCCTAATTGCTCCATTTGGTAACCTTGAACTAGAGACCACTTTGTATAAACCCCTTGACCATCTTAGAACCATTTTCATGAAGACTTGGCCAAATTATCACACATATGTTTCACCTCATGATAGCCATGTCTTAGAAATTGTTTTCATCATCTATTCTTTGATGTTATGGATACTTGGAGCCAAGACCAAGTCCCTAAAATGACCAAGTAGTGAACTTCAAACACTAGTACCCTAGTCTTATATATACTTCTCCACTCCCCTATTCTTGCTTCAAGAATTCATCAAGTTAGCAAGTGGAAAACAAGACTCAAGCAATAGAAGACACTTCATTTTCAACATGGTGGCAACATGAAGAGCTACAAAGAAGATCATTGAAGAATTTGAAGCAAGGGAATTGGACTTCATAACAACTAGAAGCAACTCAAGGAAGTACAAGTGTGAAGAAATCCAGAAGAAAACATCTCCCTCTCTCTTTCTATCTTTCTTCTTATTTTCTTTCCAAATTGACTTAGTGGTATTTGTGCCCACCCCATACCCAAAAAAATTGGTGAAGTGAAAGCTATGAAGAAATATATAAAGATCAAGAGAAGAATCCATCCAAGGAAAATACTACAATAGAAGCACGAAGATGATCTTCAAGAATACAAGCATGTGAAGACTTGGAGCAATCCATACAAGTTGAAGATTAGAAATGTTGTTTTTGTCCAACCATTGACCCAAATGGAAAATCCCAAGAATTTAACTTATTATCTCCATTGTTATGAAGTTAGTTCAACCTAGACCTACCCTAAACCAAAATGGAAGGACTAACTGAGATCACTCAAATGTTTTGATGAAAAGAACTAAGTGTTACACATGGTTATCTGTTACCTTAGTTAAAATAGTGAGATCACCTTGGTGAACTCTTGGAACTTCTTAGATAAATATGGTTTCAATAAAGTTTGATCACATCAAACTCAACCTAGTCCATTTAAAGTAAACCCTAAGAAACTCCATAACAAGTATTGAACCATTTGAGAATGGATCTTTTAAAAACCAAACCTTAACCTTGTCCTAACCAACTTAGTTAAACCCATTTTGCCATGATTGTTGCTTTGTATGATTTCTTCACTTGTATGTTTGCTTGATAGCATGTTTGTTTATTTTGTTATTGTGTTTTCAATGAATAGATTGTACGGAGAGCAACGATCTTTTGTGAAGAGAGTGTGATTTCTTCACCAACTTCAACAAGGCAAGTAACACATCATCTCAACTACCCATTATTTTCTATATGCATTAGTTGATTTTGAGTAGTATGCATGATAGGAAATTTTACTAAGTTATATTATGCTATGCTATATCCTAGTAGTTTGTATACATCCTTATACCTTATTATTTTGAAGCCTTGGTACTTAGTTGATGCTTAGCCTTGCTACAAATATTGTTTTACTTGATGTTGTGGAAAAATTCTAAGTAACAACTTCAATGAACCACCTGGATGGATTGGTAGTGCGGGGCTGTTGAAAGTTGAGTGTCTCCCCGAGGGGAGTTCACTTGAAGGAATGCCACCCAGGAACAAAGTGATTATGATGTTCCCCAAGTTTAGATTGCTTCCAGTGCAGCCTTTAGTCATATGGGCTCTCTCTTGATTAACTAAGTTGCGAGGGTTCATCCTGGGCTTGACAAGCAGATGTAGCATAATTATAGGTGGAACGGATCTTGCCATTAGGTTGAATTCTTGCTTCTGAAAGATCTCGTCTTAATCTTCTCCTTTCCTTAATGCACTCAGAGTGTATAGGATGTTTGGGCTGATTTGAGTCTGAAGGTGAAAATGCACAAACTCTGCAGAGTAAACAAACTAAGATCTTAGCCGTGTCCTCGGTTATGGACAACTATGAGCAGCTGGACAAGGATGGACGGAAGAATCACGTCACCATTTTCAATAAGTAAAATTTTGATCAAGTGAACAGTAGTTGTGGTACTTGTATCTTAGTCCAATGATGCCACCCTTTTGAAAGAAAAGTTGGTTTTACAAAAGTGATAGGAGAAAACTGGCTTTATGCAAACTTAGCCAAAACTCCACTCAGGCAAATAAGCATGTAGTATTAGTCTTACCATTTATATCCACCATAGTGTTACTTGCCAATACATTAAATTGTATTGACTCCCTTGTGGCTGCATATTCCATCCTGCTGATGATTCTGAAGACGGGTGAGGATTTCGTTTAGGATCTCGAGACTATCACCAACATGTTTTGCCTGTGGCACATGAAGAAGTTGGGCTCAATGTTGTACTTTGTTTTCTGTTGTTTTTCTTTGTTTCTGCTAGTCTTCTAAGACTATGCAATTTGTAATACTATTTTGTAAAGACTGGATCATGCGATGTAATATATTTTGATGCATTTGCATGATATTTCATCGTGTACTGTGGTGCTAGCAATTGATCCAGTGACTAGCACAATAACATAGATGTTCTTACATTATTTAAATGTGGGAACGCTACAAGTGATGTTGTTAATTTCTCTACAATCTACATACATGCGCCAAGTACCATCTTTCTTAGGAACTAAAATACAGGAACAACACAAGGGCTTAAGCTGATTCTAACATACCCTTTATCAAGAAGCTCTTGTACTTGTTTCTGAATTTCTTTTGTCTCTTGGGGATTTGTCCTATAAGGGTCTTGGTTTGGTAATGTGGCTCCCGGAATCAAGTCAATTTGATGATCTATCCCACGCAATGGTGGCAGCACTGCTGGTACCTCTTCCGGAAACACATCATCAAATTCCTGCAATACATTGGAAACACCAATAGAGAGAGGAGTCGCGTCATTAGAAACCAAAATTTCTCCCTTGTGCATAAGCACTATAGTAACTAAACTAGGATCCTCACTAAAATCTCTCAATTCCTCTTTGATGGCTAACATGTATAGTAGACTCGCTCCCTCACTTTTATTTTTACCACTCAGATTGCTTTTCTATTTTCACTACAGAAATAGTACTCTCTTGTCTCTCTACTCTCTCACTTTCCTTCTCAAGATTTACTTCAGTTTTTTGAAGAGACTCATTTACAATTTGTTATGGTGTCATAGGCCTCAAAATTATATCCTTCACATGCCAATTCAACTGATATGTATTTTTTCTTCCATTATGTATAGCATTCTGTCAAATTTCCATGGTCTTCCAAACAACATGTGGCAAATCGACATAGGTACCACATCACACTCAATGATGTCCTTGTATGGTCCAATCTTAAACTCTACTCTCACCATATAGCTCACCTTCATCTCTCCTTTGTCACTCAACCACTAAATATAATAAGGATGAGGGTGTGGTATATATTTCAGTTTCAGCTTTGCACATAAATCTTTGCTTGTTAAATTTCTGCAACTTTCTCCATCAATAATAACCTTGCAAGCCATCTGAGGACCAACAATAGCTCTGGTTTAAAATAAGTTGCATCTCTGATTTTCAGGACTAGGAATAACACTCAAGGATTTTTGTGTGCAAACAGTAGATGGATAGTGTGTATCATATGAATCAAGTGGACCATTATCATCATCACAACAATCATCATCATTAGGATCAGCATCATCACCTGTCTCATACTCATTATCCTTATTAACAAGCATAATTTTCTTATAAGAATAATCTCTTGAAGTGCCCTTTCCCTCCACATGTATGACAACTCATATCTCGATTTCTTGTTGTAGACATAGTGGAACTCTTGGTACTTGCTGCTGGTTGTGGTGACCTCTTTGTATTAGAAACACTAGAATATGGTTTTTGAGAAGGTGTACCACGAATTGAAGAAGTTTTAGTTGGTGGTGATGTAATAGGAGAAGATCTAGGAGTAAAACTACTCCTAGCAGCCATCTTTGCTTCCTCGGCCAATTGTGCTTCAGCCTCACGTGCATGATGTAATAGCTCATTCATATCATTATATTCTAGATGCCTCACAATGCTCTTGATTTTACATTGCAAACTGGGGAGAAAATGTTGTATGGTATGTTCGGGTTCCTCTCTCACACGAGCTCTTTGGAGAATCAGCTCCTTCTCCCTAAAATATGCATCCCCTGAATATGGGCCTTGCTTCATATGCTGCAATATATCATAAATAGTACGAGTATAACTTTTTGGTACAAATTTGTCCCTCGTGACTTGCTTCATTGTTCTCCATGTAAAAATTTCTGGATCACCATATTCTTCTCTCTTGTGTGTAATATTATCCCACCATAGAAGAGCATAGCCATCAAATTCAGAAGAAGCAAGCTTAATTTTTTATGTCCTCGGGATACTCATGCAATCTCCAGAGCTTCTCAATTTTTAATTCCCGCATCATATATTCTTCCACATCACCATGATCAAAATTGAAAGGAGGAATAGAAAATTTTGGTTTGCCTAACCCATCATCCTCACGATTATTTTCAGGAAGTTGTACTCTTCTGGCTAGTGCAAGACGTCCATGGTCATAGAGAGCATGTCCTCGGCCACAATCCAGATCAACATCATCATGAACATGACCATCTGCATTGGGATTGTTATTAACTTGAGGAGCTCTTTGTTGCACTAAAGTAGTCAAATTTGCAATTTGTCTTGTTAAATTTGTCAAATACTCTTGCATAATTATAACAGATTCTTCAGTAGCAGCCTCATCTAATTTCAAGTCCACACCCTGCAAATCTCCTCGTAAATCCTCGGATGATTTATCCAGTTATGTTCTTCAAGTAATCACGCAATTATTCATACTCATTCCACTTGACCACATCATCAGGGCTCTTCTTTTGCTACACATCAACATCACTAGAAGAATCCATGATTAATATGTTAGTGAAAATAAAACAAGTATAGGTGGTGTTCTCTCACAACTCACTGAAAACAACAAAGAAAAGTGTATCTTACCATTCCAAAGTGAATAGAAATACTTACCAATCAGTAATAGCAACTATTGGGACTTGATGTGAAGAAGAGAATACGGGGGGTTTTGAAAGTGCATTTTGTTTTCCCGTTGTTTTGTGTGTTAGTTAAAAATACTAAGTACATTATTTATCAAGGTGTTGAGTGCGTAGATGTTATACTTAACATCCGCATCGATCACCAAAAAGATAGGTGAAGATTGGCCACTAAGATTTGGGACTAAGAGGAGCCGGATTATTCTAACCGAATTATTCAGGGCAACCAGATATTCCGGTTAGGATGGTCTCAGCCCTGTTTGGGACAGAGATGAGCCGGAATATTTGAACCGGATTATTCAGGTAAAACCGGATATTCCGGTTGTGGCAGTTTTGGATCAAAATCGGCTAAGGACTGAAGATTAGAGTCACATAATCCAATCGGATTATTTGAACCGGATTATTCCAGTTCAACCGGATAATCCGGTTCAGGAGCCAGAACGGGACAAAAGCGAGCCGGATTATTGGTACCATATTATTCGCTCCGTGTCGGATAATCCGGTTGAAGTCAACGCAGTCGATTCAGATCTGGAAAAAGAAGCCGAATGGATATTCCGTTCCAAACTTGGACCGAATATTCCGGTACATGTTTTCCTGCTCAAACGGCTAGATTTGAGGAGGGGGTATAAATACCCCCTCCTCTTCCTCCTTGAGCTCAAGTTTGTCCATTGCATTGAATATCATTTATTGAGCTCACTAAATCCTCAATTACTCCCAATCCCTCCCACCAAACTTGTTGATCTTCGGAGGATGGAAGGAGAAGGTCCCGGTCTACATCTTCACCGAGTCGTTCTTCATTTCCCCCTCATTCACTTGAGGGATTTGAGTATAGGGTTTCCATTTGTGGAGAACTTAGACCTCTTGCTACACTTGGTGATTTTTGGTGTTGGGAGCCCCCAATTTGGTTGTGGGTGTGTGCCCCAAGCTTGTTTGTAAAGGATTTGATTCCCGCCTCAAAGGGGATCAATAATGGAAGGTGGACTAGGCCTTTGTGGCGGGGTTCATCGGAGAATAGGGTGAGGCTTTGTGGCGTTGAGTAGGCCTTTGTGGCGAAGCTCACACCCCTCCAACAATATGTACTCCCTTAACAAGGAGGAACTCAGGATTACACCGTGTCTCCGCGTGCTTCATATCGTTTACCTCGTTCCCTTCCCATTTACTTGTGCTTGTATTGTGTTTGTGCTTGTTCTTGTCATATAGGTAAATTCACTGCAGTTGCATTATCTAGAGAATTTACCTTTATGTCAAGCCTAATCTTGAAGAAAAATTAAAATTGGCCGTAGCACCTATTCACCCCCCCTCTAGGTGCCCTTACTATCCGTTCAGGTTTTAGTTATTACAACACAAAAACAGGGTATTTGGTGGAGCTTGGTTGGGAAACCTATCAACACCAACTTACAAAACCTATTTGTCGTTTGTGTGATACAAAAATTCAGTGATACGTCTCCAATATATCTATAATGTCTGATGTTCCATGTTGATATTATGCCAATTGCTACATGGTTTCTATACACTTCATAGCATTTTTATGCATTTTTTGGGACTAACCTATTGACAAGATGCCACAGTGCAAGTTAATGTTTTTTGCTGTTTTTGTATTTCAGAAAAGTTGTTCTGGAAATATTCCCGGAATTGGACGAAACAAAAGCCAAAGTCCCTATTTTTCTGTCACATACACGGAGTCCAAAGCAGACTCGAATGGGGCCAGGGAGGCAACCACACCATAGGGAGGCACGAACCCTCCCCCTTGGTCGTGCGGCCACGTCGTGTGGGCCCCCTGGTCGTCCACCGACATCACCCTTCCACCTATATATTGCCTTTCTCGGTAAAACCCTAAGTACCCGAGCCTTCATCAACGAAAAGTTCTGCAGCCGCCACCGTCATCAACCCTAGTTTGGGAGGGTTCTCAAGCTCTTCCCGGCACCCTACCGGAGAGGGGAATCATCAACAGAGGGCTCTTCATCACCATTCCTTCCTCTGGAGTGATGCGCGATTAGTTCATCCTTAGACTAAGGGTCCATACCAGTAGCTAGATGGTTGTCTTCTCTAATTTTGTGACATCATGTTTAGATCTTGTGAGCTGCCTAACATGATCAAGATCATCTTATTGTAATACTACATATTGTGTTTGCTGGGATCCGATGAATATTGAATACTATGTAAATTTGATTATAGATCTATCATATATGTTATTTGTGATCTTGCATGCTCTCCATTGCAAGTATATGCCCTAGCCAAGTATATGCTTGTGACTCCAAGAGGGAGTATTTATGCTAGATAGTGGGTTCATGCCTCTAGTAATCTGGGAGACTGAGATTAACTTCTAAGATTGTGGATGTGTTGTTGCCACTAGAGGTAAAACAACAATGCTTTATCTAAAGATAATTGTGTTGTTTATATTACGCACTTTACTTAATGCAATAATCTGTTGTTTTCAACCTAATACCCAAAGTTTAATGACGTCCCGAGGGTGGATTATTAGTCATAGATGTTGTTGGATAACGGTCTACATATGATGTTGTAATGCCCAAATGAATATCATAGTAATATCATGTTAGATAACGGTCTACGTATCATGTCATGTATATGCGTTATGGTGCATTCTCTATTTGTCAATTTCCCAGCTGTAATTTGTTAACCCAACATGTTATAAATCTGTTATGGATAGACACCACTAGTGAACTGTGGACCCCGGTCCATTCTTTTACACTGATGATACAACCTTAAGCTCCTACTCAAACACTGTTAACTATTTCACTTCAACATTGTAGTCATTTAATTCACTGCAAACAACGACGTAATTTTCCACCACTTCTACTTCTAATCCTTTGTTTTCCGCAAGACCGGTGAGATTGACAACCACACTGTTTCGTTGGGGCAAAGTATCTTGGTTGTGTTGTGTGGAGATTCCACGTTGCTGCTGAGCCTGGTAGTGCTCCCTGCCAACATCAGTTGTCAAGAACCTTCAGAAGTGATTTCTTACTCCTACTGGTCTGATTAGACATTGGTTTCTTACCGAGGAAAAAACTTGTTGCTATACTCATCATACCTTGCTCTTGGGGTCTCCCAACGAACGTGTGTTCACACGCCATCAAGCTCTTTTTTGGCGCCGTTGCCGGGGACAAAAAGGATTTCTGCAAGGGGAGTCTCTCACCTCTGATCTTTTTTTACTTTGTTATTGTTTTTCTTAGTTTATTTTATTTTGTCTTGTTTGCTCCTTTATATCAAAAACACAAATAAACAGTTCTTATTATAGTTGTTAGTTTTGTTATCCTGTTTTAATATTGCTAAAATGAGTAACCCTGAGAACACTAAGTTGTGTGACTTCACTAGCACAAACAACAGTGATTTTATTTGTACACCTCTTGCTCCACCTGCTCCTAATGCAGATTTTTATGAAATTAAGCCTGCCCTGTTAAATCTTGTTATGAGAGAGCAATTTTCTGGTGTTAGTACTAATGCTGCTGCTTCTCACCTTAATAATTTTTTTGTACTTTGTGAGATGCAAAAGTATAAGGATATACATGGAGATATTATTAAACTAAAAGTGTTTCCTTTCTCTTTGAGAGGAAGAGCTAAAGAATGGTTGCTATCTTTACCTAAAAATAGTATTGATTCTTGGATTAAATGCAAAGATGCTTTCGTTGGAAAACATTATCCTCCTGCTAAGATTATATCTTTAAGAAGTAGCATTACGAATTTTAAACAATTTGATAATGAGCATGTTGCTCAAGCTTGGTAAGAATGAAATCTTTGGTAAAGAAATTCCCACCATGGACTGGCTACTTGGATGATCATCCAAACCTTTTATGCAGGTCTGAATTTTTCTTCAAGAAACCTTCTAGATTCCACTGCTAGAGGTACCTTTATGTCCATCACTTTGTGTGCTACAACAAAGCTTCTTGATGATATGATTATAAATTATTCTGAATGGAACACTAAGAGAGCTCCACAAGGTAAGAAGGTAAAATATGTTAAAGAAACCTCTTCCTTGAGTGATAGGCTTGATAATATTATGTATACTTGTGAATGGTAAAACTCATGTTGATCCAAATAATGTTCCTTTAGCCTCTTTGGTTGCTCAAGAAGAGCATGTTGATGTGAACTTCATTAAAAACAATAATTTCAACAACAATGCTTATAGAAATATGGTAGTAACAATTATAAGCCATGTCCTTATAATAGTGGTAATGGTTATGTCAATTCCTATGGTAATTTCTACAACAACAATAGAAGTTTACCCTCTGATCTTGAAATCGTGCTTAAGGACTTTATTAGTACACAAACTGCTTTTAATAAATCTTTTGAGGAGAAGTTTGGCAAAATTGATGTTCTTGCTTCTAAAGTTGATAGCCTTTGTCTTGATGTTGATCTTCTGAAAATAAAGGTTATGCCTCATTATGTTAAAGAAAGCAAAACTATGAATTCCATTAAAGTTAGAATTGATGACAATGCTAGGATATTGACTGAATTGCATGCTAGGTGGAAAAGAGAAGATGAAATAGCTAGAAAGAATAATATAACTAGAGTTTGTACTATTACCACCACAAGTAATGTTGAAGTTTAAAATGCTAGTAAACCTCCTACTATTAATGGTAAAGTAATTGGTGTTGGCAATGTCTCCACTTCTTCTGCTAAACGTTTAAAATTGCCTAAAACCACTGAAACCGTTCCTGATAAAAGTGCTGAAATTTTTCGAAACATGGGAGACAATGGTCCCATTACCTTTGATAATAATGATTTTGATTTTGATGTTTGCAATATTTCTGAAGTAATTATGTTCCTACAAAATCTAGCTACAAGTCCTAATGCTAGTGCTATAAATATGGCTTTTAAAAAACATATTACAAATGCTCTCATGCAAGTTAGAGAAGCAAAGTTAAAACGGGAAGCCTCTATCCCTAGGAAGTTATAAGATGGTTGGGAGCCCATCATTAAAATGAAGGTAAATGGTTTTTATTGTAGTGCTTTATGTGATCTTGGTGCTAGTATCTCTGTTATGTCTAAGAAACTCTATGATATGCGTGATTTACCACCTTTGGAACACTGTTATTTGGATGTTCATCTTGTTGATAATGCTAAGAAGAAACCTTTGGGGAGAGTTGATGATATTCTTATTATGGTTAAAAATAACCTTGTCCCCGTTGATTTTGTTGTTATGAATATTGAATGCAATGCTTCTTGTCCTATTGTTTTGGGAAGACCTTTTCTTAGAACTGTTGGTGTTGTTATTGATATGAAAGAGGGGAATAATAAATATCAATTCCCACTCAAGAAAGGTATGGAAAACTTTCCTAGAAAGAGAATGAAGCTGCCTTTTGATCCTATTATTATAACAATTTATGATGTTGATGCTTCTTCACTTGAAAATACTTGATTCTTGCTTTCTTTGCCTAGCTGAAAGGCGTTAAAGAAAAGCACTCTTGGGAGATAACCCATGTTTTGTGTCTGTAATTTTTCTTTTGTTTTCTTTGATTCAAGGTGTTGTTTACTTCTGTAAAAACTCCTTTGTATCTTTACTTTTTTGAACTATTGTGCCAAGTAAAGTCTCTAGTGGAAAGTTGATGCTAGATTCGGAATTCTGAGCAGGAAAAGATTTTTGCCGTCCACTGTTTAATTCATAATAAATTCCAGAAAAATCGAAACGTCCAGAAAAAGTTGTGTGTGATCCTTAGATATGTACGGAACTTTTCTTAGTTCTGGGTTTTCTGATCTGAGCAACATAAGGGCCTCAAAAAAATTCGTCTTTACAGATTGTTCTGGTTTTGACAGATTCTGCCTTTTATTTTGCATTCTCTCTTTTACTATGTTGAGTGGATTTCTTTGCTCCACAAAAAATCAGTGCATGTAGATAATGTTTACAAAGTATTGGTAGTGCTTATGTGCATGCTGAACATGTGAGTTTTTGATTATGCACTAACTCTCTAATGAGAATTACTTTGAGTTTGATGTGAAGGAAGTTTTCAAGGGTCAAGAGAAGACGATGATATAATGTGATCAACAAGAGTGAAAGGTCTAATCTTGGGGATCCCCCTGTGGATCATCCCAACTATTTTGCCCCTTATTTATCAGTCAAAGTATAATTGTGTAAACAAAAGAGAAGAGGGAAGAAGAGTGCAAAGCCAAATCTTGGGGATGTCCCCGTGTTTCATCCCAGCAAATTCCATGAAGACTCAAGCGTCTAAGCTTGGGGATTCCCAAGGCATCCCCTTCTTCATCAACAACTTATCAAGTCATTTCTAGTGAAACTATATTTTTATTCGTTCACATATTATGTACTTTACTTGGAGCATATGATCTTGGTTGGATCCTAGCATTCTTGTGTGGGAGAGAGACACGCTCCGCTTTTTCATATGAATACTCGTACTTTTCATTTATTTTCTACCTGCTGCAATTCTTTTAGCTCCTATTTTTCATGCATATCTCATTGAGAGTTGTTAGTTCTAGTAGAATAATACTCTCTTGCTTCATTGATAAATTATTTGGAGAGTTTGTGTTGAAATAATTAAATGGTGTTTGGTTGGAAATAGAAAATGCTACATCTGGTAGATGATATATTGGAAAAGACTTACATATTCTTGTAGATCACTGTCTTGTATAATTTGATACTTGGCAATTGTTTTGAGCTTTCAAGTATGTCGCACCCGGACTTCTATAGGATACTCACCGTACGAACTGAACAGTATTTTGGTTGGATTACGGGGCTTAACGGCTCCCGCGTCCCCTTACGGGTAGGCCAGCACTTATGTGCGACAACCAACCGTTACTGTTCATCGTCGATGTAAACTATCCTGTAGAAATCAGGATACTACCCTTGACGTACTTCATACCATACACACATGGTACGTCAACGGTTTTGAACAAAAGGATAACACAACATGCCTCTAAGACACAAAAGATTGAAATAAGGTTGCAAATGGCCTTCACTAAGGCAGAAATAGCAAATACAATCATCCAGAGGACACATGTCCCAACATAGCATTCATTACATCAGCGGAAGCAATCAAAGGTGTCTGGGTACAGACAAATCCAACAGGCTTAAGAAGCCGGAGAAAATAAAGAAGACGAAGCCCATCCACGTAGGTCCTGGATCCTGCCCGGGGTCCAGCCAACTACTCGTCTGCAGTCTCGTCAAACTCCACGAAGTAGCCATCCTGGTGGTCATCGTAGCCGTAGTCGTAGTCTGCGTAAACCACAGCTCCAAAGGGGTCAGTACAACAACGTACTGGCAAGCAAGACTCACAGTTCACCAAAGTGTAGCCCGTCAACACCAAGCACAGAGGCCTTGGGATCAACAGAAGAAAAGGGGTATGAAAGATGCTGCAACTGGCTGCCCTAACCATCTACAGAACATACTACAACTTCCGGTGTAACAGAAAGAGATAAGATAGCGTATCGTAACCAACTATAGCTAACCACCAAACAAACCCATCCTGGATCTCGCCCCTTATCCAAAGAAGCAATCCGAGGATAACTCACATAGGTGGATTAATGACGGATCAAGTTGTTGTTCAGTAAGCCTATTACTAGTCACGTTATCATTACTTAGGTGTAAGTTGTTCTGAGTACTTGTTAGCCAGTACTTTCACCAAGTCAACCATAACCGCGGAAAACACGGCTTCTCGAGAAGTTTTATCCCTGCAGGGGTGCACCAATTTGGCCGTACACGTAAGAATAACCCGCCAGATGGGAAGGCCTTTCCCACCAAGCGGGGCACTCAACACAACTCAACTCTTCTTCGCATCAAGCCCAAAGCACCACGTGCTGTGCGTGCGCGGCTAATCGAGCCCCCCGAAGAAAAGGAGGACCCTCATAGCACTGGAAGACCACGCCGCCCTAAATGCCGACTACAAAAGTTCCACCCTGGCCTCGGGTTCGTACCTGCATATGCGTGCATCAAATGGAAAGCCCGAACTAAGTGTGGTGATTTGGACGAGATGCGGATCGAGTCAAATTGAGGGGGGCGCCCATACACGCTTCCCACATGCGGATAGTGCGCTCATCATGGATCAGTAGACAAGACCCTTTTCCTATTAGGGTCGACACTAGCAGGCCTCAAAACCACGCCGGGCCTCCTGCCGGTGCCTTATCAGCAAATTATTATTACCTCAAATTAACAGGTGTTGTTTAACATCGAGCCCCAGAATAACAGATAATATGATAACAGAAAGTAACTGATAACAGACTCGAGCAAAACAATCTAAGCATGCTAGTGAGACACGGGCCCAAGCAACGGGGTTTTAGGACTGGAGGTGTGGCAATATCAGGGTTTAGGGTATCATGTGATAGGTTCGTAACAGAAACAACTACCACTATGGCTAGCAGGAAAGAACAACGGAAAGTATCGGTAACCAGTGTTGAAAGGAACACGATGGTTCATGTGAGTGATAACTTGCCTGCAAACCCAGCAGCCGGGTACTGAGCTAGATCCTCAGAAGGGGTGTCGTAAAGGTCGTCGGTACCAACGTCGTCGTCTAAGCGAGAAGAAGTAAAAACAACAACGAAGGAAGACGGGCAATCAATACATGGCATAGGTGCACAAACATTGGAATGATGCATGTCATGTTAATAGATGCACCAAAATAAACTATTTGATATGATACACAAGTTTAAATGGATTCCATATGCAAAGATTGCATATGGAAAGCCCATGTCTTAGAGTTGAATTAATTGTTCTACCACTAAGCATTATGTGTTGGTGAGTTAGCATGATGCATGCATGATGAAGGACAAGAAAATAACAATATTAAATGCAATTGGAATGATGGTTAACAAGTTTAGAAAACATTTATTAAGTTTGGCAATTTTTGGTACTTAATGGGGTTAAACAAGTAGTGGTTGTTTTCATCAAGTTAAATTGCTCAAACCAAACAACAAAGTTGATATTTGAAAAGGTTATCAAATTTTAGTTGGATTACATGTTTCACATTTTGAAATTGGACTTAGGATTATTTAATTATGAATTAAACAATATTAAACAACTTTTTAATTGCATTAAACAAGATTTAAATTGTTTAGGCAATTTTAACTATTCAAAACAGAAAACAAAATTATATTTGAATAGGTTATTTAAAATGGTATGGAAAACATATTTTATTTGTATTTATTGGATTTATAAATAATTAGTTATGGAATTTATAAATTAACATTTGAAATATTTAAGTTTGAATTTTAAATACATTTGAAGTTTCCAAAACAGTACACAAATTGAATATTTGGAAAGATTAGGAAATTTGGATCAGAATTCATATAAAACTTGCATTTATTGGAATTATAGTTTGGAAGTTATTAAATTTTGAAGTTTTGTTTTAATTCTGCTAATTAAAATGATGTTGGAATTTCCTGGAATTCGCAGAAACCAATTGTTACTCAGTTGCCCTCTACCCTAGCCACTGTCCAGTGGACCCCCTAGCCAGCGTGGCGCGCGCGCGCACGCGTGGCAGAGGAGGACAATGACCTGTGGGCCTGCGCGCGGTGGGAGCAAAAATCCCCAAAAAAGTTGGGCGCTTGCGGGCTCGAACCCGAGACCTGCCGCGAAATTCAGAGAGTGGCTACCAGCTGCGCTGCGCTGCGTTGTTTGACAGTATACGCGACGGATACAGGTTAACGTTCAGTTCGGAGTTAACTGAAACTCTGACGAACAAATCCTTGCTCGTTCGTCAGAACAGAAGTTCGCCGGAGCTGATCCACGGCTGCGCTCGTTGCGGTGGTGCGTGGACGTTGCAGATGGATGCGCAGCTACTGGATGCAACGGAGGGAGAGAGGAGGCGACGGGGAAAGCTCACCACCGGAGTAATCGAAGCAGCGGCCCGACGATGACGCACTGATGACGACGGCGGCGTTGACGACGGCGACGAATCCGTGCTCCTCCGGCGTGGCTACGGTGTCCAGCGTGTAGAGGACGAAGAGGCGACGCGATTCCAGCAAGCGATCGGTGCAGCGAAGCCCTGCAACGTCGACGAGCACTTCGGGTTCAGTCAAGGGCGCACGGTGGCCGGAGAAAAGGGAGAGGACCGCGGCGTCGAACGGAGGCTCACCGGGGTGGTCTCTGGTGTCCAAGGGGGAGAGGAAGTAGCGGCGAGCGGGTTCCAAGGTTTAGGTGGCTAGGAGGGGCTGCGAGGTGGCGGCGCCATCGGAATCTTCAGAGGAGCTGCCGCCGGCGTTGTGGAGCAGAGAGGAAGACGATGGGGAAGTGGCGATCGACGGCGTCGGAGAGGGGAAATAGGAAACCTAGGGGCCTAGGGTTGGTCTGCGGGGTCTCGTGCTCGTTTTATAGACGCGGAGGCAGGGGATAGCCGCCGGCGTCGCCGCGCGGTTGCGGTGGACACCTCCGATGCGTCGCCGTACAGGTTAGAGATGAATCGCACGAACTTTGAAGCGTTAAGTGGCGCTAGGCGGGCTGGGCTGCGCGCGCGTTAGGTTAGGTGGGCTGGGTAGGGTTAGCTGACGCGCGCGCTAGGTTTTGGTCCTTTTTTTATTTTTCCTTTCTGTTTTTTTTGTAGCTTTTGCTTTTGGAAGAAATTGATAGGTTTTTGTTTATAGAAAAATTTTGAAAAATTAGGATAACTTCCTTAGGTGAAAAGCAAACATTTGGTAGCTTTTGTTTTCAAAATTTTAAATGTTTGCTTGCTGTTTAAAAAAATTGAACCAAATTGATTTGAAATTTGCAATATTCATTAATATTAGGAAAACAAAGCAATTTCAATAGGGTTTCCCCTAGGGTTTAGAATGATTTAAGGAATTCCAATTAGTGGTGAACTTCATGGATTCAAAAGATTAATGATTTTGAGAAATGGTTTGAATTTGGAAATGATTTGAAATTAATTGATTAAAGTGATTGATTGAATTAAGCAACAATTTAATAGTTGATCCAATATGAAATAATTGGAAGCAATTAATGTTTTTGATTTGAAATTCTTTATTTGAAAAGATTGTAACAGACAAGTGTGAAAACAAAGGTTGATTAAGTTTGACTTTCCTTATGAAAACAATGCAAACAGAAATAAATATGAGGATGATGACATGATGCATTGCTTAAATAAAACAAGGAAGTAAACAACTATGGAGTTTTCATACTTGGATGTTACAAAACGCCCCCCTTGAAGGAATCGCGCCCCGAGATTCCTACGGAGAAGTGAAAAGGTCCGGATACTTCTTGCGAAGATCCTCTTCGGTCTCCCATGTTGCCTCTTTATCGGAATGATGCGACCATTGCACTTTCAAGAACTTGTGCTTTTGTTGCGAGTCTTACGCTCGGTCTCATCGAGAATACGAATAGGGTGCTCCTCATAAGATAGATCATCTTGCAGTTCAATGGAATCATGATCAACTGCACGATCTGGATCTTTGAAACACTTCTTGAGCTGTGACACGTGGAACACATCGTGCACCTTGGATAGCTTTTCTGGAAGTTCAAGACGATAAGCATTTTCTGCACGCCTTGAGAGAATGTTGAAAGGACCAATGTATCTTGGTGCAAGCTTTCCTTTCACACCGAAACGATGAGTGCCTCTGAGGGGAGTTACACGGAGATATGCCTTGTCACCAGGTGCATAGATCATATCCCTGTGCTTGCTATCATAATAGCTCTTCTGACGAGACTGAGCAATCCTGAGATTGTCACGAATGATACGAACTTTCTCCTCGGCCTCTTTAACAATGTCAGGGCCTAAGAGTGAACGTTCACCAGCTCCAGACCAATTGATTGGACTCCTGCATCTGCGACCATACAGTGCCTCAAATGGTGCCATGCCTAGGCTTGCCTGGTAGCTGTTGTTGTAGGAGAATTCAGCATATGGAAGGCAATCCTCCCATTTCATGCCAAAGGAGATACCACATGCTCTGAGCATATCCTCGAGAATCTGATTGACTCTTTCGACTTGCCCCTGAGACTGAGGGTGATAAGCTGTGCTGAACAGAAGTTTAGTGCCCAATGCTTCTTGAAAGCTTTTCCAGAAATGAGAAGTAAAGATACTTCCACGGTCTAAGCTTATTTCCAATGGAACACCATGAAGGGGAACAATCTTTGCTGTATAGAGCTCTGCTAACTGGCTAGCTGAGATAGTTTCCTTGACAGCAAAGAAATGAGCTACTTTAGTGAGACGATCAATAACAACAAAGATTGCATCGTTGCCCTTTTTGGACTTTGGAAACCCAGTAACGAAGTCCATTTCAATCATGTCCCACTTCCACTTAGGAATTTTCAGAGGTTGGAGTAGACCTGCTATTTTCTGATGGACTGCCTTAACACGTTGACAAACGTCGCATTCAGAAACGTATTGAGCAATTTCACGTTTCATGCCAGGCCACCAATACAGAGTCTTGAGATCCTGGTACATCTTTGTACTTCCAGGGTGAATGGAGAGAGGAGTTTCATGAGCCTCCTTGAGAATGATATCTTTTAGACTTTGAACTTGAGGAACTGCAATGCGTCCTTCAAAGAACACAGTTCCTTTATCATCAACTGAGAAGGACTTGAATTTCTCCTTGCCTTCCTTGATGTGCTCAACCATCTTCTTGATTTCAGTATCACGAAGTTGTTCAGAACGAATCTTGTCCTCGAGAGTTGGACTGGCTGTCAAGCTAGCAAGGTAGCCTTGAGGAACAAGACCAAGGTTCAGCTTCTGGAATTCTTCATGAAGTGGAGGTTGGCTTTCCATGATCATGAGATTATTGCAATAGGACTTGCGACTGAGAGCATCGGCCATAACATTAGCCTTGCCTGGAGTGTAAGAAATGGTGAGATCAAAGTCCTTAATCTTTTCAATCCATCTCCTTTGCCTGAGGTTTAGATCTGGTTGAGTGAAGATGTATTTCAGACTCTTGTGATCGGAAAAGATTTCAGTTTTGTTACCCAACAAGTATTGTCTCCATTTCTTGAGGGCAAACACAACTGCTGCAAGTTCAAGATCATGTGTGGGATAGTTTTGCTCATGTGGGTTCAACTGACGTGAAGCATAGGCCACAACTTGACGTTCTTGCATAAGAACTGCTCCTAGACCTTGGAGAGATGCATCACAGAATATCTGGAAAGGCTTGGTAGTATCTGGGCCAACCAGAACTGGGGTGGAAGTGAGTTTAGTCTTCAGGAGATTGAAACTCTCATCACACTGTGGAGTCCAAACGAACTTTTTGTCCTTCTTGGTGAGATCAGTGAGAGGTTTTGCAATCTTGGAAAAGTTTTGGACGAAACGACGGCAATAGCTAGCCAAGCCAAGAAAGCTTCTGACTTGCTTCACCGTCTTAGGGGGTTTCCAATCAACAATTGCCTTAACCTTTTCCGGGTCAATGGCTATGCCTTTGGCAGAGATGATATGACCAAGATATGCAACTTCTGAAATCCAGAACTCACATTTGGAGAACTTGGCATACAGACGATGCTCGCGAAGTTTCATGAGAGTGAGACGAAGGTGTTCTCCATGTTCTTCCTCGGATTTTGAATAGACTAGAATATCATCAAGATATACCACAACAAACTTGTCGAGGTATTCATGGAAGACAGAATTCATGAGTCTTGAGAAGGTTGCCGGTGCATTGGTGAGACCAAAGGACATGACGGTGTATTCATATAGACCGTACCGAGTGGTGAAAGCTGTTTTTGGAATATCTTCCTTTCTGATCTTTATCTGATGGTAACCCATCCTCAAGTCCAACTTTGAGAATATTGAGGCTCCAGAAAGTTGATCAAAAAGATCATCGATACGAGGAATTGGATACTTGTTCTTGATTGTTTTCTCGTTGAGAGGACGATAGTCAACCACGAGTCTTTTTGTTTGATCCTTCTTGGCAACAAACAGAGTTGGGCAACCCCAAGCGGAGGAACTAGGCTGAATGTAACCTTTCTCCATGTACATATCAATTTGCTCCTTCAACAACTTCAGTTTAGGAGGAGCTATCTTGTATGGATGCTTAGAGATTGGTGCAGTACCTGGTTCTAGCTCGATCACGAACTCAACTGCTCTGTCCGGAGGCATCCCTGGCAACTCTTCTGGAAAGACGTCAGGGAATTCACAAACCACCGGAACTTTTTCAAGCAGAGGTAGAGGTTTAGCATCCAGGGTGTACAGCTGAACAGAACTTGATTCACTTGGAGAATAGACTATCTGGCCGGAAGGGTGGAACAGAGTTATTGACTTCTTAGCACAATCAATCGTAGCTTTATTGGCCTTCAATCAATACATGCCAAGGATGACATCAATGTCAGAATTGCCAAGCAGAATGAGGGAAGCAAGGAATATGTGACCTCCAATCAAGATCTGATTCTCATGACTGATCTTGGAAGTTTGCATAGTTGCTCCAGGGGAGTTTACTACTAGCGGGGAACCCAAACCAACAAAAGGTAGTTTAACTGCTGTCGCAAAGATCTTTGACACGAACGAATGCGATGCTCCGGTATCAAACAACACTTTAGCTGGGTTAGAGTTTACGGGGAATGTACCGAGAACGACGTCAGCAGCTTCCTCAGCTTTGTCGGCCTTGATATGATTCACCCTCGCGGTCCTCCCGACAGGCCTGTTGTTGGAGTTGAAGGCTTTAGCCGGGGGAGCACGAACCATTGCCTGGTTGGTGTTGGGGCGAGGAGGTGGTGGAGGTAGCTGCTTCTGAGTGCACTTATCAGCGTAGTGCCCAGTCTCCTTGCACTTGAAGCAAGTGACGACACGAGGAGGACCTGGCCTTGGCTGCCCCATTGGAAACCTCTGACCCTGCATCTGAGATGGGTTGGGTGGGCGGGGACCAAAGCCTGGAGAAGCTTGGGCATTTGGAGCCCTAGTGACAGCACTGTTTGGCACCCAGATGCGGCGCTTCTGCGGAGGGGTGGTCATGTTGGAGGAGGAACCACCCTCACGCGAGTGCTTGCGGGACTCTTCGAACGCCTTGCGCCCATTCTCCTTATTGAGCGCGGTGTTCACGAGCTCCACGAAGTCCTTGCACTTGATGTTGGTGAGAGCGTACTTCAGTTCCGGGTTAAAACCTCGGCGGAACCTTGCCATCTTCTTGGCTTTAGTGGACACCTCGTCACCGGCGTATCGAGCGAGACGGTTGAACTCGTTCTGGTAGCCGAGGACGTCCAGCTTGCCCTGTTTGTGAGAGCAGAATTCCTCACGCATCCTTTCCATGAGACCATCTGGAATGTGGTGCTTCAGGAAGGCATCCTTGAAACAACCCCAGGTGATAGGATAGCCAGCTCTCATGGTCTGGTAGTTCTCCCACCAGGTAGCTGTCTGACCCTTCAGTAGGTAGGTGGCGTACTTGACCTTATCTTCCTCAGCAACATGAGCAATCTCCAGAGCCCTGTTCATCTCCCTGATCCAGTCATCAGCATCGAGAGGCTCACGTGTTGCCACGAAAGCTCTCGGCCCCAAGCTCAGAAACTCCTTGATGCTGACTCGCGGAGCATTCTGGTTGTTGTGCTGGTTGGCCTGGATCTGGGCCATCTGAGCCACGACCTGAGTCATCTGAGTCAACAGCTCCGTGAGCGGAGGTGGTTCAGGCATGGTGTTCCTGGTTGGAGGCATCCTGAACAGAAATGCATTTTAGCACAATAACAGCAAAGGATAGACTTGGTAACCGAAAGAGAGATTATTCCGACGCATGAATAGATAACCAACAGGTACATCATCACATGTTCAAATACATCAGAATATCCAACACACCATAAATGGTTCGAATGCCACAGGATAACTAAACATAGCTAGGAACGGATACATCGGTACTCCCATGCTCATCACGCAGGACGGCGGTGAGTAGTACGACGAGAGATACGGTGAGGAGGAATCCCCCGGAAGTAGGTATGACGACGATCCACGTAGAGCGGGACTGCTCTGAGAGCAACTCTCGGTGTGGTGAAGTAGAAAGCGTCGTCTCCCTGTGCTCCATAGCGGGGAATCCCTGTGTAACCAGCTCCGAGGTCGAGAAGTGGACCTCTGATCGGCTCGTAACCTCCAGCATCTGGCAGCGGTAACCCAGCTGTCTGAACGCTACGTGCAAAGCGCCCATCTCCAACAAAGTCTGTGGTGTACGTCGCCAGACGAGTGAGAGCAAGGTGGAGCTGCTCCCTGACTGAGGTTAACTCCTGAGAAAGTGTGGAAGCAACTGCGTCACTGTGCCTCACGAACTGGGCAGTGGTGTGCAGCCTGGAGCTATCAGACTCGTAGGTATCCAGGTTGCTGTGGAGAGTGAAGTGAACTCCCGCCGACGTGATGTAACCACGGGGGATATGACGATAGATAGAATCTTCAAACCCCCAGTAGTCAGCACGGAGGACGGTGAGACTCACGTAAGCTGCCTGCTGCACGGCCATATCCACTGTGGAACCTACTGCCTCGTAGCGGTGGACAACGCTCCTGCCATCATCCGACAGAATGTAGACGATAGCCCGGTAGCAGGTCTGGTCAAACTCTCGCTGCTGCTCGTAGACCTGGTACTCTGGTGCCCAATGGAACCCCAGATAGGTAACCATGTCTCTCAGCATCTCCGGATAACCGGCGGTGCTCTCACAGCGAGTCATCCGAACCACCTGCGGGTAGAACCTGAGATCCATCTGCAGATGATTTGGGAGGTTTTGATTAGACTCCGGTAGAATAAATGAAGTGGAAAACAACAGCAAGGTTTCAACGGACGAAAGGTTCTTTAGAAGAACAGGATATCGAAGCAACATCGGGAAAACGAGACCAAAAGTCCTAAGGTACTAAGGAGAACCCAAAACACGTGAAATCCTAACTTGAAAGTTTAGGTGAGAACAGAAAACAACGTTGCACTCCCTTACCAGAAAAGGGTGGGTGGGTGGGGAAAGAAGAAAAATGGCAGAATTCCTACTCTCACGCTTCATTTTTCCTATATAGCTACAAAATAGTTTCTAGACTCAACTGCGACCAGTAAAAGGGATCCTACAGGCAGACAGGCTCTGATACCATTTGTCGCACCCGGACTTCTATAGGATACTCACCGTACGAACTGAACAGTATTTTGGTTGGATTACGGGGCTTAACGGCTCCCGCGTCCCCTTACGGGTAGGCCAGCACTTATGTGCGACAACCAACCGTTACTGTTCATCGTCGATGTAAACTATCCTGTAGAAATCAGGATACTACCCTTGACGTACTTCATACCATACACACATGGTACGTCAACGGTTTTGAACAAAAGGATAACACAACATGCCTCTAAGACACAAAAGATTGAAATAAGGTTGCAAATGGCCTTCACTAAGGCAGAAATAGCAAATACAATCATCCAGAGGACACATGGCCCAACATAGCATTCATTACATCAGCGGAAGCAGTCAAAGGTGTCTGGGTACAGACAAATCCAACAGGCTTAAGAAGCCGGAGAAAATAAAGAAGACGAAGCCCATCCACGTAGGTCCTGGATCCTGCCCGGGGTCCAGCCAACTACTCGTCTGCAGTCTCGTCAAACTCCACGAAGTAGCCATCCTGGTGGTCATCGTAGCCGTAGTCGTAGTCTGCGTAAACCACAGCTCCAAAGGGGTCAGTACAACAACGTACTGGCAAGCAAGACTCACAGTTCACCAAAGTGTAGCCCGTCAACACCAAGCACAGAGGCCTTGGGATCAACGGAAGAAAAGGGGTATGAAAGATGCTGCAACTGGCTGCCCTAACCATCTACAGAACATACTACAACTTCCGGTGTAACAGAAAGAGATAATATAGCGTATCGTAACCAACTATAGCTAACCACCAAACAAACCCATCCTGGATCTCGCCCCTTTATCCAAAGAAGCAATCCGAGGATAACTCACACAGGTGGATTAATGACGGATCAAGTTGTTGTTCAGTAAGCCTATTACTAGTCACGTTATCATTAGTTAGGTGTAAGTTGTTCTGAGTACTTGTTAGCCAGTACTTTCACCAAGTCAACCATAACCGCGGAAAACACGGCTTCTCGAGAAGATTTATCCCTGCAGGGGTGCACCAATTTGGCCGTACACGTAAGAATAACCCGCCAGATGGGAAGGCCTTTCCCACCAAGCGGGGCACTCAACACAACTCAACTCTTCTTCGCATCAAGCCCAAAGCACCACGTGTTGTGCGTGCGCGGCTAATCGAGCCCCCCGAAGAAAAGGAGGACCCTCATAGCACTGGAAGACCACGCCGCCCTAAATGCCGACTACAAAAGTTCCACCCTGGCCTCGGGTTCGTACCTGCATATGCGTGCATCAAATGGAAAGCCCGAACTAAGTGTGGTGATTTGGACGAGATGCGGATCGAGTCAAATTGAGGGGGGCGCCCATACACGCTTCCCACATGCGGATAGTGCGCTCATCAGGGATCAGTAGACAAGACCCTTTTCCTATTAGGGTCGACACTAGCAGGCCTCAAAACCACGCCGGGCCTCCTGCCGGTGCCTTATCAGCAAATTATTATTACCTCAAATTAACAGGTGTTGTTTAACATCGAGCCCCAGAATAACAGATAATATGATAACAGAAAGTAACTGATAACAGACTCGAGCAAAACAACCTAAGCATGCTAGTGAGACACGGGCCCAAGCAACGGGGTTTTAGGACTGGAGGTGTGGCAATATCAGGGTTTAGGGTATCATGTGATAGGTTCGTAACAGAAACAACTACCACTATGGCTAGCAGGAAAGAACAACGGAAAGTATCGGTAACCAGTGTTGAAAGGAACACGATGGTTCATGTGAGTGATAACTTGCCTGCAAACCCAGCAGCCGGGTACTGAGCTAGATCCTCAGAAGGGGTGTCGTAAAGGTCGTCGGTACCAACGTCGTCGTCTAAGCGAGAAGAAGTAAAAACAACAACGAAGGAAGACGGGCAATCAATACATGGCATAGGTGCACAAACATTGGAATGATGCATGTCATGTTAATAGATGCACCAAAATAAACTATTTGATATGATACACAAGTTTAAATGGATTCCATATGCAAAGATTGCATATGGAAAGCCCATGTCTTAGAGTTGAATTAATTGTTCTACCACTAAGCATTATGTGTTGGTGAGTTAGCATGATGCATGCATGATGAAGGACAAGAAAATAACAATATTAAATGCAATTGGAATGATGGTTAACAAGTTTAGAAAACATTTATTAAGTTTGGCAATTTTTGGTACTTAATGGGGTTAAACAAGTAGTGGTTGTTTTCATCAAGTTAAATTTCTCAAACCAAACAAAAAAGTTGATATTTGAAAAGGTTATCAAATTTTAGTTGGATTACATGTTTCACATTTTGAAATTGGACTTAGGATTATTTAATTATGAATTAAACAATATTAAACAACTTTTTAATTGAATTAAACAAGATTTAAATTGTTTAGGCAATTTTAACTATTCAAAACAGAAAACAAAATTATATTTGAATAGGTTATTTAAAATGGTATGGAAAACATATTTTATTTGTATTTATTGGATTTATAAATAATTAGTTATGGAATTTATAAATTAACATTTGAAATATTTAAGTTTGAATTTTAAATACATTTGAAGTTTCCAAAACAGTACACAAATTGAATATTTGGAAAGATTAGGAAATTTGGATCAGAATTCATATAAAACTTGCATTTATTGGAATTATAGTTTGGAAGTTATTAAATTTTGAAGTTTTGTTTTAATTCTGCTAATTAAAATGATGTTGGAATTTCCTGGAATTCGCAGAAACCAATTGTTACTCAGTTGCCCTCTACCCTAGCCACTGTCCAGTGGACCCCCTAGCCAGCGTGGCGCGCGCGCGCACGCGTGGCAGAGGAGGACAATGACCTATGGGCCTGCGCGCGGTGGGAGCAAAAATCCCCAAAAAAGTTGGGCGCTTGCGGGCTCAAACCCGAGACCTGCCGCGAAATTCAGAGAGTGGCTACCAGCTGCGCTGCGCTGCGTTGTTTGACAGTATACGCGACGGATACAGGTTAACGTTCAGTTCGGAGTTAACTGAAACTCTGACGAACATATCCTTGCTCGTTCGTCAGAACAGAAGTTCGCCGGAGCTGATCCACGGCTGCGCTCGTTGCGGTGGTGCGTGGACGTTGCAGATGGATGCGCAGCTACTGGATGCAACGGAGGGAGAGAGGAGGCGACGGGGAAAGCTCACCACCGGAGTAATCGAAGCAGCGGCCCGACGATGGCGCACTGATGACGACGGCGGCGTTGACGACGGCGACGAATCCGTGCTCCTCCGGCGTGGCTACGGTGTCCAGCGTGTAGAGGACGAAGAGGCGACGCAATTCCAGCAAGCGATCGGTGCAGCGAAGCCCTGCAACGTCGACGAGCACTTCGGGTTCAGTCAAGGGCGCACGATGGCCGGAGAAAAGGGAGAGGACCGCGGCGTCGAACGGAGGCTCACCGAGGTGGTCTCTGGTGTCCAAGGGGGAGAGGAAGTAGCGGCGAGCGGGTTCCAAGGTTTAGGTGGCTAGGAGGGGCTGCGAGGTGGCGGCGCCATCGGAATCTTCAGAGGAGCTGCCGCCGGCGTTGTGGAGCAGAGAGGAAGACGATGGGGAAGTGGCGATCGACGGCAGCGGAGAGGGGAAATAGGAAACCTAGGGGCCTAGGGTTGGTCTGCAGGGTCTCGTGCTCGTTTTATAGACGCGGAGGCAGGGGATAGCCGCCGGCGTCGCCGCGCGATTGCGGTGGACACCTCCAATGCGTCGCCGTACAGGTTAGAGATGAATCGCACGAACTTTGAAGCGTTAAGTGGCGCTAGGCGGGCTGGGCTGCGCGCGCGTTAGGTTAGGTGGGCTGGGTAGGGTTAGCTGACGCGCGCGCTAGGTTTTGGTCCTTTTTTTATTTTTCCTTTCTGTTTTTTTTTGTAGCTTTTGCTTTTGGAAGAAATTGATAGGTTTTTGTTTATAGAAAAATTTGGAAAAATTAGGATAACTTCCTTAGGTGAAAAGCAAACATTTGGTAGCTTTTGTTTTCAAAATTTTAAATGTTTGCTTGCTGTTTAAAAAATTGAACCAAATTGATTTGAAATTTGCAATATTCATTAATATTAGGAAAACAAAGCAATTTCAATAGGGTTTCCCCTAGGGTTTAGAATGATTTAAGGAATTCCAATTAGTGGTGAACTTCATGGATTCAAAAGATTAATGATTTTGAGAAATGGTTTGAATTTGGAAATGATTTGAAATTAATTGATTAAAGTGATTGATTGAATTAAGCAACAATTTAATAGTTGATCCAATATGAAATAATTGGAAGCAATTAATGTTTTTGATTTGCAATTCTTTATTTGAAAAGATTGTAACAGACAAGTGTGAAAACAAAGGTTGATTAAGTTTGACTTTCCTTATGAAAACAATGCAAACAGAAATAAATATGAGGATGATGACATGATGCATTGATTAAATAAAACAAGGAAGTAAACAACTATGGAGTTTTCATACTTGGATGTTACAAAGTAGTTCATGTTTAAGCTCTTGTATCGTGTGGTTAAAACCTATTAGTGGACAACTACCGTAGAGCTTGTTGAATTTGGTTTGCATGATTCGTATCTCTAAGGTCTAGATATTTTCTGGTAAAAGGTGTTTGAGTAACAAGGAGGGCAGCATAGAGTCTTATAATGCTTGCAATTTGTTTTCATGTAAGTCTTGATGTACCAGTTGATATCTTTTGTTTGCTTCGAACAACCTTGCTAGCCTAAACTCTGTACTGAGAGGGAATGCTTCTCGTGCATCCAAACCTTGAGCCAAAATCCATGCCATTTGTGTCCACCATACCCACTTATTATTTGGCATTTCCTGCCATTCTAAGTAAATATTTCGTGTGCTACCTTTAAAACCTTCAAAATTATTAAACATGTTTTGTGATTTGTTTTAGCTCATGAGGAAGTATTGGCTGCTTTATTGTCTCTTTCATGTTTATTTGGCTTCACACCTTGACTAGCATGCATAATGTGGTAGTCTCTAATGTTTCAAAAAGAGCAGGCAAGCGTGCGCCTAGCTCCCAAAAGATAAATTACAACCTATAACCAAATAAATCTCCTAAAACTATGGGCTTGAGAAAACATGAACTTAGCTTATTCAAACAAAGGAGAAGAGGAACTTTATTGTTCTCTCTATGGGAGCCGCTCTTGAAGCCTTTAAAGATGAAATGATGATAAATCATTCGATGCCATTCGTTGACATAGACAAACACCTCTCTCAAAATTTATCTTTATACTCTCTATCTGTTTTTAAAACCTTAAAAATCTCTAGCACATGATTTATCCCTGCTTCCCTCTGCGAAGGGTCTTGCTTTTACTTTTATGTTGAGTCAGTTTTCTACTTCTTTCTATCTCAAAAGCAAACACTTGTGTCAACTTTGTGTGCAACAATTTTTACATGTAGTTTTTTGCACTTATTATATTTCATTGTGGTAACAATATCCGTGAGATACATATGTTGAAAGTTGAAAGCCAGTGCTGAAACTTAAATCTTCCTACGTGTTGATCGATGCGTTTTATTTAGAATCTATTGCTTTATGAGTTAACTCTTATGCAAAACTTTTTTATGCTTGTCCTGAAAGTACTATTCATGAAAAGTTTTTGCTCATACGATTTAGTTGTTTACTCATTATCTATTTGTTAGAAAACTATAGACCATTGACTTGGATTCAAGATGTGTTAGGTCCGGTCCGGTTCGGCCCTGGTGCTGGTCCATCGAACCGAGGCAAGAAATTGGAGGGTAAGGTTTGGCCCGTACCTGTTTTATGAGGTTCAAGGTAACCTACAGGTTCACCTGGCGCCGTTCGAGGATGATGACCGCGCGCTCGAGCCGAAGCCAGCCGACGGCCTGCTCTTCAACACGTTTCATGGCATCAAGGCCACAATCATCAACGCGTACACGGCAACGCAGGATGTGTTAGGTTGCGCCTCGAGCAGTATGGTTTCCGATGCCGACGCCATGGAATGTCACGGCAAACCCACCATCGCTGGGCACATCGCCTCGTTGCTTGACACGTGCCCGCCGGCGTCCATGCTCTATGTCAGCTCCGGCAGCATCTCGCATCTGACGGCGAAGCAGCTCGCACCCAAGTGTCGAGGCGGCCATTCGTGTGAGCCATCAAGTAGGCCGCGGCGGACGCCGCCGTGAGGGCATACCACATGCGCACCACACGACCCACAGGAGCCACTGCCCGCTCTTCTCCAGCTCTGCCGCCACCTGCCTGGTCTACATCGCGCTGAGCCGTCCCCGACTGTCGAAGCAGAGGAACACAATGTTGTCCTTGGGCTGGCCATCGAGCCACGCCAGGCCCTCGTTGTGAAGAACCTCCTCCTCTTGGAATTGGACGAAATAAAAGCCGAATTCCCTATTTTTCTGTCATGTACACGGAGTCTGAAGGAGACCCGAAGGGGGCTAGGGAGGCAGCCACACCATAGGGCGGCGCGCCCCCCTTGGTCGCGCGGCCATGTGGTGTGGGACCCCTGGTCACCCACCGACAGCACCCTTCCGCCTATATATCGCCTTTCTCGAGAAAACCCTAAGTACCGAGCCTCCATCCACGAAAAGTTCCGCAGCCGCCGCGTCGTCAACCCTAGTCCGGGAGGGTTATGAATCTCTTCCCGGCACGCTGCCGGAGAGGGGAATCATCACCGGAGGTCTCTTCATCACCATGCTTGCCTCCGGAGTGATGCGTGAATAGTTTATCCTTGGACTACGGGTCCATAGCAGTAGCTAGATGGTTGTCTTCTCCAATTTTGTGCCATCATATTTAGATCTTGTGAGATGCCTAACATGATCAAGATCATCTTATTGTAATGCTACATGTTGTGTTTCCTAGGATCCGATGAATATTGAATACTATGTCAAGTTTATTATAGATCTATTATATATGTTATTTGTGATCTTGCATGCTCTCTGTTGCTAGTAGATGCTCTGGCCAAGTAGATGCTTCTGACTCCAAGAGGGAGTATTTATACTAGATAGTGGGTTCATGTATCCAGTAATCCGGGAGAGTGAAAATAACTTCTAAGATTGTGGATGTGTTGTTGCCACTAGGGGTAAAACAACAATGCTTTGTCTAAGGATAGTTGTGTTTTTTACACTATGCACTCTACTTAATGCAATAATCTGTTGCTTGCAACTTAATACCCAAAGTTTGCTCGGATGACGTCCCGAGGGTGGATTATTAGTCATAGATGCAGTTGGATAACGGTCTATGTATCATGTTGTAATGCCCAAATGAATATCATAGTAGTCATCATGTCATGTATATACATTAAGGTGCATTCTCTATTTGTCAATTGCCCATCTGTAATTTATTCATCCAGCATGTTGTTTATCTGTTATGGAGAGACACCACTAGTGAATTGTGGACCCCGGTTCATTCTTTTACACTGATAATACAAACTACTGTAAACACTATTCTTTTTCACTGCAAACATTGTTCTTATTTGATTCACTGCAAACAAACATCCTTTTCCACGCTATACGTCTAATCCTTTGTTTTCAGCGAGACCGGTGAGATTGACAACCTCACTATTTCGTTGGGGCAAAGTATCTTGGTTGTGTTGTGTGCAGATTCCACATTGCTGCTGAGCCTGGTAGTGCGTCCTACCAACATCAGCTGTCAACAACCTTCAGAAGTGATTTCTTTCTCCTACTGGTCTGATTAAACCTTGGTTTCTTATTGAGGAAAAAACTTGTCGTTGTACTCATCATACCTTCCTCTTGGGGTATCCCAACGAACGTGTGTTCACACGTCATCACTCACCTAGGAAACACACGCCAAAATGAAGATAAATGTGCAAGAAACTATATGTATGGAATTGTTGCAATGCACTAGAAAGACACTAGCAAGGTTCAAAGGAAAACAGGCACACGATTGCTCAATGTAGTGTCAAAGTATAGCAATGATCAATAATAGCTCCACTCACAATGTGTGATATATCACTCTTGGCCTCTTTTGAATTTTCTATTTTCTCTTTCTTTTATAATCTTTCTCTTGTATATATATTATATACTTTTTCAATGGACAAAATAACAACTAGGAGCAAAATAACAGATAAAAGAAAGAAGACACGAATGTATGATAAAATTGAGCAGCCTGTGTGAGCATAAAATAGCTAGTATTGTGGGCAAGATACCTATAATATTGCTTTAGAAAGGTTGTGTCTATGTATCACAAAGATCACACAAGAAAATCCTAGAGAAAAAACAGGAAGAAAACAAAAGAAAATAACTAAAAGGACTCAGAAAATGCTGACGGATGTCAACCGGATATTTCAAACCGTATTAGTTCTCAAAACCGGAAATTCCGAGTTTTCGAGATTTCTGCTAAGGACCAAACGTGAAGCTCACAACAATCAACCGGAATATTTGAAACCGTAATTTTCCACAACACTGGCTATTCCGATCAGAATCTCTCTCGGCAGGAAAAAATTCACGAATATGTGTCGGGCAAGGCAGGAACTCCGAACGCGAAACGGGTGTGGCAGCATTTTGCGGAAAATTCATGCCACGGCAGGAACTGGAGTACAAGTAGGAAAGCACGCGCGGCAGCGATTTCGCTATTTCTGTGTCAGGCACGGCAGGAACTCGATCCCAACTTGGAGTGGAGAATCACGGCAGGAAAAGTAACAAAGTTGTGCCGCGATAGAATTACTACTCCAACTCAGATTGCAACTGAAACAAGAGCTCGGTAACTTCTATTTTTGGGATTTTTGATATGGACTCGACTAGAAAATAAGAGCAACTCGAAACAAGCAAGAACCCTAACCCTAATCCTAGACTCAAAAAGAAAAAAATGGAGACACAAAGATCAACATAAACATCAACTAAGAGAAGCAAATTGGGTTGATCTAGGGCTGTGGCAATTATCTAAACCTGATATTTTTGTGTGGATTTTTCTGTATAGGATGAAAACAACTAATCTATGGGGCTGGAAATTGCTCACTTACCTATAAATATGATAGAAGATGATATAGGGTGGCCCGATCTTCTTGATGAACACTATGTGGATTCGTGGTAGATGAATGATAGACAACTTGTGTCTCCCTGAAAACTCTCCGGCTAATCCCATTGCTAATGCAACAGCTTGCAGGCCCTTGGATATTCTCAAATCCACACACTTTCACAAGTAGCCACCGACTACTAGTGATCTTGTACCTTTTGATTCCCAATGGAACAGCAGATAACACGCAGAATTTGCAATTGGTATACGTCAAGATGAATACTTCTCGCAGTTCAACAAGAGGTTCTAGGGTTTATCTTTTATCATAGTTTAACCTAGCTAATTCTCAAGTCATAGGTATTTATGAGGGGAGGGGTGCGGCCAACAGCCAATGTGCCTCTCTCTCTTAGTCTAACTCGGTCGGACTCAACCAATACTAGATACAAACCGACCCACTAGGGGTTTGGCCCAAATAGGACACGCAGGTCCTGTCCTACTCCTAGTAGGACTCCTCTCTCGGCGCGGAAACAAGGTGTTGGGTGCCAAACTCTTCTCCCTCCTCTTGTGCTCTTGCCTTCCTCTCCTCCCTCAAGAACTTGTAATGAATGTTCTGAATTTTATCTCCCATGGATTCCTTGTTGTTTTTCAGTTGATCCTCCATGTCCTCCATGCCTTGCTGCTACTCTCCTTCATGAATGCTTGTGTTATCAATAACCATGATCATACATAAATGCATAGACCTAGGTAGTATAAAATTCTCATAATCACAAACATTATATACTATTAAGAGTGAGTTCACATGTTGTTCTAATAACTTGGTTCTTGATCTTTTCATTGGCCCAATCCTCACTTCATTGGGCTTCTCTCGAACAACAACATCTTCAATTGGAGAAAGTGTGTAAGTGTTAGGGATGTCCTCATCAACCGGGCCAAGGGGAGTAGTACCGGGCTAGGCAAGGGAGGTACTTCCACTTAATCGAGAAGGGTACTGGTTTGGGGCGCTTTTTTCCTAGTAGTACCGGACGGAGCCAGGTACAATCGGGAAGGCATGAAAGCTGCACAACGGTCAGATTTGTGGGCACCTATTTAATGGGGATTCTTCCCGAAAGGTTCCCCGACCTTTTCAGCTTGTTCCCCCCCCTCTCTATCCCACCATTGTTGACCTTCAAAAGCTTTCCCCCTCTCAAACCCTCATATGATTCTTGCATATCTTTGACGGAAAAGTGAGAGGAGATCTAGATCAACATTTCCACCAGTCCATGGATCTAGATCTTGGAGTTCTTTGTATTCCTCCTCCTTTGTTCTTCCTCTCTTATTCCCCCGTAAGAATTTGTTGCTTTTTTAGAATTTGGGAGTGAAGGATTTGATCATTTGTGCTCTTGCCATTTCATTTGGTGCATCGGTTGGTCTCTCCACGAGGATTCGTGGAAGTGAAAGTTTGTGAACTTGTTACTCTTGGATCATTGGACCCTAACGACTTTGTGGTTCCCTTGTGAGCCTGCAATTCAGTTGTGGATGTGTGCCCCAAGTTTGTGGTGACCTTGAGAGCCTTCAATTAAGTTGTGAATACGTGCTTCAAGATTGAAGGTTACCAATAGTGGAAAGTGAACCAAGCCTTTTGTGGCGAGATTCATCGGAGAATATGGTGAGTCCCTTGTGGCGTTGAGTAAGCCTGTTGTGGTGAAGCTCACACCCCTCCAACGAGACTTCTCCCTCAAAAGGAGGAACTCGGGAATATATCATCGTCTCTGTGTGGCTTGGTTATTTCTATACCTAAGCTATTTACTTGTGCACTTTACATTGTGATAGCCTTCATGCTTGAAGTTATATATCTTTTTATCATCTTGTTACTTTTCTTTCTTAGTATAAGTTGTTGATGCACATAGTTGACCCTAGTTTATTTAAGTCATGTGCTTGTTAAATTAAACGCCTAGTTTATTTCCGTATTTAGCGAGTCTTAACCGTAAAAGTTTTAATCGCCTATTCATCCATCCCCCATCTAGGCGACATTGTTATCCTTTCAGAGGTGAGACTGATAAGACATCCGCCACCAAAGCATCTTTATGGCGAACAATATTACATAGATTTGGATATTCCATGGATAATGTATTTTGTCCTAATCAAGGGTCCTCCCAAAACCTTGCATGTCATCTGTTACCAAAAATAAAAGTTACCCGGTTGAAAGAAAAAATCAAAGAGACATAATTCCCTTCCAAAATGGTGAATCCATAGGATTTGATTCTACTTGAGACAATGGTTTACCCTGAAGATATCTGCTACATAGAAACTCGTGTCAAACACCATCCCCGTTCAGAATTGTATACTGCTATTTTGCAAGAAAACATTTTGGACGGCAAAGAATGATCCATTTCGTTAATTGATAATTCCATTTAGCATGAGTTCTTTACTAGAAAAATCTTGAACGATAGAAATCCAATCTTTTCCATACCTCCTTAGGTATTTCAAAAAAAGATAGTAAGAACATTGGCAAGATAGTAAGAACTGAATTAATGAGGATAAGACAATCTCCATATCTTTGTATGAGAGCATATTTCTTGCCCATGGACCCAATTTTTTTTAAACAGTCCTCAATTGGTTTCCATTCCTTATTCAAAATCTTTCTTTAGTGAATAGGAATTCTGAGATACTTAAATGGGAGAGATCCAACCTCATATCCAAAATTTTGACGATAATCATCCTGGACTTTCTTAGCCTCGCTAAAACAATAAATTTTTCTCTTATGTAAGCATTCGTCCGGTACAGAACATATTCATGTTTTTGGTTGGATCTATTTGCCCATGTCCGAACTCGATATGGGTCTCGTGGGTGCTATGGTGGTGGTACATAGTGTGGATGGAGGCTACAACTTTTGGTAATACCCGACATGCACCCTCCCATCCTTATATACACAGATAGGGATACGGGATTATAGGGTATCGCGGTTTTATATAAAAACATACATGTAGATCAATTTGAGTAAGTAACAATGGTATCTCGGGTATTCTGGTGCACGTGATCTCGACTTTTCTTGTACTACAAGCCGATGAGGCACCCCGGTCTCGCCGAATCCTTGTGTTGGGCCACCTACTCTTGTTGGCCTCATTATATCCAAATAAGGGTATGTGACTTGCATGCTATCGATACTTTGATGGTGGACCAAGGAGGGAGACAAAGCGAGAGAGGCTTAGAGAAGTGCGCGCATCCCCCCGGGAGAGAGGATGGGGCATGGGCGTCAGCTTAGATTTGGCTGGCCGCATCCAGGGGTAGGAGAAGGGCCTGGCTGGTGGGCCCCACTGATCAGTGAGAAGGCAGGCGCACGTGTGAGAGGTGGTGGGCCGGACTAGGTGGGTCGAACAAGGACGAAATGGCCTGTTCAGACAAATGGTTTAGGTTAGGTTTTTTTCCCGTTCTTATATCTATTTAGGATTAGGTTTTTATTTTTATATGGTACCAAACCTTATCCATAAAATCCTGGAAAAATCCAAATAAATCAAATACACTTTTAGGACTTTAGGAACATATTTCCAACCCCAAAGTAACTTTCGCAGATATTTTTTTTTATAAATCATTTATGTTATTCATAAATTCCATAGAATTATTTCTTAAGGTTTCATAATTACTAGATTTATTATATTTAAATAAAATATGCATATGTGGTATATTTAAACCATTTCCAAGTTTTATTTTAGGATTTCATGCTACCCCTTATCATGTTTTCTAGATAAACAGGGAAGCTTTCCTCGGTTCCATTGATACAAATGAAACCACCCGTCAAGGTTCAGAGCACTACAAAACTACCAGGAAGAGGAAAGAAATAAACGAGTTTTAAGCTATTTGAAGCACATGCTAAGAGGGAAACAATTACAATACCAGGATCTTACAACACCAGGCAGGAGGTGCATAGGGACAGACACGCATGCCCAATTAGGTAGATAGAAAGAGAAACCGAGGAGGCACCAGGCTTCATCTTCTTCAGAGGAGAGTTTCCAGGCGGGGCAGGCCAACGGTCATTCTGCTCCAGCGCGGAAGTCGGGCTGAGAAGCATGGGTTTCTTGCTGGGGAGCTGGAGTGATGAGGACATCCCTAGTACATCCACTATTTCTCCCATTGATGATGATGTTGCTTTTCAAGAGAAACATGATGAAGTGAGGATTGGACCAATGACTAGATCAAGAACGAGACTACTAGAACAGTAGGTGAACTCACTCTTACTAAATTATGATGTTTATGATTCTGAGAATTTTATACTATCTAAATACCTGCATTTATGTATGATTCGGGTTATTGATAACACAAGCATTATGCGAGGAGAGGAGCATGAGGCCATGGAGCAATGCATGGGAGAACACAAGGAGAGAGTTGATCATGGCAGCACAAGCAAGAAGGAGAAACCAGGAGCTGATTTAGGTGGAGTTGGAAGCATTAAGGACATGTCCTAGGGTGCACCAGCCCACAATTATTTGTGCTACTCCTTACACATTATGGGGGCACCAAGGACATGTCCTAGGTCCTCCCACACGTTTAGAATAAGGGCCTGCGTTCCCAAGTGGCCGAATCCCTCTATGTGTCGGTTTGTATTAGTTGGTTGAGTCCAAACTCAATGATAGTTCGAGTCCTAGTCGGGTTAGGGCCGTGCTTACGCAATTGCATTATGGCCGCACCCCCTACCCCCCATATAACCCTCCAACCTACGAGTTGATGAGGTAGACTACCTTTAAACATAAACCCTGGAACTCCATTGTTGGGTGCTCGAAGCATTCATCGGGAATTGATCATACTGCAAGTTTTGCGTGTTATCTGCTATTCCACTGGGAATTAGTTGATACAGGACCACTAGTAGTCAGTGGTTGCTCGTGCAAGTATGTAGATTTGCGAATATCCAAGGGATTGGTTGCTGCTGCAATTGGCATCAGGAATTAGCCGGAGAGTTCGTGGAGAGACACAAATTATCAGATCCTTGTTATCGTGTGAGTTCATCGAGAAGGACGGGCAACCCCTTATCATCTTGTTATCATATTTACGGGCTAACTCGGTGGGCTACTGTGTTCTAGTAGATTAGTTTGTTTTTCATTACCTATCCACCGATAAAACCTAAAAAAACAGGAGTAGTTCTTGCCATAACCGTAGATCATCACCAATTTCATACCCTAGTTGTTGTTTTGTGTTTTGATTTTGTGTTTCTTTTCTCCTTTTGTGTCTTGTTTTAGTTCGGTCTAGGTTTAGCGTTCTTGTGTTCATCGAGTTTTTCCTTTGGAGTCCACCGAAACCCCCTCAAATATCCCAATCCGAGTGCAAGTTCTCTTCCAATTCGAGTTGGAGTTGATCTTCTGCCGCGGCACAAAAATCACCAAAAGTCTGCCGCCGATCGTCTCCCTGCCGCACTCGGATTCCCACCGCTTCCGCGCCCTAGCTGAACTCGGTTTCCACCGTGCGCGCGCCCATAAAACCCACGCGCGCGCTCACTGCTGTTTCACCACGTGCTTCCGTGACACCAAATTGGTGCGTTTTTGCTGCTATGATCCCTCCTCCGTTGCCGTGTGCTGCCGCGCGCCGAACCACAGACACGCTCTTCCCTTACGCGCGCCCGGGTCGCTGCCGTCACAGCAGGATTTTTGCGCGTTTCCTGCCGCGGTACACTGCCGTGGGCACCAAATCGGGCCATTTGTCTGCCGCGGTACAGTTTTCTGCCGTGAGTCCTTCTATTAGTTGTAGTTATTTTTTGGTTTAGTTTTCTTTTATACTTTCTTTAGGTTTTCTTTTCCGATCCTTGTGAGACATAGATACCGCCATTCTACAGCAACATATAGGTATCTTTTCCAAAAAGAATAGCTATTTATTGCTCACTCCAGGCTGCTCACATTCATATACTTTGTGTCCCTTTGATCATATTCTGTTATAGTTTGCTCCTAGTTGTTTTCGGCAAGTTATAAAAGTATAAAAAAAAGAGAAAAACAGGAAATAGAAAACGAGAAAAACAGAATTGAGAAAAAAGCAAAAAGGCCTTGAGATACATTGCTATATATTATTATTGGAGCTATTTTCATCATTACTATATTGACACTATTTCATTGAGCACTCTTGTGCCTGTGATATCATTGAGCATAGCTAGTGTCTTTCCAGAGCATTGCAATATTTCCATACATATAATTGCATTGCCACATTTGTCTCCACTTTGGTGTGTGTTTCCTAGGTCTAGGTCTTTTTTTTCTGTCATCACAAACAGCAAATATGACTTGTTATTGGTGTTGTTAGGTATCCATACCAAGCCCCACTATATATCATGTTTTGCCTTGTGTTAGCTAAAATTCCTGGGTATTCTCTTATTCACACCAAGTCATAGTAGTGTTATTTACTTGTGGTAAGTATTGCTATTCACTTTGGAATAGTAACCTCATTACTTTGCTGTTTTGAGTGAGTTGTGAGAGAACACCACATCCCATAGTTTTGTTTTCACTAACACATTAACCAATGGAGTCTGTTTCTAGTGATGATGTGCAGGTGGATAAAATTTTTGGGAAAGCTGCTGAGGCTTCTACCAAGAAGACTGTTGATGATGTGCTCACATGGGGAGATTTCTCAAAATTCTGAGACATGATCACATCCATAATTGATAAGAAACTTGATTCTTATGATGATGTGGTAGCAACCCAAATTGACAAGAAGCTTGATACTTATGATGAGAACTTGAGGAGGGATTTACAGCAGATGGATATTAAAATTGAGAAAGCTTCTTCTCAAGAATCTGTTGATATTATGCAAGAATCTCTCACAAATTTGACTAGACAAATTGCTCAATTGTCTACTCAACTAGAACAACGAGGCAATAAAGTGCATGATGATGATGATGATTGGGAGCCTGGCCGAGCCCATGCTCATAATGGCCGTGGAGTATTTGCTGCTAGGAGGGTACAAGTTCATGCAAATAATAGAGAAGATGATGGTTTGGGCAAGCCTAAATTTTCTATTCCTCCTTTCACCTTTGATAATGATGATGTAGAAGAGTATTTGATGTGGGAGCTGAAAATTGAGAAGCTATGGAGATTGCATGATTACAATGAAGATAGAAAGATCAAACTGGCTTCTTCTAGTTTTGATGGTTATGCTCTTTTGTGGTGGGACAATATTACACAATTGAGGGCAGAAAATGGTGATCCTGAAGTTGTTACTTGGGCTACTATGAAGCAACTCATGAGGAGCATATTTGTGCCAAAGAATTATGTGAGAACACTATATGATAAATTGCAACACTTGAAGAAAGGTACATTGTCTGTTGATGCTTATTATAGAGAGATGGAGTTGATTATTTAGAGGGCCAAAGTGAGAGAAGAACCAGAACATACTATGCAACGTTTTCTCTCAGGGTTACAGTTCAAAATCAGAAGCATTGTGAGGCACCTTCAATATAATGATATGAATGAATTATTACATCATGCAAGGGAGGCAAAATCACAGCTAGCCGAGGAGGCAAAGATGAGTGCTAGAAGGGTGTTTTCACCTAGAAATTCCAGTTTTTCATCACCATTACCACAGCCCACACCTAGTCGTGGGGTTTCTATACCCAAGGCCGAGAGCACCCCCTCTACTTCTAAGAGGCAAGTGCAACCCGCATCAAGTGCTAGTGGATCTACTACTTCTACAACCCGAAATAGAGATATGGCATGTCACACATGTGGAGGTAAAGGCCACTTCAAGAGAGAATGTCCAAATAAAAATACCATGCTTGTTAATGAGGATAATGAGTATGAGACTGGATATGATGCTGGTCCTAATGAGGAGGAGAATTGTGATGAGCAAGGAGGTCCACTTGATGCTTATGCCACACATTACCCCACAATTGTTTGCTCACAAAATGTTGCTGCCTTGAGTTTTGTTCCTTCTCCAGAAAATCAGAGGTGCAATCTTTTCCAAACCAAAGCAATTGTAGGTCCTAAAATGGCTTGCAAAGTTATTATTGATGGAGGGAGTTTCAGAAATCTTTTTAGTAAAGAGCTATGTGCAAAGCTAAAATTGAAATATATTCCACACCCTCATCCTTATTATATACAATGGCTGAGTGATAAAGGAGAGATGAAGGTGAGCTACATGGTGAGAGTGGAGTTCCAAATTGGGCCCTATACTGATACTACTGAGTGTGATGGTGTGCCCATGTCTGTTTGTCACATGTTGCTTGGAAGACCATGGCAGTTTGACAGGAATGTTACACATAATGGGAGAGCTAACACATACCAGTTGAATTGGCATGGGAAGGATATTATTTTGAGACCTATGACACCACAGCAAATTGTAAATGAGTCTCGTCAAAAAACTGAAGTGAATTTAGAGAAGGAGAGTGAGAGAGAAAAAAAGAGAGTAATCCTTCTATGAGTGATAAAAACAAGCTGAGTGGTAAAAATAAAAGTGAGGGAGTGAGCCTATTATGTATGTTAGCCACCAAAGAGGACTTGAGAGAATTTAGTGAGGACCCTAGTATGCTTCCTATAGTGCTTATGCACAAGGGAGAAATTTTGGTTTCTTTTGACATGACCCCTATTCCTCTTGGTGTTTCTCATGTGTTACAGGAATTTGATGATGTTTTTCCAGAGGAGGTACCAGCAGGGCTGCCACCATTGCGTGGCATTGAGCATCAGATTGATTTGATCAATGGAGCAACATTGCCAAACTGAGCCCCTTACCGGACAAATCCCCAAGAAACCAAGGAAATTCAGAAACAAGTACAGGAGCTTCTGGACAAAGGGTATATTCGAATTAGCTTATCTCCATGTGATGTTCCTGTTATTTTAGTCCCTAAGAAAGATGGTACTTGGAGCATGTGTGTAGATTGTAAAGGAATTAACAACATCACTATTTGTTACCGTCATCCTATACCTCGTTTGGAGGACATGTTAGATGAATTAAGTGGTGCTGTTGTTTTCTCTAAAATTGATTTGCATATTGGTTATCATCAAATTAGGATGAAAGAGGGGGATGAATGGAAAACTGCTTTCAAAACTAAATTTGGTTTGTATGAATGGTTAGTGATGCCTGATGTAGCCCACCCAACTCCACCAAGTGTACCAATGACAAGATCACGTGCAAAGGCCATTCAGGATAAGGTGAACTCGCTCCTCTCGTTCGACACTTTCGGTCATGTGGAGGATGGTGCGCTACCTCATGGTTCCACACTTTGCGTGCTCAGGTTCAAACCACCACGGAGGCCCCGGAAAGCACCCAAAACGTTGCACAAGAAGATACGAAGGAGGGCGGAAGAAACGGCATGGCAATCGGAGCCCCGACGGAGAAGATAAGGGGAAAGAGCCCCCCCCCGGCCTCAGGAGCCGGCCAGGCCGGCCTCCTTCCCCCGTCCCCAGGCCGGACACCCCACAGAAGGGGACGGCCTCCAGGCCGGCCTGCCCCTTCCCCACCCCGACCCCAGGCCGGACCCCCTCCAGAGTCGGCCGGCCTCCCTCCTACCCACCCCGGCCCCAGGCCGGCCTCCCCCTCCAGGCCGGCTCCTGCTCCCACCCTGGCCCAAGGCCGGGCTCCAGGCCGGGGTGGACCCGAAATGCACGCAAATGACGCCTTTTCGACCCCGTTTTCACCTGCTTCGACCCCCGGCTATATAAGGACGACCCCGAGCTAGATCTAGGGTTTTAGAGTTGAATTTAGAACATTTGGAGCTCAGCTCTTGTATCCCTCTTTGAGGAACTACTCCTCCGGTGTGTACCGAGGAACGTATCAAGGCTACTCCTCCGACTTCATCGAGGATCGTATCAAGGCACATCCCAACTACTTGTCCTCTCCCTATCGGGTTTCAGTCAAGAGTTTTCCAATCTTCCTCTCGTTATCTTGAGGTTCTATTGGCGTAGTGGTACCGGCTACGGGTGTGAGACGGTTTTTATCAAGGTGAGTTCAGTTGGACCGATTCTTCCGTAGGCGGCCCTCAGAGCTTAGTTGACGGGAAGTTGTATCTTTCGGTTCTTGCAATTTATCCCGATTTGTGTGTTGCCCCGCGTTCCCCCTTGATTCCCCATCTCGTGTTCTTACCGTTCTTCATGTTCTTCGTTCGTTCTTCGTCGATTCGTGAAGATCGGGCCAATCTAGGAGTCCAACTGCATATCATCTGGTATCCAGAGCTAGATTGACACGAATCCGACACCCCATCCCCTCCCCTACCACCAATTTTTCTTCTATCCACCATAAATTCGAAAATTTCACAAAAATAGCCACAAAGGGATTTCGACCGATCTGTTGATTCGTTGAGTTTTTCGTGGTTTTGCTTCATAGATTTGCTGCCAAATACCATTCCCCATCTTTCCATTCAGCCACTTTTCCCAATTTCGCCCAAAAAATTTCTTGATTTTGAAGGAATTTCGAATTTGAGCCAAAATCTCAGAAAATTTCAGCTCTTCGATTTCCGGACAGATTTTGAAACTTGTTTTTCTTTGTCGTTTTTTATCCGAATTGAGTGCAACAAAGTGCTACGCGATGCCCACGACATCACCTACGCTTCCACATCATCGGATCGCCACGACATCGACTTCCCCCACGGCCGCAAGTCCGTGATCATCAATAAGAGAGGTATAACTTGCTTCCGCTTGAACCACCCCACCCCATTGTGTTACTTACCTTTTCGGACTAGTTCTTTTTACACCGCTTGGCATCGCATTTGTGGCATCGAGAGTGCGAGGTTAGCGCTTGTGAGAGATTAGCTACCGAGTAGGCATTGGCACTTTGGAATGCATCAAAAAGAGAAAAAAAAAGAGAAAATAGAAAAAGAAGCAAGAGGATCGGTGCCAATCGCTTTCCATTGTAGGAACGTGTAGCATTGCATCGCAAAAGAGAAAGAGTGACCGATTGCCACAGTGCAAATCTTGTTGCCTTTTCAAATTTGCGGTTTGAGCTAGCGTCCTCCTTGTGTTAGTGTGGCATTGAGCATTAGTCTACGTTAGGACCATTTCGTTCTTCGCTCGTCCATTGGTCGCACTAACCCCATTTTTCCCTTGCGTGTGTGTGTTCCACCATATTTCCATCCTATAGGTTTGGTTTTTGTGCTAACTTTTCTTTGAATCTTTTCCACGATTGACAACAAACTTTTCTTCGGTTTTGTCGATTTTTCCTTGCCACTTTCCTAACCTATTTGCCTTCCATATAAAGTGTGTGTGTTGTCGTTTGCGGTTTCTTTCGATCTTTTTGGATTCTCTCTTGACATACCGCCCTACACCTAGGCTCGTCCACTAGCCTCAATATGACCAAGAAAGGTAACGTTGGGTAAGTGAGGCGTCCATTTCTTCAATATCACCCTTGTGTGTGTTTTTGAGATGGCTAGGGAAGGAGTATTCACAAGTCCGAGCTCGAAAGACGAAGGCAATCCATTCTACAACGACAATGCTTACGCCAACTTCGTCACCCACAATGACCACTTTCAACTCCGCGAACTCGTCAAGGACGGGTTGCAACGCTATGAGCGTCGACTAAAAGAGCAAGAGGCTCGATTGAATGATCAAATGACGCGCATCAACATCAACTTGGCTAATCTTGCCAATCGCCGTCATTCATCATCGTCCTCAAGGTCTCGTCGCTCAAGCCACCACAATCAAGATCCTCACCAACCTCGTCGCCATGATCGCCACAACGTGGAGGAGGGTGGACAACCTCAACAACCACCACCACCTCCTCCACAACCTCAACAAGCTCCGCGACGAAATTGGTATGAGGACAGCTCGCCATCACCACCACCTCGACATTGCCAAGGCCGTGGTGACCCTCTTCAACAACCGCAACACCCGGACCTTCGACAACACCATCATCCTCCACCTCCACAAGGCCACGCTCAAGACTATGGCCACAATGATTTCGTGGAAGATGCTCGTCAACATCGAAGGCCACCTAGGCGCCATGCGCGTCCCAACAACAATGACCGCCAAGAACATGATCATCCTCAACACCCTCGAGATGAACAAGTGCTTCCGCAACACCCTCGCCAAGAACAAGAACGTCCTCGACAACATCACAATGGCCATGATGATAGTGAACACCGTGAAGCTAGGCTCCGTCACCACCAACAACCACCACCTAATGACCACCAACATCCTCCCCATCATGATCGCCACCGCCAAGACAATGAGGATGACCCCTATGATGATTCACCTCCCATTTATGATGAAGACCCCCATGAGCGCCAACATGAGCGTCCCCATCGTCCGCAAGAGGACAACAACATGAGTGCTCTTCGTTTCAATGTCCCCAAGTTCAATGGCGAGAATGATCCCGAAGACTATCTTGCTTGGGCTCTCAAAGTTGACAAGATCTTCGGCATTCACAACTTCACCGACAAGAAGATGGTTGCTCTAGCATCTTTGGAATTCGAAGGCTATGCACTCTTATGGTGGGATCGTCTACAAGCCGAACGAGTCCGCAATCGCATTGCTCCTATTGCCACTTGGAATGAAATGAAGCAATTCATGCATGCTCGATTCGTTCCTCCTCACTACAAGCGTGACCTCTTCAAGAAGCTTCAAGAACTTCGTCAAGGTGTGAAGTCTGTTGATGAGTACTACAAGGAAATGGAGACATCTTTGATCCGCGCTCATGTGATAGAATCTCAAGAGCAAACAATGGCCCGCTTCCTCAATGGCCTCAACTATCCTATAAGGAAGATCGTCGAGTATCAACCGTATGAAAACATTGTGGCCCTTGTCCACCAAGCTCTCAAGGCGGAACGCCAAATTGCGGAAGATCTCCAGTATAACAAGCAAAAGGCTTTCTTCAACTCAAGACCATCATCCTCATCTCCAATGACACAAGTTCCTCCTCCAACTACCACCAAGAGCAACACTCGAGCCTCTAGTGCTCCCAACAAGTCTTCCCAACCATTCAAGAAGCAAGTGCCTCCCACCTCATCCTCAAGTGCTCCTCAAGTCAAGTCAAGCACTATTACTTGCTTCAAGTGTGGTGGTAGTGGACACAAGTCCTTTGAATGTTCCAACAAGATGATCATGATTGTCAACCAAGACGGTGAACGTGATTCTATGAGCGAAGGGGAATACTATGCCTTGCATCAATTTGCTCTCAACTCTTTGGACGTGCCCAACAATGATGAAGAAAGTGTGTATTGCGATGAGGACAAGAATCCATCGCTAGTGGTCACAAGAGTCCTCACTTCTTCTCCTCAAGATGACCAAGATCAACGGTGCAATCTCTTTCAAACAAGAGCCGGTATTGATGGCAAGTCAATCAAGGTCATCATCGATGGTGGAAGTTGCCACAACTTGGCTAGCAAAGAGCTTTGCGACAAACTCAAATTACCTTACAAGAAACATCCTCATCCATACCATGTCCAATGGCTTAGTGACTCCGGCACCTTCAAGATTCAACACATAGTCTCCGTGAATTTCAAGATTGGTCCCTATGAAGACACGGTAGATTGTGACATTGTTCCTATGACCGTGTGTCATCTTCTTATTGGTCGACCTTGGCAATACGACAAGAGTGCTATCCATGATGGGCGTACAAATCACTATAGCTTCAAGTGGAATAACAAGACATTTGTGCTTCGTCCCATGTCTCCTAGCCAAGTGATCGCCGACAACGCCAAGACTCTTGCACGTAAACAAGAAGAGCTCAAGTCTCGTGAGATGAGTGGTGAGAGAGTGATCCACCTAAAAGAGAGTGAGAGACACAAGCCAAACATGAGTGGAAAATTCCGAGTGTTGCAAAAGGCCTTGCCTTACTTGGCACCAAAAGAGAGATGCAAGAGCTACGAGATGACCCAACCATACTTCACTTTGTCCTATTGTGCAAAGGGGAAGCACTTGAAACTAACGACATGACAAATCTTCCTCCATCTTTGTTGCCTTTGTTGCAGGAATTTGAAGACGTCTTTCCCGATGAGCTCCCTCCGGGCCTTCCTCCCCTTCGAGGAATCGAGCACCGCATTGACCTCATTCCGGGTGCGCCCCTTCCAAACCGCGCTCCTTACCGCACCAACCCCGAGGAGACTAAGGAGATTGAGCGCCAAATCCAAGAACTACTAGAAAAAGGTTTTATTCGCGAATCCCTTAGCCCTTGTGCCGTGCCGGTTATCCTTGTTCCAAAGCAAGATTCTACTTCCCGCATGTGTATGGATTGTCGCCCTATCAATGCTATCACCGTTAGATATAGACATCCTATTCCTAGGCTCGATGACATGCTTAATGAATTGAGTGGTGCTACTATCTTTTCCAAAATTGATCTTAAAAGTGGTTACCATCAAATTCGTATGAGTGTAGGTGATGAATGGAAAACGGCTTTCAAAACAAAACGTGGTTTGTATGAATGGCTTGTTATGCCCTTTGGTCTTTCGAATGCCCCATCTACCTTCATGCGTCTCATGAATGAAATTCTACATCCTTTCATTGGCAAATTTGTTGTGGTTTACTCCGACGACATTCTCATTTATAGCAAATCTTTGGAAGATCACCTTGATCATGTTTCACAAGTATTGTTGGCTCTTCGCAACGCAAAACTTTTCGCCAATCTTTCCAAATGCAATTTTTGCACCAACAAGCTTGTTTTCTTGGGTTTTGTGATCTCTTCCAATGGTATTGAAGTAGATAACAAGAAGATTGAGGCAATTAGGAATTGGCCCAACCCTACCTCCGTGGGTGAGATAAGGCGCTTTCATGGCCTTGCCGGTTTCTATCGCCGCTTTGTCAAAGATTTTTCAACTATTGCTTGCCCTTTGAATGAACTTACCAAAAAGAATGTACCTTTTGTTTGGGGCAATGCGCAACAAAAAGCTTTCGACACACTTAAGAAATGCTTAACCGAAGCTCCTTTGCTTGTCTTACCGGATTTTGAGAAAACTTTTGAGATTGAATGTGATGCTAGTGGTATAGGAATTGGCGGCGTTCTCATGCAAAACGGACGCCCCGTTGCTTACCATAGTGAAAAACTAGATGGCACTAAACTAAATTACCCAATCTATGATAAGGAACTTTTTGCTTTGGTTAGAGTGCTAGAAGTTTGGCAACACTACCTTTGGCCCAAAGAATTTGTCATTCATTCCGATCACGAATCATTGAAATACTTGAAAAGCCAAACCAATTTGAACAAGAGGCATGCTAAGTGGCTAGAATTCATTGAATCTTTTCCTTATGTCGTTAAGTACAAGAAAGGTAAAGATAATGTGGTAGCCGATGCCTTGTCTAGGAAAGAGTGCCTTCTTACACGTCTTGACATCAATGTGATTGGTTTGGATGAGAACAAAGACTTATATGCTTCCGATACTTTCTTTGGTTCTATCTTTGAGAAATGCTTTCCTAACCGAGGTTTCGATGATTACTATCTTCACAAAGGTTTCTCGTTTAAGGCTAACAAATTGTGTATCCCCGAGTCCTCTCTTCGCTTGTTGTTATTGAAGGAATCACATGAAGGAGGTCTCATGGGACACTTTGGACGCGACAAGACCTATGCCATGCTCTCCACCAACTACTATTGGCCCAAGATGAAGCATCAAGTTGAGAGACACGTCAAGAGATGTTTTACATGCCTCCGAGCTAAGTCCACTTCCAACTCCCATGGTCTTTACATGCCATTACCTATCCCACATGCACCTTGGAGTGATATTAGCATGGACTTTGTGTTAGGCCTCCCACGAACTAAAACCAACATGGATTCAATCTTTGTAGTTGTGGATCGTTTCTCTAAGATGGCACATTTCATTCCTTGCAACCGAACCGACGATGCTTCACATGTTGCTACTTTGTTTTTCAGGGAAATTGTGCGTTTACATGGTGTACCTACTTCCATTGTCTCGGACCGCGACGTCAAGTTCACCTCCTACTTTTGGAAGACGTTGATGGCCAAGCTCGGCGTCAAGCTACTCTTCTCCACCGCCTATCACCCACAAACAGATGGACAAACCGAGGTCGTCAACCGCACACTCTCTTCACTACTTCGAGCATTGATCAAGCCCAACTTGAAGAATTGGGAGGAATGCATCCCACAGGCCGAGTTCGCCTACAACCGTGCTCTCCATCAAGCTACCAAGAAGAGCCCCTTCGAGATCGTCTACGGCTTCAACCCCAACACCGCCCTCGACATACTCCCTTTGCCTCTACGCGAGCGAGCAAACATGGACATCGACAAGCGCACCGACTACATCAAGAAGCTACACGACTCCACAAGATCTACGCTTGAGAAGCATTCCGAGCACCGAGCCGCTATCATGAACAAGCACAAGAAACCCATGGTGTTCCAAGAAGGTGACCTCGTGTGGCTACACTTGCGCAAGGACCGTTTTCCCGAAGAGCGCAACTCCAAGCTCAAGCCAAGAGGCGATGGCCCCTTCAAGGTCATAAAATGCATCAACAACAACGCCTACAAGCTCGACTTACCGCAATCCAAGTACCTCGTCCACAACTCCTTCAATGTCAAGGACCTCTCTCCCTTCCATGGATACCCAAGTGATGAAGACGGCGCCGAGTCGAGGTCGACTCTTTTTCAAGGGGGGGAGATGATGTAGCCCACCCAACTCCACCAAGTGTACCGATGACAAGATCACGTGCAAAGGCCATCCAGGATAAGGTGAACTCGCTCCTCTCGTTCGATACTTTCGGTCATGTGGAGGATGGTGCGCTACCTCATGGTTCCACACTTTGCGTGCTTAGGTTCAAACCCACCACGGAGGCCCCGGAAAGCACCCAAAACGATGCGCAAGAAGATACGAAGGAGGGCGGAAGAAACGGCGTCGCAATCGGAGCCCCGGCAGAGAAGATAGGGAGGAAAGAGCCCCCCCCGGCCTCAGGAGCCGGCCAGGCCGGACACCCCACAGAAGAGGCCGGCCTGCCCCTTCCCCACCCCGGCCCTAGGCTGGACCCCCTCCAGAGCCAGCCGGCCTCCAGGCCGGCCTCCCTCCTCCCCACCCCGGCCCCAGGCCGGCCTCCCCCTCCAGGACGGCTCCTGCTCCCACCCTGGCCCCAGGCCGGGCTCCAGGCCGGCCAGGCCGGCCCCCAGGCCGGGGTGGACCCGAAATGCACGCAAATGACGCCTTTTCGACCCCGTTTTCACCTGCTTCGACCCCCGGCTATATAAGGACGACCCCGAGCTAGATCTAGGGTTTTAGAGTTGAATTTAGAACATTTGGAGCTCAGCTCTCTTGTATCCCTCTTTGAGGAACTACTCCTCCGGTGTGTACCGAGAAACGTATCAAGGCTACTGCTCCGACTTTGTCGAGGATCGTATCAAGGCACATCCCAACTACTTGTCCTCTCCCTATCGGGTTTCAGTCAAGAGTTGTCCAATCTTCCTCTCGTTATCTTGAGGTTCTATTGGCGTAGTGGTCCCGGCTACGGGTGTGAGACGGTTTGTATCAAGGTGAGTTTAGTTGGATCGATTGTTCCGTAGGCGGCCCTCGGGGCTTAGTTGACGGGAAGTTGGATCTTTCGGTTCTTGCGATTTATCCCGATTTGTGTGTTGCCCTGCGTTCCCCCACGTTCCCCCTCGATTCCCCATCTCGTGTTCTTACCGTTCTTCGTGTTCTTCGTTCGTTCTTCGTCGATTCGTGAAGATCGGGCCAATCTAGGAGTCCAAATCCATATCAATGCCTTTTGGTTTAACTAATGCACCTAGTACTTTCATGAGACTTATGAACCATGTTTTGAGAGAGTTTATTGGTAGAATTGTGGTAGTTTAATTTGATGATATTCTCATATATAGCCACCATTAACATGAGCATGTTGAACATATTAGACAAGTCTTGCATGTATTAAGAGCAAATCAATTATATGGTAATCTTGCTAAGTGTACTTTTTGCAAAGACAAGGTCATTTTTGTGGGATATGTTGTGTCTAAACATGGCATTGAAGTAGATGAATCTAAAATTGAAGCTATTAAAAATTGGCCTATTCCAACAAATGGTAGTCAAGTGAGAAGTTTTAATGGATTGGCTGGTTTCTATAGAAGATTTGTCAAGTATTTTAGTACTCTTGCTGCACCATTGAATGAGTTAACTAAGAAGGGTGTTGATTTTACATGGGGGTTGAATAAGATATTGCTTTTGATGAGATAAAGAACAAGTTGATTTTTGGCCCCATTGTTAATTTTGCCTAATTTCAACAAACAATTCGAAATTGAGTGTGATGCAAGTGGTATTGGTATTGGTGGTGTGCTTATGCAAGAAAACAAACATGTTGCTTATTTTTCTGAGAAATTGCATGGTGCCCAATTGAACTATTATGTTCATGATAAATAATTGTATGCACTTGTTAGAGTTCTTGAGGTTTGGAAACATTATTTGTGGCCAAAAGAATTTATCATACATTCTGATCATGAAGCATTGAGATTTTTAAAGAGCCAATCTAGCCTTAATAAAATACATGCTAGGTGGGTTGAATTCACTGAATCTTTCCCATACATAATTAAATACAAAAAAGGCAAAGATAATGTTTTTGATGATGCTCTGTCTAGGAAAAATATGCTTTTAACTCAATTGGATGTGAAAATTCGTGGTTTGGAGAGTGTGGAAGATTTGTATGCTCAAGATAATGATTTTAAACATGCATATGCGAATTGTACTAATGTGAAAGCATGGGATAAATTTCATTTGCATGATGGATATTTGTTTAGAGCTAACAAATTATGTGTGCCCGAGTCGTCCTTGCGTTTGTTATTGTTGCAGGAATCACACAGTGGTGGATTGATGGGACACTTTGGGAGGGAGAAAACATTGCTGATGTTGGCTAATCATTTTTATTGGCCACGAATGAGAAGGGATGTGGAGATTTTTGTGAGACGTTGCATCACTTGCAACAAGGATAAGTCTAAACTAAAACCTAATGGATTATATACTCCTCTTCCTGCACCTACTACACATTGGCAAGACATTAGTATGGATTTTGTGTTAGGATTGCCTAGGACTAAAAGAGGACATGATTCTATATTTGTGGTAGTGGATAGATTCTCTAAAATGTCACATTTTATTGCATGCCACAAGAGAGACGATGCGTCGCACATTGCTAATCTGTTTTTCAGGGACATAGTGAGATTGCATGGAGTACCCAAGACTATTGTTTCTGATCGTGATGTGAAGTTCATGAGCTATTTCTGGAAGACACTGTGGGGGAAGCTGGGGACAAAGCTGATGTTTTCTACTACTTGTCACCCCCAAAATGATGGACAAACGGAGGTGGTGAATCGCACATTATCCACATTGTTGCGAGCCATGATTAAAAAGAACCTGCGGGGGTGGGAGGAGTGTTTGCCACATGTTGAGTTTGCATACAACAGGGTTGTACATTCTACTACTCTGCTATGCCCGTTTGAGGTGGTGTACGGTTTCAAGCCAATAACACCACTTGATTTGCTGCCACTTCCTTTACAAGAGAGAGTTAATATGGAGGCTTCAAAACGTGTTGATTATGTGAGGAAGATCCATGAAAATACCAAGGAAGCAATTGAGAAAATAGGAAGACATGTTGCTGAGAGAGTTAACAAGAAGAGGAAGGAAGTACTATTCCATCCTGGTGATTAGTGTGGGTGCATTTTCGTAAGGACAAATTTCCCACATTGCACAAGTCCAAGTTGATGCCACGAGGTGCCGGTCCATATAAAGTGCTTCAAAAGATTAATTATAATGCCTATCAAATTGATCTTCCTAGTGCTGAGTTTGGTGTGAGTAATTCTTTCAATGTTGTTGATCTATCACCATACCATGGAGAGGACCTTGATGCGTCGAGGTCGACGCCTTTTCAAGGGGGGAGGATGATGAGGACATCCCTAGTACATCCACTATTTCTCCCATTGATGATGATGTTGTTGTTCAAGAGGAACATGATGAAGTGAGGATTGGACCAATGACTAAATCAAGAACCAAACTACTAGAACAGCAGGTGAACTCACTCTTATTAAATTATGATGTTTATGGTTCTGAGAATTTTATACTACCTAAATTCGTGCATTTATGTATGATTCAGGTTATTGATAACACAAGCATTATGGGAGGAGAGGAGCATGGAGCCATGGAGAAATGCATGGGAGAACACAAGGAGACAGTTGATCATGGCAGCACAAGCAAGAAGGAGAAACCAGGAGATGATTTGGGTGGAGTTGGAAGCATTAAGGACATGTCCTAGGGTGCACCAGCCCACAATTACTTGTGCTACACCTTACACATTTGGGGGCACCAAGGAAATGTCCTAGATCCTCCCACACGTTTAGAATAAGGGCCTGCATGCCCAAGTGGCCGAATCCCTCTATGAGTCCGTTTGTATTAGTTGGTTGAGTCCAAACTCAATTATGGTTCGAGTCCTAGTTGAGTTAGGGTTGTGCTTGCGCAATTGCATTGTGGCCGCACCCCCTACCCCCCCCCCCCCCCATATAACCCTCCAACCTGCGAGTTGATGAGGTAGACTACCTTTAAACATAAACCCTAGAATTCCATTGTTGATTGCTCGAAGCATTCATCAGGAATTGATCATACTGCAAATTTTGTGTGTTATCTGCTATTCCACTGGGAATTAGTTGATACATGACCACTAGTAGTCAGTGGCTACTCGTGCAAGTGTGTGGATTTACGAATATCCAAGGGATTGGTTGTTGCTGCAATTGGCATCGGGATTTTTTTTTATAAAGGGATTTATTACTTGAAAAGTTCAAGCATTAGACCCGGCCTCTGCATCGTAAAATGCACACAGCCAAAATCCGAAACTGAAATAAACAGGGTGACAATACTACAAAACATCCGTTGTAGAATGCCGATGCTATGGAGCCGCTATCCGTAGATCAAGAGGCCATCCATGTGGGATAAAAATATCCCTCGCCGCCTGCTCCAGTCGTGCACATGCCTCCGTAAAAAGGCCTCGTAACTCCCCTCGCTGTAATGTGGACCACGAACGGAGAATACCTGTACTCCTGAATAGAACCTGCATACGAGAAAAAAAATTATCATTGAAAATCTTGTCATTTCTATATAGCCAGAGCGACCAAATAACGGCAAGCGCTCCTACCCTAATAATAGTCTTAAAACGTTTATCAACCCCATTTAACCAGTTGCCGAATATGTTCGCAACAGAAGTAGGTTGATAAAGATTCGAAGCCATTTGGATAGCGGACCATATAAAACGCACAAATGTGCAATCAAAGAATAAGTGTTTAATTTTCTCATCATGAGAACAAGAAACACACTTAGAACACCCATGCCAATTACGTTTGACAAGATTATCCTTTGTAAGTATGACCCCCTTACGAAGGTACCACGCGAAGATTTTAATCTTCAGCGGTACTTTCATACGCCATACATTTTTGAAGATATCGACTGTCATGTCCGATTGGATCAAAGCCCTATACATGGAATCCACCGAGAATAGCCCATTCTTAGTGATCTTCCAACGAAACTCATCAGCGCCTGGTTTAAGAGTAACCATAGTTAATCTATCAACCAAGTTCTGCCAAGACATAAGTCGAGGCCCGAGTAAATCTCGTCTGAACGTAACATTAGGAGGTGATGTTTGCATGACCGTAGCCAGCGTATCATCCTTATGTCGTGCTATCGTGTACAAAGTCGGATACTGTTCTTTGAGTGTGGTATTACCTAACCACTTGTCCTCCCAGAACCGTATCTGCGATCCATCCTTAATCTTAAATACCCCATAGCGAAAAAACTTATTTTTGTTCGCCATAAGTCCAGCCCAAAAGTGTGAATCACCTGGTTTCCACATAACCTGTGATACTGCTTTCGAACCTATGTATTTGCGTTTCAGGAGGGTTTGCCAAACGCCATCTTCGGTTAGTAGTTTGAACATCCATTTACCAAGTAGGGCTGAATTCTTGACTTGTAGGTCATGAATACTGAGCCCCCCTTATCTCGTGGACAACAAACTACATCCCATCTGGCCAATCGATATTTCTTTTTCTCGTTGTCACCCTGCCAAAAGAATCTTGATCGGAAATAATCCAATTTTATTAAGACTCCTTTAGGTAACTGGAAGAATGATATCATATACAGTACCATATTAGTTAGGACTGAATTAATGAGTACCAGTCGTCCACCAAGTGACAACAATTTTCCTTTCCAACTAGCAAGCCTTTTCTGCAGACTCTCTTCGACTTGACCCCATTCTGCATTATTCAATCTCCTGTAATGTATTTGTATTCCCAAATACTTAATAGGAAACTGACCTTGCTCGCATCCGAATAGCTCGGTATACTGGGCAACTGCATCTTGGGCCTCGCCAAAGCAAAACAATTCACTTTTATGGAAATTAATTTTTAATACGGATAGTTGCTCGAACACTCAAATAATTAATTTCAGATTCGCCGCTTTCTCCAAATTGTGTTCCATAAAGAGAATTGTATCATCTGCATATTGAAGGATAGACAATCCCCCATCGAGAAGATGTGGAATTACTCCCTCAATTAGGCCATTTTCCTTGGCTCGATCGATCATGGTTGCTAACATATCAGCCACAATATTAAACAATACGGGCGATAACGGATCACCTTGTCTCAAGCCTTTCTTAGTTTGGAAGTATCGGCAAACATCATCATTGACTTTGATAGCCACACTACCTCCAACTACAAAGCTGCGAACTAGGGTGCACCACTCTTCTGAAAATCCTTTCATTATCAGAGTCTGTTGGAGAAACTCCCAATTCACTTTATCATAGGCCTTTTTCAAAGTCTATTTTAAGAATTACCCTATTAAGCTTTTTCGAGTGCAACTCATGTACGGTTTCGTGTAAAGTCACGACCCCATCTAGGGTATTCTTACCCTGCATAAATGTAGTCTGTGTAGGTTTTACCACATGGTCTGCCACTGAATTTAGCCTAATAGTTGCAACTTTTGTAAAGATTTTGAAACTAACGTTAAGAAGGAAGATTGGTCGGTACTGGTGTATCCTTTCTGCGTTCAAAGCCTTAGGTAACAAAACGATTTCCCCAAAATTAAGGCGATACAACTCCAGATGTCCACTCTGTAAGCAACCAAACATCTCGATGAGATTATATTTAATGATCTCCCAAAAATGCTGATAGAACTCCGCCGGACAACCATCTGGGCCAGGTGCCTTATTATGTTCCATTTGGAATATCGCCTTCTTTATCTCCTCTTCTGAGAAGGGAGCATTAAGATAAGTGTTTTCTTCCATTGAAACTTGGGGAATATCATCTGCGCGGCTCTCATCCGTAGTAATACTACCTACTTCAGGAGCCCCAAACAGATCTTTATAGAACTTTGTGATATAGGCCTTGAGATACTCTTGTCCCTCAATGAGACCTTCTCCTGATGGAGATAGTGAATCCGTTTTTTCCTATGTCTGCCATTGGCAACATTATGGAAATACCGAGTATTCGAGTCTCCTTCGAGAATGAATTGAGCTTTCGATCTCTGATACCATTTGAGTTCCTCTTCTCGCAACATTTGTGCTACTTTCGCATTGGATTGACTTTTAAGTTCAACCTCTTGCAAAGATAGCAACCTAGTTTCTGCAAGTCGATCTAACTCATCGATAATGGAACAAAGACGCTCTTTCTCCTTCTTTAGCATCCCGGTCGTATGTCTCGCCCAACCACGGAGATATTTACGCAAATTGCGCATTTTATTATTCCATCTCCGTATTGGGTTATCCCCTAAGACCGGTTTTTGCCATACTTTCTTAACTAGTTCATCAAAACCGTCACGCAAAAACCAACCTAGTTCAAAATTGAACTGTGTCTGATCTTGTGGTTTTGATGTGCCAGTTGAAAGTAGAAGGGGGGCATGGTCCGATAGAGACTCAATACGTTCTAGAGCATGTACCGTTACCAAAGGGAACTTATCTTCCCAATCGGTACTCATTAATACGCGATCTAACTTTTCGTATGTAGGCTCCGGTAGACTATTTGCCCAGGTGAACTGTTGTCCGGTCATGTAAACCTCTCTCAAATCCAGGCTATCAATGACAGCGTTGAATAAGAAAGGCCAATGACCATCAAACCGTCCCCGGCTTTTCTCATGTGGAAACCTTAGCAAATTAAAATCGCCTCCAATTAAAATTGGATGTGGATTGTTATTAGCCAAGTTAACCAACTCACGCAGAAAAGCCTCCTTAAACTCTTCCTGGGCAGCACCATACACAGCAACCAAGGTCCATACGAGATTGTCGGCACGGTTACAGAGGTGTAATTTAGTATGAAAATCACCATCCGACCTTGCTAACACATCAAAGGAGTCAGTTTTAATGCCTAGTAAAATGCCACCAGACCTACCACGTGGAGAAATAGAGTGCCAAGTGAAGTCGATACCCCCTGAAAGGCGCTTCAGAACGCTCACTGGAAAATCTCTCCTCCCTGATTCGGAGATAGCCACAAACTCCAACTTGTGTTCCCTGACGTATTGTGCAATATTCAAATGTTTAGCCAAGTCTCCAAGACCTCTACTATTAGTGAATAAGCCATTCATCGGGAAACCATTGGGTTTTTAGGCGGTCTCTCAGAATTTCGCGGTGAGTATTTCCTTTTTTGTTTGGCGGTTTTGGATTTCCGGCTGGAAGCATATAGATCAAATAAAGATCCTAGCCCGTCCTCATCATCCATCCCCACCTCAGTCACTTCCCCCACAAGATGTGATAAAAGTTGTCCATCCGAAGAGGCATACGCTGAATCATCATCCATATGGGGTATATCCATCCTGCTAGAATCACTCGGCTTGACTGTTAAACGATCAAATTCCATGTGCTTCAACACATTAGTGGATATCGCGACTTCCGTATCATTCTTCCCTAATAAAACACCAACGGCACCTAGTCTAGATGATAACTTGGTATTTTAAAAACAAAGAAATGATTTCTGATTAGAGCACGTACCCAAAGTCGGAGACGAAAGCATTGCCGCCTTCCGTCGCATGGCCTTGGTCAGTGCATCCTCATCAGTCGATGTAGCCCCGTCCGCTGCGACAAAATGGAGAGCGCTGCTCCTCAGCCCCTTTTTAGGCTGCCCATGATCCTCAGGGGGAGGCGCCACGGCGGAGGGGGGCAATGGCGAATAAGATACCCCCCCGACCACCATGTCATTAGCCACCGTAACAGGTACCGCATCAGCCGTGACGCAGCCAGGCAGAGGTGACGGAGTCAGTGGCGCCGTCACTGTCGACTCCAAGCGCTCAGCCCGTGTCTCGACGTCCACGGACTGTCGAGACGGCATCACCACCGCTACGCCCGTCGACACCGCCCGAGCCGGAGACTGGGTGCTTGCCCCCGGCCCAACAGCCCCATGCGCGGCAGGTAGCTGGCCGCCACACCGTCTAGGCGTCGCCCGGCTTGCGGAGCCAGCAGACGCCGCTCCTGGAAGAGTGGGCCGCGGCCCAGGAGCAGTCGGCGCTCCACCACTGCTAGGCGTCGCCTGGGCGGCGGATAGCGCCCCGCCTAGCCCAGCCACTGCCAGCCCGGCCGGCGAGCGGGCCTCCTCCAGCAGGGCGTCGAAGGCCCTGGTAGGAGTTGCCTGGGCGGCAGACTACTGCTTCCCGCCCGGCCCAGCAGACAGCTGCAGGCCGCCGTTGGCCACGGGTGCCGCGTCGCCCGTACGTGCCGCCTGCGCAGCGGATAGCGGGGTGCCACCTGCACCCTGCAATCCACCAAAAGACGCTGCACTCATCCCCTCCACCTCCATAGAGATCCTGTCGATAAAACCACCCGAGGAATGCATATCACGCACAATTTTCTTGCCCCTAGGAGTGGCAGGAGACAAATTAATTGGCATTAATGCATAGTTCTTCAGTAGTTCCAACGCCTATGTACGGACATCATCTCCACCATCCGCAGGGGACGGATCGATAGCCATACTCGTTGCCCCTCCCGCGTCGCCTTCGAGGGCAGTAGCAGAGCCAAGCACATCAGCATCCCGCACACCTCTAGAAGATGACTCCGACGGCACTTTCAAGTCCCACATGTAAGGCACAAAATCTGGCTCTGGCACAAAGTCCCCGGGCTCTGGGCGGAAAGTGAAACCATAGCCTTTCAAACGGAGCACACCATCCGTGTTCGTGTAGGGACCCACCTCATCCACCTTATTGAAAACCTCATCATCAGACAATGCCATCCTCAAGCGAACGATACCTCTACGACGTAGAGCCAATAGGTCCACATCCAAAGTAATGCCGATAAGAGAACCAACCGCCCATAGACCTAGGAAGTGTCTCAATGGATTAGGTACCCCTTCCACATGAACCCAAGACTGCTCGAACTCAAGTTTAGGCTCCGCGTCTTCTGGCTCCCACTTACTGAACAAAAGCCTAGTAGACTGGGACGGAACCCCAAAATCCATCCCATCAAACCTCTCCAACTCAGCCATCGACGGAAACACCACCTTGTAACGGTTATCACCACTAGGCAGCGCCTCCCACTTCCACCTCGGGGTGGAACACATGCGAGCCACCGTCACATCTACCTGTTTTGCCGTAGCGGCAGTGCCAACCACCATGACCAACGCGATAGGTCCACTAGACGCATCCACCTCCTGGAACAGGTCATCAGGGAACTGAGAGAACATTGTATGTTTGCTGCCAACCCCCCCCCCCCCCCCAATAAACACTGCCGGTTTTGGAAGTCTGAGCGTAGGACACTTCTTCATGGGATGTTTCTTGGAATCGCAGACGTAACAATAATGGTCCACCGGACAATCTCTTGTTGCATGTGTGTCAACTTCGCATTTCCAACACCGCGTCTTCCGAACAACCGAAGCCGCGGCAACGTCAACCCCCACGGGTCCAGCGGCGACTAGCACCTGATGTTCAACCGTAGGAGTTGGAAATGCTACAGCTGCCTCCTGCGAAGTCCCAGTAGCCGCAGCGACGGGGGCCAATTTCTTCTTCTTGTTGTTACGCTTCCCAGCTCCTCCCACTGCCACCGTGCCAACCGCGAAGCCCTGTCCCGCATGCACCGCCACCGCTGCAGGTAACACCGGCGCCACGGCGGTAGGGGCTGCACCCGCCACCGCATGTACCGCCGTAGCATGCACCACGGCCGTCGGCCCGGGGGACGCGGAGCAGCATGTCCTCCTGGTCGCTGCAGCGCCGCCATGTCCGAGGCGGGCGAGAGCAACGCCTAGAGAAAGGAGCGCTGCCCGGGGAGTTGCCGAGGAGGCGATGTCGAAGGAGCTTTCGTCGCCGCCGTAGAGGTAGTCGAAGACGATGAGTATTCCGCCTGCTGAGACCGAACCCTAGGTCAATCGCACTTCGACCACATATGATCGAAGGCTTCCAGAAAGTAGCCCCAGGGTCGCGGCTTGGGCCCACCGGTGGCCCCACCTAACGGCTTGGGCCCCCGATGCAGCGAATTCGAACCACGATCTTCAGCGCCAAAAGTATGATCCGCCCCGATCGGATCTCCGGTGGCCGTCGACGGCGTCAACGTCTCTGGGAAGAAATCGCCGAGACAGGGCGGTGGCGTGATCCGTGGCCGTGGCACCGGCCCCCGCCATCCCGTCCGCATCGGTTTCTTGCGCAATGGCATCCCCGATCCCTTGGCGGCGCCGGCCTTGTCGCTTGCCGTTGAAGACGGCGACACCGGCCGTTCCTCCTCCGTCGAGTCCCCTCCTTCAGACCTACACACACGAACAGCATACGTACCTCCGTCTCCCGTGCCGCTTCCCCGCTCCTAGAACCGCGACTCCGCCGTCAGGTAACCAGCACGACGCCATAAGTCATCGGCGATCTGCCCGGCGTCTTGATTTGGGCGCTGCACGTCGGAGCTGGAGATCGGGCGATCTTCGAACAGAACCTCCTCCGCTGCGGTCGTCGCCGTAAACGCCGCCTCGTCCGCGCCATCTCCGTCCTCAGGGACCGCTCGGAATCGTGAGCCATGGGCCATAGATTCGTTCGGCGGGAGCAACTCTCCCGGAGCTAGCGTAAGCTGACGACGGCGGTCGCCAAGTCCGGTCCGAAGCCTCCCTGGATCGCCTCCTAGTTCGCCTCCCGAGTCGCTCATGTGATCGGCTCGGGACCAGCTAACTTATTGGCATCAGGAATTAGCCGGATAGTTCGTGGAGAGACACAAGTTATCAGATCCTTATTATCGTGTGAATTCATCGAGAAGATCGGGCAACCCCTTATCATGGAGTCGAGGCGAGATGGAGCTGTCGGTGAAGAAGGCCCTGAGAGGTGCAAACTACCAAGGAGACAGCTTTCTTCCAAGCCAGCAGAGGCAGGGAGAGACGAGCAGAGGCCTCTCTGCGGCAGATCAGCAACAAACGGCTTGCGGCTCTCTCATTTTGCGCTCCAGAAACTCACATGAGATCTTCATTTAGTCCGGTGCCAAACACTGGGACAGGATCAACCAGTTCCTCAACGTCCCCACGAGCAGCGATAACACCTGATTTGGATTAGACCAAACAATATTATTAAAAACAAACGCATTCCTACTTTTCCACAGACACCATAATGCAGCTGAGGTAATTGAGTTTAGAGCAGAGTTTTTGTTAAACCGAGAATCTCGCTACAGATTCATGGTTCCTTCCTAATTCTTTACCCAAAAACTCTCAAAGAAGACTCCAAACCCCCCCCCCCCCCTCATGTTCATTTGTTTTTCTTCTGAAAATGGATTCAAATATATGAAAATAAAAAATGACACTAAAATTCAAATAATACCTGAAATAATATTTTCCAACGTGTTTATGGTAATAGAAAAGTCATATTATTTCCTCTCTTAAATAATTGAAACATGTTTGGAAAATAATTGAATGCAACTAAAATCCTTATAAAACCAAATTCACAAGTTGATCTATCAAAACATTCCAAATAAGTATTTATAAATTGGATAGTCATACCACTCTTACAAGTTTTGAATTAAGGTTTGAGAAAACTTTGAACTGAGTTTCTAAAAGTTTTAAGATTTTCCGAAAATTTAGTCAAGTCAAGTGAAACCAATGACATTTATTCAATAATATATCCTTCTTTGACATGCCAAAGTTTAGATACTCCTACTTTTGGGATGTTAAACCTTGTGACGCTGATGCATGATATTCCTTTTGTCGAGCAGCTAGGCATCCGACTATTAATCTTATGCACTGATAGCATAGTGCTCAAGCAAGCGGTTGAGTTGAACTCCCACGATCTCTCCAGACAGGGATCTCTTTTCCTCCCGACTGAGCATCGGACAGACGGCTAATCTTCTGCAGCGATTGCATAGTGCTCAAGCAAGCAATCGAGTTGACATGGCAAAATTGCTCTTCGCATGTTGACATGGCAGTGCCGCGTGGTCGCCCGAAAACGCGTAGACATGGCAAAATTACAGCTCGTACAAGTTACCCGAAATATTTCCGTCAAAAATAGTTTCCCTTTGCCTAAAGGCGGTTCAGGAGAGGCTCGAAACCATCTCGGATTCGTACTGGGCGAGGATATATGGCCATGAAGCCTGATCGCAGAGATGCATATTCCTCGCTTCCTCACCTCTCCAGCGAGCGTGTCCCCGACGCACTCACGAGGTCCAGCGCGCGCTCATCTCGATCTGTCGCCCAACCAATCTCGAGGGAAGGCGATGGCGGTGTACTACCGATACAGGAGCGGCGTCGACACCTTCTCCCTGCCCGTTGCGGCGCCTTCCGTCTCCGTCGGCGAGCTGAAGCGCCTTATCATGGAGACCAGCCGCCACGGCCACGGCCGGACACGCGGCCGGGGTCCCAGGGAGGGCATCGCGATCTCCGACGCGCAGACCGGGGAGGAGTTCACGGATGACAACGCCCTGGTCCTGCGCAACTCCACGGTGGTCGTGCGCCGAGTCGCCGGGCCTCCCGCCGATACCATCGTGACGCCGTCCACCCAACGCCCCAAATCGAATCAAGACAGCGGCGGTTCATCGTCGGATTCTGCTGCCTCAAGGTCAAGCGCCGAGGACGACGAGGAGGCCAAGGCTATCAGCGCGGTGATCGACGCCGCGGAACTCAAGTGGGAGGGGTCATCCCACTACGGTCACCGTGGCGCAGCATACCCTGGGCGCGCGCCGCCGCCTGGGTACGTGTGCCGGAGGTGCCGCGTCCCGGGACACTTCATCCAGCACTGCCCCACCAATGGCGACCCAAGATTTGACTTCGGAAATGCCAGGACGGTGCTGCTTCCCCAAGCGCCGGCCGTCGACGACGACGGCGTCCCGGCGGATCTCCACTGCAAGATCTGCAAGAAGGTGATGGCCGACGCGGTGATGACAAGCAAGTGCTGCTTCACCAGCTTCTGCGACCGGTGCATCAGAGCGCACATCATCGCCAACTCCAAGTGCGCGTGCGGGGCACAGGCGCGCGCCGACGATCTGATCCCCAACCCGACGCTGCGCACCACCATCTCCAACATTCTCGCCGCCAGGAGCAGCAGCGCTTCGTGCGGAACAACAGACAAGCAGAGGAGCTCCGTCGGCAGCAACGCAGTCGCGAAGACAAAGAGTCCGGCCACCTCGCAACACAGCCACGCTTCTTCCAAGAACAAGAAGGGCGCCTCCTCCGAGCACAGTGACGGAAGCGAGTCCACGTCGACTCCAGCGGCGGCGCATGAGCCAAGAATGGAGCAAGAGACGACGCACACATCGGCAGCGCGCACCGCCAACCATGCCGAGGCCGAGCATAACTATGGCCGCTACGACGGTCCTCCATTCCCTCCGGCATGCTACAATCCTTTCTTTCCGTGGTTAGCGGATCCCTCCATATACTACGGCTACGGCGCCATGCCTTACGCTTACGGTGGAGGTTACCCGATGGGCAACGTGGAAGCGTCGTATGGTCACCAGGGAGAAGGCCACAACGGCAGGAAGAGGACGGGATGCGACGATCAGAGACAGCAGGACCTAAGTTCCAAGAGAAAGTGCGGTGGAAGCAGACCACAGGTTGCTCTAGTTCTGACGTAAGGATCTGCACTGAAGCTGCTCTGGTGCCTGATAGTCTGATAGGCTTTGATATTTTTTTTAGTTACTACAATGTCTTTGCAATGTAACTAGTGGATTATGAATCAATGTAACTAGTGGGTACTTAAAAGTGTACTCTGGCATTGCAGCTCTGACCTTCCACTCTTCACGTTCAATATGAATTCCATCTCCATCCTGTTGTTTCGGAAAGTTAACATTTCTAAAAGTTACTAATACATTTGAATGTTTGAAAACTCTAAATGTTTAGAATTCACAAAGTCAGAGCAGATTTTATTGAAGTTTTATCAACAAAAAAGGGAAACCATAGGAACAGTGGAGTTTTACCCTGTTTGAAAATAACTGATAGACAGGTGACCGTGGATCAGCACACATTGAAATAAAATGTTTTTTTTTTCGAAATAGGGTACAAAGCCCTGTCCTTGCATCGATGTGCGGCACACAACCTTTACTGCAGAGTTTTAAGAGTAAAGGGTTACACAAAGTAAACATTACAACTCAAGGATCAGACAAAGTGAACATGAAGATCGGCCAGCGAAAAGAAGTGTCACTAAGCATCTAATATTCTAATGTGCAACGATCCACCCCGGCTGAAGATAGCCTGAATTGCCGTCATCGGTCGAGTGCATACAGAATCCAATTGGCCCTATTGTTCTGCAAGCGAAAGGATGGACCATGCGAGAATCCAATATAACCTGCATAAAAAATATGGAATTCTCACTTTGTTAAAAACAATATAATTACGAAAATGTCAAATTGCCCAATGAAAAGAAGAAACAATGACGTGTAAGCGTGTCTTCGTTTTATTCTCAACTTCATTAAGCCAACTACCAAACACATTAGCAATGCTTAAGAGAGCGGGGATATTAAAAGTAAAATGAATCAATCGCCAAATATTACGAACAAAGTAACGAGATGTGAAAAGTTGTTCAACGGACCCATCCGCATCGGAAAGGACACACTTCTTACACCTTGTCCAACGTATCTTTGCAAGATTATCCTTCGTTAAAACGACTCGTCTATTAAGAAACCATAAGAAAATTTTGATGTTTAATGGTATCTTTAGTCTCGACATGTATATCATTAAAAAACCTAGTGTGACTGTTCATTAAATCAGCCTACATAGACATAACCTAAAACAAACCTGTAGCTTCTAAATTATAGTGAAACGAGCTATTTTCTTGAGTTAGAGAAACATTCATTAACCCCTCTGTAAGATGCATCCAGATATATAATTTATCAGCAATCATAGATCTTCGAAATTGGAGGTTGGGAAGTTGAAAGGGCATGGTTCCTCCATGTGTGGTTTTTGTAAATAATGAAAATCGTTATAGACTAATATTTGTATTGAGATATCCTTATAGATTTTGTCCATGGAAAAATATTGGAGTTCATGTGTTGGTCTCTAGATGCTTACATGATGACCATTGTTATATTCAAAGATTTATATGAAGAATGGTCATGTATAAAGTTGAGCATATTGCAAGTATTTCTTGAAGAAAAATATTAGGTGGCATTGCATTATTATCTTTCAGACATGATCAAATGAAGAGACAAGAAAAGATACAAGGTTGATCAAGCATGTGATCAACACTCAAAGCTACAAGATGTACCAAGTGGGATCAAGCATGTGATCAACACTCAAAGCTACACTCAAAGCCCATGATATGTTTGTGGGGCATTTCTATGTGTGGTTAGGTATCTTTCCACGGGCATGCATCAAAAGGAAGATTTCATATAGCCCATGGTCGATGACGTCAAGTGGTTTTCGTCATCAAGCTTGAGAAGTGGAAGCTTAAGAGAAGTGTCTCGAAGAAAATCTTATGCCCTATGCTTACCATCCATTTGTATATAGTGTCCATATAGAGATTTACCAAAAAAAGGTCTCTCCCATAATGGTGCATGGAGGAGCAATTTGCAAGTCTTCATCAAGCAGAGCATGTGCTAGCAAGCACGATTAAGAAAGAAGATCCAACTTGATAGAGTCAAGATCATCATCATCTAGATCAAGTGGAATGCTGAAGGCAAAGATATAATCTTGATAGGTTTTCTATTTACCGTTCTCATGGTTTTGCGAGACCGGGTTATAGGATCGATAGGCGTACTATCAAGAGGGGCTCTCAAGTGAGTAACTTGATCGCATCTTTGTGGAGAGCTCAAACCTTTGCATGCTTGGCATATCATTTTTCTTGGTTCTTATTTGTCTTTTATCCTTGTCAGGACATAGAGCTTGTGTTCATCTCCATGGCAAACTCTAGTTCTTCGAAAACGGATTTCATAAGAAAAACTTGTTGCTTTTTTGGTGTTGGAGGTTTTACCGGTTGTTCTTTATAGAGAGGTCAAAAAAAATTCTCCATTTGGTTTTACTATCCCTTGTTGTACTATGATGTTTCTCTACATATTCCTGTAATGCTTGTTGTGGTGATTCCAACGATCCCAAGATCATCAAAAACGAAGTTCGTATGCAAGAGATATCGTGTTTCGTGTGTTGGTGTTTTCTTTGAGGCTGGTACAACTGGTGATATAGGGTGGCCCGATCTTCTCGATGAACACTCTATGGATTCATGGTAGATGGCACAATCATTATCTTGAGAATACAAATCAAGCAAACTCTCTAAACCAGGAACTGGCACATCTAATTGTGTTAATAACATGCTTTTCCTAGAGAGAGCATCAACAACCACATTATCTTGGCATTTCTTGTACTTAATTATTTATGGGAAAGATTCAATTAATTCAACCCACTTAGCATGACATTTATTAAGACTGGATTGGCTCTTTAAAAATTTCAATGCATCATGATCAGAATGTATGATAAATTCTTTTGGCCACAAATAATGTTTCCAAACCTCAAGAACTCTAACATGCGCATACAATTCTTTATCATAAACAGAATAATTCAATTGGGCACCATGTAATTTCTCAGAAAAAATGTGTCACATGTTTGTTCTCTTGCATTAGTACTCCTCCAAATCCAATACCACTAGCATCACACTCAATTTCGAATTGCTTAATGAAATCAGAAAGAACCAACAATGGGGTAGAAATCAGACGTTTTGTAATCTTATCAAAAGCAATATCTTGTGTTACACCCCATTCGAAATCAACACCCTTTTTAGTAAGATCATTCAAAGGTGCAGCAAGAGTACTAAAATATTTCACAAATCTCCTATAGAAACCATCCAAACCATTAAAACTTCTCACTTGACTAACATTCATGGGAATCAGCTAATTTTTAATAGCTTCAATTTTAGATTCATCAACTTCAATTCCATTCCTAGAAACAACTTATCCCAGAAATATGACCTTATATTTGCAAAATGTGCATTTAGCTAGATTACCATAAAGCTTATGTTCACATAGCACATGCAAAAATTGTCTAATATGATCAACATGCTCATAATCATTGCGGTTGTAAATTAATATATCATCAAAATACACAACCACAAACTTGCCAATTTTTTATCAAAATATGGTTCATTAATTTCATGAAAGTACTAGGTGCATTAGTTAAACCAAAAGGCATCACTAACCATTCATATAAACCAAATTTTGTTATAAAAGTTGTTTTCCACTCATTCCCCTCTTTCATCCTAATTTGATGGTAGCCACTACGCAAATCAATTTTAGAGAAAACATCAGCACCACTTAATTCATCTAACATGTCTTACAAACATGGAATAAGATGATAATAACGAATAGTGATGTTGTTAATTGCTCTAAAATCTACATACATGCGCCAAGTACCATCTTTCTTAGGAACTAAAATAACAGGAACAACACAAGGCCTTAAGTTGATTCGAATATACCCTTTATCAAGAAGTTCTTGTACTTGTTTCTGAATTTCTTTTATCTCTTGGGGATTTGTCCTATAAGGGGCTCGGTTTGGTAATGTGGCTCCTGGAATAAAGTCAATTTGATTCTCTATCCCACGCAATGGTGGCAGCCCTGCTGGTAGCTCTTCCGGAAACGCATCATCAAATTCCCGCAATACATTGGAAACACCAATAGAGAGAGGAGTCGCGTCGTTAGAAACAAAAATTTCTCCCTTGTGCATAAGCACTATATGAACTAAACTAGGATCCTCACTAAACTCTCTCAATTCCCCTTTGGTGGATAACATGCATAGTAGACTCACTCCCTCACTTTTATTTTTACCACTCAGATTGGTTTTGCTATTTTCACTACAGAAAATAGTATTCTCTCGTATCACCACTCTCTTCTCAAGATTTACTTCATTTTTTTACGAGACTCTTTTACAATTTTTTGTGGTGTCATAGGCCTCAAAATTATGCCCTTTCCATTCCAATTCAACTGATATGTATTTTTTCTTCCATTATGTATAGCATTCCTGTCAAATTGTCATGGTATTCCCAACAACATGTGGCAAATTGACATAGGTACCACATCACACTCAATGGTGTCCTTGTATGGTCCAATCTGAAACTCCACTCTCACCATATAGCTCACCTTCATCTCTCCTTTGTCACTCAACCACTAAATATAATAAGGATGAGGGTGTGGTATATATTTCAGTTTCAGCTTTGCACATAAATCTTTGCTTTTTAAATTTATGCAACTTTCTCCATCAATAATAACCTTGCAACCCATTTGAGGACCAACAATAGCTTTGGTTTGAAATAAGTTGCATCTCTGATTTTCAGGACTAGGAATAACACTCAAGGATTTTTGTGTGCCAACAATAGATGGATAGTGTGTAGCATATGCATCAAGTGGACCATTATCATCATCATTTGGATCATCATCATCACATGTCTCATACTCATTATCCTTATTAACAAACATAATTTTCTTATTAGGACAATCTGTTGAAGTGCCCTTTCCCTCCACATGTATGACAACTCATATCTCTATTTCTTGCTCTAGACATAGTGGAACTATTGGTACTCGCTGCTGGTTGTGGTGACATATTTGTATTAGAAACACTAGAATCTGGTTTTTGAGAAGGTGTACCATGAATTGAAGAAGTTTTAGTTGGTGGTGATGTAATAGGAGAAGATCTAGGAGTAAAATGACTCCTAGCAGCCATCTTTGCTTCCTCAGCCAATTGTGCTTCAGCCTCACGTGCATGATGTAATAGCTCATTCATATCATTATATTCTAGATGCCTCACAATGCTATTAATTTTAAATTGCAAACCGGGGAGAAAATGTTTCATGGTATGTTCGGGTTCCTCTCTCACACGAGCTCTTTGGAGAATCAGCTCCATCTCCCTAAAATATGCATCCCCTGAAAATGGGCCTTGCTTCAGTTGCTGCAATATATCATAAATAGTACGAGTATAACTTTTTGGTACAAATCTGTCCCTCGTGACTTGCTTCATTGTTCTCCATGTAAAAATTTCTGGATCACCATCTTCTTCTCTCTTGTGTGTAATATCATCCCACCATAGTAGAGCATAGCCATCAAATTCAGAAGAAGCAAGCTTAATTTTTTATGTCCTCGGGATACTCATGCAATCTCCAGAGCTTCTCAATTTTTAATTCCCGCATCAGATATTCTTCCACATCACCATGATCAAAATTGAAAGGAGGAATAGAAAATTTTGGTTTGCCTAACCCATCATCCTCACGATTATTTTCAGGAAGTTGTACTCTTATGGCTAGTGCAAGACGTCCACGGTCATAGAGAACATGTCCTCGGCCACAATACAGATCAACATCATCATGAACATGACCATCTGCATTGGGATTGTTATTAACTTGAGGAGCTCTTTGTTGCACTAAAGTAGTCAAATTTGCAATTTGTCTTGTTAAATTTGTCAAATACTCTTGCATAATTGTAATAGATTCTTGAGTAGCAGCCTCATCTAATTTCAAGTCCACACGCTACAAATCTCCTCTTAAATCCTCGGATGATTTATTCAATTATGTTCTTCAAGTAATCACGCAATTATTCATACTCATTCCACTTGACCACATCATCAGGGCTCTTCTTTTGCTACACATCAACATCACTAGAAGAATCCATGATTAATATGTTAGTGAAAATAAAACAAGTATAGGTGGTGTTCTCTCACAACTCACTGAAAACAACAAAGAAAAGTGTATCTTACCATTCCAAAGTGAATAGAAATACTTACCAATCAGTAATAGCAACTATTGGGACCTGATGTGAAGAAGAGAATACCAGGGGTTTTGAAAGTGCATTTGTTTTCCCATTTTTTTGTGTGTTAGTTAAAAATACTAAGTACATTATTTATCAAGGTGTTGAGTGTGTAGATGTTATACTTAACATCGGCATCGATCACCAAAAATATAGGTGAAGATGGGCCACTGAGATTTGGGACAAAGAGGAGTCGGATTATTCTAACCGGATTATTCAGGGCAACCAGATATTCCGGTTAGGATGGTCTTAGCCCTGTTTGGGACAAAGATGAGCCGGAATATTTGAACCGGATTATTCAGGTAAAACCGGATATTCCGGTTGTGGCAGTTTTGGATCAAAATCGGCCAAGGACTGAAGATTGGAGTCACATAATCCAACCGGATTATTTGAACCGGATTATTCCGGTTCAACCGGATAATCCGGTTCAGGAGCCAGAACGAGACAAAAGCGAGCCGGATTATTGGTACCAGATTATTCGCTCTGTGTCGGATAATCCGGTTGAAGTCAACGCAGTCGATTCAGATCTGGAAAAAGAAGCCGACCGGATATTCCGTTCCAAACTTGGACCGAATATTCCGGTACATGTTTTCCTGCTCAAACGGCTAGATTTGAGGAGGGGGTATAAATACCCCCTCCTCTTCCTCCTTGAGCTCAAGTTCGTCCATTGCATTGAATAGCATTTATTGAGCTCACTAAATCCTCAATTACTCCCAATCCCTCCCACCAAACTTGTTGATCTTCGGAGGATTGAAGGAGAAGGCCCCGATCTACATCTTCGTCGAGTCGTTCTTCATTTCCCCCTCATTCACTTGAGGGATTTGAGTATAGGGTTTCCATTTGTGGAGAACCTAGACCTCTTGCTACAATTGGTGATTTTTGGTGTTGGGAGCCCCCAATTTGGTTGTGGGTGTGTGCCCCAAGCTTGTTTGTAAAGGATTTGATTCCCGCCTCAAAGGGGATCAATAATGGAAGGTGGACTAGGCCTTTGTGGTGGGGTTCATCGGAGAATAGGGTGAGGCCTTTGTGGCGTTGAGTAGGCCTTTGTGGCGAAGCTCACACCCCTCCAACAATATGTACTCCCTTAACAAGGAGGAAATCGGGATTACACCGTGTCTCCGCGTGCTTCATATCGTTTACCTCGTTCCCTTCCCATTTACCTGTGCTTGTATTGTGTTTGTGCTTGTTCTTGTCATATAGTTAAATTCACTGTAGTTGCATTATCTAGAGAATTTACCTTTATGTCAAGTCTAATCTTGAAGAAAAATTAAATATGGTCGTAGCACCTATTCACCCCCCCCCCCCTCTAGGTGCCCTTACTATTCGTTCAGGTTTTAGTTATCACAACAAAAAAACAGGGTATTTGGTGGATCTTGGTTGGGAAACCTAACAACACCAACTTACAAAACCTATTTGTCGTTTGTGTGATACAAAAATTCACTGATACGACTCCAACATATCTATAATGTCTGATGTTCCATGTTGATATTATGCCAATTTCTACATGGTTTCTATACACTTCAAAGCATTTTTATGCATTTTTTGGGACTAACCTATTGACAAGATGCCAGAGTGCGAGTTCATGTTTTTTGTTGTTTTTGTATTTCAGAAAATTTGTTCTGGAAATATTCTCGGAATTGGACGAAACAAAAGCCAAAGTCCCTATTTTTCTGTCACATACACGGAGTCCAAAGCAGACTCGAATGGGGCCAGGGAGGCAGCCACACCATAGGGCGGCACGAACCCTCCCCCTTGGCCGTGCGGCCACGTCGTGTCGGCCCCCTGGTCGCCCACCAACATCACCCTTCCACCTATATATTGCCTTTCTCGGTAAAACCCTAAGTACCCGAGCCTTCATCCACGAAAAGTTCCACAGCCGCCACCGTCATCAACCCTAGTTTGGGAGGGTTCTCAAGCACTTCTCGGCACCCTGCCGGAGAGGGGAATCATCAATGGAGGGCTCTTCATCACCATTCCTTCCTCTGGAGTGATGCGCGATTAGTTCATCCTTAGACTATGGGTCCATACCAGTAGCTAGATGGTTGTCTTCTCTAATTTTGTGACATCATGTTTAGATCTTGTAAGTTGCCTAACATGATCAAGATCATCTTATTGTAATACTACATGTTGTGTTTGCTAGGATCCGATGAATATTGAATACTATGTAAATTTGATTATAGATCTATCATATATGTTATTTGTGATCTTGCATGCTCTCCATTACAAGTATATGCCCTAGCCAAGTAGATGCTTGTGACTCCAAGAGGGAGTATTTATGCTAGATAGTGGGTTCATGCCTCTAGTAATGTGGGAGAATGACATTAACTTCTAAGATTGTGGATGTGTTGTTGCCACTAGGGGTAAAACAACAATGCTTTATCTAAAGATAATTGTGTTGTTTATATTACGCACTTTACTTAATGCAATAATCTGTTGTTTGCGACCTAATACCCAAAGTTTACTCGGATGACGTCCCGAGGGTGGATTATTAGTCATAGATGTTGTTGGATAACGGTCTACATATCATGTTGTAATGCCCAAATGAATATCATAGTAATATCATGTTAGATAACGGTCTACGTATCATGTCATGTATATGCGTTATCGTGCATTCTCTATTTGTCAATTGCACAGTTGTAATTTGTTAACCCAACATGTTATAAATCTGTTATGGAGAGACACCACTAGTGAACTGTGGACCCCGTTCCATTCTCTTACACTGATGATACAACCTACTACAAACACTGTTACTTTTCACTTCAAACATTGTTTTCATTTCATTCACTACAAACAAACATATTTTTCCACACTATACGTCTAATCCTTTGTTTTCCGCAAGACCGGTGAGATTGACAACCACACTGTTTCGTTGGGGAAAAGTATCTTTGTTGTGTTGTGTGGAGATTCCACGTTGCTGCTGAGCCTGGTAGTGCTCCCTGCAAACATCAGTTGTCAAGAACCTTCAGAAGTGATTTCTTTCTCCTACTGGTCTGATTAAACCTTGGTTTCTTACCGAGGAAAAACCTTGTTGCTATACTCATCATACCTTCCTCTTGGGGTCTCCCAACGAACGTGTGTTCACACGCCATCAAGCTCTTTTCTGGCGCCGTTGTCGGGGACAAAAAGGATTTCTGCAAGGGGAGTCTCTCACCTCTGAAATTTTTACTTTGTTATTATTTTCCTTAGTTTATTTTATTTTGTCTTGTTTGCTCCTTTATATCAAAAACACAAATAAATAGTTCTTATTATAGTTGTTAGTTTTGTTATCCTGTTTTAATATTGCTAAAATGAGTAACCCTGAGAACACTAAGTTGTGTGACTTCACTAGCACAAACAACAGTGATTTTATTTGTACACCTATTGCTCGACCTGCTCCTAATGCAGATTTTTATGAAATTAAGCCTGCCCTGTTAAATCTTGTTATGAGAGAGCAATTTTCTGGTGTTAGTACTGATGATGCTGCTTCTCACCTTAATAAATTTTTTGTACTTTGTGAGATGCAAAAGTATAAGGATATACATGGAGATATTATTAAACTAAAAGTGTTTCCTTTCTCTTTGAGAGGAAGAGCTAAAGAATGGTTGCTATCTTTACCTAAAAATAGTATTGATTCTTGGATTAAATGCAAAGATGCTTTCGTTGGAAAACATTATCCTCCTGCTAAGATTATATCTTTAAGAAGTAGCATTATGAATTTTAAACAGTTTGATAATGAGCATGTTGCTCAAGCTTGGTAAGAATGAAATCTTTGGTAAAGAAATTCCCACCCATGGACTGGCTACTTGGATGATCATCCAAACCTTTTATGCAGGTCTGAATTTTTCTTCAAGAAACCTTCTGGATTCCACTGCTGGAGGTACCTTTATGTCCATCACTTTGTGTGCTACAACAAAGCTTCTTGATGATATGATTATAAATTATTATGAATGGCACACTAAGAGAGCTCCACAAGGTAAGAAGTTAAATTATGTTAAAGAAACCTCTTCCTTGAGTGATAGGCTTGATAATATTATGTATACTTGTGAATGGTAAAACTCATGTTGATCCAAATAATGTTCCTTTAGCCTCTTTGGTTGCTCAAGAAGAGCATGTTGATGTGAACTTCATTAAAAACAATAATTTCAACAACAATGCTTATAGAAATAATTATGGTAGTAACAATTATAAGCCATGTCCTTCTAATAGTGGTAATGGTTATGTCAATTCCTATGGTAATTTCTACAAAAACAATAAAAGTTTACCCTCTGATCTTGAAATTGTGCTTAAGGACTTTATTAGTACACAAACTGCTTTTAATAAATCTGTTGAGGAAAAGTTTGGCAAAATTGATGTTCTTTCTTCTAAAGTTGATAGCCTTTCTCTTGATGTTGATCTTCTGAAAATAAAGGTTATGCCTCATTATGTTAAAGAAAGCAAAACTATGAATTCCATTAAAGTTAGAATTGATGACAATGCTAGGATATTGACTGAATTGCATGCTAGGTGGAAAAGAGAAGATGGAAATAGCTAGAAAGAATAATATAACTAGAGATTGTACTATTACCACCACAAGTAATGTTGAAGTTTCAATTCTAGTAACCTCCTACTGTAATGGTAAAGTAATTGGTGTTGGCAATGTCTCCACTTGTCTCTGCTAAACGTTTAAAATTGCCTAAAACCTCTCAAACTGATCCTGATAAAAGTGCTGAAATTTTCGAAAACATGGGAGACAATGGTCCCATTACCTTTGATAATAATGATTTTGATTTTGATGTTTGCAATATTTCTGAAGTAATTATGTTCCTACAAAATCTAGCTACAAGTCCTAATGCTAGTGCTATAAATATGGCTTTTACAAAACATATTACAAATGCTCTCATGCAAGTTAGAGAAGAAAAGTTAAAACGGGAAGCCTCTATCCCTAGGAAGTTATAAGATGGTTGGGAGCCCATCATTAAAATGAAGGTAAATGGTTTTTATTGTAATGCTTTATGTGATCTTGGTGCTAGTATCTCTGTTATGTCTAAGAAACTCTATGATATGTGTGATTTACCACCTTTGGAACACTATTATTTGGATGTTCATCTTGTTGATAATGCTAAGAAGAAACCTTTGGGGAGATTTGATGATATTCTTATTATGGTTAAAAATAACCTTGTACCCGTCGATTTTGTTGTTATGAATATTGAATGCAATGCTTCTTGTCCTATTGTTTTGGGAAGACCTTTTCTTAGAACTGTTAGTGTTGTTATTGATATGAAAGAGGGGAATATTAAATATCAATTCCCACTCAAGAAAGGTATGGAAAACTTTCCTAGAAAGAGAATGAAGCTACCTTTTGATCCTATTATTATAACAATTTATGATTTTGATGCTTCTTCACTTGAAAATACTTGATTCTTGCTTTCTTTGCCTAGCTGAAAGGCGTTAAAGAAAAGCACTCTTGGGAGATAACCCATGTTTTGTGTCTGTAATTTTTCTTTTGTTTTCTTTGATTCAAGGTGTTGTTTACTTCTGTAAAAACTGCTTTGTATCTTTACATTTTTGAATTGTTGTGCCAAGTAAAGTTTCTAGTGGAAAGTTGATGCTAGATTCGGAATTCTGCGGAGGAAAAGATTTTTGCTGTCCACTGTCTAATTCATAATAAATTCCAGAAAAATTGAAACGTCCAGAAAAAAGTTGTGTGTGACCCTTAGATATGTACGGAACTTTTATTAGTTCTGGGTTTTCTGATCTGAGCAACGTAAGGGCCTCGAAAAAATTCGTCTTTACAGATTGTTCTGGTTTTGACAGATTCTGCCTTTTATTTTGCATTCTCTCTTTTACTATGTTGAGTGGATTTCTTTGCTCCACAAAAAATCAGTGCATGTAGATAATGTTTACAAAGTATTGGTAGTGCTTATGTGCATGCTGAACATGTGAGTTTTTGATTATGTACTAACTCTCTAATGAGAATTACTTTGAGTTTGGTGTGAAGGAAGTTTTCAAGGGTCAAGAGAAGAGGATGATATAATGTGATCAACAAGAGTGAAAGGTCTAATCTTGGGGATCCCCCTATGGATCATCCCAGCAAATTTCAAGAAGACTCAAGCGTCTAAGCTTGGGTATTCCCAAGGCATCCCCTTCTTCATCAACAACTTATCACGTCATTTCTAGTGAAACTATATTTTTATTCGTTCACATATTATGTACTTTACTTGGAGCGTATGTTTGTTTTTATTTTATTTTATTTTATTGTAATGATCTTGGTTGGATCCTAGCATTCTTGTGTGGGAGAGAGACACGCTCTGCTTTTTCATATGAATACTCGTACTTTTCATTTATTGTCTACCTGCTGCAATTCTTTTAGCTCCTATTTTTCATGCATATCTTATTCAGAATTGTTAGTTCTAGTAGAATAATACTCTCTTGCTTCATTGATAAATTATTTGGAGAGTTTGTGTTGAAATAATTAAATGGTGTTTGGTTGGAAATAGAAAATGCTACATCTGGTAGATGATATATTGGAAAAGACTTACATATTCTTGTAGATCACTGTCTTGTATAATTTGATACTTGGCAATTGTTTTGAGCTTTCCAGTAGTTCATGTTTAAGCTCTTGTATCGTGTGGTTAAAACCTATTAGTGGAGAACTACCGTAAAGCTTGTTGAAATTTGGTTTGCATGATTCGTCTCTCTAAGGTCTAGATATTTTCTGGTAAAAAGGTGTTTGAGTAACAAGGAGGGCAGCATAGAGTCTTATAATGCTTGCAATTTGTTTTCATGTAAGTCTTGATGTACCAGTTGATATCTTTTGTTTGCTTCGAACAACCTTGCTAGCCTAAACTCTGTACTGAGAGGGAATGCTTCTTGTGCATCCAAACCTTGAGCCAAAATCCATGCCATTTGTGTCCACCATACCCACTTATTATTTGGCATTTCCTGCCATTCTAAGTAAATATTTCGTGTTCTACCTTTAAAACCTTCAAAATTATTAAACTTGTTTTGTGCTCTGTTTTAGCTCATGAGGAAGTATTGGCTGCTTTATTGTCTATTTCATGTTTATTTGGCTTCACACCTTGACTAGCATGCATAATGTGGTAGTCTCTAATATTGCAAAAAGAGCAGGCAAGCGTGCGCCTAGCTCCTAAAAGATAAATTACAACTTATAACCAAATAAATCTCCTAAAACTATGGGCTTGAGAAAACATGAACTTAGCTTATTCAAACAAAGGAGAAGAGGAACTTTATTGTTCTCTCTATGGGAGCCGCTCTTGAAGCCTTTAAAGATGAAATGATGATAAATCATTCGATGCCATTCGTTGACATAGACAAACACCTCTCTCAAAATTTATCTTTATACTCTCTATATGTTTTTAAAACCTTAAAAATCTCTAGCACATGATTTATCCCTGCTTCCCTCTGCGAAGGGCCTTGCTTTTACTTTTATGTTGAGTCAGTTTTTCTACTTCTTTCTATCTCAAAAACAAACACTTGTGTCAACTTTGTGTGCAACAATTTTTACATGTAGTTTTTTGCACTTATTATATTTCATTCCGCTGACAATATCCGTGAGATACATATGTTGAAAGTTGAAAGCCAGTGCTGAAACTTAAATCTTCCTACATGTTGATCGATGCGTTTTATTTAGAATCTATTGCTTTATGAGTTAACTCTTATGCAAAACTTTTTTATGCTTGTCCTGAAAGTACTATTCATGAAAAGTTTTTGCTCATACGATTCAGTTGTTTACTCATTATCTATTTGTTAGCGAACTATAGACCATTGACTTGGATTCAATATGTGTTAGGTCCGGTCCGGTTCGGCCCTGGTGCTGGTCCATCGAACCGAGGCAAGAAATTGGAGGGTAAGGTTTGGCCCGTACCTGTTTTATGAGGTTCAGGGTAACCTACAGATTCACCTGGCGCCGTTCGAGGATGATGACCACGCGCTCAAGACGAAGCCAGCCGACGGCCTGCTCTTCAACACGTTTCGTGGCATCGAGGCCACAATCATCAATGCGTACACGGCAACGCAGGATGTGTTAGGTTGCGCCTCGAGCACTATGGTTTCTGATGCCGACGCCATGGAATGTCACGGCAAACCCACCAACATTGGGCACATCGCCTCGTTGCTTGACACGTGCCCGCCGACGTCCATGCTCTACGTCAGCTTCGGTAGCATCTCGCAGCTGACGGCGAAGCAGCTCGCACCCAAGTGTCGGGGCGGCCATTCGTGTGCGCCATCAAGTAGGCCGCGGAGGATGCCGCCGTGAGGGCATACCACATGCGCACCACACGACCCACAGGAACCACTGCCCGCTCTTCTCCAGCTCTGCCGCCACCTGCCTGGTCTACATCGCGCTGAGCCGGCCCCGACTGTCGAAGCAGAGGAACACAATGTTGTCCTTGGGCTGGCCGTCGAGCCACGCCAGGCACTCGTTGTGAAGAACCTCCTCCTCATGCTTTATCAGTCGCCCTCCACGGTACATCGATGGCGTCCGTCGTCCGGGGACCGTGCAGAGGCCGACGACAATGGCCGACGCAGGTGGTGAGGAAAAAGTAGGTCGGGATCCCGAGCTCACCGCCGATATCGAGGGCGTTGCTGCACACAAAGTCGCTGACGAGAGCGGCCGGGGAGACGGAGCGGAGCAAGTCACGTTGGTCTAGATTGGATGCATGCACCAGCTCGTCAATCTTCTGGCAGCGGGCATGTCGGAGGGGGCACCATGCTGGCGGACAGAGTGGAAAGATATCATCGGATTGACGGCCGCCATGCCAGCGACGACGCCCTGGTTTGCTTCACCTTCATGCTAATTACTTCACCCTGGGGGCGTACAACATGCGCACCACGCCGTGAGGGCACCACAGGGAGACGGCGTCGCTGTTGATCTATCCTTTGTCAGCAGATAGGTGCAGGTCGAACCGAGGTTCAAATGGTTTAATTCCAGGTTAACCCTAATTTTGTGCGAATCCGAACCTGATCCTAATGGTAGCAAAATCCAAGTCCGGTCCAGCGGGTCACTGGGCCGAACCGGACCCAACGAATCTATAACTTGGATTACTTCATTCATGACTTGTGCTTCACATTATTATTTGATCAAGATTGTGTGGTAGCATGTCACCTCAGAAATTATTTTGTTGTTATCGTTTTACCTACTCGAGGACGAGTAGAACTAAGCTTGGGGATGCTTATCTATAATTTCTTATGTTCCATGTTGATATTATGCCAATTGCTACATGTTTTCTATACACTTCATAGAATTTTTATGCATTTTCTGGGACTAACCTATTGACAAGATGCCACAATGTCAGTTCCTGTTTTCTGCTGTTTTTGTATTTTAGAAAAATTGTTCTGAAAATATTCTTGGAATTGGACGAAACAAAAGCCAAATTCCTATTTTTCTGTCACGTACACGGAGTCTGAAGGAGACCCGAAGGGGGCTAGGGAGGCAGCCACACCATAGGGAGGCGCGCCCCCCTTGGTCGCGCGGCCACGTGGTGTGGGACCCCTGGTCACCCACCGACAGCACCCTTCCGCCTATATATTGCCTTTCTCGAGAAAACCCTAAGTACCGAGCCTCCATCCACGAAAAGTTCCGCAGCCACCGCGTCGTCAACCCTAGTTCGGGAGGGTTATGAATCTCTTCCCGGCACGCTGCCGGAGAGGGGAATCATCACCGGAGGGCTCTTTATCACCATGCTTGCCTCCGGAGTGATGCGTGAATAGTTTATCCTTGGACTACGGATCCATAGCAGTAGCTAGATGGTTGTCTTCTCCAATTTTGTGCCATCATATTTAGATCTTGTGAGATGCCTAACATGATCAAGATCATCTTATTGTAATCCTACATGTTGTGCTTCCTGGGATCCGATGAATATTGAATACTATGTCAAGTTTATTATAGATCTATTATATATGTTATTTGTGATCTTGCATGCTCTCTGTTGCTAGTAGATGCTCTGGCCAAGTAGATGCTTCTGACTCCAAGAGGGAGTATTTATACTAGATAGTGGGTTCATGTATCCAGTAATCTGGGAGAGTGAAAATCACTTCTAAGATTGTGGATGTGTTGTTGCCACTAGGGGTAAAACAACAATGCTTTGTCTAAGGATAATTGTGTTTTTTACATTATGCACTCTACTTAATGCAATAATCTGTTGCTTGCAACTTAATACCCAAAGTTTGCTCGGATGACGTCCCGAGGGTGGATTATTAGTCATAGATGCAGTTGGATAACGGTCTATGTATCATGTTGTAATGCCCAAATGAATATCATAGTAATCATCATGTCATGTGTATACATTAAGGTGCATTCTCTATTTGTTAGTTGCCCATCTGTAATTTATTCATCCCGCATGTTGTTTATCTGTTATGGAGAGACGACACTAGTGAACTGTGGACCCCGGTTCATTCTTTTACACTGATAATACAAACTACTGTAAACACTATTCTTTTTCACTGCAAACATTGTTCTCAGTTCATTGACTGCAAACAAACATCCTTTTCCACGCTATACGTCTAATCCTTTGTTTTCAGCGAGACCGGTGAGATTGACAACCCCACTATTTCGTTGGGGAAAAGTATCTTGGTTGTGTTGTGTGCAGATTCCACATTGCTGCTGAGCCTGGTAGTGCGTCCTACCAACATCAGTTGTCAACAACCTTCAGAAGTGATTTCTTTCTCCTACTGGTCTGATTAAATCTTGGTTTCTTATTGAGGAAAAAACTTTCCGTTGTACTCATCATACCTTCCTCTTGGGGTATCCCAACGAACGTGTGTACACACGTCATCACTCACCTAGGAAACACACGCCAAAATGAAGATAAATGTGCAAGAAACTATATGTATGGAATTGTTGCAACGCACTAGAAAGACACTAGCCAAGCTCAAAGGAAAACAGGCACACGATTGCTCAATGTAGTGTCAAAGTATAGAAATGATCAATAATAGCTCCACCCACAATGTGTGATATATCACTCTTGGCCTCTTTTGAATTTTATCTTTTCTCTTTCTTTTATAATCTTTCTCTTATATATATATATATATATATATACTTTTTCAATGGACAAAATAACAACTAGGAGCAAAATGTATGATAAAATTGAGCAGCCTGTGTGAGCATAAAATAGCTAGTATTGTGGGCAAGATACCTATAATATTGCTTTAGAAAGGTTGTGTCTATGTATCACAAAGATCACACAAGAAAATCCTAGAGAAAAAACATGAAGAAAACAAAAAAAATAACTAAAAGGACTCACCGGATATTTCAAACCGTATTAGTTCTCAAAACCGGAAATTCCGAGTTTTCGAGATTTCTGCTAAGGACCAAACGTGAAGCTCACAACAATCAACCAGAATATTTGAAACCGTAATTTTCCACAACATTGGCTATTCCGATCAGAATCGCTCTCGGCAGGAAAAAAATCACGAATTTGTGCCGGGCAAGGCAGGAATTCCGAACGCGAAACGAGTGCGGCAGCATTTTGCGGAAAATTCATGCCACGGCAGGAACTCGAGTACGAGTAGGAAAGCACGCGCGGCAGCGATTTTGCTATTTCTGTGTCAGGCACGGCAGGAACTCGATCCCAACTTGGAGTGGAGGATCACGGCAGGAAAAGTAACAAAGTTGTGCCGCGATAGAATTACTACTCCAACTCGGATTGCAACTGAAACAAGAGCTCGGTAACTTCTATTTTGGGATTTTTGATATGGACTCGACTAGAAAATAAGAGCAACTTGAAACAAGCAAGAACCCTAACCCTAATCCTAGACTCAAAAAGAAAAAAAAAATGGAGACACAAAGATCAACATAAACATCAACTAAGAGAAGCAAATTGGGTTGAGCTAGGGCTATGGCAATTATCTAAACCTAATATTTTTGTGTGGCTTTTTCTGTATAGGATGAAAACATCTAATCTATGGGGATGGAAATTGCTCACTTACCTATAAATATGATAGAAGATGATATAGGGTGGCCCGATCTTCTTGATGAACACTATGTGGATTCGTGGTAGATGAATGATAGACAACTTGTGTCTCCCTGAAAACTCTCCGGCTAATCCCATTGCCAATGCAACAGCTTGCAGACCCTTGGATATTCTCAACTCCACACACTTTCACAAGTAGCCACCGACTACTAGTGATCTTGTACCTTTTGATTCCCAATGGAACAGCAGATAACACGCAGAATTTGCAATTGGTATACTTCAAGATGAATACTTCTCGCAGTTCAACAAGAGGTTCTAGGGTTTATGTTTTATCATAGTTTAACCTAGCTAATTCTCAAGTCCTAGGTATTTATGAGGGGAGGGGTGCGGCCAGCAGCCAATGTGCCTCTCTCTCTTAGTCTAACTCGGTCTGACTCAACCAATACTAGATACAAAACGACCCACTAGGGGTTTGGCCCAAATAGGACACACAGGTCCTGTCCTACTCCTAGTAGGACTCCTCTCTCAGCGCGGCAACAAGGTGTTGGGTGTCAAACTCTTCTCCCTCCTCTTGTGCTCTTGCCTTCCTCTCCTCCCTCAAGAACTTGTAATGAATGTTCTGAATTTTATCTCCCATGGATTCCTTGTTGTTTTTCAGGTGATCCTCCATGTCCTCCATGCCTTGCTGCTACTCTCCTTCATGAATGCTTGTGTTATCAATAACCATGATCATACATAAATGCATAGACTTAGGTAGTATAAAATTCTCATAATCACAAACATTATATACTATTAAGAGTGAGTTCACATGTTGTTCTAATAACTTGGTTCTTGATCTTTTCATTGGCCCAATCCTCACTTCATTGGGCTTCTCTCGAACAGCAACATCTTCAATTGGAGAAAGTGTGTAAGTGTTAGGGATGTCCTCATCAATCGGGCCAAGGGGAGTAGTACCGGGCTAGACAAGGGAGGTACTTCCACTTAATCGAGAAGGGTACTGGTTTGGGGCGCTTTTTTCCTAGTAGTACCGGATTGAGCCAGGTACAATCGGGAAGGCATGAAAAACTGCACAACGGTCAGATTTGTGGGCCCCTATTTAATGGGGCTTCTTCCCCAAAGGTTCCCCGACCTTTTCAGCTTGTTTCCCCCTCTCTCCCACCATTGTTGACGTTCAAAAGCTTTCCCCCTCTCAAACCCTCATATGATTCTTGCATATCTTTGACGGAAAAGTGAGAGGAGATCTAGATCAACATTTCCACCAGTCCATGGATCTAGATCTTGGAGTTCTTTGTATTCCTCCTCCTTTGTTATTCCTCTCTTATTCCCCCATAAGAATTTGTTGCTTTTTTAGAATTTGGGAGTGGAGGATTTGATCATTTGTACTCTTGCCATTTCATTTGGTACATCGGTTGGTCTCTCCACGAGGATTCGTGGAAGTAAAAGTTTGTGAACTTGGTACTCTTGGATCATTGGACCCTAAACGACTTCGTGGTTCCCTTGTGAGCCTCCAATTCAGTTGTAGATGTGTGCCCCAAGTTTGTGGTGACCTTGAGAGCCTCCAATTAAGTTGTGAATGCGTGCTTCAAGATTGAAGGTTACCAATAGTGGAAAGTGAACCAAGCCTTTTGTGGCGAGATTCATCGGATAATATGGTGAGTCCCTTGTGGCGTTGAGTAAGCCTGTTGTGGTGAATCTCACACCCCTCCAATGAGACTTCTCCCTCAAAAGGAGGAACTCGGGAATATATCATCTTCTCTGTGTGGCTTGGTTCTTTCTATACCTAAGCTATTTACTTGTGCACTTTACATTGTGATAGCCTTCATGCTTGAAGTTATATATATTTTTATCATCTTGTTACTTTTCTTTATTAGTATAAGTTGTTGATGAACATAGTTGACCCTAGTTTATTTAAGTCATGTGCTTGTTAAATTAAACGCCTAGTTTATTTCCGTATTTAGTGAGCCTTAACCGTAAAAGTTTTAATCGCATGTTCATCCATCCCCCCTCTAGGCGACATTGTTATCCTTTCAGAGGTGAGACTGATAAGACATCCGCCACCAAAGCATCTTTATGGAAAAAAATATTACATATGTTTGGATATTCCATGGATAATGTATTTTGTCCTAATCAAGGGTCCTCCCAAAACCTTGCATGTCATCTTTTACCAAAAGTAAAAGTTACCCGGTTGAAAGAAAAAGTCAAAGAGACATAATTCCCTTCCAAAATGGTGAATCCATAGGATTTGATTCTACTTGAGACAATGATTTAACCTGAAGATATCTGCTACATAGAAACTCGTGTCAAACACCATCCCCATTCAGAATTGTATACTGCTATTTTGCAAGAAAACATTTTGGACGGCAAAGAATGATCCATTTCGTTAATTGATAATTCCTTTTAGCATGAGTTCTTCACTAGAAAAATCTTGAACGATAGAAATCCAATATTTTCCATACCCCCTTAGGTATTTTAAAAAAAGATAGTAAGAACATTGGCAAGATAGTAAGAACTGAATTAATGAGGATAAGACAATCTCCATATCTTTGTATGAGAGCATATTTCTTGCCCATGAACCCAATTTTTTTTAAACAGTCCTGAATTGGTTTCCATTCCTTATTCAAAATCTTTATTTAGTGAATAGGAATTCTGAGATACTTAAATGGGAGAGATCCAACCTCATATCCAAAATTTTGACGATAATCATCCTGGACTTTCTTAGCCTCGCTAAAACAATAAATTTTTCTCTTATGTAAGCATTCGTCCGATACAGAACATATTCATGTTTTTGGTTGGATCTATTTGCCCTTGTGCGAACTCGATATGGGTCTCGTGGGTGCTATGGTGGTGGTACATAATGTGTATGGAGGCTACAACTTTTGGTAATACTCGACATGCACCCTCCCATCCTTATATACACAGATAGGGATACGGGATTATAGGGTATCGCGGTTTTATATAAAAAGATACATGTAGATCAATTTGAGTAAGTAACAATGGTATCTCGGGTATTCTGGTGCAAGTGATCTTGACTTTTCTTGTACTACAAGCCGATGAGGCACTCCGGTCTCGCCGAATCCTTGTGTTGGACCACCTACTTTTGTTGGCCTCATTATATCCAAATAAGGGTATGTGAGTTGCATGCTATCGATACTTTGATGGTGGACCAAGGAGGGAGACAAAGCGAGAGAGAGGCTTAGAGAAGTGCGCGCATTCCCCCGGGAGAGAGGAGGGGGCATGGGCGTCAGCTTAGCTTTGGCTGGCCGCATCCATGGGTAGGAGAAGGGCCTGGCTGGTGGGCCCCACTGATCAGTGAGAAGGCAGGCGCACGTGCGAGAGGTGGTGGTCCGGACTAGGTGGGTCGAACAAGGCCGAAATGGCCCGTTCGGACAAACGGTTTAGGTTAGTTTTTTTTCCCGATCTAATATCTATTTAGGATTAGGTTTTCATTTTTATATGGTACCAAACCTTATCCATAAAATCCTGTAAAAATCCAAATAAATCATATACACTTTTAGGACTTTAGGAACATATTTCCAACCCCAAGGTAACTTTCGCAGATATGTTTTTTATAAATCATTTATGTTATTCATAAATTCCATAGAATTATTTCTTAAGGTTTCATAATTACTAGATTTATTATATTTAAATAAAATATGCATATGTGGTATATTTAAACCATTTCCAAGTTTTATTTTAGGATTTCATGCTACCCCTTATCATGTTTTCTAGATAAACAGGGAAGCTTTCCTCGGTTCCATTGATAAAAATGAAACCACCCGTCAAGGTTCAGAATACTACAAAACTACCAGGAAGAGTAAAGAAATAAACGAGTTTTAAGCTATTTGAAGCACATGCTAAGAGGGAAACGATTAAAATACCAGGATCTTACAACACCAGGCAGGAGGTGCATAGGGACAGACACGCATGCCCAATTAGGTAGATAGAAAGAGAAACCGAGGAGGCACCAGGCTTCATCTCCTTCAGAGGAGAGTTTCCAGGCGGGGCAGACCAACGGTCATTCTGCTCCAGCGCGGAAGTCGGGCTGAGAAGCATGGGTTTCTTGCTGGGGAGCTGGAGTGATGAGGACATCCCTAGTACATCCACTATTTCTCCCATTGATGATGATGTTGCTTTTCAAGATAAACATGATGAAGTGAGGATTGGACCAATGACTAGATCAAGAACCAAACTATTAGAACAGTAGGTGAACTCACTCTTACTAAATTATGATGTTTATGGTTCTGGGAATTTTATACTACCTAAATCCCTGCATTTATGTATGATTCAGGTTATTGATAACACAAGCATTATGCGAGGAGAGGAGCATGAGGCCATGGCATGGGAGAACACAAGGAGAGAGTTGATCATGGCAGCACAAGCAAGAAGGAGAAACCAGGAGCTGATTTGGGTGGAGTTGGAAGCATTAAGGACATGTCCTAGGGTGCACCAGCCCGCAATTATTTGTGCTGCTCCTTACACATTATGGGGGCACCAAGGACATGTCCTAGGTCCTCCCACACGTTTAGAATAAGGGCATGCGTGCCCAAGTGGCCGAATCCGTCTATGGGTCGGTTTGTATTAGTTGGTTGAGTCCAAACTCAATTATAGTTCGAGTCCTAGTCGGGTTAGGGCCGTGCTTGCGCAATTGCATTCTGGCCGCACCCCCTACCCCCCCCCCCCCATATAACCCTCCAACCTGCGAGTTGATGAGGTAGACTATCTTTAAACATAAACCCTGGAACTCCATTGTTGATTGCTCGAAGCATTCATCAGGAATTGATCATACTGCAAGTTTTGCGTGTTATCTGCTATTCCATTGGGAATTAGTTGATACAGGACCACTAGTAGTCAGTGGTTGCTCGTGCAAGTGTGTGGATTTGCGAATATCCAAGAGATTGGTTGCTGCTGCAATTGGCATCAGGAATTAGCCGGAGAGTTCGTGGAGAGACACAAATTATCAGATCCTTGTTATCGTGTGAGTTCATCCAGAAGACCGGGCAACCCCTTATCATCTTGTTATCATATTTACGGGTTAACTCGGTGGGCTATCGTGTTCTAGTAGATTAGTTTGTTTTTCATTACCTACCCACTGATAAAACCTAAAAAAATAGGAGTAGTTCTTTCCATAACCGTAGATCATCACCAATTTCATACCCTAGTTGTTGTTTTGTGTTTTGATTTTTTGTTTCTTTTCTCCTTTTGTGTCTTGTTTTAGTTCGGTCTAGGTTTAGCGTTCTTGTGTTCATCGAGTTTTCCTTTGGAGTCCACCGAAACCCCCTCAAAAATCCCAATCCGAGTGCAAGTTCTCTTCCAATTCGAGTTGGAGTTGATCTTCTGCCGCGGCACAAAAATCACCAAAACTCTGCCGCCGATCGTCTCCCTGCCGCACTCGGATTCGCACCGCTTCCGCTCCCTAGCTGAACTCGGTTTCCACCGTGCGCGCACCCATAAAACCCACGTGCGCGCTCACTGCTATTTCACCACGTGCTGCCGCGACACCAAATTGGTGCGTTTTGGCTGCTATGATCCCTCCTCCGCTGTCGTGCGCTGCTGCGCGCCGAACCACAGACACCCTCTTCCCTTACGCGCACCCGGGTCGCTGCCGTCACGGCAGGATTTTTGCGTGTTTGCTGCCGTGGGCACCAAATCGGGCCGTTTGTCTTCCGCGGTACAGTTTTCTGCCATGAGTCCTTCTATTAGCTGTAGTTATTTTTTGGTTTAGTTTTCTTTTACACTTTCTTTAGGTTTTCTTTTCCGATCCTTGTGAGACATAGATACCGCCATTCTACAGCAACATATAGGTATCTTTTCCAAAAAGAATACCTATTTATTGCTCACTCCAGACTGCTCATATTCATATACTTTGTGTCACTTTGATCATATTCTGTTATAGTTTCTCCTAGTTGTTTTCGGCAAGTTATAAAAGTATAAAAAAAAAGAAAAACAGTAAATAGAAAACGAGAAAAACTGAATTGAGAAAAAAGCAAAAAGGCCTTGAGATACATTGCTATATATTATTATTGGAGCTATTTTCATCATTACTATATTGACACTATTCCATTGAGCAATCTTGTGCCTGTGATATCATTGAGCATAGCTAGTGTCTTTCTAGAGCATTGCAATATTTCCATACATATAATTGCATCGCCACATTTGTCTCCACTTTAGTGTGTGTGTTTCCTAGGTCTTATTTTCTATCATCACAAACAGCAAATAGGACTTGTTATTGGTGTTGTTAGGTATCCATACCAAGCCCCACTACATATCATGTTTTTCCTTGTTTTAGCTAAAATTCCTGGGTATTCTCTTATTCACACCAAGTCATAGTAGTGTTGTTTACTTGTGGTAAGTATTGCTATTCACTTTGGAACATTAAGTTAACCTCATTACTTTGTTGTTTTGAGTGAGTTGTGAGAGAACACCACATCCCATATTTTTTTTTCACTAACACATTAATCAATGGAGTCTGTTTCTAGTGATGATGTGCAGGTGGATAAAATTGTTGGGAAAGCTGCTGAGGCTTCTACCAAGAAGAATGTTGATGATGTGCTCACATGGGGAGATTTCTCAAAATTCTGAGACATGATCACAACCAGAATTGATAAGAAACTTGATGCTTATGATGATGTGGTAGCAACCCGAATTGACAAGAAGCTTGATACTTATGATGAGAACTTGAGGAGGGATTTACAGCAGATGGATATTAAAATTGAGAAAGCTGCTTCTCAAGAATCTGTTGATATTATGCAAGAATCTCTCACAAATTTTACTAGACAAATTGCTCAATTGTCTACTCAACTAGAACAAACAGTCAATCAAGTGCATGATGATGATGATTGGGAGACTGGCCGATCCCATGATCATAATGACCGTGGAGTATTTGCTGCTAGGAGGGTACAAGTTCATGCAAATAATAGAGAAGATGATGGTTTGGGCAAGCCTAAATTTTCTATTCCTCCTTTCACCTTTCATAATGATGATTTAGAAGAGTATTTGATGTGGGATCTGAAAATTGAGAAGCTATGGAGATTGCATGATTACAATGAAGATAGAAAGATCAAACTGGCTTCTTCTAGTTTTGATGGTTTTGCTCTTTTGTGGTGGGATAATATTACACAATTGAGGGCAGAAAATGGCGATCATGAAGTTGTTACTTGGGCTACTATGAAGCAACTCACGAGGAGCATATTTGTGCCAAAGAATTATGTGAGAACACTATATGATAAATTGCAACAATTGAAGCAAGGTACATTGTCTGTTGATGCTTATTATAGAGAGATGGAGTTGATTATTCAGTGGGCCAAAGTGAGAGAAGAACCAGAACATACTATGCAATGTTTTCTCTCAGGGTTACAATTCAAAATCAGAAGCATTGTGAGGCACCTTCAATATAATGATATGAATGAATTATTACATCATGCAAGGGAGGCAGAATCAAAGCTAGCCGAGGAGGCAAAGATGAGTGCTAGAAGGGTGTTTTCACCTAGAAAATCCAGTTTTTCATCACCATCACCACAGCCCACACCTAGTCGCGGGGTTTCTATACCCAAGGCCGAGAGCACCCCCTCTACTTCTAAGAGGCAAGTGCAACCCGCATCAAGTGCTAGTGGATCTACTACTTCTACAACCCGAAATAGAGATATGGCATGTCACACATGTGGAGGTAAAGGCCACTTCAAGAGAGAATGTCGAGACATCGTAGTAGTTTTCATAGACGGGGGTGCCATGAGACTACGGTAGAGACGTGGGGTAACGGGATCGCGTAGTGAATACAGAACACAGGATTTACCCAGGTTCGGTACGTCGCGACAGTACGACGTGCCTACTCCTGCACTTCTCACTAATCAGGACTAAAGCCTATAAACAGGGTTACAATGTGAGGGTTTAGATCTAAGCTACTCGACGAGGATGAACTTCTCGGCGAGTTGGCGTAGAGCTTCTCTGTTATTCGTTCCTTCTTTTAATCTATCTCCCGTCCGGCTTTATATAATAGCCGGATTAGGGCTTACAGAATAGGAAACCTAGAGGACTACGGTAACTTGTAACTTGGAAAGCAAGGAATCCGTCTTCTCCTCCAAGCCAGATCACCTGGGCCGTGATCCGGGTTCTTCTAGAATCCAGTTTCTGTGCGTCGGGTTACTGGGCCGCCTAATGGACCTGAGCCCACTACCACTTAGGCCACCCTGGTAATCCGGCACTTTATCTACCATCTTCTATACCCCTATTTGGTATATATCCGACAGTAGCCCCCAAGAAGGATTAAAACTCTGATTCTCCGTCTTTCGCCAAATATACTTTGTCCGAGAAATATTGATCAGCAGTCTTGATTCTTCTTATTCTTCTTTTGAAAGAGATGATAACATGAAACTCGGAATCCTGAAAATCCGGCTTTTCTCTCACGATCCTTCGCGGAAAAGGAACTCCTTACGTCAGCGCCTAAATCATGCTGACGCAAGGGACGTTTGGATTCCACGCGGGAAACCCTGCAACATATCTCTGACAGATTCTCACGGGAAACGAGGAGATAGTCATTATTTCCCTGTCGTTTTATTTCCCGGATTTTCCGGCGAGTGACACGCGTTAAACATCCAACGGTCAAATAGCCGTTGGCACGTATCTTGACGGATTTCTAGCTATAAATAGCCATCCTCGTCCTCATCGAAAATCTTCCGCACTCCTCACTATCCACGCCATTGACGCGAACGAGCTCTTCGAGCGAAGCACTGCCCCGAGCGCACCTAGCCTCCAAAGCACACCGGCACGCAACACGCCACCAGGAAATGGCATCCTCACCGTCCTCGCCCACTCGCGCTGCCATCGACGACCTCATCGGAGACCTAGATCCACAGCTAGGGTCACCCAAGCACGCCGGCGACGAGCCGGAGAAAACCGCGGCCTTCGCGGCGGGCGGAGATAAACTTTCCGCCGCCGCGGACGTTGCGGGCGCGAGCTCCGTAGCTTCCCCGCCGTTTGCCCCTGAAACGGTGGAGGAGAAGATCCAGCTCCTCGGCGACGAGCTCGCCGCCGCGGAAGCTGCCGCCTCCGCCGCCGCCGGAGCGGACGAAGAGGCGGAATCTGCAGGCAATTGGATTGCCTGCAGCATTCCACCGGCTCTCCTTCCAAACATGGAAAAGGAGGGCCTGGTGCTTCAGGGGAAATGGCGTCTTCCTGAGGACGAGAACGAACCAACGCCGAAAGACGGCGAAAGAGTTCTTCTCTCCTCCCATCTCCTTCGAGGTATGGGCCTTCCACCTTCCGCCTTCTTCCTCCAAATTCTCTCCCATTACAACATCCAGCCCCATAACCTGCCACCCAATTCCATCCTCTACATGGCCGGCTTCCAGGCTTTGTTCGAGGTCTACTTAGGCTTAGAACCTAGGTTGGACTTTTGGACGTATTGTTTCGGGGTTAAGCGGAACTCTTCGGAGGGCGCACTCCCGACTTGCGGAACCATCTCTTTTACTCTTCGGAGATTCAGAGAAGATTGGTTCCCCAAGATCAAGACGTCGGAATCCGTCAAATTTTGGACGGGTTCCTTCTTTTACCACCCCGATGTGCCTTTTCCAACAAAGGCTATCGGGGTTCCTCCTTTCTCGAACTCTGCGGCTATTCCCCAAGACAACTGGGGAACGGAAGCCGTCCAGGTTCTGCCGCCTGACCTTCTAAGGATCAAGCGGCGCATCGCTAAGCTCACCTCCTCCACTCCACCTTTGACCGGCATGGACACGGTCTTTTGCTGGTTAAATAGAAGGATTCAGTCGTTGGCCAACCACGGTGGTCGCCTTCTTTGCGACTACACGGGAGCCAAGGACCCAATGCGGACAACCACCAAAGATTGGCCCGCAAAGGAGCTCCGACGGCGTATCAATCAGTTGGTCGCATCACGCGACCAATACGAAGCGAGTCGGCCAATGTATACGGCCGACAATCCGGCTCCCAAGGTATGTTTCCGTCATTTGGGTAGAATTTTATCATTCTTTCTCGGATTTTCTCGCTCATAACTCTGATTTTTATTTTTAATAGATTACTGAACTTCCAGACTCGGAGTTGGCCTCCGAGGCTGAGCTGGACGCGCTTCGCACCGCTGCTACAGGTGGGCGTAAGCGAAAGAAGATTCCTTCCTCTGAGGAAGTTATCAACCTTGACGGAGTTCCCGTCGCCACTTCCAGGCTAGTTCATCCGGGTTACTTTGTTACTTGTCGAAGTTTTTCTTTCGTCTTCGGAAAGTTAACGTTTTCCGGGTTTCTTGTTTTTTAGCCTAGCTCCTTCCACCCTGAAGCCGAAGAAGCTGAAAAGACACAAGGTCGTGTCCAGCCGAGGCGTCCATCCTTCTTCTGCCATTCCTCTGGACTCATCGTCCTCAATGGCGGAAGAGCGCGCTGCCACCCCCCCCCCCCTCCCACCGAACCACTGGAGACCAGCCATCCCGTTGTGTCGGAATCTGACACGAGGGAAAGGGCGGCTCCAGATGCGGGAAAAACTTCTCGGTCTTTTGACGAAGAAATTCCCAAATTCGACAAGGACTTCAAGCACATCAATGACGGTCTAAGCATGGCCGGAACTCTCTTTGCGGAGTACGCAAAGGAGTTCACTGAGAACTTGGCAGGTTTGCAACGCATGAGCCAGGTATGTATCTCTAGCCCCCAAGCATTAAATAAAATGCATGCTTTTTACCTTAATGCTTTCTAATTATTCTTTTCCTTGCCGTGTTCTAGCAAACTGCCGAAGCCATTAACGTGGCGGTTTTCAACAAGCTCTCGATCAAGAACAAGGAAGTTAGGAATCTTCTTTCCATTCTTGAGGAGAGAGAGGCGGAGCTGGCTTCATCTCAGCTCGCACTGTCGGAAGCAACAGGTAATCATTTTTCCTCTGAAATCTCCGATTCAGGCATTTGTCTAAGTACTTTTTCCGGGAATATTATTAACTCGGATTTTTCCTTTCTTTTCAGCTGCTTTGGCTCAGGCTAAGCAAGCAGCTGAAGATTCTGGCAATGCCGAATATCTCCGCAAGGAGAATGTTGAGCTTCACAAGGATCTTGTGAAAGCACAAGAAAATCTGGAAGCCAGCAACTTAGCACTTGGGGTTTCTCAATCCCAGGCTTCCGCCCAAGCGGAGAAAGACCGGGCCACCATTGAACGCCTGGAAGCTGCTCTGAGCCTGCGTGAGGACGAAACTTCCGAGATCGACAAACTTGTTGGTAAGTTTAAGTATACGTTTACCATTCAGTTTGTATTTTTTCTTCCTTTTTGGTACTTAACCTTTTTAGTTGGTTTTTGCTACCAAACAGGAGATAATGCAGATCTTTCTCGGATTGAAAGAATCCGAGTTTTTGAAAAGACCTGGACTTCGATCAGGATTGCTTGCATGCAACTGATCAATAAGTTTCTTCCCTCCAAGACTGGGGAGTTCTCGGAAGTTGAAAAACTTCCGGGTTCTATCATGGAGGTGGCGGAGTCCAGGGAATCCTTCCTTCGCTCCGCTGCACGGGGTGGTGCACGCATGGCACTTGGCTTAATGCGTATACACTACCCTGGTGCAAAATCCTGGCGCGTGGCCACCGGTGTCCCTCAAGGATACACGGAAGCCCAACAAAATGCGATCTTTGATGCAATCAAAGGCCACGCTACCCAGGTTGCTTCCATGGTGAATCTCTCCATTAATTATCCGGAGGAAGAAGTTCCTGAAGCCCCCCAGGACGACAGCAGCGAGGAGGAATCGGATGCTTGAAGGGTTTCCTTAAACCTGGATAGCAAAAATAGACAATAGGAGCATTACTGCGCTTTTATAATGTAATTCGAATTGTAATGCTTCTATTTGTATTAATGAAAACTCCGCCTTTTGCAGTCTTAATTATAAAATTCTTTGCAAGTTTTTCGGATTTTATTATTCCTTTATCTTCTAAGTTCTCTGGCTTATATGTTTTAACTGTCCTTAGTGTTTGAAATGGCTCAAGTAGCAATATGAATCATCATGCCGAGTAACTGGGTGTAACCAATCAGTTTAGACTCGGAAACATGGATCATGCTAAAGGCATTTTTACTAACTAGCTCTAGTAACCCAACACATATGCGATCAGATAATACTTAGAGAAACAAGGAATTTTTTGAACGAAACCTGGGCACGCAGGCAATTCAAGTTTCCTTTAGCCGTTAACAGGCTGAAAAATCATTCAATTTTTTTTAACTCCGAGTACGCAGGCACAATTCGGGTTAACATTGAATGTTTTGCAAAATCATTGGGAAATAGAGAAGGTGGAACCATGCTTTGTACTGTAATAAACTTGTAAAAACATGGATACCAGAATTCCGACAACTTTATTTCATGATCTCAAAAGATGTTTACATAGAATTGAACTTAGTACGGAAAGGGACATAACTTGCTAGACGTTTCCAGGCTTTCGCAATCCACTTGACTTTGTCGGATTTTTTCAGCAGCTTGTAGAGTGGTAAGGCTTTATCCCCTAGCCGACTAATAAATCTGCTGACGGATGCGGCAGAACCCGTCAGTCTTTGGACATCTTTGACGCACGTAGGTTTCGTGATGTTCAAGATTGCCTTGATCTTTTCCGTGTTAACTTCTATTCCTCTGTGAGAAACAATGAAACCCAGAAGTTTTCCTGAGGGAGCCCCGAATACGCACTTAGATGGATTCAACTTCATCTTGTAAGTGCGCAAGTTTTCGAAAGTTTCTCGCAAATCCTCAAGGAGTGTATCTTTTTCCTTGGTTACGACAGCAATATCGTCCACGTAAACATGGACATTTTTGCCAATCTGGCTATGCAAACAACGTTGCATGCAACACTGGTAGGTTGCACCTGCGTTCTTCAGGCCGAACGGCATGGTTACATAATAGTACGTCCCGTACGGGGTTATGAAAGAAGTCTTGATTTGATCTTCCTTTTTCATGCGTATTTGGTGGTACCCGGAGTATGCATCCAAAAGGCATAAAAGCTCGGAGCCTGCAGTGGCGTCTATTATTTGATCGATTCGCGGTAGCGCGAACCTATCTTTTGGACACAACTTGTTCAAACCTGTGTAATCTATACACATTCTAAGAGCAGTAGTGTCTTTCTTCAGTACTAATACCGGATTTGGGAACCAGTCAGTATGGATTACTTCCTTGATGAAATCCGCTGCTAAAAGCCGGATAATTTCCTTGCCAATAGCCTTCCGTCTTCTTCCATCAAATCGACGGAGACCTTGTTTGACGGGTTTTGATCCAGGAATAACCTTGAGTTGGTGCTCAGCAAGTTCCCTGGGTACGCCTGGCATGTCCGCTGGACACCAGGCAAAAATATCCCAGTTCTCATGGAGGAACTTGATGAGCTCGCCTTCCTATTTGTCAGTCATCCCAGTCCCTACAACGACAAATTTTGTCGGATCTTTAGGATCTAGGATTACCTGTCTTGTATTCTCGGACGTCTTGAAGCTGTCTGTTGGCTTCCGGGTTTCTTTTCCTGCCGGCATTTCTGACGGCGATACCTCCTTGGCTAATTCCTTCAGTTCTTCCTTTGCTATGACTCTCTAAGCGCAAAGGGCGTTTTCTTTCTCCAACTCGCTTGCCAGCTTGAAATCACCAGCTATGGTGATTACTCCTCCCTTGGGTCCTGGCATCTTCAGCTTGTTATAGATATAACAAGATCTTGCCATGAATTTGGCGAAAGCTGGACGTCCGAGTATTGCGTGATACACGCTTTCGAACGGCACTACTTTGAAGGATACTTTTTCCTACCGGAAGTGATCTTTATCTCCGAAGGTGACATTTAGGGAAATTTCTCCTAGGGATCGTGCTTGCCTGCCAGGAACAATGCCATGGAAGCGTATGTTGCTGTAGTTGAGCTGAGACTCGGAAATCTTCAGATGCTTCAGTGTATCCAGGTACATTATATTAATGCTGGATCCTCCATCCATCAGCACTCTTCTTAGCCTAGTGTTTTGAACAATAGGGCTTACAACAAGAGCTTGTGTGCCGGGTTCAGGGATATTTCCGGGATGATCAGACTGATCCCAGATTATCGGTGTGTTGGAGTACTTCAAGAATTTCGGGGTTGCCGGAACAACCGCGTTTATTTCTCGAAGTGTTCTTTTGGCCACCTTTGCTGACGGAGTTGCTAAGAAAGTTAGCATTGCTTCTCCATCAACTCTCGGAAATTTGGGTTCGCCCTTACGCTGTTGTTCGTGGATTTTTTCGTCAGTGTCCGATTCACTGTCTTCTTTGTCAGCTTCTGGCTTTTGTTTGGCAGGTTTCCTTTTGGAACCCTTCCCCTTACTTCCGGCTCCTGCACTGCCTTTCATGTGCTTATTCAGCCGGCATTGCGCGTTTGTATGGGTGGGTTTCCCAAATTGCGAGTGGTGGACACAAGGTTCCGACTTAATCCTCTCCCACTCCTCTGGAGTGTAGTTGATTGGATCTGGGTTGCGTCCTTTCCACTTACTCCCCTTTTCTCCCCCAAAGGCTATGTTGACCTCTTTGGGTTTCGTCGTTGTTTCTGGAGTTCCTTTTTTGTCAGAACGAGGGGTCTTCTTGGCAAGTATCAGTGATTCGATATTGCCTCCTCTTGCTCTGATGTCGTCTTCGGCTGTGGCGTGCTCATTGGCGGTTGTAAGCATAGATCCGAGATCTTTGTGCTTTTTGGAACCAACCATGAACGGTACGAGTCCGGGTTTTAGGCCATTGACGAAAGCATGCATTGCTTGTACGTCAGTTACTCCAGAGCAACTATTCTTCATTGCTGTCCATCTGGAGATGAAATCCACGTATGGTTCATCCTCAAATTGGGTGCAACGGTTTAGCTGGTTGATGCTGTTCGGGCGTTTGTACGTTCCCCGGAAATGCTGAGTGAATACTCTAGCCATACCATCGCAGCAGTCGACTGTTCTTGATGGTAATCCATTGATCCAATCTCTGGCTCCGTCCAGCAACATTAGGGGAAGAAACTTGACAGCTTCCAGGTCTGTCCCATTGTTGATCTGGACGGCTGTATAGTAATCCGAGAGCCAGGTATCCGGGTTTGTGCTGCCGGTGTATTTCTGGTACGTTGGACCGACCTTGGCAAAGCCAGAATGCAGGGTTATTCTTCGGATCCTGTCAGTAAAACACTTAGGACCAAAGTATAGATCATCCTTTTCTGCTCTATCAATGTGTGCAGAATATCTTCCGGCTGAATGGACAGAAGGAGATCTGCTCCTTTCTCTTCCATTGTTGCGCGGACGCGCTTTTCCGGGATTATTTCTATCTCTTCCATGGTCACGCCCTTTTGGATTAGGCGGAGTTCTACTCCTGTGCCTTTCTTTATCCTTAGGAGGTGTCCGGGATCTCTCACGCCTGTGAGGTATATCATATCTTCCAGCTTTCTCAGCTGGGTTTCTCGGAGGTGGCATTATTTTGTCGTCGTCCCGGTGTTTGTTTTCCCGATCATGGGGTTTATGTCCATCATTCGGGAGATGGGATCCGGTCCTAGACGCTGCATCCCGGTTGTCGGGGTTTTTCTTGTCTTTTCTCGGATCCTCTTTTTTATCCTTTAAATTGTCTGAATCCCCGGGTTCTTCCGGTCCAGGTGCTCCAGCAGCGCAAGTAGCTGTTTTGCATAGGGCGGAGTTATCGTGCAGCCTCCCTGATCGCTCTTGGGCGCGATGTTGTTGTTGCAATGCTTTTCCTAGGAAAGCATACACCCCTTGGAGTTTTTCCCCGTTGGAGTACAGATCGTTGTTAAGGATGGCGAACGCTGCTTCCGCGTTTTCTGTTGCGGTCTTGTATATTGGTTCGCCCCTGGCATCTTTGCCGTTTACCTGCTTTTGCCAAGATGGGTTATGGAACCTTTCTTTTGGCGGCAGTTCTTCCGGTCTTGCGATTCCGGGTAACCTAGTAGGTTTTAACGCGAGTCTATTCTTTCTCTCGTACTCCTCTATTTCTTCCTTCATGACCTTGATGTCATTATGGGTTTGTTGGAGATGTTGCCGAGATCTGAGTAGATGTTGCTGTTGCCGTTGGAAAGCTTGTCTCCTGGCTTCCAGCATCTCAGGGGGTTCATCTGGTCCCACTAGTCGTTTGCAATAGCTCTTGCTCTTCCTGTTCCGTCATTGGCGGAGCAGTGATTTCTTTGGATTTCTTCTCCGCAGGCTTCGTTCTGCTAGCATATCCTACTTCCAGGTTTTCATCAGCGAGATCAGCTGATTTTTTCTTCCGGATTTTGTATTGGAGTTTCTTAGCAGCACGGTGCTTTTTCTTGGAAGAGGGAGGTTTTTTGACAGGTTCATCTTCTGTCATCTCCTTGACATTGGGGAATATCGGAGAAGTTTCTCCGTCTTCTCTCTCTTCCTCTGGCGGAGGGGTTTTAGGGCTTTCCTGACTGCCAGCGTCCGTGGTATCAGCCGGTTTCGCCATTAGAACTTCATGGAATCCCTCTTGAAAGGACTTAACTTTTCTTTCGAAGTCGTCCTCATCTTCGGAATCGAAGTCATCCGATCCGGTTTCCGACTCTAATCTTGCCTCGATAGCGGCTAATACTGAGTCGGCTTCTGAGTTCGTCGTCTTGTTGACGGATGTCGGATCTTCCACCTCCGTGGGTGTGGGATCTTCCGTCTCTGTGACGGGTATCGGATCTTCCGTCTCTGCGACGGGTGTATTATTGTCTGCCTTTTGCACGGGATTTCCGTCATCCGTGTTTTCGGCGACTGCGGACTGCACCATGCCGATAAAGTGTAAGTCACTTTTTTGTCGGCGATCTGAGCAAAATCCGGTATCATAGTCATCTTAGACTGGGTATAGGGCGGGTGGGATAAATTTGCTTCCACCGCAAAACCCCATTGCTTCTGCAGTTAGTCCGATAAAGATGTTAGCAGATCCTATCGGTAACACGCAGGCACTTACCAGGTGGTTTTGCGCCGGTATGTAGGATCCGTTGTCGAGGAAGCGCCCGACGTCGTTGTCGAACTCCAAGCTTCCGACAGTGATTGATCTTCCGATTCCGCCAAGTATCCCAGATCGGAACTTCATGCCTGACGTCGTTTGCCCCACGGTGGGCGCCAACTGTCGAGACATCGTAGTAGTTTCATAGACGGGGGTGCCATGAGACTACGGTAGAGACGTGGGGTAACGGGATCGCGTAGTGAATACAGAACACAGGATTTACCCAGGTTCGGTACGTCGCGACAGTACGACGTGCCTACTCCTGCACTTCTCACTAATCAGGACTAAAGCCTGTAAACAGGGTTACAATGTGAGGGTTTAGATCTAAGCTACTCGACGAGGATGAACTTCTCGGCGAGTTGGCGTAGAGCTTCTCTGTTATTCGTTCCTTCTTTTAATCTATCTCCCGTCCGTCTTTATATAATAGCCGGATTAGGGCTTACAGAATAGGAAACCTAGAGGACTACGGTAAATTGTAACTTGGAAAGCAAGGAATCCGTCTTCTCCTCCAAGCCAGATCACCTGGGCCGTGATCCGGGTTCTTCTAGAATCCAGCTTCTGTGCGTCGGGTTACTGGGCCGCCTAATGGACCTGAGCCCACTACCACTTAGGCCACCCTGGTAATCCGGCACTTTATCTACCATCTTCTATACCCCTATTTGGTATATATCCGACAGAGAATGTCCATATAAAAAGACCATGCTTGTTAATGAGTATAATGAGTATGAGACTGGATATGATGCTGATCCTAATGAGGAGGAGGATTGTGATGAGCAAGGAGGTCCACTTGATGCTTATGCCACACATTACCCCACAATTGTTTGCTCACAAAATGTTGCTGCCTGAGTGTTGTTCCTTCTCCAGAAAATCAGAGGTGCAATCTTTTCCAAAACAAAGCAATTGTAGGTCCTAAAATGGCTTGCAAAGTTATTATTGATGGAGGGAGTTGCAGAAATCTTGCTAGTAAAGAGCTATGTGCAAAGCTGAAATTGAAATATATTCCACACCCTCATCCTTATTATATACAGTGGCTGAGTGATAAAGGAGAGATGAAGGTGAGCTACATGGTGAGAGTGGAGTTCCAAATTGGGCCCTATACTAATACTATTGAGTGTGATGTTGTGCCCATGTCTGTTTGTCACATATTGCTTGGAAGACCATGGCAGTTTGAAAGGAATGTTACACATAATGGAGAGCTAACACATACCAGTTGAATTGGCATGGGAAGGATATTATTTTGAGACCTATGACACCACATCAAATTGTAAATGAGTCTCGTCAAAAAACTGAAGTGAATTTAGAGAAGGAGAGTGAGAGAGAAAAACAAGAGAGTAATCCTTCTATGAGTGATAAAAACAAGCTGAGTAAAAGTGAGGGAGTGAACCTATTATGTATGTTAGCCACCAAAGAGGACTTGAGAGAATTTAGTGAGGACCCTAGTATGCTTCCTATAGTGCTTATGCACAAGGGAGAAATTTTGGTTTCTTTTGACATGATCCCTATTCCTCTTGGTGTTTCTCATGTGTTACAGGAATTTGATGATGTTTTTCCAGAGGAGGTACCAGCAGGGCTGCCACCATTGCGTGGCATTGAGCATCAGATTGATTTGATTCCTGGAGCAACATTGCCAAACTGAGCCCCTTACAGGACAAATCCCCAAGAAACCAAGGAAATTCAGAAACAAGTACATGAGCTTCTTGACCAAGGGTATATTCGAATTAGCTTATCTCCATGTGATGTTCCTGTTATTTTAGTCCCTAAGAAAGATGGTACTTGGCGCATGCGTGTAGATTGTAGAGCAATTAACAACATCACTATTCGTTATCGTCATCCTATACCTCGTTTGGAGGACATGTTAGATGAATTAAGTGGTGCTGTTGTTTTCTCTAAAATTGATTTGCATAGTGGTTATCATCAAATTAGGATGAAAGAGGGGGATGAATGGAAAACTGCTTTCAAAACTAAATTTGGTTTATATGAATGGTTAGTGATGCCTTTTGGTTTAACTAATGCACCTAGTACTTTCATGAGACTTATGAACCATGTTTTGAGAGAGTTTATTGGTAGAATTGTGGTAGTTTATTTTGATGATATTCTCATATATAGCCACAATTAACATGAGCATGTTGAACATATTAGACAAGTCTTGCATGTATTAAGAGCAAATCAATTATATGGTAATCTTGCTAAGTGTACTTTTTGAAAAGACAAGGTCATTTTTCTGGGATATGTTGTGTCTAAACATGGCATTGAAGTATATGAATCTAAAACTGAAGCTATTAAAAATTGGCCTATTCCAACAAATGTTAGTCAAGTGAGAAGTTTTAATGGATTGGCTGGTTTCTATAGAAGATTTGTCAAGGATTTTAGTACTCTTGCTGCACCATTGAATGAGTTAACTAAGAAGGGTGTTGATTTTACATGGGGGTTGAACAAGATATTGCTTTTGATGAGATAAAGAACAAGTTGATTTTTGGCCCCATTGTTAATTTTGCCTAATTTCAACAAACAATTCGAAATTGAGTGTGATGCAAGTGGTATTGGTATTGGTGGTGTGCTTATGCAAGAAAACAAACATGTTGCTTATTTTTCTGAGAAATTGCATGGTGCCCAATTGAACTATTATGTTCATGATAAATAATTGTATGCACTTGTTAGAGTTCTTGAGGTTTGAAAACATTATTTGTGGCCAAAAGAATTTATCATACATTTTGATCATGAAGCATTGAGATTTTTAAAGAGCCAATCTAGCCTTAATAAAATACATGCTAGGTGGGTTGAATTCATTGAATCTTTCCCATACATAATTAAATACAAAAAAGGCAAAGATAATGTTGTTGATGATGCTCTCTCTAGGAAAAGTATGCTTTTAACTCAAATGGATGTGAAAATTCCTGGTTTGGAGAGTGTGGAAGATTTGTATGCTCAAGATAATGATTTTAAACATGCATATGCGAATTGTACTAATGTGAAAGCATGGGATAAATTTCATTTGCATGATGGATATTTGTTTAGAGCTAACAAATTATGTGTGCCCGAGTCGTCCTTGCGTTTGTTATTGTTGCAGGAATCACACAATGGTGGATTGATGGGACACTTTGGGAGGGAGAAAACATTGTTGATGTTGGCTGATCATTTTTATTGGCCACGAATGAGAAGGGATGTGGAGATTTTTTTGCGACGTTGCATCACTTGCAACAAGGATAAGTCTAAACTAAAACCTCATGGATTATATACTCCTCTTCCTGCACCTACTACACATTGGCAAGACATTAGTATGGATTTTGTGTTAGGATTGCCTAGGACTAAAAGAGGACATGATTCTATATTTGTGGTAGTGGATAGATTCTCTAAAATGTCACATTTTATTGCATGCCACAAGAGCGACGATGCGTCGCACATTGCTAATATGTTTTTCAGGGACATAGTGAGATTGCATGGAGTACCCAAGACTATTGTTTCTGATCATGATGTGAAGTTCATGAGCTATTTCTGGAAGACACTATGGGGGGAAGCTGGGGACAAAGCTGATGTTTTCTACTACTTGTCACCCCCAAACTGATGGACAAACGGAGGTGGTGAATCGCACATTATCCACATTGTTGCAAGCCATGATTAAAAAGAACCTGCGGGGGTGGGAGGAGTGTTTGCCACATGTTGAGTTTGCATACAACAGGGTTGTACATTCTACTACTTTGCTATGCCCGTTTGAGGTGGTGTATGGTTTCAAGCCAATAACACCACTTGATTTGCTGCCCCTTCCTTTACAAGAGAGAGTTAATATGGAGGCTTCAAAACATGTTGATTATGTGAGGAAGATCCATGAAAAAACCAAGGAAGCAATTGAGAAAACAGGAAGACATGTTGCTGAGAGAGTTAACAAGAAGAGGAAGGAAGTACTATTCCAGCCTGGTGATTTAGTGTGGGTGCATTTTCGTAAGGACAGATTTCCCACATTGCGCAAGTCCAAGTTGATGCCACGAGGTGCCGATCCATATAAAGTGCTTCACAAGATTAATGATAATGCCTATCAAATTGATCTTCCTAGTGCTGAGTTTGGTGTGAGTAATTCTTTCAATGTTGTTGATCTATCACCATACCATGGTGAGGACCTTGATGCGTCGAGGTCGACGCCTTTTCAAGGGGGGAGGATGATGAGGACATCCCTAGTACATCCACTATTTCTCCCATTGATGATGATGTTGTTGTTCAAGAGAAACATGATGAAGTGAGGATTGTACCAATGACTAGATCAAGAACCAAACTACTAGAACAACAGGTGAACTCACTCTTATTAAATTATGATGTTTATGGTTCTGAGAATTTTATACTACCTAAATCCCTGCATTTATGTATGATTCAGTTTATTGATAACACAAGCATTATGGGAGGAGAGGAGCATGGAGCCATGGAGAAATGCACGGGAGACCACAAGGAGAGAGTTGATCATGGCAGCACAAGCAAGAAGGAGAAACCACGAGCTGATTTGGGTGGAGTTGGAAGCATTAAGGACATGTCCTAGGGTGCACCAGCCCACAATTACTTGTGCTACACCTTACACATTATGGGGGCACCAAGGACATGTCTTAGGTCCTCCCACACGTTTAGAATAAGGGCCTGCGTGCCCAAGTGGCCGAATCCCTCTATGGGTCCGTTTGTATTAGTTGCTTGAGTCCAAACTCAATTATGGTTCGAGTCCTAGTCGGGTTAGGGTTGTGCTTGCGCAATTGCATTGTGGCCGCACCCCCTACCCCCCCCCCCCCATATAACCCTCCAACCTGCGAGTTGATGAGATAGACTACCTTTAAACATAAACCCTGGAATTCCATTGTTGATTGCTCGAAGCATTCATCAGGAATTGATCATACTGCAAGTTTTGCGTGTTATCTGCTATTCCACTGGGAATTAGTTGATACAAGACCACTAGTAGTCAGTGGCTGCTCGTGCAAGTGTGTGTATTTACGAATATCCAAGGGATTGGTTGTTGCTGCAATTGGCATCAGCAATTTTTTTTTTGATAAAGGGCTTTATTACTCAAAAAGTTCAAGCATTACACCCGCCCTCAGCATCATAAAATGCACACAGCCCAAATCCAAAACTGAAAATAAACAGGGCGACAATACTACAAAACATCCGCTGTAGAATGTCGATGCTATGGAGCCGCTATCCATAGATCAAGCGGCCATCCATGTGGGATAAAAATATCCGTCGCCACCTGCTCCAGTCGTGCACATGCCTCCGTAAAAGGGCCTCGTAACTCCCCTCGCTGTAATGTGAACCACGAACGGAGAATACCTGTGCTCCTGAATAGAACCTGCATATGAGAAAAAAAAAATTATCATTGAAAATCTTGTCATTTCTACATAGCCAGAGCGACCAAATAACGGCAAGCGCTCCTACCCTAATAATAGTCTTAAAACGTTTATCAACCCCATTTAACCAGTTGCCGAATATGTTCGCAACGGAAGTAGGTTGATAAAGATTTGAAGCCATATAGAACGCGCAAATGTGCAATCAAAGAATAAGTGTTTAATTGTCTCATCCTGAGAACAAGAAACACACTTAGAGCTCCCATGACAATTAAGTTTGACAAGATTATCCTTTGTAAGTATGACCCCCTTACGAAGGTACCACGCGAAGATTTTAATCTTCAGCGGTACTTTCATACGCCATACATTTTTTAGGATATCGACTGGCATGTCCGATTGGATCAAAGCCCTATACATGGAATCCACCAAGAACAACCCATTCTTAGTGATCTTCCAACGAAACTCATCAGCGCCTGGTGTAAGAGTAACCATAGTTAATCTATCAACCAAGTTCTGCCAAGACATAAGTCGAGGCCCGAGTAAATCTCGTCTAAACGTAACATTAGGAGGTGATGTTTGCATGACCGTAGCCAGCGTATCATCCTTATGTCGCGCTATCGTGTACAAAGTCGGATACTGTTCTTTGAGTGTGGTATTACCTAACCACTTGTCCTCCCAGAACCGTATCTGCGATCCATCCTTAATCTTAAATACCCCATAGCGAAAAAACTTATTTTTGTTCCCCATAAGTCTAGCCCAAAAGTGTGAATCACCTGGTTTCCACATAACATGTGATACTTCTTTCGAACCTATGTATTTGCGTTTCAGGAGGGTTTGCCAAACGCCATCTTCGGTTAGTAGTTTGAACATCCATTTACCAAGTAGGGCTGAATTCTTGACTTGTAGGTCATGAATACCGGGCCCCCCTGATCTCGTGGACGACAAACTACATCCCATCTGGCCAATCGATATTTCTTTTTCTCGTTGTCACCCTGCCAAAAGAATCTTGATCGGAAATAATCCAAATTTTTAAGACTCCTTTAGGTAACTGGAAGAATGATATCATATACAGTACCATATTAGTTAGGACTGAATTAATGAGTACCAGTCGTCCACCAAGTGACAACAATTTTCCTTTCCAACTAGCAAGCCTTTTCTGCAGGCGCTCTTCGACTTGACCCCGTTCAGCATTAGTCAATCTCCTTTAATGTATTGGTATTCCCAAATACTTAATAGGAAACTGACCTTGACCGCATCCGAATAGCTCAGTATACTAGGCAACTGCATCTTGGGCCTCGCCAAAGCAAAACAATTCACTTTTATGGAAATTAATTTTTAATCCGGATAGTTGCTCGAACACTGAAAGAATTAATTTCGGATTCGTCGCTTTCTCCAAATCGTGTTCCATAAAGAGAATTGTATCATCTGCATATTGAAGGATAGACAATCCCTCATCGACAAGATAGTTGCTCGATCGATCATGATTGCTAACATATCAGCCACAATATTAAACAACACGGGCGATAACGGATCACCTTGTCTCAAGCCTTTCTTAGTTTGGAAGTATTGGCAAACATCATCATTGACTTTGATAGCCACACTACCTCCAACTATAAAGCTGCGAACTAGGGTGCACCACTCTTCTGAAAATCCTTTCATTCTCACAGTCTGTTGGAGAAACTCCCAATTCACTTTATCATAGGCCTTTTCAAAGTCTATTTTAAGAATTACCCTATTAAGCTTTTTCGAGTGCAACTCATGTACGGTTTCGTGTAAAGTCACGACCCCATCTAGGATATTCCTACCCTGCATAAATGCAGTCTGTGTAGGTTTTACCACATGGTCTGCCACTGAATTTAGCCTAATAGTTGCAACTTTTGTAAAGATTTTGAAACTAACGTTAAGAAGCCAGATTGGTCGGTACTTTTGTATCCTTTCTGCGTTCAAAACCTTAGGTAACAAAACGATTTCCCCAAAATTAAGGCGATACAACTCCAGATGTCCACTCTGTAAGCAACCAAACATCTCGATGAGATTATATTTGGAACTCCGCCGGACAACCATCTGGGCCAGGTGCCTTATTATGTTCCATTTGGAATATCGCCTTCTTTATCTCCTCTTCTGAGAAGGGAGCATTAAGATAAGCGTTTTCTTCCATTGAAACTTGGGGAATATCATCTGTGCGGCTCTCATCCAAAGTAATATTACCTACTTCAGGAGCCCCAAACAGATCTTTATAGAACTTTGTGATATAGGCCTTGAGATACTCTTGTCCCTCAATGAGACCTTCATCCTGATGGAGACAGTGAATCCATTTTTCCTATGTCTGCCATTGGCAACATTATGGAAATACCGAGTATTCGAGTCTCCTTCGAGAATGAATTGAGCTTTCGATCTCTGATACCATTTGAGTTCCTCTTCTCGCAAAATTTGTGCTACTTTCGTATTGGATTGACTTTTAAGTTCAACCTCTTGCAAAGATAGCAACCTAGTTTCTGCAAGTCGATCTAACTCATCGATAATGGAACAAAGACGCTCTTTCTCCTTCTTTAGCATCCCGGTCGTATGTCTCGCCCAACCACGGAGATATTTACGCAAATTGCGCATTTTATTATTCCATCTATGTATTGGGTTATCCCCTAAGACCGGTTTTTGCCATACTTTCTTAACTAGTTCATCAAAACCGTCACGCAAAAACCAACCTAGTTCAAATTTGAACTGTGTCTAGCCTTGTGGTTTTGATGTTCCAGTTGAAAGTAGAAGGAGGGCATGGTCCGATAGAGACTCAATACGTTCTAGAGCACGTATCATTACCAAAGGGAACTTATCTTCCCAATCGGTACTCATTAATACGTGATCTAACTTTTCGTATGTAGGCTCTGGTAGACTATTTGCGCAGGTGAACTGTCGTCCAGTCATGTAAACCTCTCTCAAATGCAGGCTATCAATGACAGCGTTGAACAAGAAAGGTCAATGACCATCAAACCGTCCCCGGCTTTTCTCATGTGGAAACCTTAGCAAATTAAAATCACCTCCAATTAAAATTGGATGTGGATTATTATTAGCCAAGTTAACCAACTCACGCAGAAAAGCCTCCTTAAACTCTTCCTGGGGCAGCACCATACACAGCAACCAAGCTCCATACGAAATTGTCGGCACGGTTACGGAGGTGTAATTTAATATGAAAATCACCATCCGACCTTGCTAACACATCAAAGGAGTCAGTTTTAATGCCTAGTAAAATTCCACCCGACATACCACGTGGAGGAATAGAGTGCCAAGTGAAGTCGATACCCCCTGAAAGGCGGTTCAGAACGCTCACTGGAAAATCTCTCCTCCCTGATTCGGAGATAGCCACAAACTCCAACTTGTGTTCCCTGACGTATTGTGCAATATTCAAATGTTTAGCCAAGTCTCCAAGACCTCTGCTATTAGTGAATAAGCCATTCATCGGGAAACCAATGGGTTTTTAGGCGGTCTCTCAGAATTTCGCGGGAGTATTTCCTTTTTTGTTTCGCGGTTTTGGATTTCCGGCTAGAAGCATATAGATCAAATAAAGATCCTAGCCTGTCCTCATCATCCATCCCCACCTCAGTCACTTCCCCCACAAGATGTGATAAAAGTTGTCCATCCGAAGATGCATACGCTGAATCATCATCCATATGGGGTATATCCATCCTGCTAGAATCACTCGGCCTGACCGTTAAACGATCAAATTCCATGTACTTCAACACATTAGTGGATATCATGACTTCCGTATCATTCTTCCCTAATAAAACACCAACGGCACCTAGTCTAGATGATAACTTGGTATTTGAAAAAGAAAGAAATGATTTCTGATTAGAGCACGTACCCAAAGTCTGAGACGAAAGCATTGCCGCCTTCCGTCGCATGGCCTTGGTCAGTGCATCCTCATCAGTCGATGTAGCCCCGTCCGCTGCGACGAAATGGCGAGCGCTGCGCCTCAACCCCTTTTTAGGCTGCCCATGATCCTCAGGGGGAGGCGCCACGGCGGAGGGGGGCAATGGCGAAGAAGATACCCCCTACCACCATGTCATTAGCCACTGTAAGAGGTACTGCATCAGCCGTGACGCAGCCAGGCAGAGGTGACGGAGTCAGCGACGCCGTCACTGTCGACTCCAAGCGCTCAGCCCGTGTCTCGACGTCCACGGACTGTCAAGACGGCGTCACCGCCGCTACGCCCGTCGACACCGCCCGAGCCGAAGACTGGGTGCTTCCCCCGGCCCAACAGCCCCCTGTGCGGCAGGTAGCTGGCCACCATCTAGGCGTCGCCCGGCTTGCGGAGCCAGCAGACGCCGCTCCTGGAAGAGTGGGTCGCGGCCCAGGAGCAGCCGGCGCTCCACCACTGCTAGGCGTCGCCTGGGCGGCGGATAGCGCCCCGCCCAGCCCAGCCACTGCCAGCCCGGCCGGCGAGCAGGCCTCCTCCAGCAGGGCGTCAAAGGCCCCGGTAGGAGTTGCCTGGGCGGCAGACTGCTGCTTCCCGCCCGGCCCAGCAGACAGCTACAGGCCGCTGTTGGCCACGGGTGCCGCGTCGCCCGTACGTGCCGCCTGCGCAGCGGATAGCGGAGTGCCACCTGCACCCTGCAATCCACCAGAAGACGCCGCACTCATCCCCTCCACCTCCATAGAGAGCCTGTCGATAAAACCACCTTAGGAATGCATATCACGCACAATTTCCTTGCCCCTAGGAGTGACAAGAGACAAACTAATTGGCGTTAATGCATAGTTCTTCAGTAGTTCCAACGCCTGTGTACGGACATCATCTCCACCATCCGCAGGGGAAGGATCGATAGCCATACTCGTTGCCCCTCCCGCGTCGCCTTCGGGGGCAGTAGCAGAGCCAAGCACATCAGCATCCCGCACACCTCTAGAAGATGACTCCAACGGCACTTTCAAGTCCCACATGTAAGGCACAAAATCTGGCTCTGGCACAAAGTCCTCGGGCTCTGGGCGGAAAGTGAAATCATAGCCTTTCAAACGTAGCACACCATCCGTGTTCGTGTAGGGACCCACCTCATCCACCTTACTGAAAACCTCATCATCAGACAGCGCCATCCTCAAGCGAACGATACCTCTACGACGTAGAGCCAATAGGTCCACATCCAAAGTAATGCCGATAAGAGAACCAACCGCCCACAGACCTAGGGAGTGTCTCAATGGATTAGGTAACCCTTCCACATGAACCCAAGACTGCTCGAACTCAAGCTTAGGATCCACGTCTTCTAGCTCCCACTTACTGAACAAAAGCCTAGTAGACTGGGACGGAACTCCAAAATCCATCCCATCGAACCTCTCCAACTCAGCCATCAATGGAAACACCACCTTGTAACAGTTATCACCACTAGGCAGCGCCTCCCACTTCCACCTCGGGTGGAACACATGCGAGCCACCGTCACCTCTACCTGTTTTGCCGTAGCGGCAGTACCAACCACCGTGACCAACAGGACAGGTCCACTGGACGCATCCACCTCCTAGAACAGGTCATCAGGGAACTTAGAGAACATTGTATGTTTGCTGCCAACCCCCCCCCCCAATAAACACTGCCGGTTTGGGAAGTCTGAGCGGTGGACACTTCTTCATGGGATGTTTCTTGGAATCGCAGACGTAATAATAATGGTCCACCGGACAATTTCTTGTTGCATGCGTGTCACCTTCGCATTTCCAACACCGCGTCTTCCGAACAACCGGAACCGCGACAACGTCAACCCCCACGGGTCCAGCGGCGACTAGCACCTGATGTTCAACCGTAGGAGTTGGAAATGCTACAGCTGCCTCCTGCGAAGTCCCAGTAGCCGCAGCGACGGGGGCCAATTTCTTCTTCTTGTTCTTGTGCTTCCCAGCTCCTCCCACTGCCACCGTGCCAACCGCGAAGCCCTGTCCCGCATGCACCGCCACCGCTGCAGGTAACATCGGCGCCACGGCGGTAGGGGATGCACCCGCCACCGCATGTATCATTGTAGCATGCACCACGGTCGCCGGCGCCGCGCCCTGCGCCGAAACTACCGGCGCTGCTTGAACCGACCCTTGCGGCATCATGAGCCGAGGGTTAGGAGCACCCCCCGGCTGCGCCGGCGCAAAGGACAGCGGCCCCGCCATGGGCCTTCCCACTCCCGTTGAAGCACCGCGCCCTGCGCCACGGCCGCGGCCGCCAGGAGCCGGACCCGGGGGACGCGGAGCAGCATGTCCTCCTGGTCGCTGCGGCGCCGCCATGTCCGAGGTGGGCGAGAGCAACGCCTAGAGAAAGGAGCGCTGCCCGGGGAGTTGCCGAGGAGGCGATGTCGAAGGTGTTTTCGTCGCCGCCGTAGAGGTAGCCGAAGACGATGAGTATTCCGCCTGCTGAGACCGAACCCTAGGTCGATCGCACTTCGACCACATATGATCGAAGGCTTCCAGAAAGTAGCCCCAGGGTCGCGGCTTGGGCCCACCGGTGGCCTCACCTGACGGCTTGGGCCCCCGAGGCAGCGAATTCGAACCACGATCCTCAGCGCCAAAAGTATGATCCGCCCCGATCGGATCTCCGGTGGCCGTCGACGGCGTTAACGTCTCTGGGAAGAAATCACCGAGACAGGGCGGTAACGTGATCCGTGGCCGTGGCACCGGCCCCCGCAATCCCGTTCGCATCGGTTTCTTGCGCAATGGCATCCCCGATCCCTTGGCTGCGCCGGCCTTGTCGCTTGCCGTTGAAGACGGCGACACCGGCCGTTCCTCCTCCGTCGAGTCCCCTCCTTCAGACCTACACACACGAACAGCATATGTACCTCCGTCTCCCGTGCCGCTTCCCCGCTCCCAGAACCGCGACTCCGCCGTCGGGTAACCAGCACGACGCCAGAAGTCATCGGCGATCTGCTCGGCGTCTTGATCTGGGCGCTACACGTCGGAGCTGGAGATCGGGCGATCTTCCGACAGAACCTCCTCCGCCGCGGTCGTCGCCGTAAACGCCGCCTCGTCCGCGCCATCTCCGTCCTCAGAGAGCGCCCGGAATCGCGAGCCCTGGGCCGTAGATTCGTTCGGCGGGAGCAACTCTCCCGGAGCTGGCGTAAGCCGACGACGGCGGTCGCCAAGTCCGGTCCGAAGCCCCCCTGGATCGCCTCCCAGTTCGCCTCCCGAGTCGCTCATGTGATCGGCTCGGGACCAGCTAACTTATTGGCATCAGGAATTAGCCGGATATTTCGTGGAGAGACACAAGTTATCAGATCCTTATTATCGTGTGAGTTCATCGAGAAGATCGGGCAACCCCTTATCATGGAGTCGAGGCGAGATGGAGCTGTCGGTGAAGAAGGCCCTGAGAGGTGCAAACTACCAAGGAGACAGCTTTCTTCCATGCCAGCAGAGGCAGGGAGAGACGAGCAGAGGCCTCTCTGCGGCAGTCAGCCACAAATGGCTTGCGGCTCTCTCATTTTGCGCTCCAGGAACTCACATGAGATCTTCATTTAGTCTAGTGGCAAACCCTGGGACAGGATCAACCAGTTCCTCAACGTCCCCACGAGCAGCGATAACACCTGATTCGGATTAGACCAAACAATATTATTAAAAACAAACTCATTCCTACTTTTCCACAGACACCATAATGCAGCCGAGGTAATTGAGTTTAGAGCAGAGTTTTTGTTAAACCGAGAATCTCGCTACAGATTCATGGTTCCTGCCTAATTCTTTACCCAAAAACTCTCAAAGAATTCCCCCTCTCATGTTCATTTGTTTTTCTTCTGAAAATGGATTCAAATATATTAAAATAAAAATGACACTAAAATTCAAATAATACCTGAAATAATATTTTCCAACGTGTTTATGGTAATAGAAAAGTCATATTATTTCCTCTCTTAAATAATTGAAACATGTTTGGAAAATATTTGAATGCAACTAAAATCCTTATAAAACCAAATTCACAAGTTGATCTATCAAAACATTCCAAACAAATATTTATAAATTGGATAGTCATACCACTCTTACAAGTTTTGAATTAAGGTTTGAGAAAACTTTGAACTAAGTTTCTAAACGTTTTAAGATTTTCCGAAAATTTAATCAAGTCAAGTGAAACCAATGACATTTATTCAATAATATATCCTTCTTTGACATGCCAAAGTTTAGATACTCCTACTTTTGGGATGTTAAACCTTGTGACGCTGATGCATGATATTCCTTTTGTCGAGCAGCTAGGCATCCGACGTGTAATCTTATGCACTGATAGCATAGTGCTCAAGCAAGCGATTGAGTTGAACTCCCACGATCTCTCCAGACAGGGATCTCTTTTCCTCCCGACTGAGCATCGGACAGACGGCTAATCTTCTGCAGCGATTGCATAGTGCTCAAGCAAGCAATCGAGTTGACATGGCAAAATTGCTCTTCGCATGTTGACCTGGCAGTGCCGCGTGGTCGCCGGTGCCAAGAGAAAACGCGTAATCCGATTACAGCTCGTACAAGTTACCCGAAATATTTCCGTCAAAAATAGTTTGCCAAAGGCGGTTCAGGAGAGCTCGAGACCATCTCGGATTCGTACTGGGCGAGGATATAATGTCATCAACCCTGATCGCTGAGATGCATATTGCGAGCTTCCTGGCCTCTACAGCGAGCTTGTGCCCGACGCACTCACGAGGTCCAGCGCGCGCTCATCACGATCTGTCGCCCAACCAATCTCGAGGGAAGGCGATGGCGGTGTACTACCGATACAGGAGCGGCGTCGACACCTTCTCCCTGCCCGTTGCGGCGCCTTCCGTCTCCGTCGGCGAGCTGAAGCGCCTTATCATGGAGACCAGCCGCCACGGCCACGGCCGGACACGCGGCAGGGGTCCCAGGGAGGGCATCGCGATCTCCGACGCGCAGACCGGGGAGGAGTTCACGGATGACAACGCCCTGGTCCTGCGCAACTCCACGGTGGTCGTGCGCCGAGTCGCCGGGCCTCCCGCCGATACCATCGTGACGCCATCCACCCAACGCCCCAAAGCGAATCAAGACGGCGGCAGTTCTTCGTCGGATTCTGCTGCCTCAAGGTCAAGCGCCGAGGACGACGACGAGGCCAAGGCTATCAGCGCGGTGATCGACGCCGCGGAACTCAAGTGGGAGGGGCCGTCTCACTACGGTCACCGTGGCGCAGCATACCCTGGGCGCGCGCCGCCGCCCGGGTACGTGTGTCGCAGGTGCCGCGTCCCGGGACACTTCATCCAGCACTGCCCCACCAATGGCGACCCAAGATTCGACTTCGGAAATGCCAGGACGGTACTGCTTCCCCAAGCGCCGGCCGTCGACGACGACGGCGTCCCGGCGGATCTCCACTGCAAGATCTGCAAGAAGGTGATGGAGGACGCGGTGATGACGAGCAAGTGCTGCTTCACCAGCTTCTGCGACCGGTGCATCAGAGCGCGCATCGTCGCCAACTCCAAGTGCGTGTGCGGGGCACAAGCGCACGCCGACGATCTGATCCCCAACCCGACGCTGCGCACCACCATCTCCAACATTCTCGCCGCCAGGACTAGCAGCGCTTCGTGCGGAATAACAGAGAAGCAGAGGAGCTCCGTCGGCAGCAACGCAGTCGCGGAGACTCGGAGTCCGGCCACCTCGCAACACAGCAACGTTTCTTCCAAGAACAAGAAGGGCGCCTCCTCCGAGCATAGTGACGGAAGCGAGTCCACGTCGACTCCAGCGGCGGCGCATGAGCCAAGAATGGAGCAAGAGACGACGCACACATCGGCAGCGCGCGCCGCCAACCATGCCGAGGCCGAGCATCACTACGGCCGCTACGACGGTCCTCCATTCCCTCCGGCATGCTACAATCCTTTCTTCCCGTGGTCAGTTGATCCCTCCATGTACTACGGCTACGGCGGCATGCCTTACGCTTACGGTGGAGGTTACCCGGTGGGCAACGTGGAAGTGTCGTATGGTTACCAGGGAGAAGGTCACAACGGCAGGAAGAGGACGGGATGCGACGGTCAGAGACAGCAGGACCCAAGTTCCAAGAGAAGGTGCGGTGGAAGCAGATCACAGGTCGCTTTAGTTCTGACCTAAGGGTCTGAAGCTGCCCAATGCTGATAGTAGGCTTTGATAATTTGTTTGTAGCTGTTAGAATGTCCTGCAATGTAACTGGTGGATTATGAATCAACAGCTGGATCGATGCTTGAAAGTGTACTTTGGCATTGCTGTTCCTACTTGTTGTCTCTTCACAGTCAATAAAAAGGAACTCTTGTCTCTTGAATTCCATCTTAATCCCGTTGTTTCAGAAATTTGAGTTTTTCTAAAAGTTATTTATAAAATTTGATTGCTTGAAAATTCCACTTGTTCAGAATTCGGAAAGTTGGAGCAGATTTTTATGGAAGTTCTGTTAATCACCAAAAAAGGGTAAAACTATCGGAAGACTGAAGTTTTACCCTGTTCAAAAGCCACTGATGGCCGCTCTCCTAGCGGGTGACCGCGGATTAGCACACCCTGAAATAACACGCCGATCTGATGGTGAGAAACGCGGGGGGTTTGTAGATAGCAATCAGAGAGTTATTTCCTTAGCCTGATTTGGTGATAGTAACCAGGGCTTTAGATTTGTTCTCCATGAGTTAGTTTTCTTCCTGATTTAGAAAATACAGAGCTTTTGCTAAGTAAAATACAGAGCATTGACCGTGCTGGAGATAGAATGTTGATAAAATGCTTTTGCCAAGTAAAATACAGAGCATTGACCGTGCTGGAGATAGAATGTTGATAGAATGCTTTTGCCAAGTAAAATACAGAGCATTAGTTCTCCATCAGTTGGAGATAGAATGCTTGCAAGATCAATCTTACTATGTTTATATAATTATATTAACTTGTAAGCATACTGTGCTGGCATAATCTGGATGGTGTTGCCTTCTCTCACATAACTTGTAAGCATACTGTGCTGGCATAGTCCTGGTAGTCCTTCTATATATCATGCATCATCAGTTTGGAAGAGATTTTGTGTTTTACTGAAATTTTAATTGCTTCATCATTTTAATTCCTGGTTTAAAATGGTGTGATCTGGGATGAACAAAACGACTCATGTTGCTTGCTACATGTTCTATTTTACGAGCTATGTGGCATATCTCATGCTCTTGTATAACTATCCACCCATCATACATTTGCTGGAATTAAGATGCTTAATACCTTCTCATGAAGGGATTTACAAACTGTTCTCTTATTATATCTCTTATTTTTCAGATTTATCTCGGTTGAAATTGAGTGAAGGAGCGGAATGAATAGCGTCTACATTGCCTCATGACTTGCAATCTGTGAATATGGGCTTCTATTTTATTCTCAACTTCTAGTGTAACAGGATCTGATTCGGATCAGATTTATCTCGGTTGAAATTGGTAACCTGGCTGCTGAGTATGTGATGAGAAAACTCTGCTCTGTGTAATGTCATATAAGTAATGGGCTTTTCTTTTGATCTGAGTCCATCCAATAGCACTATAATGGCTTTTCCAGAAGGGATAACTTATAGAATCACTAGCTCCCGAGATGCTAAATTTATGCAGAAATTTCTGTGAAGATAAAACGTTTGTGCTTCCAAACAGCGGTCATTTGGTGGAAACATAGCTGGTTGTAGAACCATGTTTGCATTATAATTCATCAACACTTTTGGTCAATCTTTCTTTCTTGTTTTATATGCTAGTTGTAGCGTACAGGTGAGCATGCAGCGAAGTTTAGCTTCATTATAACCAATGAGGCATGCTAGTACGAGCTCCACTTGCGAGTGTTAGCGGTTCCTTCCCAACTGATGTGTGATAAGGTTAGCGGGTTTAAGTGGGCAATGTGGCGGCCACTTAATCTGAAGTAAGCAATTAAATGGGCAGGCAAACGGACGTCCCGTTTAGTCAAATGGATAGAGGTGATCAGCTAGTGGGCACCCACGGACATGCCCACTTACAGGTTGAGTATCAAACCTGGTTGGACTGAGTGCGCACCTAGCAAAGCTAGTCAGCGAGAATTAATAACATCAGTGACAAACTTATGCACAGTTACAAACTTGCGATCATGAATACCTCGGACACAGACCAACAATCATCCAAACCAACACATACACACACGATCACAATTTTATATATACTGACACCGTGGTGGGAGCTGCAGCTCATTTCTCCGGCTTGCCGCCGGCACCGAAGCCCTTCTTGCGCTGCTCGATGAAGGTGGATGACTTCTCATTGATGTTGGACGGCACCCTCAGGTTCGTCGATGGCATCCTCGGCCGGAGCCCCCACCTCAGCGGCGGCCTCGGGACCGGGTCCTCAACTCCGGTGCCGCCGCCGGACAACGACGCCTGCCTCTTCTTCGACAGCAACTTCTTCGCCTTCTCCTTGTCGCCAGCGGGCTCCTCCTTTATGGTCACAGACTTCCTCACCTTCTTCTCCTGCACCAAAGCCGCCAAGTCCGCTTCCGTCGCCGCAACCTTGCGACTAGCTTCCTCCACGGCCTCCTTATGCTGATCACTTGCTCTGGCATCAGCAGCTCTCTCTTCTAGGATGGTGGCAGGGAGGCTCCTGTGCTCTTCGTCCTCGTGGCTGAACCTCAAGTCGGACTTCTCGATCTTCACCACAAACTCGTCCTCCTCCTCCTCCGCATGATTCGTATGATCGCCGCCATCTCTTGGACCCTCGGTGATGTTCTTCTGCCTGTTCATCGACAGGTTCTTGGTGAGGAACGTCAGAAACCGGTCGCACATGCCGACCGCCTGAGCCGAATCAGTCCCTACACCCGCGCCTTTCTCCATTGGAAGCCTTGGCACAAGTTATCGCGCGCGAGCGTGTGTGCGTGCGTGCTCCCTGTTTGATTCTTGAGATGCAAATTTGGAGGAATGAACTATATATATAGATGCTTTGGGTTTGAGCGGATAAGGAAGGAACAAAGTAGCCGAAAGTTTGAGAGGTAGAATCCATTCCTTCCTTGCTGCTGGGATGATGTTCCTGATGGAATGGATGTTGGAAAAGGAGGGAGGGAAAAAAGGTTCTTTGCTTGATCACTCGCAAAGATTCTACCTTCATTTTTATCTTTGTGTTTTACTACTCCAGATGACACGAGAAGCAACCCATTTGGAATCGGAATGTTGCTGGTCGAAGCAATTCCAAGCGTCACAAAAACGATGTGTCTCGCTACAACTGGGAGAGGCAGCAAGCTTATCACCATGACGTGTCAACACACAACGTTTAAAATTCATATTTTCAATTTCAATTCCAGATAGGCCAGCCAAAGAAGGAATAACTGTAGCAACTAGAATGATTTATTCAAGGGGAAATTCAATAGTTGAGAGAATAATAACAGGGAAATCGCGCCCAAAGTGGTGAGAATTCTTTAGCTCACCACTATGTCATACAGTTTGTACAACACTTACCTAATTTGGTTCAACAATTTTGAGTTACATACAACAATTTCCGCTGAAGGTTCTGTAAGGTACTGTTTGTAAATAAGAAACGAGTTTTACACAACACAACGTTCTTTTCTTCTCTTTTGACGCTAAAGCCCACTATGACTGAGGAAGGACAAGATGGGTCCTCCCCTCCGGCGCGTCCTCTCGCTGACTTTCGCCTCCTCGACAAGGACCTTCTTCAACCTAGAGCAGCTCGAGACGACGGTGGCTACTCCGGTGCTGGTCACTCGCTTACAGTACACCAACTGACATGACTGCAGCTGCACGCACCCCCTGACAAGGTGTCCCAGACCAACATCAGTCACCCCTGGGCAGTGCGAGAGTGCAATGTCCTTAATCTGGGGGCAACCTTCACCAATCTCTGCTAGCCCCATGTCCCCTATGAGCTGCAGTTTGGAGGGAAATTCATCAACAAGGATAGCAGAACTTCACTGCTACTACTTACAATCAGGACAATCCAAAATGGACCTATCCACTTGTTCTAAAATAAACACAATCAAGCAAGATTAGCGCTGGATACCTTTATAGTGTAGGTTCCAGTTAAGAGGCTTAAAATTTTAATACCTAGACTTACTAACGATGTTGCTGATCACCTCGCGTACAAGGCAACTAGACTTACTGAGGGTGCTGTTTATCCCTTGCCATGCAACGCAATCAGTCCAAGGCAATATTTCCATGTTGGGAGATGCAGAAATAGAAGAATTCAAATAATGATGCAAAAGAATTCATCTTATGGCGTACTTCATTTTCTTTTTGCAACCAGCATAATTCATATTTGAAAATCTCATATTGGTATCTCTCCGTGTTTAAACTGAGGTACAAAAAACATTTTTGTTTGTCTGCTTATACCTTTTATGTTTCACTATTTTAAATAGAACTAATAAATCCAGCAGTTACAAAGACAAGGTACTCTGTTATAAAATTTCAAAGTTTCCTGTATAACACCTGGATCTGAGACTGTATTCTGAATTGTATCCAGTCTAGAATCAAAGTGTCACTCTGAGTTCTTTGGGTAAAAATGGAGTCACATATAATTCGAACTAACAAAGGGTTGTGCTTAACGGGTTTTCCCACCCTGTGAAAGACCATGTATAGGATCAAAACAAGAGGAGCACGTTTTCTCTTAGCTGAAATAAAGCTAAACGGTCTTACCAGACAGTTTCCAGAACTTAGTTTGACCAATAACAATTGAACTAGAGGCCATTTCCATTCTGAATTATTCGATGATTGATAGTACAGTAAATTCAGTGTCATAAGTACGTACCGGGAGAACACTTATATCCAGAAAGACAATATCAGAGCATCCTCTTGCAATTGAAGTCAGTCCTTTATCAGTGATTAATTCGCATCCGCACAAGTTTAACTTTTGAAGAGAGCAACCTTCAGCAATTGCAGCCAGCCCTGCATCAGATATCCTGAAAAGAGAGTTGAAACAAAATTCACAAACGGATATGCCACCATATCATCAGAGAGATGTACTTCAGTACAAGAATGACATACATCGGCAAGAGAAATAAAAAGGATAGGATAAATGCATAACAGTACTTACCTCTCACAAAATTGCAGCGTTAACTCTTTAAGTGATTTACAATTCTCGGCAACCGCTATCAAAGCTTTGTCTCCTACCTTCATACCAAAAGAATTCAATCAACCCAACAGATACGAGTTCTGGATGTCAAAATGTGCATGTACCTAGATCATGATGCTCCATCTAAAGTTCTAAACACACCCTATTTTATAGTGAGAAGCAACAATTGCTTAGAAGGTATAAAGGAGGAAAACTGCAAAGTTCTAGGCTAAACAGAACCAAACATAACTGACTACACGCAGAAATTTCCCATCTGTAACAATACATGCGGTAAATTGATGCAAACTTGGAAATTACCTCGTAACCACGCCGAATGGAAATTTCTTTTAAGTTCTTACAACCTCGAGCTATGTGGTACATAGCATCATCACCTATTCTTGAACAGTCGACTAAATAAAGAGATTGGAGAAGGGAGCAGCCTCTACCAAGCTCCAGAAATGCACTATCCCTGACCCTTGGGCAGTAAATTAGAGAGAGTTCCAAAAGGCCTCTGCTTTCAAAAGATGAGAAAGTGATGTATCATTACCACACGCAAGGAAAAAAATCATATATAGCTAAAAAGTGCAGGTAAGCAAACACTGATAACATAGTAATGTGAAAGAGTTACTTTCCACACAGTTGTATACTAGGATAGCCCATGTCTATTGTAAACGTTCCTCCAGTGCTCTAACATTTTCCTTTTAACAATCAATTCTTCTACCATATTAATTCACTTACTTGAACTACTAAGACACTTTTAACGTACGACAATCAATCTACATAAATCATAAATGCCAAATGAAGAAAGAAAACTTTTATCAGATGAAGTTCTCAGCAAAAACATACGGGCACCATCGTCCAATGTGCTCCAGCGCAGCATTTTCCATATTGTGACAGCCGTTGATCTTTAGACGTGCTATTTTTTTGCAGCTGCGTGCTACAAATTCAAGGCTTCTATCAGTTAATAATAGGCAATCATTGAGAACAAGATCTGTAAGATTCTTGCACCCTTTAGCGATGGAAGAAAGGCTCCTGCAAATGCAAAAGAAGGTCAGCAAATCATTACAAAACTAGCAGAAATTGGAACGACAAGAATTAACGGATGATCAATACCTACAATTGAGAAATTATAATTCAATGGGAAGCAACACATATGTCCTCCTAACATCCTATTAAAGTAAATTTACCAATGCCCACTATATAGCATACATCAAACTGAGAATCATACAAAGGATGACGGAATATCTTTTCCCTGGCATAGGAAGTCGAAATAGAAATTTAATAAGTTAATAACAAACAGACAAGCATACGCCACAAAAGTGGAGTTTGTGCTTCAACAGATTAGACGGAAATTACAGTGAGTACCTGTCTGTGAATCTTTCAAAGTTATTAAGCGATAAGCTTTCTAATAACGAACAACATGAACCAATAGCTTCTAGGGCCTCATCACCAGTACCAATACATTGCAGCTTCAAAGTTTTCAACAAGCGGCATCCTTTAGCAACAGATATCACTCCTTCATTTTTAACATGTTCTACTTCCAGTGACAGGATTTCAAGGTTAGGACAGTGGGATCCAACAGCATGCAAAGATGCATCAGTCACCCAAGCACAAGTACCAACACCCAGAGAAACCATTGATTGTCCACAGTTCTTTATTAGGCCAATCAAGCCTTCATCTGTCGGGCCATCCACATAGCGCAAGTTCAAATTGTTAAGTCGCTTGCAGCCTTCCCCAATAGCAATAAGTCCTGGATCTCCAATATAGCAAGCCTGCAAGTTTTGTCCAAAAGTAGGTATTGACTACTGAGACTACTCAAGAACAGATATATATGTATTTTGTCTACAAATGCGTGGAGTGAACTATTACGGTATACAAATGTATCAATTGCAAATCTGTAATGCAGAAGTGTTTTCCTTTGATTGAATAAAAGCCACAATCACTCAATGTCCATTCTCAGATAACGTATAAGCAATGCACCACCACAATTCGTTTAAACTCTATGTTGGGAACTCACAATTGGACTATACAGAGGCTAATGGTTTAAGTCTTCTGAAATTACACATGAGAGAACACAGAGCTCATGAAGTCAATAACAGACCAAAAATGCAGACGACATTACCTGGATATCCAAAGAAGTGAGTTTCTTGCAATTCTCTGATATTCTCACTAAGCCTGTTGACGTTATGTTAGAACACCATACTAGACTTAGTTTTTCAAGCCCTTTGCAACCTGTGGCGAGATTAGTTAAGCCAACATCAGTCAAAGAAGTGCTCCTTATCCCATCAGCACTGGTTGTCCGGTCCGGTCGGGATGGGGACATAAACCTTGCAAAGCGTGGCACCCTCCGCTGGCGCCCAGATGGGTTACTGCTAGTCCCCTGCATCAAGAACAAGAAGTAGTATTTCAGTGTATCCTTCATATTTTGCAGCATTGCTGGTCCCAGTAAACAAACGTCGTCCCTTGAAAATGAACACAATGCATTCCGTTCACACTACAATTTCCTACATTGTATTCAAGTTATGGGAATGCAGGTCACCCACAAATATCTCTCTACACCCGGATAGTAAAATTCCGGAATGCACAAGGCGCCTGTTGCAACAGCAAAAGAAGCAAAAGTCGATAAACTGATTCCATTGCATTTAGAAAGCCTTAACAGATGCAAATTTTGTATCCCAGTATATGTTCAAACAAAACTAAAAAGCCTAAAGCTCCTCGCGATGTTTCGTCAAAATAAAGTTGTTCGGGATACTTGATCCGAAAAATAACCGCAAGGAGCGAGAGTTCCGAGGATTCGCATACGGACGCACCACAAGGGGCAGCTTTGGCTATCAGATCGAGAGTACTCACGGGGCGGCGCGATCTAGAGGCGGGGACGGGGAACCCGGCGTCGTCGGCAGAGACGCGCTCATCGATGGATACGTCAGCGAGCGCGGGGAACCGCTCGGCGAAGAGGCCTACCACCTCGTCCGCGTGGACCCCGGAGGCCGGGAGCTTGGCGGACCGGCGCGTGGCGCGCTCGAGGTGGCGCCAGCGGCGGCAGACGAGGGAGCAGGCGTCGAGGTCGCGCTTGGCGCTGCCCACGCGGCGGAGCACGTCCTCGAGGAGCTCCTGCGGGAGGAGCAGGTTTATGAGATCGGACCCCCTCATCGCGGCCGTCGGCCGTACCGGAGATAAGAGCGGCGAGGGTGAGCTGTGAAGTTTGGGGAAGTTGGAGGGGGCGCAGAGAAAGAGATCCCGCAGGAGTGAAGCATACTGCCACTGGGGTACGGACGTTCGCGTGTACTCCTACGTGAGAGTAGTGCCGTAGGGGGTTTTCTGGTTTGTTCCACCGGCTTGGCTTTATGTTTAAATAGTATACTGTGTGCTGACAAATATCAATCAGCTGGTTTGCCCGAGTGGTTAAGGGGGAAGACTTAAGATCTTCTGCACATAAGTGCGCGTGGGTTCGAACCCCACAGCCAGCAATCTTTTTATTCCAATTTTTTGTTTGAACTTCACGCAGTTTCCGTTTTGCTATCCAGGCAAACAAAATAATATACTCTAATCTACGCCTGCATATCTCTCAAACTGCAATGCATTCGCAAAACCCATGGACCGTTTTGCTATCCAGGCAAACAAAATAATATACTCCAATCTACGCCTGCATATCTCTCAAACTGCAATGCATTCGCAGAACCCATGGACAAAGATTGTTCTAGCATAAACTTTCTTCGTTCCACTAAGTTTAAACTGTATCAATCTTTCAGGCCTATCGTTTTTACATGTAAGTTGTATAAAACCTCGTTGGTCACTCGTCAGATTTGGAAAGAGCTTGAAATAGCCGGTCAAATTCCTGTATCAGATTTCTTATTTTATATTCCAAGGAAATTTCTCCATAGTTACATTTAGCGCAACGAAACATCTCGAGAGTTTTGCGGTCCACAAGAGATTCAACCAACAACCAAAAAGGCAGTTTTGGTCTATCCAACGTTGAGACTGAGCTCATTAAGAAACCTAGGGCGCATTTGGTAGCTTGCATCATTTTTTAGCTCGTTGGGGCAGCCTCCACTCCGCCTGGCCAGGTGGAAACAACCCAAAAACCGTGTTGTGCTAGTCGGTTGTTAGCTTACATAAAAGAACGTGGCATCGACACTTAATTTTTTTATACATCTCAAACGTATCTATAATTTTTTTTACGCTACATACTTGTCTTCTTTATGTTCTTACATGTTTTCTACATGTTTTACTTCGTTTTCCAAATGATTTCATGGATTGACCTATTAACAAGATGCCCAGAGCCAATTTTTGTTTTCTGTTGTTTTTATGATTCAAAAAAGTTCTAAAGAAAATATTCGCCAAAATTTCTGAAAATTCACGACGGCCATTTTTTATCCGGAATGAAGATGGGGTCCAAAGGGGAGCCAGAGGGGAGCCAAGGGCCACCACGGGGATACCAGGCGCGGGTCCCACTTAGGTCGCGCCTGGTGGGCCCCTTGTTGCCCTTGTCACCGCCTCACACTGCCTCTTTGCATAGAAGTTGCCTTTAACCACAAAAACGCCATGGACAGAGAAACTTTCCGCGAAAAATATACAGAGACATTGTCACCTTGAAAGTCTAATCTGTGGCTTCTAGAGTCCTGCTCCGGCACCCTGCCGGAGAGGGGGATCGTCGCCGGGGGCCTCTACATCTCCATGATTTCCTCCAGACAGACGCGTGAGTAGTTCATCCCGGGACTACAGGTCCATAGCGGTAGCTAGATGGTGTTCTCTCCTCCTTCTTCCACCATGTTTAGATCTTGTGAGTTGTCTAACATGATCAAGATCACCGTTATGTAATTGTTACGTGTTGTGTTTGTTGGGATCCGATGAACCATGAGATTATAATTATTGTCTTCATGTCATATTGAGTTGCTTAACTTATATCATTAGAGAGTTTTAATGGCGTCTTGCAATGCTCTCCGGTGTGTATGATTACCTTGGCCAAGTTATTGTATGCACCTTCAAGAGAGGGTTTATATGCTAGATAATAGGTTCATGTCTTCTTTTTATTTGTGTTCGAGTGACAGAAACGTGATGGGTGGAAGCCGATGCTTCACATCGAAATGGGTTAGGCTGCATCTGAGAGACCCCGCCTAGCTCTAAAATGGTTGAAACATTTCCTCGGCCGGATAACCACTAGGGAGAAAACAACGGTGTTCTTGTCTACGGATGGGGATTATTGCTTACATTACGTATTGTTCTTATTGCATTTATCTGCCGCACACAAGCATTCACTTTGTTGCTGCAATTTAATACTAGCGAGGTTTGACGGATTTATGTCTCAAGGTGGACTTTTAGTAATAGATGCTATCAGATGGAGGTCTATTTATCTTGACGTAATGCCTACAATGTTAGAACCCGTGAACTATATTTCGTCATAATAGTATTGTTCTATGTTCATAATTTTTCAATTGCACAGCTGTAATTTATTCACCCAATATGTTTATTGTTCTTAGGAGAGACACCATTATTGAAACTATGGCTGAAAGTGCACTATGGTCAACTAGAGGGGGGTGAATAGGTTGACTACCAATTTTTCTTTTCTTTTCCTTTTAGTGGGGCTTAGCAAGATAAAGTAAGGTTCTCTAGATGTGCAACTAGGTGAGCAACCTATGTGGACAAAACGATATGCGCAACGGAAGTAAAGCGTAAGGTAGTAAAGCAAACAACAAGTGTAAACAAGGAGACAAGGATATGATTCACCGTAGTTCCTTCTCAAAGAGAAGTACGTCTACGTTGGAGAGGTGGGGAGCCACCTAGGCGCTCCTCAATAGCACGGTTGTGCACACCTTGTTCTCCTTGAGCTTCTCCGGTGAGGGAGATGCTCGTTTCCACTATGAGGTCGACTTGAAGGCGTTGACCAAACCTTTACAAGGACTTGAGGTCACTCCACAAGATGGATGGAGGCTCTCAAGCAATCCGTAGCTTCTTGCAACAAGGTGGAAACTACAAGCACGAGATCTACTAAGGTTTCTAGGACTCAAGTAGGATTCTAGATCTACTAGGTTGTGGTGGATGGATTTGAGATTCCTTTGGTGGAAGTGTGGATCTAGGTCTCCTCTAGCTCTCCACCAAGTTTGGGAGTGTTTGGGTGGACGGAGTGGGAGATGTAGGTGGTTGAAGCTTTCATTAATGGCTAGGAGAGAGAATGGGAAAAGCTTGGCATTTAAGAGGTAGGGGAAGGGGTATTTATACCCCTTGCATTTAAGTGACCGTTTGCAGTCCAGGGGCACCGGAGGCTCCGGTGGTCTTCAGTCCGCTCCATAGCTGCGCAGCGCACCAGCTAACAAGTGCTGGAATACTGGGCGGAGGGTCCGGTGGGTTCTGCGGAGGTTCCGCCCACCGGAGGCTCACCAGAGGCTCCGGTGGAACCTCCGCTCTGCTCAAACAGAAAGGCAGTTTGGCGGAGCCTCCACCGGATCCCCCACCGGAGGCCATTTACCCTAGGTAAAGGGAGGGCACTGGATGTCCACCGGAGGCTCCGGTGGAACCTCCGCTCTTCTCAAACAGAAGGGCATTTAAGCGGAGCTTCCACCGGAGGTGCACCGGATCCCTTTTACGTGTAGCACCTGTGTTGGAGGATGGCGGAGCCTCCGGTGGAAATAGCGGAGGTTCCGCCCACCGGAGCTCCACCGGAACGTCCGCTCCTGGGTCCGCTCGTTTGCTCCAGAGAGGGGTTTTGGCAGAGCCCCCACCGGACCCCCACCGGAGCCTGGGCGGAGCCTCCGGTGGATTCACCGGAGCCTCCGCTCCTGCACATTGCACTTTCCTGGATTCCTTTCTCCTTGCACTTTTCATATAAAATGATCATTTGCCCCAAAGAATAAGTGAACCTATTTAAACCTGGGCATTTCCATCTATTGAACACACATTAGGTCAAATAGTTGTGTTGTCATATAATTACCAAAACGGACGATGATCTTTCATTCTCCCCCTTTTTGGTAATTGATGACAACATAACTATTTGTATGATTATAAACACAATATGAACGGAGCTCCCCCTAAAGGTATGCTCCTTTCATATTGAGAGCATTTAGGCATGATATATAAGAAAAACATGACAATCAATATCACAGTACACATATAACACATAAGGTTCACACAAACATAACACATAAGGTTCACACAAACATAATATGAAGATGTTCACGGTAGATAGGAATATTGTAGATAAGCCGAAATTCCAAATGATCCAATAAGAAACCAAACTCCCTCAAGCAAAATAAAAGATGCAAATAAAGAAGCTTGAGGGAGACCCATTCAAATGCCCGGTCCTAATATAAATCTCTCCCCCTTTGGCATCAAGATACCAAAAAGAGAGAGACCAAGATGCAAACGTCCCAAATCACTCGGAGGAGGAGGAGGCTTCCGGAGCCGAGGAGGGATCACGGCGGTGAGAGCTAGTGGATTCATCTCCTTCTTCCTCGGACCACTCAATAAGCTTGCCCTTGGAGTCCTTTGCTTGCCAATCGTCCCAATTGGTGATGCTATCAAGAACCGGGGAGTCAATGGAGAGGCCTTCCTCACGAAGACGTTGACGAGAATCTTGAGCTTTGTTGCGGTTCTTGAGTTTCTTATCATAGTGTTCTTCCCATTGATGTTGCTCTATTTTCTTGTTCAAACGAAACACTTTCTTGAGAGCTCTTGCCATCCATTTGAAAGCATTGCTAGAGGGAGGAGGTTGAGATGGACCCTCGTCTTCTTCCTCATCAACAATGATGCGAGGCCTAGCCTTGTGCTTGCGGATGGCGGGAGTGGGATGCACAACGGGTTCCGTGTGATCTTTCATGAGAAGTCTCTTTTCCGTGTGAGAGATCCAATGCTCATCATCAAGAGGTTCATTCGGAAACTTTTTATTCCATACGTGAAGGATGATCTTCATGATGAACGGCCCAAAGCAAGCATTCTTCCGGTTGACAATGGCATGCCACAACTCATTCCAAATATAATCAAGCACATCGAGCTTGCGAGGAGTGTCATCCATCCGGTGTTGATGAGTAAGGAGCATTAGGTTCTTCAAGAAGCCTTGAATCTCATCCACATTGCCCGCCTTTGGGTTGATGGTCTCGCGATAGATGCGCAACATGATGTCATATGTGGGATAGAGACCCTTCACGAACCCAACGGCGTATTTCTTCCAATGATAGAGAGGAGTAAGTCCATCCTTGGGAAGTGACGCGGTGTTAATGGCATGAACTCAGAACCATCCGTTAGCAAACTCTTCTCCCTCAGCAAACGGACCAAAATCCGGGTAGCCACCAAGAATGATACCAACATATTTCCATGTGATGTCAAGCTGTCTACCATTAGTCATCCAAATCATATTACGGTTGGTCTCATTGGAGAGATGAACTGTGGCTAGAAACTGACAAACGAGCTCTTCGTCGAAATCTTGTTGAAGAGTAATAATGGGACCAAGACCAAATTTTTGAATGAGCTCAAGAGCCTCCCCAAAGTACTTGTGATTCCTTTCCATGTGCCCAATACTAATGGCGTGTTGAGGGACGACATTTTCCTTCGGCTTCCTCATCAAAATCTCACGCCTTTCCTTTAAGAACATAGCCTCGGACATCTTGGAGGCGGTTGGTGCGGTGTTCCTCCTGGGCAAAGTCTTCTCGGGAGCCGGGAAGCATTGGTTTGGGCAAAGGAGTCTTGGGTTGGAAAATCGTCACTGATATACGAGAGACATTACTCGAAGGGGTCCGCAAAAAGCAACAAAAAGATAGAAGACCTAACCCGTACGAGTTGTCAAGACGGAGATATGATAGGCGTGAAAGATCCAAAACACACAAAATGGTCGGTGGCCGAGGCCACCATGTTTGAGTGTGTAACTTGGCACCGCGAAGATATATCTTGGGTCCAAAATTACTACTCACAATTAAGCACAATAAGTCACAAATGACTAGATATGCAATGATGATTTATTTTTCGCACAATAGGAGGAGTGCATATTCATGAGTTGAGTAGTGCTCCCCCTATGTCCATGCCTACATCTAAGCCTAATAGCATGCATAATGAGGGTAGATATGCAAGGTTTCAAGTGAAGTTGGAGGAATCTATGACATTTAGTTCATTCCTCAAAGCTCGAAATCTTGGTTCATCAAGGGCCTTCGTGAAAATATCGGCAAGTTGATCCGTTGTGGAGACATATGAGAGATCAATATCACCTTTCTCAACATGATCCCGAATGAAATGATGACGGATCTCAATGTGCTTCGTCTTGGAATGAAGAACCGGGTTGTAGGCGATCTTGATAGCACTCTCATTGTCACAAAGAAGAGGCACCTTGTCAAAATGAATACCATAATCCTTCAAGGTTTGCCTCATCCATAGCAATTGGGCACAACAACTTGCCGCGGAGATATACTCGGCCTCGGTGGTGGAGAGAGCAATGCAATTTTGCTTCTTAGAAGACCAACATACCAAGGAGCGGCCAAGGAATTGACAACCCCGGATGTGGACTTCCTATCCGTCTTCTCTCCCGCATAATCCGCATCCGAGTATCCAATGAGCTGAAAGCTTGAACCCTTGGGGTACCAAAGACCGAAGTTTGGGGTATGAACTAGATATCGAAAGATTCGTTTCACAGCTTCCAAATGACTTTGCCTTGGGGAGGCTTGAAACCTTGCACATTTACCTACGCTATACATGATAGCGGGTCTAGATGCACAAAGGTAGAGCAAAGAGCCAATCATGGAGCGGTATACCTTTTGATCTACCTCTTTACCGTTGGGGTCGGGTTTCAAGTCGGTGGTTGTGGACATAGGAGTATTCATAGGTTTGGCATCATTCATATTAAACCTCTTGAGCATGTCTTGAGTGTATTTGGCTTTTTTGATGAAAGTCCCTTCATAATATTGATTTACTTCAAAGCCAAGGAAGAATTCCAACTCTCCCATCATAGACATCTCAAACCTATCGGTCATAAGCTTGCAAAACTCCTCATTGAACAAGGTGTTAGTAGACCCAAAAATGATGTCATCCACATAGAGGTGGCATATGAACAAGTCACCTCCAACCGTCTTGGTAAAGAGGGTGGGATCGATTAAACCAACATTAAACCCGCGATCTACTAGAAACTCTTTAAGGTGCGCATACCACGCACGTGGAGCTTGTTTAAGTCCATAGAGCGCCTTATCAAGTTTATAGACATGATCGGGGTGGTTGGGATCCTCGAAACCCGGAGGTTGCTTGACATATACTAACTCATGAATGGGACCATTAAGGAAAGCACTTTTGACATCCATTTGTTGTAACTTGAAGTTATGATGAGATGCATAGGCAAGTAAGATACTAATGGATTCAAGGCGAGCTACGGGGGAAAAGGTTTCACCTAAATCGATAGCTTCGACTTGAGAAAAACCTTGGGCCACCAATCTTGCCTTGTTGAGAATGACAATGCCATCTTTGTCTTGCTTGTTCTTGAACACCCATTTGGTGCCGATGAAATTTTTGCAATCCTTGGGTCTTGGCACTAATTTCCACACTTTGTTGCGTTCGAAGTTATTGAGTTCATCATGCATGGCTTCAAGCCAATCTTGATCTTCGAGAGCTTCATATACCTTCTTGGGTTAAATGAAGGAGACAAAAGCATGAGCCTTGCTAAAATCCGCCAATTGCCTTCTAGTGACCACCCTTCCACGAACTTGTCCAAGAATCATGTCCTCCGTATGACCCGCTCGTTCAAGATTCTCTAGCCTTCTCTTTGCTCTACGAGCTAGTATCTCCTCCAAAGATTCCTTGGATATTGATTGAGAGTCACCTTCTTCATCGGAGACGTGTCCATCTTCATTTTGTCCGTGATCAAAGATGGGTGATGAATCACCACTAGGTTGATCATTCTCAACAATAATGGAGTCTTGATCATGATTTAGATGTGTTGCTTGGCCTTGTTCATTAGCTTGAGGGCTTGGTGCATCTTGTTGGATAGCTTGATCATCAATGGGTATAGTCAATGGCTCCACTTGAGTGGGGCATAGTCCTTCTCCCTCCGTCATCTGGTAACCCTCAATGGGAATTATTTCACCAATCCCCATTCTTCTTATGACGATGGGAGGAATTGCATCTCCTACAACACCATGATCTATACGCCCCCTTGGGAGCCGTTGTCCTCATCAAACACTACGTCTATAGCTTCTTCAACTTGCCCGGTGGACTTGTTGTAGACTCTATAGGCATGAGCATTCGTGGCATAGCCAACAAAGATACCCTCATAAGATCTAGTCTCAAATTTTGACAACCGTTTTCCTTTCTTGCGAATGAAGCACTTGCAACCGATGACCTTGAAATAAGATACATCCGGTTTCTTGCCCGTGAGAATCTCATAGGGAGTTGTCGGATATATACTGAATAGGGGTATAGAAGATGGTAGACAAAAGAGCCGGACTACCAGGGTGGCCTACATGGTAATGGGCTTAGGTCCATTGGGCGGCCCAGTAGTCCGACGCGCAGAAGCCGGATTCTAGAAGAACCCGGATCACGGCCCACGTGATCTGGCTTGGAGGAGAAGACGGATTCCTTACTTTCCAAGTTACAAGTTAAACGTAGTCTTCTAGGTTTCTGGTTCGGTAAGCCCTAATCCGGCTATTATATAAAGCCGGACGGGAGATAGATTACATAAGTTCTTTTTAGTCCAAGGTTCTAGGTTCAAGCTCAAGCCTTACGCAACTCGCCGGGAAGTTCATCCTCGACGAGTAGCTGGATCTATTCTCTTACATTGTAACCTTATTATACGGGCTTTAGTCCCACATAGTGAGAAGTGCAGGAGTAGGTACGCCGTACTGTCGCGACGTACCGAACCTGGGTAAAATCCCATGTTCTGTATTACTACGCTATCCCGTTACCCCACGTCTCTACCGTAGTCTCATGGCACCCCAATCTATGAAAACTACTACGATGTCTCGACAGTTGGCGCCCACCATGGGGCAAACGACGTCAGGCGTGAAGTTCCGATCTGGGATATTAGGCGGAATTGGAAGATCGATCACTGTCGGAAGCTTGGAATTCGACGACGACGTCGGGCGCTTCCTCGACAACGGATCCTATATACCGGCGCAAAACCACCTGGTAAGTGCCTGCGTTTTACCGATTGGATCTGCTAACATCTTTATCGGATTAACCGCAGAGGCAATGGGGTTTTGCGGTGGAAGCAAGTATTTCCCACCCGCCCTATACCCAGTCGAAGACGACTATGATGCCGGATTTTGCTCAGATCGCCGACAAAACAGTGATACGCACTTTATCGGCATGGTGCAATCCGAGATCGCTGAAAACACGGATGACGGAAATCCCGTGCAAGAGGCAGATAACAACAATACACCCGTCACAGAGACGGAAGAACCAAAACCCATCACAGAGACGGAAGATCCGACATCCGTCAACCAGACGATGAACTCGGAAACAGAGTCCGTGCTTGCCGCCATAGAGGCGAGATTGGAGTCGGAAACCGGATCGGATAATTTCGACTCCGAAGACGAAGACGATGATGCCTTCGTAAGAAAGGTTAAGTCCTTTCAAGAGGGATTCCATGAAGTGCTAATGGCAAAACCAGCTGATACAACGGGTGCCGACAGCCAGGAAAGCCCTAAAACCCCTCCGCCAGTGGAAGAGAGAGAAGACGGAGAAACTTCTCCGATATTCCCTAATGTCAAGGAGATGACAGAGGATGAACCTGTCAAAAAACCTCCATCTTCCAAGAAAAAGCACCGTGCTTCTAAAAAACTCCAGTACAAACTCCGGAAGAAAAAGTCAGCTGATCTCGCTGATGAAAACCTGGAAGTTGGAGATATTAGTGGCACAAAGCCTGCGGAAAAGAAATCTAAGGAAATCACTGCTCCGCCAATGACAGAACTGGAAGAGCAAGAACTATTACAAACTCCAGTGGGACCCAATGAACCCCCTGAGATGCTGGAAGCCAGGAGACAAGCCTTCCAACGGCAACAGCAACATCTGCTTAGATCTCGGCAACATCTCCAACAAACCCATAATGACATCAAAATCATGAAGGAAGAAATAGAGGAGTACGAGAGAAAGCATAGATCTGCCTTAAAACCTACCAGGTTACCCGGAATTGCAAAACCGGAAGAACTGCCGCCGAAAGAAAGGTTTTATAACCCATCTTGGCAAAAGCAGTTAAACGGCAAGGATGCCAAGGGCGAACCAATATACAAAACCGCAGCAGAAAACGCGGAAGCAGCGTTCGCCATCCTAAACAACGATCTGTATTCCAACGGGGAAAAACTCCAAGGGGTGTATGCTTTCCTAGGAAAAGCATTACAGCAGCAACAGCGAGGACAAGAGCGATCAGGGAGGCTGCATGATAATTCCGCCCTCTGCAAAACTGTTACTTGCGCTGCTGGAGCACCTGGACCGGAAGAACCCGGAGATTCGGATAAAAAAGAGGATCCGAGAAAAGACAAGAAAAACCCCGACAACCGGGACGCAGCGTCTAGAACCGGACCTCATCTCCCGAAAGATGGATATAAACCACACGATCGGGAAGACAAACACCGGAATGACGGCAAAATAATGCCACCTCCGAGAAACCCAGCTGAAAAAGCTGGAAGATACGATACACCTCACAGACGTGAAAGATCTCGGACACCGCCTAAAGATAAGGAAAGGTACAGGAGCAGGACTCCACCTAATCCCAGGGGGCGTGACAACGGAAGAGATAGAGATAACCCCGGAAAAGCGCGTCCGCGCAACAATGGAAAAGAAAGGAGCAGATCCCCTTCTGTCCATTCAGCCGGGAGATATTCTGCACATATTGATAGAGCAGAAAAGGATGATCTATACTTTGGTCCTAAGTGTTTTACTGACAGGATCCGAAGGATAACCCTGCATTCTGGCTTCGCCAAAGTTGGTCCAACCTACCAAAAATATACCGGCAGTACAAACCCGGATACCTGGCTTTCAGATTATTACACAGCCGTCCAAATCAACAACGGGACAGACCTGGAAGCTGTCAAGTTTCTTCCCCTAATGTTGCTAGACGGAGCCAGAGATTGGATTAATGGTTTACCATCAAGAACTGTCGACAGTTGGGATGATATGGCGAGAGTATTTACCCAGCATTTTAGGGGAACATACAAACGCCCAAATAGCATCAACCAGCTGAACCGTTGCACCCAATTTGAAGACGAACCATACGTGGATTTCATCTCCAGATGGACTGCGATGAAGAATAGTTGCTCTGGAGTAACTGACGTACAAGCAATGCATGCTTTCGTCAATGGCCTAAAACCCGGACTTGTACCGTTCATGGTTGGTTCTAAAAAGCACAAAGATCTCGGATCTATGCTTACAACCGCTAATGAGCATGCTGCAGCCGAAGATGATATTAGAGCAAGAGGAGGCAATATTGAGTCACTGATACTGGCCAAGAAAACACCTCGTTCTGATAAAAAAGGAACTCCGGAGTCAACAACAAAGCCCAAGGAGGTTAACTTAGCCTTTGGAGGAGAAAAAGGGAACAAGTGGAAAGGCCGCAGTCCGGATCCCATCAATTACACTCCTGAGGAATGGGAGAGAATTAAGTCGGAACCCTGCGTCCACCACTCTCAGTTTGGGAAACCAACCCACACAAACGCGCAATGCCGGCTAAACAAGCATATGAAAGGCAATGCAGGATCCGGAAATAAAGGGAAGGGTTCCAAGAGGAAACCTGCCAAACAAAAGCCAGAAGCTGAAAAAGAAGACAGTGAATCGGACACTGATGACAAAATCCAGGAACAGCAGCGAAAAGGCGAACCTAAATTTCCGAGAGTTGACGGAGAAGCAATGTTAACTTTCCTAGCAACCCCGTCAGCAAAGGTGGCCAAAAGAACACTTCGAGAAATAAATGCGGTTGTTCCTGCGACCCCAAAATTCTTGAAGTACTCTAGCACACCGATAATCTGGGATCAGTCAGATCATCCCGGAAATATCCCTGAACCCGGCACACAAGCTCTTGTTGTAAGCCCTATTGTTCAAAACACTAGGCTAAGAAGAGTGCTGATGGACGGAGGATCCAGCATCAATATAATGTACCTGGATACACTGAAGCACTTGAAGATATCCGAGTCCCAGCTCAATTACAGCAATATACGCTTCCATGGCATCGTTCCTGGCAGGCAAGCACGATCCCTAGGAGAAATTTCCCTAGATGTCACCTTCGGAGATAAAGATCACTTCCGGCAGGAAAAAGTATCCTTCGAAGTTGTGCCGTTCGAGAGCGTGTATCACGCAATACTCGGACGTCCGGCTTTCGTCAAGTTTATGGCAAGATCTTGCTATATCTACAACAAGCTGAAGATGCCAGGACCCAAAGGAGGAGTAATCACCATTGCCGGTGATTTCAAGCTGGCAAACGAGTTGGAGAAGCAAAACGCCCTTTGCGCTCAAAGAGTTATAGCTCAGGAAGAACTGAAGGAGTTAGCCAAGGAGGTATCGCCGAAAGAAATGCCGGCAGGAAAAGAAACTCGGAAGCCAACAGATAGCTTCAAGGCATCCGAGAATACAAGACAGGTAATCCTAGATCCCAAAGATCCGACAAAATTCGTCGTTGTAGGGACTGGGATGACCGACAAATAGGAAGGCGAGCTCATCAAGTTCCTCCGTGAGAACTGGGATATTTTTGCCTGGTGTCCAGCTGACATGCCAGGCGTACCCAGGGAACTTGCTGAGCACCAACTCAAGGTTATTCCCGGATCAAAACCCGTCAAACAAGGTCTCCGTCGATTTGACGGAAGAAGACGGAAGGCTATTGGCAAGGAAATTATCCGGCTTTTAGCAGCGGATTTTATCAAGGAAGTAATCCATACTGACTGGTCCGCAAATCCGGTATTAGTACCGAAGAAAGACACAACTGCCCTCAGAATGTGTATAGATTACACAGGATTGAACAAGTTATGTCCGAAAGATAGGTTTGCGCTGCCGCGAATCGATCAAATAATAGACGCCACTGCAGGCTCTGAGCTTTTATGCTTTTTGGATGCATACTCCGGGTACCACCAAATACGCATGAAAAAGGAAGATCAAATCAAGACTTCTTTTATAACCCCGTACGGGACGTATTACTACGTAACCATGCCTTTTGGCCTGAAGAACGCAGGTGCAACCTACCACCGTTGCATGCAACGTTGTTTGCATAGTCAGATTGGCAGAAACGTCCATGTTTACGTGGACGATATTGCTGTCGTAACCAAGGAAAAAGATACACTCCTTGAGGATTTGCGAGAAACTTTCGAGAACTTACGCACCTACCAGATGAAGTTGAATCCATCTAAGTGCGTATTCGGGGTTCCCTCAAGTGAACTTCTGGGTTTCATCGTTTCTCATAGAGGAATAGAAGTTAACCCGGAAAAGATTAAGGCAATCTCGAACATCTCAGAACTTACGTGTGAAAAAGATGTCCCAGAATTGCCGGGTTCCGCCACAGCCATAAAAAGATTTCTTAGTTGGCTGGGGGCTAAAACCTTACCATTTCACAAACTGCTGGAGAAGTTCGACAAGGTCAAGTGGATTGCGGAAGCCTGGGAACGTCTAGCAAGTTATGTCCCCTTCTGTACTTAGTTCAAATCTATGTAAACATCTTTTGAGATCATGAAATAAAGTTGTCGGAATGCTGTCATCCATATTTCTTATAAGTGCAAAGTGTTTCCGCCTCATCTATTTCCCAATGATCTTACAAATTTCTCAACGTTAACCCGAATTGTGCTTGCGTACTCGGCGTTACATAACTGAATGATTTTTCAGCCTTTTAACGGCTAAAGGAAACTTGAATTGCCTGCGTGCCCAAGTTTCACTTAAAACTTTCCTTGTTTCTCTAAGTCTTATCTGATTGTGCGTACGCTGGGTTACTGGAACTAGTTAGTAAAAATGCCTTTAGCATGATTCATGTTTCCGAGTTTCAAAACTGATTGGTTCGTCCCCAGTTACTCGGCATAACGATTCATAATGCTATTTGAGCCATTTCAAACACTAAGGATAGTTAAAGCATATACACCAGAGAACTTAGAAGATAAAGGAATGATCCAAACAACTTGCAAAGTAATTTCATAGTTTAAACTGCAAAAGGCGGAATTTTCATTAATACATAAGAAGCATTACATTTTGGATTACAAATGAAAGAACAGTAATGCTCCTATTGTCTAATTTTTCTATCCAGGTTCCAGGTAACCCTTCAAGAATCCGACTCCTCCTCGCTGCTTTCTTCATCGGGGATTGGAGGAGCTTCCTCTTCTGGATAGTTGACGGCGACATTTACCATGGCGGCAATCTGGGTGGCGTGGCCCTTAACTTCACCAAAAATGGTGGATCGTTGCGCATCCGTGTATCCCTGAGGGACACCGGTGGCCACACGCCAGGATTTGGCACTAGGATAGTGCATGCGCATAAGGCCTAAGGCCATGCGCGCACCACCCCGTGCAGCGGAGCGGAGAATAGACTCCTTGGACTCCGCCACCTCCATGATGATACCCGGAAGTTTTTCAACCTCCGAGCATTCCCCAGATTTATCGGGAAGAAACTTGCCTACTAGCTGCGTTGCAGCAGCCTTCACCAACTTCCATGTCTCCCCGAAAGCTCGGATGCCTGCAGCCCGAGTGCCATCTGGGGTGTCTCCTGTTTGATCCAATAAAACATACAAAAGGGTTAAGCAGACAAACAGAGAAAGCAAAACATGGAAAGATGAGGAAAAGGGTAAGAAATTTACCGATGAGCTTGTCGATCTCGGAAACTTCCTCCAGGCGAAGGTTCAGAGCTTCAGTCAAATCCCGAATGGTGGATTTGTCTTTCTCCGCCTGTTCGGAAGCCTTGGAATTAGCCATTCCAAGAGCCAGGTTGCTGGCTTCCAGGTCTTGCTGAGCTTTCACAAGATTCTTGTGAAGCTCAATGTTCTCATTGCGGAGAATTTCGGCGTTGCCAGAATCTTCCGCTGCTTGTTTAGCCTCAGCTAAGGCAGCTGAAAAGCAAGGGAAAATCCGAGTTGATCAATTTCCTCGGGAAAAAACTTAGACAAAGTCTTAAATCGGAAATTTCAAAACGAAAGAAGCTTACCTTTCGTTTCTGTCAAAGCGAGCTGAGATTATTCCAGCTCCGCCTCTTTCTCCTCAAGAATAGAAAGAAGACTTCGAACTTCTTTATTCTTGATGGTGAGCTTCCTGAAAACTTCCAGGTTTATGGCCTCGGAGGTTTGCTGAAACACAGCAAGGAAAAGTATGGTTAACAAAAAACATCAAAGCAAAAAAGCATGCATTTTGTTTAATGCTTGGGGGCTAGAGTTACATACCTGGCTCATGCGCTGCAAACCTGCTAAGTTTTCTTGGAATTCTTTCGCGTATTCCGCGAAGTGATTTCCGGCTGCGTCCAAGCCGTCATTTATAGCCTTAAAATCCTTGTCAAAGGTGGGGATTTCCTCGTCGAAAGTCCGAGAAGATTTCCCCACCTCTGGAGCCGCCCTTTCCCTCGTGTCCGACTCGGACACAACGGGCTGGCTGGGCTCTGGGGGCTTGGTGGTGGTAGCTGCAGTAGGCTCTTCCGCCATTGTCTGCGGCGTGTCCGGGGCGACGGTGGGAGATGGTTGGCTGCCTCGGTTGGAAGAAGCTCTGAGTTTCTTCAACTTTCTCGGCTTCAAGTTGGAGGGGGGTAGGCTAAAAACCAAAAACCCGGAAAAGGTTAAAACACCGAAGATGGACGAAAAAGATCCCATAAAAGAAAAAACCCAGAAGAAAATAACCTGGAAGTGGCGACGGGGATTCCGTCAAGGTCGATAATTTCATCCGAAGAAATTATCTTCTTGCGTTTGCGCCCACCCGTAGCGGCGGTGCGCAGCGCATCCAGCTCGGCCTCGGAGGCTAACTCCGAGTCTGGAAGATCCACAAGCTGTTGGAAAAACCAATCAGATTCAAAAGGTAGATTATCCAGGAAGTGAGATTATACCCAAATAACGGAAAAATTACCTTAGGAGCTGGGTTGTCGGCCGTGTACATTGGCCGACTCTCCGTGTATTGGTCGCGCGATGCGACCAACTGATTGATGCGCCACCTAAGCTCTTTTGCGGGCCAATCCTTGTCGGTTGTCCGCATTGGATCCTTGGCTCCCGTGTATTCACACAGGAGACGGCCTCCGTGGTTTGCTAATGGCTGAATCCGCCTATCCAGCCAGCAAAAGACCGTGTCCATACCGGTCAAAGGAGGTTTGGAGGAGGTGAGCTTGGCGATGCGCCTCTTGATCCTTAGCAGATCTGGAGGCAGAACCTGGACGGCCTCTGTCACCCAGTTATCCTGGGGAACAGCGGCGGAGTTCACAAAAGGAGGAACCCCGACGGCCTTTTTAGGAAAAGGCACGTCGGGATGATAGAAAAAAGAACCCGTCCAAAATTTGACGGATTCTGAAGTTTTGATTTTGGGGAACCAATCCTCTCGGAATCTCCGAAGAGTAAAGGAAATGGTCCCGCAATTTGGGAGTGCGCCCTCCGAAGAGTTACGCTTGACCCCAAAGCAGTACAGCCAAAAATCTAACCTAGGCTCTATCCCTAGGTAACCTTCGAACAAGGCCTGGAAGCCGGCCATGTACAGAATGGAATTGGGAGGAAGGTTGTGAGGTTGGATGCTATAATGTGACAGAACCTGGAGGAAGAAAGAGGAAGGTGGGAGTCCCATACCTCGTAGAAGGTGGGAGGCAAGAAGCACCCTTTCGCCCTCTTGTGGCATGGGTTCAGTCTCCTCTTCCGGGAGCCGCCATTTCTTTTTTAGCACCAAACCCTCCTTCTCCAAGTTTGGAAGGAGAGCCGGGGGAATACTGCAGGCACTCCAGTTTCCTGCAGTTTCCTCTTCCTCTTCTGCTCCGGCGGCGGCGGCGGCGGCCTTCGCGGCGGCAAGTTTCTCGCCAAGGAGCTCGATTTTCTCCTCCGCCGTTTCCGGTGCGAACGGCGGGGTTGTCGTGGCGCTTGGGCCCGCTACGTCCGCGGCGGCGGAAGCGTTTCCTCCGCCCGCCGCGGATGCAGTGGTCTTTTCCGGCCCGCCGCCGGCATGCTTGGGCGACCCCAGCTGTGGATCTAGGTCGCCCAAAAGCTCGTCGATGGAGGCGCGAGCCGGTGAGGACGACGGAGAGGCCATCTTTTTCGGTGGCGAGTGAGCGCTCCGGTGTGCAAAGGGCTCGTCGGGGCAAGGTCTCGTTCTTGCTCTCGTGCTCGCGTTTGCGTCAATGGCGTGGGCAGTGTGGAGTGAGGAAAGATTTCCGATGACGACGAGGACGGCTATTTATAGCCTAAAAACCTCTAGATACGCGCCAACGGCTCTTTTGACCGTTGGATGTTCGACGCGTGTCGCTCGCCGGAAAATCCGGGAAACGGAACGACAGAGGAATGATGGCTATCTCCTCGTTTCTCGTGAGAATCTGTCAGAGATACGTTGCAGGGTTTCCCGCGTGAAACCAAGCGGCGCTTGCGTCAGCGTGATTGAGGCGCTGATGTCATAAGTTCCTTTTCCGCGAAGGATCGCGAGAAGAAAAGCCGGATTTTCATAGTTCCGAGTTTTATGTTACCATCTCCTTCAAAAGGAAAGAAGAAAGAATCAAGACTGCTGAATCAAGTTTTCCCGGACAAAATGTATTTGACGAAAGGCGGAGTTTCAGAGTTTTGATCCTTCCTGGGGGCTACTGTCGGATATATACTGAATAGGGGTATAGAAGATGGTAGACAAAAGAGCCGGACTACCAGGGTGGCCTACATGGTAATGGGCTTAGGTCCATTGGGCGGCCCAGTAGTCCGACGCGCAGAAGCCGGATTCTAGAAGAACCCGGATCACGGCCCACGTGATCTGGCTTGGAGGAGAAGACGGATTCCTTACTTTCCAAGTTACAAGTTAAACGTAGTCTTCTAGGTTTCTGGTTCGGTAAGCCCTAATCCGGCTATTATATAAAGCCGGACGGGAGATAGATTACATAAGTTCTTTTTAGTCCAAGGTTCTAGGTTCAAGCTCAAGCCTTACGCAACTCGCCGGGAAGTTCATCCTCGACGAGTAGCTGGATCTATTCTCTTACATTGTAACCTTATTATACGGGCTTTAGTCCCACATAGTGAGAAGTGCAGGAGTAGGTACGCCGTACTGTCGCGACGTACCGAACCTGGGTAAAATCCCGTGTTCTGTATTACTACGCTATCCCGTTACCCCACGTCTCTACCGTAGTCTCATGGCACCCCAATCTATGAAAACTACTACGATGTCTCGACAGGAGTCTTGTTCAAGATCTTGCGAAGATAGAGCCGGTTGGTAGCATGACAAGCGGTGGAGACGGCTTCGGCCCAAAAGTTATAGGGAGAAGAGAACTCCGCAATCATAGTTCTAGCCGCATCCATCAAAGTCTGGCTCTTTCTCTCCGCAACACCATTTTGTTGAGGGGTATAGGGAGTGGAATATTGATGAGCAATGCCTTCTTCACTAAGAAAACCCTCAACGGTGTAGTTCTTGAACTCCTAGCCATTATCACTCCGAATGGCCAAGATGGTAGCATTGTGTTGGCGCTCCACTAGAGTGATGAACTCGATGACTCTATTTTGAGTTTCACTTTTCCTCTTGAAGAAATACACCCAACAATATCTTGAATAATCATCCACAGTCACCAAGCAATACTTCTTTCCTCCGAGGCTATCATAAGATAGTGGGCCAAAGAGATCTAAGTGAATGAGCTCGAGAATTCTTGTGGTGGAGATAGTTGTCTTGGTTGGGTGTTGTTCTCCATGTTGCTTCCCAAAGGTACAAGAGCTACACACACGATCTTTAGCAAACTTAGCTTTGGTTAGTCCTAGAATGTGATTGCCACTTTGGAGGTCATGTAACATTCTCATATTGGTGTGGGCTAGTCGGCGATGCCAAAGCCATCCCACATCAACTTTAGCCATTAGGCATGTCGCGGCACACGTGTCTTCTTTAGAGAAGTCCACTACATACATGCCGTTCTCGACAAACCCAACAAAGGTTACTTTAAGAGAAGTCTCCCAAGTGACAATCACACTCTCTTTATTAAAGAACAAGGTAAAACCGCAATTTGCAAGTTGAAGAACGGACATCAAGTTATAGCCAAGGGACTCAACAAGGAGAACATTCTCAATTGATAAATCATTTGAGATAGCTACTTTGCCTCGTCCCAATACCTTAAGCTCGGACTTGTCACCAATTGTAACGCAATTGAGATGTGGTAGAGGAGGTTCAATATTACTTATTGTGTCATGGCTTCCGGTCATGTGTTGGGATGCACCACTATCCACTGTCCATCTATGTGCTCCGGAAGCGTTTCCCTACAAGAGATCAATTTCTTGATTTAGGTACCCATCCTTCAATGGGTCCTCTTTTGTTAGTCACAAGGGTCTTAGGAACCCAAATAGTCCAATGATAATCATCACCATAAGAAGTACCAACGTATTTAGCATAAACATGTCCATCTCTAGATTTCATAAGAACATAAGATGGGTTATATTTTCCGGCAAAATCATTATGAGTGATGCTCCCCCTAGAGGTATCACCACCCATAATGGCGTTGGTCTCCTTTTCTTTGGGCACCTCACCCTCTTTCACAAAGATAACATTTTTGGAGGGAGAGGTGACACTCTTGGATTTCTTCTTTGACTTGGAAACAAAGCCAAGTCCCTCTTTTCCTTTCTTGGCACCTTGAGAGCTTATTGCATCATTGAGAATTCTTTCCTTCCCTACAATGTTAGTTGTAGAAGAAGAGGTAGGCACAATAACAATGCTATTTGATAAAGATGCAACATGCTTATTAGATTGTTGAGCTAGAAGCTTGATTCGAGACTTAGCAAGTTTGCCATGAATTTCTTTGAGAGATGCAAACTCCCCTTTTAGTTTGTCATGCTCCTCGACAAGTTTTTCATGGGCTATTCCTAGCTTTAACTCTTCCTCTTCAAATTCTTTAAGTAAAACAAGAGATTTGGCATGTTCTTTCTTAAGCTTAGCAAGAGATTTCTCGTTATCTTTTCTAAGCTTTGAAACACTAATAGCATACGTATCTTGTAGACTAGATAGTTTCTCTTCAAGAGAGGCTCTCATGGATCTCTCCTTTTCAAGAGCCTTGATGAGTTCGTCATCATGATTATCATTGCTACCGCCATGGTTCTCTAAGGTCATGATGATCTCCTCCTTCTCATCGATGAGGGAGTTAGCCTCATCAAGTTGCCTTAGGAGGGCTTTTACCTTTTCTTTAGTTTCACCTTCAAGACTACACAACCAAGATCCTAGGTTCTTGGCCTCCTCATAATCAACAATGTTTTCGACACAATCCAATAATGAGGGAGAGCTAGTGATAATAGACTTGGAGGTGGAAGATATTACCGCGGTGGCTTTTGCCATGAGACATGTAGGTCGGATCGATGCCTTCTCATTGGGAGATTCAAATAGAGAGACCGATGAAGAGGAAGTCGTAGCTATGGAGAAGTGGGCGACACATAAGACTTCATCTTCTCCTTCATCTCCGGAGTAGTATGTTTCCAATGTTGGGCCCTCTTGAACATATAGAGCCCTTGGGACTCTTCTAGCGAGGTTCTTATTTTGTGGAGCTTTGTTCTTGTCCTTGCGAACAAGCTTCCCTTCATTCTCTTCTCGTGGCTCAAAAGGACACTCTTTGACGAAATGGTTCGCACTTCCACAATTGTAACATGTCCTTGGCCTCTCCCCTTTCTTCCTAAAGGTCTTGTTCCTTGAAGGTCTAGGGGCACCGGCCTTGTGAGCCACCCATCTCTTCCAATACCCTTGCATGGCAAGAGCAATACATTTGTGGGCACCCTTGTATGTATCCTCATAGTCCTCATCATCATCATCATCATCATCATCATCATCATCCACTTCTTCTATCTTGGCCATGGCCTTAGACTTTAGGGCAAGGTTAGGAGACTTCCCATGGCCTCTTGAGCGAGCAAGAACATCATCCACGCTCTTGTGAGACAAAGATATGGCTATGAACTCACTAAGGACACTGATGGAGTTGAGTGAGTTGTAGTCGGATCTTGTTCGAATGCTAGTGGAGAGATTCTTCTTAAAAGGAGTTATGGCCTTGACAAATTTCCTCTTGATCCACTCATCGGAGATTTCCTCCTTTCCAAAGTCCCTTAATTGATTGCCAAGGGTGACCACTCTTCTATATAGCTCCTCGGGACTTTCATCTTCAAGCATGACAAAGTTCTCGGACTTGTCAAGAGCAACATCGTATTTGGATGATTGGATGCTTGCATTGCCTTGGAACAAGGAGTCAAGCTTATCCCAAGCTTCCTTGGCGGTCTTGATACCGCGAATGTGTTCAAGATGTTCTCTTGGGAGAGCCTTTTGGATAGTCACAAGAGCGGTCTTGTTGAGTTGAAATTCCACATCCTCTCTTGGAGTCAAGTTGTTCGGATCGTGAGGGTGGAATCCATATAGGATGCTTCTCCACAATGCGGTGCAAGATCCTGAAATGTGAGACTCCATATCGAACTTCCAAGAAGAAAACTCGTTAGTGTTAAGCATGGGAGGAACTCCAACATTAACCATGTGTGGCATAGTGGCAATAGGGTGGATAGAGTCGTAATTGGGAGGTGGTGGAACTTTAGATTGAGACCCCGAACCGTTAGCCGATTCAGACTTGGAGCCCCCGGAGCTCGCACCACTCTTAGCCTTTTATTGGCTTTTGCTTTGGCTTTCGCCTTAGCTAAAGCGATGTTAGCTTCCATCTCGTCGATATCCGGAATGGATTCTTCGTCCGAGCTAACATCGTTGGTGGTGAGGGGTGGTTCCGTCGACTCCTTGGTTTTCCCCATCAGTGCCTCCATCATTTTATTTATGCTAGACACCTCCGAGCTAACACTAGAGCTAACCTTAGATAGTTCGGTTTGGAGAACTCCAACCGTATCTTGTAGGTTAGATATAGTGTCGGCCATTTTGGAGATTTCCGCACTAGAACTTCCGGGGGCATTTTCATCGACCATTGTACTCTTGGGCGGTTAAGCCCTTAGTAAGAGCCGAGGCTCTGATACCAATTGAAAGTGCACTATGGTCAACTAGAGGGGGGGTGAATAGGTTGACTACCAATTTTTCTTTTCTTTTCCTTTTAGTGGGGCTTAGCAAGATAAAGTAAGGTTCTCTAGATGTGCAACTAGGTGAGCAACCTATGTGGACAAAACGATATGCGCAACGGAAGTAAAGCGTAAGGTAGTAAAGCAAACAACAAGTGTAAACAAGGAGACAAGGATATGATTCACCGTAGTTCCTTCTCAAAGAGAAGTACGTCTACGTTGGAGAAGTGGGGAGCCACCTAGGCGCTCCTCAATAGCACGGTTGTGCACACCTTGTTCTCCTTGAGCTTCTCCGGTGAGGGAGATGCTCGTTTCCACTATGAGGTCGACTTGAAGGCGTTGACCAAACCTTTACAAGGACTTGAGGTCACTCCACAAGATGGATGGAGGCTCTCAAGCAATCCGTAGCTTCTTGCAACAAGGTGGAAACTACAAGCACGAGATCTACTAAGGTTTCTAGGCCTCAAGTAGGATTCTAGATCTACTAGGTTGTGGTGGATGGATTTGAGATTCCTTTGGTGGAAGTGTGGATCTAGGTCTCCTCTAGCTCTCCACCAAGTTTGGGAGTGTTTGGGTGGACGGAATGGGAGATCTAGGTGGTTGAAGCTTTCATTAATGGCTAGGAGAGAGAATGGGAAAAGCTTGGCATTTAAGAGGTAGGGGAAGGGGTATTTATACCCCTTGCATTTAAGTGACCGTTTGCAGTCCAGGGGCACCGAAGGCTCCGGTGGTTTCACCGGAGGCTCCGGTGGTCTTCAGTCCGCTCCATAGCTGCGCAGCGCACCAGCTAACAAGTGCTGGAATACTGGGCGGAGGGTCCGGTGGGTTCTGCGGAGGTTCCGCCCACCGGAGGCTCCGGTGGAACCTCCGCTCTGCTCAAACAGAAAGGCAGTTTGGCGGAGCCTCCACCGGATCCCCCACCGGAGGCCATTTACCCTAGGTAAAGGGAGGGCACCGGATGTCCACCAGAGGCTCCGGTGGAACCTCCGCTCTTCTCAAACAGAAGGGAATTTAAGCGGGGCTTCCACCGGAGGTGCACCAGATCCCTTTTACGTGTAGCACCTGTGTTGGAGGATGGCGGAGCCTCCGGTGGAAATAGCGGAGGTTCCGCCCACCGGAGCTCCACCGGAACTTCCGCTCCTGGGTCCGCTCATTTTCTCCAGAGAGGGGTTTTGGCGGAGCCCCCACCGGACCCCCACCGGAGCCTGGGCGGAGCCTCCGGTGGATTCACCGGAGCCTCCGCTCCTGCATATTGCACTTTCCTGGATTCCTTTCTCCTTGCACTTTTCATATAAAATGATCATTTGCCCCAAAGAATAAGTGAACCTGTTTAAACCTGGGCATTTCCATCTATTGAACACACATTAGATCAAATAGTTGTGTTGTCATATAATTACCAAAACGGACGATGATCTTTCAATGGCCCCCGGTCCTATTTTCCTCGTTGATTGCAACCCTGTTTACTTTCTTTCGTCATCTCTTACTCGTTGTTCTATTTTTATTTAATATTCTTCAACCATTCGATACAATTGATTCTCTAATTTTCAGCAAAACGGAAATATTGACAACCTTCTCGGAAAGTTGGGAGTAAGAAAGAGTTTGTATTTATGTGCAGGTCCACGCTTGGCTCCCATCAAGACGCTATATTTCTAGCGTCGTGCCACAAGCAACCTACTGAGAGACTTTGAAGTCCTGCTGGATTGATCATCATGGTTCCTTAACTGGGAGAAATTTGATGTTGGACTACATCATACCTTCCTCTTGGGGTCTCCCAACGGGTGTATGATTTCACGCATCAAAGGGAAAAATATCAGAGAAGCGGTCGATCGATCGAGGCGTGCGTGGTGTCCAGATGAGAGCAAGACAATGCTATTTTATAGACAAAAACTTACGGTTGGTTGCGAGATTAGGATCTCGAGACAGTCTCGCACGCTGTTTTGAAGATGGTCTCTTACACAGTGAGCAACTTGTCAGTGTAGTTTTTGCTGGCTGTCGATAGCGTCATCGAGATGATGCATACGGCCTGGCACATTGCCTAGAATATTTTTTGATCGTGCTCGTCTCGACATGTTGATCGGCAGAGCATGCTATGAGAATTAGGGGAAAGCCAACCTACCGCGGGTGGAGTGTAGGTATACATGGTAATCATGCATATACAAACATGCTACATGAGTACATGTTGACTTCCAGGGATTATACAAATAAACTGTTGATCCGCTCGTGTGTAAGCAGGCAAAAGGTTCACATATAGTACCCCTAAAAATCGCTCTCTTTCAATGTGTTACTCCCTATGTTCCATATTATAGGCCGTTTTGGCAACTAATTTGCCAAAATGGGTCATAATATGAAATATAGGGATTAGTAATTAAGAAAATACGGAACCTCGTTAGTTAGAGCATTAGTTATACTCAATCCACATACAAATGATTGATACGGTCGATTTACTTGAACCACGGTATATATGTTAGGTAACAGATGATGACCATGAAGAACCGCAATAGAACTACACACTCCATTTGACGCCTATGGTGCCAGAGATCTAAGGTCTATTTTGGCTATGTCAATGCATGTCTGAGAGAGTTCAGGCAGGTAATCTCCTATGTCGTCATCTGGCCTTTACTAGTCGGATCCAATAGTGGCACACATGATCTGTCATCGTGGAAGGCATCCTTTTCGTGTCGATGTTGTGTCCTTGATCGTTGGAACGGGCATCCAAGATAAAAATGGTTGGCCTAGTCATTCAGACAGGGTTTGGCAGGATTGACGCAAATGTGTTCTTTCTTGTTAAGAGTGTTGTCGTGAAATATATATAACTTAGTCCTAGGTGTCATGGTTTCGAGTCTTCTATTTTACTTAATCTATGTGTTGATGTTTTAGCCTTGATGTCTTGCGACAATCTAATAATAAATTAATTGTGTCCATCCGAAATGGAGAGACCCGTCTAATGCAACTACGACATTGTTTTCCTAATAGTCTCTCACTTGGGTAGGTGTGTGTGTTTCCCATGATGGCGTTAATGCAAATGCAGGGGAGAAAACAAGAGTGTTTAACGCAATCATTCATCTGTTGAGTTGAACCAATGTAGATTATGACTCATGGCATGGTTTATATAGGATCAAGAGTTCATCCATCGATGATGTACTTCTTCTACTGCTCAAGTCGGTCACAACCTCACAGGTGGCTTGCACGGTCAAGGCTAACTTATGGATCTCGTTCGGTATCTTACATGTGGCATCAATCTCATTTGGCCTGGGCCACCACTTCTTCACTAGGGGTAAAAAACGAGGTAAGTGTCAATGGACGAAGCGTCGTTGACCGGAGGTCCGTTGATATGAGGTTTGTTGGCGAGGGCGTCATCGGAAGCGGTGGCCATGAAGAACCTTCTGGAATGGATGATGGGATAGAGTTTTTTTATGAAGGCGGCGAATTTATTCTCTTGATTTTGTTCGGTCAAATTGGGGTTGAACCGAATATTTAGACCCTACACGGGCTCATAAACGGGTGAAAATTTTGCTAAGAGATTTTCACCGGCTAGCACTTATCTGAGTCATGGAGTTGAAGCTTGCTTACCGAGTCAACAATGAAGTCTTGGGATCCAAAGTGGAAACCCTCTCCGGGCATCGCGACAAAGACATTGTAGTTGATATTGATATTGGTCATTGAGGATCTTTGGATATCTAAACACACCAGCATTAGAGTGGGCGCCAACTGTCAAGGGATTTTACAGATATCATACACAGTCAGGTGATGTGTCTAATAGATCCCAATGGTAGTACCCGATGACAGATTTATATAGGTCCTGGCCATGGAAACAATTGTGTGGTCAAAACGCTACTCGTGTCTATGGCTAGATCTATTAATTATGTTCATATGCATTCATGATCGAGGGTCTGAATTCCACTATGGTGGTGTATGAGGCTAAAGGAGAAATCTTCAAGGTGGGGGTTTCAAAGTTGAAGGTCGATACGTCTATTTTGCATCATTGGTTTCTACTATAATTTACCTTTATATGATGGTATATTTGACATTACGATGCAATTATATGCCTTTCTCTCTTATTTTTGCATGATTTATATTAATAGGGAGAACTGCCAGAAGTCTGAAAACAGGAGCAAAAACTATCGGAGGAGAAGGCCAATTTCCAGCATCCTAAAAATCATGAAAAAAAATTTGCATAATTATTCCGGAAAAAAATAAGAGATGCCATAGAATGTACTAGATAGGGGATGCCACGTGGGGCGCGGTAGCATGGAGCGGGCCACCCCTAGGCTCTGCGACATGGCCGCACCAACGTCCTAGGGCTCGCCTCCTAACGCCCCTTCTCCTATATCCTGTGACCTAAAAACATCAGGGAGACCTTGTCATATTTTTCCGCCATCGTCTCGGGGCGGAACCGAGACATAGAGATGTTAACCTCCAACGGGGGTTGATCCTGTCAGGGAACTTCCCCTTTGATAGGGGAAAGTCAAGGCCATCGTGATCACGCCTTGCATCACCGAGATCATCATCTCTATCAACACCATCATCAGCACCATCTCCACCACTTTGTCCACTTCGTTCCATTGCTCAATACATGAACTAGAACTCAGTATCTGTCAATGGGATTAATTTTCAGTGTTGATTACCTATTGTAGTCAATTCTTAGGAGTTTTATCGATGAAATATTGCTATCTTTGGATTGTTAATCATTTATTCATAACCACTGGTCATGATACATATGATGTATCATGAGTAGTTTGTTTAGTTCTTTCAGACATGGAAGAAGTCTAATTGCTAATAATCATGTGAAGCTGAGCAAAGTTCAATGTTTTGATCTTTATGTTTTCTAGTCGTTTAATTTCAACTACACTTCATGTCAGATGGCGTGTGACATGAGCACCCAGAGGACACTAGGAGGATCGTCGAGCGGGAGGAGGAGTGAGTGATTGTGTGTGTGTGACCTTAATGTTAGTTATTTATGATAATAATGCTCATCGTGAACTAAGCATGTGTTGGTTATGGACTTGTATTGTGGTTTTTAATAAGTATTAGTTCATAATTTTTCTTTGTTTGTGGCCATTTCTATCTCACCACGGTACTAGTTCACACTTGAACGAATGGTATGGACACCTAGAGGGGGTGAATAGGTGCTACCTCCAACTTTTAATACTTTTTATTTATGATTGACACAACGATAAATTCTATAGATATGCAACCACGGTGAATTTATCTATATGGAAAGTACTATACTAAGCAAGATACAAACACAAAGTAAAGCTAATGGATAGAAGGAACCGATGGTGGAAGCACGCAGAGATGATACGTCATAAATGTATCCTTAATTTCTAATGTTTCATGTTCTTTTCATGTTATTTCGTACATGTTTGCTATACACTTTATGTCATTTTTATCGATTTCCGGGACTAACCTATTGACAAGATGCCACAGAGCCAGTTCCCTGTTTTCTGCTGTTTTTAGTTTCAGAAAAGTTATTCTGGAAATATTCTTGGAATTGGAAAATTCGAAGCCCAGAAGTCTTAGAATTCCCGAAGGTTCCAAAGAGTCCCGGAGAGGCCCGGAGGGGGCCACACCATAGGGTGGCGTGCCCCCCGGGCCGCGCCTGGGGTGGTGTGGGCCCCTCGGGCGTCCACCACCATCGCCCTTTCGCCTATTTATTCCCCCCGATACATCAACCCTAAAAATATACCACTTCGTCCCGAGAAACACCCGAAGCCGTCGTCATCGTCATCCCAAGATCGGGAGGGTTCTGGGGCTCTCCTCGGCACCCTGCCAGGAGGGGAATTCATCACCAGAGGGGTTTACACCACCATTCCCTCCTCCAAAGTGATGTGTGAGTAGTTCATCCCTGGACTACGGGTCCATAGCAGTGGCTAGATGATTGTCTTCTCCACTTTGTACCTCATGTTTAGATCTCGTGAGATGCCCTGCATGATCGAGATCATCTTTATGTAATGCTACATGTTGTGTTTGTTGTGAATGTTGAATGTTATGTCTTCTGATTATCAATCTATCGTGTTATCTTCATGCATATGTTATTTATGATCTTGCATGCTCTCCATTATTAGTAGATGCTCCGACCAAGTAGATGCTAGTAACTCCAAGAGGGAGTATTTATGCTCGATACTGGGTTCATGCCTCCTTTGCATCTGTGCTCGAGTGACAGAAACGTGACGGATGGAGGATGTGTTGTTGCCATTAGGGAGAAAACAATGGTGTTTACTTAGTTTACATTGTTTACATTACACACTTTGTTTACTGCGATTATCTGTTGCTTGCAACTTAATACCCAACGTTTGTTCGGTCATATTCGAAGGGTGGATTATTAGTCATAGATGCAGTTGGATGGCGGTCTATGTATCTTGTTGTAATGCCCACATGAATCACATAGTAATCTTTATGTCTTGCATATGCACTACGGTGCAGCCTTCATGTCTATCAATTGCCCAGCTGTAATTTGTTCACCACACATGTTATTTATCTTTTATGGAGAGACACCTCTAGTGAACTGTGGACCCCGGTCCATTTTCTCATTTTGATAATACACACACTGTTTTCACTGCTTTCACACTGCTTCCACCATTTTCACACTGCTCCTCCTTTGTTATCAGCAAAACCGGTGAGATTGACAACCTCACTGCTTCGTTGCGGAAAAGTGAATTGTTTGTGTTGTGTAGGTTCCACGTTGCTGCTGAAACGGTAGTGCGCCCTACCATCTCAGCTGCATCAACCTTCTTAAGTTACTCCTTCCTCCTACTGGTCGATTCAACGTTGGTTTCTTTCTGAGGGAAAACCGCTGATGTTCTCATCATACCTTCCTCTTGGGGTTTCCCAACGAGTGCAAGACCTGCACCATCAAAAGACAAGGATGTATTACCGAGTTCCTCCATTTGAGGTGAGTACGTCTTGTTGGAGGGTGTGAGTTTCGCCATGAAGGTCTACTCAGTGCCACAAAGGCCTGACCCTATTCTCCGGTGAATCTCGCCACAAAGGCCTAGTTTACCTTCCACTATTGGAATCTTCAAGGAAGAATCTGGAGCCTTTACAATGAGCTTGAGGCACTGATATCCCACAAGTATAGGGGATCGTGTGTAGCCTTTTCGATAAGTAAGAGTGTCGAACCCAATGAGGAGCTAAATTTAGGATAAATGTTATCTCAAGTTCTATCAACCACTGATACAACTCTACGCACACTAAATGTTTACTTTACCTAGGAAATAATACTAGAGGAATAATACGGGTATGAGATAGCTTTGTAAGATAATAAATATATGAAAGTAAAGTTAGTTGCTGCAACAATAAAGTACACTAAATGACTATAAACTAACAGTATCTTGAGTGTGGAAAAGTGATGGTAATTATGATGGATTTGTCCATGATCAAATAGTCAAATACAAAGTTGATATTCCTCTTTTATGTGGGAGAGGCAAAGCTAACAAGCTCTCACTATACAATGATTGCAAGTACTTATGATTGCAACTCTAGCAAAAATCTGTAACTATTAGAAGATACATTAAGGTAAAAATACCCAACCATAGCATTAAGATCAAAAGGTCCTCTTTATCCCATATGCTTTCATCACTAGATTGGGGCTCATGTTTCTGTCACTCACGCAGCCCTCCCTCTAGCTTTCTCCACATACTACAAACCCTATGATGTGATACATGCATGCATAAACACATGATGGCACCATAGGACTGTAACAAATTCCATATATAGCTCAAACCATCCATAGAGATTCAACAATCAATCATATGACAAAAGGGATCCACACAAACATGACATAGATGCAATAGATCATCTGCAAATAATTTATAACGTCAAACACCATATTTACATAGGGAGGTACAGAGGTGAGTGGGAGGATGAACCACTGTATACAAGGAGAAATTGTCGATGGATATGGCGGTGAAGACGGTGGAGAGGACAGCATGGGGCGCAGGGCGGCGCCGGCGATGGCGCGGGGACTTCTTCCCTGCGCCACCGGCATCACGGGGGAGCGCCGCCCCTTAGCCCTCTTCCTTCATGGTGTTGGGAGCCCTCCCCCATGGATATGGTATCCACGGGGGAGGCTAAAACATGGCTTTGGTGGCTGGAAATTTGTGGTATGGGATGCCTCCCACGACCTAGGTTTTCTCCCTTTATATAGTCTCTCGGATTCCTGTCATCCCATCTAGGGCTGCAGTAAATCGGGCGTATCTTAGTCGTCCGAACTCGGAATCAGGCAAATTTGAAGTCTATATTGTACACCGCAAAATTCCCATACTTTTATCTTCTGTGAGATTTCAGTTTGATGCCGTCTTCAACCCGTAACGTGGCAATCTTTAAAAAGAGTTTTCAGACAGATTTCAGGAAAGTCCCAATTCGACTCCAACAAGGTTTCCTCTTCTATTTTTGATAATTCCTACACATCAGAGTGTAAAATAAGAACATTGTGCACTATTGCAAATATTAGTAGGTCAGTCCAAATAAATCATAAACTTAATATAAAAACAATTATTAAAACATAAAAGTAGATGAAACCATCAAAAATTATAGATACGTTTTGGACGTAACAACATTCCCAAGTTTAGTTTCTACTCGTCCTCGAGTAGGTAAAACGATAAAAATAAAAAATCATTTTTGAGGTGACATGCTACCAACATAATCTTGATCATCATAGTAATATAAATCATGTAAACTAGGATCAAATGAATAAAGTCGGTGGTTTATAGTTGATATCAATAGAGTAATGTATAAACTATTAGGAAGAACAAAGTAAAACTTTTCAATGAATCAATGCTAAAAGACAATCTACCGTGCAAAGTATATTAAAGATGATTTAAGCTTCAAGAACAACAATATAATCATCTTATGCATCAAACTCTCAGAACAACTCATGTTAGGATCAAGTCAAGTGACAACAATATGCATGTAGGAAAATAATTAAACTATTTGTGCACTCAAAATAAGCAAGTGTTCTGTATTGGTCCCTGGCACCAGATGTTATGGCTAAAAGAACATTATGGGGGGTTTGGAAGATCAATGGAATAAAGTCTCACACAACTGAAAATGATCATTATACAAGAGGAAGTCTTATAATCGAAGCTTTGCAAGGAGTAGTGATTGCCACACAACGGATGCACATAGAGCTACAAGTGTATGAAAGCTCTCCAATGGAACTAGTGGGAGTGCATCCAACTTGCTTGCTCACGAAGACCTAGAGAACTTTTGAGGAGGCTCATCATTGGAATATACAAGCCAAGTTCTATAATGTAAGGTTCCCCACATAGTTATGCAAGTCATAATATGAAAACTCTCTCCAAACTGAAGTATTGGCGCTAAATAAGCACAAGTGTGGAATAAATGATAGTAATGTTGCCCCCTCTCTCTTTATTATCTCTCTTTGGCCCTTTTGGGGGGTTAATTATATAACCTCACTGGTAGGAGCAACACTCTATTTTATGATGAATCATCACAGTATAGAACTGAATGCTCCTGGCAGTGTAGCAGTATGCAAAATAACAATGAAGCATGTCATCAAGTCACATAATGAAGATGGATGTTGTATGGCAATATATCTCAGAATGGCTATGGAAATGCCATGATAGGTAGGTATGGTGGATGTTTTGAGGAAGATATCTGGGCTTATGTGTAGGAGAACAAAGTCCTCCCACGGGGTTTGGATGCACTGGTGAAGTTTGCACTGACTCTCAATGTGAGAATGGGCAATGCACAGTACCGAAGAGGCTAGAAAATATGGATGGTGGAAGTGTCAGGAAATCAAAACTTAGAATTCACAAGTTAAAAGATTACAACTAGAAATAATCACTCCAAGAGGGTATGTGGCATTGAAAATTCACTGTTGGTTACACCGGCCGTAGCGCATAACAAAAATCCATTACGATTGCTATTAGAAAAGGAAGTCATATACCATTATACTATCAGCTGGTTATTCGAGTGTGGCGTACTTTCAAGCTTTTAGACCAACCAATAACTGTTTTTACTTTACTAAACCATCAGGTTTACCATTAAGCATATTAAAATCTCAAAACAATAGCAAATATTCAAGTGAAGCAGTTTAATGATGTACAAGAGTATGCAAGTCTTTTCCAATATACCATCTACCACATGTAGCATTTTCTATTTCCATCAAACACCATTCAATATATATTTCAACACAAACTCTCCAATTAATATATCAATGAAACAAGAGAGTACTACTCTACGAGAACTAACAGCTCTGAATAAGAGATGCATGAAAAACATGAGCTAAAAATGATTTGCAACAACTAGAAGAAAAATGAAGAATATGAGTATTCATAAGAAAAAAATATTCATATAAAAAAGCGGAGCGTGTCTCTCTTCCACACAAGAATGCTGGGTTCCAACTAAGTTTATTGCAGCAAGGAAAACAAAGTAAAACAAAACAAAAAAAACAAACAGACGCTCCAAGTAAAGTGCATATGATGTGACCGGATAAAAATATAGTTTCACTAGAAGTGACCTGATAAGTTTCTGATGAAGAAGGGGATGGCTTGGGAATCCCCAAGCTTACACGCTTGAGTCTTCTTAGAATTTGCTGGGATGAACCACGGGGGCATCCCCAAGCTTTGGCTTTTCACTCTTCTTGATCACATTATATCACCCTCTTCTCTTGACCCTTGAAAACTTCCTTCACACCGAACTCAAAGTAATTCTCATTAGAGGGTTAGTGCACAATCAAAAATTCACATGTTCTCCTTGGACACAAGCATTATTAATACTTTTTAAACATTAGCTACTGATACGTCAAAAACGTATCTCCTTTTCCGAACACTTTTCTTATTGTTTTCCTCTAAACTTGTGAGTTTTGGATATTACTAACACTGACTAACATTGTTTTCAGCGGAATTACTTTGGTGTCTCGTTTTTGTGCAGAAAAATCAACTTTCGGGAAAATGCCCAGAAAAGACCCCATTGGTCTTAAAACACCAGAAGACCCGGGAGCCATAAGGGGTCCAGGAGAGGGGCCAGAGGGGGCCACACAACCCCCTGGCGCGCCCTAGGTCGTGCCACCTGGTGGTGTGGGACACTCCCACACCCCCTCGGACTCCCCTTTCGACTACATATTGACTTCAACCCTAAAACGTGAGGGGGTTCGTAATATTCCACAGAAACACAACAGAGCGACGCCGCCACCCTGAACCTCGGTTCGGGGATCAGAAGTTCCTGTTCTGGCGCCCTGCCGGGACGGGGATTCGAAGGAGATCATCGCGATCGACACAACCACTCCTTCTCCATCAAACATCCATGTTCCCCCGTCCATGTGTGAGTAAACACCGATGTATGCTGAGAGGGATGGAAGGGATTGGATTATATTGATCACATAGCAATGCCATATTGTTAGGGAATAGTGCCTAGTATCCATTGTTAGTGTTTTCTACCATTGTTGCAACTTGTTATACTTAATGCTTGTCACTCGGGCCCGAGTGCCATGATTTCAGATCTGAACATGTTATTGTTTCATGAGTATTATATTGTTTCTTGATCATACCTGCAAGTTGTTTTAAACACATTGTTGTCTGGAACCCGAGGCCCCAAAGTGACATAAATTGGGACAACCGGAGGGGGTGGCTGTGATGTGAGGATCACATGTGTTCACGGAGTGTTAATGCTTTGCTCCGGTGCTTTATTAAAAGGAGCACCTTAATTACGAGTAGTTTCCCTAGAGGCCCCGCTGCCACGGGCTGGTAGGACAATGATATTGTGCAAGTTTCTCATTGCGAGCACGTACGACTATATTGGAACACATGCCTATGGTTTGCCTACATGTTTGATGCTTTATATTATTATCTGCAATGCCCACGTTATTATTACATGACCTATGTTGTCCATGCAACGCCCGTCCATCCATTCCCTCTATGCCTACAGTACTTCCCATACTGCTGTTTTCCGCGATTGCTACTGATGTTACTATTTTCCTACTGTTGTTATTTCATTTCTACTGCTGCTATAAAACCGTTACCACTGATAAATTGTTGCGAGCAAGTCTACTTTCAGGTGCAGCTGAATTGACAACTCATTTGTTAAGGCATATAAATATTCTTTGACTCCCCTTGTGTTGAATCAATAAATTTGGGTTTTACTTCCCTCGAAGACTGTTACGGTCCCCTATACTTGTGGGTCATCAGCTACAACCACTGATGTTTTTTGGAACAAAGAAATCCACTCAACATAGTAAAAGAGAGAATGCAAGTAAAAGGCAGAATCTGTCAAAACCAGAACAGTCTGTAAAGGCGAATTTTTTCGAGGAACTTATGTTTCTCAAATCAAAAAACGCAAAGCTAGAAAAGTTTCGAAAATAGCTGAGGATTAAGCACAAAAATTTGCAGGTCATTTTGATCTTTCTGTGAATTTACACGAATTTAACGGTGGATAGCAGAAATCTGTTTCCTGCACAGAAATCCAATCTAACATCAACTTTCACTAGAGACTTTACTTGGCACAACAAATGCTTGAAAATAAAGATACAAAGGAGTTGCTACATAAGTAAACAACACCTTGACCTAAAGAAAACAGAAGAAAACATTGCAAAAATAAAAACTTGGGTTATCTCCGAATAAGTGCTTTTCTTTAATGCCTTTCAGCTAGGCCCGATAATTTTTCCAAAGTGCTGCTATTAAACCAAGTAAAAAAATGAATTAAAGAAAGGTTGCTTAATTTACTAAATTATAGATGAAAGGTAAGACCCAAAAAGAATCAAATGAAAATGCAAAGATGTCACTCTTACAACAAAAGTCAGAATCTGTCCAGAAAAAGAGCAGCTGGAAAACGTATTTATTAGGTGCACTTAAACATGTCATAATTTTTTTCCAATTTTGGTGCATGCAGAGGGTTAGACGATACATAACCAGTTAAATTTTCGTGACTTTTTGAGTTTTCAGTAAAATATGAAAAATCATACAATGAGCAGAAAATGTTGAAAACAGAAAAAGGCCTTAAATATGCATCAACTAAAACTAAATGCGCAAAACTTGGTACTTTATTTTTTTAGAAACTGAAATAACAGAGGCTAAACAAGAACTAAACTTCATAGTAACATCAAAGAAACACAAAAATAAATGAAATCAAATTAAAATACATGTTAATACAATACATATCATGTGAAAAGGGTAATATAGATCATGAACGAGACAACCTCATTTTTGTTGATGGATAGGGGGAGTGACTCGGGCATCCCCAATCTTAGATGATTGTAACTTCTTGAATATGTTCTTGCGATGCACCTAAACAACCCCAAGCTTCAGGTCTTGCATCTTTTTGTTCATCTCATATCACCATATTGATTAGATATTATACGCTATATCGAAATATAACTTCACAAAAATCATTAGTAGGGTTAGTACTCGTTAAATAAAATCCACTTATGTTCAAGTATTGGCAAGTTTCATGATATTTATTAAACATTAGCCACTGTATATACCGAGGTTTCTTATAAAATTTTCGTTGTCCGTCGAAGAACTAAGGAAACTAAGAACACTAAGTACAATATTGAATAAACAAAGAAATCTACAAAAATTGTACATTCTGTAAAGATGGCACTCAATTAGATAGTTACGTGGCTCAAATCAAAAAACATAAAACTAATGAAAGACATATCATAATCTCAGGTTTATGCACACAAAAATTCAGATCTAAATACTATTCTGAGATTTATGATGTTTTTTTACGGTGAAGCACAACAAATCTATTTCTGCGCAGTAAACCAAACATTTGCACTTTCAAATAACTAGACACTAGTATTAACATTTTATTTTTATGGTACAGTGGAATATACACAATATATACATGTTTTTAGATGAAAAGCTTTCATGGAAAGATTTGTTTTGGTTTCATAGGCATGAACACAAGTGTTCAAGATCGACCCCCACTTAACCATTACTCATCTTTCCAATCACTTTTCTTTTTTAAAACGTTTTTAGATAACAAGGACAACTAATTTTTTTAATATAATTTCCATTCCCTATCCAAACTAAGATAGAGAACGACTTAGAACTGAAAGTAAAAACTACATAGAGACAAAACAAACAAGTGCACACAAGAATATTCACCCACGCTATTGCTCCCTGATACGTCCAAAACGTATCTCCTTTTCCGAACACTTTTGCTATTGTTTGTCTCTAAACTTGTGCGTTTTGGATACAACTAACCTGGACTAACGCTGTTTTCAGCAGAATTACCTTGGTGTCTTGTTTTTGTGCAGAAAAATCAACTTTCGATAAAATGCCCAGAAAAGATCCCGAAGACCTTAAAACACCCGCAGACCCCCGGAGCCATAAGGAGTCTCGAATGAACGGACAACGATATCGCCTAGAGGGGGGGTGAATAGGCGATTAAAACTTTTCCGGTTAAGGCTTGCTAAATGCGGAAATAAACTAGGTGTTTAAATTAACAAGCACACAACCTAAATATTCTAGGGTCAACTAGGTGCACCAACAACTTATGCTAAGCAAGACAAGTAACAAGGTGATAGCAAGATATATGACTTCAAGATCGAAGGCTGTCACAATGTAAATTGCATAAGTAAAAAAGCTCGGGTATAGAAATAACCGAGGCACACGGAGACGATGATGTATTCCCGAGTTCCTCCCACAAGGGGAGTACGTCTCGTTGGAGGGGTGTGAGCTCGCCACGAAGGCCTACTCAACGCCACAAAGGCCTCACCCTATTCTCCGATGAACCCCGCCACAAAGGCCTAGTTCATATTCCACTATTGGCAACCTTCAAAACCGAGGCATGCATCCACAACTTAATTGGAGGCTCTCGGTGTCACCACAATCTTGGGCACACATCCACAACTCAATTGGAGGCTCCCAAGAACACCACAAGTCGTCTAGGGTCCAAAACCCAAGAGTAACAAGATCACAAACTCTCACTTCCACGAATCCTCGTGGAGAGACCAAATCGATGCAACCGATGCAAATGGCAAGATCACAAGTGCTCAAATCCTCCACTCTCAAATTCCAACAAAGCAACAAATTCTTATGGGGGAATAAGAGAGGAATAACAATAGAGAAACACCAAGAACTCCAAGATCAAGATCTACTAGGTTTCCCTCACTAAGAAGGAGGATGGATTGGTGGAAATGTAGATCTAGATCTCCTCTAACTTCTCCCTCAAAGATATGCAAGAATCATTGGAGGGATTGAGAGAGGAGAAAGCTTTCCAAAGTCAACAATGGTGGAGAGAGAGAGGAAAAACGGGTTGGGAAAGACTTAGGGACTTTGGGGAAGAAAGCCCCTTAAATAGGTGCTCAAAACTAGCCGTTTTTTTGCCCAAAAACGGGCCATCCGGAATAATTTCGGACCCCGGAATAATTCCGGATTGTAACAGAGAGATTCGCGGGCAAGTCGGAATGATCCGGAATAATTCCGGATCGCACTAGAAAGACTGAACACCGATATGAGAAATGATATAACTTTTGCATACAGACTCCATTTTTTATGTTCTTGGGCTCGTTGAAATCGCAACGACGAGCAATACAAGAATATGCAGAGAAACATCATTGTACAGCAATTTAAGATAAAATCAAATGGGTAAAGGTTTAGACCTCTCAAATAGGAACACCCGGTAAAATCTCCAACACGAAAACACACATAACTTTTGCAAATGAGCTCCGAATTAGGTGAATCCAAATGGGTTGGAAAGGTAATAACAAGGAATATACAAAAAAAGGAATGGAGAAGTTACCACACATGGAAGGTGTGGAAAAATTCTCAAAGCTGAACCGGATATTTTCACCACCGAAAACGCAACAAGTTTTTCTTACCAAAACCGTTTTCGATAAACCTTGGCTTGCCATGAAGATCACGACAAGCACCAAAACCCCAAGGAGATAAAAGCCAAATAAGAACCAATAAAGATGATATGCAAGTATGCAAAGGTTTGAGCTCTCCACAACAATTCGATCACGTTACTCACTTGAGAGCCCCTCTTGATAGTACGACTATCTATCCTATAACCCGGTCTCTCAAAGACACGAGACCGGTAAAATAGAAACCTATAAAGATTATACCTTTGCCTTGAGAATTCCACTTGAGCTATATGATGACGATCTTGACTCTCTCAATTTGGATCTTCTTTCTTGATCGTGCTTGTTAGCACAAGCTCCGCTTGGTGAAGACTTGCAAGTTGCTCTCCCATACACCATTATGGGAGAGACTATCTCCCCCATACACCATTATGGGAGAGACCCTTGTCGGAAAATCTTCACAAGGCCACAATCTCCAAAAAGGGTGGCAAGAATCAAGCATAGGATTTCTTCTAAATGCTTCACTTGAGCTCCCATGTCAAGCTAGATGATGAACACCGCTTGACAACAACATAGACCATGGGCTATATGAAATCTTCCTTTTGGTTCATGCCCATGGAAAGATACCTAACCACGCATAGAGATGCCACACACACATATCATGGGTTAGTTCACAAAGCTATATTGACAATTTCTTACCATACCATGAGATACATAATCCCACTTGGTATATCTTGTAGTTTTGTGTGTTGATCACTTGCTTGATCAACCTTGTATCTTTTCTTCTCACTTCAAATGATGATGTCTTGAAGATAATAATGAAAGATCACCTATTCCTTTTCTTCAAGACACACTAGCAAGAAGCTCAACTAAAACCATGACCATTCTTCATATAAATTCTTGAATATAACAATGGCCATCAAGGAAGCTAATAGAGTTCAAGACATGAACTCCATTATTTCCTATGGACAAGATCTACAAGGATAACTCAATGCAAACATTAGTCCATAAGGATTGTCATTACTTACCAAAACCAAATATGGGGGCACCATGCACTTTCACCGGAGAGGGGACATGAGGGGTCCACACCACCCCTGGGCGCACTCCTCCTTGGCCGCGCCGCCTGGTGGTGTGGGGCCCACAGGCACCCCCTCGGGACCCCCTTTCGACTACTTATCACCCGTAGCCCTAAAACATCAGGGCTTCGTCATATTTCACAGAAACACAACAGAGCGTCGCCACCACCTTCGAAACTCAATTCAGAGATCAAAAGTTCCTGTTCTGGCTCCCTGTCGGGATGGGCATTCGGAGGAGATCATCTCCATCGACACCGCCGCCTCTTCTCTATCAACCATCCATGATTGCCCGTCCATGTGTGAGTAAACACCGCTGTATGCTGAGAGGGATGGAAGGGATTGGATGAGATCGATCATGTAATAATGTCAAATTGTTAGGGCATAGTGCCTAGTATCCATTGTTAGTGTTTTCTACCGTTGTTGCAACTTGTTATGCTTAATGCTTGTCACATTGGGCCCGAGTTCCATGATCTCGTATCTGAACATGTTATTGTTTCATGAGTATAATTATGTTTCTCGATCATATCTGCAAGTTGTTTACACATGTCATTGTCCAGAACCCGAGGCCCCAAAGTGACAGAAATTGGGACAACCGGAGGGGGTGATTATGATGTGAGGATCACGTGTGTTCATGGAGTGTTAATGTTTTGCTCCGGTGCTTTATTAAAAGGAGCACCTTAATTACCAGTAGTTTCCCCTGAGGCCCCGCTGCAAACTGGCTAGTAGGACAAAAGATGTTGTGCAAGTTTCTCATTGCGAGCACGCATGACTATATTGGAACACATGCCTATGGTTTGCCTAGAACTTGGATGATTTATTATTATTATCTGCAAGCCCATGTTTAGATTATTACATGACCTATCTTATCCATGCAACGCCCGTTTATCCATTCCCTATGCCTACGGTACTTTCATCCTGTTGTTCCCGTGATTGCTACTGTTGTTACTATTTTACTCCTGCTGTTATTTTATTACTACTGCTGCTATAAAACTGTTACCACTCATAAATTGTTGCGAGCAAGTCTACTTTCTGGTGCAGCTGAATTGACAACTCAGTTGTTAAGGAATATAAATATTCTTTGGCTCCCCTTGTGTTGAATCAATAAATTTGGGTTTTACTTCCCTTGAAGACTGTTGCGATCCCCTATACTTGTGGGTCATCAAGACTATTTTCTGGCGTCGTTGCCGGGGAGCATAGCTTTATTTATTTGCTCACTTGAACATGATATTGTTCGCTGCAAGCCTTTCATCATGGGTAAGACTCGTGATGGAAAAGTTCATATATTACCATCCACTACAAGGAGAGGTACAACTCTGAAAACCTCGGTTGCTCTTGATTCACCATCTGTTATGAGTAAGCTTCTTACACCACCACATGCTACACACACTGTTACTTTTGCTGATTCTGAAAATGCTTCTGATACTTTTGATGATGCTTCTACCGTGCTTGATGATATTGGTTCACTAGGTCCTTTCCTAGATGCTACAATTGCTAAATCCAAACAAATTGGAAGTGTTGAAATTCTTGTTGAAAATATTGGTACACCTGTTAATTCACTTGAGTCTATTGATGACCTTGATGAAACCTATATTGAACTGAATGATAACTTTATTAAGGAAGCTCAAGCTACTACTGGTGCAAGTGCTCTTAAGAGTCTTCTTGCAAGACATGCTGTTAAATATAAATATTCTCTTGATGCTAAGTTTGCTACATTTCCCATACGCATTATAGACAAGGATTATGATTTTTTTTCTAGATTTATCTTATATATCTATTGTTGAGAAGGAACCTTTTTGTGGAACTGAAAGTAAAAGTAATATGGAACACATGAATGAGCTTTCATCTTTGAGTAGTTTATTTTCTGATGATACCAAGTTGCGTACTTATTTTGTTACCAAGATCTTCCCTTTCTCATTGAAAGATCAAGCTAAAACTTGGTTTCACAATCTGTCACTTGGATCTATTACTAGTCCTATGGATTTGGTTAATGCTTTCTTTCAAAAATATTTCCTGCTAGTGCTCAACATGCTGATGTGCAGGATATCTTTAACTTAGTGCAAATTGAAGGAGAGAAGTTGCTTGAATCTTGGTCAAGGTTTTGTTCTTCAATAAGAGCTAGCCATGGCAATCCATTACCTAAAAATGAGCTCCTAGATATATTTTATAATGGACTAACTGTTGAATCTAGGACATACCTGGATAGTTGTACTGGTTGTGTTTTCAGAAAAAGAACTCCAGAAGAAGCTGAGAAATTAATGGCTAAAATAGCTAAAAATAATGATGATTGGAATATACCTGAACCTACACCTACACCAGATCCAACACCAATACCAACACCCAAGAAGAGAGGTATGATTGAATTAAATGATGAAGTGATGAAGGAAGCCAAGAAATCTCTTAAGAGAGGGGTATTAGATCTGAAGATGTGAAAAATTTACCTCCTATAGAAGAATTATGTAAGACTATTCCTCATCCATCAATAGTTGAGGTACACTCTCTCCAATACTTTGATAATATAGATATTCCCTATTCTAAACCACCTGATCAATGCTTAGATGAATTTGATAATTATGTTGTTAAGCAAGATAACTTTAATATGAGAGTGCAAAATCATCTTATGGAAAACTCTAGAGCTATTGATAATTTGTGTGGTATTATTGAGAGAACCTCTAGTGATGTTAAAATGCTTGTTAAACATTTTCATATGGTTCAAACTCAAATTGATCAACTCACTAAAGTGCAAAAAGATATGCTAGCTAATGCTTCTAGAGAAAAACATGTTTGTGAAATAATCACTAGAAGTGGTGTTTCTACTCAGGACCCCTTGTATCCTGAAGGACATCCTAAAAGAATTGAACAATATTCTCAACAACCTAAAAACAATAGTTCTCCTTCTAAGAAAAAGAAGAAGAGACATAAAATTGTTGTAGAATCTCATGAACCTGCTAAAGATAACAATAGTATATCTATCTCTGATGCTGAAACTGAAAGTGGTATTGATAAAAGTGATGCTTCTGATAAAGAAAAACTGTAGCTGAACCTGAAAACCAAACTAAAACTATGAAGTATACTAAGGAGGATTTCATTGCTAACAAACATGGTAATGAAAGAAAGCCTTGGGAACAAAACTAAATGCCTTTTACTAACACGAAACACAAATCAAAGGAAGAAGAACATCATAATAAATTATGTGAGTGGATAAAACCTTAGTTTTTGCAAATCCCTTTGACTGATGCTATTAAACTGCCTCCTTATTCTAAATATATGAAATATATTGTCTCTAACAAAAGGAAGACTCCTAATGAGGAAATTTCCACTATGCTTGCTAATTACTCTTTCAATGGCAAGGTTCCAAAGAAGCCAGGAGATCCTGGTATTCCTACTATCCCTTGTTCTGTTAAAAATAATTATGTTAGAACTGCTTTATGTGACTTAGGAGCTAGAGTTAGTGTTATGCCTTTTTCTCTCTATAAGAGGCTCTCTCTTGAAAAATTGATACACACTGATATATCTTTGTAAATGGCTGATAAATCTACTCTATCCCTGTTGGTATATGTGAGAATGTTCCCGTTCAAGTGACTACTAATTGTTAGATATTAACTGACTTTGTTGTGTTGGAAATGCCTAAAGATGATAATATGTCTATTATTCTTGGGAGACCTTATCTTAACACTGCAGCGGCTGTTATTTATTCCAATCAAGGAAAAGTAACTTCTAATGTTAATGATAAAGATCATACTGTTTATTTTCCCAAGAAGATTGATAGAAAATATGGTTTAAATTCAATTGAAAATATTAAGACCATCAAGATTGGAGAATTTTATTGTCCCATTCCAATGCCACCAAAAGAATATGAAATTATTATGATTGGGACTATGTATATCAAGGTTGAGGTAACATAATCATTTAGTGATATGCAAAGTTTTGCTTCATATAAAAATTGTTCTGGTAACAAGACTTGATCAACCTTGTTAACAAAATGATTTTGAATGAAGAGGACAATGTTTTCACTATGTTTTCACCTTCCCCATTATGTTTTCCCCAAGTTATCACCTTGCTACCTTAGTGTAGTTATGTTTTCCATCATCCATAGTCATGTTTTCCTCATGTTTTCAACCTGGTTATTGTGCTTATGCATGTTTTCACCATCCATACTTTTGTTTTCACCACCTCCACCTTTGTTTCCTTTGGTTATTTTTCCATTAAAGTGTCTTAGAACCTCTGTAATTATGGTTTTGGTTATTTTTTCCACCTTTCCACATTTGTTTTGGGTTTTTATTAATTATTAAATTCTGAAAATACCTCGAAAATAAAGTTTCTCGAAAAATTCCAGAAAATTTATAATAATTTTTTACGTCAAAAATGAGGCAGAGAGCTACCTGGGAGACCCCAGGGGGACCCACCAGTCAGGCACACCATCAGGCGGCACGGCCAGCCCCCTGCGCCTGGTCATGGTGCAGGTCCCCTGGCCCTCCACTAACTCTCTCCCCTGCCAAAGATTCCCTTCTCTCACCCCAAACTCAAAAAAAATACTGGAACCCAAGTTCTTGTTGTTCTTCCTCGAATTTTTCGATATATTTGCTCATCCCACCTTTGTTGCTGAAATTTGGTGCATTTGCTCTCCGCTATGTGACTCCTCCGATTATCCAAGTAGACTTTTATTTGGTGGAGTATTTCTTGAGTATTTTGGTACTGTGGGTGATAGCTTATGTGAGTTTGCATGCTTGATTTAAGTGGAAATAATATAGTTTTGGTGCATGTTTAGCTCTCCTATAAGTCTCTATGGTAGTTTCCACCTTATAGTTGCTTGAAATCAATTTTTGTGATGATTGTTGAAAAAATTCAGAAATGGACAACCACAACTTTGGAGAAATATTTAGGAGTAATGCTCCTAGAAGAAAAAGGCCCTCACGTTCATCTACTCTATTGAGGCCATCCTATAATGAATACCTTATTGCACCAAAAATTGATGATGCGAGAGGTGATGGAATTGCTAATCCATCTAGTTTCCCTTGCTATACATTTTTGAGAGGTGCAGGTATACTTGATGACTTCTTGATGCTAATTTAAAGGGTTGATTTAACCAACTACATGCAGGATGAAGGTCCCCAATATGCTATTCTCATAAAAACTTCTGTTGAGAATTTTAGATTTCATAACTCACCATATAACCCAACTGTTGCTTTTAAGATATATGGTAGCCCTTTTTCCTTACCCTTGGAGTGTTTTTGCAACATTATAGGTATCAATGCCTCCGGTACAGCGTGCAAGATTCAGGAGAGACCCGCTGATCTTATGGAGCTTTATCGAGGAGTTACCAATGATGATAGCCTCTTAGCTCAGCGCGGGAAGATAAGAAACATCCAACTTCCTGCTATCAGATATTTCACTTACTATCTTGCTACTAGTATCCTTGGTAGGGAGAACACTAGCAACATTTCAAACTATCATCTTGCTTTTCTTGTTGCTGCACTTAACCATAGCAACAAGTATAACCTTGGTGCTCTCATTGCTTGTTGCCTAGCTGCTAAGGAACCCATTTATGGGGGCATTATTGCTACTCGTATAGTAACTGCTCTAGGCCTAGCTCCTTATAGACTTGATCTTGCTGCCATGGAGGCTCATAATTTTATTACTGCTAACTCTTATGTTGAACATTTAGTATATAGAGTTTTATTTTTTGACGGAGATGAGAGGGAAGTTACTTTGCCACAGCCTGTTTTGTTCAAAGTTGACAGGATGCCATGGTCACGCCCAAAGGGAGAGATAGATGAGCAACTTCGCTTGATGGATTTCCATAGGCAACAGATGAGGCGATATGCCCCTTCCGAGGACTACACCAAGGCAGTACACCGGGGCGTCCTCAAGCACATATCAGGAGGAGGGCTCATCCTCGGCAAACTACGGGGGTGCCACCTCATGGTCCGCTTGGGATTGATCTCCACTTAGGCCAAAATCCTAAGCTTGGGGAGAGGTATACCGACATTACACTCATCTTTATATCATGTTCCTGTCAGTTCTTTGTATATCCATGTTTTCGTTTCCTTCGTTTGTTTTTGTTTTTTTTTTGTTTTTGTTGTTTTGTTCTTGATTTCCAAAACACAAAAAGAACAAAAATATTTCTGTTGTTTCTCTTTATTTGCTTCTTTAGTTTCTTTTGTTGGTTTGCTTTCCTTTCTCATTTCGGTTTATTATTCAAAAATCCAAAAATATTTTCCTTTGTTTGCTTGCCTCTTTCTGTTCTTGCGAAAACCCAAAAAAATTTGTTGTTCTCCTTTGGTTTTGTAAAGTTTGTTGCAGAGTTCATTGGTCTTCTGTATCTCCATTGGAGCTTGTTTATCATTCTATATTATTCAATCCACACGAGTGAAGAGCAATAATGACAATTTACGACAATTCAAGTTGTGGTGAGAGGCTGGTATGAACTCTATTTGTTTTATTTTTCTACATATACTCATCCATGTGGACATGCTTAGTTTGTTCGTGTAAGGTGTATGTTATTTAATTGATACTTAGTAGTTCGTTCTCTCACATGTTTAGTTCCAACTTATTAATATAAGATAGCATGTCGTATGAATGTTTGCTTGCATTGTTTTATTCATAGAAGGGTATGATATTGTGGTATCTCCCTCTGATTGTTTTGCTTGAAACGACTTGGCACATGCTCACGCATGCTATGATTGAAAATAAAAAGTCAATTAAGCCTCAATGATTTATTTTGCCTCAGAGTATTTTTATCACTTTTATGCCCCTGTTAATTTTGTTTTGTCGCAAGCATGATTATAACAGTTTTTGCTCTCTTGATTGTCGCTCTCTGTCTATTGCTAGCCTTCACCTGTACTGAGTATGAGCTCTACTCGTGCATCCACCTCCCAGAAACCAAAGTTTTCCAAATGCGTCCACCATACCAACCTATATGTGGTATTTAACTGCCACTCCAAGTAAATTTCTCATGTGCTACCTTTAAAACCTTCGAAAAATTATTCCTGTGTTGTGCCCTTGTTTTATCTCATGAGGACGTAAATAGATAATATTTATCTCACTTGTTGATTGGATTTCACACCCTGGACTAGTGGCTTCATCCGCTTATCCAAATGATAGAAGAGCCGACAGCGGGGTGCTCAGCCCCAAATTAATACAACAAATTTTCTTCACTATTTTTGCCCCTGATTTATCGGTCAAAGCATAATTGTGTAAACAAAAGAGAAATATGGATGACCTTCTACCTTGATGCGTCCTTCTATGGGAGCCGCTCTTGTGAAGTCTAGTTGGCTTGTGACGTACTGTATTTCCTGTTTACCATTCGTTGACATAAGTATACACCTCTCTAAAATATGTTTTCGATACCTCTGTTTAATAAAATAAAAACTCTAGCACATGAGCTAATCTCTGCTTCCCTCTACGAAGGAGATCTTTCTTTTATTTTTATGTTGATTCTTCACCTTCTCACTTTATGCACCTTCTTGAGAGCATGACAGACATTCTTAGTGTAATGTGCTTGTCCCAAAACACGGTTAATTGCAGTGTAACTTTGATACTTGTATCTTTGATATCTTTAATTCTAGTCTTCATTTGAACTTCAGAGGTGCCCTAGCATTTATGTTTTGTTCCATTATTAAGGGCAAGCGAGTACACTTTATCATACCCTATTATGAGCATTGCAATCCTGCAGATTGATATACTTCATGTTGTTTATTATTAGTTTGTTGGCATCTCTTTATTGTTTGCATAACTGCTAGGTGACTTTTATCTTGCATACATCTTATTATGAATTTCCTAGTACTTGATCATATAGTGATTATATTTACATCATATGAAACAAATGTGTTCGTAAAAGTTCTTTTATGACACTCAGTTGTCACTGAATTGCTTGAGGACAAGCAATAAGCTAAGCTTGGGGGGAGTTGATACGTCCAAAACGTATCTCCTTTTCCGAACACTTTTGCTATTGTTTGCCTCTAAACTTGTGAGTTTTTGATACAACTAACACGGACTAACGTTGTTTTCAGCAGAATTACCTTGGTGTCTTGTTTTTTTGGCAGAAAAATCAACTTTCGGGAAAATGCCTAGGAAAGATCTCGAAGACCTTAAAACACCCGAAGACCCCCAGAGCCAGAAGGAGTCCCGGAGAGGGGCCAACAGGGGGCCACACCACCCCTGGGCGCACCCCCCTTGGCCGCGCCGCCTGGTGGTGTGGGGCCCCCAGGCACCCCCTCGGGATCCCCTTTCGACTACTTATCGCCTGTAACCCTAAAACATCAGGGGGTTTGTCATATTTCACAAAAACACAACAGAGTGTCGCCGCCAGCTCGAAACTCAATTCGGGGATCAGAAGTTCCTGTTTTGGCGCCCTGTCGGGACGGGGATTCGGAGGAGATCATCGCCATAGACACCGCCACCTCTTCTCCATCAACCATTCACGATTCCCCTGTCCATGTGTGAGTAAACACCGTTGTAGTCTGAGAAGGATGGAAGGGATTGGATGAGATCGATCATGTAATAATGCCAAATTGTTAGGGCATAGTGCCTAGTATCCATTGTTAGTGTTTTCTACCATGGTTGCAACTTGTTATGCTTAATGCTTGTCACTTTGGTCCCGAGTGCCATGATCTCAGATCTTAACATGTTATTGTATCATGAGTATAATTATGTTTCTTGATCATATTTGCAAGTTGTTTACACATGTCATTGTCCGAAACCCGAGGCCCCAAAGTGACAGATATTGGGACAACCGGAGGGGATGGTTATGATGTGAGGATCACGTGTGTTCACAGAGTGTTAATGCTTTGCTCTGGCGCTTTATTAAAAGTAGCACCTTAATTACCAGTAGTTTCCCTTGAGGCCCCGCTGCAAACAGGCTGGTAGGACAAAAGATGTTGTGCAAGTTTCTCATTGCGAGCACGTATGACTATATTGGAACACATGCCTATGGTTTGCCTAGAACTTGGATGCTTTATTATTATTATCTTCAATGCCCATGTTTAGATTATTACATGACCTATCTTATCCATGCAACTCCCGTTTATCCACTCCCTATGCCTCTGGTACTTTCATCCTGCTGTTTCCCGTGATTGCTAGTGTTGTTAGTATTTTACTCATGTTGTTATTTTATTACTACTACTGCTATAAAACTGTTACCACTGATAAATTGTTTTGACCAAGTTTACTTTCAGGTACAGCTGAATTGACAACTCATTTGTTAAGGCATATAAATATTCTTTGGCTCCCCTTGGGTTGAATCAATAAATTCGGGTTTTACTTCCCTCGAAGACTGTTGCGATCCCCTATACTTGTGGGTCATCACTCCCCGGAAACAGTGCCAGAAAAGGTCTTGATATCCCCCAAGTATAGGGGATCATGTGTAGCCTTTTTGATGAGTAAGAGTGTCTAACCCAACAAGGAGCTAAAGGTAGGATAAATGTTCTCTCAAGTTCTATCAACCACTGATACAACTCTCCGCACACTAAACGTTTACTTTACCTAGGAAATAATATTGGAGCAATAATACGGGTATGAGATAGATTTGTAAGATAATAAATACATGAAATTAAAGTTAGTTTCTGCAGCAATAAAGTACGCTAAATGACTATAAACTAATCGTATCATGAGTGTAGAAAAGTGGTGGTAATTGTGATGGATTTTTTCATGATCAAATAGTCAAATACAAGGTTGATATTCCTCTTTTATGTGGGAGAGGCAAAGGTAACAATCTCTCACTATCCAATGATTGCAAGTACTTATGATTGGAACTCTAAAAACATCTGTAACTACTAGAAGATACATTAAGGTAAAAATACCCAACCATAGCATTAAGATCAAAAGGTCCTCTTTATCCCATATGCTTTCATCACTAGATTGGGGCTCATGTTTCTATCACTCAAGCAACCCTCCATCTAGCTTTCTTCACATACTACAAACCCTAAATGTGATCCATGCGTGCATAAACATATGATGACACCATAGTACTGTAACAAATTCAATATATAGCTCAAACCATCCATAGAGATTCAACAATAATTCATATGACAAAAGGGATCTAGACAAACATGATATAGATGCAATAAATTATCTGCAAATAATTTATAACATCAAACACCATGTTTACATAGGACGGTACAGAGGTGTGTGGGAGGATGAACCACTATATATAAGGAGGAATTGGCGATGGAGATGGCAGTGAAGACGGTGGAGAGGACAGCGTGGGGCGCAGGGCGGCGCCGGCGGTGGCGTAGGGACTCCTTCCCTACGCCCCGGCATCATGGGGGAGCGCCCCCCCTTAGCCCTCTTCCTTCATGGTATTGGGAGCCCTCCCCCATGGAGATGGGATCCATGGGGAGGCTAAAACATGGCTTTGGTGGCTGGAAATTCGTGGTATGGGGTTCCTCCCACAACCTAGGTTTTCTCCCTTTATATAGTCTCTCGGATTTCCGTCATCCCATCTAGGGCTGCACTAAATGGAGCGTATCTCGGTCGTCCGTACTTGGAATCAGGAAAAATTTAAGTCTAGATTTTAAGCCGCGAAATTCCCCATAATAATTTCTTCTGTGAGATTTTCGTTTGATGCCATTTTCGAACCGTAACTTGGCAATCTTTAAAAAGAGGTTTCACACAGATTTCAGGAAAGTCCCAATTCGACTCCAACAAGGTTTCCTCTTCTGTTTTGGATAATTCCTACACATAAAAGTGTAAAACAAGAACATTGTGCACTTTTGCAACTATTAGTAGGTTAGTTTCAATAAATCATAAACTTAATATAAAAACAATTATCAAAAGCAGAAAAGTAGCATGAAACCATCAAAAATTATAGATACGTTTTGGACGTATCAGGCACACACACACAACCAAATTGGGGGCTCTCAAGAACACCAAGAATCTGCTACAAGAAACAAGTGAGTAACAATGAGGTCTAGGTTTTTCACAAGGAAACCCTGGACACAAATATCTCAAGTGAATAAGGGGGAAATGAAGAACGTCTTGGTGAAGATGTAGATTGGGGCCTTCTCCTTCAATCCTCCGACGATCAACGAGTTTGGGTGGAGGGACTGGGATATCTCTTGAGGTGGGTGTCCTCTTTAATGGTGGGATTTAATGCTGGACGCACTAGCTGGAGCTAGGAGGAGGAGTATTTATAGACCTCCTCGAAATGTAGCCGTTTGAGTTGAATTTGGGGGCGGAATATTTGGCCCAAGTAGGGGCGGAATATCCGGTCCCCCGAAATATTCGGCCAAATATTCCGGCCCAAATTTTTGGGCCATCTCTGCGAGTGATATACCCCAAGAGCAGGGGATCGGTGTAGTACCTCTCAATGTGGAAGTAGGGTATCGATCCACAGGAGTAAGAAGGAAAAGTTATCTATTCCCTACAACTAGAGTGTCTCAAGTTTTAGTTGATTATGCACTAAACAAGCTTAAAGAACAAGATGGTTGATTTAACTGATGGAAGTTTAATGTAACAAATCAAGAATGTAAAAGTGTCTCTTCAATTCAAGAGGACAAGACAAAAGTTTTCTCTTATAGAAACAATGTACATGGGTTTATGGGTTCACTCAATCCTCCCTCCCATCTATGGTGATTATCATGTTATAGATAAAAAGTAGACACAATTTTCATGTTTTAATGGTAAACTTCTATGACGGCTGATACGTCTCAAACGTATCTATAATTTCTGATGTTCCATGTTATTTTCATGCCATATGCTACATGTTTTCTATACACTTTATGTCATTTTTATGGATTTCCTGGTACTAACCTATTGACAAGATGCCACACAGTCAGTTCCTATTTTTTGCTGTTTTTGGTTTCAGAAAAGTTGTTGTGGAAATATTCTCGGAATTGGACAAAGAAAAATCCCATGGTCTTAGAAATCTGTCATGTCCACGGAGTCCGTAGGGGGGCCCTGGAGCCACCACACCGTAGGGTGGCGCCCCCCTTGCCGCGCCATCAGGTGGTGTGGCCTTCTGGCCACCCACCGACGTTACCCTTACGCCTATTTAAGCTCCTCCTCGGGTTAACCCTAAATACCCGAGCCTCCATCCACGAAAAGTTTTGTAGCCGCTGTCATCGTCAACCCTAGTTCGGGAGGGTTCTGAAGCTTTCCCCGGCACCCTGCCGGGAGGGGGAATCATCACCATGACCGCCTCCGGAGTGATGTGTGAGTAGTTCATCCTTGGACTACGGGTCCATAGCAGTAGATAGATGGTTGTCTTCTCCTCTTTATGCCTCATGTTTAGATCTTGTGAGCTGCCTAACATGATCAAGATCATCTTATTGTAATGCTACATGTTGTGTTTGCTGGGATCCGATGAATATTGAATGCTATGTCTAGTTAAAATGAATCTATCATGTTTATGTTATTTATGATCTTGCAGGCTCTCTATTACTAGTAGATGCTCTAGCTAAGTTGATACTTTTAACTCCAAGAGGGAGTATTTATGCTTGATAGTGGGTTCATGCCTCCCTTTCACCTACGCTCGAGTGACAGAAACGTAACAGGTAGGGGATGTGTTGTTGCCATTAGGGAGAAAACAACAATGTTTTCATTGTTTACATTACACACTTTACTTAAGGAAATAATTTTTTGCTTGCAACTCAATACCGAGGTTTGATTGGATGACACTCCGAGGGTGGATTATTAGTCATAGATGCAGTTGGATAACAGTCTATGAATTATGTTGTAATGCCCGCATGAATCACATAGTAATCATCATGTCATTCATATGCACTACGGTGCAGCTATTTTCCATACTATACATCTAATACTTTGTTTGGTGCCGCCACGGCGCCAAACGACGCTAATCTGGAAAATGGGGGGGGGCACGGTTCCCAGTCGCCCCCTCCCCCCAGCCCAACACTCGGCCCAAAATAATTCGAAAACGTAGATTCGACGCAAATTCATTGATTCGACGCAATTTCATAGATTTCGACAGAAATTTAACTAAAAACAGTAAAAAAAAAACATAAAAGCTCTACGGCTACTGCAGGCCAAGGCTCGTCGCGATCGTCTGGCTGTAGTCGCAGTCGTCCCCGTCGTCGTCATTACTCCGGCAACCTTCGAACGGGCGCATGCACTGGCCGGCCGCCACGCCATAAACGACAGCAGCCTTTGACCGATGCGGGAGCCGAGAAGAAGTTCACGGGCGGGGGTTTCTGTTCCCGCGGTTTTCCCATGCGTCGCTGACAACGCTGGCCCGCGTGGGATGCAGCGCCTTTTCGCCCCCCCCCATGTCGAACCCAGCGGGCTGGGTTTTGCCTGGGTGTCGCGGCGCGAATTAGCACCGTTTCGGCGCTATTTGGGCTTCTGGGGGCGGCTGGTGCGAAAATGGCGCTATTCGCCGCTTTTGGCGCTAAAAAGGCCGCCTGGGGGGCGACTGGAGATGCCCTTAGCAAAACCGGTGAGATTTACAACCTCACTGCTTCGTTGGGGCAAAGTATTTTGATTGTGTTGTGTAGGTTCCACGTTGCTGCTGAGCCTGGTAGTGTGCCTGCCAACATCAGCTGTCATCAACCTTCAGAAGTGATTTCTTTCTACTAATGGTCGATTCAACCTTGGTTTCTTTCTGAGAGAAAACTTTCTGCTGCACTCTTCGTACCTTACACTTGGGGTCTCCCAACGAGCGTGTGTTTACCTGCCATCAAGCAAGTTTTCTGGCGCCGTTGCCGGGGAGGAAGAGGATTTCTGCAAGGGGAGTCTCTCACATCCAATCTCTTTACTTTTTTTTTGCTTAGTTTATTTTATCTTTTCTTGTTTGCTTCTCTATATAAAAAACACAAAAAAAATAGTTCTTATTCTAGTTGTTATTTTTTGTCTTGTTTTTTATCTTGCTAAAATGAGTAATCCTAAGAACACTAAGTTGTGTGACTTTACTAGCACAAACAACAATGATTTTATTAGTACACTTATTGCTCCACCTGCTCCTACTGCTGATTTTTATGAGATTAAGCCTGCCCTGTTAAATCTTGTTATGAGAGAGCAATTTCCTGGTGTTAGTTCTGATGATGTTGCTGCTCACCTTAATAATTTTGTTGAACTTTGCTATATGCAAAAACATAAGGATGTAGATGGAGATATTATTGAATTGAAATTGTTTCTTTTCTCTTTGAGAGTAAGAACTAAAGAATGGTTGTTATCTTTGCCTAAAAATAGTATTGATTCATGGACTAAATGTAAAGATTCTTTCACTGGAAAATATTATCCTCCTGCTGAGATTATATCTCTAAGGAGCAGCATTATGAATTTTAAGCAACTTGATAATGAGCATGTTGCTAAAGCTTGGGGAAGAATGAAATCTTTGGTAAAGAATTGTCCCACTCATGGACGGACTACTTGGATGATCATCCAAACCTTTTATGCATGTCTGAATTTTTTTTCAAGAAACCTTCTGGATTCAGATGCTAGAGGAACCTTTATGTCCATCACTTTGGGTGCTCCAACAAAGCTTCTTGATGATATGATGATAAACTATTCTGAATGGCGCACCGAGAGAGCTCCACCAGGTAAGAAGGTAAATTCTGTTGAAGAAACCTCTTCCTTGAGTGATAGGCTTGATGCTATTATGTATATGCTTGTGAATGGTAAAAGTTCTGTTGATCCAAACAATGTTCCTTTAGCCTCTTTGTTTTCTCAAGAAGAGCATGTTGATGTGAACTTCATTGAAAACAATATTTTCAACAAAAATGCTTATAGGAATAATTTTGGTAGCAACAATTATAGGTCATATCCTTCTAATAATGGTAATGGTTATGCCAACTCTTATGGTAATTCCTACAACAACAATATAAGTGTACCCTCTGATCTTGACAACATGCGTAAGAACTTTATTAGTACACAAACTGCTTTTAATAAATCTCTTGAGGAAAAGTTTGGCAAAATTGATGTTCTTTCTTCTAAAGTTGATAGCCTTGCTCTTGATGTTGATCTTCTTAAAATAAAGGTTATGACTCATGATGTTAAAGAAATAAAAAAAATTAATGCCATCCAAGTTAGAATTGATGACAATATTAGGATGTTAGCTGAACTACATGCTAGGTGGAAAAGAGAAGATGAAATGGCTAGAAAGAATAATGTAGCTAAAGTTTGTACTATTACCACCACTAGTAAAACTGAAGTTTCTAACGCTAGTAAAACTCCTACTATTAATGGTAAAGTAATTGGTGTTGACAATGTCTCCACTTCTTCTGTTGAAAGTTTAAAATTGCTTGAAACCACTGAAACTGTTCCTGATAAAAGTGCTGAATTTTTTCAAAATATGAGAGAGCTTTATAATCTTTGTCTTGAGTTAGGAAATGAAGTGTTTGAAGAGAAAATTAAAAAAACCTATGGATTCTTTGAACAACATTATTGCCAATTCTATGGAAAAGCCTAAGCTTGGGGAGTCTCGTTTTGATGAATATGATATTTTTAATCCCCAAGTTTTGAGGAGGAAATTTTATTAGATGACACCTTGACTCCAATATATGATAATTATGATGATTGTGGTATTCTAGTTCCACCTACTGTTGAGGGTAAAGTCCATCATGATTATACTATTCCTCCAATTTATGATGATTGCAATGATGAATGTGATAGATATATTGTTGAGTCTATTCACGATGCTACTGGGAATTATTGTTGAGGAGGTTTCTGGTCTCAAATTGGATGCCTCTTCGCTTGAAAAAACTTGATTCTTGATTTTTGGGCCTAGCTAAAAGGCGTTAAAAGAAAAGCACTTCTTGGGAGATAACCCATGTTTTTATTTTGCAATGTTTTCTTCTGTTTTATTTGAGTCAAGGTGTTGTTTACTTCTGTAGAAACTCCTTTGTATCTTTATTTTCTCGCATTTTTTGTGCCAAGTAAAGTCTCTAGTGAAAGTTGAAGTTAAATTTGGATTTCTGCACAGGAAACAGATTTCTGATGTCCACTGTTAAATTCCTATAAATTCACAGCAAGACCAAAAAGGCCTGAAAATTTTTGTGCGTAATCCTCAGCTATTTCCGAAACTTTTTGCTAGTTCTAGGCTTTTCGATTTAAGCAACGTAAGTGCCTCGAAAAAATTCATCTTTATAGGCTGTTCTGGTTTTGATAGATTCTACCTTTTTACTTGCATTCTCTCTTTAACTATGTTGAGTGGATTTCTTTGGTCCAAAAAACATCAGTGACTGTAGCTAATGTTTTAAATTATTAATAATTCTTTTGCCCAAGGATAACATGTGAGTTTTTGATTGTGCACTAACCCTCTAATGAGAATTACTTTGAGTTTGGTATGAAGGAAGTTTTCAATCGTCAAGAGAAGAGGGTGATATAATGTGATCAAGAAGAGTGAAAAGCCTAAGCTTGGGGTTGCCCCCGTGGTTCATCCCAGAAAATTCCAAGAAGACTCAAGCGTCTAATCTTGGGGATGCCCAAGGCATCCCCTTCTTCATCAGCAACTTATCAGGTCACTTCTAGTGAAACTATATTTTTATTCGGTCACATTATATGCACTTTACTTGGATTGTCTTCTTGTTTTGTTTTCTTTTCTTTTATTTTCCTTGCTGCAATAAACTTAGTTGGAACCCATCATTCTTGTGTGGGAGATAGACACGCTATGCGTTTTCATATGAATACTCGTTTTCTATCATACTCGTTTTCTTAGTTTTTCTTCTAGCTACTGCAAATCCTTTTAGCTCATGTTTTTCATGCATGTCTTATTCAGAGCTGTTAGTTCTAGTAGAGTAGCTGTAGTACTCTCTTGTTTCTTTGTTATATCTTTTGGAGAGTTTTTGTTTGAAATTATTGGTGTTGGAAAGCAGTAAAATTTTCATGCTTATAATGGTGCAAAAAGAAGCTTGTTTAAACTGTGGCTAGACTTTATCATGTCATGTTGGATGTTATTTTAATTCTATGCTTAGTAGTTATTAGTGTATCATGACTTGTCTCAAATATATGAGAGTGCTTAATGTGACATTGAAAGAATCATGAGTTGTTTTTATCACATTGAAGCATAATATTGTGGTATTCTCCTTCGAATGCTTTATTTGGTTGACTTGGCGCATGCTTACACCATGTTATGACTACAAACCAGTCACCTATAGCCTCTATAATCATTTAGTTTTTGACTTGTAATACCATTTATGTTTTGATTAATAATGGTTTTTGTCGCTATGCATGATTATGGCCATTATTGCTCTCTTAATTTGTCGCTCCCAGTCTTTGCTAGCCTCCACATGTACTAAGTATGAGCTCTACTCGTGCATTCCAACTCCCAAAAACCAAAGTTTGCCTAACGTTCCACCATACCTACCTACATGCGGTATTTAACCGCCACTCCAAAGTAAATTGCTCATGTGTTACCTTTAAAACTTTCAAATTTACTCTTGTTTTGAGCTCCTGTTTTAGGTCATGAGGACGTAAATAGAGAATATTTATCTCACTTGTTGATTGGAATTTCACACCCTGGACTAGTGGATTCATCCACTTATCCAATTGGTAGAAGAGCTAGCAGCGAGGTGCCCAGCCCCAAACTTAATACAACAAACTCTCTTCACTATTTTTTCCCCTGATTTATCAGTCAAAGCATAATTGTGTAAACAAAAGATAAAGAGGGATGGCCTTCTACCGAGATGCGTCCTTCTATGGGAGCCGCTCTTGTGAAGTCTAGTTGCTTGTGACGTACTGTATTTTCTGGTTTACCATTCGTTGACATAAGCATACACCTCTCTATTGAAGCGTAAATTTGTGGTGTTCTCCTTTGAATGTTTTATTTGGTTGACTTGGCGCATGCTTACACCATGTTTATGACTACAAACCAGTCACTTATAGCCTCTATGATCATTTAGTTTTTGAACTTGTAATACCCTTTATGCTTTGATTAATGATGTTTTTGTCGCTATGCATGATTATGGCCATTATTGCTCTCTTGATTTGTTGCTCCCAGTCTTTTGCTAGCCTCCACCTGTACTGAGTATAAGCTCTACTCGTGCATCCAACTCCCAAAAACCAAAGTTTGCCAAATGTGTCCACCATACCTACCTACATGTGGTATTTAACCTCCACTCCAAAGTAAATTTCTCATGTGCTACTTTTAAAACCTTCAAAATTATACTTGTTTTGTGTTCTTAGTTTTAGCTCATGAGGACGTAAATAGAGAATCTTTATCTCACTTGTTGATTGAACTTTACACACCTGGACTAGTGGTACATCCGCTTATCCAAATTGATAGAAGAGCTGGCAGCGGGGTGTCTAGCCCCAAAATTGGTTACTATTAAATTCTCTTCACTATTTTGCCCCTTATTTATCAGTCAAAGCATAATTGTGTAAACAAAAGAGAAGAGGGAAGAAGAGTGCAAAGCCAAAGCTTGGGGATGTCCCCGTGTTTCATCCCAGCAAATTCCATGAAGATTCAAGCGTCTAAGATTGGGGATTCCCAAGGCATCCCCTTCTTTATCAACAATTTATGAGGTCACTTCTAATGAAACTATATATTTATTCGGTCACATCATATAAATTTTACTTGGAGTGTCTTTTTGTTTTGTTTTGTTTTCTTTTGTTTTCCTTGCTGCAATAATATTGTTGGAACCTAACATTCTTTGTGTGGGAGATAGACACGCTCCGCTTTTTCATATGAATACTCGTTATGCTCGTATTCTTAGTTTTTCTTCTAGCTGCTGCAAATCCCTTTTAGCTCCTATTTTTCATGCATCTCTTATTCAGAGCTGTTAGTTCTAGTAGAGTTATGTTAGTCCTCTCTTGTTTCATTGATATATCTTATATATTGAATGGTGCTTTATGGAAATAGAAAATGATGCATGTGGTAGATGGTATAACGGAAAAAACTTGCATATTCTTGTTGTTTTGAGATATTGATATGCTTAATGGTAAACTTGCTGGTTTAGTAGAGTAAAAACAATTATGGTTGGTCTAAAAGCTTGAAACTATGCCACACTCAAATAACCAGTTGATGGGATAATTGTATATGACTTCCTTTGCTGATAGCAATCATGATGGCTTTTTGTTACGCGCTACGGTCAGGGTAGCTAACAGTGACTTGTCAGTGCCACGGACCTTCTTGGAGAGATTTTCATTATGCCTTGTAAGATCATGATTTTAGTTGTAATCTTTTAACTTGTGAGTTCTATGTTACGGTTTTCTGTCACTTCCACCATCCATATTTGCTAGCCTCTTCGGTACTGTGCATTGCTCATTCTCACATTGAGAGTTGGTGCAAACTTTGTCAGTGCATCCAAACCTCGTGGGAGAACTTTGTTCTTCTACACATAACCCAAAAAGTATCTTCCTCAAAACAGCCACCATACCTACCTACCATGGCATTTCCATATCCATTCCGAGATATATTGCCATACAACATCCATCTTCATTATGTTACTTGATGTCATGCTTCATCGTTATTTTGCATACTGCTACACTGGCAAGAGCATTTAGTTTTATATACATCGGAGATATTTCAGTTTGAGTTATGAGTACTAAAAGTGTGATGATTCATTGTAAAATCGAGTGTTTCCCCTACCAGTGAGGTTATATATAAAAAAAGAGAAAAATCCCCAAAAAAGGGGGCAAAAGAGAGATAATAAAGAGAGAGGGGGCAGCATTACTATCATTTATTCCACACTTGTGCTTTGTTAGCACCAATACTTCAGTTTGGAGAGAGTTTTCATTTTATGACTTGCATAACTATGTGGGGAACTTACATTATAGAACTTGGATTGTATATTCCAATGATGAGCCTCCTCGAAAGTGCTCAAGGTCTTCGTGAGCAAGCAAGTTGGATGCACCCCCACTAGTTCTATTGGAGAGCTTTCATGCACTTATAGCTCTATGTGCATCCGTTGTGTGTAAATCACTACTCCTTGCATAACTTCGATTATATGACTTCCTCTTGTCTAATGACCACTTTCAGTTGTGTGAGACTTTCTTACATTGACCATCCAAACCCCCCATAATGTTCTTTTAGCCATAACATCCTGGTGCCATGGACCAATACAGAAGGCTTGCTTGTTTTGGGTGCACAGTTATCTTAATGATTTTCCTACATGCATATTGTTTTCACTTGACTTGATCCTAACAGGAGTTGTTGTCAGAGTTTGATGCCTTGGACGATTATATTGTTGTTCTTGAAGCTTAAATCATCTTTAATAAACCTTGCACGATTGATTGCCTTTTAGTATTGATTCATTGAAAAGTGTTACTTTGTTCTTCCTAATGGTTTATACATTATTCTATTTGATATCAACTATAGACCATAGACTTTATTCATTTGATCCTAGTTTACATGATTTACATTGCTATGATGATAAAGTTTATGTTGGTAGCATGTCACCTCAGAAATTATTTGTTTTTATTGTTTCCCTACTCGAGGACGAGTAGGAACTAAGCTTGGGGATGTTGATACGTCATAAACGTATCCATAACTTCTGATGTTCCATGTTGTTTTCATTCCATATGCTACATGTTTCCTTTACACTTTATGCCTTTTTTATCAATTCCTGGGACTAACCTATTGACAAGAGGCCACAGAGCCGGTTCCTGTTTTCTGCTGTTCTTAGTTTCGGAAAAGTTGTTCTGGAAATATTCTCGGAATTAGACGATTTGAAGGCTGGAAGTCTTAGAAAGTCGGCACGCACACAGAGTCCAGAGGAGACCCGGAGGGGTGCCCTGGAGCCCCCACACCATGGGTAGGCGCGGGCCCCCTAGCCGCGCCCAGGGGTGGTGTGGCCGCCCACCGACGTTGCCCTCGCGCCTATATATTCTCCTCGAAGGGTTAACTCTGAAGACCCGAGTGTTTTCCACCAAAAACATCCACAGACTCCTTCATCATCAACCCTAGTTTGGGAGGGTTATGAAGCTCTCCCCGACACTCTGTCGGGAGGGGAAATCATCACCGGAGGGCTCTACATCACCATGCCCGCCTCCAGAATGATGCGTGAGTAGTTCATCCTTGGACTACATGTCCATAGCAGTAGCTAGATGGTTGTTCTCTCCTCTTTATGACTCATGTTTAGATCTTGTGAGCTTCCGTACATGATCAAGATCATCTTATTGTAATGCTACATGTTGTGTTTGCTGGGATCTGATGAATATTGAATGTTATGTCCAATGATTATCAATCTACCATGTTTTGTTCATGTGTATGTTATTTATGATCTTGCATGCTCTCCGTTGTTAGTAGATGCTCTGGCCAAGTAGATACAACTAACTCCAAGAGGGAGTATTTATGCTCGATAGGGGTTTCATGCCTCTCTTTCACTCACGCTCGAGTGACAGAAACATAAACGGGTGGGGATGTGTTGTTGCCATTAGGGAGAAAACAACGATGTTTACATTACACACTTTGCTTACTGCGATTATCTATTGCTTGCAACTTAATACCCAAGGTTTGCTTGGATGACATTCTGAGGGTGGATTATTAGTCATAGATGCAGTTGGATGAAGGTCTATGTATCTTGTTGTAATGCCCGCATGAATCACATAGTAATCATCATGTCATGCATATGTACTACGGTGCAGCCTTTATATCTGTCAATTACGCAGCTGTAATTTGTTTACCCAGCATGCTATCTATCTGTTTTGGAGAGACACCACTAGTGAACTGTGGACGCCGGTCCATTTTCCTCATACTGATAATACAACCACTTCAATCTCTGTGTTCATACTGCCATCACTGCTCTATTTTCATCTACTGCAAACAAGTACTATTTTCCACACCATATGTTTAACCTCTTTGTTTTCAGCAAAACCGGTGAGATTGACGACCTCACTGCTTCGTTGGGGCAAAGTGATTTGATTGTGTTGTGTAGGTTCCACGTTGCTGCTGAACCGGTAGTGCGCCCTGCCAATATCAGCTGCATCAACCTTCGGAAGTGATTTCTTTCTCCTACTGGTCGATTCAACTTTGGTTTCTTTATGAGGGAAACTTGTTGGTGTGCTCTTCATACCTTACACTTGGGGTCTCCCAACGAGTGCAAGCCCTGCACCAACAGTGGGGAGAATCACACATCTTTCCTTCAACACAAGCCCTGCAAAAACGATCTTTGGCAAAGGAAACATTTTCTTTTAGATCGAGGATGTGGCCACCCTTGTGAAGACTTTGCAAAGTTCCCATGTTGACATTGAATAAGCGGTGATGCAACAACCACCCTACGCCGGCCTTTCTGAAAAGACACATCGCTTGAGTGTTCGTTGACCCCGAAAAGTCTACCACATACAACTCATTTTTGACATGCCCAATGAAAGCGACATCAAGAGTCTTGCTCCACAAGAGGACCATGATGTCAGGTTCAAAGAAGACGAAGAAACCATCTTGCCTAAAGCATGAACTGAAAGTAAATTATAACCGAGGGATTCGACAAGCATGGCATTTACAAGAGTCGTGTTAGGAGAAACAACCACCTTGTCGAACCATGTTATCTCAGTTCTAGAATTATCCCCATAACTGACGGTTGCTTGATTTATATTTGGTATCAACTCCGTCATAAGCTCCTTGCTTCTGGTCATATGACTTGTGCATCCACTATCAAGTATCCATTTTGACCCACCGGAAGCATAGTCCTACAAGAAATCATTGTATTCGGTTAGGACCCACGTTGGGTCCTATCACGTTAGCTAGAAGGGTCTTGGGAACCCAATAGTGTAGTTAATGAAATCAACATAAGGACCAACATATTTAGCATGCGCACCACCATAATAATCAATGAATAAAATGTCATGAGGATTTTTAGATCCCGTGGAGTTGTTACGAGTAGTTTCGTCCATTATGACAACACCACTCGCACCAACATTCTTCTTTGCTTGTGCGGGCTTGACCTTCTTCTTGTTCTTCTTCTTGTTGTTGTTCTTAACAACATAGCAAAGGCCTTGCTTGACATTTTGTGGCCTTTGCACTACCACACTCTCAACCCTAGGGCCCTTTCCCTTAATTCTTGCAAGCTCTTCCTTCAACCTAGCATTCTCCTCAATAATATTTGCATGATCACAAGAATAAGTAGAGGTACTATGCACAAAATTGAGCTAGTTGAGTTTGAGGTTGTTCATGTGACTTGGGTAAGGGTAGAGTGTTCACTCTCCAAGGCCTTGTGAGCCTTGGTGAGCTTCTCTAGCTCCTCTTTTAGGGTATCATGACCAACACCAAACTCAACCCTTTTCTTTTTAGCCAATTTATATTTAGCAATAGCACGGTCACGTTCCTTAGTGAGTTTGGAAATCATTTCATTAAGTGACTCCTCAATAGTCTCAAGTTTCTCCTCAAGGGAGACTCTGAAGCTCATGCTCTTTCTCAAGAGTAGTGGTAAGAGATGCAATTTCAACATCATCCTCCTCTCACCTTCACCTTTCTTCTCAATAAGCTCCTGAGCCTCTCCATATTGGCCCATGAGAAGCTCAAAGTTCTTTTTGGTCTCACCTCGCAAGTTAGTCATAAAGAGATCCAAAGCGGCAATTCGTCTTCTACACTAAGACTAGCAAGATCGTTCTTTTTTATTTTGAGTCTTAGAGATGGAAGAAGATGATACCTCGGTGGACCTGGCCATGAAGCACTTTGTGGATTGGTGGGGAAGGTTCTCATCGTTTGATTCAAAGAGAGATGGAGATGATGAAGATACAATTGCAATGGCAGCCACTTCACTTGTGGTTTCTTCTTCCTCCTCCTCTTCATCATCATCACCAGATGTGTACTCTTCTTGAGTCACCAACACAATCCTAGAAGTTGGCTTCTTGTTGGAGGTGTTCTTCTTGAAGAAAGGCTTCTTGAATGTGAGCTTTGACTTGTCCTTGAGGAAAAATTTCCCTCCTTGAGTTTCTCTATTCTCGAAAGGGCACTCAGCAACGAAGTGATATTTGTCTTGGCAATTGAAGCAAGACCTCACTTTTTGAGTCCCTCCCTTGGCATAGCTTTACTTGGTATTTTCCTCAACATAGGCTTTGGCCTTGGGTGGGTTCCTCCAAAACTTTTGGGCTTGGAGAGTCATGAAATCCTTGAGAACCGGATCATACTCTTTGGGCTTTAGAGGAGCCAACTCTTCTTCGATCCAATCTCATCTTCTTTGTCCATCGCCTTTGTCACAACTTCGGCCTTCAAAGCAACGGAGGCCCCTTTGTGCATTCCAATAGCACGAGCACGAGAGTCTTGAGCAAGCTTGGTTTGAACTTGAAAGGATGTCATCTCTTGCATAACCTCATTGGAAGTCATGATATGGTAGTTGTGTCTTCCTTGGATGCTCTTCAAGTCAATAGGCTCAAATGGCATGAGGGCACTCACATACTTCCTCTTGACCAAAGCATCATCTACATAAGTGGCACCGAGACCACTAAAGGCGGTAGCAACGATCTTGAGTCTTCGATACATGTCCTCGTGAATTTTACCATCAAGCATATAGAGCCCTTCAGCCTCATTACTCAAGGCATCAAACATATTCCTCTTCATGTTTTCATTGCCCTCAAACATGGAGACTAGAGCTTCCCATGTTTCTTTGGCAGTGGAGAATTTTTGAATGTGTGGCATGATCTTCTCTCTCACGGCTTGTTGAATCATGTGCAAAGCCATGAAGTTGAGTTGACAATCAACCACTTCTCTTCTTATCAAGTTCTTTGGATCAACGGTCTTTTATCCATCTTCACGTGATTCTCCATAGCTCAATGCAATAAGATTTCAAGTGAGTTTTCATGAAGTATTTCCATTGACCAAAGGAATGTGCATCACTTTTAGGTGGATCACCTCTATTGTTTATATGAGGGTGTGGGATAGGAGGGTTGGGAGAGTACCCATTGGGAACCACATGGAACTCTTCCTTCCCATCCTTTCCCTTAGATGATGGAGGGGTTTTAGGCGATGAAGATTCACTTTTAGTTTCTTCACCCCCTTCAATAGTCTCCTTGACACCCGGAGCGTTGTTCTCCGGAGTCGTAGAGGTGGAAGGAGCCATGTCCTTGGCTTTCATGAGTTGCACTATCATTTCACGCAACCCTTGCATTTGGGTATCTATGGAGGAGGTTAAGGAAGAATGCATTTCCTTGAGATCATCCATGGTAGCCGGAGCCGCGAGCACAGTGGCTTCCTCTTCGATGGATATACTTCTCTTAGGAAGTTAATCCTGAATTAAGAGCTGAGGCTCTGATACCAATTGAACAGATCGTATGGGCACCTAGAAGGGGGTTGAATAGGTTCTACCTCCAAATATTAATACGCTTTCGATTTAGGCTTGACATGGAGGTAAAATCTCTAGATATGCAACTACAGTAAATTTACCTATATGGAAAGGACTACACTAAGCAAGATACAAACACAAAGTAAAGCTAAAGGATAGACGGAACCGATGGTGGAAGCACGCAAATACAATTATGTATTCCCGAGCTCCTCCCTTTGAGGGAGTACATCCCATTGGCGGGGTGTGAATTTCGACACAAAGGCCTACTCAACGCCATAAAGGCATCACCCTATTCTCTGCTGAACCTTACTACAAAGGCCTAGTTCACCTTACACTATTGGAATCCTTCAAGGCGAAATCCGGATCCTTTACAATGAGTTTGAGGCACACACCCACAACCAAATTGGGGGCTCTCAAGAACGCTAAGAATCTGCTACAAGAAACAAGTGAGTAACAATGAGATTTATGTTTTCCACAAGGAAACCCTAGACACAAATCCCTCAATTGAATGAGGGGGAAATGAAGAACGGCTTTGTGAAGATGTAGAACGGGGCATTCTCCTTCAATCCTCCGAAGATCAACGAATTTGGATGGAGCGATTGGGAGATCTCTTGAGGTGGGTGAGCTCTTTAATGGTAGCCTTTAATGCTGGACGAGATAGATGGAGCTAGGAGAAGGAGGGGGTATTTATAGCCCTCTCGAAATCTAGCCGTTTGACTTAAATTTGGGGGCGGAATATTCGGCCCAAGTAGGAGCAGAATATCCGGTCCCCCGGAATATCCGTCCTCCTGCAAAATATTCTGGCCCAAATTTCTGGGCCGCCTCTGCGAGCAAACCACCAAGTCCTTAGTCGTTTTCTGCGGTCTCAGTCTGTATCCCGGAATATCCGGTCTTCTCCCCATATTTCGGTCCCAAAGTTCCAGGTGGCTTTTGCGAGAGAACCACCCAGGTCCTTGGCCAAATTTTCACATGAAGAACTTCACACAAGAATATCTGGCCCTAGACAAAATGTCCGGGCCAATATTCCGGCCTTTCCAGGGGATGTCACAGACTGATCCTTAGCCGATTTTTCGCCTAGAAAACTTCACACCGAAATATCCGGCCCCATAGAATGTCTGGGCCAATATTCGGCCTATCCAGGGGAAGTCACACTCTGGTACTTAGCCGATTTTTGGCCAGGAAAATTGCCACCGGAATATCTGGCCTAAGCCAAATATTACGGCCCTAATATTCCAGCCTAGACAGTGAGTGCCACATCACTTTTCTCTTATCTTTTTGGTGTCACCAATTTGTATGACTTCATCTATAAACCTACACCACTTAACCACACGGTTAAAACATCACTAGTGGTGTTATCTAACACACAAAACATAAGGGATCAATAAATGTTCTTTCAACACTTGTCTTTGTTTTCGTGGTATGCTTGGCAATCTCACCACCATGGAGATGAGATTACCATAGTGGCAGTTCTACAGCCAACCAGATATAGGCATACTTACATTATAATATGAAATGCAACTAACCAAACATTCACACCCTATTTTTCAAATGGTGAAAGATAATGTTGTGATGACGACCAAACGAATGGCATAATATGGCTTTAGGAGTGGCTCTCTGACAACAAGCCCTGCCCATCCATGTTACTAGGAGGCCCAAAAATGACGCAGGCAACCAGACACACCCTAGTCGTGCAGAAGTTCACTCGATGGGGTCCCAAAGGAGCAAGTGTGTCATCGTTGTGAGCTCTATTCACCAAGCATACCAAGCATTCCATGACCAAAACAAAGATTTTGATTGCTAATGACTAAGATTCTAGTGGAAATGGATAGTAGCAGGGGCCACAATTCAATTCAGGCACGACTATCCCAACCATAAAAGTTGAAGCAAAACTCCCAAGAAACTAAATCAAAAGTCTTGAAGATATCGAATGTGGAATTGTATTTTGTTTCTTTTACTTCTCCCTTTTATTATAGCATTTTCACATAGCTTGACTAGATCCAACATCTTCGGTTGTAAATGCTTGGCCATGATTTTAGAGAACATCTTAGAGAAATTGTGGGCGAGGTTGATGGGAAAAAATCTTCAGGGTGGCAAGCACTATTTGCGAGGTCCTCCTGCTAACACGTGTCCAAATTATGCCTCCAAATCCCACTTTTGCTCATACGAATAAAAACAGAGTTCATTGAAATAAGAAATTTGTACTATTGTAGAAATTCCCTAATCTCTTTTTTTAATGAACTTTTTTACAATAGCAACATATTCTTATTTCAAAGTTTCGTAGAAAAACAGTTCATTTGAAATAAGAATTTTGTGTTAATGTAGCAATTTTCTAACTTTCACCAAAATCCAGTTTTTACTCCTATGAAGCAAAAAAAAAGGTTCGTTTGAAATAATAATATTTTGCTATTGTAGCTACTGTCCATTTATCCTCCCAAATCTCGCAAAATGTTTCTATGGAGCGAAAAAATATTTTGTTCATAGCAAAACCGGAGACCAATTGTAGCGAAACTTTATACTATCGTAGTATCGTCCGAAAAAAATGTTATGGTGGTAAAAAACCAACTCGTCGGAGACCTCGTAGCAAACACTTTACACAATTGTAGCAAAAACTTATAACAATTGTAGCAAAAAAAATGTTCTAGTGTAGCATCGTCCGTAGAAAAATCTTGAAAATGCATCCCCTGGCCGGTAGCATCGCTGCCCCTTATTTATAGCAACGGCTACCACTTCATGTAGCATCGCCGTCCTGGATTTATAGCACCGATGTCGCGGTTCCATGGTCATAGATGGACGAGCACGACTAGGAACAGAGGAGGACGGCGAGGTTCAACTCAGTACCGCATATTGTAGCAAAAGTACAAAACGGTTGTAGCAAAAATAAACTATGTTATTGTAGCAAAAAAAACGACTTTGTCGGAGGCATCATCGAAGACCTCGTAGCAACAAATTGTGCTACTATAGCAAAAAAACAGAGAACAATTGTAGCGGAAAATTGTTGTATTGTAGCACCGCACTAGACTGAAGCCATGAGCACCATGTACACCTCGCCGTAGCACCACACTGTCCACTGATTGCAGCAGCTTCTTCGTCCTCCATCTCTCCTCTCACCTCCCAATACCCTCTCAGCTCCATCAACGGCCAGCGCCGACCTCTGACAGTTTTTAACACGCCGCGGTCTCCATCTTGTCCCTATCTCGTCGTCGGACCGGAGAGCAGCCTCCACCAGCACCTCGACTTGAACAGGCACGCCAAAGGAGATCGGAAAAATAGGATGGCTCGGGGGCGCGGGGAAGCAGCAACGGGGCCGGAGTATGAAAATATATTCCATGATGAATCGTATGATATTGACTTGATATTTGACATTTTTTTCTTATAAAATTGATCAAACTTTAGCAAGTTTGACTTTTGATAAAACTAATATGCGAGCAAAAAGAAACGGAGTATAAATGTGGAGGAAGTTCACAATCTTCAACCAACTATAGCCCAAAGTTCACAATGCACCCATATATTATACTAACACAGTTATAAGTTGTAACATCATCTCCAATAATTCAAACTAACCAAGCATTCTTGCTTAAACCATACAGAGCCGCATCATGCGAATGCTTTAGATCAGAATAAAGCCTAGCCTTCTCTGCTCGATTCACAACTGAATTCTAAACTTTGTACATCCGTATCGTAGATTTCGATGAAACACAGCCACTCTCCAGCTTTGCTACTCCCTCCGATCCGATATAAGTGTCTGGGAGGTAGTCAAATTTTTGCCTGGGCCTTGTGTAAGTGTCCAACACTTATATGGGATCGGAGGTAGTAGTTAATTAGCTCGATAAAGGGAAATTGGTTTCAAACATTATCAGCAAACAAACATGCCTTCACAGATTCACACGTATTGTGAGTCGATGAATGTTCTGAGACCCTCAGAGCATCCGAAAGGGTCCTCTTTTTCCATTCAAAAGTTAACGGTCAGGGCTCAAGAGGTCATACCTAACTACAAGAGGCCTATAAAAACTGAGTGATACACCTTACAACATTTCCAGTTAACAACATATTACAAGTCATCTCAACATTAAAAGCCTTCACGTTTAATATTAACATACGGTGCCGATTTCCTTCTTCACCAGGTCACGGGAACATGCCTTCAAGAAATTCCTCAAAGTCGTCATCTTTGTTGCCCGCTTCCCTCTTTGAAGTTCGTTTCCGATCTACAGAATTTCACATGTTAGGTTTATTGCATTGCTAATGGCTGCTATGATACTTTACATCATATACACAGGCAAGTAGTACACACAATGATGCCGGGCTGCACGGCTTGGGGGGGTTATAGATATAGAGATTGGGGAGACTTCATATTTTATTATTTCCTTCTACCAGTGAAAATATGCAAACATCTTACATGCAGACGGCAGATGCAAAATCCTCGAAAAACCAACTGATAAAGACTTTATGATAGCATAACATACTAACCCGTAATGCGCACACTGGCTGCTGCACTAACCTGAGACAGTATGACCAGCAAGCCGTGCACATGAATACCTCAGGAAGAACACCAAGATAACATGTATGTGTACAGAAATAGTTGACAGGGCCCAACAACGGCATAAGTTTCAGTAAACTACTACTCCCTCCGTATCGAAATATAAGATGTTTTAGCATTTCCTAGACAATATGTACCTAGACATGTTTTAGTGTAAAATGCATATGAATCTACACACTAAAACATGTCTAGATACATTATATCTACAAAATACTAAAACATCTTATATTTTGATACGGAGGGAGTACTACATGCTAATAGCATTTGAATTATAAACACACACCAAGATCTACCGTTTCATCAAGTAATAAAAGAATGTTATAGCTTCTAAAGAGGTAATCCAATCGGTTCTACCTTTTTTCTTTCTGCTACGTTTCTCGTCTGTTTCGTCTTCTATGGTATCAGCACCTTCGTCATCATGTTCTCTACAGTGTGAACAACCATGTCAAACACCATCAGCAGGTAATAAAATAATGAGGGTGAACAGGAACTAGAGATACCTCTTTCTCTTGTCCCTTTCTTTCAGATCCATTTCCTCTTCACCATAAAGCTCTTTTTCCTTTTCTTTCTCTTTTTGCCTCTTATGAGCAAGCTTTTCTGCACATCTTTCGTAAATGTACAGCAATAAAGCTAAATAACCAAATATGCACTGGATAAAAACTGGGTTCACACATGTAATATGGAGTAGCTAACCTCTTGCAAGCTACCAACTTCACAAGTGCTTGTTTCTGCTCCCCTGCTTCGACATAGGAAAAATTCACCTGAAAAAGAAATATTTAAATAATACATATACAATAGAACAAAGTTATTACATGAACACAAGGATTTTAAGTATTGTTGCGTCAGTGACAAGATAGAAAATACTAAATGAACATACCTCGTAACTACCAAGCCCAACATTTTCATCGCACTTCCTATTTCCGCAGATAAACTGCCCTGAGCAAAAGCATTTGCCGGACATCAGTGAGGAATTTATATGATGTCGACAAAGAAGTGACAAACCATATTTAGAAGATACCCTTGGAAGAATAGGCATCTCTGACAAGAGAAATTCAGCCCTATGCTACTTCAGAGTGTGTTTGGTGCAAGATATCAGGTGCATGTCAAGCTGTCAGTTTGGGTAGAAACTAGTTAAATCTTTTAAATTCCTCTTCTGGGTTCCAGATTAAAATCCAGATGGTATATTAACACTCAATAAATACAGAAATACATGTACTGTTTAAATTTCAGTCACATTTTTCAGGTTGATCCTTGTACATGGATCTTAAAGATGAGAATATGAAGGGGATACCTTTCCCAGATATCACCTCCTTTTCTGTTCTCCATCTCAATCCAATCTGTAAAAAATAAGATACTGAGACTTTGCAATTCATTTCCAAGGATAATACAAATAATTTCAACAACAGCATGAGTACTTTCAGTTCTTTTCTATTTACTAAGGACAATAAATCAACCAACAAAACAAGTCGGATATCTATGTGTGCATGTGTGTGCTCATCCATGTAATGAAAACATGGATGTGCTAGCAAGCAAGATTCTCTGTGCACTTCCATGACTCCAAAACATTAAACCTGCCACAATATGACAACAGTGCTGTACAAGCATAATAGCACACCCAGTCCTATTTTATGAACAAGGAATAAATGACAAAAGAATGTCACAGTTGGTTGGGTATCATTCTTTCCTTTTGATGAAGATACTGCTAGAATCCACATCACCTTCGTCGGAAATTAAAGAAAAAGAGTATCATACCGAGTGACAAGATTAACTCTCTTGTCCATGGCACTCAAGAGTAACCAGGAGAAATTACAGAAAAGGAGTATCATAAACAATAAAAAGACATAACTGATTAGCACATATGGCAATGAATCATAGCACCGTACCTTTCCTTTTTTATACTGGGACATGTCAGCAATGCAATATCTATATCAAGTTAAGTATTCTAGGCAGAATATACAGCTCGATAATATTACAAGAACAGTAGATCACACATTAAAGACAATCTGAATGCATGCAAGGACTGAATACTCCTGATTAACAGGGACAACAAATCTATGAGAAGGATTTTAGTGGTGCAAATGGAACACGGTCACCACCAAAGTCATAATTTCCTCGCGCTTCATGTTCCCATTTTCGAATATAGGACTTCAGAATCATAGACAGTAATTTTAAGTTAATATATCGCTGTCCAATTATTATTGACGCAATGAAATACAAGAAATGAAGAAACTCTATGCAGGCATGCACTTTCACATGAACAGTGTTCCTTTGCAAATGAACCTTACATAACCTTTTTTTAAGGAGAGCATCATGTACTGTTGGGACAAACCACGAAACATATATTGATACGACAGATGCAAAAAAATAGATAACACTGTATCCATATGCCTTATTTCATACTTATATTACCAGACTCCTATAGTTGTAACTAGTATTGTTGCAAAGTTGAGCTAATTAGGCTGTCAGAGAAAGAACTGCAGATGTGAGAAACTTGTCTGATATAAGGTTCTTCCACACATAGTTAAACATGTTACTGTACAAAATGATATAAGCAAATATGTCACATATTATCGTCTCTCAGAAGATACAAAATTTTAAACATCACGTCTACTAGAAAGGATACTCCTTGAAAAGCTTGTCGTAGTAACGTTTGACTAGTCTCTTCCCCCAGGTAGAATCCACATCATCTTCGTCAGAAAGAATGAATCTTTTACAAAATTGAAGAACGGATTAATGAGTATCCAACAAACCACTGGTACATATTTTGTAATGAATACTTAAAATACTTAACAATGGAGACTGGACACTGATGGATATTACCTGTATCCTTCTCTCAGTGTATCTTTATCAGTTTTGATTGGTAAACTGTTATCAACATTCTTCCCATGGCCATAAAACTGAACTGTTGAACATGTTAATATTTCTTAGTATTAACATCTAACATGCATCATTAAGAAAGGAAGATGGACTCTACAGTTCTATATCGACAAACATACTAAAGCCAGTCGATGAAAGAGTAAATTTGTAAAGACAAGTGTCATGCCCAATTCTTTCTTCAAAAAGTGTGGTTGTCTGTTTTCTACATGGAAATTAATTTTGGTTGTTCTCTATTCATACATTGTACTACTCCCTCCGATCCATATTAATAGGTGCTAAAGTGGATGTATTTAGACATGTTTTATTGCTAGATACATCCACTTCAGCACCTATTAATATGGATCGGAGGGAGTAGTAATTTTCTCCTATATGTCAACAACAAACTATTCTATTTGTATTCAACCATTAGCAATTCATTATGCCCGCCAAACCGATTGCTGAAGAACCCCCAAAAAAAACCCAAGACATTTTGTTTGTATTGGTTAACGGTTCCAGAATGTCCATAATCCAATAAAAAACTAAACTGCCAGTCAAATATTAACATTGTTCATTAGATTGAGAACCAGGACTTCATTTTTCAAGTGAAAAACGATGGCAACTAGGATCTGTTCCACGTCAGGTAGGTGGCAAGTCACATGTATTATATAAATATCGATAATTCATGTATGAATGACGGTAGCCCCCAATTCTTTCTACAGTAGAGGGGACTGTTCATCATTCAGTTGCTTTTGGAAACCAAGACAAAGCAAATAAAGACTCATTATAAGCCACAGTCCCGGTTTCCTTTTCAAGAGAGAAGGGAAATCATGTGATGTCATCATGCATCAGAAGTTGTGGAAAAATTTCATTCTGCTGAGCTGGGTGTCAAATTATGAAAGTAGAAATAAGGGTATTCCTAAAGCAGGCTGCCCATCGCTATCTATCTAGCTACTGATTGTGAGCAAACAATAATGGAAGAAATACTGCCCAATACATCAAGCAGATTACAAAGTATGATGGTTACTCAATTACATAAAAGTTCAGCTAATTAGTTATGTTAAATTATAAATTGTAAAGCAGCCTGCTGCAACAATTTATGAGCATCATGACGAGTACATCTGTAATTTCTGCCACTTATCCTGACAAAAGATGCAACATTACAGAGTTGAAAGTTACATATAGCATCATATAGATATCCATAATCCATGTTGGAACAAAGGTAGGCCGATCCCATTTTTTCTACAGTAGAATAGATTGTTCATTATTCGGTTGTTCCTGGAAACTAAGACAAAGAAAATAGATAGCTCATTATAAGTGATTATCATTGGTAATTCTGTGACCTCTCTACGGGGAGATCTCTTTGCACTGGATGTGCAACTAATTTATTGTGCTGCAACCACTTATAAAGTATGAACAGCCCTCTCGAGAACTTGACACCTTTGGATCGGAAGCTTCTCGGAGAGGTACGTGAGGTCCTCCGTCATCCACCAGCAGCTTGTTCTTCTTGTACTAAGACTTTCAAGCTGGTGACCTCCTGTCCAAGTTGGCGTGGAAGATTTATGCTCAGGGCAGCCGGTAAGTTCCAACTTCTTCAAACAGGTCCACCTTCCATAGCTATCAGTATTGCATCTTCTTCAACAAAGGATCACTCCTTTCAGATAGGCATATAATTGATGGCCAACCATTCAAGCTTGGGGAAATTGGTACATGTCAGCAGCCAATAAATCCAGATCCAATCTTCATCACTGTAGTTGGTACTGTCAAGCTTCATGCACTAGCCAACGCAACCAAAAGTCCGAACTGATGGAAAGGGCTAGTATAATCTACTTATACACTCAACACCCCCTCTCACGTGTGACGGGAGAAGAGAAAGCCAACACGTGCAAACCAGAAGAGAATGACGGCATGCGAGTCTCAGAGGTATGGCTCAAGAGGCGCATACCTGGACAAAGAGGGGGTAACGGCAATTTTAGAATAAATTGCGAAAGCCAGGATTCGAACTCGAGACCTTGGCTCTGATACCATGTCAAGCTTCATGCACTAGCCAACACAACCAAAAGTCCGAACTGATGGAAAGGGCTAGTATAATCTACTTATACACTCAACTGGTAAAACTATTAAAAGATATCTCAAGTTGAATAGCTGCCGAATGGATGGAATGCATACGATTTGCAATTGATGAGGCCCAATCTAATTCACAGACAAATAGGTAGTGTCAAGCCAGACGCAGATGCTAGTTATAGCAAAAAGGTCCTGGAGCAGCTAATTCCTCCAGACAACCTGCAAGATCTACATGTTTGCGTCTGTATGTGTGTGTTGGGGGTGGGTGGGGGGGGGGGGTCTTTGTTTGAAGGTATTTCACTTGGCATGATGGTACCCAATTGTCTTCAGTTTGAAGTTGATAAAGTGCATATCATGTCGACCAGTTCAGCATCTGCCCAATTTGAGATATCAAAAATTAACTGGAGCAACTGATCTGAAACTGTGGGCATTTGCATTCAGCAAGCTTAAATGTGTTTGACATGATATTCCTAACTGGGAGGAGTGATCCATCGTTCAAGAAGATACAGCAGCAGCAACAAAAGGGGCTAGTGCTAAAATGCGGAAAGGGGAGCCTTGTATCAAAGAATGTCGCTAATGCCGTTTGAAGAAGTTTGAGCTTGCAGTCTGTCCTGAGCTCTGAGAGTACTCCCTTAACAGAATCTCTCAATCCTCCCAGAGAAGCTTACAAGTTTCAATTATAAGATGTCAAATCAAGGAGAGGGTCTTGGATCTTCTTCAGGTGAAGGAGTTGTTTATAGATGATTGCACTCAATTACATATAGAGTTCACATAACCTATATTTACAAAGTGCAATCAATACATGGCGTCAATCTGAGAGCATCATAATGTGTACGTGTGCCATTTAGTGTAACACCTAACAACACAACTGGAGCCTGACAAAGTTGCAGGTTAGAAGACCATCGTGCTGCCTTTTCGCTCAGAGCATTGAGCTGGTGCTACTACATTTAACTAGATTTGCCTAACATCACAGTTCCTTTATCCTGCTACAATCCTATATGTACTATTTTGCGGACATAAAATAAGTAGGACCTTAGCCTCACCAAGCCAGTAACAAAAACTGGACACAAGCACGAAAATCTTTAAGCAGGAAAACAAAATAAAGGGTAGCAAACTATACCATAGTCATTCATGAACTTCTTATGGCGATCGTAAGCATTGAGCCCGCGGATGTGCGACTGGTACTGCCTGCATCCACCCAATCCACATTCATTAGATGAGAGGCCGATTGGCCTTAAATATCAACAGTAAACCAAACAAAAAGCAGCTCACTGCCCCGTGCCCTATTTGATTGGTAAGTCATCACACACCAGAACTACTTCCTCGAATGATAGATAGATGGTCAGATAGCTAAGTCGAGCATAAACTATGGATAAACGGCGGTTTTTACAACTACCATCAAGAATTCCAATCTAAGCAGGCCGATTTTGTGCCGCACTAACGCAGGAAAAGGAGAGTAGGACAGCGGGGGAAACTAAATCTGGGAGATACAGTGAGAGGGGGGGGATGCGCACGTACGTCTTCCTCTCCTCCCTGTCATAGATGGCCGATCTGAGCCGCCCCAGCGACGCCGCCATCGCGCTCGCGCACCACCTCCGCTCCGCTCTCCACCGTCTCGTTTCGGTTTAGGTCTCCGGGTCTGGTCGCTCGTCGGTCTTGGCCACGAATTCGATATTTCCATGCTTGACTGGGCTAGAAACACACGTTAATTTGGGCCAAAAACATTAGGGTCGCATTTGCTAGTCTGCACGCACTCCAGTCTGGGCCCACCAGCTGCAAAGATGGTCCGCGCTTTTGGTTTCACGAGTACGGTTGCATAGATTTTTTCTGTATTCCTACAACTATAAATAATCGATAAAGTGACGCCCTAAAAAAAGATACCTAATTTTGACGCAGCAAATTCGCAATCTAATATCTGGAACAAAAAAAATCGTAAAATAACCCTTTTTAATAACGCCTACCTCTAGGGCGTTATGTTATCTTGCATAACGCGGGACCTTGAGGCGTGATTGACCATGCCACCATGGCGGTGAACTTCCACTTCGACGTCATCATAGTGCACTGGACTGGTGCGTTATATGCCCCTTGCACCATAATGCCATGGAGGATGTTATGCAGGTGAACTTAACAACCGTCCACGTCCCCCTCCCGATTTCAACCCTTCTTTTCTCATATCCTCTATTCTTCCACCATAGAGGTCCTCTTCCGTCACCACCACTCTTCTCCCCCTCAAGTCTCTCTTGTGGCAAGACCGGAGCCCCATCTGGTAGGGATTTGGTTTCCATTGGAGTTGTGAAGATATGCCCCCACTTTTTTCCTCTTTTTATTGGTTGAAATCATCACATTTGATTTTTCTAGAAATTCCCGATCCCTAGTTCATCTAGTTTCTTAACTATTTACTTATTTAGCGTGTTAGTATTAGGATTTTAGTAGTGCATTAATGGTTTCTATTACTAGTGGAAACGCTAGATTCTAGTATTAGATTGCTGCTAGAAGATACCCCACGCGTTGCTGCGGGGATCGCTTTAAAATCTACAATATATTGTAAACAAAATTTATAAGAGATGTGATATGTTATGTTTTCTAAGTGAATATACAAAGTTCAATTGATTATACTATATATTTTTAAATTATTAATATGGATAATTGGATGGTTTAATAAATGGATAATATGTAGTTTGCATGTAGTGATTAATAAATATAAGTGGAGATGACATGTACAATTGATTGGCTAGAAGAACGGATGATGTGGATAACTTGCTTGTTGAGATAAAAAAATCATTAATGCATGTTCGTGGGATTTTGCTTTATAAGAAGTATAGATTACTAGTGAAAACTCTAGATTCTAATATTAGATTTAGTTGTCAAATTTGATTTGTTAGTAATATTTTTACTATTAGGTTGTTATTATTAGGTATTCAGTGTTAGGTTGCTATTAGTAGTACTAGTATAGTCATTTTGTAAATACTAGTTCTTTTTTGAAATTTTAGTTCATTGTAAATAAGTATTGGATAGTTCATATAATTGTGATTTTTAGTTCATATAATTGGATAGTATTAGTAAATTTTAGTTCATTATAATTTTAGTTCATATTTTTGTGTAATATTTTCTCGTTGATTTGTTTGTAGTAGATAGTTTATTACATTCTTATTAGTATTGAATAGTTAAGTAGATTTGTTATAAATAGTTAGGATTTTTGAATCATTGCTACTTTTTATTATTGTGATCTTTTCCCTCGTTGTTTGAATCGACTTTTTCTTTCTTTCGTAGGGCTATGTCTCTTCTCAAGCCTGTCCAGTGCGGCCCCACAATAGGCCTACCCGGTGTGGCCCATTAGGAGGTACCTTAAAGGGCCTTGGAGTAGCTGCGTTGAGGCCTGCTACGGAATCCCACGTGGAAGCAGAAACAAGGAAAGACTTGATCAAGGAATTAGGAAAGAGTAGTACCGACTCGGAATCGAATCATATTCTTGTACGGCCCCCGAAACCCGGCTACCTATATAAAACACGGGAAGGGGTCACGGCAAACCAAGCAACCCTAGATTCAGAGTCGCGCTAGATACAATCCGTGCGGCACCCCTGTAACCTATTTTTAACTCATCGGAACAAAGATCTGGTAGGTAGTAACCCGTCAAGTTGAGTAGTCCACCAGCGCCTTTTCCCTCACGAAACCCCGGATCCCTCACCATGGGGATTGTTGAGGCCACATCCTCTTCATTGGCATCATATGTGGAAATCTGGGGCACTGGATTCGAGGCTTCTTTGACTTCATCTTCATCAAACCACAACTCGTCGATCTGGGCGGACTCGATTCGCTTCAGATCTATCGACTTCATCGAGCCCTCATCGGCATCGCGCCCAGTATTTGACTCCCTCGACAAAAGCATTAATCTCAAGATCGGTGACCCGAACTTCCGCGCGGGTCGCACGGGAATACTACGCCTAGAGAACTCCCCTCGGCCTCACCCGGCGGAGTCATCTGCGGCAGAAATGTCGCCACCCCAACCCGAGGGGGCAAACTCTATTTCGCTGATCCCCACCTCCATTTCATCGCAATGGTTGGACAAGTCGGGTCCTCCACCTCAGAAAGCGAGAATGAAGAGGACGAGGTGACCGACCCGCCTAAAGCAGTAGATGCAACCGACGATGGAGTGCACCCGGAGACGAGGACTCGAACGGTGATGACGACGGACTCAACGGGCCCCCTCCACCTATCAATTTCAGGTCTGCGGCCAAAAATAGGAAAAATAAAGAAACCGCCCCTGGTGCACTTATCAGCCAGCACAATGGACATGGTCAACAAGCTGGTCGAACAGGGCCTTCCCCTCCCAAAGGATTCCAACTCGGAGGAGTGGGCAGCCTATCTCTACACACTGAGAAAGCAAAGGAAGAAACTGAACAAGATGCACAAGGATCTAGACAGCGTGCGTCCTACATGAACGGATGCAGCCAAAGCCTCAGGCAGCAGGGTGCGAAAAAAATCCGCGCCTAAACGACGGTCTCGAACAGCGGATATGACAACTGAGTCCATGAGGAGAACTCAAAGGTCATTAGACCTCGAGTACGACCCAAGAGAACCCAACCCACCGGAAAAGATAGTACCCAAGACGCCTCAGGAAAGGCTCTTACAGGTGCAAACATACCTGATGTCAATAAAACCAACTCCAGGTAACCCCCGTGGAGAGGTTCACGAGGAAATGTTGCAAGACCTCGATATCGCGAGTGCAGAGCTAGGAAAGAAATCCACCCCACGAGTGGCAGCAGCACCCATGAAGTCGGGAAAGGCGAAAGCCAGACCAACCCGCGCACCACGCTATGAGGAGGACCCAAATGATCTACGAAGCCAACTCCTGCAAAACAAGGTGAACAGGCTACACAGAGATAGAGCAGCAGAAGAGCCACTACCACGGACCAGCAGGACTCAGGCAGAGCACTCGAGACACAGCTCACCCGACTCGGATGAGGAGGAACTCTGCGGACCCCCTGCTGCTTCAGTCGTGAGATTCGCCAAGCCAGCAAGCCTAAGCGATTCAAGTTAACGGCTAAGAAACCTAAGTATGACGGTGCCTAGGAACCCGAGGCTTGGTTAGACGATTATTTGACTGTCGTCGGGTTTCACAAAGGCAATCGAGTAACAGCAATGCAATACATTTAGCTGCAACTTGTAGGAGCCGCAAGAAACTGGTTGAAGAGTCGACCTAGAAACATGTACAGCTGCTGGGAAGATTTCGAGTACGATTTCATCCAGAATTTCAAGTCCACCTGCAAATGACCAGTAACTGTCGGGCAATTGAAGGCGTGCAGATAACGATCAGACAAGACCATTCACGGGTACATACAATGATACTCGGCAGTAGTCGACTAGTCGTCATAGTACAATGTGATACTCGGCAGATCAGCATTCGTAAGGTTCATGGTTGTCCCCCACTATGCGTACCTGATGCTCAAAATGCCAGGACCCAGAGGAATAATAGCAGTGTACAGAAATTATAAGAAATCTGATAGTCATGACGTTGAGTTCAATAGAATATCACAATCTTTTAGGATGCAACAGGAGTTGGCAGAAATAGCAGCCACAAATGACCACTCGCTACTCCACTTAGCCTAGAAAACAACACACGAGATGGAATTCGACGTGAAAAAGGACACCAGGGCACACCAGGTTCACCCAACAGATCCAGAAAAGACAGTACTCGTGTCCAACATACTGCCTATTGCATAGGTAAGCGCGCTCGTCGAATTTCTCCGTGAGAACTGAAAAATCTTTGCATGGGCCCTAGAGGACATGCCAGGAGTCCCCAGGAAATTCGTCGAGCACTCACTCGAAATCTACAAGGATGCCAAGTCAATACAGCAATCAACACGTCGCCATTTGAAGCCGAAACGAAGAGCAATAGGAGAAGAAGTCAACATATTACTAGCAGCAAAATTCATCCGAGAGATCAAAATAGCAACTTGGCTCGCAAACTCGGTATTCGTGACAAAGAAAAACACTTATATATTGCGGATGTGCATTGATTACACCTCATTGAACAAGTACTTCCCTAAGGATTGGTTCCCACCGCCACACATTGATCAAATCATCGACTCGACCGCCGGTTGCGAGAGGCTCTCCTTCCTCGATGCGTACTCGGGTTATAATCATATCTATAAGAAGAAGGAAGACGAATAGAAGACTGCGTTCATCACCCCCATTCAGAGTATACTACTATACCATGATGCCCTTTGGGTTGAAGAACACGGGTGCGACGTACCAGCTGATGATGCCAAAGTGTCTAAAGTCACAAATTGGAAGGAACACACAAGTTTACGTAGATGATATTGTCGTTGATATGTCCATTTTGCATCACTATTTTATATTGTTATTTTATGTTATTCATCGATATATTTCATGTTAAGATGCATTACTTATGTTACATTATGTCTTTTTGCATGTTTCATAATTTTTGGAGAATAAACACCGGGACTAGAAATCTGATGGAAAAATCACCGTCAAGATACCCTATTTCAGAAGATCAGAAGAAGAGGGCGGATACCGGAGGAGTCTTAGAAGTCCTGAGGAGGAAGCTAGCCAGAAGGGCACCCGAAGGGGGGCACCTAGGGCTCGCACCACCAGGCGCCCCCTCCCCCTGGTCGCGCCTGGGGTGGTCTGGCCCCCCTGGCCCACTTCTGGGCGCCCCCTTTCGCGTACTTGACCCCGAGGGAACCCTAAGACCCAGGGGATCATCGAAGAAATATTCCGTCACCGACTCGGGCGGAAAACAACAGAGAGAGAAAAGCTCTCCGGCACGGAGAAATCTGCCGGGGAAATTCCTCCCCGAAGAGGGGGAATCATCGCCATCGTCGCCGTCATCGCTCCGGGCATCGTCAAGATCGTCATCGTCATCATCATCACCACCATCACCATCACCCTCATCATCCACCTTCATCCCTCTGTAACAATTAGGGGTCTTTATCGTTGTTCTTCATTAGATCTCTCTCCCGATGTGGATTACTTGTTAGTAGTTGATGCTTGTGAGATTTATCGGTGTTTACACTTTATGACCAGATTGTTATTATCCATTATATCACCTCTGATTATGATCCATATGATGTGTTGTGAGTAGTTCGTTTAGTTACTGAGGACATGGGAGAAGTCATGATGTTAGTAGTGGAATTATGTTGAAGTAATATCTAGTGGTTTGGTACTTAAGTTGTGGTGCTATTCTTCTAGTGGTGTCATGTGAACGTCGACTACATGATAGTTCACCTTTATGGGCCTAGGAGGATGCATTGTGTATTTGGCTACTAATTGTGGGGTTGCCGGAGTGACAGAAACCTAAACCCCCGTTAGGAAACTAATGCACGAGGGAGTGTAGGATCCCGAAGTTTTAAGGCTATGGTTAGATTTATCTTAACTACTTTCTTGTATTTGCGGATGCTTACGAGGGTTATAATCACAAGTATGTATTAGTCCTAGTTGGGCGGTGCATTAGCGTAGGTTCACCCACACAACACTTAACAAACCAATAAATATTAATCAATCGTATGAAACGAAAACAATTGACGAAATTCCCATGTGTCCTCGAGAACATTTGGTAATCATAAGTAGAACAATCGTCTTGTCCTTTGCTCTCAAAAGGATTGGGCCACTCGCTGCAATTATATTTACTGCATTTTATTTACTCGCGCTTTATTTATCTACTATATCAAAAACCACCAAAAACTCGTTTGCTAGGGTTTACAGTGAATCCTCTATCCAACCTGCTTGTCAACACCTTCTGCTTCTCGTTGGGTTCAACACTCTTATTTATCGAAAGTACTACGACACACCCCCTATACTTGTGGGTCATCAGTCGTCAAGTCAAAAAAAGGCAAAAACCCTTATCGATGACCTCGGAGAAACTTTCACGGCACTCGACGAGTATCAGATTAAGATGAACCCGAAGAAATGTTATTTTGGAGTTGTCGAGGGGGTTATCTCGACGAGTATCAGGCAGAGCACTCGAGACACAGCTCACCCGACTCGGATGAGGAGGAACTCTGCGGACCCCCTGCTTCAGTCGTGAGATTCGCCAAGCCAACAAGCCTAAGCGATTCAAGTTAATGGCTAAGACACCTAAGTATGACGGTGCCTAAGAACCCGAGGCTTGGTTAGATGATTATTTGACTGTCGTCGGGTTTCACAAAGGCAATCGAGTAACAGCAATGCAATACATTCAGCTGCAACTTGTAGGAGCCGCAAGAAACTGGTTGAAGAGTCGACCTAGAAACATGTACACCTGCTGGGAAGATTTCGAGTACGATTTCATCCAGAATTTCAAGTCCACCTGCAAATGACCAGTAACTGTCGAGCAGTTGAAGGCGTGCTGATAACGATCAGACGAGACCATTCGCGGGTACATACAATGATACTCGGCAGTAGTCGACTAGTCGTCATAGTACAATGTGATACTCGGCAGATCAGCATTCGTAAGGTTCATGGTTGTCCCCCACTATGCGTACCTGATGCTCAAAATGCCAAGACCCAGAGGAATAATAGCAGTGTACAGAAATTATAAGAAATCTGATAGTCATGACGTCGAGTTCAATAGAATATCACAATCTTTTAGGATGCAACAGGAGTTGGCAGAAATATCAGCCACAAATGACCACTCGCTACTCCACTTAGCCTAGAAAACAACACACGAGATGGAATTCGACGTGAAAAAGGACACCAGGGCACACCAGGTTCACCCAACAGATCCAGAAAAGACAGTACTCGTGTCCAACATACTGCCTATTGCATAGGTAAGCGCGCTCGTCGAATTTCTCCGTGAGAACTGGAAAATCTTTGCATGGGCCCTAGAGGACATGCCAGGAGTCCCCAGGAAATTCGTCGAGCACTCACTCGAAATCTACAAGGATGCCAAGTCAATACAGCAATCAACACGTCGCCATTTGAAGCCGAAACGAAGAGCAATAGGAGAAGAAGTCAACAGATTACTAGCAGCAAAATTCATCCGAGAGATCAAAATAGCAACTTGGCTCGCAAACTCGGTATTCGTGACAAAGAAAAACACTTATATATTGCGGATGTGCATTGATTACACCTCATTGAACAAGTACTTCCCTAAGGATTGGTTCCCACCGCCACACGTTGATCAAATCATCGACTCGACCGCCGGTTGCGAGAGGCTCTCCTTCCTCGATGCGTACTCGGGTTATAATCATATCTATAAGAAGAAGGAAGACGAATAGAAGACTGCGTTCATCACCCCCATTCAGAGTATACTACTATACCATGATGCCCTTTGGGTTGAAGAACACGGGTGCGACGTACCAGCGGATGATGCCAAAGTGTCTAAAGTCACAAATTGGAAGGAACACACAAGTTTACGTAGATGATATTGTCGTTGATATGTCCATTTTGCATCACTATTTTATATTGTTATTTTATGTTATTCATCGATATATTTCATGTTAAGATGCATTACTTATGTTACATTATGTCTTTTTGCATGTTTCATAATTTTTGGAGAATAAAAACGGGGACCAGAAATCTGATGGAAAAAGCACCGTCAAGATACCCTATTTCAGAAGATAAGAAGAAGAGGGCGGATACTGGAGGAGTCTTAGAAGTCCTGAGGAGGAAGCTAGCCAGAAGGGCACCCGAAGGGGGGTCACCTAAGGCTCACACCACCAGGCGCCCCCTCCCCCCTGTTCGCGCCTGGGGTGGTCTGGCCCCCCTGGCCCACTTCTGGGCGCCCCCTTTCGCGTACTTGACCCCGAGGGAACCCTAAGACCCAGGGGATCATCAAACAAATATTCCGTCACTGACTCAGGCGGAAAACAACAGAGAGAGAAAAGCTCTCCGGCAGGGAAAAATCTGCCGGGGAAATTCCTCCCCGAAGAGGGGGAATCATCGCCATCGTCACCGTCATCGCTCCGGGCATCGTCAAGATCGTCATCGTCATCATCATCACCACCATCACAATCACCCTCATCATCCACCTTCATCCCTCTGTAACAATTAGGGGTCTTTATCGTTGTTCTTCATTAGATCTCTCTCCCGATGTGGATTACTTGTTAGTAGTTGATGCTTGTGAGATTTATCGGTGTTTACACTTTATGACCAGATTGTTATTATCCATTATATCACCCCTGATTATGATCCATATGATGTGTTGTGAGTAGTTCGTTTAGTTACTGAGGACATAGGAGAAGTCATGATGTTAGTAGTGGAATTATGTTGAAGTAATATCTAGTGGTTTGGTATTTAAGTTGTGGTGCTATTGTTCTAGTGGTGTCATGTGAACGTTGACTACATTATAGTTCACCTTTATGGGCCTAGGAGGATGCATTGTGTATTTGGCTACTAATTGTGGGGTTGCCGGAGTGACAGAAACCTAAACCCCCGTTAGGAAACTAATGCACGAGGGAGTGTAGGATCCCGAAGTTTTAAGGCTATGGTTAGATTTATCTTAACTACTTTCTTGTATTCGCGGATGCTTACGAGGGTTATAATCACAAGTATGTATTAGTCCTAGTTGGGCGGTGCATTAGCGTAGGTTCACCCACACAACACTTAACAAACCAATAAATATTAATCAATCAGATGAAACAAAAACACTTGACGAAATTCCCATGTGTCCTCGAGAACGTTTGGTAATCATAAGTAGAACAATCGTCTTGTCCTTTGCTCTCAAAAGGATTGGGCCACTCGCTGCAATTATATTTACTGCATTTTATTTACTCGCGCTTTATTTATCTACTATATCAAAACCACCAAAAACTCGTTTGCTAGGGTTTACAGTGAATCCTCTATCCAACCTGCTTGTCAACACCTTCTGCTTCTCGTTGGGTTCGACACTCTTATTTATCGAAAGTACTACGACACACCCCCTATACTTGTGGGTCATCAGTCGTCAAGTCAAAAAAAAGGCAGAAACCCTTATCGATGACCTCGGAGAAACTTTCACGGCACTCGACGAGTATCAGATTAAGATGAACCCGAAAAAATGTTATTTTGGAGTTGTCGAGGGGGTTATCTCAACAATCCCCATGGTGAGGGACCTGGGGTTTCGTAAGAAGGAAAAATGCGCTGGTGGACTACTCGACTTAACGTGTTACTGTCCGTCAGAGTTTACTTTGATGGGTGACAAAAGGCGTCGATTACAGGGTGTTGTTTGCAGATTGAATCTGGCGCAGGTCTGAGTCTAGGGTTGTCTGCCCGTTCGTGACCCCCTTCTGTGCTTTATATAGACAGTCAGGTCCTGGGGGTCGTACATGAGTAGGACTCGTTTTGAGTCGGTTGTTATATTTCCTAATCTTGTCGTCGAAGTACTTTCCTTTCTCCGTTCCTGAGCGGGCTTCTGTTGCGGGCCTTCAGGTAGTCTTTTGCGGGCCTTATGAAGGTACTCCCCTATGAGCCGTACCGGATAGGCCGACGGTTAGGGCTCTTTCCGGTACCCCCACACCAGTAGCCCCCGAGTGCCTGATAGAGTCAAAGACTCGATCTAGGGACTCAAACCCGCAAAACAAATTATCCCAAGCTTTATTCTGAAACAGTTTTTTCCCTGGGAGGATGTGGCTGGACAGGTTCGATCTACTCGACTGATCAAGGTCAATTAATCTCACTCGGGAGAACACACTGTTAGCCTACTCAGGGTTCGAGTCCTTACGCTCGATTCTAGAAAAACCTGGGGTAGTTCGACTCGTGCCGCTGAGGCCTTATCGAGTCAAACTCAAGTTGTCAGTATTTTTACCCAACGCGTCCGTTGGGGTTTTCATCATGCATGTTGGCATGGAAGAGTACCAGGTAGTGTAGCAGTGGTGCATCTACGAGACCATTGGAACTGATCCGCGGGTCTTACCTTCGTACCATGGGCACGACATCCAGAGTTTTTAAACGTGGTAGTGCGATCTGGGAAATAGAATATTTTAGGTACAATTCATTCGAGTCAGTTTTCTCGAGTGGCAAAGGAGTATCCTCAACTTCATGCACTTTCTTCGAGTGAAACTCTCTTTTCTAAAAAGACCATGCAGGATTCGAGTGAATTTTCTGATCACTCGAATACTGTTCTTGTTCGAGTACCATCGTCAGTAATGACGTAATGCTCTATTTTACTGACAAGGAACTAGACATTTCTGTGATGTGAGCTTATCCTCTCAGGCGGTAGCTTACATAGGTGTAGTTTGACCACTTTTTGACCGTTCAGTGCGGGTTAATCTAGGGATTGTCTGTAAATGCCTAGATTCCCACGCATAATGGGCGGCATGGAGGCGAAGCGGTTAGGCTCCAGTGCCACATATAGGGCTCAGATATCCCGAGAAAAAATCAACAACGGATATAGATTTACCCGGCTATAAATACCGCGAGGGGAAAAGGGTAAACTTTTCCTTCTTCCTCGCGCCTGCACTTGCTTCCCGTTCGTTGCTCCAAAGCCATTGCCACACTCTCCCTAGCTCGTCAAATCTCACGCCATGGTGAACACCCGAAAGAACGACGGTTCTTCGGCGGCTGGTGGCACAGAAGGTCGCCAGCGGAAGGGCGGAAAATGGACCAAATCCATCGGCACCGCCAAGCTCCTCACCAACGAAAAGCGTGAGGGGTTACTCCAAGCCGGCTCCTGGAGGCGCCCAGGTTCTGAGGTACGCCCGACTCCGTAGGACAACGAGCATGTGGCTTTTGTGAACCACATCCTTAGGGGTGTGTCCTTTCCTCTCCACCCTTTCTTCCTGGCACTCATGGAGGTGTACGGCGTGCAACGTCCCGCCGAACTCGGTGCAGCGCATCATGTGCTTTATCATGTTGTGCGAGTTCTACCTTGGGGTGGCACCGCACCGGGCGCTCTTCAACTACTTCTTCAACGCCAAGGCACAATCGAGCAGCAGTGACCCGCATGAAGTTGGCGGCTGCAACATCCAAATCAGCTCGAAGTCGGGCTATTTCAAGATGGGATTTGTCGACTCCGTCACTGGATGGAGGAGCCGATGGTTCTACGCGAAGGAATCGGCCAATATCGATGTGTCCCCTTTTGGTGGATCTGGACAAGATGGTGCTTCACAGGAGCTCATGGAAGAACAAGTTGTCTGCTGAAGAGGTAGCTCATACTGAAGATCTGGTGTCGCGGGTCGTCACTCTGAAGGCTGGTGGACTCACTGGAACCCACCTGGCCTTTGTATTCCTCAAGCGTTGAGTCCAACCACTTCAAGCCAGGGTGACCCCTATGTGGGCCTATTCGAGTGCTGATGGGACTCACCGCCTGCTCCATGAGGAACTATCTAGCAACGAACTCGAACAGTGCTTGCGTCAGATTACCCAAGTGAAGGAGAACAAAGCAGTTGACTCGACTCCTACTTTTCTCCCACTCTATGCTTCGTCTGATCATAAAAAGGTAAGTCTTCCTTTACGTCTCCTATTTTCTGCTCCACTTCTCTCTTTTTACCATCTTTTCTCTGTTTCGAGTGGTTCTTCTTTTGTTGTCTGACTCCTTTTTTCCTTTCCTAGAATCGGAATGTTCTTCCTAGTGAACCTCCCATGGCGGGTACTGTCCTGTTTATAGAGGGTTTGACTGAAGCTACTGCAGTGGACTTGGACTCAATTCATTCAGTTGCCACAACTAATTCCTCTCGGGACGCGGATGACCTGGAGGAAGTCCAAGAGAAAACCACTGAAGAGCCTCGAGTGTCTACCAAGCGTGCTCGAGTGGAAAGTGAGTTTGAGGAATCCACCTCCAAAGATTCCAACTCTTCGAGTGTCACATGAAGAGACGAGATGAGGAACCCTATTCATGCGGTTCATCTCGCGTCTATGCCTCCACTCGCCCCTCATCCTCCTACTGCTAAGAAGGTTCGCCGCATGTACAGTCTGGGCTCACTTAGCGGGCAAGCTTTCTTCTTTCTTCTTTCAGTATTCTTACTCGAATTTTGGTTTCCACTTTGATCAATGTCTTTTCTCCTTATCTGTTTCACATTTCAATAATACATCCAAGACTCCTGCTCCGCCAAAGGATCCAACTCCCCCTCGTACTGCTACTCCTTTCCCACAAAGGGGAACTAGCTCGAGTGCTGCTCCAGCTCCTTCTCCCTAGGGAAGAAACGATCCGGGTGCTGCTGCTGATGTTCAAGCCACAGACACCTTGAGTCCGTCTCGGAGAACTCAAGACAAAGGAGTCGTACATGAAGGAACTCGGGAATGCACCTCTATCCCTGAGGCTGATCTGGCGCCTATAGGTCCAGGAGCCTGGACTATCAACCTAGCCGATGTGGATACATTGGCTCCCGAGTTTCAGGTTAGGGACCATATGAGTCTATTTTTACTCTTATACGAATTTCATTCATTCTATCAGGTGCGCGAACAACTCTCCCGATGGGAGTAGCCCACGAGTCTGCATTTGGCTACTTGCAAGCGAGTGCAGACTCAAGCTTGTATCTTAATTTCTCACTCTGGTGCTTTTTCAACCCTTCCTGGAAAGCATGAAGGATCTGGGTACTCGTTTCCTTGGTATCGGGAGGTAGAGGGACAACGCCCTCACTAAGTTTGCTCTAATGGACTCATGTTGCTTTTCTTGTCCTTATTCCATATTTTCTGACTAGCTTCTTTACCGCAGAGCTTCTGGTTTCGACTACTGCTGAGAAGGATTCTACACTTGCTCGAGTGAAAGAACTCAAAGCGTAGAACGCGACTCTTCAGCTGGAGGCTACGACTTCCAAGAAAAGGACCGAAGCTGCCATTCAGAGGGCTGGGACTTCCTTCCGAGTATCGCATTGTACTGTGATGGTCAATCGACTACTTCGAAGTCGAGTTTTTCTTTCCTGTAGTTGTCGTGTACTCCAAACAACATTTCGAGTACTATTGCACCTAGAGGCTTGACTGCTTGGTACGATTCCATGGAACGATTTCTCTGATACGGATCAACGTGATCCGAGAGGATTTTGCCCAATCTTTCACGGCGAACCAAGAACAACAACGTTGGACAGATAAATAATCAATCCCACGCACGCAATTGTAGACAGATCAACAAGATCAGCAAGCAAAACCAACATAAACTCGCAAACGACGACCCATCACCGGAGGAGCCTCTCGATAACTTTTATCTCAAATTCTTGTCTACCCTAAAACCCTAGGTGTCACTCCGTTATATAGGAGGCCACAAAGGGCTCGGTTGGACAGGCCCAAACCGAACACACAACTGACTCGAACCTAACACACGCGATACAAACCGGCCTATTAGAAGGCTCGGCCAAATAATAAGGCATGCATGCCTCTAATAAAACGTGTACATACTTAGACGAATGTCATCTAATCGTTGGTCATCTTGTATGCAACACGCTGCACCACCCAACACTAACAATGTTTGGCCTCACGCCGTTGACCAAACTGCAACATCAATGGTGGTGTTCTGAAGTTGGGTTTCACCTCATCTAGCGGAGGGATTGCAAATCTGAAAGCTCCAACTGTCAACATAGATGGCGGTGGTGGCGCAATGATAGGAGTAGGTATCCCCCCAGCATCATCCCCCCCAACTTGAAGAGAAATCGTCCTCGGTTTCAGCTTCACACTTGGAACCTTCTTCTTCATAGAAACGACGTCCACCTTGATATCCTTGTCAACCATTGGCTGCAGAGCATGACGTTTCCCTTTATGCCACAAGGAATATACATTAGAACGCCCCTCATGTGTGGAACGCCAATCAAACTTCCACGGTCGTCCTAGTAGCACGTGACATGCATCCATAGGCAACACATCACAGACCACCGTGTCCTCATACGTACCTACAGAAAATTTCAGGCGCGCCTTATGTGTGACCTTCAGCTTGCCTGAATTATACAACCACTCAATGCAATGTGGCTGCGGGTGCTTCCATGTAGGCAATGAAAGAGAATCCACCAAGCTCTTGCTAATAATATTGGTGTAACTGCCACTATCAATATTCAGCTTGCAAGCGGAATCCTTGACTGTGCATTGGGTCTGAAAAATATCCCAGCGCTGCCCTTGTCCTTCTATGCGATCTTCCGGTACATGTTGCACCATCAGATTTTTACACTTTGCAGCAAGTTCATACCCATCCACATTCACTTCGTCAGTTGCCTCAACCTCATCACTAGACGACCCTGCTGATTTTTCCTCGTCACTTGCAGAAACATAGCCATCTTGTGTGAGCATAACCCTTTTTGCATTAGGGCAATCACGCCTCATGTGTCCTCGACCGCCACAAGTAAAACACTCAATGTGTGCGGTGGACTGCGTACTAGCTGCAGCTTTGGACACTCAAGATTTTAGCGCCTCAAGAGAAATATTATTGGAGCGTGTAGAAGGGGCCGGCTTAGCGCTAGAACCAGCAGCCCCGCCATTAGAATGACGCCATGTATGTGTAGGGGCTGTAGCTTGACGCCGTTTGAGTTGTTGCTCCGCACGCTCAGCTTGGTGCACAAGATCCTGAAGATTATAGTAGATGACCATCTCCACACGATCTTGCACCTCAATATTCAGACCATTAAAGAACCGAGACATCGTGGCCTCCGGGTCTTCCGTTGTTCCTGTACGTATCATCAACAACTCCATCTTCTTATAATACTCATCCACGGATTTTATACCTTGAGTAAGCTGCTGCAATTTATTGTACATTTCACGCTTATAATGCTCAGGAACAAAACGACGCCGTATGAGTTCTTTCATACCTCTCCATGACGTCGGACGGTTGGGCATACGCAGAATTTGGCTCCACCATATCAAGACATAACCAGAGAACTCAATGGCTGCAAGTTGAAGCTTCTTCTCCTCGGTATAATGGTGAGCTGCAAAAATATGATTCACGCGCATCTCCCACTCCAAATAATCCTCGGGACTTCCCGTGCCGGAGAACGGTGGTATAGAAATTTTAACACGTCCAATACCATCATCCAAAGGAACACGTGTAGCCTGACCAACACGAACAGTAGCCGCAGGACGAATATCAAATGTGCGTTGTTGAGAAACATATCCAGCATCGTCCTCCAAATCAGCATCAACACCTTCATGTGCCCGTGCGATGGGACGGCGAATACGACCGTCAGTCTGTCCATCTCGCTGTGGTAGCGCATCCTGTAATATTGCCGCGGGAGGGGGCTCCACTCGCGCACGCGGATTAAGAGTATCCGCCAATGCATCAAGACGAGTATTGAGTGCTGTAAATTCGCTATTTAATCTCTTCTCCAATGCATCCGTACAGTCCTTAATATACACACAAGTTTTGTCAAATCCATCGCGGACATTAGGAGCAAGATCATCAGCATAAACAGGAAGTGCAATCTCCTTCTGCTTAGGTACGGCAGCAGTAGCGGCAACCGAATTTTCACCGATCAAAGAGTTCACCATGGCCGCAAAAATATCGGCAGATTATCTTGCCGCCATGGACGTCCTCGGCAGCAACAATACCCGCACAATAGACAACTTGAGTAGCAGCAGCCTCGTGCGTGAGAGCAGAAATAGTCTGGGATCGGGTCGGCAACAGATATAGTAGCTGGTCTTCAAACTTGTCCCGACTCTAATCAATAAAAAAGATGCTCACGTCCACAACAAATAAATCATGTGGAAGAACCTGACACGGATCCTAGTAGTACTCAAGATGTCCAACTAGTACTACTCCAATACGGAACACAAGGCCACGTGATCCAAATCCAAAGTGACCAGCACAAATACGTGGTACTACTTGAGCAGAATCAGACCGCGATAAGACGGAACTTAAAGGCCTCCTCGACTGATGTTCAAAATAGCCTGTAGTTCTCGCCCTCGGTAGTAGAACCAAAGTAGAATATCCAGTCAGTCAGCGCCAGAGAAAAAGAAATAACTCAAACATCTTGTCAGCGGCAGAGAAAAAGACTCCGACGTCTCTCAATCCAATAACAGAAGCACCGGTGTGTTGGCTTCGATCGCCTCCGGCAGCCAGCAGCAGATCTTAGCAAAATCGCCGTGAGAAACCCGACGAATCTGATACCAAGATAATACGGATCAACGTGATCCGAGAGGATTTTGCCCAATCTTTCACGGCGAACCAAGAACAACAACGTTGGACAGATAAATAATCAATCCCACGCACGCAATTGTAGACAGATCAACAAGACCAGCAAGCAAAACCAGCATAAACTCGCAAACCACGACCCATCACCGGAGGAGCCTCTCGATAACTTTTATCTCAAATTCTTGTCTACCCTAAAACCCTAGGCGTCACTCCGTTATATAGGAGGCCACAAAGGGCTCGGTTGGACAGGCCCAAACCGAACACACAACTGACTCGAACCTAACACACGCGATACAAACCGGCCTATTAGAAGGCTCGGCCAAATAATAAGGCATGCATGCCTCTAATAAAACGTGTACATACTTAGACGAATGTCATCTAATCGTTGGTCATCCTGTATGCAACACGCTGCACCACCCAACACTAACAATATTTGGCCTCACGCCGTTGACCAAACTGCAACATCAATGGTGGTGTTCTGAAGTTGGGTTTCACCTCATCTAGCGGAGGGATATCAAATCTGAAAGCTCCAACTGTCAACATAGATGGCGGTGGTGGCGCAATGATAGGAGTAGGTATCCCCCCGCATCATTCTCCGAGTGCTTCAGATTTCTTATTGGTATGTTCATCTCCTTCAGCGTTTTTGCGTAAATAATGTTGATTCCACTTCCTCTGTACATGAATACTCTATTTAAGTCATAGCCTCCGATTCACGCTTTGAGTACCAACACTGCCTTTCCTGGGAAGGGTACTCGAGGCGGGTGATCAGCTCTAGAGAAGGTAATGTTTTCGTCTGACCAATTTAGAAACTCGGGCGTTGCTGGAGGTGATATTTCTGCAAAATTCACCTGCCTGGTAGTTAGCTTCTGGCTTCTTTTGGAGGGAGCACCTTGTAACATCCCAACATTTGCTAACAAAAGTGTGTGGTGTTGTGTTCATCTCATACATGCATGAAAACAAAATTTTAAACCATGTTTGAAACAATTTAAGTGGTGAATTTAAATAGTTTGAGAAAAATCCCGCAAATAGTACTTAAAAGGGGTCCCAAAATTTTGTACTGAAAATTATTTCAATTTCACCAAAGAAAAACATGGTGAGGTTGGAAATTTTGTGAGGTTTCCAAAAAGTATTTTTGCCAAATTTTCTGTTTACAAAAAGGCCCTCAAAACTATGTTTTATGTCATGTTCTAAAAGCAGAAAGGGACCTCTTGGTGTTTTCCAAAAGTTCCAGGGGGTTATTCGAAAAACGGCCTTTTCTTTTCCTTTCTCCTTCTTCCCCGGCCAGAAGGACGCCGACAGTGTCGAGGTGGCCCTTGCCACCTCCTGTTTCCACAGCGTGGAGAGGATGACCACCCCAGGAGCCGTCCGGATTGAGCCAAACCGCAGAAACCCTCGCTCGCACGCCTCCTCTCTCTGCTCCTCTCTGAGCGAACCAAACCCTAGCTCGCCCACGGCCGCCGCAGTTTGCCGCCATCTCTGGCTGCCCCCGGCCGAATTGACCACGGAGGAAGCTCCGCCGTGGTCTCCTCCCCCTCCTCAACAACTCCTGAGAGCCGAGGTGGCCGGAACCTCTGCAATCGGGTCGTCTTCCCCGTCTCCGGCCGCCGCGGGAAACCGCACGGCGCCGCCATCTCCGGCCTCTCCTCACCACTCCGACCACTCCACAAGCTTCACGGCGATGTGGTGAGCCTTCCCATGCTTTCCAATCACCCCCTCCCCCTCTGGTTAGCCTTGTCGCCACTGCTACCGTCCGCCACCGCAAATGCTCGCCGGCAGCGAAGCTCCGGCGACCATTTGGTCCATCCGCCGCCACCCCTAGCTCCCCCTCCACCTCCTCTGTCCCGTGGTAGAGTTTGATTTGAACCTTGTGCGCGAATTCAAACGAATTCGATCTCAACTGTGAAGATCAGAGCACGATGATGTCATCTGTGCGTCATTGTGACGTCATATCCCTGTTTTTCAATTTCCAGAAAACGGTTATTAATTACAGAAAATGAATTAAATTTAGATAATCAATAACTTCTGTTTTACTAATCAGAAAAATGAGTTCAAGATACCAAAATGTTCATAAAAATGTAATCTACCCAACTATGTCATTTTCATATATGTTTGACAAAGTTGAATTTTGGCCATTTATTTAATATTGTTTAATCATTTAAAAATAGAAAATAAGTTTTTATTCAATAAAATTAGAAAATTAAAAGTTATATACCAAATTGCTAAAAATGAAATTTGCAACCTAGTTATGGTGTTTACAAACCCATTTGAGCAACTAAAATGGTACTAACTTTCAGAATCGCCCAAAACCCCCTCCGGGGTCTATTTCGGGCTAATTCAGTAAAATCGCATAACGGACATATGAACCCTAGCAACCCAACGATCATGTTTAGGGCTTTGTTTAAGTGCATTAACTTGCTCATGTATACATATTGCGCATTGCATCGATACCATGATTGATTGTTGTTCGTCTTTTCGGTGTTGTTTTCTCCTCGGTAGAACGCGACTCCGAAGAGAAGGCCCGCAGTCCAATGGCGAATACTTGATCTTAACCGACAAGTCAAGCACTTATTCCAGAAGACATTTCAATTGGTTTTCTTATAACCAAGGCAAGCATAACCTCTTATGTGCTCATATACGTTTTCCAACAACATTTGATCTCGTACTTTGCATTCGATTCCAAATTATTTTGATGCTAGTAGACATAGTTCACCTATATGCTGCAATTGCCTAAATATCCTGATCCACTGCTCCTAGCCGCGATAGAATTGCTTGTTCGCATCGCCAGAGCCTCATATATGCTTCGCTTAGCTTTACATGTTTGTTTACCTCTCTCCATCCGGTTGATGAATCAGAGTTGCGATAACCTAGTATGATATGATGACGTGGTGAGATGAGCATTGTGTGGTTAACCTGACTAAGGCGAGGACGGGAGGCCACTTGGGAAGTGGTTCTTTGTCCTCTACTTGCCAACCCTAGGATTAAGGTCTCGCCGCGGAAACCAAGACTGAGCGTGCAACCACACGCGCGAGCCAATGAACCTCGCTCGACTAACTAACTTATTTTGCCACATCCATGAGTCACGTAGTTTGCTATTTCCATCTGCGTGTGAGTCAGAAAACGATTTGGAGAAAAACTAGGGCGTGACCGGGACAAGTGATGGGCGTACACGGATCTTGATCCCGACTCACAGAACAGGTGCCGTCAGGAGGTGGCCAACTCCCTATTGACGGGGTGGCCCTGTTTGGGTTGACTCATGGATAGGGTCGAGCAAGGTAAAGGTCGGAGCCATCCACCCTCTGCCGCGCTCCATGGAAGAGCGTACATGTGGCGCTAAGAGTCGGAGGGTACGTGTGGGTAAAGTGTACCACCCTGCAGGGATAAATCTTTCGGAAAGCCGTGTCCACGGTTAAGGACGACTTGGTGAATGTCACGTGGCCATAGATAACTCGAACGTGACGTAAAAGATGTTGACAATGATTGAAGGGTGCCTCCTCGGAGATGCCGAGAGGGGTGATCCTTGCAGCATGTGAGGTGCTGGGAAATGATGTTGGTGGTTTCAAAAGATGATGATTTCAGTAGTTGAGTAGTCTTCTCATCTGTTTTGAAAACCCTCTTTGAGACGTGCTATTCCTTCCTCAACTTGCAAAACAAAGATTGCTTTACGCAAATCAGCCTTCATGAAACCCTTTTCGAAATAGCAGATATATAATAGGTTAATTAAGTCTTGTTGAGTACCTCCCGTACTCAGGTTTGCTTAATTTTGGTTCAGGTGGAGTTCGTCACTTCAGTGGTGGTTCAACGTGGACATCGACGAGTAGTTTGGGGTTCCCAGGTAGCAGCCTAGAATCTATGGGCTGGGACGTCGCCTTATGTTGCGGCCTCTTAGGCCTTTTTGGTTCTTGTTGACTAGCAACATAATTTGCCTTCCGTTGTCTGATGTAATGTTGGGTCGTGTGACCTCTGCTTGTAAGCTATACTCTAGTAATACATGTTGAATACAACTTCAATGTCTAGAGTACTGCTTTGATCGGTTGTTGGTTTCGAGCTCATTGTTATACAGTTTTGGCTATGCCTGCATAGTTGTCGCAGTCGAGGGGTTGTGGAGCCGATGATCCATGTCCGAGCCCGCCTGTCGATGTGATCGGCCTGGGGCGAGGTAACCCCAGTAACCCTCGATTGTTGTTGCACTTTCTGGACACATAGCAGCTCTGTATAGCTTTGGTCCCGTTTCCTTCAGTTTTATTCGATTCGTGGACACTTTGATATGCATAGTTGGTTATGACTAGCATGGATACAAGGAGTAGTAGACTAGGGATCCGGACTACGTGCCGATGAATCCAGTCTGCCTGCCGTTGTTTGTTGCGGACGGGGCTGGTAACCCTGAATCCCTTGTGAGTCCATGGCTAGGAGCACATAACAGTATGTATATCTTTGGGTCCGGGGTCGCGACAGGTCATGGTATCAGAGCAGGACTGCCTGTAGGAAAACCTTACTGCTTGGTCGATGTCGAGTCTAGTGTTTGTGAAAACTACTTTGAAACCTCAAATGAGTTGTGAAAACCTTCTTAGGATTCTTTTTACTCCGTATCTGGTATCGCTCTAAACTCTGGGTCATCTTACCTGTTTTGGTTTGAAAAGGTTTTGCTATCTCCTCTAGTCATACAAAATCTAGGTGCCTTCTTTGGCAAGGACGTTGTTACCCAAGTTGACCTAGTGTTAAAAAGTTTCTAGAGTCGTGTGTGTTCCATACTCCGTTATCTCTTTAACTGGGAGATTCCTTTCCATTATAATCTCTCAGAGTTGTGTGGTTTCCACATTCTTACATGTTCTAAGTCTCAAAATCCCGAACCTCGAGATTTTCTTTTAATCTCGAATGTATCTGTTATCCTCTGCTCAAGTTCTTCCGGAGCTATCGTTGGCTTTTGAAATTCACCTCGTGATTGCTACTGGTAGTGTCCTAAGGCACTTGAATAGTAGTTACTCCTTTCGTTGAGTTTTCAACCTTAGACTTGAACCGAAGGTCCCGGAATGTGCCGAATTGCGGTGAGTTGAGTCATGTGGTTTCATAACCATGTGATACTCACGCTATCAGTACAGGATGCTGACCTTTAACCCAAGTTCTGTTTCTTTGGATCCTGAGAAATCTGTTCTACCTCAGGATGGCTAGGCAATTCCAACTCTCATAGCCATAGGCTCTCTACTGGAACCAAAAGGGATCACCGCAAGAGTGATCATCCTGAATTCCACATCTTCGTTCTTATTTCAGTTATACCAACTCTTTTGCATGGGTTTTACAAATGAGTATCACCCTGTGCATTCCACATGATCTCTGGATTCTCCTGAGCATGTTCCCACCTTCCAGTTGCACTCAAATATCCATCCGTTGTTTTGAAACCAAGTTACATATGAGTGTTGGATTCTTCCAATGCAATTGCTCCTATTTTCCGTCAGAACGTTCCACTTTGGAATGTCAGGAGAAACAAACTCCAGTACCTCGTTCATCTTAAGGACCAGGTCAAAGTTTTGTAATCCACAGATTAAAGAAGTTTCATTAGCTTTTGTTCTCTTCCACCTTAGAGTATCACACTCTTTGGCATCAAGAGGTCGTGTTAAGTTTCATGGCCTTAATGATGAAGTGATGCTCTCACACATCTTCACTCCCCCTTCCTCCAAGCTTGAATTCTTGAGAATGATGGGTCTGTTCATCGACATGTGTACCAGATATTCCTAGCAATTCTTATTGCTTTGGAAAATCTAAGGAAACATATGTATCCTTCTTAGCACTACTGGTCACCCAACCTCTTTTTGAAGTTGACTATGTTACCAAATCCATTTAGGTCGGTGGACATTCATGGTCAAAGAGTTAGGTTTATGCCGAAACTCTCAAGATCATATCGGTTGCTTTGGAAAAACATGCCTCCTTTTGACTTCGAGACATACCGGTAGGTTGTGATGTTCTGGTTGTCTTTCTAGAAGTATCACCAGGTTTTACCTGACCGTGATGTCTAAACCAGGAGTAGTTTGAACCCCTCCTTTCTCCAAGAAACTATGCTAGATACCCTGGACTAGTTGGTTGAGCTTGAACAACAACTTGGAGAGTTGAAAGACACAAACTCATCCCAACTTGATCCTTTGCTAAGGAATGTCTAGTTTCCTTTGTGTTGAAGAAGGATAGTATCTCTTCAATGGACATGCTGTCATTCTACCTTTTGATTTGATTTGGGCTATCGTCAAACCAAGATCTGATCCAAAGACTGACTTGATGGTGTTTTCACTCTTGGTGTTTTGCTCGAGTACACCTTCATGTCCTCTAGTCTGACCAATACCTTGCCTCGTTCATATATCATATGAACCCCTCTCCTTGGAGTGTTATGATAAGATGTTGTTGAGCCCATCTATGACATTCTTGTTTTCTCCAAGTTGCAAGAGGTTCATGCTGAACAAATGGCAACAATGTTGTAAACTTTTGAGAACCAACTTTGTGTTATCACGAAGTTGTGTTCTGGATGTTCGAAGTGGCTTACTCCAGTCCATGTTCTTATGGTGAAAGTTGTCGCCATGGATCCGAGTATAGTTCCATTGTTCCCTCGGGAATAATCTCCAGTCGATGCTGCATGTGTGGACTACTCTTAAGATGGTAGGTTGTTACCTCCATTCATTTGAGGAAGTTTGCATCCACACCAAGCCACTGATTGATCGTTCGTTTAAAGAGAAGAAGTCCAAGAACTTCGTTATCTCGGTAATAATCTTTCCCACAAGGACTCCGATGTGTTTTGTTGCAACTAAACCATGTAGGTGCAACCATCTCTTGTAAAGTTGCTAATACCTGAGTTCTGCAACCTCACTCATCCTCTTGAGTGTGACATTGTAGTCCGTATCTTGAAAATCCAGTAAATGTATCTCGTTGATAACCGATGCAATCTCTTTGATCAAACATGCCGAGTCTGAGTTATCAATCCACTAGCCAGAGCTGAATCTCAAGCAGCAACGATGGTTGGTGTTTCCTCAAGGGTATTGAATTAGGTCTTTTCAGAATCCGGCATGGTTGATGTTGTGGTTGACACAATTAGCCGGAAGGCCTAATGTCATATCTCCTTGAATTCGTAAGAACGGTCACTCTCCGTGAGAATTCTTGTATGGCTTATTCTAACAAGTTTCCTCCCCGTTCTTCCAAACCAAAGTTTCACTTCCACTTGCTGACCTATAGAAGGCTTGTCATGAGCCGTTGTCGGTATCTAAAACATCAAGGGTAACTTGAAGTTGATCTTTCCAATATCTCTCTGTTGAACCTCCAAAACCTTTGTTTCAGTGGAAACAAGTTCATCATGAGAACATCTAGTGGTGTTTGTAACCACCATTGATCAGTTCCCTTCTTTTAAGTTGATGGTACTTGAAGTTCTGTTTTCTCACACATTGTGTGAATTTGTCAGTTACTTCAGCCATGGGATCTTAACTATGTGGTAAACGTATTGCTACGGATAACCCACAATAGGAAAGAGATTCCCTATTTTCTTCCGTTGTTTCAATCCCCGTTGGTTATCCATCCTTGTGGTGTGACCAAGAATTCCTCCTTCATTATGGTGTTCCAAATTATTTTGGTTACTCCTCTTCTGCCGTGAAGTAACATCCCGATCTTTGACAAAGGTTTCGACAAACTTTAACGGAATGAAAGTTCCTTCATCTTTTGTGTCCACTCCGAAGAGTGAACATGATCTTGTATCGATTTCTCTCCGACGCACGAATTACAGTTTTTTCTCGTGTTTTCCCTCGTCTACGGATATTACATTGTGGTATCCAAGACCATCCTCCTCATCTTGGTATTCTGTTTGAAGAAACCTCGATGTCACAAGTTGTTCAACCTTCCTTTTCCAAAAGGATTTAAAGTCTTGTGCAAACCTCATATTCTAAATCCTTTCAAGAACCATCGTCCAAAAAACTTGAAACCTTCCCCTATTCCCTCCGTTATCTTGATGTGTTTCATGTCTGTTAACTCAAAAGTTCCTTACGAACATTCTTGTCCTGAGTTAGCCATGAGATACTCGATCTTCGTGAAGATCATTTCCTAAGAGTTTCCCTCTTATCTAAGGTGTATCCGTTCAATACTTCAATATGCTACCTATCCACCTCTTCAGAAGAGAACCGTAAGGTTCGAAGAAGATCGTTCAAGGCCGGTGTTCCTTCTTTCTTCTCCTTCGGGAATCTCGGGACGAGATTCTCGTAAGGGGGGTATATTTGTAACATCCCTCACATTTGCTACAAAAGTGTGTGGGGTTGTGTTCATCTCATACAATGCATGAAAACAAAATTTTAAAACCATGTTTGAAACAATTTAAGTGGTGAATAAATTGGTTTGAGAAAATCCGCAAATCAATTAAACTAAAAGGGGTCCAAAATTTTGTACTGAAAAGTATTTCAATTTCACCAAATAAAAACATGGTGAGGTTGGAAATTTTGTGAGGTTTCCAAAAAGTATTTTTGCCAAATTTTCTGTTTACAAAAAGGCCCTCAAAACTATGTTTTATGTCCTGTTCTAAAAGCAGAAAGGGACCTCTTGGTGTTTTCCAAAAGTTCTAGGGGGGTTATTCGAAAAACGGCCCTTTTCTTTTCTTTCTCCTCCTTCTTCCCGGCCAGAGGACGCCGGGCAGTGTCGAGGTGGCCCTTGCCACCTCCTGCTTCCACAGCGTGGAGAGGATGACCACCCCAGGAGCCGTCCGGATCGAGCCAAACCGCAGAAACCCTCGCTCGCACGCCTCCTCTCTCTGCTCCTCTCTGAGCGAACCAAACCCTAGCTCGCCCACGGCCGCCGCCGTTTGCCGCCATCTCTGGCTGCCCCCGGCCGAATTGACCACGCAGGAAGCTCCGCCGTGGTCTCCTCCCCCTCCTCAACAACTCCTGAGAGCCGAGGTGGCCGGAACCTCTGCAATCGGGCCGTCTTCCCCGTCACCGGCCGCCGCGGGAAACCGCACGGCGCCGCCATCTCCGGCCTCTCCTCACCTCTCCGACCACTCCACAAGCTTCACGGTGAGGTGGTGAGCCTTCCCATGCTCTCCAATCACCCCCTCCCCCTCTTGTTAGCCTTGTCGCCACTGCTACCATCCGCCACCGCAAATGCTCGCCGACAGCGAAGCTCCGGCGACCATTTGGTCCATCCGCCGCCACCCCTAGCTCCCCCTCCACCTCCTCTGTCCCGTGGTAGAGTTTGATTTGAACCTTGTGCGCGAATTCAAACGAATTCGATCTCAACTGTGAAGATCAGAGCACGATGATGTCATCCGTGCGTCATTGTGACGTCATATCCCTGTTTTTTCAATTTCCAGAAAACGGTTATTAATTACAGAAAATGAATTAAATTTAGATAATTAATAACTTCTGTTTACTAATCAGAAAAATGAGTTCAAGATACCAAAATGTTCATAAAAATGTAATCTACCCAACTATGTCATTTTCATATATGTTTGACAAAGTTGAATTTTGGCCATTTATTTAATATTGTTTAATCATTTAAAAATAGAAAATAAGTTTTTATTCAATAAAATTAGAAAATTAAAAGTTATATACCAAATTGCTAAAAATGACATTTGCAACCTAGTTATGGTGTTTACAAACCCATTTGAGCAACTAAAATGGTACTAACTTTCAGAATCGCCCGAAACCCCCTCCGGGGTCTATTTCGGGCAAATTCAGTAAAATCGCATAACTGACATATGAACCCTAGCAACCCAACGATCATGTTTAGGGCTTTGTTTAAGTGCATTAACTTGCTCATGCATACATATTGCGTATTGCATCGATGCCATGATTGATTGTTGTTCGTCTTTTCGGTGTTGTTTTCTCCTCGGTAGAACGCGACTCCGAAGAGAAGGCCCGCAGTCCAATGACGAATACTTGATCTTAACCGACAAGTCAAGCACTTATTCCAGAAGACATTTCAATTGGTTTTCTTATAACCAAGGCAAGCATAACCTCTTATCTTCTCATATACGTTTTCCAACAACATTTGATCTCGTACTTTGCATTCGATTCCAAATTATTTTCATGCTAGTAGACATAGTTCACCTATATGCTGCAATTGCCTAAATATCCTGATCCACTGCTCCTAGCCGCCATAGAATTGCTTGTGCGCACCGCTAGAGCCTCATATCTGCTTCGCTTAGCTTTACATGTTTGTTTACCTCTGCTCCATCCGGTTGATGAATCAGAGCTGCGATAACCTAGTATGATATGATGACGTGGTGAGATGAGCATTGTGTGGTTAACCTGACTAAGGCGAGGACGGGAGGCCACTTGGGAAGTGGTTCTTTGTCCTGTACTTGCCAACCCTAGGATTAAGGTCTCGCCGCGGAAACCAAGACTGAGCGTGCAACTACACGCACGAGCCAATGAACCTCGCTCGACTAACTAACTTGTTTGGCCACATCCATGAGTCACGTAGTTTTCTATTTCCATCTGCGTGTGAGTCAGAAAACGATTTGGAGAAAAACTAGGGCGTGACCGGGACAAGTGATGGACGTACACGGATCTTGATCCCGACTCACAGAACAGGTGCCGTCAGGAGGTGGCCAACTCCCCGTTGACGGGGTGGACCTGTTTGGGTTGACTCATGGATAGGGTCGAGCAAAGTAAAGGTCGGAGCCATCCACCCTCTGCCACGCTCCATGGAAGAGCGTACATGTGGCGCTAAGAGTCGGAGGTACGTGTGGGTAAAGTGTACCACACTGCAGGGATAAATCTTTCGGAAAGCCGTGTCCACGGTTAAGGACGACTTGGTGAATGTCACGTGGCCATAGATAACTCGAACGTGACGTAAAAGATGTTGACAATGATTGAAGGGTGCCTCCTCGGAGATGCCGAGAGGGGTGATCCTTGCAGCATGTGAGGTGCTGGGAAATGATGTTGGTGGTTTCAAAAGATAATGATTTTAGTAGTTGAGTAGTCTTCTCATCTGTTTTGAAAACCCTCTTTGAGACGTGCTATTCCTTCCTCAACTTGCAAAACAAAGATTGCTTTACGCAAATCAGCCTTCATGAAACCCTTTTCGAAATAGCAGATATATAATAGGTTAATTAAGTCTTGTTGAGTACCTCCCGTACTCAGGTTTGCTTAATTTTGGTTCAGGTGGAGTTCGTCACTTCAGTGGTGGTTCAACGTGGACATCGACGAGTAGTTTGGGGTTCCCAGGTAGCAGCCTGGAATCTATGAGCTGGGACGTCGCCTTATGTTGCGGTCTCTTAGGCCTTTTTGGTTCTTGTTGACTAGCAACATAATTTGCCTTCCGTTGTCTGATGTAATGTTGGGTCGTGTGACCTCTGCTTGTAAGCTATACTCTAGTAATACCTGTTGAATACAACTTCAATATTTAGAGTACTGCTTTGATCGGTTGTTGGTTTCGAGCTCATTGTTATACAGTTTTGGCTATGCCTGCATAGTTGTCGCAGTCGAGGGGTTGTGGAGTCGATGATCCATGTCCGATCCCGCCTGTCGATGTGATCGGCCTGGGGCGAGGTAACCCCTGTAACCCTCGATTGTTGCTGCACTTTCTGGACACATAGCAGCTCTGTGTAGCTTTGGTCCCGTTTCCTTCAGTTTCATTCGATTCGTGGACACTTTGATATGCATAGTTGGTTATGACTAGCATGGATACAAGGAGTAGTAGACTGGGGATCCGGACTACGTGCCGATGAATCCAGTCTGCCTGTCGTTGTTTGTTGCGGCCGGGGCTGGTAACCCTGAAGCCCTTGTGAGTTCATGGCTAGGAGCACATAACAGTATGTATATCTCTGGGTCCGGGGTCGCGACACACCTTTTCGTATTATGTATATTTTCCTTTCGACTCCGGGTATCTATGTTCCGGGTAACTATATTCCGGGTAACCTACCTTGTATAGTTGCTGGATTGCTGCTGCTTGTTGCAGTCTAGGTGGTCCTTGTGGCGCCGGTTGTTGCTGAGGCTGAGCGAATACAGGCACTGGGGGAGGTGGTTGCGCACCTATGACTAGTGCGCGTGGGACAGTCGGGAATCCTGCCTGTTGTGCATCTCTTTGTTTTCTAAAAGAGGCCTCCATGAGTAGGTTGAATCTGCAACAGTCCTTTAACTTGTGACTGGAGCTACGAATTCCATTGTTATTATCATACATGTGATTTGGGCATGGCCCTTCCAGTTGTTGCTCGATTGACATGGGTGGTAGTCCATCTGCTCTGATTTTCTATGGCTGCCACTCGCACTTTTGTTCCTGCCCACGCTCGTGTCCTTTTTCTCGCGGCTGCTCTCGTCCATGTCCGCAGTAGTCATTGTTGCGATTACCTGAGAACTCAGCTGCGACTAACTCAGGCTCTATTTCATCAAAAACCCGGTTCTTGTGTTTCCCTCTTCTGTTTTTGTCATTATCGTATCTTCAATTTTGATGTCTACGCATGTTTCTATTCTTGTAGAGAGTGTTGTGCCTCCAAGTGCAGAGGTTTCTAGAACAACATCAAGTTTTCTTAAGTGGATCACCCAAGGTTTATCGAACTCAGTGAGGTAGAGGTCAAAGATATCCCTCTCAAGCAACCCTGCAATTATGATACACGAAGTCTCTTGTGTCCCCAACACACCTAATACAAGTCAGTTGTATAGGTACACTAGTTCGGCAAATAGATAGTGAAATACAAGTAATATGGATGATTATAAGTGACAATAGCAATATGAAATAAAAAATGGCTGCAAGCAAACATGTAGCAGAACTTATTGTAAACGGTGTTTCAATACTTAGAAACAAGGCCTAGGGGTCATACTTTCACTAGTGGACACTCTCAACAATAATGACATAATTGAATGCATAAATATCATATCTTCACTATGCCACTCCGAACCACTAGTAGGAAAAGACTTACCAGTGACGAACACATTTGTCCTACCGCTGGCGAAGCGTTGTTCGCCAGCGGTAACTCGCCAGTGGTAGCGGGTTACCATTAGTGAACAGCGCTTCGCCAGTGGTAGCAGGGTTAGCGCTGGCGAACACGACCTTGTTCTCCAGTGCTAGGTTCACTAGCGGTGCGCTCGCCAGCACTACCCATCGCATTTTTTTTTGGTATTTTTGTATATAGTGTTGTATTTTCGTATTTCAGTCATATACATGTGCAAATACGTTGTTTATACACTATTTCTAGAAGTCACACATACAAAATCACTCCAAATTTTTGATTCACACATATATATGTATCACATATGCATGCATATGAAATACAAAACTGAGATCATACACGATCGAGAGTGATCACCGTACGAAAATAAGTTTCGTAAATATAGATGCATGCATGAATACACATCGATGTTGATAACATGTTTAGGTCGCAAGTTTTCAAACCAAAAATAGCCATCTAAGTTTAACGATCACGTGCATACAATGATATAGAATCGCAGAACATCGACGATTAAAAAGAAAAGTGATGGGCTTTAGCTTCCGCCTTCGCTTTGCGATCTTTCACTAGGCCAGCGTCATCCACTTCTTTATCTCTCTGCAGACCAAGATAAAAGTATTAGGCAAAGAAAAGCACAAGTTCTTAGAAGCACAATTAGTACCGAATAAAATACACACCGTCGATCATTTCTTGGTCGTTGTCTTCTTCTTCTGCATCGGCGGGAACGGAAGAGCACCTTCTAACAAGTTGAATGGTCTCTCGTCACCCTGCTCCAGTACACGTTGTAGCAGCTCATCGTTAGGTGGTGGGCCCCACGAGCCGTAGTAGAAGGCCCCGTTTGCACTTACTACATCTCTATAGATGATTGTCAAGAGCTTGCGCTGGATGCGACCGAAGTTTTGTCTGATTTCAGCATCAGACCAATACACGATGCCGCGACACCATTTGTCCACATCAGACATAAATTGTAGACTTTGTTGTTCCTTCACGACCTCCAGCATGTGTTGGACGAGGTACCACGCCTCTATCTGTCCGCCTGGCGCCTGCTTGAGGCAGGGGAACTCCGTCCAGTGTCTGAATACATATTTGTCTTGAAATTGTTGTACTCTGCCGCAATAGCCTTCCTCCCTGATGTAGCCGTCCATAGCTTCATTGAGAATAGACTTGATGAGGGAGTAGTTTTTCTCCTTCAGTTTACTCCCGGAGTCGAGATATAGGGAGAATGAGTCTCTCAGGTACAGCACGATGAGGGTGTCGTATTTGTTTATGCGCAAAACAGTTAAAAGAGTCCATATATGATCCTCAAAAATTGTAACCACTATTAATTGTATATGCGCAAACTTAATTAAAGATGGGAAATAGGCGAAATCATGTTATGGCGGGTAGTGAATGACTTACTTGGGAAAGCAAGACAGGAGAACGATCCTCTTGTGCATATAATTCTTCAACAACACCTCTTTGATGTACTTTTCCGCTTTTGCCCTACCCTTAGGGTTGTTCAAGTACATGTCTTGCATGTAGTAGGGGTCTATTAGCGTGATGCTCATGGTATTCTCTACGGATAGTTGTTGCACCAAAGTGAGCGTGAGCAGGCGGACGACTAATGAGTGGAGGGTTTGCATGTGGAACATCCGAAATATGTCATCAAATCTCAGGATGATCGTGTCTACGTCGCCGTAGGTGGCACCTTTGCGAGCAAAACCGGCAGTGTTGGATTTTTCTCTTTGAGAAGCATCTCCTCCATATATAGAACACCATCATGGACGCTACGCATATCTCCGGTCAACAAGGCGACCAACCTCGGCGGAAACATCGGTTTACCCAACTCATGGATATGATGCCAGTCGTGTATGGGTATCCTGTCCACTACCCGTTTTACCGGCAGCTTCGACTTAGTCCCCTCCACCGGTTGGCTCATGGAGGCAACGACATAACTCTTCTTAGTTCTTTTCCGTGTTGTCTTCTTAGGCTCCTTGTGAAATACATTTGCTACCGCCTCTTTGAGGGCGTCCTGGCTAAGGCCAACTTGCTCGGGGGCTGCCGGTTCTTGAGAACAGAAAAGACGCTTCGTGCATCGGTATTTATCTGCTTCCTCTGCCGGCGAGAGAAGTTCGTCAATATCATCATCCTTCCCCCCCCCCCCCCATCGTAAGGATAGTAAACGAGGTAGCCATTAGGGTCCTCATCATCAACATCGTCGTTGTCCTGTCGCACGGACTTTGCAGGTGAGAAACCCTTTTGTTGGCTTGGTTGCCCCGACCCCTCGACCGGTGTTGGAGTGTTGACAGGAGTAGTGTCCAAACGAATTAACGTTTTTGGCCATGTCAATGGACAAACCAAGCACTAATCTAGGTTTAACTCGCTGTCGGCATTGGGGGGTTGGTTCGGAGGATCGAAAGCACCGCAAACCGGGAGCACCCGACTCAGTGTCACCCTGAACACGTTTTTGGGCATACGCACACCGTGGGACACGAGGTTGAGAGGTGTGACGATCTTTCCTTTAGCGACGTCCTTTAACTCGCCGTTCACATGGAGGAGCAATGTGCATCCCGTCTCGTCGACCTGCGAAACATTGCACGGTTGTTGTTAGAGATTGAGGCCGCCACGAATGAAGTCATAATCTATAATTAATTTGTGGAGGCTGAATTACCTCGAGGGCATTGAGATCGACTAATGGAGATGGATCTCTTAGGATCGTCAGCGTGGCAGAGACGTGGCGGGGCAGCGACGGATCTTCGCTACCATGCGGCTTAGGGTTGGCGGTCTCTTTCTGCACAACAGGCGCCACAATGGGGGCTATATTGATCATGGGGGGAGGCCCTTGTCTGCCACCCTCCATCCAAGGATCGAAGGACTGAGCGAAGGATTCACAGATTCTAGGAAGGAGGGCGTTGACCCTCTCGTTCACAAGTTGGTCGATCGTTTTCTCGGGCACCTTCTTCCGCTTCTTTCTCTTCTCCTTGGTGTCCGGGTAGTAGTGCGCATGCCGATGACCCTTTCCTTCACCATGCACATGGCCACGATGCGACTTCTTGTCTATGGCCACTCCCTTCGTCGTGTTAAGCGCCCTAATAAAAGGGGTGTCATACGGGTCCTTATTCGTTGTCGTCGAGGACCCCGCGTCAGACTGAGCAAGCCGCTCTTTTATTTCTTATTCAAGACTAGCAAATTGCCCGTGCGTTGCTACGGATTAATTTTTGTTGTCAACATTATGAAACGGCTCTTGATGCGATGGTGAAACCTGTAGTGTGGTGGTTTCGATTAGACCTAATGAACACATTTTGTTCAGGAACGCATGCATCAATTTGTGCACAATAATTCTAAAGAAAAATGTGTAATTATATTTTTGGAGCCAAGCTTCTTGATTGCAAGCACAAATTTATGTATTTATCATGTGACTCTTGTTTTGGTTTCGACCTTTTGTGATTCAGTATTTGCCAAATGGTCCAAAGTTTTAATATGTGCGCGGTATTCCAAGACCTATAGTGGCACGATGTCTAGCAGGTCAAGCTTCACAATGCCTCCCATTTCACTGCCGGGCTCCCTTCATAATAGGTCGACAAGCCGCTAACGCTAGATAGAGAAGGAAGCAGGGGCGGCGGAGGAGACAACCGACTCCTGAACCCAACAATACCATGTTGCCGTCGTCCTCATGGTACCGAGCCGCCGCTGCACCTAGCCGACGCAGTCGGTGCGGGGCCGCGTGGTCCCTTGGACGGTGTGGGTCCAGTTTAGGCGATAACACGGAGATCATGGTTGTTGTGTGGGCGTAGAGAATAGCATTTAAAAAAAATACTGTATCATTTTACTATCACTTGTGTGGCGCAATTTACCGGTTACTAACACTTTATTGGGTGAAGTGGACATGAGTCCCACCTTTCAATATCATAACTCTTTTTTTCCCCTCTATCCAATATCAATTGGCCACCGGGACGACCAACCTGGCTGCTGGCACCTCGACGACGGCATGACGCCTAACGCCCCTGCATCCAATACATCGAGCGTGTGGAATGCTGCTGCCGCGAAGCTCATGCTGGCAAACGCGGTGGGATTCGGCGAACTCGCAGTGGCCGCACTCCGAGACGAACTGGCCACTGCGGCCTCTTCTGGTGCTCCTGCAGGTCGACGTTGCCTACTATCCTGGTGCGGGATGCTCAATGGCCGCACCCATTGCCTCGCTTCTCCATGCCCACCGACCAGCGTTTTCGGCGTGGTACTGCTCGGCAAGTATAAACAGTACAGGCAGCGCCACCGCGTCTTAGATTCTAGGGCTCCCCAGCTGCTGTGTGTGTGTGGCAGACACGTGCTCGTTGAAGGCGTGTTGCACCCACGCTAGATTCTGGTGCGCGTACAGCACGAGCATCCTATCCGTAGCGGTTAGCTCGCGCCGCCGACCAGCCGGCACCGGTCGGGAGCATCCCGGCATGGCAGGGGCGTGCAGCGCCAACCGCTTGAGTACGGCGGCGTCGGACAGGTAGCCATGGAGGCCGGTGCAGACGTCGTTGAACGTGCCGTCGCGGCGAGGCCGAAGCGGAAGGAGACCTTGGAGAGTGGCCAGATGAAGATGGCGACGTGCTGCTGGTGAAGGGGCATGGCGGCGCGCAGCGCTCTTGGCAACGGCGGAGCTCAGCTTGTCGTAGAGACATGTGAAATGCGGTGTCCTTTTGGCGATGGTGGAGCGAGACATGCTAAACTCCTAGCAATAACTCCTCATCCAGGCCTGCAGGCTGCTCGGTTCTGTGTCTCCGCCGCTGTGGGCACGTGAGGTACTATTCGATTAGGATTTGGCCCATGTGCACGTTCTGTAGACGTGGTGTCATTGATTTTTTTAGCGATGGTCACCGTAACTTATTGGGTTTCTGGATTTGATTTTTGTTAGCGGATTCAGCTGTGTACCGCTCGGACTGTTTTGCGTGACCGGGATTTAGTTGGTTTGACCTACCAACCATTGCCCCCACCTTAAGGCAAATTATATAGTAGAGATAGAGATTAGGTAAAAGTAAAGATATATATCCCAATAGGTATAACTTACCCGGTGCCAAGGTGGGTAATTTGTGTCAACTTTGAGGGTAGTTTCAATGACCTACCAAAGCAAACCAAACCAAGGAAGGCTTAACGCCTTTATTATTAAAATAATATATATATGCTAGTAAAAGTGCCCGTGCGTTGCAACGGTGTTAAAATTACTCAATATGTGATTACAAATTAAAAATATATGATGTAATTTTGGTAGCACTCAAACATCTCATCATGGACACAGAAATAAGGTGATGCAGGTACAATTTTTTCACATGTAATGTAATTTCGACATGTCCTATAAAAAACAAGAAAAAACATATCAATTAACCCCTAATAACAGTGTGATACTGCAAGCTAATATTGTACGTACCTTGAGCTCACTTTTGGACTTCTAATTCCTGCATGCTCACTATTCTTGCAAGTCGTTCGCTAGGGGAAGACGGGGGGTCTTGTTCAGCACATAAACATGGGTGCCAGCTTCGGCAGGAGCAGTTCCATTAGACTCCGAGATAACCTCTACGTACTCAAATACCAACTGTCTTATGAAGTTATGATTATGATCAATTCCACATTCTGCTAAAAAACATCAATTTCACTTACAGAAAGCTTCAAATTCAAAGCACGGGTACCAAAGTTCATTGTTTTAACTTTCTTCAACTTAGAAAAGACTTGATGATTGTTTCTGGACTTCTAACTTGTAAGTCTGTTTTCTTTCCAATGAAGTAATTAATTAATCGCCTCATCATCGTGGGCAAAGGAATATGTCTAGTTATCAAAGTTTCCATAGATTTTTCTAGCAACAGTGCATCTGCGATACACCCAGGTCTAGCCCCTTTGCATTCAATCAGGACTTGGGCATCACAAAGGAGGACGTTGCACTCACAACTGAGATAACCACGGTCCAGTTTGTAGGAGTCTGACAGACAATAGAGTTTGTAGGGGACGAAGACGCTGCTGGACTGTTGAAAACACGATGGCTGATGGAAGCAACTGAATCTTTGAAGAAGACGCTCCCCTGCCAAACATCGCCAGTCGGGTGTGGAGAAGACAGAGATCCCGGCGAACACATCGATCTCGAACGCCTCCTGTGCACATCGGTCGGACATGGTGATCGTCGTCCAGAACCAGCCGTGCGTGCTCCAAATCCAAGCAGATGTCGTGGCGGCGGCCACGACATCCACATCCATGGCCGCTCCTAAATCCTAATACCCGGCATGACCAGCAGGTACGAGTGTGGTGTGCGCCGACCATGGACGGCCTCTGCGTTGAGCCCGTCATGGAGAAGATCATCGACATTGACGAAGAAACATCACAGTAGTCGATCAGATCTCGCGTTAGTTCGATGGATACGACTTGTGCACTTGCGAGCATGGGCGACCCCTCCGCCGGCAGCGTCACCTTCGCAACTGGGTGGCGGCTCTCGATCGTGAATAAGTCTCCTCTGGGCGACAGCCTGCGTGAGCGACGGTGCTATCGGCGACATCGTCGGTGTCATGTGCGGTCTCTTCCGGTCATAGGCTTTCCGCGAGATCTTTTCCACGGAAATCTAGCCTGCGTGAGCGTGATGTCCTAGTTTTGCCTGAGTCTACTTATCCGCCGATCCTTGTGTTATCCGGCCTGATCTTTTCCATGGCAATCAGTCTTAAGGCGGTGCATCGGCGTGTCGTGTGTGTGCTGGACTCTTTTTTTCTCAAAGCCGCTCTCCGTGCTGGACTCTACCTTTTTTGCCGCCGGACGGACGGAAACAACCTTTTAGCGATTGATTGAAGTACAATGGCGATGTGCGAAACGAACCGCCCATATGACGGACCAAAAAACGTACGAAGTTTGGGAGGAAGAAACCTTCCTCCCTTTATTATTAGGTAGAGATATATATATATATATATAATATATAGGTATAGGTATAGATATAGATATTTCTGCTCGATCTCTTTGACCTTCTTGTTCAAGATAAGATCGCCGGGGTTTTCGGGATCTTCCCTATAATGGGTCCTGACAAAATTTCTCACATGCGGGTCTGTGATCTTGTCATATGGGTTCGGCCCTTTCCTCTACGCATACTGCTTAGCCCAAATTTTCTCCTTTCCAAGGTAAACCCGGCTTCCGAAATTGTGCAGATCTATGTTCTTCTCTCGGAAATCTTTTCCCCACTTCCTCAGCGCCAGCCTTTCCGGTTTGAGTTCGTCGGCCTTGAATTTGGTCAAGTCTTCCTCCGAAATGGAGGGCCACGGTTTATGGATCTCATCGAAACTGGCACCCTCATCAATCATCTCCCTCAAATTGGATCTTCAAGTTGTAAACGCCTTAGTGAACTTGCCGAGTGCTAAGGAGTTTACCAGATTGCTCTTCAGATCCTGGTTGTCGTACTGAGACGGGAACTGGTACCGTGTGTGCAGCTTCTCAGTGAGAAGGGCGGTCATAGCCTTGTTTTCTTTATCTCTGAGCTGGCCCGTATTAATGTTGCCAAAGTCTCGAGCAATGTGTCTTATCTGGTTTCTGTATCCTCTAGCGTAATCTTCTGGCTGGATAGGAAGACCATTTTTGGGGTCCACTTCAATGAACTCTTGCCGGATGGTGCTAAGCTGGTTTGGTCGTCTTTCTTTGCGCTTACGCTCGCCTCGCTAACGGATGTGACATCCCTGGTGCCACTACCGGTTTGACCTTCCCCAGCCTATGTATCGGTAGGTGCCTCCTGACAAATCGGTTCGTCCATCTCGTCGTCTGCATCATCGTGCATCTCTGATACGTCTCCAACGTATCTATAATTTATGATGCTCCATGATCATATTATGTTAATTGCTACTTGTTTTCTCCCTTATTTATAGCATTTTTATACGTTTTCCGGGACTAACCTATTAACAAGATGCCAAGTGCCAGTTCCCTGTTTTCTGCTATTTTTTGTTTTAGAAAAGTTGTTCTGGAAATATTCTCGGAATTGGACCTCACAAAGCCCGAAGTGCCTATTTTCCCCAGAAGCATCCAGAAGACCAAAGGAGAGTCGAAGACGGGCACCAGGGGGGCCACACCATAGGGTGGCGCCCCCTGGCCACGCCAGCTATGGGTGTGGGCCCCTGGAACTCCATCGCCTTTGCCCTTTCGCCTATTTAATCCCCCCAGATGGAAAACCCTAGGCACCTGATAAAAAATCCCCGAAAAGTTCCGCAGCCGCCGTCACCGTCAACCCTAGATCAGGGGGGTTCTGAAGCTGTTTCTGGCACCCTGCCGGAGAGGATATCATCACCGGAGGCTTCTACATCACCATGCCTGCCTCCGGAGTGATGCGTGAGTAGTTCATCCTTGAACTACGGGTTCGTAGCTGTAGCTAGATGGTTGTCTTCTCCTCATATGCCTCCATGTTTAGATCTCGTGAGCTTCCTATCATGATCGAGATTATTCTTATGTAATTCTATATGCTGTGTTTGCTGGGATCCGATGAATATTGAACTTATGCCAAGTTGATTATAGTCTTTATTTGCATATGTTATTTGTGATCTTGCATGCTTTCCGTTGCTAGTGGTTGCTCTGGCCAAGTAGTTGCTAGTGACCCCAAGAGGGAGTATTTATGCTTGATAGTGGGTTCATGCCTCCTCACCAACTTGCTCGAGTGACAGAAATGTGAAGGGGGAGGATGTGATGTTGCCATTAGAGAGAAAACAACGGTGAGAGTGCCCGCGTGCATAATCATTGCTTACATTACACACTTTGTTTAATGTAGTTATTTGTTGCTTGCAACTTAATACCTAAGTGGGTTCGGATGATAACCTGAGGGTGGATTATTTGTCATAGATGCAGATGGATTTCGGTCTATGTATATTGTTGTAATACTCACACTAAATATCATAGTAGTCATCATGTTATAATGTGCACTACGGTGCAACCTTTATTTGTCAATTGCCCAGCTGTAATTTTTCACCCAACATGTTATCTTTATGGAGAGACACCAATAGTGAACCTATGAACCCCGGTCCATTTTCCACACTGTTAAACAAACCACAACAATTTCCTGCTCTCTTTACTTACTGCAGGCATACATCATTTTCCACACTATACATCTAATCTTTGTTTTCAGCAAGACCGGTGAGATTGACAACCTCACTGTACCGTTGGGACAAGGTATTTTGGTTGTGTTGTGTGCAGGTTCCATGTTGTTGCTCACACCGGTGAGGCGCCCTCACCACCGTCGGTGGCATCAACCTTCCCGAGATCCTCTTTCTCCTACTGGATTGATAACCTTGTTTCTTAACTGAGGGAAATTCTTGCCTCTTTCTCATAACACCCTCCTCTTGGGGTTTCCAACACAAAGCAGTCAATCTCCGCCTCCGATCCCAGAACTAGGGTTTCTCCTCCGGTGGCAAGCATCGATAGCCACGCATCGTCCCGCGTCCAGTCCCAGAACCACCCTCCTCGTCGTTGTGAGCCATATCTAACGAGAGAAAAGCCGAAGTTAGTTCAACAAATCCTGAAATTTAACCAAGATATAAACTCCATGAGTCGAAATTTCCCGGGCACTCTAATATATGATATTTTTGGCAAAAGTAATGCCAAAATTCACGGAAAATTTTGGCATGACCTTTGCTAAAAATATCACATATGGAGTAGCCAAATTTGCTGGCACGGAAATTAATCGATATTCCGGCAATTAAGGGCCTCACGTGGGTACCTGCACATAAAGATCCCACACCATATCCCCATACACCCCATCCAATCATCGTCATCCACACGAAGGTGGGTACATATCCACACCGCCATCACTGTCGTCATCCACACCACCAACCACACCATCCACACCATCGTCACCGTCGTCATCCACACGAAGGTGGGCACATATCATTCACACCACTATCACCGCCATCGACATCCACCCCACCTGCTATCGATACCACCTACACCATCCACCTCATGCATCACAACATGCATCCACACCATCCATATGCATCAAAAAAACAGAAAAAATTACCTCTTGTAGACCTTGTGTCAAACACCTAGTGTGTGTGGCATGGCAGAGAGCAGCAACAGGGAAGTAGTGGCAGCGTCGCCGCAGGAAGGCGTGCGGGGGCTACAGGGGAGGAGGACGGAGCCGCAGGGCGTCTGTCGTGGTTTTGTCACGGCAATTTTCCTCATGCGAGAACTATATTGCGAGGCCATTACTACTAAGAGAAACTTCGAAAGGGTTAAGGTCGAAACGAGAGATGCGAGTTTACCCAGGTTCGGCCCCTCTATTGAGGGTAAATCTACTCCTGCTTTCTTACTATTCAGAGAAATAAGTCTCGATTTCAAAGGGAGATTCCTGCTCTCGATGTCTCGAGTTTCTTTGCTCTCGATCTAGAACCTGTCTTTCTACGTCCCGGGGTCTCGCCTTATATAGTGGACGAGACCTCCGGGTTACAAAGCAATCCGGGTCTCACCCGCACTCGGAGTCCTGTCTCCATCCGGTTCTCGATCATCTTGATCCGGCTCTTCCTAAGCCGGTCTTGGGCTGCACTTCAGGCTCCCGGGTTCCCCTGTTACCTGTCCTGGGCCTTGGGCCGGTTCTTAGTGAGCCAGGTCGCGGTCACCACCTTCCTGTTCTCCCTGTCCTTACCCGGCCTTGCGCATTGAGACCCGGGTCCCTCATCATGAACCGGATGAGGCATGTTCCGGTTTATATGTGGGACTGGTAAGGCTCCTGCTTACCTATTCCCCCAACATTAGCCCCCAGGTTAACATGAACGTTTTAAGCCTCAAACTAAAGAAGTTCATGTTAAACTTTACTCAAAAACTTTGAACGCTAATCTTCTAACCCAAGGAAAATAACCTCCCAGGATATCTATTCCGGATCTCATGGGTCGAGGTCTTTATCTCCAGGATCATATCTTTCCGTTTCTTGTAAAGATAATTCTCACATTTCTATCTCCCAAATCTCCGGAACCTAAAGGATCTTAACCTAGCCCGGATTTTTCTCCATGCAACCGTTCCATTTCCTTGGATAAATCTTTTCCTGCGATCCGATTTGGCTATATCTTTTTATTAATAACGTAATCCTGAGGGATTTTTATGCAAAAGTTACCTCTTAACCCTAGGGTTTAGCCCCCGCCTATAAATAGTAGGCGTACGGCCCCTAGGGCTCATTCGCACCCTGCTCTCCCCACTTCGTCTTCCTCCTCCGATCCAAGCTCCAGAGCTCAACTTTTCCTCCAGCGCCGCCGCAGCCGGAGCTTCACCGACATTCATCACAAGATGGGAAAAGAGAAATCTTTGGCGCCCAAGGCCGGCGGAGCGGGAAAAAAAGAAGAAAACTGGAATTGCTTCTGGTTCTAGCGCTGCCGGCTCTGGAAGGAACAAGATGCAAGTAAACTGGTGCAAATCTGAGATGACTCAAGGCCGGCTCAAGGAAATGGAGACTTCCGGGCTTCTGCCTGCCGGTCTATCTTGGCGAGCTCCGGGAAACGAGACCCGGCCCGAACCTGGGCCGGGTGAGGTAATAACTTTCGAAGCCCATATTCTTCGTGGGTTTCATCCACCCGATTCACTCTTTTTTCGCCGGCTCTTGGCTTACTATGGCCTCCATCCTCAGGATCTCCCACCAAATTCTATCTTAAACGTTAGCAACTTTGTAGTCCTTTGTGAGGATTACCTCCAAATAGAGCCAAACTTAGATCTTTTCCTCGAGTACTTTTACTGTAATAAGCATCCTGAGGTAGCTGGGGGTGAACTTATACACTGTGGGGGAGTCTGATTCTAGAGGCGTAAGGACATTTCTTACCCAGACATTCCACTCGCAAGCCATCCCAAGTTGTGGCAGAAATCCTATTTTTACATCAAGTGTACCACTCCTGAGGGTGAACCGGCTCTTCCGGGCTTCCGTCCTGAACGCTTGGTTTACACTAGCATGATGAACTCTTATGCCAAACCCGCCGATCGAATCAAGATCTGGCCTCTCCTAAAACGTGTAACCTCGCTGATAGTTCACGGGCTTACAGGTTTAGATTTGACAAAGACCTGGGTAGACTGGCGTGTTCAGCCACTTAGCATCAGGAACCGGCTGTTCCATGAATATTCCGGTTCAGTAGATTCTATGCGATATTCTGAGTCCATAGTTTCTAAGTATGAAATGATAACCTCCCTGAAACTCCTGGTTGGAGTGAAACAAGACCAGTTCTTTCAAGTTGGCCTGGAGCCCTTTAGCTCTTCTAACCCGGCTCCTCCCGTAAGTTTTCATATCTTCGAGTCTTTGCTTCCTTCATTATTATTTTTAACTGCACAGGTTGTAACCTTGCCGTTGTTCCGGTTCTCAGGCTAATGACCCTTTCTGGGTTACTACCAAAGACCCGGATTCACCACCTGAAGACGCAGAATCAGAAGAAACAAGCGATGACGAGGAACAGGTTTCTGAATTTGACTCCCTCGGCCAGTTGCACAACCAATTTGCTGACGCTGATTACTCGCAGGATGAGCAAGAGGAACAGGTTGCCGGGTTAGGCGGTGGCCAAACTGTTAAAGAAGAACCGGCTTATGAAGTTCCGGATCAAGTCATGCCGGATCTCGAGCCCTCTACTCCCATTACTGGTTCCAACCTGGTGGCCGAAAAAGAGTCCCCCGCAGGACAGAAGAGGACCCGACAGGCTGTCGCAAAGGTGCCTATCTCTAGACTGTCAAAAAATCCTTTGAAAACGTCCTCACACACACAGAAAACGCGGGAGCATGAGGAGGGCAGCAAGATAAGAAGGACCCAGAGCTCTGGCTCCAGCGAGTTAGAAACATGTTTGCCTGAGAAAAATCCCACTCGCCGGGTCTCCAAAATCCGGGTTTCGCCCACTGCTTCACACCCCTTAGCCGGACAAATGAGGCCAGAACTGAGTCATCCTTTTCATTCAGATTCTCCGAACTCAGACTCGTCCCATTTCAGCGGGGCTAGCTCATTCTCCATTAAGTCTGGGTAGGCTAACTTTCCTTTCCAGATTTGCTAATACCTTAATCTTGCAATGTAACTTAGAGCTTTTTCCTTTTGCAACAGAACTCAAGCTGTACTAAAAGTGAACCCTGTTTCGTCTACTGCTCCCTCCGTAAACATCAAGGAGAAAACTGTTGAGGAAGAAAATGATGAACCGGCCACTCCCTCGCCGGGTCATTCGGATGTTATGGCTGAAGAACATGAAGAGGTGAACCCGGTCGATGATATCCCGGGTAATGATCCTCCGGTTGAGGAGGTAAATGTTCAGGACCCAGATGTGGTCATAACCGGGTCTCGGGCTGTTGAGGTTACGAGACCATCCACTGTTCTCTCCAAGGTCATTGAAGACCCAAAAGTAAAGCGGGAAGACAAAAGATATGTTCCTAGCCTGAACATTGAAGGCCAAGGCTTTGACACACTAGTTCAAGAGCTCTCTGAGAACCGGCGCCGTACTGATGGTATCATAGAATTTCTGAAACAGAAATATGAGGTAACCTCAATATTGATAACCTGTAGCCCTCAATCTTCTAGCTTATATTAGTAATATATGCTTAGAGATTTGGTACTGAATAGTCGTAGACTGAATAGCTTGTAATCTGAATAACTGTAACCTAAATAGATGTAACCTAGATAGATGTAACCTGGATAGCTGTAACCTAGATAGATGTAACCTGGATAGCTGTAGCCCCCAAGGGCTGGCTTATAACGCCATTATAAGCCGGGACTTGATATGCTTTTGTTCTGAATAAAATTGAAACACCGTAGCCCCAAGTGCCGGGTTGCGAGCCTGCGGCCAAGCGGGACTTAATCATAGTTTATAGCCCAACTCTTGAATTTGAAATAATGCAGCCCCCAAGTGCCGGGTTGTGAACCTGTAGCTACCTAAGACTTAACTTTTTCTTAGAAACTGTAATAAGTTCACTAGTATCCGGGTTGCAGTTGCATAATCCGGATAATTGTCAATTTACAACTTAACCTTTGAATAACTTGCAATCTTTTTGCAGTCTGGAATCCTCGTCTCAAAAAGAGGTTTCTAACTTGAAGAACCTACTTGCACAAGAGGCCAAGAAGACTGAGGAAGCCAGGACCCGGCAGAAACAGCTGGAAGAACAAATTACTGAGGCAGCCAAGACTTGGTCTGATCTGCAGCGGGATTTTGAAACTCGGGAGGAAAATCTCATAACCAGGGCAGAAACTGCGGAAAAGGAACTAGAGGAGACCCGGACCCATTTCACCAAGGTCACAGATTTGCTGAGGGATATCACTTGCAGTGTTTTTGGTGAGTTTATCTACCTTATCTTCCCCTTAATCAATTGTATGTCCAATATTGTATCCCATTTGCCTTTTTATCAATCAGCTTAGAGAAATGCTTGTGGAGTTAACTCATGCCCCTCAGTAGATAGAAGAGCATAAGCTATCCTCCTGTCGCCATGGAGCCATCAAGGTCATGTCACTGGCGAAAGCATATCATCCAGAACTAAGCCGAATCTTCTTGTGGGAGGTTTCCGAGAATATAAAGCGATATGTCAAAGTATGAAAAGAAGGACTTCGCCAGGACTGAAAAAGAGTGTCGGTTCTATGCCTGCACCATTGCTAAGAAGCTAAAACCGAAGGACATGTGTTCAGGTTATAACTCTTCTGGTGAACGAAAAATGCCTTTTACTCCTCTGGATATGGCCGCTGTTCGACAAGCCCCTCCCAGGATCCGGCTCTCCATAGCTTCATCATATGGTGCGCCTCAGTCTGTTACTCCCTCTGTCTCTGCTCCACCACGCCCCTTATATGAACCGGAGAATGTTACTGATGCTCTGGCTCAGCTAGAGTGGAAGTATGTCCCAGCTGATGAAGTCCAAGGAGAAAACCAGACGCTAGATGACCCGGAGGCTTTAGACGTTGCAGCTCAAGATCCGTCCATGCAGGATCCGGACCAGCAGAAGGAGAAAACTGGTGCGGGGTGATTATGTGATATGTTTTTGAAAGAACAATAATTTGACTTTGTTGGGTCTGTAATAGGCTAGATAAACTTCTTCATTTCTAGTCTTATTTCTGAAAAGTGCACGTATGCACTTATGCCACAATTTGGTTTTGTAATATCCCAGATTTTCTTTTGAGGTTATGCCAATCGTATCCGGTTTAATATGTTCTGTTACCAGAAGACAAGAATTTCTTTGACTTGGTTTATCTTTGCTTTCTAGCTCAGCCGGTTCTTCGCATGACTTATTCTAGTGTATACAACTCTGGGAGTTCAGGGTCATAGTAATCCGGGTCGCCGGGTTATAATGATTGACTCTACCGGGTTTATCTTTGACTTGGTTTATCTTTGCTTTCTAGCTCAGCCGGTTCTTCGCATGACTTATTCTAGTGTGTACAACTCTGGGAGTTCAGGGTCATAGTAATCCGGGTCGCCGGGTTATAATGATTGACTCTACCAGGTTTAAACATCTAGGTCATAAAAGTGCGTGTAACCACTGACTGTGAGACAAGTATAACCAATATATTTGGGCATAAGCCAGATTCTTGAGATATAGACTATGCTCTAGCATCAGCCCCCAAGTAATCATATAAAAATAACGTTGTATCTTTATGTCACAGGGATAAGTCAACATATTTCAATAACTCAAATGTTGCTAACTTTGATTCTTATTATTGAAGGATAACATAGTGATTACAATGATCCTATGTATAATATGGCCTCAACTGGGCTATGTTCCATGGTATTCCAGTTTCTTCCTCAGATGTGCGAGATTCATCCCGCATATCAATGAGGTAATAGGACCCGTTGTGTAGTTTTTTACTTACTACGAAGGGTCCTTCCCATGGAGGACTTAGCTTATGCATCCCATCTTTCTTCTGAATAAGTCTTAAAACCAAATCTCCTTCTTGAAAACTTTGAGTCCGAACTCTGCAGCTATGATAGCGATGCAGGTCCTGCTGATATATAGCTGACCGAGATGCTGCTAGGTCACATGCCTCTTCTAAGGCATCTAATGAGTCTTGACAAGCTAACTCATTACCAGCTTCTACGTAAGTTGTCACTCGCGGTGAATCATGACAAATATCACTTGGCAAAACTGATTCAGCTCCATAAACCAGGAAAAATGGTGTATAACCTGTTGATCTGTTTGGAGTAGTTCGTATGCTCCATAAAACGGCTGGTAACTCGTCGACTCAGCACCCTGCAGTTTTTTCCAAAGGTACCTGAAGTCTAGGTTTGATACCTTTGAGTAACTCTTGATTTGCTCGTTCTACCTGTCCATTGGACTGTGGATGTGCTACCGAAGCAAGGTCAAGTCGGATATGGTTTTGTTCGCAAAACTTCTGCATTTCCCCTTCTGACAAATTTGTTCCATTGTCTGTTATAATGTTGTGTGGATAACCAAATCTGAAAATCAGCTTTTTTAAGAACTTGACTGTTGTAGCTGCGTCACATTTGCTGATTGGTTCTGCTTCTACCCATTTTGTGAACTTATCCACTGCCACCAAAAGATGAGTTTTTTTTATCAGAAGACCTTTTGAAAGGTCCTACCATATCAAGCCCCCAGACCGCGAAAGGCCAAGTTATGGGTATCATACGCAAATCCTGAGCTGGCACGTGGTCCTGTCTTGCGTACCTCTGACATCCTTCACAGGTTTTCACTATGTTCTCTGCGTCAGCATTTGCAGTAAGCCAGAAAAACCCATGTCTAAAAGCTTTTTTAACCAACGATCTCGAACTTGCATGATGAGCACAATCTCCTGAATGAATTTCCCTCAAGATCCGACATCCTTCTTCTGGAGAAATGCAGCGCTGGAAAATTCCAACCACGCTTCTCTTATATAACTCGCCATTGATGATTGTGTATGATTTTGACCTTCTGATAACCTGTCGAGCCATAAATTCATCCTGTGTGAGTTCTCTCTCGCGATGTAACATCCCAAGTATGAAAAATAGCCATTAGAATGTTTGCTCTCTGTTATTTTATGTTTTGCATCATGACATCATGTTCATTGCATTTGTTTTGTTTGTTTTTCATTTGTTTTCCAACTGTTTTCATTTGTTTTCCTTTGTTTTCTATTTGAATTTCAAACCAAAATTCAAACCTTTTGTTTCATCCTTGTGATGTTACAATTTCCAAAATCATATTTCAAATAAAAACAACCAATTGTTTCCATTAAAGTTGTGATTCCAAACTGTTGTTTTGTTTCTATCAAAAATTCATTTAAATACCAAACCCTTTTCAAATTCAATTAATTTCCAAAACAACAACCCTTTTGAAAGTTATGAAAATTGCAAAACCCTTCAATCAATTCTTTCCATTAAACCCCTAATGTTCAACTATTTAAAATTGTGGCTTTTAATACTTCAATTAATCCAAATGTTATTTCAAATTCAAATCATTCACAAACAGTACCCATTATCAACTTATGAAAATCAACAAAATAACCCTAATCATTTGTTCTAACTAACAATAGGGTTCACCCTATTTAAAATATTGTTTTCAATAATCAATTAATCACAAATTCAATCAAATACCAAAATAACAATATGATTTAAATTTTTGGCAAACCAAATGTTGGCAAGTGGTTGCTGCTAACTTAAATAACTAAAACAAATTTTTCCTAAACTTTTTCCTAACCCAAAACCCCTCCTTCTCTTCCTATTCCAAATCAGCAAGAAAAAAGAGAGCAAAGAAAACAAAAACTAACAAGAGGGAGAGAGAGAGCAACCAGCAGCCCAGCCCACCAATTCTCCCCCCTCAGGGCCCAATACCCCTTCCCCCCGGTCATCTTCCTCGTACGGCGCTCATCCAAGCACACCACGTATGCAGGGAGATACAGGCAACAGCCACCACTCCTCCACCCCTCCCTATAAACTCCATGGCTAGCCCCTAACCCTAACCCTATTTTCCCTTCTCCTCCTCCTTCCTCTTCCCCCGCCTCCATCTTCCTTCCACCTCCCCTCCATCTCTCTCATCTCTGTATTTTTCCCTCTGTACTGAGCCTGCACACACCGAAAGTTCCCTCCTTTTGGCTCCGGCGATCACCGGCGTTAAGCCGCCCTCCGGCCGCGGCGAGGGCGGGAATGGAAAGCCCCCACCGCGGGCTCCCTCTCCACCCCCTCGGTGGGCACCGGGAGACAACACGACGCCACCGCCGTCCGCTCCAAGCCGCCGGTCGCCACCCCTGCTCCGCCCGACAACCTGCCCCGACCGCCTCCTGCCTGGCTCGAGGTGAGCCTTCCTCTCGCCTCTCCCCCTCGTCCCTCCTCCCGCAGCACAAGCACCGCACGCACCAGGCACCCCACGCGCACGGCGCCCCCCCGGCCACCGCGAGCACCACACGCAGCAGCAGCATCGATCCCTGCCGCCGGCGACCATCGCTCGGTAGTTCTGTACGCGTGCATTTCAGTTTCAGAAATAGCACCTGAGATCTGAACCTTATACCCCCCGCTGCCCCCTTTCCATCACAAAGTTTCAGCCACCCCACTGGTTCTGTCCCCAGCGCGCGCAGCAGGAGGTGGGGGGTTCGAGTCCCCCCTCCCACAAAATAAAACCCACTTTTATTTTGCATTGTTTTGATACAGAAACTTCCAGGAAATCACAGTTAGGTCCCTGCAATTTCTTTTCTAGCCCTGTAATATTTTTCCTAAGTCCCTAGAGGTGATAAAAATGGCAGATTTGCACCAAATCTTGTAAAATGCATAACTAATTCATCTTAACTCCAATTTTAACTTTTTAAATATGTATTCTGTCCCAAATTAAATGTTCTTTCCAAATATAAAATTTGTTTACTGTTTTGAATATTTCAAATTGGTGCAATATTTGAAAACTTGTTAAATTCACTTAAACTTGCAAAATTCATAACTTGGGCATAAAAATTCCAAATTCAACAAACTTAATATGTTTTCCAATCAACTTTTCATGTACTTTCCAAATATAAATTTTGTTTGCTGTTTTGAATAATTTAAATTGCTGAAAACAACTGTTTCTTATTTATTGCATTTAAAATTGCCAAAATAATAACTTGCTCATTTTAATTCCAATTTCAACAAATGAAATATGTTTTCCATGAAAAATTAAACCACCTTTTCAAATATAAAATTTGTTTCATGTTTTGAATAATTAAAATTGGTTAAATAATTTAAACCTTGTTTAAATCATTTAATATTGCCAAATTCATAACTGGATCAAAACAAATTCTTTTTTTGGGACATATAAAATATGTTTTCAAACCACAAAAGTATAAGCTTCTCAAATATGAATCTCACTTAATGTTTTGAACAAATAAAAATTCAAATAAGTTAATGTTTGAATTAAATTCATTTAATTCTTGCTTAAACTTGTTTAATTCATAAATAATTTATTTGAAATCCTTTTTCAACAAGTGAAACATGTAATCCACCTAAAATTTGGTGTTCTTTTCAAATACAAATTTTGTTATTTGTTTTGAACAATTAAAATTGGTGAAAACAACAAATGCTTGTGTAACCCCTTTAAGAAACCAAAATTCCATAACTTAATAAATGAAATTTCAAAATGGGTAAACCTTATTTCCATTTGGTTCTATTGTTGTTATTTTGCTGTTTTCCTCATCCATGAATCATGCTAATTCACTTACACATGATGATTAGTTGTAAAACAATTGTTTCAACCATAATTCATGGGCTTTTCGTATGCAATCCAAATTGCATGAGGGTCCATTTAATCATGTTGTTACCATGTCAACTAGTTTATTTTGTTGCATCAATTAAATGGTCATGCATCATCCCATGTTTGTGCACTATGCCATGTTATTGATTGTTTATCTTTCTGCATTGTTTGTTTGCTTCTTCTCGGATACACGATGACGTTGAGACCGACGATACTTACGACACCCCTTCTAAGGAGTTAGCTCAGTACCAGGCTACTGGGTTTGCAGGCAAGTATTCACTCACATGAACCATCGTGTTCCTTTCAACATTGGATACCGATACTTTTCCGTTGTCTATTCTGTTAGCCCTATGAATAGTTGCTTCTGTTACGAGCCTATCACATGTATCCTTTAACCCTGATATTGCCTCACCTCCATACCTATAACCTTTTGCTTGTTGCCCGTGTCTTACTAGCATGCTTAGGGTTGTTTTGCTCGAGTCTGTTACCCGTTACTTTCTGTTACTATTTCATTATGTTCTGGGGGCTCGATGTTAAACAATGAATCATGCTAATGTTATTGTTAATAATAATTTGATGATAAGGCACCGGCAGGAGGCCATGTGTGGTTTTGAGGCCTGCTAGTGTCGACCCTAATAGGAAAAGGGTCTTGTCTACTGGTCCATGATGAGCGCACTAACCGCATGTGGGAAGCGAGTATGGGCGCCCCCCTCAATTTGATTCGATTCGCATCTCGTCCAAATCGCCTCATTTAGTTCGTGTTTTCCATTTGCCGCATGCATGTTTTTGCGAGCCCAGGCCAGGGTGGAACTTTTGTAGTCGGCATATAGGGGGACACGTTCTTAGAGTGCTATGAGGGTCCCCTTTCTTTGGGGCTCGATTAGCCGTGCGCCCAAGGTGCTTTGGGCTTGATGCGAAGAAGAGTTGAGTTGTGTTGAGTACCTCGCTAGGTGGGTTTGATTCCCGTCTGGCGGGATATTCTTACGTGTACGGCCAAATTGGTGCATCCCTGCAGGGTTAAATCTTCTCGAGAAGCCGTGTTTTCCGCGGTTATGGACTACTTGGTGAAAGTACTGGCTAACAAGTACTCAGGACAACTTAAACCTAATGATTAACAATCTTACACCCAATGATTAACAACTTGACTAGTAATAGGCTTATTGACACAATAATCTGAACCCTCATTATTTCAACTGTGTGAGTATCCTCGGATTGCTTCTTTGGATAAGGGGCGAGGTCCAGGATGGGTTTGTTTGGTGGTTAGTTATAGTTGGTTACGATACACGGTCTTATCTCCTTTCTGATAGCCGGAAGTGGTAGTAACTCTGTAGTTGGTTAGAGCAGCCAGTTGCAGCATTTTTTATATCCCCTTCCTTCCGTTGAACCCAAAGCATCTGTGCTTGGTGTTGACGGGCTACACTTTGGTGAACTGTGAGTCTTGCTTGCCAGTACGTTTATGTACTGACCCCTTTGGGGCCGTGGTTTCCGCAGACTACGTTTCCGAGGATCCCCATGGTGGCTACGACGTGGAGTATGACGAGACTGCTGACGAGTAGATAGCGGACCCGGGCAGGATCCGAGACTTCGTGGATGGGCTCCGTCTTTTCGTTTCCGGCCTCTTAGGCCTATTTGGATTTTGTCTGTACTCAGACATGTTGAATGCTTCCGCTGTGATGTAATGATGATATGTTGGGACATGTGTCCTCTGGATGATTGTATTTGCTATCTCTGCTCTAGTGAGAGCTATTTGCAACTTATTTCCATCTTTTGTGTCGTAGAGATCTGTTGTGATATCAGTTGTTCACATGCCGTTGACGTACCATGTGTGTATGTTTTGAAGTACGTCAACGGAAGTATCTGGATTTCTACGGGATGGTTTGCGCAGACGATGAACAGTACGAGAATGGTTGTCACACGTTTACGTGTTGGCCTGCTCATATTGAGATGCGGGTGCCGGTATGCCCCGTAAGCCATTTCTCTACTGTTTAGCGGACTGTGAGTATCCCCTAGAAGTCCGGGTGCGACACGCGAGGTATGCCAGGTATGGCTCGGTCCACTCTGGACGTGTATGCAACACTGCTATCAATTCAGATTCCGGGTCTGGGTTTGCTAAGTCTTCTTCCGTTGGAACCTTGACCGACGGACTATGCAGTTCGTCCAAGAAAACGTTAGGTGGAACTTTTTTCTTCTGGGAACCCAAACGAGCTAGTGCATCAGCCGCCTCATTAAGACGTCGATCAATATGGTCAACCCGATAACCTTGAAAATTTCCAGCTAACTGGGTAACCGCTCGCCTGTAAGCTGCCATAACCGGGTCTTTAGAATCCCAGGTTCCTGTAACTTGTTGGGAGACAAGGTCTGAATCACCCAAACATCGAATCCGGGTTACGCTCATCTCCTTAGCAATGCGAAGTCCATGAAGCAAAACTTCATACTCTGCTGCATTATTAGTGCACTTGAACGAAATTTGTAAGACGTAGCGAAATTTATCACCTCTTGGAGAAGTTAACACCACACCGGCCCCTGAGCCTTCTAGTTGCCGAGACCCATCAAAATGCATAGTCCAATATTTGGTATCAGGCTTATCCGGCTGAACCTGTAACTGTGTCCAATCATTTATAAATTTGATCAAGGCTTGAGGTTTTATTGCGGTCCTAGGCTCATATTTGATGTGATATGGCCCCATCTCAATAGCCCACTTGGCAAATCTCCCTGTTGCTTCCCTGTTCTGAATAATATCTGACAAGGGCGCTGAACTAACCACAGTAATGGGATGTTCCTGAAAGTAATGTTTCAGCTTGCGACTGGCCATGAATACTCCAAAAACTAACTTTTGCCAATGCGGGTAACGTTGCTTGGACTCTGTCAAAACCTCGCTGACATAATAAACCGGTCGCTGGATTAGACCTTCCTTTCCTTCCATCTTGCGTTCCACAACTACGACCGCACTGACTGCTCTGTTGTTGGATGCTATGTATAGTAACATAGGTTCCTTTTTCTCAGGTGCAGCCAAGACTGGAGCGTTAGAAAGCTGTTTTTTCAGAGCCTCCAAAGCCTCATCCGCCTCTTGATTCCAAACAAAGGTGTCAATTTTCTTCAGAAGTCGATACAAAGGTATAGCCTTTTCACACAACCTGCTTATGAACCGGCTTAAAGCTGCAACACAACCTGTGAGCTTCTGAACGTCTTTCAGGCAAGCCGGTTTCTTCAGGTTATGTATAGCCTGGATTTTTTCCGGCTTTGCTTCAATACCCTTTTCTGAAATAATGAAACCTAGTAACTTTCCAGCTGACACTCCAAAAATGCACTTTGTTGGGTTAAGTTTCATCTGGTATTTGCGTAAGCTGGCAAATGTTTCTTCCAGGTCTGAGATCAAAGTGTCACTTTTGTGAGATTTTACCACTATGTCATCCATGTAAGCGTGCACATTTCGCCCAATCTGAATTGCCAAACAGTTTTAGATGCATCTCTGATAAGTTGCTCTTGCGTTCTTTAATCCAAACGACATTGACGTGTAACAAAAGGCTCCGAAAGGAGTAATAAAAGACGTCTTCTCTTGATCCTCTTTCTTCATCTTGATTTGATAGCAATTCGCAACCAGCCGTAGAGTCTATAATCTGATCAATACGGGGTAAAGCGAACGGGTCCTTAGGGCATGCTTTGTTCAGGTCTGTGTAGTCAATGCACATCCTCCAAGTTCCGTTTTTCTTGAGGACCAGGACCGGATTGGCTAACCACTTTGGGTGTAACACCTCAACTATAAAACCTGCAGCTAGTAGCCTAGCTATCTCTTCTCCAATTGCTTTTCTTCTCTCATCATTGAAACGACAGAGGAATTGACGAATTGGTTTCAGGTTAGGATCCATACTTAAACTGTGCTCAGCAAGTTCCCTTGGGACACCCGACATGTCAAAAGGTTTCCATGCAAAGATGTCCCAATTCTCACGGAGGAACTTGATGAGCGCGCTTTCCTATTTCTCTGTCATATGAGCCCCCACGCTAAACTACTTAGATGAGTCACCGGGGGTCAAGTCCAACAACTTGGTGTCTTGGGCAGACTGGAATTTTAACTTAGACTCAGCTGATGGATTTTTGAGCGAGGTCATATCTTCTGGATCAACTTGCAGTTTATACAATTTCGATTCCTCTTCAGCGCAAGCTGTTTCTGCATAAGTTGCATCACCTTCCTCACATTCCAGAGCTATGTCTCTATCTCCATTAACAGTATTGTTTCCATTGGGACCTGGCATCTTTAGTTTGAGGTAAACATAGCAAGGTCTGGCCATGAATTTGGCATAAGCTGGCCATCCAAACAGGGCATGGTACGGACTCTTGAATTTGACCACTTCAAAAGCTAGCATCTCTGTCCTGTAATTTTCAAATACCCCAAAAGCAACTTCAAGGAATATTTTTCCGATAGGTTGTGCAGACTTACCAGGTACGATGCCACGAAACACAGTTGATGATGGCTGAAGCTGTTTCTCTTGCAGGTTCATCCTTTTGAACGTGTCGTAGTATAGTATGTTTATACTGCTTCCTCCATCCATCAACACTTTATCTAACTTATAACCTCCAACTTGTGGAGCCACGACCAAAGCCACTCCTCCTGGATTATCAACTCGCGGAGGATGATCAGCCCTGCTCTAGGTTATGGGTTGTTCTGACCAGTTAAGCCATCTGGGAATAGCGGGAGCAACGATGCTTACTGCGCGTTTCTGTACCTTGCGCTCTCTCCTGCATGAACTAGTGGTGAATACGTGATATTGACCTGAACTTAACTGCTTCGGATTTGTTTGAAAACCAGAATTTCCTCCTTGGTGACTATTGCCTGGGTTAGTTCCCTGGTGACCCTGATTGGGATGACCCGGATTATGATTGCCGGGTCCCGAGCTGCCAGGTCCCGGGTGTCCACCTCCCATATTGCTTGGGTTACCTCCTCCACCGTTGCCTGGACCGTAATTATTATTTCCGCTAGGTCTGAAGCCCTGCATGATGAAGCAATCTTCCCAAGAATGATTTGCTACCTTTCCATTTTTACTATGTCGGGGGCAGGGACCTTTCAGGGCTTGCTGAGCCTGTGCAAAACTGTTTGGCCTGAAATTTTGATTTCCTCTGAAGTTGTTGCCCTGACGTTGGTTTCTGTAACCTGTATTTGTATTAGCCACCAAGTCTGAAGTCCCTTCCCCGTTTTTGCGCTTGTTATTATTCAGGTTCGGGGTGTTGCTGCTACTCTGATTCGGGTTCTGGCCACCCTTGTTTCCAGCTTTCTTCGCCTTAGCGGACTTCTCATCGTCAGAGTATGCATCCTTTGTTTTGTCAGACTCTCCATACTTGGTCATCACATCCATCAACTCACTCATATCACTCACGTATCGTTTGATACGTCCCAGCTTGTGCTTCAATGGGTCGAATCTACAGTTTTGCTCCAATGCTATGACTGCTTGCTAGGCGGTAAGTCCAACTGACGAATGTATGATTTCCGCGACACGTCGAGACCAGTGCTGGGCAGACTCTCCTTCCTTCCGGACACAATTTTCTAGGTCCGTAATAGTCGTCGGCCGCTTGCAAGTTCCATGAAAGTTTTTGATGAATTGATCCTTCAACTCTTGCCAGCTGTTAATTGAGTTGGCGGGTAAGTTTTTTAACCAAGACTTCGCAGGTCCCTCCAGCATCACACTTAAATATTGTGCACACAGCGCGTCGCTAACTTCCAATATCTCCATGGCCATCTCATATCCCTCTATCCAGTCTGCAGGCTCCATGTCAGGTGTGTAATTCACCACTCTGCGAGGTCCTTTGAAATCGGCTGGTATTCTCTCGTTCCTGATCGCAGGACCGAGGCATTGAATCCCAATTCTCCGAGACCCGGCCGGAGCTGGGTTTGAGACCGTGTTTTGGACGGGGGGCTGAACATGACCCGGATTCCTGTTCTTCGGTTTTGCAAATCTATGTCATGTATTCGGGGCCCCAGGTGCGTAAGATACCGCTTGCCTAGGTGGATTAGGCTGCCCGCGGTTAGCGTTGCTGGATCCTGCTATGGCTGGGGAATTTCCATGGTGACTCCTTGGTAAGGCGGTCCTACTGTGATAGGGAGTTGAGTGTATCCTGTCCTGGTTACTGTAATTCAGCTGTTGAACCACTGCTGTCTGTAACATCTCAATAGCTCTCTGAGCCTCAACGGCCATATGGTTATTGGGGTCGAATGGGATTTGCGCCAGACCAATGGTCGTGGCCCAGATGTTGTCCATTGGATTATTGAAGTGACCAGGTGGCGTATGAAACCTTTCCTGTAAGGGTGGTGCTGGAGTTGGTATTGGAATTGGGCCACTGTGTAGCTGAACGGGCGGCTGAAGGCGCGTTGGATGAGCCGGAGCAGGGGTAACCGGCGGATTCGTGTGACGACCTAGGCCGGCCGGGTTACGAGCAACCGGGTTTGCAGCGGGAGGTGTAAACAAGTTCTGAAGGTTCGTGGGTTGAAGACCTGCCCCGAACTCATTGTTAAGACGAGTACTGTGACGCCTATTCTGTACGGAATCTAACTCCCTTTGCCTGAAATTGAGGCGAATTCCTTCCCTCTCCAAACGCGTAGCCTCCTCAAGAACCTCCGAACGCGCTTTGTTTATGCAGGTTGTCTCTGTCTCGATCTCCTGACGGGCGTGAGTTATCTCCTGTCAGAGTCTTGCTATCTCTGAGTTGCGTTGTGCCAGGTTTTCCGGAGTGATCGGTGTTGCTAGAATCTCATTTAATGAATCCATCGCTGCCATCAACTCAGGCCTGGGATTATATGATACAGGCCCGATTAGGTCATCCACCGCTTCACTTGGCCTGGGACCAGTTACCCTGAGTCCTATTGGCGGTGTCGACGTTGGTCCTCCCGAGGCCGTTGGCCCGGTCGGTGTTGTGCCCGTCACGCCTGGTGTTCCAAGAACCGGATTTGAGGTTGAAGCCTCACCTGTGATCAGGTTCCCTTCCGAGTCATATCTAGGCTCGGTTGGCCGGGTGGGCCCGGCCATGTAGACAGCGGCGTGATGAGTTGCCTCAGCGAAACCTTGCATAACCAGATCCGGGTCTCCTCCCAGCCGATCTTCAAAAAGCTGGTGGATCGAACCTGTTTCGTCATGATCATCGTAATTTCCAACTGAAGACTCCCCTTCAGATCCTGCTGCCATGGTCTTCTCAGATACCGAATCTGATAGTTGGTCCGATTCTGAAACTGATGTCCCAACGTATCCAATGAATACATGGATCCCTTCGAAGGGGATGTGAAATCCTGACTCCACGGAGGCGAACTCAGGGCCCCACGTGTCATGGTTGTAGTAGTTCCCACGCCGGCTCCTCCTGAGCCGGCCTATCGCGAGCTTCTCGATCCCAGGTAGCGCTCCTTTAGATAAGACGACGCTTCCGCGAGCAGGCCCCACGGTGGGCGCCAACTTTCGTGGTTTTGTCACGGCAAGTGTCCTCATGCGAGAACTATATTGCGAGGCCATTGCTACTAAGCGAAACTTCGAAAGGGTTAAGGTGGAAACGAGAGACGCGAGTTTACCCAGGTTCGGCCCCTCTATTGAGGGTAAAACCTACTCCTGCTTTCTTACTATTTAGAGAAATAAGTCTCGATTACAAAGGGCGATTCCTGCTCTCGATGTCTCGAGTTCCTTTGCTCTCGATCTAGAACATGTCTTTCTACGTCCCGGGGTCTCACCTTATATAGTGGATGAGACCTCCGGGTTATAAAGCAATCCGGGTCTCACCCGCACTCGGAGTCCTGTCTCCATCCGGTTTTCGATCATCTTGATCCGGCTCTTCCTAAGACGGTCTTGGGCTGCACTTTAGGCTCCCGGGTTCCCCTGTTACCCGTCCTGGGCCTTGGGCCGGTTCTTAGTGAGCCAGGTTGCGGTCGCCACCTTCCGGTTCTCCCTGTCCTTACCCGGCCTTGCGCAGTGAGACCCGGGTCACTCATCATGAACTGGATGAGGCATGTTCCGGTTTATATGTGGGACTGGTAAGGCTCCCGCTTACCTATTCCCCCAACAGCGTCCGTGGAGGGGTGGCGGCCGGTGGAGGGGCACGGTGGTGGCCGTGGAGAGGCGCGCGCGAGCAGTAGAGGAGAATGGCGGAGCTGGGCGCGCGGTGGTGGACGGCGGGAGTGCGTAGGGCCCTGGAAGATCGCCCGCCAGAGAGGGCATGGCGCCGTGGCGATGGTGGCCGATTCGAACACGGAAACGGCTAAGTGCCAGCGCGCGCATGTGTTTCTGTCACTAGGGAGAGAGTCCAGCGGGCCCGCGTGTAAGTGACACATGGTTTCACTACCGCTGGCGAACAAACTAGCTAGTTCGCCAGCGCTAAGTTACCGCCGGCGAACAGGCTCTGTCGCCCAGCGGTAAGTTAGCGCTGGCTAACTAGCTGGTTTGTTCGCCAGCGCTATATTTTTTCTTTTCTTTATTTCTATAGTTTTATTTTGTTTCAAATAACATGTGTGCATTTAAATAATACAGATTTTTAAATGTTTTATTTGAAAATACATGCATATGTGTGCATTTCAAATAATAATTTTTTTTAAATGTTTTCTATAGTTATATTTTGTTTTCTATTATTTATTTTATGTTTTCTCTTGTTTTATTTTGTTTTTCATTATTTTCTTCATGTTTTCTCTAGTTTTCTTTTTGTTTTCTCTTGCTTTATTTTTGTTTTCTCTTGTTTTATTTTTGTTTTCTATTGTTTAATTTTGTTTTCCATTATTTCATTTATGTTTTCTCTTGTTTTCTTTTTGTTTTCTCTTGTTTCCTTTATGTGTTCTATTAATTTCCTTTACGTTTTCTATTGTTTTATTTTGTTTCCTTTATGTTTTCTCTTGTTTTTTTTTTGTTCTCTCTTATTTCCTTTATGTTTTCTATTGTTTTATTTTGTTTACTTTATGTTTTCTCTTGTTTCCTTTATGTGTTCTATTGATTTCCTTTATGTTTTCTATTGTTTTATTTTGTTTCCTTCATGTTTTTCTTGTTTTCTCTTATTTTCTATTGTTTTCTTTTTGTTTTCTTTATGTCTTCGAATTTGTTACACGTATGATAACTCCACACATTTCAAATATAGAACAGAGAGGCACATTAAATTTATAATAAGTGTACATCACATCAGTTGATCCATATACATAGTTTCGTCGCATGCAATCCTAACAAATATATACATAGTTTCTCAGTGTTTGATATTTTTTCTGTTTTTGGTCGCGGTTGCATAATTTAGACCCACATCATGACTTCTTCTTTTGAATGGTAGACCATGCCTAGGTAGCGCAGTTCTGCTTCTTCTTGTGGTGTATGTTGCGTGACTATCATCATCATCTTCTTGATGATCGTCAATATTTGGGTCACCGAACGTGTCAAACTCGCCCTCGTCAACGACTCCATCCATTTCGATGATATTTCTTTTCCCTCTCCTCATGACAACACGGCTAGGCCTTGACGGGTCTGTTATGAAGAAGCATTGGGACACATGCTTAGCCAATACCCATGGCTCATTTTGCGCTGTGACGTTCACGCTTGATGAAGTCCCGGCTTCAGGAATAACCATGGTGGTGATTGGTCTTCTTTTCTGACGGTCGACATCCTAGCCCATCTGATGTGGAACATCAGCACCTTATCTCTAGAGTAGTTAAGCTCCCAGATCTCCTCAATCCTTCCGTAGTATCTTAATTTTTTGTCATCGGTGTAGGATTCCATGGTTACCCCTGAGTTTTGAGAATCGTAAGTTTTGTATTTCCCCTCCGTGTAGAAAGTGAACCCGTTGATATCATATGCTTGAAACGTCGCGAGGTTGGGAGCGGGGCCATGTGACAAGGCATACAAGATTTTATTTTTCACACAATCCCTTGGCGGTGGGTTAGCGACAATCTCATCTTTAAACCAACGCAAGAAAGTGGAGTTATGCTCTCTGATGATTTCTCCTTTGTCCTCCGCTTGCCTTGGTCAGTGTACTTTTTCCTTAATCGAGCTCTTGTGTTTTTCCACCCAAGTATCTACCATGCCAATGTGTTGGATAGCTACTAAGTTTGCCCTGTTAAAGTCGGTGCGTCGACAAGCCCGATCCACATGCACTTCTCTACGTCCATTTTTGTGACCTGCTCCATCGAGCTTGCCAATGTGCTTGTTTCTGGGCAGACCAATAGGGTCCTCTACGTCAATATGATTCGTGCAGAAAGAGATGCACTCTTCGGTGAGAAATCCCTGAGCGATGCTTCCATCCGGACAGGCCCTGTTGCGAAAAAAATCCTTTGATGACCCCATTCATCCTTTCAAACAGCATCATGTTGTGCAGGAACAACGGCCCGAGATGGACGATATCATCCACGATATGGAGCAATAGATGAACACATATATCAAAGAATAATGGTGGAAAGTACATCTTTCAAAACTAGCATTGGCTTGCATCCAAAGGATGTGTCAGATTTACCTTTTCATTCTGCTTTGGATCTTTCAAAACTTTCTTCCTCCTTTCCGCGTGCCAGCGCATGAGCTCTGCTTCCTTGCGGTCCACGAAATACCGTTCCATATGGGGAATGAGCGGGAAGTACCACACAACTTTTAGAGGAGATTTCTTCTTCCCTTTCTTATATCGAGCAGCGTAGCAAACTGGAAAAATGGTATTGTCTGCGTCCTCTTTCCGATAAATGTAGCAATCGTTGATGCACACATGGTATTTTTCGTGCGGTAAATCAAAGGGGCACACGACTTTGTTGGCCTCGTTGCAACTTTTAGGACACGTGTTTCCCTCTGGAAGGATATCGTGCCAGTATTGCAGGCTTGCATTGATGCTTATGTCGCTCCATTTGTATCCCGCCTTCATCTGCAGAACATAGAGCACCACTCTCAGGCGGGACTCTACCGGACCGCAACCTGGATACAATGGTGTCTTTGAGTCTATCTATAGTGGCGCCAGCTTTGATTGCTCCTAGCAGCAGATCTCGAGTTAGTCGTCTTCCTCAAAAGTAGTTCGTTGAGATGAGGGTCCCGCACAACTTCCGTCAGGGTTGTTCCCGTGTCCTCCTCTTCTTCCATGTCTTGTTCACCATCTTCTCCATGATCATGTGCGGGATCATGAGGCTCTTGGTCATGTTGTTCTTGCCAATCGTTGTTATTATCCTGTTGCACATCATTTCCTTCCACCGCCCCATGGATTTTATCATCTTCATCATCACTTATCCACTGACTGTTGTGCCCATCCATGAAACTATACCTGAGGAGGTGAGTGAGCAAATCTCCGATAAAGGGTTTGAGCAAACCCCCCTAGTTTGCACTTTCGACATTGACATCGTATATCCTTGCGGCCATTTTGTAACATATCTTCTGTCACGTGTCTCAAGTAACTATTCACGACATGTTCACTCATAATGACCACCATTATTTGTCGACTGCACGAGCGCGCCAAGATAATATTAGAACCACACACACACACACACACACACACACACACACACACACACACACACACACACATATATATATATATATATATATATATATATATATATATATCGATATTCACGAAAAAATTCGGCATGACCTTCCTACAAATCGGAGGTTAGAGGAGTGCCAAACTTTGCCGAGATGGAATGAATCAACATTCCAGTAATAGTTGCAACTCATTTTCATTTCCAAAATTTCACTCCATGTCGTATTCACGAAAAAAATTCGGCATGACCTTCCTACAAATTTGGTGGTGGGTGTGTGCCCCAAGATAGTTTGTGAAGGATTCGATTCCAACCTAAAAGGGGATCAATAGTGGAAGGTGGACTAGGCCTTTGTGGTGGGGTTCGTCGGAGAATAGGGTGAGGCCTTTGTGGCGTTGAGTAGGCCTTTTTGGCGAGCTCACATCCCTCCAACGATACGTACTCCTGTAACAAGGAGGAAATCGGGAATACATCGTGTCTCCGTGTGCTTCATATCGGTTACCTCGTTCCCTTCCTCCTTTACTTGTGCTTGTATTGTGTTTGTGCTTGTTCTTGTCATATAGGTAAATTCACCGTAGTTTCATTATCTAGAGAATTTACCTTTGTGTCAAGCCTAATCTTGAATAAAAATAAAAATTGGTCGTAGCACCTATTCCCCCCTCTAGGTGCCCTTACTATCCGTTCAATTGGTATCAGAGCCTCGACTCTTTTATCGGGCTTAACTGCCTAAGAGTTTAGTATGGCCGATGTTCCGGATGTCGTCGGTTACATGGCGAATGTATCAATGGATGATCTCAATGAGTTAAAAAATCATTGACCTCATCCATGGAGAGCAAAATCGGTGAATTGCGAACACTTATGTTGCAATTCATGAAAGCCAAGGAACCGGAGACCTTCACTTCATCCCCTACGGTTGAACCATCGGAGGTTGCCAAGAATGGGGCAAATGGTGAACCAACTAAAGATGCGTCCGCTAAGAACTCCACTGATAAGGGTACGGGAGGAAAAGGAGAATTCCACGGCAAAGAAGGATTCTATTGTCCCAATCCTCCCATCCCATATCCCCATATAATTGAGGATAACCTCCTAAAATTGATGCACATTCTTTTGGTGAGTGGAAATATTACATAGAAACTCACTTGAAATCCTCTTGTATAGAAATTTGGAGGGTCACTCGAGATGGATACAAGCCACATGACCCCAAGAACTTGACAAGAAGAGAAGACGTAGATTTTCAACTCAACTACACCGCCTCTTCCATCATTCAACAAGCCGTGGGTCCTAACCAAATGCCTCATATTCAACAATATTCCAATGCCAAGGAAACATGGGACGCTCTTGTCGTCATGTTTGTGGGCAATGAGAGTATGCAAAGGAATAGGTATGATGCCTTGAGCAATTAGGCCGAAGGGTTCTATATGCATGATGGTGAGAGCCATGTAGACATGTACCGAAGACTCAAGACTCTTTCCACCGCATTCAACAATGTCGGTGCCAAGTATATTGATGATGTTTGGATCAAGAGGAAGTACATGATCGCTCTCATGACTTTTGAGCCCACGGACTTGAAGAGCATTCAAGGAAGACATGACTTTGCATCCTTGAACTCAACCCAAGTGATGCAAGAAGTGTGCTCCTATCAAGTGCAAGGCAAAAATGCTCTTGACAACCGTGCTAGAGCTCTAGGAATGCACAAAGGAGCATCAGTTGCTTTGAAGGCCAAGGTTGTGTCAAGGGAGGTTGAGTATGAAGAAGATTGCTTTGAGAACTTGGCTCCGTTGAAGGATAAAGAGTATGATCCCGTGCTCAAAGATGTTGTTGCTCTTACCGTGCAAAAGTTTTGGAAGAATCCATCCAAGGCAAAGGCATATGTTGAGGAGAAGACCAAATCACGCTATGGCAATGAAGGGACTCAAAGGGTGAGTTCTTGCTTCAATTTTCTATACATGAACCATTTTATTGTGGATTGCACTTTGAGAATAGAGAACATCATGGTGGAAAGCTCATTCTCAAGGACATGTCCAAGGTTGTGTACAATAATCCTCATTTCAAGAGGAAACCCTTCAACAAGAAGACTCGCACCAAGTTTGTGCTCGTGACTCAAGAGGAGTATGATTCCGGAAGTGATGAAGAAGAAGAAACCACAAGTGAAGTGGCCGCTCTTGCTATTGCTACAAATCCATCATCTTCATCACTCTTTGAATCCCCCAATGAGAATCACCCTCAAGTCAATGCCAAGTGCTTCATGGCTAAGACTCGGAGGTATCTCTGTCTCCCCACTCTAAGACCCCAAATGTATTGGTAAACCATGCTAGTCTTAGAATGGAAGATGAAATTGCCTCCTTGGAAAATTTTATGTCTAACATGAAAGGTGGTACCAAGAAGTACTTTGATCACCTCATGAGCCAATTGGGAGAGGCCCATGAAGCTCTTGAGAAGAAAGGTGAGATTGAAAGGAGGGATGCGAATGAAATAGCATCTCTCTCCATGACTCTTGAGGAAGAGCATAATGGTAGAGTTTCTCTTGAAGAGGAACTTGATTATATTGAAGAGCCACATAATGAACTTGTATCTAATATCACTAAAGAATGTGATCTTTAAATTGCTAAATATAAAAAGGCTAAAAAGGATAAGGTTGAGTTTGGGGTTGGTCATGATAAACTAACCGAGGAGTTTGAAAAGCTCACCAAGGATCACAAGGCCTTGGAGAGTCAACACTCTACCCTCAAAGAGTTACATGAAGAACTTCAAAATCAACTTAATCAATTCAACAAACCTAGCACCTCTACTTCTTCTTGTGATCAAGCAACTATTATTGAGGAAAATGCTAGGTTGAAGGAAGAGCTAGCAAGGCTCAAGGGCAAGATCCCTCAAGTTGAGAAGGTTGTGGCCTCAAGTCCACAAGTGGTTGCTTCTAGACCACAAGCGAGTGCTCCTAGGCCACAAGTTGGCAAGCAAGGTCTTGGCTACGTTGCCGAGAAAAAGAACAAGAAGAAGAAGATCAAGAAGAAGGCCAAACATGTTGCTTCGGGTGGTATTATCATTAGGGACAATACTACTCGTAGAATTCCCACACAAGCCAACAATGTTGCTCCTAGTGGTGGTGTCATGGGGGACAACACTACTCGTAGCATTTCCGCGTGAACTAACAATCCACACCATTTTTTATATGTTGATTATTATGGTGTTGTGCAAGCTAAATATGTTGGTCCTATTGAAGGTTACATTGACTATACTATTTGGGTTCCAAAGACCCTTGTTGATAACATGAGGGGACCCTCCTCGGGTCCTAACTCTAGTCAATGATCTCTTGCAGGACTATGCTTCCGGTGGGTCTAAATGGATAATTGATAGTGGATGCACTAGTCATATGACCGGAAGCAAAGAACTTGTGACGGAGTTGCGCCCAAATGATATTGATGCAACGGTCCCTTATGGATACAAGTCCAAGTCTAAGGTACCGGGGTTTGGAAAAGTTGTGATTGCTCCTGATATCACTATCGTGGACATCATGCTTGTTGAATCCTTTGGTTACAATTTACTTTCAGCTCATGCTTTAGGGAGGATGGGTTTCTCCGTCTTCTTTGATCCTCATATTGTGGTCCTTTTGAGGAGCAAGACTATTGACATCGCATACGTGGGACATGTTTAAAATGAGTTGTTCGTGGTGGACTTTTCGAAGTCTACCAACTCTCAAACAATGTATCTTTTCGGAAAGGCGAACGTGGGGTGGTTGTGGCATCGCCGCTTATCCCATGTCAACATGAGAACTTTGCAAAGTCTTCACAAAGGTGGCCTTATCCCCGGACTAAAAGAAAATGTTTCATTTTCCAAAGATCGCGTTTGTAGGTCGTGTGTTGAAGGAAAGATGCATGATGCCGCCCACAAGGCCAAGACGATTATCTCATCAGAGAGGATCTTGGAGCTCCTCCATGTTGATCTCTTTGGTGCCGTGCCCGAGGCAAGTCTTGGAGGAAAGAAGTATTGCTTGGTGATTGTCGATGACTACTCAAGATACACTTGGATTTATTTCTTCAAGTGCAAGAGTGAGATCCAACAAACTATCATCGACTTCACCAACCAAGTGCAACATGAACACAATGTCCAAATCATGGCCATTAGGAGTGACAATGGCTCCGAGTTCAAGAACTACACTTTGAATAAATTCCTTAGTGATGAGGGTATTCGTCATCAATATTACGCCACCTACACCCCTCAACAAAATGGTGTAGCCGAGCGGAAGAATATTACTCTATTGGATATGGCAAGGACGATGTTGGCGGAGTATTATTCTCCCCGATATCTATGGGCCGAGGCCGTTTCCACCGCATGCCACTCCTCCAACTGCCTCTACATCCGCAAGGTCTTGGACAAGATTCCATATGAGATCCTCACTGGCAACAAACCCAGCGTATCCTACTTCCGTGTATTCGGTCGTAAGTGCTTCTATTTGATCAAGGGTGTTCGGTTGTCTAAATTTCAATCTAAAACTATTGAGGGTATATTTGTTGGTTACGGTGCCGAATCCCACACTTATAGAGTCTTTGATAAATCCTCACGGATTGTCATAGAATCTTGTAATGTGGGTTTAAAGGAAAATGATGGCTCCCAAGTGGCGCAATTTCATGTTTCTAATGTTGATGTTGAAATGCCTCAATAAGCCATAGGAAGGATGGGTGTGGGATTTTTCTGCCCCATTGAGGGACACCTTATGGCAACTCGAGAAGGACTATGATCTACTCAAGTGGAGCCCTCCTATACAATAGAAGATCAAGCCAAGGAGCCAAGTGGTGCACCTAACCAAGAACATGTTGAAGACCCTCCTCTCATTGACCAAGTTACTACGCAAGATGCAACCACTCCTATCATTCAAGCTAGTCAAGGTCAAGGCCAAGATCACCCATCCTCATCCTCATCTCCTCAAGTTGAATCAAGTGTTGATGATTATGATGATGATCAAGGCCATCAAGTTGGTCAAGACGGGGACCCAAATGATCAATAAGATCAAGTGATTCCTCCTTGCAATAATGAGGAGATTGAAGCCCGTCGTGCTAGAAGGATAAGAAGAGCTTTGAAGCGTATTGATGCTTCCGACAATAAAGTGTTGGAGGATATTCAAACCAAAATATAAACAAGAAAGCAATTGGCAAACTTTAGTGAGCATCAAGCTCACATATCCATGGTGGAACCAAAGAAAGTGTTTGAAGCTCTTGAGGACTCCGATTTGGTTGAAGCTATGCATGATGAGATCAATAACTTTGAGCGCAATAAGGTTTGGAAGCTAGTTGAGAATCCCAAATATTGCCACAATGTTATTGGCACTAAGTGGATATTCAAGAACAAGCAAGATGAGCATGGTATTGTCATAAGGAACAAGGAAAGATTGGTTGCTCAAGGCTACACTCAAGTGGAAGGCATTGACTTTGATGAGACCTATTCTCCCGTGGCTCACGTTGAGTCCATCTGTATCCTTCTTGCATATGCATCTTCGCATAATTTCAAGTTGCAACAAATGGGTGTCAAACGTGCTTTCTTGAATGGTCCACTAAAAGAGGAGGTATATGTTAAGCAACCTCCGGGGTTCGAGAACCTCAACTTTCCTAACCATGTCTACAAGCTTGATAAGGCGCTCTATGAACTTAAACAAGCACCACGTGCGTGGTATGAGCACCTTAGAGAGTTATTTGAAGACCGTGGTTTTGAAGTTGGGAAGATCGACGCCACGCTTTTCACAAAAAGGGTAAAGGGAGAGCTTTTCATATGCCAACTCTATGTGGACGATATTATCTTTGGCTCAACTAACCAAGATTTTTATAATGAGTTCTCAAAGCTTATGACTAACAGGTTTGAGATTCCCATGATGGGAGAGCTTAAATTCTTCCTTGGATTTGAGATCAAGCAATTGGCTCGTGGGACCTTCATTTCTCAAGCCAAGTATACCCAAGACATGCTCAAGAGGTTTAATTTCCAAGGTGAAAAATAGAAGCCATCTCCTATGCAAGTCAAATGCCACCCCATGCGCAATCTGGATGGTAAATATGTGGACCAAAAGTTGTATCGTTCTATGATTGGTTCTTTGCTTTATCTTTGTGCATCTAGGCCCGATATCGTTTTGAGTGTAGGTGTATGTGCAAGGTATAAAGCGACTCCTAAGGAAATCCACTTGATGGCGGTCCATAGGATCTTTTGGTATTTGGTTCATACCTCAAGGTTTGGTTTGTGGTACCCAAAGGGGGCACAATTTTCTCTCAAGGGCTACAAGGACTTGGATTGGGCCGGTGATCAAGATTATAGGAATTCTACTTCCGGGGCTTTCCAATTTCTTGGTAGGTCCTTGGTGAGTTGGTCTTCCAAGAAGCAAAATTGTATATCTCTCTCCACCACCGAAGCCGAGTATGTGGCGGCCGCTAGTGCTTGCACCCAATTGCTATGGATGAGGCAAACCCTCAAAGAGTATGATGTTCACTTGGATAAGGTGCCTCTCATGTGTGACAATGAAAGTGCCATCAAGATCGCCCACAACCCCGTGCAACACATAAGGACGAAGCATATTGAGATTCGTCATCATTTCATCCGGGATCATGTGGCAAGATGTGATATTGATCTAGCATATGTCCCCACCAAGAATAATCTTGTGGACATCTTCACGAAGCCTCTTGATGATGCAAGATTCATGTTCTTGAGGAATGAGCAAAATATCATCGATTCTAGGAGTTTGACTTGAAGATCTTGCACACACCCCTATAGTTGATACATGTTTGGGTTTTGGTGTAGGCATGGACATAGGGGGGGGGTGTTATCCTAACACATTGGGTTCTCCCTCCCCCCATTATGTCCAAATCAAAAATTCATTGTTATCTCTCCTTTTCTAATGTTGAATTGTGAGCTTCAATGTGGAGTATTTGCCATGCACCCAAGATATATCTCTGCGGTGACATACTATAATCTCTTACATGGTGGCTTAGGCCACCAACCTCTTCTCTTGAAGAGTTGGTTGTTGCTTGGTTCTTATTTGGATTTGATTTGACTTCTTTCCCTCTTTGTGAGTCCTTGTTCTCATTTGGGAAACACTCTCTCTCTTTCCATGTTCGAGTTTTGTGTTACTTGCAAAAGTTTGAGTGTGTAGTACCATCTCAGTTTGAGCTCTTATCCCAAGCCTCATGTTTCCCACCCTCAAAAAATTTCTGCTCTGAAACCTTTAATCCTTTAATCTCTTTTGTCGGAAGGAAGGAACCTAGCTAGCGGTACTATCACTAGTGGCAGCGATACTACCGCTGTAACTGATAGTAGCACCCAATGCACGGTACTACCGGGCATTGCTAACGATACTACCGCTACAGGAGTTAGTTCCTAGCACAAACCCCAAGAGCGGTACTACCCCACGGTACCGGTAGATCCAGGTGGGCGGTACTACCGTTGTGTTCGAAATCGGTGGGGTTAAATACGGATCTGGGAGAGGGAGTCATCTTCTTTCTCCTCTCTCCCTCATTCACCCCCCACACACACCGGATCTCGCCGCCGCCGCTCCTTCCAGCCCCCGGGGAGGGTTCTCTCCGATGATCGAGTGCTCCTCTCACGCTGGAGGAAGCCCGGGGATCACCTCCAACCTCTTCTCCATGACTGTCAATTAGTCATATCGGCAATTCCCTCGGATGATCCGGTAGGGTTTCTAGTAAGAGAACGAGATAGGCGTTGGTAACTTCGTCGGCTAACAGGGGGCAAGATTTACCCAGGTTTGGGGCCCTCATAAAGGTAAAACCCTTACTTCTTCTCTTCTAATATATATTAGGAGTAGATCGATTACAAAGGTGGTGCGCAAGCTGAGAGATATATCTCGAGCTATGGCTATGGTGGTGGAAAATAGATTGGATCCCCCCTCGGTGGTTCTCCCAGCCTTTTTATAGGTGGTTGGGTCTCAAATCGTACCCAAGGGGGTTATAAACCCTAGCTCTAAGGTGGTGGAGACTTTCCATCTTAACCCGCAAGTTTTGCGGGTGGGCTTCCACTAGGCCTTCTAGAACTGCGGGGTGGCGCCTTGTGTTGGGATTTAGTCTTGGGCCTTGGACCAGGTAGGCCCACTCGATAGGTCTTGGAGTCATCCCCACGTCAGTAGCCCCCGAGTGTTTGTTCAACTGAATTTAGTCGAGTAAGCATATGGATCTTGTGACTGAATGGTCAAATTCCTGACTTCAAGGGTGTGTACCCTGTCTGGGATGTACTCGAGTATCGAGTGATAAATGCGCCTCGTGTCGGCTTTTTCGCAGAAGGGTATGGCTTCGTCGCTTGGCTCTCTCGAAAGATCAGGTCCAGTTAATTGCATCTTCGGCAAAAACATTCTGGCCTACACGAGTTCGAGACCTCCGCTCAAACTCGGCGAGGTGATCATGCAACTGGGCCGTGGAGGTCTTATCGAGTCGAACTTAACCTTATAAGGGGTACCCGACGCGTCCGCTAGGATTTTTCTTCGTGTTGTTGACACGGAAAGTTTACTAGAGGACACAACTCGAGTGCGATTCCAGGCCCACAGGACAGATCCTTGGGTCTTACCTTCGTACTCGAAAGAACACAGCATCCATATGTGCCTAATCGGCCAAACGCTCCGGTATTAATATGATGTGTTAGCACACCGTGATGTAGAGTTGCGGGAGCCGCATACTCGCGATTTTATCTTAGATGCACCGTAAGTGCTATCTTCTGTAACCCTCGAGCAAGACAGCCTTCTTTTTCTTGATCTTGTACGAAAGAGATTTCGTGTTATGAAGTTTATACGAAATAAATTTCGTGTCAGAATGTCCATATGAAAGAGATTTTGTGTCAGAGTGCTCATGCGAAAGAATTTTTGCGTCCTGATGCTCATACGAAAGAGATTTCGTGTCGTGAGGTGTGCAGTGACGTCACTGCGCACTCGTCTGCTCCCGATGGGACGTGACGAAGTGGGGTAGAGTGCAGGGCCCAGATTGTCAGCTTTTTGATCGGAAACGGGTGGCCGCGTGCCGGTTTATCCGCTGGTCGTGCAGTAATTATGCACGATCTTTCGTAAAAGATCGTGCGAGGGGAACTGCACCTCGTCTCCTCGTTTCCGCTTCGCACGTGGCAGCAGGGATGCATGCCACGTCAATAGATCAATGACTCGTAGTAGCCTGGCCTTGGTATAAATAACGGACCTTAGGGAAAAGGTAACTTTCCCGACCCTCAATTCATCTTCTTCCTCCTCTGCGCACACCTTCCCCTCCGCGAGCACGAACCAAGTACCAATAGTGGGACGCAAGAAACGCGGTGCAGCTGCGGCATCCGGCAAGGAGGTGGCGAGCGCCTCCACGGCGGCCCCTGTGAAGAAGGTGGGCGATTGGCGCCTGTCTAACACCACGAAGAAAAGCATCATCGAGATGTAGAGGGAGGGACTGCTCCATCCTGAGGACGCCAAGCGCGTCCGTATGTCCATGAAGAATGAGGATATGCCCAACCCCCTCGCCACTGAGCGTGTCGCATTCTCGGAGCATGTTGCCCGAGGTTTTTCCTTCCCTCTCCATCCCTTCCTCGTCGGACTGCGGTACGTCTATGGCATACAGCTGCACGACCTTCCTCCTAACACGATACGACACATTTCGTGTTTTATCGTGCTCTACGAGTGCTTACTCGGCATTCGCCCGCACCGGGGGCTCTGGAAGGCCATCTTCCAGGTGCGGATTTTCTGGGAGAAGCCGCTGCCAGGCGAAAGGACTGGAGAGCCGCTGAGGACCAGAGGCTTCAGGATCTAGGAGAATAAAGACTTCCCCTATCTGGAGATGAGTTTCGTCGACTCAGCTCAAGGATGGCGTCAGAAGTGGTTTTACGTTGAAGACAACAACACGGGCGGCGTTCCAGAATTCCACCCGTTCGCTGTTTTGAAGCGGAGGAAGTCCTGGATGTCTCAGCCGAAGAATCCAAGGTTGTCACCCCTCTACTCGCGAAAGTGGCGCACTTTCGCAACAATGAGCAGGGTACTTTGCTGAACGACATACATCTGGCGGGTGTATTTCTGCGCCGGAGGGTCCATCTCTTCAATAGAGGCCGACTACCTTGTGGGAGTACACAGGCGTCAACGACCGGAGCCGAACATGCGACGATGTTCTTTCGAATTCTGAATTCGAAAACAAGATCGCAACTATCACCAATTTGAAGAAGGGAGAGAGCTACTCGACGTGCCCTTTCACCCCATTCTATGCCGAGAACCCTCCGACTAAGGTAAATTTCTTAACCTTCCTTTTTACTCCGTATTTCTTCTTGTTTTGGGTTTTCATCGATTGAGACACCTCCTTTTCCTCTTTTGCCTTTGCAAAATCAGGACGTGGTGACATGCTACCCGCCACTCTCTGCGGATGATGGTGTCTCAGATCTTCTGGCGTGCAATGTTGAGGCCCCTCCCGAGGCTAGCGTTGCAGACCCGGAGTCCAGTTCTGAACGAGAGGAGGTGCACGAAGAGGAAGAGGAGGATGATGAGCCACTTCGTCGTCGCAAGCGCCACAAGGCGGAGGAGGCTGAGGTCACCTCCAAGGACAACTCCTTGAGTGATGATCGTGTCGAGGAGGTCGAGCCCATCCGAGCAACTCCCCTCAACGTGCTTCCTCCCGCCATCCACCAGTCGAAGATCTCCACAGCCTAGGACCTAGACAACCTCAACGATGATGATGAGGACGAGTGAGTCCCGTGTGTTTTCTCCTTTGTTGTAAAGTTTCTCTCTTCTCATATGATTTTAAGTCCTGTTTTTAGCCTTTTCACCATCAGCACGGATCAGTTTGCTTCTTTGACTCCGTCCGTGAAACAGAAGGAGGTTGTCGCGGACCCTGCTCCGGCTGCAAATCCCATTCGACGACCCTCAAGCCCAGCAAAGGCGACCGACGTCCTAGAGTACGCGATGCCTAGCTTGGCGGGCGGGCGGCCTAGAGATGTCGGGGCGTCAGCAAGTAGGGAGATTTCGGCTAGTTCGGCTGAACCTTTGTCAACCGCGCAGGGCAAGGTGAGGTCTTTTTGTTTTTATATCGGGTGCACGCCAGTGCTCCCGATGGGAGTAGCCCTCGAGTCTATGGTCGAATGCTTGCAGTTGGCTATAGACTCAAGTCGAGACCTTTGATTTCTTGTATGTTTCTTGCTTCCGGTTTTTATCAAGTGCACGGAAGTGCTCCCGATGGGAGTAGCCCCCGAGGCTATACTCGATTGTGTACAGTCGCGTATAGGCTCAAGTGATTTATTTCCAACCCGCAAGTAATTTCTGCAGGCTGTTCTTGATTCCCTGGCGGCTTTTGGGCGCCACCTTCTTACGACTGAGGCAGAATGTACTTCTCTTCTAGGAGAGCGTGACCAACTTGTCCAAGATGGCCACTCCTTACAAGGTGAGTTACCATACGCCTCTTGCACTGGTTCCGTTTTCTTCCTGGTCGCAATTGTTGTTTGAATTACGCACTCTATGCTGCAGATGAGGTTACTCGCTCGAAGTCCGAGAAGGCAGAGGCTACCTCTCGGGTGAAGGACCTTGAGCAATAGCTGGAATCCACCCGAAAGGAGTTGGAGGCAACTGCAGGACACGGGGGTGACGCATGACAACGACTTGGTTGGCGTTATTCGCCCCGTGGCCCAGTCTTTGGCTGGTAAGTTATCCGCATATTTTCCTCGTTTGTGACTTGTGTTTTTTCCTCTTCTTATATCGATTCGCTCATTTTTCTTCTTTAGATGCCCTTGGAGCTGGTTTGGCGCTATCGGGAGGGGTCCGAGGCGACGCTCTGTCGGACACGTGCGCCCAGTTGCAGGAGCACGGGAATAAGGCTTGCTTCGCACTGCGTGAAGCCGTTCGAGTGCTGTCGCAACTGCACCAGCGATTGCTCGTGAACGTGCCGGTTCCACCAACTCTTGGCGGTCTCCTGGAAGTCTTTCTTGGCGAAGATTATCCTCTTCAGGAGTACTCCCTCGCACAGACCGAATGCGGAGCCAAGACAGCGATCCAGTTTGCCTTGGCGCACAACGTCTCGGGTGACCTGGAGAAGGTGTATTCGGAGTTTCTTTGAGATGCGCTGGGCAAAAAGGTAGCGCTCCGACCCTTTGGCAATCGTGCAGGGAGGCTAGCAAAGATGCTCTCCGAAGAGTTTCTCGCGACCGTGGTGTGAAGTCTGCTGCGAGTGGAGCTACCTATGGGAAGTCGATAGCTCATTAGGACGCTCGCCGTTTTATTTTTTGTATGCCAATTTGTGTAATGAACTTCGGGAAGCACCCCATACTTTTCTTTTTAATCGAAGTGCTTAAAAGCGTCAGCATTTATTGTGCCTTACTCTGTATTCCCCCGATGGGAGTAGCCCCCGAGCACCCGAGGATATATCTGCATGTAATTCGTCATGTGGGGCATAGCTTGAGGACTGAAACTGTCGTGTTTCTTTTGTTCTTTCCAGGTTGTAGATGCTGGAGGTGGCTCGTCGAGCGGTGCTGTTCCTTCGACTGAGCCGCTGATCACTGATGCGAGTATGCTTGCCATGCTCCGTGACCGTGTCGTGGATGACGAGCGTAAGCTCAACGCTCTGCAAGGTGTGGTGGATGTTGCCAAGTCGAAACAGAAACTTGCTGCGGATCGCGAACAGTTTGTGATGGAGGAGCTGGCGAGCGTTGCGAAGAGCTTGCTTTGTAAGTTCCGCGAGCCCCGAGTATTTTTTGTGTTATTCCTACTTGTGATTTGACGCGTTTGCTGTCCATGCAGTTGTTGAGCCTGATGGAGCGTGTGAGGGTTACTGGATAGACAATCACATTGTTTGTGAATGAAACAACTCCAAACTTCACGCGAGCAACTTCTGGTCTGACCGCAGCAGAGGTTTCATTTTGGCTATCCTGCAGTACCGGGCGAGTTAGACGCAACTTTTTGTTGAATCTTTTCGGGAGGCTCTTTCTTCGGTTCATCGGGCATTTTACCCCTTCGGCGTTGTTCCCGATAGCTTGAGTGGCTTGCTAAGGTTATTTCGTAGGGTGGGAGATGTTCGAGAGTGCTTGCGTCAGCAGCTCATTTGTGGTGCTCAAGTGGCGCTTGCCTTGGCACCCTGAAGTCAACTTCAATTCTGTGGCGCGACTCCCCGATACCCAAGGAACACATGTAGATTTTGTCCCTCATTATGAGGTTGTGCGACCTGCGGCGGAGCGGATCGTTTGGCTGACCACCGCGGAGACTGAGTGACTGCTTCGAGAGGCAGCTGCTCGACAATAGCTTTAGTTGATAAGGTGTATATACCTTGTATGTTTATGCGAGTCGGTTTAAGGTGTGTTAAGGTGTGTACCTTGCAATCTTGTATGTTAATTTAATCAGTTAAAGTGTTTATAAGGTGTGTACCTTATGACCTTGTAAGATATTTGTCGTGCGTAGGCACTCGAAGATTTGTTGATGCTAGTTTGGCGTAGCCCTGTGTGTTGGGGTGTGACCATTTGTTTAGCATGTAAGAGAAAAAAGAAAAAATAAAAATTGCGACCGGATAGTCTTTGTAGCTATGGTTGAGAAACCATGTTTTTATTGCGATGGCTGAGAAGCCATGTATTTGCTCGGGCTACAATCTGGCTGGAACAGCCTTATTTTGCGAGTGATGTACTCTCCTAGGGATAGAATTTTCTCAGGTGCGCCACGTTCCTTGGGTTGGAGTAGATGTCGCCTGTTTTTGGGTTTTGCAAGCGATATGCACCTCCGAGGATGACCTCGTGTATGATGAAGGGTCCTTCCCATGGTGACTCAAGCTTGTGTCCGCTTTCTTTCTTGAGTCGCAACACCAGGTCGCCTACTACGAAGGATCTGCTGTGGATGCGGCGACTGTGGTGGTTGCGAAGTGCTTGCTGGTAGACGGCGGATCTTGCGAGTGTGACGTCCCTGTGTTCATCCAGTGCGTCCATGTCTTCTGCGAGTGCTTTATTGGAGGCTTCCTCGCTGTATGCAACGACTCGTGGAGCGCTGAATCAAACATCCTGTGGCAGGACTGCTTCGGCGCAATAAACCATGAAGAATGATGTGTAGTTTGTTGATTTGTTTGGAGTTGTTCTGAGGCTCCATAAGACATACGGTAGCTCTTCGGCCCAATGTCCTGTTGCAGGATGCAGTCTGTCGAGCAGTCGTTTCTTGAGGCTAGCCAAAACTAATCCGTTGGATCTTTCGACTTTCCCATTTATTTGAGGGTGTGCGACCGAGGAAAAGCTGAGAGTTATCCCCTTCTCCTCACAGAAAGCCTTCATTTCTTTTGCTGTGAAGTTGGTCCCATTATCCGTGATGATATTGTGAGGGACGCCAAATCGGTACATGATTGTTTCGAGGAATTGGACTGCGCACTTCGCGTGCTGTGACGTTACTTGGACCGCCTCGATCCACTTGGTGAATTTGTCGACTGCGACCAACCGATAAGTGTATCCTCCGGGTGTGGCCTTCCTCAATGGTCCTACCATGTGGAGCCCCCACTGAGCGAATGGTCAGGACAAGGGGATCATGTGGAGCTCCGTGGCTGGTGCGTGTGGCTTGGGCGAGAATCCTTGGCACGCATCGCACGTGTCGACTAGTTCCTTGGCGTCTGCGGCTGCTGTTAGCCAGTAAAATCCTGCTCAAAAAGCCTTGCCTAGTATGGCTCTCCAACTTGCGTGGTGTCCGCAGGAGCCTTGGTGTATATCTCACAGTAATTTCTTTCCATCCTCGGGTGTGATGCATCGTTGGAGGACTCCTGATATGCTTTGTTTGTAGAGTTCGCCCTTTATCACCCGGAAGGATTTGCTGCGCCAAACTATCTACCTTGCCTCGGGGATGTCCTCTGGGAGCTGCTTTCGGATCAAGTAGTCGAGGTACTTGGTCGTCCAGATTGGCTCGACTAGGAAGATTTGCCTCGAGATGTTGTGAGCGAGTTTGATGATGGCGCATTGTCGAATGGCTTCTATTTATGTTGCTGCTGGCACCTCAGTGTGCTTCTTCAGTTTCACCGACTTTTTGATGAGCCGTTCGAAGTAAATTCCTAGCGAGACTTAAGTGTTTATTGACCCGATGTTTGCCAATCTGTCGGCTTCTTCGTTGCTTGATCGAGCGACGTGCTTCAGTTCGCACCCCTTAAAGCTTCCTTCGAGCAGGTTGTACATGTCGCGATAATCGATCATGTTGTCTGCGACGGCGTCGCATTCCTCCATCGTTTGTTGCACGATAAGGTTGGAGTCTCCGTATATCATCAGTCGAGTGGCGCCGCAGGCGATCACCATCTTCATGCCGTGTAAAAGTGCTTCATACTCGACGTCGTTGTTGGAGGCTGGATCGTCCAGGGGGAAGTCGAGGCGTAGAACGTAATGCAGTTTTTTGCCTCTTGGCGATATGAGAATTACACCCGCTCCCGCCCCTTCGTTTCTTTTGGATCCATCGAAGTACATGATCCAGTTACTCTTGTATTCTAGGGGTCCTGGAATTTGCAACTCCGTCCACTAGCTCAGGAATTCAACGACCACCTGGGATTTGAGGGCGTTACGTTATGTGTATATTATATCCCAGGCGCCAAGCTCGATGATCGACTTGGTGATTCTTCCGGATGCCATTGGATTGTTCATGATAGTACCGAGTGATGCGTCGTTTAGCACCGTTACAGTATGTTCCTGGAAGTAGTGTTTGAGCTTGCGGGCAGTAAGGACCACTCCATACTCGAGGTTTTGGTAGTGGGGGTATCGTTGTTTGCACAGCGAAAGTACCTCGTTGATGTAGTACACCGGTCTCTGACCGCCTTATGCCTTTCCGTCCTCTGGCCGCTCGATGACAATTACCATGATGACCACTTGATTTGTTGCAGATAGGTAAAGATAGAGAAGTTCCCTTTCCTGTGGTGTTGCCAGTATGCGCTTTCTTTGCAGCACTCTTTTCAAGTCGATGAACGCCTTTTTCGCTTCCGGCGTCAACTCGTACTTATCCGTTTTCTCTAGCAGTTTGTAGAAAGGGAGCGACTACTTGCCCAATGGTGCGATGAACCTGTTGAGGGCCGCCAGTCGCCCTGCCAGTTGTTGGACTCCACGGAGATTTGTCGGTTCTTTCATCGTCAATATTGCTTGAATTTTCTCCGGGTTAGCCTTAATCCCTCGAGCGGAGACCAGATAACCGAGGAGTTGACCGGCGGGGACCCCGAAGACGCATTTTGTCGGGTTGAGCTTGATTCTGTATGTGTTGAGGGCGTCGAATGTCTCCCTTATGTCCTCGAGGAGCGTATCCTCCACTCGAGTCTTGATGAAGATATCGTTAACGTACACATGTACGTTCTTTCCAATGAGCTTTTCGAGGCATTTTTGCATGCATCGCTGATATGTTGCGCCTGCGTTTTTAAGCCCGAAAGGCATTGTCGTGTAGCAGTATACACCGTGTGGTGTGATGAATGTTGTGTTTTCCTCGTCCTCCTGCTTCATCATGATCTGGTTGTATCCCAAGTAGGCGTCCAGGAAGGAGAGGCGCTGACAACCTGTTGTGGAGTCGATAATCTGGTCGATCCGCGGGAGCGGAAAATTATCCTTGGGGGAGTGCTTGTTCAGCAACGTGTAGTCGATGTGCACGCGAAGGATGTCTGTGTTTTTCTTCGGGACCAGCATCGGGTTTGCTAACCAGGTGGAAATCTTGATCTCCCTGATGAACTTGGTGGCTAGGATCCTGTTCACCTCTTCTTCGAGTGCTCTCTGTTTTGGCTCAGAGAAGCGTCGAGTGGTCTGTTTGACCGGCTTTGCATCTTTGTACAGTTCTAATGAGTGCTCGGCGAACTCCCTGGGTATCCCTAGCATATCTGAAGGTTGTCAGGCGAAAATCTCCTAGTACTCACGGAGGAGATCGATGTGCGTGCTTTCCTATGCGGGTTATAGGGTGGTGGACACGATCGCCATCTTCGCGGATTCTGTCGGGTGCACCTGATGCTTTCGAGTTTCGCTACTAGGGCTGAACTCGAGGTCTGGGGCGTTCTTTTTGGTTAGTGGCATCACGGAGTTATCCATGGTTTTTGCCAATTCCTCTAGCTCCTCTTGCATCCCGAAAGATATTGTGATCTCGTGGAATCTGTTGTCGCACTTGTCTGATTTCTGGAAGTCACCGTTTACGGCAATTGTACCGTATTCTCCTGGTAGTTTTAGCTTTAGGTAGGCATAATAAGGTACTGCCATGAATCTCGCGAACGTTGTCCGACCGAGAATGGCGTGGTGCTGGGATGGCCAATCGACTACCTCGAAGTCGAGGAATTCTCTCCTATAATTGCGTGGGTCTCCGAGGATCAGTTCCAAGTTGATTGCTCTGAGTGGTCGGACCGCTTTACCCGGTACTATCCCGTGGAAGGATGTTTCTGATGCTGCGAGTCCCCCTAAGGTCCTGTTCATTTTATGGAGTGTTTCCGCGTATATGATGTTGATTCCGCTGCCGGCGTCCATGAACACCCGAGCTAGGTTGTAGTTACCTATTTGCGCCTGGATGACGAGCGCCGCGTGCCCCGGTCGATGCACCCGTGGTGGGTGGTCCTTTCGTGAAAAGGTTATCGGGTGCTCGGACATCTTTAGGTATTCAGGCTTGGACGGTGGTGCTTGTACTGCCATGTTAACTTGGCGAGTGTTGGTCTTTAGAACTCGTCGGGACGGGCAGACCTTCTGTATCATGCCTACGAGCCCGTGGGAGTTTGGGTAGCCGTTTCCTCCTTGATTTGCTGCGGCTGGGTTAGCTGGTGCAGGAAGGGCGGCTAGAGCCATGTTGTGTTGACCTACATGCGGAGGCAGGATGGTGGTTGGTATCCTCCCGGCAGTTGCGGGTATCCCTGGTTGGCAGCTGCCCTATTCTTCTTTGTGTATGCCTCGTGGATGTCTTGGAACTTTCGACAGTCCTTGAGGAGGTGAGTGGCCTTGGTTTTTCCTGTGCGCTTATTTGTAAACAGATGCAGAGAGCAGTATCCATCGAGGTCTTCCTCGGGAGTTTTATCGTCTGGTTTTGGCTTCCACTCGCGATTTTCGCGGGATCCACTGTCGTGGTTTCTCGTGAACTCGGAAGTTACCAGTTCCGATTGATCATCTTGGTCCTAGTGTTTTCTCTTCCTCTTTCGGCGGTCGCCGTTGCGGTCCTCGTCGTGCGCGGGTGAGGAAGCTTTCTCGTTGCGCAGGGATTCTTCGCCATTCGCCCATCTGTCCTCTATCACAATTAACTCCCCGATTGATTTGGGTGCGGATCGCCCCAGCTCTTCTCGGAAGGCGGCACGCCGAGCACCCTTGGTGAAAGCTTCAACCGCGACTTCCTCTGATATGTTCCCCGCCGTGTTCTTGAATGTGGTCCATCTCTAGATATACTCGCGGCTAGACTCGCCGCTCTTCTGCCTGCAGGCTCGCAGTTCCTCGATAGATGTTGGCCGCTTGTATGTCGCCTGGAAGTTCTTCTCGAAGTCGCATGTGAGATCGTCCCAGGATCTGTAGTACGCACGCGGTCTTCCTTTGAGACAGCTTCGGGTAGCGCCTACGAGGTGCAGATTTAGGTACTGCATGGCCATTATCTTGTTCCCGCGTTGGCATTTTACCGCGGTCAGATAGTCTGAAAGCCATGACTTGGGCTCTTGCGATCCGTCGTACTTTGGGACCTCCATTGTGAGATTGAATCTCTTGGGCATCGGTGCCTCGCGGATGCTGCGGCTGAAGCACATTGCGCCGCAAGCTTCCTCGTCAGAGGAGGTGGATAGCGATCGGGCATGGTTCCTGCGGGCTCGAGCTTTGTCGACCTTGCTCTGCGTGATGTCTCCACGCGCGTCGTATTGAGTTCGGTCGCGATTTTCCTCCTGCCGCGGTTCCCTGTTGCGGTGTCGCGAGCGTCTTCCATGGTGCCGTGGGCTGCTGTCGCCGTTTCGCGGGCTATCATCATCGCTGCGCGGGCTGTCACCGCGGCGCCTGGCTTCTTTGCCCCTGGGGCGGCGAGGCGATCCCTTATCTCCTCTGTTTGGCGACGTGCTCTCGCGTCTGCGAGGTGTTATTTCCACCCGAGGTGTTTTATCAGCTTCAGGGGGTGTTGTGTTTGTGCGGTTCTAGGCGGCGATTGCCGCTCCGACCATGCCTAGTCCTCTATGAACCTGCCGGTGTTGTTCCGAGTGGGGATTGTTCTCGGGTGGTTGGTTCGTGTGCAAGTATGTAGCTGCGGCTAGGACCGCGGCGGCGGGAGTTGTCGGGTGCATGTTACCCTCATCATCAACATGCACGAGGGAAGTCTCGAGAGTCTTGCTGGCCTCGCTGAGAGACCCTTGGTCCATGTGAGCAGTTTTTGAGACGTACTTTCCCTTCTTTGGGGGCTGGTTCCCCGTTGAGTGAGTCCTGGAAAGCGCCGCGCGGTGCGCACTCGAGGCTTCTGCCGCTTCCTTCTGTGCTTCTAGTTTCTTGCGGGCTTTTGCCAACCGTCGTCCTGCCCGCAACAGGTGGTAGTGGTATGTCGTCAGGTCTTCTTGAGAGGATCCAGGTTATATCGGTTGGCTAGAGTGTGCCATAGTCTTCGCTTTGAGCCAAGAGGCTCGCGAGACCTTGATGCGTTCCCGCGCCACTCGACTTCCCTCCGTTTCCTCAGGTTGTTCGGCTGAACCTGCCATGCAGACTTGGGCCAGATATGGCTTGTGAGTCCTAGCCGTAGGCCTATGGCTTTCGCCGAATTCGGAGGGTTCTTTAGTCGCAATAGTGTGGAAGTTGCACGTGTTGTGGCAGATGGATTCATCGCTGGGCGCTAAGTCGCGACTAGCGTTGCCGGATGGTGACTTGAGGATCGCCGGGCTCGAGACGCACTCAGAGTATGATACGTCGAGTTCCATCTAGTCGGGGAAGCGTAGAATTCCCGTCTTGCTGGCGCGAAAGCGGAGGTCGCTGAATGTCAGGCTGATGACCTCCTGAAGTCTGTCGAACACCGGGCGTGATTCCGGCGAGTAGGGAGTGTAGATGAATGACCCGAAGCAGATCGGCTCCGTTGGAGTCGATGATCGCGCGCTCCAGCTGAAGCTCGTTGAAGTTGAGGCCGAAGATGTCGTGGATCCAGCGCCCGCCGTTTCGATAGACGACGCCAATTGTCGATTAGTCATATCGGCAATTTCCTCGGATGATCTGGTAGGGTTTTGAGTAAGAGAACAAGATAGGCGCTGGTAACTTCATCAGCTAACAGGGGGCAAGATTTACCCAGGTTCGGGGCCCTCGTAGAGGTAAAACCCTTACTCCTGCTCTTCTGATTTGTATTATGAGTAGTTCGATTAAAAAGGTGGGTGCGCAAGCTGAGAGATAGATCTCGAACGATGGCTATGGTGGTGGAAAAATAGATTGGATCCCCCTTGGTGCTTCTCCCATCCTTTTTATAGGTCGTTGGGTCTCAAACCGTACCCGAGGGGGTTACAAACCCTAGCTCTAAGGTGATCGAGACTTTCCATCTTGACCCGCAAGTTTTGCGGGTGGGCTTCCACTGGGCCTTCTAGAACTGCGGGGTGGAACCTTGCGTTGGGCTTTAGTCTTGGGCCTTGGACCATGTAGGCCCACTCGATAGGTCCTGGATTCATCCCCACGTTAACGACGATGAGCTCCGGTAACCCATCCAATCTCTCTCCCTCGAGTAATCTTGTGATATGAAGTTGTTTAGGGTTCTAGAGATCTCCTAGTATAGAAGTGGTTTGATGTGTTTCCCAAACGAGTAGATTCCCTAAGACTTCTTGGTGCAATTGTTCTAGGTTGGAATCGATTGTACCTTTGGGTGCCATGGAAGATCCGCCAGCAGCGGTACTACCGCTGGCAACAGAGGTACTACCGCTATGGCTGGGACTGCTGGAGACAGCGGTACTACCGTGGCTCCTGGCGGTACTACCGCTTCCTGGAATCTTTTTTTGCATCTCTAATTCTTTTGTGAATCTTCTTGTAGATCATTTGATTGAAGTTACCTTACCTCATTGCCATCCCCCTGTGCTATCTTAGGTGCATGTGTTAGTGGTTCCAAGGGTGGAGGTCGCAAGCGTGCGGCTAAGAGGACACGGAAGAATCCCGAGGAAGATGAGGCTCCTGAAGTGATGCCTCAGGGCAATTTGACAAGGAGGCAGAGGTCTGTGCTGATGAAATCTCAGGCTGGAAGGAACAAGTCCGTTGCCCTCATGCTAGATGAGCAGTTCCGCAGAGAGAGGAGAACCAACGCCTACACCAAGCCTAGGGATGCCAGGGCTAATGAGTGCTTCTGGACTCGCTTCCAGGAGCGCATATTCTATGAAGAGTACCCGCAGAACAAGAACAAGGTGGTGACCCAATTCTCTATCAACGTGCCTTTCATGATATCCAAGATGGATTATTTTGGTGAAGCTTGGGAGGTATGTGAGGAGTTTTGCCTTCTGGATTTCATTGAGATCAATGAAGACTATGATGAGCATCTCGTGGGCCAATTCTATGCCACACTCTACTTTCACACTGATGAGAGGAGGATCACATGGATGACCAAGGATCATAAGTTCACTACGTCTTAGGTTGAGTGTGCCACTCTGTTGGGCTTGTAGGAGTTTGGGGAGGTACCTGATGCTTCATTCTCCACCACTTACTTCCGGGTTCCCTACCCGGAGAAGTCTATGCCTCCTGAGGATATGTATGACCTCTACATCCCTGGATGTGCTATGGTTGGTTTCTCCAAGAACCTGCTGCCTGTGTATGACATCCTGCATCGGATCTTTCGGAACACTCTTGCTCCTCATGTTGGCAACTTTGACCAGATTCAGGGCTCTCTCACTTATTTGATGATCTATGCTCATAGGCACCATGGTGATGGTCTCAGACTTGATATTATGGACATATTATGGAATGATATGTACAACTCTGTGATGAGGATAAGGTTCCCGGTATTCGCTGCTCTTGTGTTCATACTCATTGCCACCTCTTGGCATCGTGCTCAGCTTCCCAATGCTCTCCTGGACAATGACCAAGAGCTCACTACTCACCGCGTCAAGGAGCTTCGTGTCAAGAAGGACTTGCCTCCTCTGCTTAGTGCTGATGATCTTGGTCCTGACACCGATGGCACTAGTGATTCTGACTTTGAGATGGAGGGAAGGGATCAGAGGAATGGGTTTCGCAAGTGGATGTCTGAGACTCTAAAGAAGGTCTTCTGCTGTCAGATTGACATGGAGAACAAGGCTTATCTTACTCATGTTCGTAGCAAGAAGGACTGTCAGCTGACTCGTAACAGATTTGCCCATCTTGGGGTGTCAGTTCGTCCTGGCTCTAAGGATAGGATCACTGGCTCCAAGGAGTGTAAGTCTAAGCATGGTGACGCTTGGGTTGATCCTGACCTTATTGATGATGCTACCACTTCTCATGACCCTTGGACTCGTGGTGACACTGATGAGGAAGTGGAAGATGTTAACTCTGAGGATGAGCGTGGTCTGGGGAGTCCTGCAAGCGCCTCTAGCCCGAACGAGTGACCTCGAGGGACTTTAGCATCGCCTCTTCCCTTTTTGGTACCTTGATGCCAAAGGGGGAGAGAGTTATATTTAGGGTCATATTATCATTTGCTTGGGGTTGTGTCAAACTTTGGTGTCTTGTCGTACTCATGTTATTTATATTGAACCTCCTATGATATCTTTGTGATCTCTTGTTGGTTTATTTGGTTTTTATTGATTATTATCTATTGTGTGGCAAGTATCATTATTGTTATATCTTTTACTCTTGCTAGGTCTCTAAAAGATAGGGGGAGCACACATTCTAAAAGGAACGAAAGTTTGCCTCAACAACAAATATTCTTGACGTATCACTTGTTTTTCTCAAGAAGTGCTCCACCTAAATTTTACGACCTCTCTTAGTGGTGTTGTCATCAATCTCCAAAAATGGGGAGATTCAAAGTGCATCTTTGCATTTGATCTCTCATGTGTTTTGGAGTTGATAACAATACCATCAAGTTTCTAACCTTGCGTTTAATTTATTTCAGGAAACATCATTTCGACGCAAAAAGGAAGAGTGCAAAATGATAAAGCCACCAAAATCACCTCTGTTCAGCGGTAGTACCGCACGCATTAGCAGTAGTACCGCTCCCTCCAGCGAGTAGTAGTACCGCCAGAGTACCGCCAGAATGAAAATGGCTACTGCATCCAGCAGTACTCGTCCAGTAGTACCGTTGTGACTTCTACGATTTTGGAGCAACGCTTCTCTTGGCGGTAGTACCGCTCCTTCCAGGAAGCGGAAGTACCGCTTGAAGTACCGGTCAAAGTACCGCCAGGGGAGTTTTGCTCACGGTAACCATTACGATACTAGATCGGTAGTGCCCTAGTACTACCACCAGCCACTTCGAGTTACTTCGAATTCGTGGCCAGCGGTAGTACCGGTGGGCCTAGCGGTAGTACCGTCGCTGGAAGTACTACGGTACTTTCGCGGTAGTACCGCCCGCGTCCTTGGCGTATAAAGGGTCAAACGACTAGTTATGAGGAGGGGGCAATAAATACCCCATCCCCTTCTTCTCCAAGGGGTTGCTTGAACCAGCATTGAAGTCCAGCATTTATTGAGCCTCCAAAAGCTAGATCTCTCCCAATCCCTCCACGCAAACTCGTTGATACTTGGAGGATTGAAGAAGAAGACCCCGATCTACATCTTCACCGAGCCATTCTTCATTTCCCTCTCATTCTCTTGAGGGATCTAGTCTAGGGTTTCCTTGTGGAGAACCTAGACTCCATTGCAACACTTTTTGGTGATTGGTGATTGTTGGGAGGCCCCAATTTGGTTGTGGGTGTGTGCCCCAAGCTAGTTTGTAAAGGATTTGATTCTTGCCTCAAAGGGGATCAATAGTGGAAGCTGGACTAGGACTTTGTGGCTGGTTTCATCGAAGAATAGGGTGAGGCCTTTGTGGCGTTGAGTAGGCCTTTGTGGCGAGCTCACACCCCTCCAACGAGACGTACTCCCATAATAAGGAGGAACTCGGGAATACATCGTGTCTCCGTGTGCTTCATATCGGTTACCTTGTTCCCTTCCTCCTTTACCTGTGCTTGTATTGTTTTTGTGTTTGTTCTTGTCATATAGGTAAATTCACCGTAGTTTAATTATCTAGAGAATTTACCTTTGTGTCAAGCTTAATCTTGAAGAAAAATTAAAATTGGTCGTAGCACCTATTCACCCTCCCTCTAGGTGCCCTTACTATCTGTTCAATAAAGAGGAGAGAACAACCATCTAGCTACTGCTATGGACCCATAGTCCAAGGATGAACTACTCACGCATCACCCTGGAGGCAGGCATGGTAATGAAGAGACCTCCGGTGATGATTCCCCCTCCCGGCAGAGTGCCGGGGAGAGCTTCAGAACCCTCACGAACTAGGGTTGACGATGATGGCGGCTACGGAACTTTTTGTGGAAAAAGGCTCGGGGTCCTTTAGGTTAACCCGTGGGGGAGCTTAAATAGGCGAAAGGGCAACGTTGGTGGGTGGCCGGGGGAGCACACCACCTGGTGGCGCGGCCAAGGGGGGTCACTCCGCCCTATGTTGTGGGCCCTCTAGGCCCCCCCTCCGGGTATCCTTCGGACTCCGTGTACGTGACAACTTTCTAAGAACATCGGATTTTGTTTCGTACAATTCCAAGAATATTTCCAGAACAAATTTCCTGAAACCAAAAATAGAAGAATATAGGAGCTGACTCTGTGGCATCTTGTCAATAGATTAGTCCTAGGAAATCCATAAAAATGACATAAAGTGTAAAGGAAACATGTAGCATATGGTATGAAAACAACATGGAACATCAGAAATTATAGATACGTTTGATACGTATCAAGCATCCCCAAGCTTAGTTCCTACTCGTCCTCAAGTAGGTAAAACGATAAAACAAATAATTTCTGAGGTGACATGCTACCAACATAAACTTGATCATATAAATTGTAAAATCATATGTAAAGTTGAGATCATGGTACTTTAAACACATGCATTATAGATATAATTCTAACGATGAAGCTTAGCAATCACTTTGCATCATGAAAAGTAACACAAATAAAATATCATGAATAATAATGCACTTGAAAGTTATACGTTTGTTTTGAGCATAAAGAAAACATAGCAAAGTGATATTTCGCTAGTCCTTAAGAGTGGGGCAAAACATAAATGCTAGGACACCTTCAAAGTTCAAGTGGCTGATTAGAACAAATAATTTGAGAGCAAGTAATAACACATAATGAATCAATCAATAATAATTTTTGGGACTGATGCACATTAAACTCAAAATGGTAACTACGCTCTCTTAACTATGCATAAAGTTAGAAGATGGGGACTCAACATAAAAGTAAAAGAAAGGCCATTCGTAGAGGGAAGCAGGGATTAACTCATGTGCTAGAGTTTTTTTATTTTATTAAACAGAGGTATTGAAAACATTTTTTTAGAGAGGTGTATGCTTATGTCAACAAATGGTAAACATAAAATACAGTACGTCACAAGCCAACTAGACTCCACAAGAGTGGCTCCCATTGAAGGACACAATTGCTATATAAGGCCATCCCTCTTCTCTTTTGTTTATAGAATTATGCTTTGATTGATAAATCAGGGGCAAAAATAGTGAAGAGGATTTAATAGTAACTAATTTTGGGGCTGGGCACCCCGCTGCCAGCTCTTCTATGAATTTGGATAAGAGGATGTGCCACTAGTCCAGGTGTGTAAAGTCCAATCAACAAGTGAGATAAAGATTCTCTATTTACGTTCTCATGAGCTAAAACAGGGGCACAAAACAAGAATAATTTTGAATGTTTTAAAGGTAGCACGTGAGAAGTTTACTTTGGAGTGGTGGTTAAATACCACATGTAGGTAAGTATGGTGGACACATTTGGCAAACTTTGGTTTTTGGGAGTTGGATGCAGGAGTAGAGCTCATACTCAATACATGTGGAGGCTAGCAAAAGACTGGGAGCGACAAATGAAGAGAGCAATAATGGCCATAATCATGCATAGAGACAAAAAAATTATTAATCAAAGCATAAATGGTATTACAAGTCAAAACTAAATGATCATAAAGGCTATAAGTGATTGTTTTGTAGTCATAAACATGGTTTAAGCATGCGCCAAGTCAACGAAATAAAGCATTGAAAGGAGAACACCACAGATTTATGCTTCAATGTGATAAAAACAACTCATGATTTTTTCAATGACACATTAAACACTCTCGGCTATTTGAGACAAGTCATGCTACAATAATAATAACTAAGCATAGAATTAGAATAACATCCAACATGACATGAAAAAGTGTAGCCACAGTCTATACGAGCTTCTTTTTGCACTGTTATAAGCACGAAAATTGTACTACCGCTTTCCAACACCAATCATTTTATACTAAACAAAAACTCTACAAAAGATATAGCAATGAAACAAGAGAGTACTAATACTACTCTACTATAACTAACAACTCTGAATAAGAGATGCATGAAAAACAAGAGCTAAAAGGATTTGCAACAGCTAGAAGAAAAACTAAGAATACGAGCATGGAAGAAAACGAGTATTCATATGAAAAAGCAGAGTGTGTCTCTCTACCACACAAGAATGCTGGGTTCCAACTATATTTATTGCAGCAAGGATAACAAAAGAAAACAAAACAAAAACAAACATATGCTCCAAGTAAAGTGCATATGATGTGACCGAATAAAAATATAGTTTCACTAGAAGTGACCTGGTAAATTGCTGATGAAGAAGGGGACACCTTGGGCACCCCAAGCTAGATGCTTGAGTCTTCTTAGAATTTGATGGGATGAACCACGAGGGAATCCTCAAGATTTGGTTTTTCACTCTTCTTGATCACATTATATCACCCTCTACTCTTTACCCATGAAAACTTCCTTCACACCAAACTCAAAGTAATTCATTAGAGAGTTAGTGCACAATCAAAAACTCACATGTTCTCCTTGGACACAAGCATTATTAATACTTTTAAAAATTAGATACACCCGCTGATGTTTTGTGGGGCAAAGAAATCCACTCAAGATAGTAAAAGAGAGAATGCAAGTAAAAAAGCACATTACGTCAAAACCAGATCAGTCTATAAATACGATTTTTTTTGGGGCACTTACGTTGCTCAAATCAAAAAACTAAAGCTAGAAAATGTTTCGGAAATAGGTGAGGATTAAGCACAAAAACTTTGCAGGTAATTTTGATCTTTCTGTGAATTTACACGAATTTAACAGTGGACAGCAAAAATCTGTTTCCTGCGCAGAAATCCAAATCTAACCTCAACTTTCACTAGAGACTTTACTTGGCACAACAAATACGAGAAAATAAATATACAAATAAGTTGCTACAAAAGTAAACAACACCTTGAATCAAAGAAGATAGAGAAAAACAAAGCAAAAATAAAACCATGGGTTATCTCCCAAGAAGCGTTTTTCTTTAACGCCTTTTGGCTAGGCCCACAAAACAAGAATCTAGTATTTTCAAGTGAAGAAGCATCAAAATTGTAACTTGTTCTTATAATAGAATCAAAAGGCAACTTGTGGTGACCCAACACACCACTGCATGTGTAGTGCGCAAGTCGGTGACATAAAACTCACAGAAGGACTTATCCGTGAATATTACATCTCTCAGAGTGGTACAACAGAAACACAGCGGGTCCAGGCAAAACTATAGGATACAAACATCATTACAAAATCTTGAGAATCTCCCTGATGAATCAAGAAGATGTCCTGTAACTAAAACATCAGAAGAAGCAATTCGAAGCTCCAAGCCGGAGAAGAACTCTAGCTCAGAACTAATCCACTACGGCTAATGTCAGCCCTAATCTATGGCTTGTAATAGCTAAGCCTAAGAATGGTCTCCACCTACATCTTGATAGCTTCTCCTCCACCAACGTTGTTGACGATGATGCTTTACCGACTACGTAGTAGATCACTTCCCCTAGCTTCATGAGGTAGCGATGTCTTCACGATGACGACTTCCAAAGGCTTCAACCCTAAGCAGGGGGTCAAACGGGAACGAATGAGTAACGAGCGTTACTCAACAAGTTCATGATATATAGTGGGTGGTTTGATGCACTAACTACAGCTTTAGACTCGAAAGAGTCATCAGCTAATGCAAGGTTTTGTAAAACTTTCTTCAAGAGGTTGCTTTTAATTCTGAAAACTATGCCCGCCAGACCATCATAGGACTAGAACTTCATGGAGTTGCCTTTCCTGTAGCGTTCGCAGTTCCTTCCCGGAACAGGGGGTAACATGCCACATCCTTTTACACTCTGCAGAGGTGCGTTACTTTACCCATGGACGACCAAGACCATGTTGCACAACCAAGCTCGAGATCCTGTCCACGCCCACTTAGGTGTGGGGCCCGGTTGTTGGTCCAAGCCAAACCGTGCTTCTCCGCACAACGCATGCCCACCCATTTCCACCAGCAGGTTGAACGCCTGATTCCACCCCTCACGATGGAGATCTACGCGCCCCTGGCAGACACTCATAGACCCCAGAGTCCGTGGGACGTAAGGGCTCCCACCCATGTGCATGTAGTCCCGCAAGACCTACAGCGTATGTCTCTGGCAGTCCGTTGACATGCGAACGAGAAAAGTATCACGGCTGACTTACTCCCCCCATAGAAGACCCATGGTTAACGCGAATTTACGGCGCACCGAGTTCTGACGGCATTTGTGATTAGTTCCTAGGTAATACGTTCCCATGCAGATGGAACCTTCCTTTGACCTATTCATCTTACCATGGTTCCATCCGCCCACCATATAGAACACTACCACTCGGGTAGTCATTCAAGTAGTCATATTATTATAAAAATAGGATCATGCATTCTTTTGAGAGTAGGTGATAATACGATAGAGTTTTTGCAAATAGTTTGTTATGAGATACTGCAAAGGATATGAGAAAGTGATGACTTGCCTGGGATTGAGATAACCATAATAATCCATGTCTTCGGGTCAAAGGTCTCGTAGGAAATCCCGATATCTGAAAGATAGCAAAGTAGTCCCGATAAGGACTATAGAAAACACTGGCAAGGATGATATATGCATAGTAGTGGAATGCATCGTGATTTACCCTGAAAATACCCAAGCTTGAATGATCAAGCTACGTTTTGCGCTATTTAGATTTTATTAGGTTTTCTTGACTTTGAGTTGTTGTTATTTAGTTCTTGTAGTGATGTTGTTCTTACTTGTTTTAGAGTTACATGGTTTCATTTTTACTAGGCAAACAATTGTTATTATGTTTAAGTAGAAGTGTTTATAACTTGATTAGATAATAAAACAACAACATATGGACAATAATTATTGAATAGATAACAGACACATTTTATTTTATGTTCGAAAGTGTAGAGCTGATGACAATGAGTTTAGTTGAAAACGATGAGCTAATAAAACTACTCTATCATCACACAACTTGTTAATGACTAGTGATGATAGGTTTAGTAGGTGCGAAAACATGGGTTTTATTAATAAGGAAAATAATGTTTGTGGTAGTTGTTTATGGTTATAATGGAATATTACAGAATTCCATTATACCCCTTAAAACAATTCTATAAGTTGAAGAAAATGTTTTATGTTTAACATATTTTAATTGGAAATGCTTTTCTTTTCAATTTGATATATCATTCAATGCTTCTGAAAAGATTTGCACAAACTATTAATTTATTGATTTTAATTGAACTAGCAAAATACCCGTGCGTTGCGACGAGAGAGAAAAACTAAAGTAATTAAATATTTCGTTTTGACGGTCATACATTATAATTTTATTCTGCTGTTTTATGTGATATTTACATACACTATTTTTAACACCACAAGAAACCCACAGATATTTACTACTCCCTCCGTATCGAAATATAAGATGTTTTAGCATTTCCTATACAATATGTACCTAGACATGTTTTAGTGTAAGATGCATATGAATCTACACACTAAAACATGTCTAGATACATTATATCTATAAAATGGTAAAACATCTTATATTTTGATACTGAGGGAGTACTACATGTGCTCCCAATTAATTTACGCCGTTTGTACTATGAATTTGCACTTAGGCCTTCCGTAATGGTAGTATCTTGGCACAATATCATAGGCAAAATGCTGACGTGACACTATATTTATTGAGGAAAGAGGAGGTTGTTGTATCTTATTTAGGATACGGCTCTTGCACGGTATCATAGGCAAAATAACTTGTTAGACCAATCACATATTAGTATGAGGCCAAAATCATTAAATACATGCTTACTAAGATAAAACACTTAACATACAATGCATTAGGATGGTTGTATTTTACAATCGTGTACTACCTAGGATACCACGCTAAGAGACAGTGCATTACGGAAGGCCTTACTTAGTCGCTCTCCGTGTCACTTAAAACAAGACAGAGGTAGTACAGTAGTTTACGAAAGTTTTCCACAACTATAGAAGTGGTAATGATGCCTAACAATCTGAACCATTCACTACTACTGATTTTGGAATCAAACAAACACGCAGTCCAAAGTATAATGAAGTAAAGCCTAAAAAAGTATAATCAACTACATCATTCAAGTAAAAGTATAGATTCGAATTCCATATGTTGTAATTTACCAAGCTAGCAAGTACATTACAAAAGATAAATTCAATGGTGAAATAATTTATGTGGTTGTGCATCCGGTCACCCAGCTAACAACATGTATACTATTTTGAAGAAGAGATGGCTAGCAAAACCTAAAAATGCACAACTTTCTTTGACACAAGTAAATATGCATACGGAAACTGGGTTCATATGTTAGCAAAACAAGAATAGAATCTCACATCTATACCTAATAATAAAGGCGTTAAGGCTTCCTTGGTTTGGTTTGGTAGGTCATTAAAACTACCCCTAAAGTTAGACACAAATTACCCACCGTGCCATCGGTAAGTGAAAAAAACGTTTCGTTAATTTCGTCCGTTTATTTCATCCGTCAAGGCTTTGTGTCGTCCGTTCTTCCCCTGTTCGCCCAGATTGATCGTATCCGTGTTGATTATGGTAACTTTTTTTTTTTGAAAATTGATGATTATGGTAACTTAATGCGGGCATAAACGCGTAGGTATCTTTCGTCATATTTCGTACCGGTCCCGTTTGGTCTCACCGCCTTTGCTCGGTTGCTGTATACTCCCTCCGTCCGCGAATAAGTGTACATTTTCCTTTTTTGGCAGTCAAAATTACTGAAGTTTGACCAGCTTTATTGGGAAAATCACTAGCATTTATGGCACCAAATTAGCATCAATAGATTTGTCTTGACATGAAGTTTCAAAATATACCATTTTGATTTCACATATATTGGTAATAATTCCTATAAAATTGGTCAAATTTTAAAAAGTTTGACTAGTATAGAAACTACATGTACACTTATTCGGGGACGGAGGGAGTATATGTCCAGGCGCGATCCCCACGACCAAGGCACAATCCCCACGACCCAACCTCAACCAACCCACGACAAGCTAACGAGACACCAAACCGCCGCCCTAGATGCCGGATAGACGATCACGCGGGAGGTCGAAACCAGCGACACCGATCCATGATATAAAGGTTCACGTTCCCTCTATCGATTTTAGAGTCACAGATCTATACATGAGTAAAAAAATTACGAAGTCGTAGAGACGCTGCCTCTTTCCACAAGGCCGATGCGGGGAAGAGTCGGTCGGATCTGCTGCGCAGTTGTTGGCCTGAAATCTGAAGTCATCTCGGATGAATCTGAAGATGCCAACGATGATGATCGGCAGCATGACAGGGATCCAGTCGACGAGACTCATCTAGAGGTAACAGTTTGTCAAGTGGCTCTCATCCGCAAAAGATAGATCGGTTGTTTTGGAGAATTCAAGCAGAACTTTATGTGTGTCCTCCATGAAGGTGGCAGATGAGCCTTTGGGAGCAGAAGGTAGCTAGGAAGAAGTCACGGTCACGGAGGTATCCCTCATGGGCCAGCATTGATTATAGGGCTGATAAGCTTTCCAGAGAAGAATTTTTGCGCTCTACCTTCAGATTTCAGGCCAAATGATTTTAAACTGCTCAGAACTGATTTCAAATTGTTTCTTTGTATTTTTCTTCACACATCAAACTGCACGTGGTATTTCATTGAATCTGCAGTTTCTTCAGAATTCTTGCACGAAGCATGATCACTTTGTGTGGTCAATTAAGCAAGATTTGATTAAGAATTCGTGGTCCTTATGGTGGAGTTTATGGAGTAACTTCTGAGTCCAAATAGCTTTGTGTACACTGCATAGTGCTAAATCATTGCATCTTTACATGACTCCCTATCAAGTTATGGATGAAAATATTGGCGACCAAGAATTCCTGACCGGGCAGCATTGAACCTCTGCTCCACCGTTGCCAGGCTACTGCCAATGCGTCTCCCCTGAATTCACATGTCTGCGATCTGGTTCAGGCTCCTGCGCGGCTCCGTCCTCCTCTGTTCATCTGTAGGGATGATTCTCTAATGGAAAATAAAAATTCTATCTCGAAGTGGTATTTTCTCCAAGGTTTTTGTATCTTGGAGCTGCAGCCATGGGGTGGGGAAGGTGGAGTCGATTAATTTGGAGACTTGCAGATTTAATCCTGGAGCGCAAGTCTATTCGTACAAAGCATCTATAAGGTGAAAAGCATCCGTAAAAATCATTGTCTGGTACGGACACGTTACATGTTTGATTCTCTCTTGCAGTTCTTGGCATATTTACATTAGATGGAACACACGGTCCTCGAGGTTACCTCATCTGACCTTGAAATTATGCGCTCCTCTATTGGATCTGTTGATCTTGATAAATTCAGGATTTTTAGTGTATATTAGCTAAGTGCATTAATTGTTGAGTTCACTTGTTGGATACCAGCCGATGTGCATTGGCTCAGGGTCAATTTTGATGCCCATGCTGGTGATGCTCGGGCTATAATGGTGTAAACGATTGGCAGAGTTATCTGATCCGCAAAACATCAAAGATTTTTTATCTTTTATAAGAGGACATGAGGAGTATATTCTTGTTTCATTTATTCTATTATACTCGGGATCTGTTGACTGTCAGCGATTTCTTTATTAGTTGTATCAGGAGTAGATCAGCTACAGATAGCTCAAGAATAGCTTAAGAGTGCACATGCACTTTTGGATTCAGTTCCACATCCATGCAGGACAAGGATGATTTTGATCTCTATTTGGAACATAATTAAGGCGATTGTTCCAAACTTCTAATGGCTCAAAAGGTAAAAGGTATTCCGTAAAATGAAACCCGTAGCAACGCACGGGCACATTTGCTATAATAATAAAGACGTTAAGGCTTCCTTGGTTTGGTTTGGTAGGTCATTGAAATTGCCCCTGAATTTAGACATTAATTACCCACTCTGCCACCGATAAGTGAAAAAGGTTTCTTTTGATTTAGGTTGGTGTGTCCGTTTGACAAATCGCAAAATTGAAAAAAAACTCCACGACGCACTCGCGCCCGGCCATCTGCTCTATCTCTCCGAGCATTGCCTATGTCATGTCCGTTCGTAGCCGACCGTCGCCGTCGCGGACGTGTGCACGCACACAAGCCGCATCCATGTCACGTCTGCTTGCAGCCGTACTGACCATCGAGTCGGCCGTCGCGGGCCCGTACACGCGCACAAGCCGCAGCCGCGCTTGCTCCGCGTGTTTCGGCCGCTCTGGCTCTCCGCCTCAGGATCCCGTAATGACATATCCCATGCAAGATGCAACCGCATTGGCCATCCATGCGGGCTGGATGCCATTGTAGCAGCATGCCCCAGGCCGGAGGCAGTCGAACCGTCGCACTGCATAGGAGCTAGGACAGAGCCTGAGATGAATCTGGAAAAGTGTCGCTGCTTTGGTCAAACCTTGTATCCAAGAGAATTGGTAATTAATCGCTAATGTCACTGTGAAGAAGAGAAAGAGGATTAGCCCGTTTGGATGTAGGAAAAAAGGGTTAGAATTGGCAATTTGGAATTGGCAGCCCGAATTCCTATGTTTGGGGTGCTCAACGAATTGGGCTCTAGAAACAAGGTTCAATTCCGCGCGAGGCCCGCGCGCTCGTCCACCCTACGCAGACAGATTCCGAGCGTAGGAGCTCGGAAAGGCTAGGAAATTCTCTAGTCCGCTCGTACCCTTCGCTCGCGACTCTATCGCTCGAGCTCTCCCTCAAGCTCGGTCCTGGGAGGCAACCGGCAGCGGCGGCGGCACCGGTAAGATCTCCTTCTTTCCGCTCCCCTGTCTCCCAGCCCCGCTATCCTCTCCCTCTTCCATTCCCCTCCCTCTTGTCGCTCCTATTCCCCGCCATGGTGCCATCCCGTGAGCCGTCAAACCTAGATGCGGCAGGATTGGCGCAGCCAGAGGGTGCGCTTTGGCAGGGGAACAGCGGCGGAAGGTGCGCCGTTCCCTCCCGTGAACGGCGCGTCGGCGGAGGAGCGGCCCTGCCATCCCAACCGGGCAGAGAGTTTCTTCTTGAAGCTTTGTTGCCTTTGATATGACGGGAGGACAAAAGAGGGCTTCAGGTGTGGTATGACAGGAAGACTGCAATCCATATAGAAACAAAAGACGAACATGGTTTGGTTAGCTTGGACCAGAACTTGCTTGAGGGATATGCACATCCGATCTTAATTGGTTATATTTTTGTGACATACCGACTCTATTTTGTACCTTTGTGTATTCCAAATAAATTAACATATGTTTTTGTAGAAGACACATATGTTGATCGAGACGTGCGTGCATGCGAATAAACATTTAAATGTACACATATTATTTTCCAGACATGGACACATGTTTATATTGTCCAAACTCAAAAAAATATAGCAAATTCCGTGCCTTGTACATCCAGACAAGAATTGGAATTGGGTGGTACCCTTTGATTCCAATCGAAATTTCTATGCATAACCAAACAACAGAATTCGAATTAGAGCTCAATTCCTTTCCATCTTGGATTTGGAATTCCCACTCCAATTCAATTCCAGGCAATTTTTCCTACGTCCAAACAGAGCATTTCTGTAATTCCACGAGCAACGTAACAGATGGACGGGTGTGCTTGGTTCGTGCTTTACCCATTGTACTACGACCATCTATAGAACAAACAAGTGAGAACAAAATGGTTGGTTAGAATAACATAATTTTTCTGTCAGAAGCAGATTTGGGTTCAAAGGTGTGTTCTACAAAACAGAATAATGTCAATACTGAAAATGCGGCTATAGAAAAAACTAACCTCTAATCTAATCCATGCAAAGTTCCAAATTCAAACTATGTGTTAAATAAAATACAGTTATGAACTCTCTGTAGTCAAGACGATGACAGCGGAGCAAAAGTATGTAAGGCGATAGAAAAATAGATAAAAGAAGCGATAACATCTTTTGTTATTGGACGCGAGTGACATTGAAAAGATGAAAGTAAATAAGCCTACAAGTATGTTTTAGCCACATAATTGACCTGAGCTTGATAAAAAAAAGGAAACAAATTAATCGAAGAACATTGTGAAGCCTCAAATTAATTTTGACTATTATTTAATTTCACCAATACAAATTAAAGGAGGTTAAGAAAGACAAGGTTAGTGACCACAAACTGGATCGAAAGAGTTCTTTAATGAGTGCACACTATTTTTGGGATATGGATTAAGATGCTTAACTAACAGTGGCATGGTACAAAATTGTTTTCGTTTGCAACCTTCATGAAAGACTTATGAACATTATGTTTACACATTAATATGTTTATTATAAATTTATTTATTTTCCGTGGCAAAGCACGGGCAATCTGCTAGGTTTTTTCTTTGACAATAGGCCGAAGGGGTTCATGCAAGTTTTATCAGAGGATCTACATCAATTTCTTTTGGCTACGGCCCATGCCAAGTCCACCAGTTTTGGTCGCCAAATTGACTAGGTCGTGGCATCCCTGCTCTTATTTCTTCCTTTTTTCTTCTTCTTCACCACAAGTCGCAATCAGGAGACAACCTCCCAAACGAACAACCCGATCATACCCCGGTAAAAACCTATAGGCACCGAATGTTTGATTTTTTTTCTTTCTCTTTTTACCGGTAGATATCAGGATCAAACAAACCAATGCTACCCTTTTATTACGGATGAGGCTGATCCTCGGCGTGCACATAAAATGTTGTAAGAGCATATGCATTGGTGAATGGATGAGAAAAAACCGCATCGCTATTGACGGAGAGACCACGAGTTGACAGTCAAAATAGTTAGGGAGATGGATGCTAGCTGCCCGAAGAGTAGCTAGGTCGAGTACGAGCTCGGTACCACGGCTACATATGTAATCCGCTCGGTCGAATCCAGCGGCCATCACCGGTGTGGTATAATTTTGCCCGAAAAATAAGGTATATATATATGTATATATGTTTTTTATGCAATGCACTGTCATGGGTGTTATATATATAATTAATAATAAAAGCATAAATGTTTCACTCAGTTTGGTTTTGACTGTATCGTTTCTCCCGTTGCAACGCACGGGCACGTCTGCTAGTAAACTCAAACGGGTGAATAACACACATGGCCGTCTTATAGAACATTAGTCTTAGTAACAAATAACTTCTGCTGATCAGGTAGTTTATTTGCGCTACTAATATCAAGTTGTTGAGAACAGATGTGTACAGAGTGGTGCTCAGTACCAACATGCGAAGGTGCAGAGTTAACTTTGTTCAGCACAGCAGCTTTAGGATCGGAGCCCATCCAGGACAGGCATCAGTCTTAAATCGGAAGCACCGCAGTGGTGCAAAATCAAACAGCCTCCATGGAATGAATCTTTGAAGTAGCACAGCTCCGTACCCAGCCAAATCGAGCCATTGCACCGTGCCGAGGAAGCTCTTTCTCAATCGGCGACAAATGGGTGGACAGATCTGTGCATGGCCCTGTTGTACTTGTAGACGCCAAGGCCGAGCACCTGCTAACGCTTGGAGATGCCGAGGGCCATGTCCACATCGGCCTCAACGCGGAGGCGTGTCATACCCGGCCGTAACGCCATATCGCTCGGAGCCGGGAGGCCACATCATTGAGCCAGCGCCGAAAAAAGTCTCACATAAGATGAACACCTCTTCTCCCCGCACGGTAGAGAGAGGCAGAGAGCAATAGCATCTGCTCGCGCACGAGGAAAAGAACCTTGGCGAAGGTGCGTGCACGGGGCTGATCTTCTTGTACACCCAGCTGTGTGGTGGTTCAGTGGTTGTCGACCATGGTCAGCTTCCCCGATGAAGCAGGACACGAGCACCGGATCTCCTCCCGAGCTCAACTCAGAGACCACCATGGCACCGAGAAGGGAAGCTTGGTCGTCCTCTTTATGCGCAACACAGCACCGTGCTCGACCATATCAAGGGCGCCGACAGGCCAGGCCACAAGATCAGGTGCGCCAGGTACAACATCTCCAAATTCCCGATCACGGCCGTGGCGTTGTCCAACCTTGTGGCCGTGGCGTTGTCCAACCTTGTGGGCACACTTTTTCACCATAGCGGGGCCGGCGTACCCAAAAAATAAAATACATATGGAAAACCAACTCAAATCCGATCGCTGTTGGGACCGCTATTTTTTCGCGTGTTGACTGATAGTGGCTACAACGTACCCGACATACCATGTCCGTAAGAGAAATAATATAGTAGAGATATAGGATATAACTTATCGGTGGCAAAGTGAGTAATTAATGTCAACTACGAGGGTAGTTTCAATGACCTACCAAACCAAACCAAACCAAGGAAGCCTTAACGCTTTTATTATTAGGTAGGTATAGATTAAATGACTAGGCAAAAATTGAACACATGAGAACTTAGTCAAATGGCTTTGAAAACATCATAGATGAGTTGCATAAGTCATTTGGAACATTTTAGTATATAACTTGTATTTTTCTGATTTTATGAATTATTTATTATTTTCAGAGTTAATGATTATTATTATTAGTACTATTATTTCTTTATTTTATTTAACTAGTAAGTACTTATTGGTTTCTCAGAAAACATAGATTATGGAATGTTTTGAAATGATCAAGTATTGAATTAAGTTTTGAGAAGATATAATTGTATTTGGTTGGTTATTCTAAATCAAGTTTGTATTATGAAATTATTATTTTAAAATTATTATTTTAAGACTATTATTATTATTGGATTATTTTTCTTAACTTTTAAAATACAACTATTTTACCAGATTAGTTATATTGTAGATGTTTGAAGTTTGTAGAATTTAATTTATTATCTTTATATTATTTTATGACTCTTTTATTAAAGATTTAGGCAATTACTCTTCTGCCCCTAGGGCTGACGGATGGGTCCATGGGTTAGGGTTAAACCTAACCCGCTGGTCTGGTCGAGCCGGACCAGACCAGACGCACACCCCCCCGATGGCTTCCCTCGGCTCCTCCTCCTTCCTCGCGGGCGACCCAGAGGCGACTCCCATCGCCCCCTCTCCGGCGATTACTCCACCCCCCTCCGTCCAACTCCTCCACCGTGAACTGGCGCCACCACTTCTCCTCCTTGCCCTCTTCTGCGCCTCCTTCTTCGATCTGGTTTTCCCCCCTCGGTGTTCCTCGTGGACAACCCCTGCCCTAACCCTAGGGTTCGGGTACCCGGGTGCTCCACCACCTCTCCGGTGACCTAGGCTCCTCGAGGTGGTTCCTGGAGGCTCCAGGAGGTTGAGGTGCTGCTTGGGTGGTTAGGTTGCGGAGACGTCGCCGCCGGGACGGCCTCCTGGCAACCGCGGCTCGCCGCCGTACTCCCTTCACCAACTGGATGTGGTCATCACGATGGTGACCACCCGTAAGTGCCTCCCTCCTCTCTCCCTGTGCCCCCTCACCTCTCTCTCGCTGACTCCTATCTCCCCCTTGCTCTGGAGCCTAGCCATCGAGCTAGCTCATACTCTGCCTCTCTGTGGGTTTCTCCGTGAAGCGATGGTTGATTGGGTTGGAATTACCACATGATTTAATTGATTTGGGAGATACAGAGAGCATGCTATGCTCTGTGATGAGAAAGGAATTTTATTGTGCATCTAGGTTATCTATATTGCTAGGTACAGTGATATATTGCTGATTAATGGGCTTGTGCTGTTAGTGGGAATTCAGTTGGAATGTACTCCTAATGCTGTTCTTATAAGAGAACACCCTTTTGGGTTGCTCCCAGAGATAGATCCTTGTTGCTGACTATCTGACAACAAATCCTAGTAACATGTATAGGATTCCCAATGTTCTATGGGGTGCTAACTTGTTGAGAGGTGTTACTCTGAATATCATTCAGAGAATATGCCCTCAACCCTTGTTTCCAATTTACTGTTTTTATGTCATGATTCATTGGTTCTGGGGTATCAGATCCTTGGATCTGGTGCCCAGCAACCATGTGTGTGTGTGGCATAATACAGTGAACCTTGGCTAGTGATTTGACTCAAGATCCCTGTGCTAAAACCCTTATGTCTAGGGGATCTGATGCTTCTTTGTATCACATGATAAGAACAGATTATTACACCTGATGGTTTTACTTCTCTGAAATTACTTGATAAGAACAAATTGCTTGCTCTTGCTTTCTTTGCCCCTAAGCCAATGATGCATATCCTGAGGCCTTTACTCATGTGTATGGTCATTTGGGACTTAACACATCTTGTTTAACCATTTCCTAGTTGGTTCCCAAGTGCTCAATGGTTTGCTTGACTACATCTTGAGGCAGATTGAGATCGAGGGTTGGAGCCCCCTTTAAATCAATCAATCCCTCCCTTTGAAGCCTCTTCGCATACTCATCCATCCACTCGAAATGATTGCATTTTTTCACAATCTGAAAACGAAATAATGAAGCATAAATCCCAACTCCATGGATGCAAGAAGAGAATCCAGATCTGGAAACAAAAAATTCAGAGCTAAAGGATGGGAGAGGAACCAAGATCTACCTGCCCCTCCGTCCTTCTCTCGCATCTGACGAACTCGCGCCCAAAGTTCCCATTTTTCTCCTCCTTCGAAGTCCACCGCTTCAGTGGCGCGGTGCGTGGGCAGTCCGGACACCGCTACATCGGCACTGAACCATATGTAGGCCAGGAGGGGCGGGAGGATTAAGTGGAGGTCGACATTTCGCCGGAGAGGAAGAAGAACAGCTCTGTCGCCGAGATCCAAAGGGGAGGCAAGCACGGGCTGTTGTGTGACTGTGTCGATGGGTGGAGGAGGGCACGGGCTGCTGTGTGACCATATTGATGTGTCAGTGGAATACAACGACGCGGACAATCAGGATTTAGAACCAGCCTCCTGCGGATCGTCCATCCTTCTAGAAGACTGAACTCTGATCTCAACCGTCGACGCCATCCAACGGCGCGGAGAAGACACGCGGGCCTGTCCCAAGAATTCCTTCTAGAAGGTCAGATCATATGGCTGGCATTGGCGGTAGGGTATGATCGGATGGCTGAGTTCGGCGTTAGGGTTTTGGGGTTACAAGGTTACCGGGGTTTTGGGGTTATTAGGGTATGACAGAACTTCAAATGACCATAACTAATTCAAAAAAAAATGAAAACAAAGCGTAGTTTGTCAGCTTATAAGATATAGTTACTAGAAAAAATATAAACATGCTATAGGAAAATTTTCAAGAAAAATCATTTTCACAAGCGAGCCATCAAAATCAGGTACAAATGACCATAACTAATTCAAAAAAATCAAAAAAAAATGCACGGCAAGCTCACATAGCCGTCATATGTGACATGGTTATGAGAAAAAATATAAACTCGGTGTCAAGACATTTTCATGAAAAAGACTTCTCACAAATGAGCAACCGTGTATAGACCTGTTCAGAGTTCGATGGAGAGTGAAGAAGGGTTTTGGTTTTGAAAAAATTCAAATAAATCGAAAAAATCACCAATTCTTCCTCTTGGAGTGAATAAGACGGTTCTGAACTTACTTTTACATTTTTCATATCTCAAACGTGTGTTTTGGTGGTTTTCAATTAAAAGGAATTTTTTCAAAAAATAAATAAATAATATGAAAAACAATTCAAATAATAGTGAGACTTCGACTGGACACTATTTAGATGGAATCAGTGTCACCTAAAAAATATTGGCTCATTTAGAGAAGGTCAGAAAAAACTTGATTACAAATGGGGTTGTTTACCCTAGATTCATAGCTCATTTGTAGCACGTTTCTCCTTCGGATTGATCACCTTCAAATAATGGGGTTCAAATGTTGGTGAAAGTTCAACTTTAGCTCAAACAAGTACTAAAGAGCACCATACTTGAAATTTCTGTACAACTTCAACTTTGGCTCAAATTATAATTTTGTTCCAAATTCAAATATTGCTTCAAATTCAACCTTTGTTTCAGATATGCATTCTGCCTCACATATGATACCAAAGCACACACAATATTATTAATACTTATAAGTTATCACAAGATCTAAAGTTAACAATACAAACACCTAACTACAGATCCATCAAATTCAAATTCATAGTTCAAATTCAAATTCATAGTTCAAATTCAAATCTTTGACCTGCTCCTTATGTGAGCAGATGGCTTCACCGTCTTGCTTCGGGTTTCCCTAGCTGGAGTACTCTTTGGAATCATCTTGTTCCTTATGATCTTCCCTTGTGGTTGTGGCCGTGGAGCTGGTGACGGAGTAATTCCACTCGGCGAGCACTCGACGACAAGTTGACAGTCATCTGTGTGTTCAGTAACCGTTAAAGGAAAAACTGGTACAATTACTCTGTCCTCTTCTTCTCTTATAGCTTCAAAACCATCAAGAGCCATGGATTCGAATTCTAAGCCATCCGATGATGACTGAACTTCATTTTCTTGGGCTCTATCCTCTTCTTCTCTTATAGCTTACTCTCTACACCAATTCTTCCCTCTTCCTCCATTTATCCAAGTGCTGAGAAATAAAATTATACGACATATGGAGAAAAGATAACAAAAGCATAAAAAAGGGAATGCACAGACATACCAAGGTGCTGCTTCAATGAGGAGTGCATCTTCAGACTCAATTGCTGCTGCATAGTCCCCTCCATCTTCAATCTCCATTGCTGATGCATTCTCCTCTGCATTTGCTGCTTTCCATGGGTCCTCTTCTCCAAATGATGCATCCACTGGATTGGAACAAAGCCTAGCAATGTGCCCCAGAATTCCACATTTTTTGCACGCCCTCTTTTTCGGTACACGACCCTCTTCACATGCTCTGTACCTATTTTTTCCTTGTCTTCCTGGTGGTCTAGTCAGTAAAGGAGAGTGGAGTTTGAACCCTGGATCTACTATGTTCCATTGGTCTTTTCCCACGAGTGCAGGCACATTGTGAGCATAAGCAGCCTTAAATTTAGCAACAGAAAAATACTCAGAGCAATACTGATCAACTTCACCATCTTATCCCCCAATTAGAGTCATCAGATGTAGAGCATGTATGCATGGCTTCCCACGAATCTTCCATTGCCTACAACTGCATTCCCTAGTGGCTAGGTTCACTTGATACCTCAATTCCCTATTTTTACTGTTAGTGTACGCTACCTCAGCCTCGTATGTCGACGATCGAATGCATCTCATCTTCAGTCCTCTTGCCTTGTGATGCAATGCCTTAATCAGTGATGGGAGTATAACATGGCCAACATATTGTGTTTTAGCAATTCTTTTGCAAAGATCCATCTTTATCATGATCATATGCCTCATCTTGTCAAATTCTTTCCAAACCAAATAACCCTTCACTGAATTGAACTTTGCATTGAAACATTCTGCAAGCTTACTGGTCACATAGTATACTTTGCATATTGTGTTGAATTTGCTTCTTGACCACACCTTTCCATGATGTGCATCCATATACTCCTTCACCTCTGTTTCTGAGCATACAACACTCTCAAATGGTGCTCATGCTTCCTTTCGCTGCATGTGTATGATGTTGGCTATAAGTTCTCATAAAAAACTTTTCCTTTGAACTTCTTTTTAAAAATTTGCGCTAGGTGTCGTATGCATTCCCTATGCTCCACTCTAGGGAATACAATTTCTATTGCACTCTCCAGACCTTGGAAAGCATCTGTATGCATAGCTAAACCTCGGGGTGTTCCTATAATGTTGCGCAACTGCTGTAGAAACCAGACCCAACTTTCCTCGGACTCTGCCTCCAAAACACCAAATGCAACTGGGAATAGCCAGTTGTGTCCATCAACTACAGAAGCTGCTACTAGTTGTCCTCTCCATCTTCCAGTCAAATGGGTAGCATCTATAGCCAAATAAGTCCTGCATCCATCAAGAAACCCCTGCCAACAAGCCTTGAAACATACAAAATCCCTTCTTAAGCACTCCTTCTCAAATGTCTTCCCTTTTATTTTGAATGGAACTGTATGCTTGTCAATTTCTACAAGGGTACCTGGACTAGCCATCTCCACTTCAACCTTGAAGGTGTAAAGCAACTGAAAACTTTCATTCCATTGACCATTAATCTTGTCAATAGCCATTTCTTTAGCTTTGAAAATCCTCATGTAAGGAATTACAATCTTATACTTCTCAAAAAGCTTCCCTTGGAGTGTTGTTGGACCAAGACCAGGTTTTTCTCTCAACCCATCCCATATCGCATCTGCCACCCATCGAGTTTTTGCTAGTTTGGATTTTTCCTTCCCCCCTCCCCCTCCAGGTGGACATGTGTGCTTGTGTGGGTTTTTCTTTATCTGAAACAAAACAAAGGGTGAAAATAATGGATAAGAAACATTACTCAATGATCTGAAATAAAATAATCAATCAACTTGGAGTACCTGAATCAGTTTGCTCTTTAGCATACGGGATGCATGCAACCTCCACATACACCTATCATATGGACAATAAACTGTGAACCTTCTTGGCTCACTCCTTTTAATCTTGTAGGAATTTTTAGTAAGAATGCAATATGTAGTTACTACATTCCGACAGTACACCATCGATTGGAATATGGTGCCTTCAGTAAGATCGGGATTCTCCCTGTTCCACTCAATTGTTGGCACGTCGTCACCATCATATTCATCCAAAATTAAGTTGTCATTGTTCTCTGCATCCTCTTCATCGTCAGTGTCATCAAACCTAGCTCGACTCATGGGCTCCTCCGCATATTCATCATCCACTGCTTGCTGACTGGCTCTATCTACCAGTTCAGGGTACATCATCTCATCTTCATTATCATTTCGAGGTACTTCCTCGTCGGGTTCTGCATCTTCTTCTACAACGACCATAGCAGGTACAGGAGAAACAACACTACCGAGAGCAGATTCAGCAGCAGACATGTTGTGGCTCCACGAACCACTCGCTTTATTTGGTCTCGACCTACAAGGAGTCCCGGGGTGCTGGCTATTAGCAGAGACAAATGATTGCTGAACACCCTTCCCCTTGACTGGTTCTGCGCGTGGCTGAAGTACGTCGATATGAAGTTTACCGAAACGACTGCCATCATTCAGAGTAAAAAACAACCTGAGATGCTCGTTGCAAGTTAGTGGGAGAAATATTTGCTCGGTACTGCTGAAGTAACTCAATTCAACAACATCGACATCGCTCCACGGATAGGCTGAACGGAGGCTAGTGAGAAAATCTCTGAAGCAAATGTTTGTTTCTATCACAACCGGATAGAAAAACGAATGAAGAAAATGCGGTTTAGTACCACGCAGCACACTAGTTTCCATTCTAACCGCCAGCCGGAAAGCCAGCACAGGATCAATCCTAATTAGTTCAAACATACGGCTGCAGTTAGGCACGGGACAGAGGAGAGAAATTAGAACGATTCAAGCTAAAAAAATGTCAAATACGGCCTTAGTTACAGGCTAGAACACCAATTCAAGGGGAAACATTGCTTACCCGGGTCTAATCCATGAAGTATCTGTCGTTGATTCGACCCAATCCTCTCCACGGCTGAGGGCATTCTAGGGGTCCTATATCAACATGGCTTCAGGGATGGTGAGGTGGGGTTGATGGTGAGGTGGGGTAGATGAGCCGGATAACGCGACAGAGGGGATGGGGCGGCGGCGGAGGGGGCGAGGTTGCGCGATGCGGCGGTGTCGATCTGTTTCAGCTTCAGACAAGCTCGCTTACGTGTCTCCTTGCAGTCCAACTAGGCACGCAACGGTCAAAGGAGAACCCGACCCCACTTGTTAGCACAAGCTCAGAAGTTGACGGTCAATGCATTCACTCGGTGGCAAACGCCAGCTATCAACTTTTGTGAGAGTTTCAGCTAAGAGAATGGGGAAAAGTGAGCAAAAGTTTAAATTGTGGGAAAGAACGAGCAAGACTAAGGAATCAGGGGCATAGGAGTAACAATCCCTTTTCTTTATCTGAAACAAAAGAAAGGGTAAAAAATAAGGGATAAGAAACACTACTCAATGATCTGAAATAAAATAATCAATCAACTTGGAGTACCTGAATCAGTTTGCTCTTTAGCATACGGGATGCACGCAACCTCCACATACACCTATCATATAGACAATAAACTATGAACCTTCTTGGCTCACGCCTTTTAATCTTATAGGAATTTTTAGTAAGAAGGCAATATGTAGTTAGTGCATTCCGACAGTCCATCATCGATTGGAATATGGTGCCTTCAGTAAGCTCGGGATTCTCCCTGTTCTACTCAACTATTGGCACGTCGTCACCATCGTATTCATCCAAAGTTAAGCTGTCATTGTTCTCCGCATCCTCTTCATCGTCAGTGTCATCAAACCTAGCTCGACTTATGGGCTCCTCCGGATATTCATCATCCACTGCTTGCTGACAGGCTCTATCTACCAGTTCAGGGTACATCATCTCATCTTCATCATCATTTCGAGGCACTTCCTCGTCAGGTTCTGCATCTTCTTCTACAACGACCATAGTAGGTACAGGAGAAGCAGCACTAACGGCAGCAGATTCAGTAGCAGACATGTTGTGGCTCCACGAACCACTCGTGTAACACCTGGGGTGTTACCCTATTAGAGAGTGTTTGTTTTCTTTTTGGCTTGCATCATATGCATCCCATGAGCATTGCATTCTGTTTTCAAAACAAATCAAAATTCAAAACAATTTAAACTTTCACCCCTTGCTCAAAAAATTTCCAATTTCAAACTTGCAAACTAAATCACTCAATTGTTTTTCAATAATTTGAAGTTGTTTTAATCCAATTGCTTGTTAATAAAATTTTCCCTGTTATCAAAACCCTAATGGCAAATTAAATTTCAAATCATTTTCAATCATAATGGGCATGATCCAATTATGGTTCAAACCACTAAAATTTTGCAAACAATTAAAATTCAATAATTGTTTTATTAAGTGTTGAGTTCATTGAATAAAAATTGATTGAAAATCAACCCCTTATGATTACTAATGGAAATTCAAATCCCAATTTAAAAAGTCCCATTAATAATTCAAAGGTTGAACCACAATGCTAACATTTGCTTTTAATTATAGTTTGCAACTTAATAAAATCAACTATCAAATAAATATCCCAAACTCTATTTGGGAAAAATTCACTTAACAACTTAAATCCAATTAAGCTTTCAACCTTGTGAAATAATGTTAATATTTGCTTTAAATTTCTGTTTTGAAACTTAATACAAATGGCTTAAAGGAAAACCCTAACCCCCCCCCCAAATCCTTCTTCCATCTATCTCTCCCTTTCATTCCATTACAACAAAAAAAAGGGGGGAGATAAGGAAAAAAAAACAAAAGAATAGAAGGAGGCCGGCCCAGCCTTTTCCCTAGCCCACTTCCCCTGCTGGCCCAGTACCTCTTCGAGGGGGGCGTCACAAAATGGTATCAGAGCCTTGGTTCCGATTCCCGAGATTGTTTCGATACGAATGGTTATCGAAGCAACGGGTCCGCAAAGCCTGTAGGATAACCTCGCTAACGGTCGTTGTTTCTAGAGTGTCAAAACTATTTCTGCTAAACTATTTTAGAAAAAAAAACATCTCAATAGGATTCTTGTTTTATCCTTATCCCCATTCTATTTCCCCTCCCATCTTGTTTGTTTTGGAGTCTCCCCCCTTGGCTATCTTTCAAAGTGTTAGGATCCCACGTGGGTGGACGTTTTCTGAGCCCTTAACCTAATAGGTTCGATCATCGGAAGGTTCCTGGTGGAAGAACATCGTCGTCACTCCGAGCAAGAATCTCTTGTTAGTGGTGTCGAGAAGCCCTTGTTAGTGGTGTCGAGGAGATCAACCGGAAGCACGAAGAATCGATAGTCGAACTTCTTTCCCCTCCCGGGTTAGCAGGTGGATTGCGAGGGCGCATTCCCTTGTTAGTGGTGTCGTCTGTAACACCTGGGGTGTTACCCTATTAGAGAGTGTTTGTTTTCTTTTTGGCTTGCATCATATGCATCCCATGAGCATTGCATTCTGTTTTCAAAACAAATCAAAATTCAAAACAATTTAAACTTTCACCCCTTGCTCAAAAAATTTCCAATTTCAAACTTGCAAACTAAATCACTCAATTGTTTTTCAATAATTTGAAGTTGTTTTAATCCAATTGCTTGTTAATAAAATTTTCCCCGTTATCAAAACCCTAATGGCAAATTAAATTTCAAATCATTTTCAATCATAATGGGCATGATCCAATTATGGTTCAAACCACTAAAATTTTGCAAACAATTAAAATTCAATAATTGTTTTATTAAGTGTTGAGTTCATTGAATAAAAATTGATTGAAAATCAACCCCTTATGATTACTAATGGAAATTCAAATCGCAATTTAAAAAGTCCCATTAATAATTCAAAGGTTGAACCACAATGCTAACATTTGCTTTTAATTATAGTTTGCAACTTAATAAAATCAACTATCAAATAAATATCCCAAACTCTATTTGGGAAAAATTCACTTAACAACTTAAATCCAATTAAGCTTTCAACCTTGTGAAATAATGTTAATATTTGCTTTAAATTTCTGTTTTGAAACTTAATACAAATGGCTTAAAGGAAAACCCTAACCCCCCCCCCCAAATCCTTCTTCCATCTATCTCTCCCTTTCATTCCATTACAACAACAAAAAAAGGGGGAGATAAGGAAAAAAAAAGAATAGAAGGAGGCCGGCCCAGCCTTTTCCCTAGCCCACTTCCCCTGCTGGCCCAGTACCTCTTCGAGGGGGGCGTCACAACTCGCTTTATTTGATCTCGACCTACAAGGAGTCCCGGGGTGCTGGCTGTTAGCACATACATGTAATTGCCGAACACCCTTCCCCTTGACTGAATCTGCGCGTGGCTGAAGCACGTCGATATGAAGTTTACCGAAACGGCTGCCAACATTCAGAGTAAAAAACAACCCGAGATGCTCGTCAGAAGTTAGTGGGAGAAATCTTTACTCGGTATTGCTGAAGTAACTCAATTCAAGAACATCAACATCGCTCAACGCATAGGCTGAACGGAGGGTAGTGAGAAAATATCTGAAGCAAATGTTTGTTTCTATCACAATCGGATAGAAAAATGAATGAAGAAAATGCGGTTTAGTACCACCCAGCACACTAGTTTCCATTCTAACCGCCAACCGGAAAGCCAGTGCAGGATCAATCCTATTTAGTTCAAACATATGACTGCAGTTATGATAAGGACATCCCTAGCTCTTCACCTATTGTTACACATGAGGATGCTCCTATACAAGCTAATGAAGTAAGGATTGGTCCAATGACAAGATCAAGAACCAAGCTATTACAACAACAGGTGAATTCACTCCTACTTGAGTATAATGTTTATAATTGTGAGAACTTTATACTACCTAAATCCTTGCACTTATGTATTCTCAGGTTTGTCGATAACACAAGCATAAATGGAGATCATGGAGAGGAGATACATAAGGAGGAAGATGGACTAGAAGGGGAGATGGAGATCAAGTGCTAGCATGGTGAAAACAACAAATAACAAATGTTATGATGACAAGGGGATGGTGCCTCCACAAGGTCAAATGCACTAAGTGTGGAAAACAATGCTATTATGTTATTCCACACTCATAGATGGACAAGGCAAGAGGAGGGCCCCCACAAAGAGTATCTATGCGCCATATACAAGACCTAGTTGTGTTAGGATTGGTTTGTATACCAATTTGGCCGAATCCCACCTATTTGGGTCGGTTTGTATCTATGTCTGGTAGAATTAGGAGTCCTAGCCGAGTAGGAGAGGGTTTGCTTGCGCAAGGCAGCTTGTGGCCGCACCCTCCCCTCTCATATACCCCCATACCTGCGAGTTGGAGGGTTAGACTACGTTAAAACATAAACCCTAGACCTCTAGATTGAAACAGCTTGTAAGCCTTCATCTGGAAGTTCATCTGCAAACTTTACGTGTTACCTGCTGTTCCCCTGGGAATAAGACGGTACAGGACCACTTGTAGTCGATGGATTACTTGTGCAAGAGTGTGGAGTTGATAATATCCTTGGGGATGCTATCTTTTGCATTGGCATCAGGGATCAGCCGGGAGAGTTCTTAGTGGCGCACTAGTTATCATACTGGAGTTGTCTGTGAGTTCACTGAGAAGATTGGGCCACCCCTTATCATCTTGGTATCAGATTTACAGGTTGCATCGGTGAGCTATCATAATTTCCCTCTAGATTTGAGTGTTTTATTTCCTATCCAGAAAATTGCCCCACAAAAATAGTGTAGTTCATTGCCTTAGCCTAGATATCATCTTAGTTTTCAATTACTAGTGCTGTTTTTGTGTTAGATTTTGTGTTGCTTTTTATCCTTTTAGTTTTCATACTTTCGGCTAGATCTAGGTTTCTTTGTTCATCTAGTCGAATTCTATCAAAAACCACACAAAAATCCGCTGCCCTTTGCCCTAACCCCCCCCAATACGATTCCTACTCGGAGTCCTACCGCGGCAGGGAATCGCCAAAAACGATGCCGTACCGCCCCCGCAATCGAGCCCTACCCACTCTCGGATTCGCCCCGCTACGCGCTTACAAAACCCACCAAAATCACCGCAGCGCGCTTACCACTCCACCCACCTGCGCGCTGCCGCGTTACCCGTTCGACGCAATTCGCTGCCGCCAGTCGCTGTCCGCGCGCGCTAGGTTTTCCGCTGTAACGCGCTTACCATCCACCATAACGCACGCGAGCGCTGCCGCGGTACAAAAACGCCCAGTTTCGCTGCCGTGATCGCTGTGAGCTGCTGTCAGCCTGACGTGACTCATTTGCCATCTGTTTTTGCTGCCGTGGGTCACAAAATCATCTGTTTTTCTGCCGTGAGTGCTATTGGCTGCCGTGAGCTAGAAAACTCAATTTTCACTTAGATTTTTTCTGTTTTTCCTTGTTATTTCCTGTTTTCTCACTAGGATCATTATCTCCAAACCTTGTGAACCTTAGCCACAGCCTTTCTACAACATTTTAATAGGAACTTGCCCACAAGTATAGCTATTTTGTGCTCTGACAGGTTGCTCATTTTCATCACCACGATTGTGTTCACTTGTTTATTGGTTCATATTGCTCCTATGTCGCACCCGGACTTCTAGAGGATACTCGCAGTTCCGTTGAACAGTAGTGGATTGGATTACGGGGCTTACCGGCACCCGCATCTCTCACGAGTAGGCCAACACACGTATGTGTGACAACCAACCCCTATCTGTTCATCGTCTACGTAAACCATCCCATAGAAATCAGGATACTACCATTGACGTACTTCATACCATACACACAGGGTACGTCAACGGCGTTGAACAAAATGATAACACAACATATCTCTAAGACACAAAAGATGGAAATAAGTAGCAAATAGCTCTCACTAGAGCAGAGATAGCAAATACAATCATCCAGAGGACACATGTCCCAACAATTCATCATTACATCACAACGGAAGCGTTCAACAGGTCTGAGTACAGACAAAATCCAAATAGGCTTAAGAAGCCGGAAACGAAAAGACGGAGCCCATCCACGAAGTCTCGGATCCTGCCCGGGTCCGCTATCTACTCGTCAACAGCCTCGTCGTACTCCACGTAGCAGCCACCATGGGGATCCTCGTAATCGTAGTCTGCGGAAACCACAGCCCCAAAGGGGTCAGTACATAAACGTACTGGCAAGCAAGACTCACAGTTCACCAAAGTGTAACCCGTCAACACCAAGCACATATGCTTTGGGTTCAACGGAAGAATGGGTGATATAAAAGATGCGGCAGCGGGCTGCACTAACCAACTACAGAAACATACTATGACTTCCGGCTAGCAGAAAGGAGATAAGATAGCGTATCGTAACCAACTATAACTAACTCCAAACAAACCCATCCTGGATCTCGCCCCTTATCCAAAGAAGCAATCCGAGGATCACTCACACCGTTGGATTAATGATGGTTCAGGTTATTGTGTCGATAAACCTATTACTAGTCAAGTTAGTATAGTTAGGTGTAAGTTGTCTGAGTACTTGTTAGCCAGTACTTTCACCAAGTCGTCACATAACCGCGGACAACACGGCTTCTCGAGAAGATTTATCCCTGCAGGGTGTGCTCCAGTACCCGTACACACTCAAGCCACCAACTAAAACTCAGGTTGGCTTGACACGACTCGAACCATCTCTACAATCTGTCCTAGGAGCCACGGAGCTATAAGGTCCCGGCCAGTCCGACCTAACCTAAGCGCAAGGGTGAAAACCACACCCCCCGGCACCACAGGCCTCGCCCTATATGCATCATCAACATCATAATCATCACCAACAGTAACCATGGGAGCGACCCATTCATGCTTACGCACAAATGGAACACCCGAACTAAGTGTGGCTCTTCGGACAAACTGCGGATCAGGTCAAAGTCGAGGGGGGTTCCATACTACCACCCGGATGCGATGAGCACGCTCATCATGGATCAGTAGACAAGACCATTTTCCTAATTAGGGTCGACACTAGCAGGCCTCAAAACCACGCCGGGCCTCCTGCCGGTGCCTTATCATCAAATTATTATTACCCACAAATTAATAGGTGGATTGTTTAAACATCGAGCCCCAGAACATAATAGAATATGATAACGGAAAGTAACTGACAGCAGACTCGAGCAAAACAACCCTAAGCATGCTAGTAAGACACGGGCAACAAGCAAAGGGGTTATAGGTGTGGAGGTGAGGCAATAACAGGGTTAAGGGATAACATGTGATAGGATCGAACAGAAGCAACGATTCATAGGGCTAGCAGAATAGACAACGGAAAGTATCGGTATCCAATGTTGAAAGGAACACGATGGTTCATGTGAGTGAATACTTGCCTGCAAGCTCAGTAGCCTGGTACTGAGCTAAAACCTCTGAAGGGGTGTCATAAAGATCGTCGGTCTCAACGTCGCCGTCTATTCGAGAAGAAGCAAACAAACAACGCAGAGAACAAACAATCAATAACATGGCATAGTGCACAATCATGGGATGATGCATGACAACTTAATTGATGCATCAAAAATAAACTAGTTGACATGGTAACAACATGATTAAATGGACCCACATGCAATTTGAGTTGCATATGAAAAGCCCATGAATTAAGGTTGAGATAATTGTTTTACAACTAATCAACAGGTGAAAGTGGATTAGTATGATGCATGGATGAGGAAAACAGAAAAATAACAACAATAGAATCAAGTTGAAATAAGGTTTAACAATTTTGGAAATTTATTTATTAAGTTATGGAATTTTGGTTCCTTAAAGGTGTTACACAAGCATTTGTTGTTTTCGCCAATTTTAATTGTTTAAAACAGTTAACAAGGTTAATATTTGAAAAGAACACCAAATTTTAGTTGGATTACATGTTTCAATTATGGAAAAAAAAGGAATTACGATGATTTAATTGTGAATTAAACAAGTTTAGACAAGATTTAAATGAATTTAATTCAATTATTAATATTGATTGAATTTTATTTGTTCAAAACATTAAACAAAATTCATATTTGAAAATATTATGTTTTTCTGGTTTGAAAACATATTTTACATGTTCAAAAATAATTTAATTTGAGCAAGTTATGAATTTAGCAATTTTAAATGAATTAAACAAGGTTTAAATTATTTAACCAATTTTAATTATTCAAATCATGAAACAAAATTTATATTTGGTTAGGTGGTTTAAAATGGCATGGAAAACATATTTTATTTGTGTTATTTGGATTAATATTGAATTAGTTATGTAATTTAGCAATTGTGAAAGGAATAGTTTGAATTTGAAATTTGAAATTATTTGCAATGGTCAAAACAGAAAACAAATGGCTTAATTATATAGAGAATTTAATTTGGTATGGAAAATATATTAAAAATGTTAAATTTGGAGTTGTAATTAATTAGTTAGGCATTTTTTAAGTTTGGTTGATAATCTGCCATTTTATTCCTCAGCTAGGGACTTAGAACAAAACTGCAGGGACCTAGAATAAATATACAAGGACCTGTGCGAAAAATGGAGTGATGTGCTGGATCTGAAAATAAAACAGAAAAAAGTTTGGCTAACGCGCGGGGGGGGGGGGGGGGGGGGAGTCGAACCCGCGACCCCTCGCTTGGGCGCACGGGGCTGGTGCCAGTGCGGTTGGTTCCGTTTGGTTGTCAGGTAAGGGGTACGGTTGAGGTTAGCTTCTGTCTGCGCGCAAATATCTGAACTTAACTGAATCTTTCTGTTTGCAGGTTCAGGTACAGCAACGAGGGCGGACAGAGAGGGCGGGCGCTGCTCGCGGTGGCCAGCCCCGCCGTGGATGCTCGCCCGCGGTGGCGCTGTCCGCTGCGGCTGCGCGCGGGTGGCCGGTGGGTGTGTGGGACCGTGCGGTGGGGGCGAGGCGCAGAGAGGAGGAGGGAAAACAAGGAAGGCGAGCTCACCTCGACTGACGAACGGAGGGAGTGATGCAGGGAGGAGTGCGGCCGGCGGCGAACTTGGGGATGGCGGCGGAGCTCCGGGGGGGCTCGGGGGAGACGGAGGGGATGGCGAGGACGAGGGAGCCGGGACGGTTCCGTTCCCGGCCCAAGCTCGGCCGGGCGGGCACCGTGGCGCCGGCGATGGTCGGAGGAAGGCGACGGTGGTGGAGGACCTCGGTGGGTTCAGAGAAGGGAGGCCGGAGGGAGAGAAGAAGGGAGAGTGGCAACGCTCGAGGGGAAAAAGGAGGAGGAGGGATTAGGGCGACGAGGGGGAGCTCGAGGCAGGTCTTAAGGGCGAGGGGTGGAGCTCGATCACCGTCTGATCCACCTCCTGCTAACGTGGCCGATGGAGATGTACGCCGTACGGAGGTAGAAGACAACAGGTAGGGGGGTACGGGCCAGGGGGCAGTTGGGCTAGCCCAAAATGGGCTGGCTGCCTTTCCCCCCCTCTTCTTTATTCTTTTTCCTCTTTTTTTTGCAGATTTGGAAAAGAGAGAGAAGTGAGAGGTTTTGGGATAGATAAGATTTTGGGAAAAAAATTGTATTGTTTTGTTTTTTGGTCACAACACCATAAAACAAACTTTGTTTTCCAAAATAAATTTAATTGATGTTATTGTTTGGAAATTAAATGATTTGAGCAATTTTGGTATTAAAAGGGAATAAATGAAAGTTAAGCCAAAAAAATTAAGTTTTTGATTCCAAGTTTTAGTGGAACAATTTGTTTGTTTGTTTGGTAGTTTTTATTTGACACATTGTAACATAACAAGTATGCACAACAATTGAATTTTGTTTTGGAATTCAAATAGAAATCAGATGGAAACAATTGAAATCAAATGCAACAAAAGGCAATGACTATGATGACATGATGCAAACATAAATAAACAAGAAACAAACATCTAGGGGGAGATTTTCATACTTGGGATGTTACATCCTAGCTTAGTGTAAGGCCATTGGAAAAAATCCAAAAAAAAATAGAAAAAGCAAAAGTATAAAAAAAAGAGAAAAGAGAAAAAGAGAAAAGTGCAAAGAGGCCATATCATTGCTATTGTTTACTAGTTGAGCTTGCCATTGTGACACTTGGTTTTTCATTGAGCAATCTTGTGCCTGTCAATTAAGAGCCTAGCTAGTGACTTTCTAGTGCATTGCAAAAACTCATCCATATATTTGCATTGCCACATTTGTCTCCATTATTGTGTGAGTTTCCTTGGGTATTTTTATATCTTCACAAAGACAGCAAATAGGATTGTTACTTTTGTGATTGTTAGGTATCCATACCTACCCCACTAAATAACCTTGTTTGCCCTTGTGAGAGTTAAAAACCTGGGTATTCTCTTCTTCACATCAAAGTACATTAATTGCCTCTACTTGTGGTAAGTATCTCTATTCACTTTGGAAGGGTAAGATAACCTATTGTCTTGCTAGATTTTTGAGTGAGTTGTGAGAGAACACCAAAACCTATACTTGTTTCTATTACACTAACCTACTAATGGATCTTTCTAGTGGTGATCTTGTGCAGCAAAAGAAGGACCATAAGGAGGGAGTTAATTGGAGGGAGTATGAGGCTCTTAGGGATGTGTTGGCAAAAGAAATATTGGACAATCATAATGGACTCAAGCAATTTATACAAGATGCATGTGATCCATTATATGAGGCTCTCCAAGCTATGGAGACCAAGATAGAGGCCACTCATAAATTGGCCGAGACAAATAGAGGGGAAGTGAGATCAATCAATGATTCCATTTCTCAAATGACTACTACCCTTGCTGGACTTCAAACCATGATTCAAGACAGATTTCCTCTTGTTGATGATGACAATGATAGTGTCCATAGTGATGCTAATAATGGCCTGGAAGCTAATGGAGAGGTTGATAATCATCTTGGCCATGGAGCTAGAGGAGATAGAGCTAGAGGAGGATTTAATGGTCGAGCCAATCATATGGTTGCAAGGAGAGTGCCTAATCACGTGGGTCATGAAAATCCAAGAGAGGATGGTTTGAGTAAGCCCAAATTCTCTATTCCTTCTTTCAGCTTTGATACTATGGATGTGGAAGAATACTTGCTATGGGAGTTAAAATTTGAGAAGCTATGGAGAATGCATGAGTATAATGAGGATAGAAAAATCAAGTTGGCATCTTCTGATTTTGATGGATATGCTCATAGATGGTGGGATAATCTTGTGAGAAAGAGGCAAGAAGATGGTGAGTTACCCATTGTCACTTGGAACACAATGAAGAGAGTCACGAGGGATAGATTTGTTCCACCAAATTACATAAGGCAACAATTTGATCAATTGCAACAATTGAGTCAAGGTACTATGACTGTTGATGCTTATTATCAAGAGATGGAATTAATCATGCAAAGGGCACGTGTGAGAGAGCAATTGGAGAAAACAATGTTAAGGTTTCTTTCAGTTTTGAACTATAAAATCAAGGGCATTGTTAGGCATCACCAATATCATGATATACATGAGTTATTGCACCATGCAAGGGAGGCCGAAGCACATCTTATTGAGGAGGCCAAAATTACTACAAGGACAAGGGCTAGATTTCTCATGAGATCATCTACTATGCCTAGTGCACCTCCTCCTCCTTCTCTTAGCCGTGGAGTTTCATCACCCAAGGCCGAGCCTAGTGCTTCTATTTCAAAGAAATCACCTCAACCAACAGCAAGTGCCTCGGGTTCTAGTGCTCCTACTACAAGGAATAGAGATATTACATGCCATACATGTGGAGGCAAGGGGCACTTCAAGAGGGATTGTCCATATACAAAGGTGATGATTATCAATGAGAACAATGAGTATGAGAAAGGTGATGATGTTGATCCTAATGATATTGATGATGATGATGATGGTTATTTGAGTGATACTCCATTGGATACATATGCTACTAACATGCCAACTATTATTTGCACCCAAAATTCCTTAAGTGTGGTACCTAGTCCTGAAAATCAAAGGTGCAATTTGTTTCAAACTAAGGCTATCATTGGTCCTAATATGGCTTACAAAGTCATTATTGATGGAGGGAGTTGCAGGAATTTGGCTAGCAAAGATCTATGTGCAAAACTCAATTTGAAATATTTGCCACACCCTTCTCCTTATCATATACAATGGTTGAGTAGCACGGGACAAATGAAGGTATCTCATATGGTGAGAGTGGAATTTCAAATTGGACCTTACAAGGATACTATTGAGTTTGATGTGGTGCCCATGACAGTTTGCCACTTATTATTGGGAAGACCTTGGAAATTTGATAGAAGTGTGAAGCATGAAGGAAGAGCAAATACTTATGAGTTGCATCATCATGGGAAGACTATTATTTTGAGACCTATGACTCCACAACAAATTGTAAATGAGTCCCAATCCAAAATTGATATGAGAGTGGAAAAAGAGAGAGAGAGGGATGAGGGATCAAAAAATTCACAAGCTTTGGGGAGTGATAGTAAAACCAATTCGAGTGGTAAAAAGAGAGAGAACCTATTATGCATGTTAGCCACCAAAGAGGATTTGAGGGAATTTAGGTATGATCCTACATTAGTCCCTATTGTGCTTATTCACAAGGGAGAGATTTTGGTTTCTAATGACATGACCCCTATTCCTCTTGGTGTTTCTAATGTTTTGCAGGATTTTGATGATGTTTTTCCAGGAGATATTCCCTCGGGATTGCCACCATTGAGAGGGATTGAGCATCAAATTGATTTAATTCCTGGAGCATCTCTCCCAAACCGAGCACCTTATAAAACCAATCCACAAGAAACAAAGGAGATACAAAGGCAAGTACAAGAGCTACTAGATAAAGGTTATATTCGAGTTAGTCTTTCTCCTTGTGCTGTCCCCGTTATTTTGGTTCCTAAGAAAGATGGTACTTGGTGCATGTGTGTAGATTGTAGAGCAATTAATAACATCACTATTTGTTATCGTCATCCTATACCATGTTTAGATGACATGTTAGATGAATTAAGTGGTGCTACTCTTTTCTCTAAAATTGATTTGCGTAGTGGATACCATCAAATAAGAATGAAAGAGGGAGATGAATGGAAAACTGCTTTTAAGACAAAATTTGGTTTATATGAATGATTAGTGATGCCTTTTGGTTTAACTAATGCACCTAGTACTTTCATGAGATTAATGAACCATATTTTGAGAGACTTTATTGGTAGATTTGTGGTAGTTTATTTTGATGATATTCTCATATATAGCCACAATGAACATGAACACATCGATCATATTAGACAAGTTTTGCAAGTGCTAAGAGAAATAAATTGTATGGTAATCTTGAGAAGTGCACTTTTTGCAAAGATAAGGTCATATTTCTTGGTTATGTTGTTTCTAAGCATGGAATTGAAGTTGATACATCTAAAATTGAAGCTATTCGAAATTGGCCAATTCCAACTAATGTGAGTCAAGTTAGAAGTTTTAATGGGCTTGCTAGTTTCTATACAAGATTTGTGCCTAATTTTAGTACAATTGCTGCCCCCTTAAATGATCTAACTAAAAAGGGTGTTGATTTCTAGTGGGGTGTTGCTCAAGATGTTGCTTTTGATACATTGAAAGAAAAGTTGATTTCGGCTCCACTTCTTATGCTTCCAAATTTTGATAAACAATTTGAGATTGAGTGTGACGCTAGTGGCATAGGTATTGGAGGTGTGCTCATGCAAGAAAAGAAACCTATTGCCTATTTTTATGAAAAATTGAATGGTGCACAATTGAATTATTCTGTTTATGATAAGGAATTATATGCACTTGTGAGAGTTTTAGAGGTGTGGAAACATTATTTGTGGCCTAAATAATTTATTATACATAGTGATCATGAAGCATTGAAATTCTTAAAGTGCCAATCTAATTTGAATAAGAGACATGCTAAATGGGTTGAATTTATTGAATCTTTTCCATACAACATTAAACATAAAAAGGGATTGGATAATGTAGTTGCTGATGCTTTGTCAAGAAAGAATATGTTACTCCCAAATTTAGAAATTAAGGTTTCGGGTTTGGAGGGTATTAGAGATTTATATGATGAAGATAATGAATTTTCTATGCCATTTAATAAGTGTACTAATGTTAAGGCATGGGATAAATTTCATCTACATGATGGATACTTGTTTAGAGCTAACAAATTCTGTATTCCCGAGTGTTCTTTGCGTTTGTTCTTAATACAGGAATCTCATAGTGGAGGTTTGATGGGACACTTTGGAAGAGAGAAGACATTGCTTATGTTGGCACATATGAGGAGAGATGTGTATAGATTGGTGCAAAGATGCATTACTTGCAACAAGTCCAAATCATAGCTCAAACCCCACGGGTTGTACACACCATTGCCATCACCTAGTACACCATGGGAGGGTATAAGTATGGATTTTGTTTTGGGCTTACCAAGAAAAAAAAGAGGACATGACTCTATCTTTGTGGTTGTGGACAGATTTTCAAAGATGGCTCACTTCATTGCTTGCCACAAGAGTGATGATGCTTCTCACATTGCAAATTTATTCTTTAGAGAAATTGTGAGATTACATGGAGTGCCAAGAACTATTGTTTCAGATAGAGATGTCAAGTTCATGAGTTACTTTTGGAAGACACTTTGGGGTAATCTTGGCACTAAGCTATTGTTTTCTACTACTTGCCACCCCCAAACTTATGGCCAAACCGAGGTGGTTAATAGAACATTGTCCACATTGTTGAGAGGTATGATCAAGAAAAATTTAAAGGAGTGGGAGGAGTGTTTGCCCCATGTGGAATTTGCATATAATAGAGCTGTGCATTCAACTACTCAATTATGTCCTTTTGAGGTGGTTTATGGTTTCAAGCCTATTACTTCTCTTGATTTATTACCACTTCCTTTACATGAGAGAATTAATATGGAGGCGTCAAAGAGGGCTGATTTTGTGAAGAGGATACATGAGAAAACAAAAGAGGCTATAGAGAAGAGAGGAAAGCATGTGGCCGAGAGGGTTAACAAGAAAAGGAAGGAGATTATTTTTCGGCCAGGAGACATGGTGTGGGTGCACTTTAGAAAGGATAGATTTCCCACATTGGGAAAATCAAAATTGATGCCTAGAGGTGCTGGTCCTTATAAAGTTATTTCAAGGATCAATGATAATGCATACAAGATTGACCTCCCAATTGATGAGTTTGGTGTTAGAAATTCTTTTAATGTGGCTGATTTGACACCTTACCATGGAGATGATTTAGCATCGAGGTCGATGCCTTTTCAAGAGGGGGAGGATGATGAGGACATCCCTAGCTCTTCACCTATTGTTACACATGAGGATGCTCCTATACAAGCTAATGAAGTAAGGATTGGTCCAATGACAAGATCAAGAACCAAGCTATTACAACAACAGGTGAATTCACTCCTACTTGAGTATAATGTTTATAATTGTGAGAACTTTATACTACCTAAATCCTTGCACTTATGTATTCTCAGGTTTATTGATAACACAAGCATAAATGGAGATCATGGAGAGGAGTTATATAAGGAGGAAGATGGACTAGAAGGGGAGATGGAGATCAAGTGCTAGCATGGCGAAAACAACAAATAACAAATGTTATGATGACAAGGGGATGGTGCCTCCACAAGGTCAAATGCACTAAGTGTGGAAAACAATGCTATTATGTTATTCCACACTCATAGATGGACAAGGCAAGAGGAGGGCGCCCACAAGGAGTATATATGCGCCATATACAAGACCTAGTTGTGTTAGGATTGGTTTGTATACCAATTTGGCCGAATCCCACCTATTTGGGTCGGTTTGTATCTATGTCTGGTAGAATTAGGAGTCCTAGCCGAGTAGGAGAGGGTTTGCTTGCGCAAGGCAGCTTGTGGCCTCACCCTCCCCTCTCATATACCCCCATACCTGCGAGTTGGAGGGTTAGACTACGTTAAAACATAAACCCTAGACCTCTAGATTGAACCGCTTGTAAGCCTTCATCTGGAAGTTCATCTGCAAACTTTACGTGTTACCTGCTGTTCCACTGGGAATAAGACAGTACATGACCACTTGTAGTTGGTGGATTACTTGTGCAAGAGTGTGGAGTTGAGAATATCCTTGGGGTTGCTATGTTTTGCATTGGCATCAGGGATCAGACGGGAGAGTTCTTAGTGGCGCACTAGTTATCATACTGGAGTTGTCTGTGAGTTCAAGATTGGGCCACCCCTTATCAAGTTAGGCACATGACAGAGGAGAGAAATTGGAACAATTCAAGCTAAAATATGTCAAATACATCCTTACTTACAAGCTAGAACACCAATTCAAGGGGAAACATTGCTTACCCGGGTCTAACTCATGAAGTATCTGCCGTTGATTCGACCCAATCCTCTCCACGGCTGAGGGAATTATGGGGGTCCTGGATCAACATGGCTTCAGAGATGGTGAGGTGGGGTAGATGTGCTGGAGAACGCAGCGGAGGGGATGGGGCGGCAGCGAACGCGACACAACGGCGGCGGAGGGGATGGGGCGGTAGCGGAGGAGGCGAGGTTGCATGATGCGAAGGTGTCGATCTGTTTCAGCTTCAGATAAGCTCGCCTAAGTGTCTCCTTGCGGTCCCACTAGGCACGCAACGGTCAAAGGAGGACCCGGCCCACTCGTAAGCACGAACTCATCAGTTGACGGTCAATGCATTGTCTGGACGGCAAACGACAGTTTTCAACTTTTGCGAGAGTTTCAGCTAAGAGAGTGGGGAAAAGTGAGCAAAAGTTTAGAGCGTGGGGAAGAACGAGCAAGACTAAGGAATCAGGGGCACAGAATTAAATATCCCTTTGTAATATGTTTTGTGAAAGCCATATTCATAGCACTAGCATTAGGACTACTAGCAAGTTTTTGTAGGTACATAATTACTTCAGATATATTGCAATCAACAAAATCAAGATCATTTTTATCAAAGGTAATGGGACCATTTTGTCCTATATTTCGAAAAATTTCAACACTTTTATCAGGAACTATTTCAATGGTTCAGGAATTTTAAATGTTTAACAGAAGAATTGGAAGTACTGCCAAAACCAATTAATTTTCCATTAATAATAGAAGGTTTACTAGAATGAGAAGCTTCAGTTTTACTAGTGGCGGCAATAGTGCAAACTTTAGCTATATTATATTTTCTAGCAATTTCATCTTCTCTTGGAATTGTTATAATTTTTACTCCTTCTAAGTTTTCTTATTGCCGAGCCATAGTAATTGCACCTATTAAAGAAACTAGAAGAATTATGGAAATGAGTTCAAACGGAAGATAAAAATCGGTTGCTAAATGAATCCCAATTTGTTGAACATTATTTATGAGACCCTGTTCTACTATTTGGTTTGATCTTGTAGTCCAAAGAATTCCATACCATGATGTATCTGGTTGCCAAGCTTTTCCTCAACGGATTTATTAAAAGCAGTTTGTGTACTAATAAAATTCTTAAGCATGTTTTCAAAATCAGAGGGTACACTTCTACTGTTGTTGTAGGAGTTACCATCAGAATTGACATAACCATTTCCATTATTAGGAGGATATGGCCTATAATTGTTGCTACCAAAATGATTCCTATAAGCATTGTTGTTGAAATTATTATTTTTAATGAAGTTCACATCAACATGCTCTTCTTGAGCAACCAAAGAGGCTAATGGAACATTGTTTGGATCAACATAAGTTTTACCATTAACAAGCATAGACATAATAGCATGAAGCCTATCTCTCAAGGAAGAGGTTTTTTTAACAGAATTTACCTTCTTACCTGGTGGAGCTCTCTTAGTGTGCCATTCAAAATAATTTATCATCATATCATGAAGAAGCTTTGTTCCAGAGCCCAAGGTTATGGACATAAAGGCACCTCCACCAGATGAATCCAGAAGGTTTCTTGAGGAAAAATTCATACCTGCATAAAAGGTTTCGATGATCATCCAAGTAGTCAGTCCATGAGTGGGACAATTCTTCACTAAAGATTTCATTCTGTCCCAAGGTTTAGCAACATGCTCATTATCAAGTTTCCTAAAATTCATAATGCTACTTCTTAGAGATGTACTCTTAGTAGGAGGATAATATTTTCCAATGAAAGCATCTTCACATTTAGTCCATGAATCAATAATATTTTTAGGCAAAGATAGCAACCATTCTTTAGCTCTTCCTCTCAAAGAGAAAGGAAACAATTTCAATTTAATAATATATCCATCTATATCCTTATATTTTTGCATATCACAGATCTTAACAAAATTATTAAGGTGGGCATCAGCATCATCAGTACTAACACCAGAAAATTTCTCACCGATGTCTACACACGCTTCTATACTTGTATACAATGTTGGGCCTCCAAGTGCAGAGGTTTGTAGAACAGCAACAAGTTTCCCTTAAGTGGATCACCCAAGGTATCGAACGCAGGGGGTAGAGGTCAAAGATATCCCTCTCAAGCAACCCTTCAATTAAGATACAAGAAGTCTCTTGTGTCCCCAACACACCCAATATACTTGTCAGGTATATAGGTGCACTAGTTCGGCGAAGAGATAGTGAAATGCGAGTAATGTGGATGGTTATAAGTAATAATAGCAATCTGAAATAAATATGGCAGCAAGCAAACATGTAGCAGAACATGCGGAAAACGGTGTTTCAATGCTTGGAAACAAGGCCTAGGGATCCTACTTTCACTAGTGGACACTCTCAACAATGATCACATAATCGAATAACTAAATATCTATTCTTCACTATGCTACTCTTAACCCTCTCCAGTTGGATAACAAACACTAATCATTGTGTAGGGCTCCAAAAAGAATTCCTTAAAGTAAGCATTCCCATGTCTAGTTAACCCCACGTTGTCACTATGAGCGCCCTATAAGGTACTAGACAAACACCACAATGCATAGAGGAGACACACATGATGTGCACACTGTCACCTTCACACCGCGGGACAAGGTGGCTCCAAAGTTCATATTAATAAAACACTTGAGTAGCACAAGATGAAGAGTAACATATACTTATTCAACTAGATTACAAAGCTCACGATCACATATAGATCACACTATGGGAGAGAGAGATGAACCACATATCTACCGTAGAGCCCTCAGCCTTGTGGGAGAACTACTCCCTCCTCATCATAGGAGACAGCAACGACGATGGAGATGGCGGTGGAGTCGATGGAGATGGGTTCCGGGGGCACTTCCCCGTCCGGCAGGGTGCCAGAATAGAGATATGTCCGCTGAAACTTTTCGTCGGCGGCGACGGAGCTACGGATGTATTTTGTGGAAAAGGTCGATTCTTTTAGGGTTTCCCCTCAGGGGAGTATAAATAGGTGAAAGGGCGATGCCGGGGGGTGGCCAGCGGGCCCACACCACCAGGTGGCGCCACCAGGGGGACCCGCACTACCCCATGGTGTGGCCACACTATGGCCCCTCTCCGGGGCTCTTCGGGGCTTCTGGATGCTTCCGGGACTTCTAAGACTTCTGGCTTTTTAATCGTCCAATTCCGAGAATATTTCTAGAACAACTTTTGTGAAACTAAAAACATCAGAAAACAGGGAACTGGCTTTTTGGCATCTTGTTAATAGGTTAGTCCGAAAAATCGATAAGAAGTGACATAAAGTGTAAGGAAAACATGTGGGAAACAACATGAAAACAACATGGAACATCAGAAATTAAAGATACGTTTATGACGTATCAAGCATCCCCAAGCTTAGTTCTTACTCGTCCTCGAGTAGGTAAACGATAAAACAAAATAATTTCTGAGGTGACATGCTACCACACAATCTTGATCATAATATGTAAAAGCATATGTAAGCTGAGATCATAGAACTTTAACACAAACATGATAAATAAAACTTTAATAATAAAGCATAGCAATCACTTTGCATCATGAGAAGTATCTTAAATAAAAGGTCATGAATAACAATGCAAAGAAAGATATATGTTTGTTTCAAGTATAGAGAAAGCATGGAAAAGTGGTATTTCGCTAGTCCTGAAGAGTGGGGCAAAACATAAATGCCAGGACACCTTCAAAGTTCATGAGGAAGACTAGAGCAAATAATTTAAGAACAAGTAATAACACATCATGAATCAATTAATAATGTTTCTGGGACAAATGCACATAAAACTCAGAATGGCAAAAATGCTCTCTCAACTGTGCATAAAGTTAGAAGATGGAGACTCAACATAAAAGTAAAAGAAAGGCCCTTCGTACAGGGAAGCAGGGATCACTCATGTGCTAGAGCTTTTTATTTTATTAAACGAAGGCATTAAAAGATTGACGATGTGTGTCTATATTTTGGGATATGTATGCTAAAGTCAACGAATGGTAAACAGAAAATATAGTACGTCACAAGCCAACTGGATTCACAAGAGCGGCTCCCATATGAAGGACGCATCTGGGTAGAAGGCCATCCCTCTTTCTCGTTTGTTTACACAATTATGCTTTGACTGATAAATCAGGGGCAAAAATAGTGAAGAGCTTCTATGTGTATTAATTTGGGGCTGGACACCCCGCTGCCAGCTCTTCTATCATTTGGATAAGAGGATGAAGCCACTAGTCCAGGGTGTGAAATCCAATCAACAAGTGAGATAAAGATTCTCTATTGACGTCCTCATGAGCAAAAGGAACAGAAAGCAGGAGTTATTTTGAAGGTTTTAAAGGTAACACATGCGAAATTTACTTGGAGTGGCAATTAAATAGCACATGTAGGTTGGTATGGTGGACACAATGGGAAAACTTGGTTTAAGGGAGTTGAATGCACGAGTAGAGCTCATACTCAGTACAGGTGGAGGCTAGCAAAAGACTGGGAGCGACAAATCAAGAGAGCATAAGAGCCATAATCATGCATAGCGACATAAACATCATTAATCAAAGCATAAGTGGTGCAACAAGTTCAAAAACTAAATGATCATAGAGGCTATTAGTGACTTATTCATAGTCATAAAAATGGTGTGAGCATGCGCCAAGTCAACCAAATAAAACATTCAAAAGAGAATACCACAAATTTAAGCTTGAATATGACAAGAACAACTCATGATTCTTTCAATGGAACATTAAACACTCTAAGATATTTGAGGCTAATCATGCTACTCAATAACCACAAGGCTTTAAAACTAAAATAACATCTAGAATGATATGAAAAAGTTCTAGCCACAGTCTATACAAGCTTCTACTTGCACCATTAAAAACTCTACTTCAAGCAACAATTTCTTTTCCCAACAAGCACCATACAAGATATGTTTTAACAAAAATACTCTACATGACACAACAAGAAAACATGAGAGTACTCACATAACACTACTAAAACTAACAACTCTGAATAATAGATGCATGAAAACAAAGGCTAAACGCAGTACTAGCAAAAAGTGAACACTCACAGAACAATAAGAATGAAAACTAGAGTGTTCTAAGTAATGAAAACGGAGCGTGTCTCTCTCCCACACAAGTATGATAAGATCCAACCATAAACTACAGCAAAGGAAACTAAACAAACTGAAAGCAAAAATAAAATATGCTCCAAGTAAAACACATAGGATGTGACCGAATAAAAATATAGTTTCACTAGAAGTGACTGATAATTTGTCGATGAAGAAGGGGATGCCTTGGACATACCGACGCTTAGCCGCTTGAGTATTCTTGGAATTTGTTGGGATGTACCACCGAGGCATCCCCAATCTTAGGATTTTCACTCTTCTTGATCAGGTCATATCATCCTCTTCTCTTGACCCTTGAAAACTTCCTTCACACCAAACTTCTCACAATCTTCATTAGCAACGTTAGTGCAATCGAAATAATAAATTCACATGGTTCAGTTTCAACACAAGTCTAACACTCATAAACACATTAGCTACTGTCACAAATTCTTTTAAAACTCTTTTTCTCAAAAGAACACCAAAAGAAGGAGATTAAGATGCAAATGCAATTATTGGCAGAAATCTGTCAAAACGGGACATCAGGTAAAGATGATTTTTTTTCGAAAATCTTCTGTTGCTCAAATCAAAAAGTGTTCAACTAAGAAACGTTGCGTATATATCCCAAGATTATGCACACAAGAACTCAGGTCATTTTGAATTTTCTATGATTTTATACGAATTTAACAGTGGACAACAGAAATCTGTTTCCTGCGCAGAAATCCGAAATATAGTCTCAACTTTCCACTAGAGGCTTTACTTGGCTCAACAAAGACACAAAAGAAAAGATAAAGCGGGGTTTCAAAGGAAATATACAACACCAAGGTGCAAAGAAAACAAAAATAAACGACGAAAAACTAGTTGAAAACGGAGAAATAAAACAGGTTGTCTCCCGGTAACGCTTTTCTTTTAATGCCTTTCAGCTAGGCACAATGATTTTTAAAAGGTTCTCACATAAGAATAAGAGTTGAAGCACAATAAGAGAGCATCAAGAAGCAAATATAAAACACGTTTAAGTCTAACCCACTTCCTATGAAAAAGAATCTTGTAGAAAAACAAGTCAACGAAGCACAAAGTGACTAGCATAGGAAGACAAAATAAGCGCAACTTCAAAAATTTCAACATAAAGAGGGGAAAGTTCATATTGTTGAGATGCATAAAAGCATGTTTCCCAATCTCATAATAACTTTCGTTAGCATCATGAATAAAATTAACATTATAACTATCAAATAAAACATTCTTATCATGAGCCACATGCATGAAAGAATTAATACTCTCCACATAAGCATAGTCATTCTTATTAATAGTAGTGGGAGAAAATTCAACAAAATATCTATCATTATTATTCTAATCATTAAATATAGGAGGCATATTGTAATCATAATTAATTTTTTCCTCAATAGTAGGTGGACTGAAAATATCATATTCATCATTGTAAACAGGTGAAGTAGAATACCACAATCATTATAATTATCATATATTGGAGGCAAGGTATCATCAAAGAAAATTTCCTCCTCAAAACTTGGGGGACTAAGGGAGACTTCTTTTAAATTTCTGGACCAGTTTCTGGGTTCAAAACGGAGAAACTTAAAAGAAGTGTCCAACTTCTCCGCTGCTTATTTCTACCGCGAAATGGTCTCGCAGTGCAATTCCAGAAACTGCCCCGAGGCAGTTTCCCGAGCTTCTGCGGATAGGAATCGAACCGGTAAGTTATCTGCCCTCGCTCTTTGCTGAAATAACAAGGAAATGCCACCGAGCGGATTCGTTCTCGTCTCTCCCATCGGCAACCAAAGGAAAAAAAGAACCAGACATCCCGCACCAGAACTGCTCCCGTTGACCCGCACTGACAGAACCCTAGCGCCGCCTCTTCCTGGCCATCGCTCGCCCCGGCGATCCCCTCCTCCATGTGCCCCGCCGAGCTTGGCCGCCCCTCGCCCGTCGCGACGCCACTCTCCATGTCCGGCGCTCGAGCAAGCTCGGCCTCCCCTCGCCCGTCGCCTTGCCCCACCGCCCGGCAGCCACTCGTCCGGCGCTCGAGCAAGCTCGGCCGCCCCTCGCCCCGTCCCGCCGCTCGGCAGCCGTCCGGCGCTCGAGCAAGCTCGGCCTCCCCTCGCCCGTCGCCTCGCCCCGCCGCCACGTCCACGATCGTCGACGCCGCGTCCGCCACAACGCTCGAGCCCTACGCCTGCACCGGCGACGTCGACCTCGTCTGCACCAAGAACGCCCGCATATCCTCAAATCAGGGGCGTTCTAGTCTTCTCACAACTCAAACTAGTTTCTTCAAAAACCTAACAGAAGTGTCCAAGTAGTTTTTAGCAGATTCTACCCACAACGGTTTAATTCCACCAAAATCCATAAGCAGGCTTCTGCACAAGCAGAAGTTTAAAAGAAGTGTCCCTAAGAATATCATATTCATCAAAACTATCTTCCCCAAGCTTATACTTTTCCATAGCATTAGCAATAATGGTGTTTAAAGAGTTCATACTAATAACATTTCCACTAGAATGCAAATAAAGTTCCATAGGTTTTTTAATTTTCTCTTCAAACACTTCATGTCATAACTCAAGATAAATATTATAAAGTCTCTCATATTTTTGTTGTTTTCCATTAAGCCTAACTAGTGAAAACAAGAAACAAAAAGATTTAATTGCAGAATCTAAAGGAAATAACTCCGAGCACTCACACCCGAGGATGTGAGTACCTTTTACCTTACCTCCTCTGCAACAGCGCCAGAAAAGAGCTTGATGTATACGCACGCTTCTATTCTTGTAGACGGTGTTGGGCCTCCAAGTGCAGAGGTTTGTAGAACAGCAGCAAGTTTCCCTTAAGTGGGTCACCCAAGGTTTATCGAACTCAGGGAGGTAGAGGTCAAAGATATCCCTCTCAAGCAACCCTGCAATTAAGATACAAGAAGTCTCTTGTGTCCCCAACACACCCAATATACTTGTCAGGTATATAGATGCACTAGTTCGGCAAAGAGATGGTGAAATGCGAGTAATATGGATGTTTATAAGTAATAATAGCAATCTGAAATAAATATGGCAGCAAGCAAACATGTAGCAGAACATGCGGAAAACGGTGTTTCAATGCTTGGAAACAAGGCCTTGGGATCCTACTTTCACTAGTGGACACTCTCAACAATGATCACATAATTGAATAACTAAATATCTTCTCTTCACTATGCTACTCTTAACCCTCTCCGGTTGGATAACAAACACTAATCATTGCGTAGGGATACAAAAAGAATTCCTTAAAGTAAGCATTCCCATGTCTAGTTATCCCCACGCTGTCACTATGAGCGCCCTAAAAGGTAATAGACAAACACCACAATTCATAGAGGAGACACACACAATGTGCACACTGTCACCTTCACACCGCGGGACAAGGTGACTCCAAAGTTAATATTAATAAAACACTTGAGTAGCACAAGATAAAGAGTAACATCTACTTATTCAGCTAAATTACAAAGCTCACGATCACATATAGATCACACCATGGGAGAGAGAGATGAACCACATAGCTACCGTAGAGCCCTCAGCCTCGAGGGAGAACTACTCCCTCCTCATCATACGAGACAGCAATGGCGATGGAGATGGCGGTGGAGTCGATGGAGATGGGTTCCGGGGGCACTTCCCCGTCCCGGCAGGGTGCCAGAACAGAGATGTGTCCCCTGAAACTTGCCGGCAGCGGCGGCGAAGATACAGATGTATTTTGTGGAAAAGGTCGATTCTTTTAGGGTTTTCCCTCGGGGGAGTATAAATAGGTGAAAGGGCGATGCCGGGGGGTGGCCACGGGGCCCACACCACCAGGTGGCGCCACGAGGGGGACCCGCGCCACTCCATGGTGTGGACACCCTATGGCCCCCCTCCGGGGCTCTTCGGGACTTCTGGATGCTTCCGGGACTTCTAAGACTTCTGGCTTTTGAATCGTCCAATTCCGAGAATATTTCGAGAACAACTTTTCTGAAACTAAAAACAGCAGAAAACAGGGAACTGGCTCTGTGGCATCTTGTCAATAGGTTAGTCCGGAAAATCAATAAAAATGACATAGAGTGTAAGGAAAACATGTGGGAAACAACATGAAAACAACATGGAACATTAGAAATTAAGGATACGTTTATGACGTATCACTCACTCATAACAAGATTTCACAGGGCAGGCTTAATCTCATAAAAATTAGCAGTAGGAGAAGGTGGAGCAATAGGTGCACTAATAAAATCATTGTTGTTTGTGCTAGTAAGGTCACACAACCTGGTGTTCTCAGGAAAACTCATTTTAACAAGATTAAAAACAGGATAAGAATAACAACTAGAATAAGAACTATTTTTGTGTGTTTTTGATATAGAGAAGCAAAAAAGACGAAATAAAACAAAGTAAGCAAAACAAAAACAAAGTAAAGAGATTGGAGGTGAGAGACTCCCCTTGCAGAAATCCTCTTCCTCCTCGGCAACGGCGCTAGAAAATCTTGATGGTGCAGGAGTGCACTCGCTGGGAAACCCCAAGAGGAAGGTTATGAAGAGCACAACAACAAGTTTTCCCTCAAAAAGAACCAAGGTTGAATCGACCAGTAGGAGAATGAAATCACTTCTGAAGGTTGTTGTCAGCTGATATTGGCAGGGTGCACTACCGGTTCAGCAACAACGTGGAATCTACACAACACAATCAAGTTACTTTTCCCCAACGAAGCAGTGATGTTGTCAATCTCACTAGTTTTGTTGAAACAAAGGATTAGACGTATAGTGTGGAAAATAGTACTTGTTTGCAGTAGATGAAAGAGAATAGTAATTGCAGTAGTAAAATTGCGGTTGAAGTGGTTGTATTATCAGTGTAAAGAAACGGACCGGGGTCGACAATTCACTAGAGTTGTCCCTCCCCAAAAGATAGATAACATGCTGGGTAAACAAACTGCAGTTGGGCAATTGACATATATAAAGGCTGCACCATAGTGCATATGCATGACATAATGATTACTATGTGATTCATGCGGGCATTACAACAAGATTCATAGACCATTATCCAACTGCATCTATGACTAATAATCCACCCTCAGAGCGTCATCCGATCAAACCTTTGGTATTAAGTTGCAAGCAACATATTATTGCCTTAAGTAAAGTGTGTAATGTAAACATTGTTGTTTTATCCCCAATGGCAACAACACATCCCCTACCCGTTACGATTCTGTCACCCGAGCGTGAGTGAAAGGGAGGCATGAACCCACTATCGAGCATAAATACTCCCTCTTGGAGTTACAAGAATCAACTTGGCCAGAGCATCTACTAGTAATGGAGAGCATGCAAGATCATAAATAACATAAACATGAAAGAACATGATAAATTGATAATCATTGGACATAGCATTCAATATTCATCGGATCCTAGCAAACACAACAAGTGATGGAGGGATGATAACCCGGTAGGCTAATGCCAAGGAGTAACTAGGCCCAAAGGACGCTGCGCAAGACCCGGCTTATGGAAAGGGAGCTTCTAGAAGGCCCAGTAGTGTAGGCCTCGTAATCCGGATTGTGGGTTCCGATAAGGAAGTTTAGGGTTTGCAAGCAGTGTCCGGGTAGGATTCAGAGTACGCCTTGGATAGTAAGCCAGGGGATCCGGGAACTATATAAGTCGGCCCCTAGGGTTAGATCGGACGAGTTCACAAGATACACAAGTTTGCGAGATAGAGATTGCGAGATATCGAGTATCCGTTGTAACACGAGTATTGAGATAGTATATTCAGATCGTAGACTCGGCGACTTGATTGCCGGCTACCGGATCGCATATCACCATGGTTTCCCTTGAGCTAAACCCTCTCCCAAACACCAGAGTCGATTTGCCCCAAGACAAGTTACCCCCGGTAACGTCTGCCGTGATTATCCCACGACAGTTGGCGCCCACCGTGGGGTCTACGTTCAAGGGTGTTTACATCACGGGAGAAGCTCGGGAGAACATGAAGAACCTCGTCGTCGGCGAGATCTACACCAACCCTGAAGGAGAGAAGATGGTGGACGATTTTGGCTGGGGGCCAGAGCCGGATCTTCTCGAATCCGGATCTGTCATCACGGTCGGCCGGTCAACGTGTTCGTCGGCATGGTACGTGCGTTCGGTTCAATCCCTGACGATTTTGGATTCGATTATGTGTCAGGAGAGGCCACCCACGTTCAGTCGGACGGAGAAGAATCGGTCGGGACGGTGGATCCGACAGAGGAGCCCACCACGAAGAGGGAACAACCGGAGGAGCCGGCATGGACCCCGCGGGGCCGGGTCATAAGGGAGGATGATAGCGAGTTATCTTGCACCTGCTGGAGGACCGGTACGAGGAAGATAGCTACGATGAGGAGGAGTATGAGTCTTCGCCAAGCATTGCACGCCAGGTCGCGGTCTACACGGCCCCTGCAACCAATCTCAATCAGGGGAACGTGACTACGGCCGCGGTCGGAGCGGCGCAAGCACTGGCCAAGCAGCAAAATCCGGCTGACGGAAATCCGGTTCTAACCCGGGTTGACGGAGAGTCGGCTTCAGTCACCAGCCGAGCGGCGGATAGCGAGATGCAGGCAAATATGTTCGGGTTCCTGGCTAACAGGGCGCCAGGGGCCGGTTCTTCGAATCCGCAACACCCGGCCCTGTTCAGTAACAACATTGTCTGGGACCCAACAGTGTTAGCTACTGTGATAACTCCGGAAAACGCCGCGGCACGTGCCAGGGACTTGGAGGTAGCGCGCCGCACGCTAGAGCAACAAAGAAGAGATGTAGAAGCAGAGAAGCAAGGGGTAGCCACGCGCCAACGCAAACTGGATGCGCTGGAGAACCGACTCCGAGCTGAAACAAGCAGGGTGCATCAGAGATACCAGACAAGATTACCGGCGATGGGAGGAGTCATAAACCCAAACGCACTATTCATCACACCCCAGGATCAGCCGATTCCGGCTGTGAATCAGGAAACTATGCATCAACCGGCAACTGGAGCAGGACAGCCGGCAAACGTGCAGGCCGGGTTACCCACGCTGCAGACCTGGGCTCCTGTCGGCAACACAGCGCCACCACCACCACCACCACCATCACGATTTCGTACACCACCAGGTCACTTCAATAACCCCATGGATAACGTATATGCCGCAACGTTAGCATTGAATCAGATCCCCGTAAGAGAGTCACCCCATGCGGAGCAGACCCGACGGGCGATCGATTTATTGCATACGACAGTGGCTCAGTGTCGCACCCGGACTTCTATAGGATACTCACCGTACGAACTGAACAGTATTCTGATGGGATTACGGGGCTTTCCGGCACCCGCGTCCTCTTACGAGTAGGCCAACACTTATGTGTGACAACCCATCGCTACTGTTCACCGTCGATGTAAACTATCCTGTAGAAATCAGGACACTACCATTGACGTACTTCATACCATACACACATGGTACGTCAACGGCTTTGAACAAAAGGATAACACAACATGCCTCTACGACACAAAAGATTGAAATAAGGTAGCAAATGGCCTTCACTAAGGCAGAAATAGCAAATACAATCATCCAGAGGACACATGTCCCAACATAGCATTCATTACATCAGCGGAAGCATTCAAAGGGGTCTGAGTACAGACAAAATCCAAATAGGCTTAAGAAGCCGGAAACTGAAATAAAGACGGAGCCCATCCACGATGTCTCGGATCCTGCCCGGGTCCGCTAACTACTCGTCAGCAGCCTCGTCAAACTCCACGTAGTAGCCGTCACCTGGATCCTCGTAATCGTAGTCTGCGGAAACCACAGCCCCAAAGGGGTCAGTACATAGACGTACTGGCAACCAGGACTCACAGTTCACCAAAGTATAGCCCGTCAACACAAGCACAGATGACTTGGGTTCAACGGAGGGAAAAGGGTATATAAAAGATGCTGCAACTGGCTGCACTAACCAACTACAGAGATTCTATCACTTCCAACTATCAGAAAGGGGATAAGATCGAGGGTTGTAACCAACTGAAAGATAACTTCAAACAAACCCATCCTGGATCTCGCCCCTTATCCAAAGAAGCAATCCGAGGATAACTCACACAGTTGGATTAAAGATGAATCAAGTTATTGTGTCAATAATCCTATTACTAGTCAAATTGATAATCATGGGGTGTGAGATTTATGAATCATTAGGTTTAAGTTGTCCTGAGTACTTGTTAGCCAGTACTTTCACCAAGTTAACCATAACCGCGGAAAACACGGCTTCTCGAGAAGATTATCCCTGCAGGGTTGCACCAATTTGGCCGTACACGTATGAATAACCCCCCAGATGGGATGCCTCCCACCAAGCGGGGCACTCAACACAACTCAACTCTTCTCCGCATCAAGCCCAAAGCACCTTGGGCGCACGGCTAATCGAGCCCAGAAGAAAATGGACCCTCATAGCACTCTAAGAACGTGTCCCCCTATATGCCGACTACAAAAGTTCCACCCTGCGCTGGGCTCGCAAAAACATGCATGCGGCAAATAGAAAGCACGAACTAAATGAGATGATTTGGACGAGATGCGAATCGAATCAAATTGAGGGGGGCGCCCATACTCGCTTCCCACATGCGGGTAGTGCGCTCATCATGGATCAGTAGACAAGTCCCTTTTCCTATTAGGGTCGACACTAGCAGGCCTCAAAACCACACAGGCCTCCTGCCGGTGCCTTATCATCAAATTATTATTAAGTAATAACATTAGCATGATTGATTGATTGATTAAACATCGAGCCCCCGGAACATAATGAAGAATAGTAACTGAAGGTAACGGGTAACAGACTCGAGCAAAACAACCTAAGCATGCTAGTAAGACACTGTCTCAATCAACAGGGTTGTAGGAGTGGTGGTGAGGCAATGTCAGGGTTAAAGGATTCATGTGGTAGGTTCGTAACAGAAACAACTACCACTAAGGCTAGCAAGAATAGACAACGGAAAGTATCGGTAACCAGGGTTGAAAGGAACACAATGGTTCATGTGAGTGATAACTTGCCTGCGAACTCAGCAGCCTGGTACTGAGCTAGATCCTCAGTAGGGGTGCTGTAGGGATCGTCTGTCTCAACGTCGTCGTCTATTCGAGAAGAGGCAAACAAACAAAACAGGAATGTAAACAATCATTGCCATGGCATTTTGCACAATCAGGATGATGCATGACAAGTTAATGGTTGCATCAAAATAAATTAGCTAACATGATAACACAATTTAAATGGACCCATATGCAATTGGATTGCATATGGAAAAGATCCATTGAATTAAGTGGAAACAAATGAGTTACAACTAATTATTATGTGAAAGTTGTTAGCATGATGCATGCATGATGGTAACCACAAAATAACAACAAATAACAATGATAGATGCAAGGAAAAGGAATAAAACAAGTTTGGAAATTATTTATTAAGTTTGGAAAATTTGGTTACTTAAACATGTCACACAAACAATTATTGTTTTCATCAATTTAAAGTGTGCAAAACAATTAACAAAATTTATATTTGAAAAGAACATCAAATTTTAGTTGGATTACATGTTTCAAATATTGAAATTTGAATTAGGATGAATTTATTATGAATTAAACAATATTAAACAAGTTTTAATTGAATTTAAAACAAGTTTGAATATTACTTGAATTTTATTTGTTCAAATCATAAATTCAAATTCACATTTGAAAAGTTCACACTTTGATGGTTTGAAAACATATTTTGCATGTTCAAAAATATTTTATATTAAGCAAGTTAGGATTTTATCAAATTTAATTGAATTTAAACAAGTATTAAATTATTTAGGAAATTTAAATTATTCAAACCAGGAAACAAATTTTATATTTGAATAGGATATTCAAAATGGTATGAAAAACATATTTTATTTGACTTATTTGGAATTAGTATGAATTATTTATGAATTATTGCAAATTACATTTGAATTATTCAAATTTGAATTTTTAAATGTATTTGGAAAATTCAAAACAGTTCACAAATGGAATAATTGGAAAGATCATTTAATTTTGAACAGGAAACATATATAACTTTTATTTATTGGGTTTATAGATTAAAAGTTATTAATTTTTAAAGTTTAGTGTTTTATTCTGCCATTTAAAGAAATAGAAAATAAAACAGATTCGTTTTTAATCCTTTTGTTACCGCCACTGGGTCTAACCCCAGCCACTGCCATGTGGGCCTGCGGCCAGCGTGGCGCGCGCGCGCACGCGTGGCAGTGAGGGTCACTGCTGGGTGGGGTCGCGCACACGGGATAAATCCCAAAAAAGTTTTTGCGGCTCCTGGGATTCGAACCCTGCCGCTGCGCATCGAGCGAACGGAACCAAGCCACTGCGCTGATGCGCGTTTCTTGTCAGGTAACAGGTACGCACTGAGGATAAGGATTCAGTCGCGGATCTGAATTTTCTGACGAGCGCGCGCTTCCGCGGCACTGACAGAGGAACGCGGCAATCGGCGGCGATCAACGGAAGTGATCGACCCGCTGGCGCATGCTGTCGTGGTGAACGGTGCGGATGCTGGAGTGACAGAGGGAGAGAGAGGAGGCGACGGTGGATAGCTCACCACCGGGAGTAGTCGAGGCAGAGGGCCAGTGATGCGAGCTGACGGCGACGGTGACGTTGATGGCGGCGCTGTCCCCGTGCTACTCCGTGCGCGATCTGGTGTCCAACAGGGAGTGGAGAGGGTGGTGGTGCGATCTCAGCGAACGGACAGCGTCGAGGGTTTCTGCAACGAGGTAGGAGACCACGGGTTCATAAAGAATGTCGCCACGGTGGTCGGAGCGGGCGAGGATCGCGGCGTCGAACCGAAACTCACCGGGGTTGGCTCTGGTGTTCAACTTGGAGAGGGAGGAGCGGCGAGCTGGTTCCAGTAGAGAGTTGGCTAGAAGAGGTTAGGAGGTGGCGGCGCCATGGCGATATTCAGAGAGCTGTCACCGGCGAGGAAATTCAGAGAGGGGGGTAGCGACGACAGAGAGCAGGAATTGGCGGCGCGGCGCGGGGAGCGAGGACCTAGGGATTAGGGTTGCGCCAGGGAGGTCTATGGGGATATATAGGGGGCTAGGTGGCCGGATCGCCGTCGGAGGTGGCCGTACTGCCGCGGATGCGCGCCGTACATGGGACAGACGGCTTGCACGCTTTTTGAAGCGTTAAGTTAGGGTAGAGCGGGCTGGGCTGCGCGCGCAGTAGCTTAGGTGGGCTGGGTTAGCTTATCTGCCGCGCGCGCTAGTTAGCTGCTGCTCATTTTTTTTTCTGTTTTTTTTTTTGCTGAAACAGATTTGGAAGAAAAAGGAAGGTTTAGGATTAGTAAAAATTCCAGAAAAATTAGGTTAGGCTTGTTAGACCAATAGCAACCAAATGCCAAGGTTTATTTTCAAAAAGTTGTGATTTAAAATGTTGTTTGTATTTGAACCAAATTTGGGGGAATTTTAATATTAATGAAACCTTATTGAAAACAACCATTTTTAATAGGGTTACCCCTAAGAGTTAAAATGATTTAAAGAGTACAATGGTGTGGTGAACCTCATGGATTCAAAAGGTATTGATTTGAAAACTTGGTTTGAATTTAGAAATGATTTAGGAATTATTGATTGAATTAACTGATTGATTAATGGTTTGATTAAAACCAACAATTTAATGAGTGCTCAACATGGAATAAAATGGTTGTTTTCATTTGTTATTTTTATTCCAAAAGTTGTAACAGATCAAGTATGAAATAACCATTTGAAATTGTTTGAGTTTGATTATAAAAACAAGATAAAACAGATGCAAAACAAATAGTAACAAATGCAAACAAATAATTAAACATGATGATATGATGCAATGCTTGAAATAAAACAATAAACAAAATATTCTAAGGGATATTTCATACTTGGGATGTTACACTCAGCAGGTTAATTACCCGGATAATAGGAGTGGAATGCATGGAACGCGTTATATCAGCCAGCAACACGGCAATGCCGGCAATATGCAAACAAGCTCAGCGCGCCGGAGGGCAGAGCAGCAGCAAATGCCGCCTCCTCCCCGCTTGCAAGTAGCGCCGGTAGTATCGGCAGCACAAGCTATTGTGGATAGTTCCAGAGCTAGGAGAGCCGCGACCGGGTCTGCGGTGCATGGACCAGCGGCAGCGCCACGTCCAGCCGTACCCCCCGCAGGATCGCATGTTTCACGGGCGAGGCCAGTACCGACTAATCTCGCTGGGCCCAAGTGTCCGACGGATAACATCAGGGCTGAGCCTTACCCAGATAAATTCAAGGAACCGGGTAAAGTGGTGAACTATGAGCCGACTATGGATCCAGAAACATGGTTGAGCAGTTACGAGATGGCCATGTCGATTCACCACGTGTCTGAAAACCTTCAAGCCAAGTTCATGTATTTAATGATGTCGGAAGGAGCAGCAAAGTTGTGGTTCAACAATTTACCGGAAGGATCTATCAAGTCATGGGGTGAGTTGAAAACTGCGTTTATCAAGCACTTTCATGGAACATGCAGGAAGTTGTTTACTATCGACGATCTAGAACGGTGTGTACAAAAGAAGGGAGAGTCGGCGCGCAGCTGGGTGCGCCGGGTTATGGAGATATTGCATTCATCTACAGATATTCAGCCGAAAGATGCGTTGCAGGCCATGGCCAAAACATGCAAGTATACACCTTTACTGCAGAAATTAACTCGCATGAAATCCAGTCGGAATGCTTCAGAGGTTACAATGGGAGAACTAATGGATGCGTGCAACAAACACGCTGCAACGGATACCACGGAAGAGGATGTTGATGACAAGAAAGCAAAAGCAAATACAGGCAATAATGGAAGAACCGGCAATGGATCTGCGCCGGGTAATCATGGAGGTAACAATGGGAACAACCAGAACAAGCGCCCGTTCGAGGGGAATTCCGAGTTTGTCGCCAGCACAGAAGCCGGGTCTTCAAGGCCCAGGGCAGAAGGAAATTTCAACGCAGGAAATCATAACGGAGGAAATTATCAAGGGCCACCAAGGCCGGGCAACAACTGGGATATCGTCAGAATGGCGTGCCCGAAGCACAGTAGGAACGGAAGGCCAGCTAACCACTCATTGGAGCAATGTGCGGACTTGCAGAGATGGAAGAACGAGGAAGTGAACAAAGCTATGCGAGGTGCAGGCCGGGGAGGAGGACCGGGTCCGGGTGGAAACCCGGGCAACGGCCCACCCCCAGCAGGCAACCCGGGAGTTGGGAATCCGGGTAATAATCAGGGAGGAGCTGGAGGTTTCCAAGCCAACCCCAAGCAATTGGGCCAATACCACGTTCACACCACAGGAATTTCTAACAAGGATAGAAAGATACTAAAGAAGGCAGTAAACTCGGTTTCCTCGGCTGTCCCGAGATACCTGAGGTGGTCTGAGCAGGATGTAACGTGGAGCAGAAGAGATCACCCGGAAAGAATAGAACACCCGGGAGTCCTAGCATTGGTGGTTGCACCACAAGTTAATGGTTATGAGCTGAAAAAGTTCTTAATGGACGGTGGAAGCAGCATCAACATCCTATATTGGGAAACTTTCTTACGCATGGGTCTCAAGGAGTCTCAGCTACAGAAAAGTTCAACAGTTTTTCACGGAATAGTGCCGGGTCACTCAGCGTGCCCTGAAGGAAAGATTACCTTGGAAGTTGCTTTTGGAGAATCAAAGGATAATTTCCGGGTGGAGTGGCTCACGTTCGAAGTGGTGAAGTTGCGCAGTCCTTATCACGCGCTATTTGGAAGGCCGGCTTATGCCAAGTTCATGGACAGGCCGTGTTGCGTGTACCTACAGCTAAAAATCCCGGGTCCTAAACAGACTATCACCATACATGGGAGCCGGGATATAGCGGCTGAGTGTGACGAAGGAGATGCGGCAATGGCAGAACAAGCCTGCAGAAAGGAGGATCTTATGTACTACCGGTCTCAAGTAGACCCGGATGACAGGACAGCGCTGAAGAGGCCAAACACTGAGGATGAGAGAGCAAAATTCAAAGCAGCGCAAGATACTAAGATGGTAGCCTTCGTCGAAGGTGATCCCTCCAAGCAATTTTCCATAGGATCTAACTTGGATGATGAGCAGGAAAAAGCACTTGTGGAGTTTATTCGTTCAAATCAGGATGTGTTCGCTTGGACGCCTAGCGATATGCCGGGTATCCCTATAGAGCTGGCAGAGCACAGTTTGCACGTTGACCCCAAATCCAGGCCCGTGAAGCAGGGACTGAGAAAGATGAATGAGGAAAGAAGAAGGGCTATCGGCGAAGAAATCGCCCGACTGTTGACAGCCGGCTTTATCATGGAAGTATTTCACCCGGAGTGGTTAGCAAATCTGGTTCTCGTGATGAAAAAGACCAATGAGTGGAGGATGTGCATTGATTATACGAGTCTCAACAAGCATTTCCCAAAGGATCCGTTCGCACTTCCAAGGATAGATCAGATCATAGACGCAGTAGCTGGAAGTGACTTATTATGCTTCCTGGATGCATATTCCGGGTATCATCAGATCAAGCTCAAGAAGGAAGACTGGGAGAAAACATCGTTTAGAACCCCCTTTGGGGCCTTTTGTTACAAAACCATGACTTTTGGATTGAAGAACGCTGGCGCAACCTATCAGCGGTGCATTCAGAAATGCTTTGAGGACCAAATTGGACGCAACGTTCATGCTTACGTGGATGACGTGGTGATCAAGACCAGAAAAGTGGAGACGTTTATCGATGATCTAAAGGAAACATTCAAGAAACTGAGAAGATACCAGATGAAACTTAACCCGACAAAGTGTGTATTTGGAGTCCCAGCAGGGAAGTTACTCGGTTTCATTGTTTTAGAGAGAGGGATTGAAGCAAACCCGGATAAAATTAAAGCTATCCAGAGTCTGAAAAAGCCGGAAAACCTGAAGCATGTTCAGAAGCTTACGGGGTGCGTAGCAGCGCTGAGCCGGTTTATATCAAGACTCGGAGAGAAGGCAATACCCTTGTAACGGCTCTTGAGGAAATCTGACAAGTTCGTTTGGGACCAAGAGGCGGATGAGGCGTTCGAGGCATTAAAGAAGCAGCTATCGGAGGCACCAGTTCTAGCAGCCCCGGGTCCTAAAGAGCCCATGTTACTATACGTTGCAGCGGGGCCCCGGGCGGTTAGCGCAGTGGTTGTCGTTGAGCGCAAGGAGGATGGAAAAGATCACCCGGTCCAGAGGCCGGTTTATTACGTCAGTGAGGTGTTATCAGAAGCAAAGTAGCGCTACCCACATTGGCAGAAGTTGGTTTTCGGGGTCTTCATGGCCAGCCGGAAATTGAAGCCGTATTTTCAGGAACACCCCATAACAGTGGTTAGCTCTATACCAATGTCGTATATCATCAGAAACTCGGATGCAACGGGTAGAATAGCCAAGTGGGCGATCGAGATGGGAGATTATCACATCAACTACGAGCCCAGGTCAGCAATCAAATCTCAAGCTCTGGTTGATTTCATTAATGATTGGACTCACACAGGCATGCCCACAATGACTCCAAACTCCGAGTCCTGGATAATGCACTTTGATGGTTCCAAGCAATACGAGGGATCAGGAGCTGGAGTGGTGCTCACATCACCTAAAGGAGACAAATTGAGCTACGTGTTGCAGATTCACTTTGATTGTTCCGACAACGTGGCCGAGTATGAGGCATTATTGCATGGATTGAGGATAGCCAAGGAGATGAATATCAAGAGGATACGGTGCTATGGAGATTCGGACCTTGTGGTACAGCAGGTCTCGGGAACCTGGGATAGAAAAGATGCAACTATGGCAGCATACCGCAGAGAGGTGGACCGGGTTACCGGGTGCTTTTCCGGGTATGAGGTGGAGCATATAGATAGAAGAAAAAACGAGGCAACAGATACACTCGCCAGACTCGGCTCGCGCAGAGAGCCGGTTCCACCCAATGTGTTCCTGGACGAGCTATGGCGGCCATCAGTTAAAACCGACTCTGAGGAAGAACTGGCTAACAAAGACCCGGATTTGGAGCTCGTGGCCACAATACGCACTGTTCCCGAGTGGACAGAGCCGTTTCTGGCTTACCTATCACGGGGCGAGTTACCACAACAAGAGGTACTAGCAAGACAAATTCTGAGGCGAGCAAAAGGTTATTCTATCATCAATGGGGAGTTATACAAAAGGAGCACTGCAGGAGTATTTTTGCGCTATGTAGCACCAGAAGAAGGCCGGCAAATCCTGAAAGAGATCCACGAAGGCGACTTTGGCCATCACGCATCCACAAGGTCCCTTGTGGACAAAGCATATAGGCACGGTTTCTTCTGGCTCACAGCTTTAGCAGATGCGGAACGCTTGGTGGCAAGGTGCGATGGATGCCAAAGGTACGCCCGCCAAATCCATGTGCCGGCTATGGAGTTGCAAACAATTCCTTTGACCTGGCCTTTTGCCGTTTGGGGTATGGACATGGTTGGCCCCTTTCACATGTCACCTTGCAAAAAGACACACCTCCTGGTGGCTATCGATAAATTTACCAAGTGGGTTGAAGTTATGCCAGTTACCAATTGTGAAGCGATTACGACAGTTAAGTTCCTGAAAAGGATTATCTACCGGTTCGGGTATCCTCACAGTATAATCACCGACAATGGAACCAACATGTCCCTTGGCGAGATGGAGAAATTTTGTGGCAACAACGGAATCCGGCTTGATATAGCTTCCGTAGCTCATCCACAAGCCAATGGACAAGTGGAGAGGGCAAACCAAGAGTTACTTCGTGGATTAAAGCCACGATTGCGAGTCACATGTATCAGAGCTGCTGGAGCATGGGTTGAGGAGTTACCTTCCGTGGTTTGGGGTATCAACACTACACCTAACAGATCTACTCAGATGACACCATTTTTCATGGTCTATGGTGCAGAAGCGGTACTGCCGAGTGATATCATCCATGACTCGCCTCGAGTGTCGGCCTACGTCGAGGTGGAGAACGAGAAGACCCGGCAGGACGCCGTGGATATGTTAGAAGAACACAGGGAACAAGCTTTGGAGAGATCAGCCATATACCAGCAGGATCTGAGGAGATATCATAGCCGGAGGGTGAAAACCCGGGTCTTCCAGGAAGGAGACCTGGTTCTACGCCTAGTAGAGTCAAAGGAAGGAAAACACAAGTTATCCCCACCATGGGAGGGACCATTCATCATAAGCCGGAATCTGCACAATGGATCATATTATTTGATAGATGCAAGGGAAGAGTCAGCCACAGTTAATGACACCGCTCGTACCACTTCATCGATGCAAGAGAGAGAAAGACCTTGGAACGTAGCTCAGCTACGTCCCTACTATACCTAGTTTAGACTAGACTTACAAGTGGAATTACACGATGTAACAGGCAGCAAGTTTCAGACGCATTCTTTTCCTATCCAGGGTACCTAAGGGGACTGGAGGGTTTTTAATGAGGCGGCTTGCTGACCTAACTTTTCTCATATCAATAAAGAGATGGTTAATCAATATATTCTTTCCTTTTCAAGTGTTTTTTATTAAGTTTTTTATTTTCTGTTGTGTTTATTTCTTCTTCCAGGTAAGTATTATTTATTGTTCTTAGTACATTAGTTTCTTTAGTAAATTGCATATATTTAGGTCTTGGGGGCTGATTGCTTGAATAGCACAGTTACAAACTCAAAGACCCGGCCATGATGCCTATGAGTTATAAGGGCCGATTACTTGCAAACAAGTACAGCTACAAGCTTATAACCGGACAAAGGAGCCAAACTTTCTTGACTTTTCTTACTTAAGCTCGATGTGACTCGCACTAAAGTGGCATGATTCGCTAGCGTATGATTATAATCAGTCATGATGTCCAATGGGATTTGCCTGACCCTGTCTTCATACAGCTGTAGCAATATGATTATCCACGCGAAAGCCGGCTTACAGTACAAGAGAGTCAAAAGGGTCATCTAAACCACAAGTTATGCAGAGTACAAGGTTAACAACCGGAAACTCAAAGTTTATTAAGCATAACTTCAAAACCTATGTGAAACGGCTCTAGGTTTTGGGCTTATCATGTAACAATTTATTCCTTTTGAAAGACCCAATATCCCAGACTCGGAATTTCGGGTCTTGGGGACTCGGGAATTTGAAAAAAGAAACAAATTATCCAGCTATTCATCTCAAAAACCCAAAAATCCGAGTCTTGGGGACTTGGGGACTTAGAAAAAAGTCCACCAGTCAAAACCCACGAAACCCGGAAACCGAGTCTCACAATAGGCACCATAGCAGAAAGTCAGAAAATCAAGGATGAAAAATCCCAAAGTTAAGAAATATCAAACTCAAGCAAAGGGCCAGAAGGGCCACGAGATATATTAAGGTATCAAAATGTATTACAAGCCACGATAGTAGTATCATAAAGCGCACAGGCGCGCTATCAAAAGAATAATTGTTTTAAAGGCCCATCGGCCGGATAAAGTGCCTATGACGGTTGCCGATAAAAATTTCACTCGGCATCTTGGGCCGAGTCGTCCATCTTGCCCTTGCCCTTGGCAGCCGGGTCTTGCTCCTTACCTTGTTCTTCAGCATTCTTGGTGGCGGCAGCACCCGGGTCAGCGGTAGTGCCGGCCCGTGCGGGAGGAGGGACGACTGGCGTGGAGGTAGCAGGCGCAGAATCGGCCTCAGCCTTCTTCTTCGCGGCCTCTTCTCTCGCCTGAGCAGCCTCTGCCTTCCATCGAGCCAGCATATCGTATGGCTTGGGAAGATCCGACTTAATCGCCTTGACATCAGCATCATATGCTGGGGTAATTGCACTGACATCCAAACCATCGGCAATTACGCTGGCCGAGTGACGAACTTCCTTCTGGATGGACTTGAAATTCTTCACTGAGAACTTGGATCCGTCGTGGTTGAACTCCGGAAACCCGCCTACAAGCTTGGCCGGCTCGAGTTTGGGAAAATACGCCTTAGCCAGCGCAAGCCCCTGGGTTACTCCAACCCGGCAGGACGAGCGTTTCCAGTGCTCAATCCACTCGGGGATAGTGGAGCACGCGTCAAGCAGCATCTTCAGGTTGCCATGCCCGACACCCGGCCACTTCAGATCCTGAAGTATCCATTTGGTTCCGGCACAGAGCTGCCGGATCGTGCTCTTGATGGTTTTCAGCTTGGCGATATCATCCTCCTCCGGACTTACATCATCTGGACCTGCAGAAAATAGAAAAAAGCAGTGAGTAAAGGAATCCGACTATTTATCAGAATGAGAATCCGGGTTATAATTATTAAGCTAGGAATCCTACCAGTCAAAGCACGATACGTGTCGGCAATCTGAACGGAAAGCTTGGTCAGTTCATCTTCTGCTGCATGAGCCCTCTTTCTATATTTCCTTGTGATTTTCCCGCTCCTCCTAGCATACGCTTCAGCCGACTCACACAGAGTCGCCTCCTTCTCGAGGAGTTTGTTGGCTTTCGCCAATGCTTTCTCAGAATGGGTCACGAAGGCCTGCGTGGAAACACAAGGAAGGGTTAGCCGGATAAAAAGCAAGCTGTCAGTCGGATATACTACGAAGTTCCAAGAAAATTATCAATAAGTTCACTTGGAAATTGGGGACTAGATAAGGATACAGACAATATCATTCGGATTTACCTCATGTTTGGCTATCAAAGCTTCCAGGACATTTTCTTCGTCAGCCCTCAAGGTGTGCAGGGCATCAAGCATTTGGGAAAAAGCCGTGTCCTCGGGCCTGATACCAGAAGAGCCGGCGGCCTGATCACCCGGGGGCGAACCTTCTCCGACTTTGGGGTCGAGACCCGGGCTGTCTGGGTGTCTGGATTGGGAGAGCCCATCCTTGTGTCCAGGATCTCGACGTCATCGTCCTCAGCCTCATCAGATGGCTTGGGAGACCCGACTTCCTGCCGAGCCGAGTCAGCCAGGAAGTCTTGCTCCTGGTTGTTTTTAACACCACCGCCAGTCGCGGCGTCCATATCATCAGTCGGCTCCTCCGTCTCCCGGTTGTCCGTGTCCACATTATCCGGGTCACTGATCGTGACCTGGGCGCTAAGGAAAGGAAAGAGAAGAGATTAGCAACGAAAATTGAAGTTTACCAAAAGGACTAGAGTATTGCTTAGCCGGAAATATGACTTACCAGGCATTCACCACGAAATCTGCCGGAAGCGAGCTGCTAGACGCGGATGAGGCTGTCACAGAATCCGAGAGTGAGACCCGGAGCTGTCCGGCCAATGGATGATTGGGGGAAGGATGTTTTCGAGGTGACTTGATGGGATGAGATGGAGAAATACCAGTACGACGAGCCGGGGACGTAGGAATACCCGGGTTGAGGGGATCCTCGCCCGGGGAATTCCGGGTTACTCTGCGCTTGGTCGGAGGTGGATCCTTCAAGTGTGGTGGATTTGACAACTGTCGGTTAAGTTCGCGCATATTATCAAAAGTGTAGGGTTTGGAGGACATGGAAGAGTAGGGAACCTTGAAGACGACCCCGCGGGTTTTCCTCTTGGTTCCGACCTCGACTTCCGGCTCAATCTCGCTTTTGTCGCTCTCAGTCTCTTCCGGGTCTCCCTGGTCGTCCTTGTCACCCTTATCATCCATCCCTGAAAGGCGCAAGCATATAGTTGGAAAAAGAGAAAAAATGGGAAAGCAAAGTAATAGAGGTTGAGGTGATTGGAATCCGGGTGATACATTCGTCGGTGTCGGCCGGTTCTTCTTCTTCTTCCTCCGGGTTCCCGGATTTGGGAGGGGTCTCAATGCTCCAGAAAACATTGTCGGCCTGAGATAAAAGCATGAAAATGAGAGTTAGTAGTTGTATCGAGTCACAGTACGAGGATAAGTATATAAGTATCGGATTTTACCGCTGGAGCCGGGTTATCCCGGGTGAACGGCGCTAACCCGGCTATATTCTTGATCACCTCCAGCTTCTCAGTCAGGAAGCTCTTGATGGTCTTGTTGGTATCACCAGCCGGATAGTTCTTCGAGGAGTAACGGAGCGCGTCCGTGACGTGCCCCGAGTATTCGCACATCAGCTTTGAGCGGATAGAATTGGGCTGAATGCGGAAATCTACCCAAGTCTTAACTAGGTTGAGCCCAGCGAGACCGTGGGCGAAAAGGACGGCTATTTTGGCCAGGTGGGTCTGGATGGCTTCCCTTCCGACTCAGGGGGAAAGGCATTAAAAGTATAGGAAAGATCTAAGAGACCCTCCGAGTAACCCGGCAGTTTCCTCTCGCCGGGTGGGGAGGTATCCCGGCAATAAAAGAAGGATAGCTGCCAATGCTTAACGTGTGAGTTAAGATTTAGAGTCGGCATGGGAGAATTTTTGCGGCGTTGGATGGAAACCCCGCCGCAGGCCAAAAGGGCCCCGTCACCGCTTTCGCGGCACGGTTTGCATTGGAAAAGCTCGATAAATAAAGCCAAATTTGGCGGGATGCACAACTAAGACTCGCAGAGGACTATAAAGTGGGTTATGTTCAACATAGAGTTAGCCCCAATGTCGAACACCCGGAGGCCATAGTGGTTGAGGACTTCACGGAAGAAAGAGTGACCCGGGGGGCGAAACCCCCGGATCACGTGCTCGACAAAGCATATTACCTCGTCAGCATTGGGGGTACGCCGGGTCTCGTCACCCGGAACCCTCCAATGAATCTCCTTCTAAGGAGGGAGGATGCCTGACTCGGCCAGTTCTTTCAGTTTGGCCTGGGTCACGGAAGACCGTGCCCAATTGGCAGATATGGACTGGGTCGTCCTTGTTTTTGCCGGCTGCTTCCCTTTGTTCCTGGGAGCCATTGGTTCGGTCTGCAAAATAGAAAGCAAAGTGCACGAAACATCAAGACTCGGGAATTATGAGTTATCTGAGTATTCACAAGCAGTATCATTAAGGGGCATGGAAACTATGAATTGTCCGAGTATCTCTAGACAGAATGAAAATTACAAACTATCCGGGTATTGACGAGCAGTACAAAAATTATGGGACATCCACGTATCGACAGGCAGTTATGAAGAAAGGTTGGTTGCCTATGTATCTAGTGCAAGTAAAAGAACCGGAAGTGGTGGATTTTCCGGGTATCAAGAGCAGCCGCGGAAATTTCGGCGAACTGCATCCAGATTGGAAAATTTGTGGATGATTCCGTCGAGAAATTAACGATTGCAAGCGATAGGGGAGTGATGTGTGGTCATCTGTTAAGCGATTGGGCAAACTAGGATGGAGCTATGCGACCTAATCCGGCGTGAGGCAAGAGATGGCCCGTGGCGGACCTAGATCCAATCTAGTTCAAACGGAGAAATTAGAAGCTAAATCAACGAAAGTAAGAGACTTACCGGTGTGGATTGGAGAAGGGCGCGACGGCGGCAGATGGCACAGTCGTGATGTCCCCTTGCGACTCCCGGCGGGCAGGTCGAGGGCGCGGCGGTGGAAATTGGCGGCGGCGCGGGGCGAGCCGTGGAAGAACGCAGCTGGCGGCGGCTTTGCTCCGGCGGCGTGCACGAGGTCTCCGTGGTGGCGCTCTGTGAGCTTGGATGAGGAAGCGCTGGTGAGGAAGAAGAGGATGGGAGAAATGAACCGTTGGGGTTAGGTCACCCCCTAGGTACCTATTTATAGGCACGGGTGGTGAAACCTAGGCCAACGAGCGGGAACCAAAAATTTCGGGATAAGGGATACCCGTCCTGATTTTCTGGGATACGCGTTAAGTGATGGACGAGATATCCGGAATGGATAGGAAGCAAATCTCTTCCGCGATATCTGGACCAATTAACGAGTGAAGTAAGCCGGATCTTTGGTATTCTCATCAGGGCATTGACCCGGAAAAGTAAAAGATGGATTTAGAGGAAACCGGGTTATTATATGGACCACCGATGGAGTTAGGCCTAACTGTTTATTAAAGCAACTTAACCCGGCCTCTATGAATTTGTGTGTTTGTTATTTTTGCAGGGAATAGCATGCGCTTCAAGGAGGATTCCGTGAAGCCCAAACTATTCTGGGGACTACTGATGGAGGGATGATAACCCGGTAGGCTAACGCCAAGGAGTAACTCGGCCCAAAGGACGCTGCGCAAGACCCGGCTTATGGAAAGGGAGCTTCTAGAAGGCCCAGTAGTGTAGGCCTCGTAACCCGGATTGTGGGTTCCGATAAGGAAGTTTAGGGTTTGCAAGCAGTGTCCGGGTAGGATTCAGAGGACGCCTTGGATAGTAAGCCAGGGGATCCGGGCACTATATAAGCCGGCCCCTAGGGTTAGATCGGACGAGTTCACAAGATACACAAGTTTGCGAGATATCGAGTATCCGTTGTAACACGAGTATTGAGATAGTATATTCAGATCGTAGACTCGGCGACTTGATTGCCGGCTACCGGATCGCATATCACCATGGTTTCCCTTGAGCTAAACCCTCTCCCAAACACCAGAGTCGATTTGCCCCAAGACAAGTTACCCCCGGTAACGTCTGCCGTGATTATCCCACGACAACAAGTATCATTACAAACATATGATCTTGATCATGTTAGGCAGCTCACAAGATCTAAACATAAGGCATAAAGAGGAGAGAACAACCATCTAGCTACTGTTATGGACCCGTAGTCCAAGGATGAACTAGTCACGTATCACTCTGGAGGTAGGCATGGTGATGAATATCCCTATGGTGATGATTCCCCCTACCGGCAGAGTGTCGGGCAGAGCTTCAGTTACCTCCCGAACTAGGGTTGACGATGACGGCGGCTACGGAACTTTTGGTGGAAAAAGGCTCGGGTCCTTTAGGTTAACCCTGGAGGAGTTTAAATAGGCGAAAGAGCAACATCGGTGGGTGGCCAGGGGGCCACACCACCTGGTGGCGCGGCCAAGGTGGGCCGCGCTGCCCTATGGTGTGGGCCCTCCAGGCCCCCCCCTCTGGGTCTCCTCTGGACTCCGTGTACGTGACAACTTTCAAAGATCCTGGGATTTTGTTTCGTCTAATTTCGAGAATATTTCAAGAACAACTTTTCTAAAACAAAAAACAGCAGAAAACTGGAACTGGCTCTATGGCATCTTGTCAATAGGTTAGTCCCAGGAAATCCATAAAAATGACATAAAGTGTAAAGAGAACATGTAGCATATGGTATGAAAACAACATGGAACTTCAGAAATTACAGATACGTTTGAGACGTATCAATATGGAATCATTATTATTAGTACTGGTGAAGTCACGAAGTTTGGTAGTATCATTTGTATACATACTTGAAAGATAACACAAAATAAACTAACAACACAAATAAAACACTAAAAACTAGAGACCTATTTTTTTTGGTTTTTTGATAAAGAGAAAACAAGACTAAACAAAAGTAAACTAAGCAAGAACAACAACAAAAGAGTGGACGTGTGAGACTCCCCTTGCAGCAAACTAGAAGTCCCTGACAACGAATCAAGAAAAAGTACTTGATGCTGACATGATCACACACTCGTTGGGAGACCCCAAGCGGAAGGTATGATGTAGTCCAGCGGAAAATTTCCCACAATTAAGGAACCGGGGTTTATCGAACCAGTAGGACTTCGTAGTATTGGAGAAGGTTGCTTGTTGTCTGGTGCGTCAACAAGCATGGAACCTGCACACAAACACAAACTTTCTATTGTCAATCTTTCGGTCTTGCTGAAAACGAGAGAATTAAACGTATAGAGTCTTGGAAAACAATAAAAGTAAAAAGGAACGGATAGAAAAAAATAATGAAAAGTGCTTAAAAGAAGGTTACAAATATGAGGAAAATAGGACCGGGGGCCATAGGTTCACTAGTGGCGTCTCTCCAAAGAAAACAAACATGTTGGGTGAAGAAATTACAGCTGGCCAATTGACAAATCATGAATGTATAACAATACTATTATGACGAGATATAGTTTACGGGTTCTAACATTGTAGGAATTACGTTAAGGCATATGGACCTCTATGCATCATGCATCCATATCTAAAATTTCTTTGTGTGCAACAGACAAATGCATTAATAATAATACGTAATGTAAGCAGCGCTCCTCGTCTGTAGACAAGAGCACAACTGTTCTCTCCCTAGTAGCAACATCACATCCCCCATTTGTCACGTTTCTGTCACTCGAGCACATATGTAAGGGATGCATGAACCTACCATCAAGAATATAAACCCTCTCTTGGAGGTGAAAACAACTATGTGGCCAAGTTAATCATAAACACCAGAGAGCATTGCAAGACAATATTAAAACTCTCTACAAATATAAGTGAAGCATCTCAGATTGACATGAACAAAATAATCATAATCTCAAGGTTCATCGCATCCCAGCAAACACAACATGCACAATTACATAATGGTGGTCTCGATCATGTGAGGAAGCTAACAAGACTCTAAACATGGAGTCTTAGGGGAGAGAACAACCATCTATCTACTGCTATGGACCCGTAGTCCCGAAATGAAATACTCACGCATCTGTCCGGAGGCGATCATGGCGATGTAGAGGCCTCTGATGACGATTCCCCTCTCTGACAGGGTGCCAGAACAGGGCTGTAGAAGCCCTAGATTTGAATTTCGAGGTAACGGTGCCTCTCTATATGTTTCATGGAAAATAACTCTGTCCCTGAGATTTTTAGGGTAAAAGGCGATTTATAGGCGAAGATGCATCGTGAGGCGGTGGCCAGGGGCCCACCGGGCGCGGCCTAGGGTGGGGCCGCGCCTAGCACCCCGCCGAGGCCCCTTCGGCTCTTCTTTGGACTCCATCTACGCTCCGGGTAAAAAATGATCTATGTGTATTTTTAGCCCTTTCCGAGAATATTTCCTTAAGAACTTTTTTGAAACAGAAAACAACAACTAGCCTGGGGCATCTTGTTAATAGGTTTGTCTATGAAAACATTCGGAAAACGATAGAAAACATGTGGAAAACAAAGAGGTATTGGGTAGAAAAGAAGCATGGAGTGTAAAAATTATAGATACGTTTGCAACGTACTCCCTCCATCCAGGATTACTAGACCCTTAGCGAATTGCATCGCGACCAAGGTAGCATCTTATTGGGGTGATATATCGAGGCATGACCTACCATTTCCTCCAATGACGTGACAATTTTGAATTTTCTTAATAAGAGCCATTAATTAGGCCACGCTTATTTAGGAAAATTAATGATTACGGTCCTATGGGGAGAGAGGAAGGTGGGGATTTTACATTAATTAGGCCACACTTATTTAGGACAATTAATGATTAGGGGCCTTATGGGGAGATAATTTCTGTACAAATAGTTTTTCACTAGGGGACTAGTAATCCTGGACGGAGGGAGTATCACCAGACATAGTGTGATTTATTACAAGGACATCGGGGATATGGATGAGGAAAGAGGACGATATCGGTAAACAGTTTTATGTGTTATGATCAAAGAGTTCGATCAGATCAGATCACATAGTCTCACCTAGTGATATTGTTAGTATCATGAAGTTGAGGTAATAAGTTCAATGAGTAACTTATAAGGTTCCCTCATTCTTCGGGAACACACATGAGCCATCATGGACGTCCACGGTCCCGCTGTTGGTTATTGCTTGGTAAGTTCCCGAACATGTCCGTGTGTTATCGAGCCTTTATGGGTCACCCGCTTAAGTCATGCCAACCTTTAACTGAGAGAATTAATATGTTATTATTGGTTTTATGAATTTTCAATGTCATTACGATGTCACGGAAACAAGTCTGGTGTCAATCGGAGTGGTATCAGGGAAGTTGCTATTAGAGAGAAATTATGCTGGTGTTAGGTAGAATTTATATGAGAGGTACCTGAGGACATGAGATGTCCTGGGATGTTAGAAATATGTTTCTAACATCTGTAGATAATATTGATGATTTTACCTATTTGAGTTATGTGGTTTCGAAAGAGTTTCGGGGACTTTCCATATAAGGGGGAGTACCGGAGAAGGGCAGCCACACCCTATTTTAGGGGGCTGCCAGGTGAGCCCCAATGGCTTCACAAGTTGGTACTCATTGTCCCGGTATTTTTACTAAATTTATTGAAGAGAAAATAGAAAATAAAAGGGAGAAAAGAAAGGAAGGGAGAGGGGGGTGGAGTTGGACTCCACCACCCAATCCGAGTTGGGCTAGGGGAGGGGGTGAGGATATCTCCTTGGTGCAGCCACCCTACTCCTAGCTCAACTAGAACTCCCATCTCCCTTTGACAAGTCTCGTCCTCGCTACAGAATTGGCTCTCAAGCCTCTCTATTTCTAGTAGAATTAGAGGGTCTAATTAGAGCTTATAATTAGAGCCCCTCTAGTTGAATTAGAGACTCTTCTAATTGGGTTTTGAGATATACTCTCCTGATTAGACCTAGCTCTAATTATCTCTTCTCTCTCACATGTTGAGAACTTCCAGATTCATAATAGCTCTAATCACAGTTGATTAGAGATACCAATTAGCAACGGCGGAAGGCTGTCTCTCATTGTTGGTGCCGAGTCTGGGACGGCGGAGTGCTGACGGGTTGACACGAGTGTATACGTGCACACCATAAGAGGGATTACGCGTGTGATCCTTGACGAGGGAAGACTTAGCGACATCCTTGCAACTAGGCCTAGTTGTGAGGATATACAATTGTTCAGATCTCTTCTACGACTACATCGAATCCGCTGCCTAGTGAGTCGTGTTTATGATCGTCGAATGTATGGCCATGCCTCGTTATCTGCATAGTGATCTTGGCAGACTACACATGGCAATTTTTTTAATTATGCAACGTAGACCAACATTTACAAGGTGTAGCTTGATATCTACTGGCAACACTTAAGCCATAAGACACATCTGGTCTTGTACAAGTCATATCATACATGATGGAAACTATTGCCAAAGCATAAGTTTTATCTTCCATCTCTTTTCGCCCAGTAGTTGTTTGAGGACAGTGCTTCTTGCTCAATACTGTACCGGGTGCCATAGGAATGTAACCCTTTCCATAATTGTCCATGTTGAACCTCTTCAACATCTTTTCTATGTACTTCCCTTGAGTTAGCCCTATTCGACGTCTTGATCTATCAAGATAGATTTCTTGATGCCTAATATATAGGCTGCCTCTCAAAAGTCTTTCATTGCAAAACTCATCTCCAATGAAATTTTGAATTTTCTAAGAAATACTTAATCATTCCCCAATAACAAAATGTCATAACCATGAAGTACAAGGAATGCTACAGAGTTCCCACTTACTTTCTTGTATACACAAGTTTTCTCGAAATTCTGAGTGAAGCCAACTCCCCTTTGACTACCTTATCAAATAGTAAATTTCAACTCCTGGATGCTTACTTAAGACCATAGATTGATCTTTCCATCTTGCATACCTTACGATCTTTCTTTGGATTGACAAAACCCTCGGGTTCTACCATGTACACATCCTTTGTTAATTTTCCATTAAAGAAATCCGTTTTGACATCCATCTGCCATATCTCATAATCATAATAGGCAGCTATTGCTAGTAATATCCTGACAGACTTAAGCATTTCTACAAGTGAAAAAGTCTCCTCGTAATCTATACCTTGAATTTGTCGAAAACCTTTTGCGACAATGCGTGCTTTGTGGATGGTAATATTACCATATGCACTAGTCTTTATCTTGAAGATCCATTTGCATTCAATTGGTCTTATACCCTCGGGAGGGTCGACCAATTTCCAGACTTGATTGTCATACATGGATTTCATTTATGAGTTCATGGCTTTAAGCTATTCGTTGGAATTTATATCATTCATCGCTTCTTCATAGTTTCTAGGTTCACCATCTTCTTGGAGTAGAATGTCCCTATATATAAGATACGATCCACTCTCAAACCATTCATGTGGTTCTCGAGTTATTATTCCTCTTCTAGGGGTTGGTACCATTGGAGTTTGATTAACAGTTCTCACTGGAGTTCCCTCATCCTCGAGAAGAGGAGAGGATACTGCCCTTTAAGCCGTTGTACTGACAATGACCTGAGTTTCATCTTGCATATTGTCCCTTACAATCTCTTTGGTAGATTCAAGAATCTCCTCAAAACTAATTATTCTCACACTGATTTCTTTTAAAAGAAAATATTTCTCAAGAAACACAACATTCCTCGCAACAGAAGTTTTGCCCTATGTACCATTGTAAAAGGTGTACCCTATGTATTATGAGCCTACCCTATGAAGACACACTTGTCTGCCCTTGCCTCAAGTTTGGTGGCTTGTTAGCGCTTGACATAAGCACTAGATCCCCAAACCTTGAGATGTTTCAAGTTAGGCTTTGTTCTCATCCATAGCACATATGGTGTGGAAGTGACATACTTTGATGATGATCTATTTAAAGTCTAAGCTGCAGTTTCTAATGCAAATCCCCAAAATGATAGTGTTAGATCAAATAGTTCCATCATAGACCTAATCGGTTCCATTAATGTTCGGTTATGTCTCTCCGAAACTCCATTTCTCCGAGGAGTTCCTGGCGGCGTGAGTTGTGGAACAATTCCACGTTCTTTCATGTATTGGCTAAATTCATGACTCAAATATTCTCCTCCACAATCTGATCGCACGAACTTTATCCTCTTGTCATGTTTATTTTCTACCTCATTTTGAAACTCTTTGAATTTTTCAAATGTTTCCGACTTTTGCTTCATTAAGTAGACATATCCATATTTACTCAAGTTGTTAGTAAAATTCACAAAATAAAGATAGCCACTGCGTGCAACAATGTTCAAAGGACCACACACGTCAAAGTGTATGACTTCAAGCACTTATGTCGCCCTTTCAACAATATTGTTGAATGGTGCCCTGTCCAATTTCCACATCAATCATGCTTCACAGTGATCAAATGATTCCAACAACCCATCCTTATGTAGTTGTTTCATGCGAGCCTTCCCGATGTGTCCAATATGGCAATGCTAGGTGAAAGTATCATCTTTCACCACTTTTATCCTTTTAGCACTAATGTGCAAAACATCTACTTCTTTTTCAAGATTCATTTTTAACAAACCATACTCAACATGGGACGATCCATAAAATATATTCTTAAAATAAATCGAACATGAATTGTTCTTAGATTTAAAAGAATACCCGTCACGCAAGAATAGTGACCCTGAAATAATATTGTTTGTCAAGAATGAGACATAGTAACAATTACTAAGTTCCAGAATGGATCCTGAAGGTAGGTGGAGTTCCATGGTTCCGACAGCACGAACATGAAGTTTTTCTCCGTTATCGACCTTCATTGGTACTTCACCAAACCTTAATTCTCTCACATTCTTTAACCCTGCCTTGGAGTCGCAGATGTGAGCCACTAATCCCGCGTAAAAAATCCATGAGTCATCGTCAGGACCAGCTAAGCAGATGTCCAAAACATGAATAATTTTAGGATGTCTAATCTCTTTACCTCCTACTAAATTTAGGTTATCTATATCAAGAACTTGTGATTATATGATGTTCCAATCAACTTCTTTGGAGCTTATGGTTTCCGGTGTTTTGAGTTTCTTGATAAGATCTTTTATGCCGGTCGTTCCTCAAATCAAATTTGAATTTTTAATATATCCACGTGAGGTAGAGGGAACAACTTTAGCAACATCATTTGATTTATTTGGGAATTCATCGGAGAACCTAGAGCCTACAATATAACTTAATCATGCTAGCCAAATAATCAATGAACGACCCCCTACATCTAACTTACAATTAACAAGAGAACTTATTATCTCATGACAAGAATCTTTAATTCTCTCTCCAAATAGATTATGCGGCTCTATGAGCACACACATGCACTTGCTTTTACAAAGCAAGTGTGTAGTGACCTATCCATGTAAGTGAGCATGAAGTTCTTTACAAAACGATCATCTTTATCACAAGTGTAGTTATATGACACTCTTGAGGTAGTTGCATCTAGAACATAAAGTTTCCTAGATTTTCTCGGAATATTTTTCAGATTGCAAATCCAATCCGCAATGTTCTCACCATTAGCAGTTAAAAAATTAATCCCACGAATAAATTTATTATTGACATCAATTATCTACAATGATAGAAAAAATCACTTAGACATGCTCATGATTAAATTTTCACTAAGTTAAAAATAATAATTTTAACCTGCCAAGTACCCTCCCACTTAAATTGATATTCTTCATAATCAATATTCATTTACCTGACATCCACGTTGGACTTATGATCATAAGGATGGATACATCTTGGTGACTAATCATAATCCAAAGGGTAGGTCTATTGGCCAATCACATCCCATCTGACTCTCATTCATCTTTTGATTTATGTGCTTCGAGCTCATGACTATCATGTCACAACGTCAAGCCAACCAACTATTGTTCAATCCATATCCACCTATAGGATTCTAAGAACATGTTGAGCCTTGGATATAAGTGATAAACGCGAACCCGAACCAGTTTGACAATGCACAGTTTAGAAGAGCATGATCACCTTGATATTTTCAAGTGAGAAATCACCCCGATAATCACAACTATTGCGCAAGCAAAAGGGTGCATAAAAAGGATTAACATCACAGGCGGTTTATATTGGTGATGTAGTATAGTCCTCCTCTTCTTCTGGGCTTAAAATCCTTCCTTGCTCAATGGATTGTTATTGATCGCCACCTCCATGTCCTTATCCTATATCGAAGATACTAAGACGAGGCATGGGGCACACCTATAAAAAGGACTCGCATGTCAAAATAAATACAGCGGATATCATCTCATACAACTCTTGAATGGACAGTACCACATCACACCACATTATTTGCAAAAACAAGTTAGATGGATATAACACTTGTGATTGTATATTTTACGTGACTATAGGTTCTACGTAGCAAACCATTTACTACCTACGAAAAAAACCAGGCATGATTGTTCACGATGCTAGATTGACATTGCAGGGTGATTGAAACACATACATTATGAAAACGTCCAGAGGCTAAATCTAAAATTATTCATAACCATGACCCCCCTATGTGGATAATCCACATGCCCCGCCCATTATGCTGCCTACAAATCCAACTATAGAAATACCCAAAGCTAATGAAGCAATTTTTCGGACTAGACGAGTTACTCCAGGGGCAACTCCAACGTCCTACGATTGCTAGAAGTTTGTAAAAATCTCAGTTTGCCATTGAAAACAAAAAGACACAAGTTATTGGGAAGCAATGAGAAACAATCTGAATATTAGAGAACTTCCTAATATACTTGCACAAACTTATGCAATTCCCACACACACCAGTGCTCTAGATTGTACATCTACCTATGCATAGATCTCTCTGGTACCATTATTGGTGTGCATAGTAGAATTTAAAATTTTCCGTCCTACGTAGCACAAAGGATCTACAATCAATATACGATGAGGTCAGATCTGATCGTTACCGACACGAAGCGCGGAACGAGTCGATGACGATGTCGGTTATGCCAAATAAAGAGTCTAGTAGCTAAGCCTGTTGTTGGAACTATCTTCGTCTCCCCGTATCGTGCCTTCTGGATCTAGCAAAGTGAGGGTATCACATCTTACCTCTCTAATAGTTTGCACATGTACGTTCGTCAAAGTCCTGGAGTGCTTCACTGTCCATGGCTAATCACTACAGGTTCACAATTGAGGTGGAGAGATCCCAACGCATGGAAAAGAGAGAGAGAGAGAGAGAGAGAGAGAGAGAGAGAGAGAGAGAGAGATATTAGAGCTATATCTAATCGGGAGAGGACACCTCAAACCCCAATTATAAGAAGCTTTAATTCAATCGGCGGGGCTCTAATTAGAAACCCTAATTAGACTCTCTAATCAACTAGAGAGGCTAGAGAGCCAATTGTGTGTTTTTCCTCAAGGGCTCGGGGTCCTTTTATAGTTAGAGGAGAGGGGGGAGTTTCCTTGGGTAGAGGTATTCCTACTCCCCCAATCCAAGAGGGAGGTCGCACCAAGGAAGATGTGTCTGCATCACCCCTCCTAGGGCAACTCGGATTGGACTCCTAGATGGAGTCCAACCCCCTTCTTTCCTTTCTCCCTTTTCCTTGTTTACTCCTCATTTATTTCTCAAATAAATCAGAGAAATATTACAGGGGATGGTGGTGCGCAAAGTGAGGCCATGGGACCCACCTGGCAGCCCCTAAAATTGGGTTCGGCTAGAGGAGGAAAGCTGCCCCCTCCGGCACTCCCCCTTCTCGTTATTTGCCTGAAACTCTTCCAGAATCCTGTGACCCTGATAGATAAAATCAGCGAACTTATCTAACAATGTCAGAAACATATACCCGACATCCCGGGACATCTCATGTCCCTCGTAATCTCTCTGAATATTAATTCTATCACGCCAGAACCATCCAGATGATACCCGCTCTTTCTCCGGACCATCCAATGTGAACAAATGACTATGACGACTTAAGTGTGTGACCCCTACATGTTTGATAACAAGTAGACATGATCGGCAAACCAATTTCCTAATTAATAATTAACATCGGGACCGTGGATGTCCATATTTCTTCCTATGAGTTATACGAAGAAAACTACTGAACTTGTTGGTTGATGAGTAAGTTCCTATTACTTCGTGATACCAATCAATACCTTGGGATAAAATGAATGATACGACCATGATTAAACTCTTTAATCACATTATTCCTGATACCTGGTATGATTCCTTTTACTCGTTACCATGACATAGTATCCCCATGATTAGTGTCATGTCTTTGACTACCTCATCAAATCATAAATTCCAACTCGTGGATACTTGCTTAAGAGCATAATTTGATCTTTCCATCTTGCATATCTAACTAGCTTTATTTCGATTACAAAACCCTCGGACTGTACCATGTACACATCCTCGGTTAAATTTCTAGTAGGCAAAGCTGTTTTGACATTCATCTGCCATATCTCATAATCATAATAGGAAGATATTGGTGGCAATATTCTCACACACATAATCATTGTTACATGAGAGAAAGTATCCTCATAGTCTACACCTTGAATTTGTCGAAAACCCTTTGCGATGATGTGTGCTTTGTAGACGGTAATATTACCATCTACATCAGTCTTTCTTTTAAAGATCCATTTGTATTCAATTGGTCTCACACCCTCGGAAGGGTCAACCAATTTCCAGACTTGATTTTCATGCATGGATTTCATTTTTGAGTTCATGTCTCTAAGTCATTCGTTGGAATTTGCACCATTAATCGCTTCTTCATAGTTTGTTGGTACACCATCCTCTAGAAGTAGAACATCCTTATCTATAGGATAAGATCCACTTTCATAGCACTTAGGTGGTTCTCGAGTTCTTGTTCCTCTTCTAGGGGTTGGCACCATGGGAGTTTGATTAACAATTCTAACTGGGGTTCCCTCATTCTCTTGGAGAGGAGAGGGTACTTCCCTTTCAGTTGTTGTACTGACAATGACTGGATCTTTGTCATGTACATTATATCTTACAATCTCTCTGGAAGATTCAATAATCTCCTCAAGACTAATCGTTCTCCCATTGATTTCTTTTAAAAAGATAATCTTTCTCCAGAAATACACCACCTTTGGCAACAAATACCTTGCCATCAATTTTTTTATAGAATGTATATCCAACAGTATTTTGGGCATACCCTATGAAGGTGCATTTGTCCGGCCTAGGTTCAAGTTTGGTTACTTGTAAGCGCTTGACGTAAGCCTCACATCCCCAAGCCTTGAGATGTTTTAAACTAGACTTCTTCCCCATCCATACCTCATATGGAGTAGATTTGATGGACTTTGATGATGATCTGTTTAAAGTGTAAGTTGTGGTTTATAGTGTAAATCCCCCAAAAGATAGTGGTAGATCAGGTAATGCCATCATTGACCTAACTTAATCCATTAAGGTTCGGTTACGTCTTTCTAAAACTCCATTCCTCGGAGGAGTTCCTGGTTGTGTGAGTTGTTGAACAATTCCATGTTCCTTCATGTAATGACTAAACTCATGACTCAGATATTCTACTCCATGATCTGATCGCAAGAATTTATCCTTTTTTCATGTTTATTTTCTACCTAATTTTGAAACTCTTTGATTTTTTCAAACTTTTTTACTTTTGCTTCATTAAGTAGACATATACATGTCTACTCAAATCATTAGTAAAATTCACAAAATAGAGATAGCCATTGTGTGCAGCAATGTTCAAAGGATCACACACATCAGAGTGCATGACTTCGAGCACTTCTGTTACCCTTTCAACTATTCTATTGAATGATGTCTTGGCCAACTTTCCCATCAAGCATTCCTCACATTGATCAAATGATTCATCGTCAAATTATTCCAATAACCTATCTTTATTTGGTTGTTTCATGCGAGACTTCCCGATGTTCCCAAGACGGCAATGTCAGGTGAAAGTATCATCTTTCACTACTTTTAGTCTTTTAGCACTAATGTGCAAGACTTGCACTTCCTTATCAAGATTCATTTTGAATAGACCGTCCTCAAGAGGGGATGATCCACAAAATGCATTTTTATAGTAAACTGAACATGAATTATTCTTAGAATTAAAAGAATACCCATCACTCAAGAGCAGTGACTCCAAAAAATATTCTTTGTTAGTATTGGGACGTAATAATAATTACTTACTTTCAGAATGAATCTTGACTGTAGGTGAATTTCCATGGTTCTGACAACACGAACATGAAGTTGTGCTATGTTACCAACCTTCATTGGTACCTCACCAAACCTTAGTTCTCTCACATTCTTTAACCCACCTTGGAGTTGCAAATATGAGATACAAATCTGGTGTAAAAAATCCATGAGTCACTTTGATGACCAGTTAAGTAGATGTCTAAAACATGAATGATTTTAAGATGTCTAATCCCATTACCTTGCACTAACTTTAGGTTTTCTATTTCAAGCCCTTGTGATGACATGATGTTCCAATCAAGTTCTCTGGAGCTTGATACGTATCAAATGTATGCATAATTTCTGATGTTCAATGTTGTTTTCATGCCATATGCTACATATTTCTTATACACTTTATGTCATTTTTATGGATATTCTGGGACTAACCTATTGACAAGATGCCACAAAGCCAGTTCCCGTTTTCTACTGTTTTTGGTTTCAGAAAAGTTGTTCCAGAAATATTCTCGGAATTGGACGAAACAAAATCCCAGAGTCTTAGAAAGTCGTCACGTACACGGAGTCCGGAGGAGACCCTGAGGGGGGCCTCATAGCACCCAGACCATAGGGCGGCGCCCCCCCTCTGGCCGCGCCTAGGGGTGGTGTGGGCCCCCTGGCCGCCCATCGATGTTGCCCTCTTTCCTATTTATACTTATCCATGGGTTAACCCTAAACACTCAAGCCTTTCCAACCAAAAAGATCTGTAGCCGCCATCATCGTCAACCCTAGTTTGGGAGGGTTTTGGAGCTCTCCCCGGCACCCTGCCGGGAGGGGGAATCATCACCGGAGGGCTCTTCATCACCATGCCTGCCTCCAGAGTGATGCGTGAGTAGTTCATCCTTGGACCACGGGCCCATAACAGTAGCTAGATGGTTGTTCTCTCCTCTTTGTGCCACATGTTTAGATTTTGTGAGCTGCCTAACATGATCAAGATCATCTTATTGTAATGCTACATGTTGTGTTTGCTGGGATCTGATGAATATTGAATGCTATGTCCAGTGATTATCAATCTATCATGTTCTTTCATATGTATGTTATTTATGATCTTGCATGTTCTCTGTTACTAGTAGATGCTCTGGCCAAGTTGATGCTTGTAACTCCAAGAGGGAGTATTTATGCTCGATAGTGGGTTCATGCCTCCCTTTCACTCACGCTCGAGTGACAAAAGCGTAATGGGTGGAGAATGTGTTGTTTCCATTAGGGAGAAAACAACAATGCTTTGTCTAAGGATAATTTTATTGTTTACATTACACACTTTGCTTAATGCAATTATCTGTTGCTTGCAACTTAAACCCAAGGTTTGCTCGGATGACACTCTAAGGGTGGATTATTAGTCATAGATGAAGTTGGATAACGGTCTATGTATCTTGTTGTAATGCCCGCATGAATCACATACTAATCATCATGTCATGCATATGCACTACTATGCAGCCTTTGTATCTGTCAATTACCCAGCATGTTATCTATCTGTTTTGGAGAGACACCTCTAGTGAAATGTGGACCCCGGTCTATTTCTTTACACTGATATACAACCATTGTTTTACTACTGCAATCATTGTTCTCTTTCATTTACTGCAAAAAAAAATACTACTTTCCATACTCTACGTCTAATCCTTTGTTTCAGCAAAACCGGCGAGACTAACAACCTCACTGCTTCGTTGGGGGCAAAGTAATTTGATTGTGTTGTGTTGATTCCACGTTGCTGCTGAACCGGTAGTGTGCCCTGCCACATCAGCTGCATCAACCTTCGGAAGTGCTTTCTTTCTCCTACTGGTCGATTTAGCCTTGGTTTCTTTATGAGGGAAACTTGCTGCTGTGATCTTCATACCTTCCTCTTGGGTTATCCCAACGAGCGTATGGTCTACGCGCATCAAGCACTTTTTTTGGTGCCGTTGCCGGGGAGGAAGAGGATTTTTTCAAGGGGAGTCTCTCACCTCCAATCTCTTTACTTTGTTTTTTTTTGTTTTGCTTAGTTTATTTTATTTTGTCTTGTTTTCTTTTCTTTATAAAAAACACACAAAAATAGTTCTGATTCTAGTTATTAGTTTTGTTACCCTGTTGTTTTTATTATGTTGCTCCCTAAGTTCACCTTTAAAGAACTATCGGTTGGTAGTGGTTATATAATGGGAAAGGATACCATTGAAGAAACTTTTAATCATGTTAGTAAGCATGAGATTTTTTAGGAAAAATCCACAGTAGAACTTGCTCCAAATTTAAACTGCTGCAACCTCATTAGTTCACATGTTAGACGCTAGGTTTGTTAACCTTCACCCCATAATGCAACAATTATTTCTTAACATGAATAATATTGAGGATATCGAAAAAAGGAATTTTATCTTGGAAACCATGTTTAAAGAATTTGGAGATGTTTCTATAGAAGCTAGGAAAGTTTTTGATTGTTTTAGTATGCTAGTCTTAAGTGTAGATGTTATTGGTGCTCTTGAAAAACTAGACAAGACCAAACCTAAAAATGAAAAGGAAAATACCAATACCTTTTAATATGGTAGCACTGCACGAAGCCTTGGAAAAGAATTTTGACTAGTTTGTTCTTGAAAACTTATTTGATGAAAGTAGTAAACCTAAAAGTGTTGAGAGAGGAACATCTGAAACTTATATAGATAAAATAAAATGCATTGTTGAGGAGTTTTCTTGTCTCAATTTGGATGCTTCTTCACTTGAAAATACTTGATTCTAGTTTTCTGGGCCAAGCTAAAAAGCGTTAAAGAAAAGCACTTCTTGGGAGATAACCCATGGTTTTATTTTACTTCTGTAGCAACTCCATTGTATCTTTATTTTCTCGCATTTGTTGTGCCAAGTCTCTAGTGAAAGTTGGGGCTAGATTTGGATTTCTGCGCAGGAAACATATTTCTGTTGTCCACCATTAAATTCGTGTAAATTCACAGAAAGATCAAAATGACCTCCACATTTTTTAGCTTATTCCTCAGCTAATTCCAAAACTTCCTATAGTTTTGTGTTTTTCGATTTGAGCAACGTAAGTTCCCCAAAAAAATTCGTCTTTACAGACTGTTCTGGTTTTGATAGATTCTGCCTTTTTACTTGTATTCTCTATTTTACTATGTTGAGTGGATTCTTTGCTCCACAAAAGATCATTGGTTGTAGCTAATGTTTAAAAAATATTAATAATTCTTGTGTCCAAGGAGAACATGTGAATTTTTTATTGTGCACTAACCCTCTAATGAGAATTACATTGAGTTTGGTGTGAAGGAAGTTTTCAAGGGTCAATAGAAGAGGGTGATATAATATGATCAAGAAGAGTGCAAAGCCAAAGCTTGAGGATGCCCCTGTGGTTCATCCCAAAAAATTCCAAGAATACTCAAGCGTCTAAGCTTGGGGATGCCCAAGGCATCCCCTTCTTCATCAGCAACTTATCAGGTCACTTCTAGTGAAACTACATTTTTATTTGGTCACATCATATGCACTTTACTTGGAGCGTCTATTTTTTTTTTTTGGTTTTTTTTTCTTTGCTGCAATAAATATTTTTTGAACCCAGCATTCTTTGTGTGGGAGAGAGACACGCTCCGCTTTTTCATACGAATACTCGTTTTCTTCCATGCTCGAATTCTTAGTTTTTCTTCTAGCTGCTGCAAATCCTTTTAGCTCTTGTTTTTCATCCATCTCTTATTCAGAGCTGTTAGTTCTAGTAGAGTAGTGTTAGTACTCTCTTGTTTCATTGATATATCAGTTGGAGAGTTTGTGTTGAAATATATATTGTTTGGTGTTTGATGGAAATAGAAAATGCTACATGTGGTAGATGGTATGTTGGAAAAGACTTGCATACTCTTGTAGATCATTAAACTGTTTCACTTGATTATTTGATGTTGTTTTGAGATATTAATTTTCTTAGTGGTAAACCTGTTGGTTTAGTAAAGTAAAAAACAATTAATGGTTTGTCTAAAAGCCTGAAACTGTGCCACACTCGAAAACCAGTTGATAGTATAATGGTATATGACTTCCTCTGCTGATAGCAACCGTAATGGCTTTTTGTTACGCGCTACGGTCGGGGTAGCCAAGAGTGATTTGTCACTGCCACGGACCCTCTTGGAGTGATTTTCATTATGCCTTGTATGACCATATTTATAGTTGTAATATTTTAACGTGTGAGTTCTAAGTTGCGGTTTTCTGGCATTTCCACCATTCATATTTGCTAGCCTCTTCAGTACTGTGCATTGCCCATTATCACATTGAGAGTTGGTGCAAACTTTGCCAGTGCATCAAAACCCCGTGGGAGGACTTTGTTCTCCTACACATAATCCCAAATATCTTCCTCAAAACAGCCACCATACCTACCTATCATGGTATTTCCATAGCCATTCTGAGATATATTGCCATACAACATCCATCTTCATTATGTTACTTGTTATATGTTCCATTGTTACTTTGCTTACTCCTACACTGGCAGAAGCATTTAGTTTTCTACATCAGAGATATTTCAGTTTCAGTTATGAGTACTAAAAGTGTGATGATTCATTGTAAAATAGAGTGTTCCCCCTACCAGTGAGTTTATATATAAAAAAAAGAGAAAAAGCCCCAAAAAAGAAAGAAAGAAAGAGGGCCAAAGAGAGATAATAAAGAGAGGGGGGAAGCACAACTATCATTTATTCCACACTTGTGCTTAGTTAGCACCAATACTTTAGTTTGGAGAGATTTTACATTTTATGACTTGCATAACTATGTGGGGAACTTACATTATAGAACTTGGCTTGTATATTCCAATGATGAGCCTCCTCAAAAGTACTCTAGGTCTTCATGAGCAAGCAAGTTGGATGCACCCCCACTAGTTCCATTGGAGAGCTTTCATACACTTATAGCTCTATGTGCATCTGTTGTGTAGCAATCACTACTCCTTAGATAGCTTCGATTATAAGACTTCCTCTTGTCTAATGATCACTTTCAGCTGTGTGAGACTTTCTTCCATTGACCTTCCAAACCCCCCCCCCCCATAATGTTCTTTTAGCCATAACATCCTGGTGCTAGGAACCAATACAGAACGCTTAGTTGTTTTGAGTGCACAAATAGTTTGATGATTTTCCTACATGCATATTGTTGTCAGCTATTTTGATCCTAATAGGAGTTGTTGCGAGAGTTTGATGCTTAGGATGATTATATTGTTGTTCTTGAAGCTTAAATCATCTTTAATATATACTTTGCACAGTGGATTGTATTTTAGTATTGATTCATTGAATTTTATTACTTTGTTCTTCTTAATGGTTTATACATTACTCTATTTTGATATCAACTACAAACCACAACCTTTATTTTCATTTGATCTTACTTTACATGCCTTACATTATGATGATCAAGTTTATGTTGGTAGCATGTCACCTCAGAAACTATTTGTTTTTATCGTTTACCTACTTGAGGACGAGTAGGAACTAAGCTTGGGGGTGCTTGATACGTCTCAAATGTATCCATAATTTCTAATGTTCCATGTTGTTTTCATGCCATATGCTACATGTTTCTTATACACTTTATGTCATTTTTATGGATTTTCTGGGACTAACCTATTGATAAGATGCCACAGAGCCAGTTCCTGTTTTCTGATGTTTTTGGTTTTAAAAAAGTTGTTCTGGAAATATTCTCGGAATTGGACGAAACAAAATCCCAGAGTCTTAGAAAGTTGTCACGTATATGGAGTCCGGAGGAGACCCTGAGGGGGGCCTCAGGGGGCCCACACCGTAGGGCGGTGAGCCTCCCCTTTGGTCGGGCCTGGGGGTAGTGTGGGCCCCCTGGACACCCACCGACGTTGCCCTCCCGCCTATTTACACTTCTCCACGGGTTAACCCTAAACACTCGAGCCTTTTCCACCAAAAAGATCTGTAGTCGTCGTCATCATCAACCCTAGTTTGGGAGGGTTCTGGAGCTCTCCCCGGCACCCTGTCGGGAGGGGGAATCATCACCGGAGGGCTCTTCATCACCATGTCTGCCTCCAGAGTGATGCATGAGTAGTTCATCCCTGGACTACGGATCCATAGGACTAGCTAGATGGTTGTTCTCTCCTCTTTATGCCTCATGTTTAGATCTTGTGAGCTTCCTAACATGGTCAAGATCATCTTATTGTAATGCTACATGTTGTGTTTGCTGGGATCTGATGAATATCGAATGCTATGTCCAGTGATTATAAATCTATCATGTTCTTTCATGTATATGTTATTTATGATCTTGCATGCTCTCTGTTACTAGTAGATGCTCTGGCCAAGTTGATGCTTGTAACTCCAAGAGGGAGTATTTATGCTCGATAGTGGGTTCATGCCTCCCTTTCACTCACGCTCAAGTGATAGAAACGTAACGGGTGGGGGATGTGTTGTTTCCATTAGGGAGAAAACAACAATGTGTTGTCTAAGGATAATTTTATTGTTTACATTACATACTTTGCTTAATGCAATTATCTGTTGTTTGCAACTTAATACCCAAGGTTTGCTCGGATGACACTTTGAGGATGGATTATTAGTCATAGATGAAGTTGGATAACGGTCTATATATCTTGTTATAATGCCTGCATGAATCACATAGTAATCATCATGTCATGTATATGCACTACGGTGCAGCCTTTATATCTGTCAATTGCCCAGCTGTAATTTGTTTAGCCAGCATGTTATCTATCTGTTTTGGAGAGACACCTCTAGTGAACTGTGGATCCCGGTCCATTTCTTTACACTGATATACAACCACTACAACCGCTGTTTTACTAGTGCAACCACTGTTCTCTTTAATTTACTGTAAACAATTACTACTTTCCACACCATACGTCTAATCCTTCTTTTCAGCAAAACCGGTGAGACTGACAACCTCACTGCTTTGCTGGGGCAAAGTAATTTGATTGTGTTGTGTAGATTCCACGTTGCTGCTGAACCGGTAGTGCGCCCTGCCAAATTAATACGTCTCCAATGTATCTATAATTTCTGATGCTCCATGATCATATTTTGCCAATTGCTACTTGTTTTATCCATTATTTATAGCATTTTTATACGTTTTCCGGGACTAACTTATTAACAAGATGCCAAGTGCCAGTTCCCTGTTTTCTATTGTTTTTGGTTTCAGAAAAGTTGTTCTGCAAATATTCTCGAAATTGGAAAATTCAAAGCCCGGAAGTCCTATTTTCCCCGGAAGCATCCAGAAGACCGAAGAGGAGTCGAAGAGGGGCAGCAGGGGGCCACACCATAGGGTGGCGCGGCCCTCCTGGCCACGCCAGCTATAGGTGTGGCCCCCTGGAGCTCCATCGCCTTTCCCTTTCGCCTATTTAAGCCCCCGGCTGGAAAACCCTAGGCACCTGATCAAAATCCCCGAAAAATTTCTGCAGCCGTTGTCACCGTCAACCCCAGATCAGGGGGCGTCTGAAGCTGTTTCCGGCACCCTGCCGGAGAGGAGATCATCACCGGAGGCTTCTTCATCACCATGCCTGCCTCCGGAGTGATGCGTGAGTAGTTCATCCTTGTACTACGGGTTCGTAGCTATAGCTAGATCGTTGTCTTCTCCTCATATGCCTCCATGTTTAGATCTCGTGAGCAGCCTATCATGATCGATATTGATCTTATGTAACTCTATGTGCTGTGTTTGCTGGGATCCGATGAATATTGACCTTATGCCAAGTTGATTATAGTCTTTATTTGCATATGTTATTTGTGATCTTGCATGCTCTCCGTTGCTAGTGGTTATTCTGGCCAAGTAGTTTCTAGTGACTCCAAGAGGGAGTATTTATGCTCGATAGTGGGTTCATGCCTCCTTGTTGCCTTGCTCGAGTGACAGAAACATGAAGGGGGAGGATGTGCTATTGCCGTTAGGGAGAAAACAACGGTGAGAGTGCCCGCGTGCATAATCATTGCTTACATTACACACTTTGTTTAATGCAATTATCTGTTGCTTGTAACTTAATACCTAAGGGGGTTCGGATCATAACCTGAGGGTGGATTATTAGTCATAGATGCAGATGGATGTCGGTCTATGTATCTTGTTGTAATGCCCGCACTAAATACCATAGTAATCTTCATGTCATATTGTGCACCACGGTGCAACCTCTATTTGTCAATTGCCCAGCTGTAATTTGTTCACCCAGCATGCTATCTTTTATGGAGAGACACCACTAGTGAAACTATGAACCCCGGTCCATTTTCCAGACTGTTAAACAAACCACAACATTTTCCTGCTTTCTTTACTTACTGCAATCATACACTATTTTCCACACTATACGTCTAATCTTTGTTTTCAGCAAGACCGGTGAGAATTACAACCTCACTATACTGTTGGGGAAAAGTATTTTGGTTGTTTTGTGTGCAGGTTCCACGTTGTTGCTGACACCGGTGAAGCGCCAGCACCACCGTCAGTGGCATCAACCTTCCGAAGATTCTCTTTCTCCTACTGGATTGATAACCCTGGTTCTTAACTAAGGGGAAAACTCTTACCGCTGTGCTCATCACACCCTACTCTTCGGGTTCCCAACAACACATAGCAAGGATTTTTCTTGCGCCGTTGCCTGGGAGAAGGAAGTCTTCTGGTAAGGGGAGTCTCTCACTCTCAATCTCTTTATTTTGTTTATTGTCTTGTTTTTATATTTGTCTTGTTTTTATTTCTCTATATTGAAAACACAAAAAATTAGTTTACTTCATAGTTGATATTTTTGTCTCTATGTTGTTATTTCTCGTCATGTTGTTCCCTAAGTTTACCTTGAAAGATTTGCCGGTAGGAAGTGGTTCTATACTTGGAAAGGACAATATTAAAGAATTATTTGATCACGTTAGTAAGCATGATAACTTTGAGGAAAAAATCCATAGTAGAACTTGCTTCCAATTACGAGACTGCTGCAACTTCCTTAGTTCACATGATAGAAGCTAGGTTTGTTAACCTCCATCCCGTAAAGCAACATATGTTCCTCAACTTGAATAACATTGAAGATGTTGAGAAAAGAAACTTCATCTTAGAAACTATGCTTAAAGAATTTGGGGATGTTGCTATAGAAGCTAGAAAAGTTCTTGATCGTTTTAATATGCTTGGCTCATGTGTAGACACTGTTGGTGTTCTAGGAAAAATTGAATCTAATAATGAAAACGAGGATAAAATACTAATCCCCTTTAAATTAGTAGCTCTGCACGAAGCCCTGATACGTCATAAACGTATCCCTAATTTCTGATGCTCCATGATGATATTATGCCGATTGCTACATGTTTTCTCCCTTCTTTATGTCATTTTTATCGATTTTCCGGACTAACCTATTAACAAGATGAAATAGAGACAGTTTCCTGTTTTCTGCTGTTTTTTTTAGTTTTGGAAAAGTTGTTCTGGAAATATTCTCGGAATTGGAAAATTCGAAGCCCGGAAGTCCTATTTTCCCTGGAAGCATCTAGAAGACCGAAGAGGAGCCGAAGAGGGGCAGTAGGCGGGCCACACCATAGGGTGGCGCGACCCCCCTTGCCGCGCCAGCTATGGGTGTGGAGCCCCCCGGCCTCCACCGCCTTTGCCCTTTCGCCTATTTAAGCCCCCCGGATGGAAAACCCTAGACACCTGATCAAAATCCCCGAAAAAGTTCTGATGGAGGGATGATAACCCGGTAGGCCAACACCAAGGAGTAACTCGGCCCAAAGGATGTTGCGCAAGACCCGGCTTAGGATAAAGGGGTTTCTAGAAGGCCCAGGAACGTAGGCCTCGTAACCCGGATTGTGGGTTCCGGTAAGGAAGTTTAGGGTTTGTAAGCAGTGTCCGGGTAGGATTCAGAGTGCGCCTTGGAGAGTAGGCCAGGGGGTCCGGATATTATATAAGCCGGCCCCTAGGGTTAGACCAAGAGAGATCCAAGAGTTCGAGCAATATTGCTAGGTATCGAGTATCCAGTGTAACACGAGAGTTGAGATTAATATATCGAGATCGGAGACTCGGCGACTTGCTTGCCGGCTACCAGATCGCATATCATCATGTTTTCCTCTGAGCTAAACCCTCTCCCAAACACCAGTGTCGTCTTGCCCCAAGATAAGTTACCCCCGGTAACGTCTGCCGTGATTATCCCACGACAGTTGGCGCCCACCGTGGGGCCTGTGTCCAAAGGTGTTTACATCACGGGAGAAGCTCGGAAGAACATGGAGAATCTTGTCATCGGCGAGATCTACACCGACCGTGAAGGAGAGAAGATGGTGGACGATTCCGGCTGGGGGCCAGAGTCGGATCACCTCGAGTCCGGATCTATCGTGACAATCGGCCGGATCAACGTCTTCATCGGTATGGTACGTACTTCCGGTTCAATCCCTGACGACTTTGGATTTGATTCTGTGTCAGGGGAGGCCACCTACATTCAATCAGATGGAGAAGAATCAGTTGGGACGACAGATCCAACAGAAGAACCCACCACGAAGAGGGAACAGCCGGAGGAGCCGGCATGGACCCCGCGTGGCTGGGTCGAGAAAGAAGATGATACCGAGTCTATCCTGCATCTGCTAGAGAATCGGTATGAGGAAAATAGCAGCGAAGAGGAACAGTATGAATTCGCGCCAAGCATTGTACGCCGGGTTGCGGTTTACACGGCTCCCGTGACCAATCTCAACCAGGAGAACGTGACCGCGGCCGCGGTCGGAGCAGCACAAGCATTGGCCCAGCAGCCACGTCCGGCTAACGGGAACCCGGTTTTGGCCCGGGTTGACGGAGAGTCGGCATCGGTTACCAGTCAAGCGGCGGAAAACGAGTTACACGCGAACACGTTTGGATTTCGAGCAAACCGGACGCCAGGGGCGGGCCCTTCCAATCCGCAACACCCGGCCTTGTTCAACAACAACTTGATTCTGGATCCAACCGTTTTAGCCACAGTTATTACTCCGGAAAACGCGGCGGAACGCGTCAGAGACCTGGACGTATCCCGCCGTGCATTGGAGCAATAGAGAAGGCAAGTAGAAGCAGAAAAGCAGAGGATGGCCACCCACCAACGTGAGCTGGACGCATTGGAAACCCGGCTCCGAGAAGAGACAACCAGGATGCGTCAAAGGCATCAGACCATGTTACCAGCAACGGGTGGAGTCATAAATCCGACCAACCTATTCATCACGCCCTAGGATCAACTGATCCCCGCGGCAAACCAAGGAACCGTACAGCAACCTGCAACTGGAGGAGCACAGCCGGCAAACACACAAGCCGGGTTACCCACATTGCAGACTGGAGTCACTGTCGGCAATACATTACCACCGCCACCACCACCACCATCACGATTTCGCACACCAGCGGGTCATTACAACAACCCCATGGATAACGTGTACGCGGCAACGCTCGCATTAAATCGAATACCCGTGAGAGAGTCACCCGATGCAGAGGAGACCCGGCGGGCGATAGATTTCTTGCACACCGCGGTGGCACAGCAAGCTAATTACCCGGATCACAGAAGTGGAATGCATGGAACGCCATATGTCAGTCAGCAACGAGGCAATACCGGCAATATCCAGACAAGTTCAGCACGGCGGAGGGAAGAGCAGCAGCAAATGCCGCCTCCTCCCCGCGTTCAGGCAGTACCAGCAGCATAAGCTATCGTGGACAGTTCCAGAGCCAGGAGAGCCGCAGCCGGGTCTGCAGTGCATGGGCCACCAGCAGTACCGCGTCCGGCCGCACCCCCCGCAGGATCACACGTTTCTCGTGTAAGGCCGGTCCCGACTAATCTTGCTGGGCCTAAGTGCCTGTCGGACAGCATCAGGGCTGAGCCTTACCCGGATAAATTCAAGGAACCGGGTAAAGTAGTGAATTATGAGCCGACTATGGATCCGGAAACATGGCTGGGCAGTTATGAGATGGCAATGTCAATTCGCAACGCAACGGAAAATCTTCAAGCCAAGTTCATGTACCTAATGATGTCAGAAGGAGCAGCAAAATTATGGTTCAACACTCTACCAGAGGGATCTATCAAGTCGTGGGAGGAGTTGAAAACTGCGTTTATCAAGCACTTTCATGGGACGTGCAGAAAGTTATTCACTATTGATGACCTAGAACGATGCGTCCAGAAGAAGGGAGAGTCGGCGCGCAGCTGGGTGCGCCGGGTTATGGAAATACTTCATTCATCCACAGATATTCAGCCCAAGGATGCGTTACAAGCTATGGAAAAAACGTGCAAGTACACACCTTTAGTACAAAAGTTAACCCGCATGAAATCTAGTCGGAATGCTTCAGAGGTCACGATGGGAGAACTGATGGATGCATGCAACAAACACGCCGCAACGGACACTACAGAAGAGGAAGTTGATGACAAAAAAGCAAAAGCAAAAGCAAACACAAGTAATAATGGAAGAGCCGGCAATGGATCAGCGCCGGGTAATAATGGAAACAGCCAGAACAAGCGCCCATTCGAGGGAGGCTCCGAGTTGTCGCCAGCACAGAAGCCGGGTCTTCGAGACCCAGGGCAGAAGGAAATTTCAATACTGGAAATCACAACGGAGGAAATTATCAAGGGCCACCAAGGCCGAGTAGCAATTGGGACATCTTCAGAATGGCGTGTCCAAAGCATAGCAGGAATGGTAGGCCGGCTAACCACTCATTGGAGCAGTGCGCGGACCTACAGAGATGGAAGAATGAGGAAGTGAACAGAGCCATGTGAGGTGCAGGTCGGGGAGGAGGACCGGGTCCGGGTGGAAACCCAGGCAACGGCCCACCCCCAGCCGGTAACCCGGCAGCCGGAAATCCGGGTAACAACCAAGGGGGAGCTGGAGGTTTCCAGACTAACCCCAAGCAATTGGGACAGTACCACGTGCATACTACAGGAACTTCTAATAAGGACAAAAAGATACTGAAACAAGCGGTAAACTCGGTTTCTTCGGCTCTTCCGAGATATCTGAGATGGTCAGAGCAGGATGTAACATGGAGCAGAAGAGATCACCCGGGGATAGAACACCCGGGAGTCTTACCATTAGTAGTTGCACTGCAGGTCAATGGGTATGAGCTGAAAAAGGTCCTGATGGATGGTGGAAGTAGCATCAATATCCTGTATTGGGAGACCTTTCTACGCATGGGTCTCAAGGAGTCTCAGCTACAGAAAAGTTCAACAATTTTTCATGGGATAGTGCCGGGTCACTCAGCGTGCCCCGAGGGAAAAATCGCATTGGAGGTAGCTTTCGGAGAATCAAAGGATAATTATCGAGTTGAGTGGCTCACTTTCGAGGTGGTCAAGTTGCGCAGTCCTTATCACGCGCTGTTCGGAAGGCCGGCTTATGCTAAATTCATGGCTAGGCCGTGTTATGTGTATCTACAGCTAAAAATCCCGGGTCCTAAGCAGACCATCACCATACATGGAAGCCGGGATATAGCGGCTGAGTGCGATGAAGGAGACGCAGCAATGGCTGAGCAAGCTTGCAGAAAAGAGGAACTCAAGCATTACCGGTCTCAAGCAGACCCGGATGACAGAAAAGCATTGAAAAGACCGAGTACTGAAGATGAAAGGGCAAAGTTCAAGGCAGCACAAGACACCAAGATGGTGGCTTTCATCGAACATGATCCCTCCAAACAATCTGCCATAGTAGAAGAAATCACACGACCGTTTACAGTCAGCCACGTCATGAAAATGCCTCACCCGGATTGGCTAGCAAATCCGGTACTCATAATAAAAAATACCAACAAGTGGAGAATGTGTATCGATTACGTCAGTTCCGGACAGGCTCCCAAGAAGAACTAAACAATGTAACGGGCAACAGGTTTCAGACGCACTCTTTTCCTATCCAGGGTACCTAAGGGGACTGGAAGGTTTTTAATGAGGCGGCCTGCTGACCCAAACTTTCTCGTGTCAATACAGAGATGGTTAAGCAATATATCTTCTTCACATGCGTTATCAAGTCTTATTTTGTTATGATCTTTACTTCGGTTACAGGTAAGTATTATTTATCGTTATCAGTACATCAGTTTCCTTAAGTATGTTGCATATATCTAGGTCTTGGGGGCTGATTGCTTGAATAGCACAGTTACAAACTCAAAGACCCGGCCTTGATGCCTATGAGTTATAAGGGCCGATTACTCGCAAACGAGTACGGCTGCAATCTTATAACCGGACAAAGGAGCCAAATTTTCTTGACTTTTCTTACTTAAGCTCGATGTGACTCGCACTAAAGTGGCATGATTTGCTCGCTTACGATTACAATCAGCCATGAAGCCCAATAGGGACTTGCCTGACTCTGTTTTCGTACAGATGTAACAACATGATATCCACGCTAAAGCCGGCTTATAGTACAAGATAGTCAAAAGGGTCATCTAAACCACAAGTTATGCAGAGTACAGGGCTAATAGCCGGAAACTCAACGTTTATTAAGCATAACTTCATACCCATGTGAAACGGCTCCAGGTTTTGGGTTTAGTAGAAAACAATTTGTTCTCCTGGAAAGACCACACATCCCAGACTCGGATTTCGAGTCTTGGGGACTGGGGATTTCGAAACAGAAACAAGTTGCTTCGTTACTAAGCTCGAAAAACCCTAACATCCGAGTCTTGGGGACTTGGGGACTTAGAGAAAAGTCCACTTGTCAAAACCCACGATACTCGGAAACCGAGTCTCACAAAAGGGAACCATGAAGAAAGTCGGATATCAAGAATAAGTTCAAAAACAGACAAGTATCAAATCCATCCAAAGGCCAGGAGAGGCACGAGGTATATCAAGGAAATAAAGCGCATTACAAATCTCGTTAGTAGCATCAAAGGTGCACATGCACACCGTAAAAAGAATATCCATTTCCAACAAAAGCATCGAAAGACCAAGGTATCATAATGGCATCTGTTTACTCGGCTCCCGGAGTCGGGTCCACATCTTTGCCCTTGCCCTCCGGGTCTCGGTCCTGGGCTTGCTCTTCAGCTTTCCCAGCATCGTCACTCGGATTCTTCGCATCAGGACGGACAGGCGGGCGGACAACCGGCGTAGAGGTGGTTGGCCCTGATCCTAACTCGGCTTCCCTCTTCGCGGTTTCTTCCCTTTTCCTGGCCGAATCAGCATTCCATTTCTCCAAAATATCGAAGGGCAGGGGTGCTTCTTCCTGCACGATCTTGTTTTCAGCATTGTACGCACTCATAAACGTGCGCAGGTCCATACTATCGGCCAAAGTGGTTGCCGAGTGACGCACTGCGGATTGTACGGCCTTGAAATCCTTGGGCCCAAACTTGGAGCCGTCCGCTTTGAATTCTGGAAACCCGGATATCACCTTTGCCGGCTCAAGCTTGGGAAAGTAAGCCTTAGCTAGCATAAAGGCCCGGGTCATACCAACCCGGCATGCCGAGCGTTTCCAGAGCTCGATCCACGCAGGCACGGTGGAGCATGCTTGGATAAGATTTTCTTCACCCGGATATGCCTCAGTTGGCCATTGCACGGCGTCCAATATCCACTTGGTGCCGGCGAAGAAGGTCCGGAGCACAGTCTTTAAAGTTTTAGCTTTTTTAACATCATCTTCTTCTGGGGCCGCAAGGTTAGCACCTGCAGTTGAAACAAGAAAGGCCACATCAGTAATTCCGAGTATCATGAATCAAGTAACAAAGCAGAGGCATGAAAGCAGTCAGTAGCAAGAAACTTACTAAGCAAGATACGATAAGTATCGGTAATTTGGTCCGATAACTTTTTCAGTGCGGTTTGAGCAGTGGTGCACCTTTTCTTGTATTTGGAAACATCTTTTTTCAAGGTTTCCACTTCAGCCTCAAGGGCCTCTCTCCGCTTTACCTCGGCAAGCAGAAGTTGTTCGGTTTTGAGCAAAATTTCATCAGACCGGGTGGCCTGTGCCTGTAAGAGACCAAAGTATGAGAATTAGTCGGGTATCATGGCAAGCCGAGTATCGCACAGAGTACCGAGCACAACTTCAACAAGTTATACTCGGAACTTGGGGACTAGATGGATACGAAGAGATACCAGGTAACATTACCTGGTGCTCCGCTGCCATACGCTCTAGCATATCGTTCTCCGAGGCCTTCATAGCAAGCAGAGCGCTCATCATCTGATCGAAAGTATTGTTGCCCAATTTGGAAGATCCGGGATCTTGGAGACTCGGAGAAGGAGCTCTCGTCTTGGTGGGAGAAGGTATCCGGGTCGTCCGAGTATCGGAGTCTGGTGCTCCTCCTCCCGTGCCCAAGGCTGCAGCTTCATCCTCCTCGTGTGCGTGCGAGGCTATTGGATACTCGGCTTCTTGATCGGCCGGGTTTATTGGTGGCACTTGTTCTTCTCTGCCAGCTGCGGTAGTCATATCATCAATCGGGCTCTCCTTACCCGGGTCATCAGTTTCCATATTTTCTTGGTCGCTGATGGTGACCGCGGCTCTATGGACAGTATAAGTAAGCAGTTAGCGTACAACTGGGAAAAAGTGACGGAAAGGTGATAAAGCATCAGGAAAGGAACGTTACCCGGGATTCACCATGTAGTCCAAGGGGAACTCGCTGCTGGACCCGGACGAAACTGAAAAACATCAAGCAAGACACGGAATTATCCCGTAAGGGGATGGTTCGGAAATACTTTGATATTCAAAGAAAGGATTAGGTGAGTACCAGCGCGTCGAGCCGGAGACGACGAAATACCCGGATTAAGAGCGCCATCACCCGGAAAATTCCGAGTCATTCTGCGCTTGGTCATGGGCGATTCCTTCAGGTACGGCCAGCGGGATAACTCCAGGTTTAGCTCGCGCATGTTATCAAATGAATATGGTTTAGAGGTGAGGAAACGGTATGGAACCTTGAAGACGACCCCTCTGGGTTTTCTCTTTGTTCCGACCTTGATCGTCGGCTCAGCTTCATCTTCGTCGCTTGCGGATTCTACCTTGCCTTCAGTTCCTTCTTCTTCGTCCTTGTCCTCTTGTTCTGGAAGTTATCAAGGTTTACAGTCGGAAAATGAAGAAAGAGCAACAACGAGCTCGAACAAACTAAGTGAAACTCGGAGTGTACCTTCATCCGAGTTAACGTCGTCTTCTTTCTCCTCTGGGCTTTCAGAGTTAGGGGGAGTTTCAATCTTCCAAAAGACATCATCGGCCTGAGATGAAGATATAAGAATGAGGGTTAATAGCTGTATCAAGTGGAAAGTGTGAAGGTAAAAATATGGAAGCCGGATCTTTACCTCAGGGGTCGGGTTCTCGCGCGTAAAGGGCTCTAACCCAGCTATATTCAGGATTACCTCCAACTTCTCTGTCAAGAAGCCCTTGATAGTCTTGTTGGTATCACCAGCTGCAAAGCTGTGGGTGGAGTATCGGAGCGCGTCCGTGGTGTGCCCCGAGTACTCGCACATTAACTTTTTGCGGATGGAATTGGGTTGGATCCGGAAATCAACCCAAGTTTTCACCAGGTTAAGCCCAATGAGACCTTGGGCCGAAAGAATAGCAATTTTATCCAACAAAGGTTGGATTGCCTCCCTGTCCGAGTCAGGGGCAAAAGCGTTGAAGGTCTCGGAGATATCGAGGAGGCCCTCCGAGTAACCCGGCAGCTTCTTTTCGTCGGGTGGGGAGGTGTCTCGGCAGTAAAAGTATGAGAGTTGCCAGTGTTTGACGTGGGAATTGAGTGTGAGAGGTGGCATGGGAGAATTTTTGCGACGCTGGATGGAGACCCCGCCGCAAGCAAGAAGTGCTCCGTCACCGCTTTCGCGGCACGGCTTGCACTGGAAAAGTTCAATGAAGAGAGCCAAACTTGGCGGAGTGCACAAGTATGACTCGGATAAAACAATGAAATGGTTAATATTCAACATAGAGTTAGACCCTATGTCAAATACCCGGAGGCCATAGTGGCTCAGAACGTCTCGAAAGAAGGGGTGACCCGGAGGACGGAACCCCCGGGTCACGTGTTCAACGAAGCAGATTACCTCGTCGTCGGCAGGCGTGGGCCGGGTCTCATCACCCGGCACCCTCCAATGGATATCTTTTTGAGAAGGGAGAATCCCTAACTCGGCCAGCTCTTCTAACTTGGCCGTCGTAATGGTGGATCGCGCCCAGTTGGCGGATATGGAGGTGGTGGTCTTAGCCTTGGCTGGTGGTTTCCCCTGATTCTTGGGAGCCATGGGATTAACCTGCAAAGCGCAAGATAAAAAGGTACAAGGAGTAAGACCCGGAAACCATGAGCTATCCGAGTATTTGCAAGCGATATCGAGAAAACATAGAAGCTAAGAATTGTCCGGGTATCATTCTACGGAGCAAAGACTACAAATTATCCGGGTATCAGGTATCATTATAGAAACTACTGGATACTTACGTATTGAAAAATGTTTGAGGAAGACGAATGATTGTCCATGTATCTACTTCAAGCGAAAGAACCGGAAGAAAAGGATTTTCCGGGTGTCAATGACATGCGCGGAAAATTGGGACGAAATGGATCTAGATTGGAAAACTTGCGGACGATTCTACGGAGAAATTAATGGTTGAAGATGATAGGGGAGGGATATGTGCCCATCTGTCATGTTATTGGATGAACTAGTGTGGGATTGAGGGGTCTAATTCGGCGCGGCAAGAAAAAATGACCCGCGGATTGACCTAGATCCAATCTGGAGTAAATCGAGAAATTACGAGGTCAAGCTAATGGGTGCGAGAAACTTACTGGAGGAGATTGAAGTGAAGCCCGGCGGAGGCAAATAGCACAATCCTGGTGCCCCTTAGCGATTCCCGGCGGGCAGGACAAGGGCGCGGTGGCGGATCTTGGCGGCGGCGTGGGGCGAGCCGTGGCGGAGTGTAGCCAGCGGCGGATTGGCTCCGGTGACGCGCGCGAGGTCTCCGTGGCGGTGCTCTGCGAGCTCGAGCGCGGAAGTGAAGAGAAGGAGGAAAAGGGGTCAATGAGCCGTTGGGGTTAGGTTAACCCCTAAGTACCTATTTATAAGGGTGCGGGCGGATAAACCTAGTCCAACGGGCGGGAACCGAAAATTTCGGAATAACGGCTATCTGCCTGGATTTTGTGAGATATGCTGTAAGTGTTGGACGAGATATCCGGACAGAGATAAGGAGGAGATCTTCTCCGCAATATCAGGATCAGTTGTCGAGTAAAGTAAGCCGGATCTTTGACATTCTTATCAGAGCGTTGACCCGGAAAAAGTAAAGAAGGACTTAGAGAAAGCCGGGTTACTATATGGCCACCTTGGAGTTGGGCCTAATTGTTTATCAAAGCACCTTAACCCGGCCTCTATGGACTTGTACGTTTGATATTTTTGCAGGGAATAGCGAGCGCTTCAAGGAGGATCCCGTGAAGCCCAGCTATTCTGGGGACTACTGATGGAGGGATGATAACCCGGTAGGCCAACACCAAGGAGTAACTCGGCCCAAAGTATGCTGCGCAAGACCCGGCTTAGGATAAAGGGGTTTCTAGAAGGCCCAGGAACGTAGGCCTCGTAACCCGGATTATGGGTTCCGGTAAGGAAGTTTAGGGTTTGTAAGCAGTGTCCGGGTAGGATTCAGAGTGCGCCTTGGAGAGTAGGCCAGGGGGTCCGGATATTATATAAGCCGGCCCCTAGGGTTAGACCAAGAGAGATCCAAGAGTTCGAGCAATATCGCTAGGTATAGAGTATCCAGTGTAACACGAGAGTTGAGATTAATATATCGAGATCGGAGACTCGGCGACTTGCTTGCCGGCTACCAGATCGCATATCATCATGTTTTCCTCTGAGCTAAACCCTCTCCCAAACACCAGTGTCGTCTTGCCCCAAGATAAGTTACCCCCGGTAACGTCTGCCGTGATTATCCCACGACAAGTTCCGCATCCGCCGTCACCGTCAACCCTAGATCAGGGGGGTTCTGAAGCTGTTTCCAGCACCCTACCGGAGAGGAGATCATCACCGGAGGCTTCTACATCACCATGCCTGCATCCGGAGTGATGTGTGAGTAGTTCATCCTTGGACTACGGGTTCGTAGCTGTAGCTAGATGGTTGTCTTCTCCTCATATGCCTCCATGTTTAGATCTCGTGAGCTGCCTATCATGATCGAGATTGATCTTATGAAATTCTCTGTGTTGTGTTTGCTGGGATCCGATGAATATTGACCTTATGCCAAGTTGATTATAGTCTTTATTTGCATATGTTATTTGTGATCTTGCATGCTCTCCGTTGCTACTGGTTATTCTAGCCAAGTAGTTGCTAATGACTCCAAGAGGGAGTATTTATGCTCGCTAGTGGTTTCATGCCTCCTTGTTGCCTTGCTCGAGTGACAGAAACGTGAAGGGGGAGGATGTGTTGTTGCCATAAGGGAGAAAACAACAGTGAGAGTGCCCGCGTGCATAATCATTGCTTACATTACACACTTTTTTTAATGCAATTATCTGTTGCTTGCAATTTAATACCTGAGGGGGTTCGGATGATAACCTGAGGGTGGATTATTAGTCATAGATGCAGATGGATGTCGGTCTATGTATCTTGTTGTAATGCCCGCACTAAATAGCATAGTAATCTTCATGTCATATTGTGCACTACGGTGCAACCTCTATTTGTCAATTGCCCAGCTGTAATTTGTTCACCCAGCATGCTATCTTTTATGGAGAGACGCCACTAGTGAAACTATGAACCCTGGTCCATTTTCCACATTGTTAAACAAAACCACAACAATTTCCTGCTCTCTTTAATTTCTGCAAGCATACACTGTTTTTCCACACTATACATCTAATCTTTGTTTTCAGCAAGACCGGTGAGATTGACAACCTCACTGTACCGTTGGGGAAAAGTATTTTGGTTGTGTTGTGTGCAGGTTCCACGTTGTTAATGACACCGGTGAAGCGCCAGGACCACCGTCAGTGGCATCAACCTTCCGAAGATTCTCTTTCTCCTACTGGAACTCCTACCGTTGTGCTCATCACGCCCTCCTCTTGGGGTTCCCAAAAAAGTGCATCAAGGATTTTTGGCGCCGTTGTCGGGGGAAGGAAGTCTTCTGGCAAGGGGAGTCTCTCACTCTCAACCTCTTTATTTTGTTTATTGTCTTGTATTTATTTTTGTCTTTTTTATTTCTCTATATCAAAAACACACAAAAATTAGTTTACTTCATAGTTTTTATTTTTGTCTCTACTTTGTTATTTCTCATCATGTTGTTCCCTAATTTTACCTTGAAAGATTTGCCGGTAGGAAGTGGTTCTATACTTGGAAAGGACATTGTTAAAGAATTCTTTGATCATGTTAGTAAGCATGATAACTTTGAGGAAAAATCCATAGTAGAATTTGCTCCCAATTACGGGACTGCTGCAACTTATTTAGTTCACATGCTAGAAGCTAGGTTTGTTAACCACCATCCCATAATGCAATATATGTTCCTCAACTTGAATAACATTGAAGATGTTGAGAAAAAAACTTCATTTTAGAAACTATGCTTAAATAATTTGGGGATGTTGCTATAGAAGCTAGAAAAGTTTTTTATCGTTTTAATATGCTTGGCTCATGTGTAGACATTGTTGGTGATCTATAAAAAATAATAATGAGAACAAGGATAAAATACCAATCCCCTTTAAATTAGTAGCTCTGCACGAAGCCCAAGAAAAGAATTTTGATTGGATTGTTCCTGAGAATTTATTTGATGAAGATAGTAAGCCTAAAAGTACTAGGAGAGGAGCCTATGAAACACACTTAGATAAAATACAATGCATTATTAAATAATTGCCAAATCTTGATTTGAATGCTTCACTTGAAAATACTTGAGTTGATTTTTCTATGCCTAGCTGAAAGGCGTTAAAGAAAAGCGCTACCGGGAGACAACCCGTTTTATTTCTCTGTTTTCTGTCAGTTTTCCTTTGTTTTCTTTGGTGTGCTTTGCACCTGGGTGTTGTCTATTTCCTTAGAAACACCGCTGTATATTTTCTTTTGAGTTTTTGTTGAGACAAGTAAAGCCTCTAGTGGAAAGTTGAGCCTATATTTCGGATTTCTGCGCAGGAAACAGATTTCTACCGTTCACTGTAAATTCCGTTAAAAATCACAGAAAATTCAAAATGACCTGATCGTTTTTTTGCTTAATCTTGAGTTCTATACGCAACTTTTCTTAGAAGACTACTTTTTAATTTGAGCAACAGAAGATTTTTGAAAAGATTGATCTTTACCTGTTGTTCTGTTTTTGACAGATTTCTGCCATTTATCGCATTTGCATCTTAATCTCTTTCTTTTGGTGTTCTTTTGAGAAAAAGAGTTTTGAAAGAAGTTGTGACAGTAGCTAATGTGTTTTTGAGTGTTAGACTTGTTTTGAAACTTAACCATGTGGATTTATTATTTCAATTGCACTAACATTGCTAATGAAGATTGTGAGAATTTTGATGTGAAGGAAGTTTTCAAGGGTCAAGAGAAGAGGATGATATGATGTGATCAAGAAGAGTGAAAAGCCTAAGATTGGGATGCCCTGGTGGTACATCCAAGCAAATTCCAAGAATACTCAAGCGTCTAAACTTGGGGATGCCCAAGGCATCCCCTTCTTCATCAACAAATTATCAGGTCACTTCTAGTGAAACTATATTTTTATTCGGTCGCATCTTATGTGCTTTACTTGGAGCGTATTTTATTTTTGTTTTCAGTTTGCTTTTGCTTTTGCTTTAAGTTTGTTTGTACTTTCATAATAAGCTTGGTTGGACCCCAGCATTCTTTTATTGTAGAGTGACACGCTCCGCTTTTTCTTGAGAATACGTTGTATTCTTAGTCTCTGTCTAGTTGCTGCATTTATTCAGCTCCTGTTTTGCATGCATCTCTTATTAGAGTTGTTAGTTTTAGTATTATTATTTGAGTACTCTCATGTTTTCTTGCTGTATAATAAAGAGTATTTTTTATAAAGCATGTTTTGTATGGTGCTTGTTGGGAGAAACAAAAGAAAACTGCGGCTTGAAGTAGAATTTATAACAGTGCTAGTAGAAGCTTGTATACACTGTGGCTAGAACTTTTTCATGCCATGCTAAATGTTATTTTAGTTTTCAATCCTTGTTGTTATCTAGTATCATGATTAGCCTCAGATATCTGAGAGTGTTTAATATGTATTGAAAGATTCATGAGTTGTTCTTGTCATAGTAAAGCATCAATATATGGTGTTCTCTTTCGAATGTTTTATTTGGGTTACTTGGCGCATGCTCACACCATGTTTATGAATACAAACCAGTCATGAATAGCCTCCATGACCACTTAGTTTTTGAACTTGTTATACTGCTTATGTTTTAATTAATGATGCTTATGTCGCTATGCATGATTATGTCTCTTATGCTCTCTTGATTGGTCGCTCCCAGTCTTTTGCTAGCCTCCACCTGTACTGAGTATGAGCTCTACTCGTGCATCCAAACTCCCTTAAACCAAAGTTTTTCCCATTGTGTCCACCATACCTACCTACATGTGGTATTTAACTGCAATTCCAAAGTAAATTGCTCATGTGTTACCTTTAAAACCTTCAAAATTACTCCTGCTTTATGTTCCTGTTTTTGCTCATGAGGACGTAAATAGAGAATATTTATCTCACTTGTTGATTGGATTTCACACCCTGGACTAGTGGCTTCATCCTCTTATCCAAATGATAGAAGAGCTGGCAGCGGGGTGCCCAGCCCCAAATTAATACACACAAAATATCTTCACTATTTCCCCCCTGATTTATCAGTCAAAGCATAATTGTGTAAACAAAAGAGAAAAAGGGATGACCTTCTACACCAGTTGCGTCCTTCATCATGGTAGCCGCTCCTGTGAATGCAGTTGTCTTGTGACGTACTGCATTTTCTGTTTACCATTCGTTGACATTAGCATACATCTCCCAAAATATAGACACTCCTCCATGGTATGTGATTGTTGGCACGCACCCGAGGATTCGGTTAGCCATGGTTTGTGAAATATGGATGGGAGGAGTGTCAAACTTTCAATACCTCTGTTTAATAAAATAAAAGCTCTAGCACGTGAGTGATCCCTGCTTCCCTCTGCGAAGGGCCTTTCTTTTACTTTTATGTTGAGTCTCCATCTTCTAACTTTATGCACAGTTGAGAGAGCATTTTTGCCATTCTGAGTTCTATGTGCATTTGTCCCATAAGCACCAATAATTACTTCATGATGTGTTATCATTTGTTCTTAAATTATTTGTTCTAGTCTTCCTCTTGAACTTTGAAGGTGCCCTGGCATTTATGTTTTGCCCCACTCTTAAGGACTATCGAAATATCACTTTTCCATGCTTTCTCTATACCTGAAACAAACGTCTACCTTTCTTTGCATTATTATTCATGATCCTTTATTTGAGTTACTTTTCATGATGCAAAGTAATTGCTATGCTTTATTATTGAAGTTTTATTTATCATGCATGTGTTTAAAGTCTTATGATCTCAGCGTGCATATGCTTATACATTAGATTGATCAAGTTTATGTTATTAGCATGTCACCTCAGAAATTATTGTTTTATCGTTTTACCTATTCGAGGACGAGTAGGAACTAAGCTTGGGGATGCTTGATACGTCATAAACGTATCCCTAATTTCTGATGCTCCATGATGATATTATGCCAATTGCTACATGTTTTCTCCCTTCTTTATGTCATTTTTATCGACTTTCCGGACTAACCTATTAACAAGATGCCACATAGCCAGTTCCCTGTTTTCTGCTGTTTTTTTAGTTTCACAAAAGTTGTTCTAGAAATATTCTCGAATTGGAAAATTCGAAGCCCGGAAGTCCTATTTTCCCCGGAAGCATCCAGAAGACCGAAGAGGAGCCGAAGAGGGGCATCAGGGGGCCACACCATAGGGTGGCGCGCCCCCTGGCCACGCCAGCTATGGGTGTGGGGCCCCCCGGCCTCCACCGCCTTTGCCCTTCCGCCTATTTAAGCCCCCCGGTTGGAAAACCCTAGACACCAGATCAAAATCCCCGAAAAAGTTCCGCAGCCGCCGTCACCGTAAACCCCAGACCAGGGGGGTTCTGAAGCTGTTTCCGGCACCCTGCCGGAGAGGAGATCATTACCGGAGGCTTCTACATCACCATGCCTGCCTCCGGAGTGATGCGTGAGTAGTTCATCCTTGGACTACGGGTTCGTATCTATAGCTACATGGTTGTCTTCTACTCATATGCCTCCATGTTTAGATCTCGCGAGCTGCCTATCATGATCGAGATTGATCTTATGTAATTCTCTGTGCTGTGTTTGCTGGGATCCGATGAATATTGACCTTATGCCAAGTTGATTATAGTCTTTATTTGCATATATTATTTGTGATCTTGCATGCTCTCTGTTGCTAGTTGTTATTCTGGCCAAGTAGTTGCTAGCGACTCCAAGAGGGAGTATTTATGCTCGATAGTGGGTTCATGCCTCCATGTTGCCTTGCTCGAGTGACAGTAACGTGAAGAGGGAGGATGTGATGTTGCCATTAGGGAGAAAACATCAGTGAGAGTGCCCGCGTGCATAATCATTGCTTACATTACACACTTTGTTTAATGCAATTATCTATTGCTTGCAACTTACCTGAGGGGGTTCGGATGATAACCTGAGGGTGGATTATTAGTCATAGATGCAGATGGATGTCGGTCTATGTATCTTGTTGTAATGCACGCACTAAATAGCATAGTAATTTTCATGTTATATTGTGCACTACGGTGCAACCTCTATTTGTCAATTGCCCAGCTGTAATTTGTTCACCCATCATGCTATCTTTTATGGAGAGACACCACTAGTGAAACTATGAACCCCGGTCCATTTTCCACATTGTTAAACAAACCGCAAAAATTTTCTGCTCTCTTTACTTTCTGCAAGCATACACTGTTTTTCCACACTATACGTCTAATCTTTGTTTTCAGCAAGACCGGTGAGATTAACAACCTCACTGTACCGATGGGGCAAAGTATTTTGGTTGTGTTGTGTGTAGGTTCCACGTTGTTGCTGACACCGGTGAAGCGCCAGCACCACCGTCAGTGGCATCAAACTTCCGAAGATTCTCTTTCTCCTACTGGATTGATAACCCCGGTTCTTAACTAAGGGGAAACTCCTACCGCTGTGCTCATCACACCCTCCTCTTGGGGTTCCCAACAACACATAGCACACATCAGCTGCATCAACCTTCGGAAGTGATTTATTTCTCCTACTGGTCGATTCAACCTTGGTTTTTTTCTAAGGGAAACTTGCTGCTGTGCTCTTCATACCTTCCTCTTGGGGTCTCCCAACAAGCGTACAATCTACACGCAACAGAGCTCATCGCTTCCTATGTGTTGAGTTTCTTGATAAGCTATTTTATGCCAATCGTTCCTCCAATCAAATTTGAATTTTGAATATATCCACTATGAAGCAGAGGGAACGACTTCAACAACATCATTCAATTTATTTGGGCATTCATTGGAAAACCTAGATCCTCCAACATTTTATTAAACTTAATCATGCTAGCCAAATAATCAATGAGCGAATCTCATTCATCTAACTTACAATTAACGAGAGAACTTGTTATCTCACGACAAACATCTTTAATTCTCTCTCCAAATAGGTTCTGCGGGTCTATGAGCACATCACATGCACTTGCCTTTTCGAAGCGAGTGTGCAGCAACCTATACATGTAAGTTAGCATGAAGTTATTTATAGAACAATCATCTTTACCACAAATGTTATTATATGACAGTTTTGAGATAGCTGCATCTAGAACATAAAGTTCCTTAGCTTTTCTGAGAACATTTTTCAGATTGCAAATCCAATCTGCAATGTTCTCCCCACCAGCAGTTAAAAAAATCATCCCACAAATCAAGTTATTATTGACAATCATTATCTACAATGATAGGAAAATCCACTTAGACACATTCATGATCAAATTGCACTAAGTTAAAACAAATTATTTTAATCTATCAAGTGTCATCCCACTGATATTGATATTCCTCATAACCAATATTCAGTTACTCGAGATCCTCATCGGGGTTATGATTAGAAGGACGTGTTATGTCTATGCAGCTAATCATAATCCAAAGGATAGGTCAACAAGCCAATCACATCCAATGTGACTGTCGAAGCTCTGGCTCCGCAAATCCCTCAGGTGACCCTATCGGGTTTCGACTAGGAGATGTCATAGGCGCTGGTGAAATCGTCGGCTTGACAGGGGGGCGAGATTTACCCAGGTTCGGGGCCCTCGAAGAGGTAAAACCCTTACTCCTGCCTTCTGCTGATCTGTATTGGGTGATTAGATCGATTACAGGGTGCTCGAATCGAGAGTAGATGTCGAGTTTCAAGGCTTTTGTGGTCGTGCGGTAATACTTGGTCCTCTCCTTGGGGGCTCTCCTGGCCTTATATAGATGGCCAGGTCTCAAGTCCCACCCGGAGAGGATTCGAACCCTAGTTTAGGTCGGTTACAAATTTCCTAACTTCATCCGCAAGTCTAACGCGGATGGGCTTCAGGTGGGCCTTCTGGAGTCTTCCAAGGACGCCTCTTCTTGGGCCTTGTCCTTGGGCCTGAGAGGGGGTGTCCTTACCCGCAGGGTCCAGGATCCATGCCTTCGTCAGTAGCCCCCGAGCGTGTGCTCGACTGGGATTTTTTCAGTCGAGTAGACGGTCAAACCTTTCCTAGTCTTTTCTTGAAGGTCCAACTCGCCAGTTGCAGCCTTTGAAGGGTGTGTTCCCTGCATTACGAGTCATAAGTCTCGAGTATCGAGTAGTATAAGCGCCTGTTTTTAACGGCATTTTTCACAGAAGGTTGTGGCACAGTAGCTTGGCTCTCCCGATAGATCAGGGCCAATTAATTGCGACCAGGGAAAAAACATTCCTGGCCTACACAGATTCGAGACCTCCGACTCGAACCCGATGAGGTGATCGTCACGACTGGGCCGTTGTGGACTTATCGAGTCGAACTTAACCTAAGAGGGTACCCGGCGCGTCCGCTAGGATTTTTCTTCGTGTTGTTGACACGGAACTATGCCGGAGGACGCAGCTTTCGAGTGCGATTCCAGGCCCAAAAGAAAGATCTTTTTGGGTCTTACCTTCATATTCGAAGAATATGGCATCCGGATGTGCCTAGTCGGCTGTACAATCCAGGTTCTTGTGATGTATAATTATCACGCATAAGGTAGGTTCCTTCTACCCGATTAGATTGGTATGAGTTCCGTACGAAAAAGTTTCGTGTAGGAAATGTTAGTTCCGTATGAAAGAGTTTTCATGTTTTAGAAAATTGTGCCCGTACGAAAGAGTTTTCGTGTATAAGGCATGTTTCTCTTGTTCGAAGAGGCTTTGATCCATGAATTTCTTCATGGGAAAATTGTGTTTTATCCAAAGGAATTGATATTCGTGCGAAGATAATTTCGCGTTTGAACTTCCATTCGAAAAAGATTTCCCTTTTGAATGACGAACGCCATGACGTCAAGGCGTGCTCCTCTTCTCCCGATGGGACGTGACGGAGTGGCAGCAGAAGTTGGCCCACCTTGTCAGCTTTTTGACCGGGAAACGAGACGTCGTTCCCGGTTTTTATGCAAAACGTGCAGTAAATGCGCACGATCTTCTGTTAAGATCGTGGCACGAAACAGCACTGGGCCGCCGCTTTGTTTCATCTGCACGCGTGGCGGCCGCGATGGATGCCACGTAGCGCATCGTACGGCTGAAATCGTTTCACCCTGTGTATATATACAGGTGTTAGCGCTGCGGTAAAACTTTCTCCGCTCTCTATCTTCATCTTCCACCTCGCGCTCGTCTTCGTCTTCCTTGCGCTCGAGCTCTCGCTGTGAACAATGGCCGGCGGAAAGAAACGTGGCGCTGGAACTTCCGCGTCTGGCGAGCCTTCTGCGCCACCTGCCCCTCGCGCCGGCGACTGGCGCACCCCCAACACCACCGCTAAGAGCATCAAGGAGATGCAGCGGGAGGGTCTGCTGCCGGCGGAGGCGGAGAAGCGCGTCCGTCTTGGGAAGAGGGAAGAGGTACCAAACCCTCACTCGAACGAGCGCGTGGTCTTTGTGGACCACGTGACTCGAGGCCTCTCCTTCCCTCTTCATCCTTTCTTCATCGGGCTGCTGTGTGCCTACGGCATACAGCTCCACGACCTTCCCCCGAACGCGGTGCAGCACATCTCGTGCTTCATCGCGCTTTGCGAATGCTATCTTGGCATTCGCCCGCACTGGGCGCTCTGGAAGGCGCTGTTCAAGATCCGGATCTTCCGCGAGAAATCGCGGGTGGAGTCCGAGCCTGGTGAGCCACTTCGCACGGGTGGCTTCGGGATCCAGGCGCGCCAGGAGAATGCATACTTCAACATGCACTTCATCGACTCCGCCCAAGGCTGGCGGAAGAAGTGGTTCTACGTCGCCGACAACAGCTCGAGCGGGCTTGTAGAGTTCCACCCATTCGCAGTTCTGGCGAGGCGCAAGTCTTGGAGCCACAAGATGTCAGCCGAAGAAACCCAGACAGTCACACCTCTACTCGAAAGAGTAGCTGCTCTTCGAGACCAAACCTCGGGAGTAGTGCTCAATGGGCTCCATCTGGCGAGCCTCTTCTTGAAGCGCAGGATCCAGCCTTTGCAGCAGAGGCCTTCCACTATGTGGGAGTATCAAGGTGCAGAAGATCCCAGCCGAGTGAGCCGTGAAGAACTTTCGAATGTGGAATTCGAGAAGAAGATCGCGGCCATCACTCGACTGAAGGTTGGGGAGCAATTCCCCGATTGCTCAGTCGAGGCTTATTCTGCTTCAAACCCTCCTCCAGCTGCGGTTAGTTTCCTGTCTTTAGCTTACTTCCATCTTCAGAATTTCGTAGTCGATAAGATCTTTATCGTCTTCTTATCCTTGTAGAGCCTAGCTGTAGCAAATTGCTACCCGCCCGTTGTTGGTGAAGATGCCTCGTGTCTCCAGTCGAGCCACCAGGACGGCGCGGTTGACACCAGCGTGGCCAACGCCTCCTCGAGTTCTGAGCACGATTCCTCAGATGATGCTGAAGACTCGAATGGCGTCCCACTAAAGCGCCGTCGGGTGAACGAAGACGAAGTCACCTCCAAAGACAAGTCTTTGGAGGCGTCACCTGGCCAAGCTCCAATTTCCGCGACTCCGCTTCGATCTCTTCCTCCTATGGCTCCGTTCGCAACCGCCTGGAATGCGGATGACTTGGATGAAGACGACGAGGATGACGAGTAGGACTTTTCCATACTTTAATTCGATCAATCTCTATTTGTCAACGCTGACGTTTCTTTGTCCTTCACTGCAGTCTGCAGGCGATCAGCCCGCGTAGGTTCGCCGCCGCTGTTCCTCCCGAAAAGAGGAATAAGGCAAAGGACGCGGGTGAGACCCCTACTGCGGGTACTGTCCAGAACTCTCCCAGGGCAGCGCCTGATGCTGCGACTGTGGAGCGGGAGGTCCCCAGCTCCGCTGCTAGAACTTCGGTCTCGAAGGAGGCGACGGACAGCTCTGCGGATCCCCTCTCCCGCGCCTCTGGACAGGTAAACTTCTATCTCTTTGGCTTTCACAAACAAATTTTATCGGGTGCACGACAGTGCTCCCGATGGGAGTAGCCCCCGAGGCTGTAGTCGATTGTAAATAATCGGGTACAGGCTCAAAACCTCTTTCTTCTCTTCTTCTTTATTTTGTCTTCTTCGAGTGCACGACAGTGCTCCCGATGGGAGTAGCCCCCGAGGCTGTAGTCGATTGTAAATAATCGGGTACAGGCTCAAGTCTTAATTACTCTAACTCTTCTATCTTCGTGCTTCCGCAGTCGCTCGTCGATTCCCTTGCGGCGATCGGTCGCCGCGTCGTTCTGGCCGAGACAGATTGCGAGTCGCTTCGATCAGAAGTTAACCGACTCAAATCTGAGAGCGACCTTCTTAAAGGTAAATTCCATTATCTTCTTGGCTTCAGTGTATCATCCATTCTTGATTTCTGATTAATATCCCCTTTGCAGCTCGAGCCGAATTCGCAGAGTCTGAAAGGACCAAACTTTCAGAGCAGGTAACTGCTCGGGAAGCTGAACTGGCGACTACCCGACAAGAGCTGGAAGCTTCTCGCAAGCAATCGGAGGGACGTGCTGACCAACACTCTCGCGCAGCTCAGGAAGCATTCTGAGGGAATATTTTCCCTGATTAATGATGCTTCCAAAGCGTTGGCGCGAGTGCATGGCCGTCTTGTTGCCAGCGATACTCCTGCGCCTGCGCTGAGCGAGCTGTTGAAGGTCTTCTCGGAAGGCAACCTCCTGGAAGCCTTTGCGGTTGCTCAATCGGAAGCTGGCGCAAAGACTGCGATTCAGTTCGCTCTGGCGAACGGAGTTGATGGTCTGGAGGAGGCCTAATCGTCCATGCCGGTCGACCCTTCCACGGGCAAGAAGGTACGGCTATCTCGTTTTTCCGAGCAAGCCACTGTTCTTGCTCGGAAATTATCTGAGATGTTTGCTCGGAAGAAGGGAGGGTCGACCGCTGCTAGTGGCAGCACCAACGCGGCTTCGTAGGCTCTTTTTCTTTTGTTTCTGTTGCTTGGATGTAATGAATTTTGGGATGTATTCCCGTACCTTTGCTGGTCTTTAATCGAAGTATTTTGCATTTAGAATTTATCCTTGTCGTCTATACTTTGCCTCCCGATGGGAGTAGCCCCTGAGCGATTAGTCAGATGTGCGACTAGAGACAACTCGAGTAGGGCGTCTCACTTCTTTCCTTGTACTTTTTCCAGGCGATTGCGTCTGCCGCTGAATCTTCGAGTGGACGTGGTAATCCAGTAAGTCCACTTGTGGCTGCCGTGGGCACTTTTGCTGGCCTTCGTGATAAGGTTCAGGAGGGTGAGCGTAGGCTGAAAGCGCTGCGCGGAGTAGCTGACGTGGCAATATCCAAGCAGAAATTGGCGGCTGAGCGCGAGCAATTTCTAATTGGTGAACTGTCTTCGATTGCAAGGGAGTTACTATGTGAGTAGTGTAGCCCCCATGCTATTTCCTCCTCTGTGTTTCTTAGCTTACTAAGTGCGTTTGCTTCTTAGTTGTGAAACCAGATGACAGGGAAGAAAAGCAGTGGGTGGAAAACCACATTCATCAAGAAGCTAACAGCACAAAGCCTCATGCGAGTAATTTCTGGTCTGATCGCAATCGAGGTTTTGTGATGGCTACCTTGAAGTTTCGAGTCCGCCAGGCGAAAATTCTCGTGAGTTCTTTCCACGAGGTCCTGGTTGCGGTGAATGCTGCTTTTTATCCACTTGAGAGGGGCCCCGAAGACTGGAGTTATCTTCTCAGGTTATTCGGACGAGAAGGAGAGGTTCGCGCGTGCGTTCGCAACCAGATGACGTGCGGCGCGGTTGTTGCTCTCTCGTTTGTCCGAATATGGCATCCTGAGATAGACTTGAACTCCGTAGCTCGGCGTCCAGATTATGCAATCGAAGATATTGCGCCGTACTATGATGTTGTTCGTCCTGCAGCCGAGAAGATTATCCGAATGACCTCTGAAGAGGTAGATAGGGTCTTAGCGACTAAGAATGCTCAGCGTTTCGACTGACTTTATCGGATGTGAATATCCTGTAAGTTTATCTGTAGTTTGTAAAAACTGTAGTAAGGTGTGCAACCTTGTACTCGATAATTCTTTTCTGTGATGCTTAGTTTTAGGTGTAGCCCCCGTGTATTTTATGGGGTGTGTACCTGTAACCTTTTAGCATGTAGTAAACTTGAAAGCTGTCGAGTAAATATGATGAGGGAATCATGTCTTTATTGCTATGACTGAGAAGTCATGTGTTCGAGCTACAAGATTGGCTAGTATAGCCTTATTGTTGCAAAATAAATAAACCTAGGGGTAGAATTTGCGCAGTTGCGCGATATTCCATGGATTGGAATAGATGCCTCCAGTCTCTGGATTCTTCAGTCGATAGGCTCCTCCTGGGATCACTTCGTGTACGATGAAGGGTCCTTCCCAAGGTGGTTCGAGCTTGTGTCCTTCTTTTTGCTTCAGCCGCAACACCAAGTCGCCAACCATGAATGATCTGTGGCGTATGCGGCGACTGTGATAATTGCGCAGTGATTGTTGGTAGACTGCAGATCTTGCGAGTGCAATGTCCCGAATTTCGTCGAGTGCGTCCATATCTTCTGCAAGTGCTTTGTTGGAGGTTTCTTCGCTGTAGGCTACAACTCGTGGGGCGCTGAATCGAACCTCTTCGGGGAGGACGGCTTCTGCCCCGTATACCATGAAAAATGGTGTGTATTGCGTTGATCGATTGGGGGTTGTGCGGAGGCTCCAAAGTACGGAGGGTAACTCCTCTGCCCAATGTCCTGCAGCGGGATGTAGCCGATCGAGCAATCTCTTTTTGATGCCAGCCGAAACTAAGCCGTTGGATCTTTCGACTTGGCCGTTTGTTTGCGGATGGGCGACCGAAGCAAACTTCAGATTAATTCCTTTCTCCTCGCAGAACTGTTGTGTCTCCTTTGCAGTGAAGTTCGTACCATTGTCTGTAATGATGTCGTGTGGTACCCCGAATCTGCATACTATGGAGTCGAGGAACTTGATTGCGCATTGGGCGCTAGCCGAGGTCACTGGCATAGCTTCGATCCATTTGGTAAATTTGTCGACTGCAACCAGCAAATGTGTGTACCCTCCTGGAGTGGATTTGCGCAGTGGGCCAACCATGTCGAGCCCCCATTGTGCAAAGGGCCAGGCGATGGGTATCATGTGCAACTCTGTGGCGGGCGCGTGCGGCTTGGGTGAGAATCGCTGGCAAGCGTCACATCTATCGACCAGGTTTTTTGCATCGTTGGCTGCTGTTAGCCAGTAGAATCCTGCTCGAAAGGCTTTTCCCAGTATTGCTCTCCAGCTAGCATGATGTCCGCAATCACCCTGGTGTATATCCCGGAGTAACTCTTTGCCGTCTTCGGGTGCGATGCACCGCTGAAGGATGCCCGAGATGCTTTGCTTGTATAACTCTCCGTTGATTACCCGAAAGGATTTGCTACGCCTGATTAGCTGTCGAGCCTCGCGTGGATCGGCCGGGAGCTGTTTGAGCAGGTAGTCGAGATATTTCTGCGTCCAGATTGGCTCGACCAGAAAAACCTGCCGTGATATATTATGAGTAAGCTCGAGAAGCGCAATTTGCGGGCTGACCTCGGTTTCTTGTGCTGCGGGTGTCTCTAGGGCTTTCTTCACTTTGACTGATCTCTTAATCATCCGCTCGAAATATATCCCTGGCGGTATGGGTGTATTCGTGGAACCCATATTGGCCAGTCTATCCGCCTCTTCGTTGCTGGATCTTGCAATGTGCTTCAACTCGCATCCTTTGAAGCTTCCTTCGAGTAGATTATACATGTCGCGGTACGCGATCATGTTTTCAGCAATGGCATCGCATTCTTTCATTGTTTGTTGCACTATGAGATTGGAATCGCCATAAATCATCAACCGGGTAGCTCCACAAGCAATCGCCATCTTCATCCCGTGCAACAGTGCTTCATATTCTGCGTCGTTGTTCGATGCTGGGTCATCTGGTGGAAAGTCTAGTCGCAGGACGTATTGCAGTTTGTCTCCACGAGGTGAGATAAGAACGATTCCAGCTCCTGCCCCTTCGTTTCTTTTGGACCCGTCAAAGTACATGATCCAATTGCTTGTATACTCGGGTGGCCCGGGTGTTTGTAGCTCTGTCCATTCGCTGATGAATTCCACGAGAACTTGGGATTTGACTGCATTGCGTCCTGCATAGGTGATATCCCAAGCGCCCAACTCGATGCTCCACTTCGCTATTCTTCCGGATGCCATAGGGTTGTTCATGATTGTCCCGAGTGACGCATCATTGACCACTGTAATGGCGTGTTCCTGCAAGTAATGTTTGAGTTTTCGGGCTGTGAGGACAACTCCATATGCAAGCTTCTGGTAATGAGGATATCGCTGCTTGCATGGCGAGAGCACTTCGCTGATGTAATATATTGGGCGCTGGACTCCGTATGCCTTGCCATCTTCAGGTCGTTCGACTACGATTGCAGTGCTGATGACCTGGTTTGTGGCGGCTAAATAGAGAAGAAGTGGCTCCCTTTCTTGTGGTGTTGCGAGAATGCGCCTGCTTTGCAGCGACCGTTTCAAGTCTGCGAATGCTTGTTTGGCTTCGGGTGTCCATTCGAATTTGTCCGTTTTCTTCAGTAGCTTGTAGAAGGGTAACGCCTGCTCTCCCAATCGTGCGATGAACCTGCTTAGGGCGGCTAATCGCCCTGCGAGCTGCTGGACTCCGCGTAGATTGGTAGGCTCCTTCATGGTGAGGATGGCTTGTATTTTCTCCGGATTGGCCTCAATGCCTCTGGCGGATACCAGGTATCCTAGGAGTTTTCCTGCGGGGACGCCGAAAATGCATTTTGTCGGGTTGAGCTTGATCCGATATGCATTAAGGGCGTCGAATGTTTCTTTAATATCTTCGAGGAGTGTGTCCTCTACTCGAGTTTTGATGACGATGTCGTCGACATATACTTGTACGTTCTTGCCAATGAGATTGGCAAGGCATCTCTGCATGCAACGTTGATATGTTGCGCCTGCGTTTTTCAGCCCGAAGGGCATTGTCGTGTAGCAGTATACACCGTGTGGTGTGATGAATGCCGTCTTCTCTTCGTCTTCCTTTTTCATTCGGATCTGGTTGTATCCCGAGTAGGCGTCCAGGAAGGAGAGACGTTGGCAACCTGCTGTGGAATCCACGATCTGGTCGATTCGTGGTAGAGGAAAGTTGTCCTTGGGGCAGTGCTTGTTTAGTGACGTGTAGTCGATGCACACTCGAAGGATATCCGTGTTCTTCTTGGGGACCAGCACCGGATTTGCCAACCAGGTGGATATCTTGATCTCTCTAATAAAGTTGGCGGCTAGCAGCCTATTTACTTCTTCTCCCAGCGCCTTTTGCTTGGGTTCTGAAAATCGTCGAGTCGTCTGTTTGATGGGTTTGGCGTTAGGAAAGACTTCGAGTGAGTGCTCGGCAAACTCCCTGGGTATGCCTGGCATATCTGATGGCTGCCAGGCGAAAATCTCCCAGTACTCACGGAGGAGTTTGACGAGCGCGCTTTCCTATGCTGGCGAGAGGGTTGTGGAAACCATCGCGGTTTTGGCGGAATCCGTCGGGTGCACTTGGTGCTTGCGAGTGTCGCTGTTGGCACTGAATTCCAGTTCAGGCGCGTTTTTCTTCGTGAGGGGCATGACGGAGTGATCCGTGGTTTTTGCCAGCTCTTGTAGTTCTTCTTGCATCCCGAAAGATTTCGCGATCTCATTAAATTCTATGTCGCACTTATCCGATTTCTGGAAGTCTCCGTCAATGGTGATCACACCGTATTCACCGGGTAGCTTGAGCTTCAAGTATGCGTAATGTGGTACGGCCATGAATCTGGCGAACGCTGTTCGACCAAGAATGGCGTGGTACTGTGAGGGCCAGTCGACGACTTCAAAGTCCAGGAATTCCCTTCTGTAGTTGCGTGGGGAGCCCAGTACAACTTCAAGGTTGATTGTTCCGAGTGGACGTATTGCCTTGCCCGGAACTATCCCGTGGAAGGATGTTTCTGATTCCGTTAGGCCGTCCAGGTTTTTGTTCATTCGACGGAGTGTATCCGCGTAGATGATGTTGATGCCGCTGCCGCCGTCCATGAATACGCGGGCCAGGTCATAGTTGCCAATTTGAGCTTGAATGACAAGGGCGGCGTGTCCTGGTCGATAGACTCGTGGCGGGTGGTCTTCCTTCGAGAACGTGATTGGCTGCTCGGCCATTTTCAGGTACTCGGGCTTCGTTGGTGGCGTCTGCACTGCCATGCATATTTGTCTCGAGTTAGTTTTTTGAGCTCTGCGAGAGGGGCATACCTTCTGTATCATCCCGAGGAGTTGTCCGTGCGGAGTCGGGTATGTATTTGCTCCCGTGTTTTGTTGTTGTGGTGCTGGCAATGCGGCGAGTGCCATGTTTGGGTTGGCTGGTGGAGGTGGTGGCGGTGGTAGCTGGAATTGTTGTCCGCCTCCCGGTAGCGGTGGATAGTTTTGGGTGGAAGCGAATCTTTTCTTGGCGAGCGCGTCCGAGATTTCGATGAACTTTCGGCAATCCTTGAGAAGGTGTGTTGCCTTAGTCTTGCCCGTGCGCTTGTCTGTGAACAGATGTAGCGAGCAGTACGCATCGAGGTCTTCCTCGGGTGATTTTTCTTCTACCTTTGGTCTCCATTCGCGACTTCCACGACGACCGGAGTCGCGACTTCGCGTGAATTCTGCTGCCACTAGTTCTTCTCTATCCTCGTGGTCGTAATATTTTCTTCTCTTTCTTCGCCCATGACGGTCTTCGTCGTGTGTGGGCGATGATGTTCTTTCATTGCGTACCGCGTCTTCTCCATTGGCCCATTTTTCGGCTATGACCATGAGCTCCCCTATGGTTTTGGGCGCAGCTCTGCCGAGTTCTTCTCGAAACGCGGTTCTTCTTGCTCCTTTGGCGAAGGCCTCAATCGCCACTTCTTCAGAGATTGTCCCTGCGGTGTTCCTGAGCGTGTTCCACCGCTGGATGTATTCTCGCGTGGATTCGCCACTTTTCTGTTTGCAAGCTCGTAGTTCTTCGATTGTAGCTGGCCTTTTGTAGGTCGACTGGAAATTTTTGCAGAAATCGCGATGCAGGTCGTCCCACGATGCGTAGCAAGATCGTGGTCTCCTCTCCAGCCAGCTGCGGGCCGCTCCGGCTAGGTGCAAATTGAGGTATTGCATGGCCGTGTTCTTGTTACCACGTTGGCATTTTACTGCCGTGAGGTAGTCGCTTAACCACTGGGAGGGCTCGAGTGAGCCATCGTATTTTGTCACCTCCGAGCTGAGCTTGAATCTCTTGGGTAGAGGTGCTTCGCGAATACTGCGAGCAAAGCAAAGTGCTCCGCAGGTTTCGTCGTCCGAAGACCCGGATGAGGAGCGTTCGCGATATCGTGAAGCCCTTGCTTTATCCACCTTCTTCTGGGCGAGATCGGATCGCGCGTCGTACCCGGACCGGTCGTGGTCGCTATCTTTTCTTGGTTCTTTACTTCGTTTTCTCGAGCGGCTGCTGTGGTGCCGCGAATCTTTGTCTCTCGGGCTGTCGTCGCTGCTGCTTCGACTGTCGCCGCGGCGTCGAGCCTCTTTTCCTCGGCCGCGACGCGGCGATTTATCCTTTCTCGGAGAGGAGCTCCTGTGCCTGCGGGGCGTGTCCTTGTCTTTGTCCTTCTCCTGTCGCGCCTTCTCCAGTTGTTCCTTGCGATCGTGGGAGGCGAGTTTCGCGGCTGCCAGCCCTAGACCCTTGCGGATATGCTTGTATTGTTCCACCCGAGGATCGCTGTCCGTCGGCTGGTTCATCTGCATGTAGGTTGCCGCGGCTAGAATTGCGGCGGCTGGAGTTTGCGGGTAGACGTTGCCATCGTTGTCAACCCTCATGAAAGAAGACGTGGTAGACCTGTTGGTCCCAGCCATAGATTCGTGGTCCCTCGTCGACGCTGCGGGTCCTTTTCCCCCGGGTCGGGTACCGACCGAAGGTGCAAGGGACAGCTCGGCTCGACGTAGGCTTGACTCATCCGCCGCTCTCCTGCGACGGGCTAGATCTGCTCGGGCATCCTTGATGTTTGAGGCCGCTCTCACTAGGTGATAGTGGTAGGCGGTTAGGTCTTCCTGTGTGGCACCTGCTGCGGGTGGCTGACTCTTTCGCATGGATTACTTGGCTCTTTTCCAGGCTTCCCGCGAGACGCCGATTAGATCGCGCTCGGTTGCGCTATATTCAGTTTCCGAGGGCTGTTCTGATCCTGCCATGCAGACTTGGGCCAGTCGTGGCCCGTGTGTCCTAGTCGCAGATCGGGAGGCTCTTCGCACCCGAGAGGGTTCCTCTGTCGAGAGTGCGTGGTAGTCGATCGTGTTGAAGCGGATGGACTCGCCGCTTTTCTCCATAGGGAAGCGCGAGTTGACGGCTCCAGATTCGGGTTCAGATTCATCCGAGAAGTGGAGGATTCCGTCTCTGTTTGCCATGAAGTTGAAGCTTCCGAACGTCAGGGTGACGCTCTTCTCCAGATCCTCGAATATCGGGCGTGATTCCGGCGAGTGAGGCGTGACTATGACGGATCCGATCCGTACAGGATTGTTCGGAGCCGTAGTCGATGGTTTCCAACGGGAGTTGGATGTCGATGAAGCCGAAGATGCCGGTGATCCAGCGCCCGCGGTCCCCTCGGTCGGCGCCAATTGTCGAAGCTCTGGCTCCGCAAATCCCTCAGGTGACCCTATCGGGTTTCGACTAGGAGATGTCATAGGCGCTGGTGAAATCGTCGGCTTGACAGGGGGGCGAGATTTACCCAGGTTCGGGGCCCTCGAAGAGGTAAAACCCTTACTCCTGCCTTCTGCTGATCTGTATTGGGTGATTAGATCGATTACAGGGTGCTCGAATCGAGAGTAGATCTCGAGTTTCAAGGCTTTTGTGGTCGTGCGGTAATACTTGGTCCTCTCCTTGGGGGCTCTCCTGGCCTTATATAGATGGCCAGGTCTCAAGTCCCACCCGGAGAGGATTCGAACCCTAGTTTAGGTCGGTTACAAGTTTCCTAACTTCATCCGCAAGTCTAACGCGGATGGGCTTCAGGTGGGCCTTCTGGAGTCTTCCAAGGACGCCTCTTCTTGGGCCTTGTCCTTGGGCCTGAGAGGGGGTGTCCTTACCCGCAGGGTCCAGGATCCATGCCTTCGTCAGTGACCCTCGTTCATCTTTCGATGTATGTGCTCCAATCTCATGATTTTCATGTATGAACGTCTTGTATGGTATTCAACCTTGTAACCAAGTGACCAATGCATACCCTCCTATAAGGTTCTAAGAACACGTTGATCCCTATATATAGGTGATGGACGTGAACCCGAACCAGTTTGACGATCACAATTTGTAAGAGCACAATCACCTTGATATTTTCAAGTGAGGAATTTCCCTAATAATCATAACTACTGCGTAATCAAAAGGGTGTATAAAAAGGATTAACCATCATAGGCAGTTTATATAAGTGATGTATTATAGTCCTCTTCTTCTTCTGGGCTTAGAACTCCTTCCTCGCTCCATGGATCGTTTATTGATCGCCACCTCCATGTCATTCTCCTATCTCCAAGATACTAAGATGAAGCATGGGGCACACGGGCCAAAACATAGCAATCATATGGTTTCCAACCATCATGCTTTAAGTTGACTCGCAGGTCATACAAATCTTAAATGGACTATACCACATCACACCACATTCTCTACAAAAACAAGTTAGATAGATCTAACGCTTGTGTTTGCATATTTTATGTGGCCATAGGTTCTACATAGCAAACCGTTTACTACCTACGAACAAAACCAGGTATGATTATTCATGATACTAGATTGACATTGCGGGGTGATTGAAACACATACATTACGAAAATGTATTGAGCCTTAGTCTAAACTTATTCGTAACCATGACCCCCGTGTGGATCAAATCCACATGCCCCGTCCATTATGCCGCCTATGAATCCAACTATAGAAATACCCAAAGCTAATGAAGCACTTCTTTAGACTAGACGCGATATTAGAGAACTTTCTAATATACTTGCATAAATTTATGCAATACCCGCACACACCGGTATTCTAGATCATACCTGCACCTACGTATAGACTACTCTGATACCCCTATTGGTGTACATAGCAGAATTTAAATTTTTCTGACTTACTTAGCACATAGGATCCAATATCGTGGTACGAGTGATGTTAGATCTAATCGCTACCAACACAGAGCATAGAACTTGTGTCAATGATGATGATGGTGATGCCTAATGAAGAGTCCCGCGCCTAAGCCTAGCGTTGGGACTGTTCCCGTCTCCCTGTATCGTGCCTTCTGGATCCAGCAGAGGGAGGGTATCAATTGTTACCTCTCTAAGGGTTTGCACACGTACGTCCGTCAAAGTCCGGCCGCGCTTTGTCGTCCAGGGCTAATCGTTACCGGTTCACAATTGAGGCAGAGTGATCCCAACACATGGGAAAGAGAGAGAGAGAGAGAGATATTGGAGTTACATCTAATCGGGAGAGGACACCTCAAAACGAAATTAGAGGAAGCTCTAATTCAATTAGAAGGCCTCTAAGTAGAAAACCTAATTAGAGCCTCTAATCAACTAGAGAGAGGCCAGAGATCCCATTTTGTATTCTATCAATGAGGGAGGGGAGGGATTATATAGTTGGACAAAGGGGAGCCTTTACATAGGGGGGATGTCGGTTTCCCCTCTCCCTCCCTTGGTCGCACCAAGTCCCCTAGGGTGGATTGGATTGGATTCCTAGATGGAGTCCAACTCCCCCTTCTTACCCTTTTTCCTTTTCCACTTTTCTACCTCATTTATTTATCCAAAAACTAGGGGAAAATCCTAGGAGATGGTGGTGCACATTGTGAGACCATGGGCCCCACCTGGCAGCCCCAAAAAATTGGGTTTGCCCTTGGGGGAAATATGTCCCCCTCCGGCACCCCCTTTTATGGGAAGTCCTCTAAAACTCTTCCGGAACCCCGTGCCCCTATAGATAAATTCATCAACCTTATATATCGATGTTAGAAACATATTCCCGACATACCGAGACATCTCATGTCCCCCTTAATATCTCTGAAACTTAATTCTATCACGCCGGAAACATCCGGCTGATACACGCTCTTTCTCCGGACCATCCAATGTGAACAAATGACTATGACGTCTTAAGTGTGTGGCTCCTACAGGTTCGATAACTAGTAGACATGATTAGGAAACTTATTTCCTAATAAATAATCAACATCAGGATCGTGGACGTCCATATTGATTCCTATGAGTTATATGAAGAAAGCTGCTGAACCTCTTGGTTTGTTGAGTAAGTTCCCATTACTTCGCGATACCAATCAATACCACAGAACAAGATGAATGATAATACCATGATTAAACTATTTAACCATCTTATCACATTATTCCCAATATCTGGTGAGATTCCTTTTACTCGTTACTGATACGTCATAAACGCATCCTTAATTTTTTATGTTCCATGTTGTTTTCATGCCATATGCTACATGTTTTCCTTACACTTTATGTCATTTTTCTCGATTTCCCAGGACTAACCTATTGACAAGACGCCACAGAGCCAGTTCCTTTTTTCTGCTGTTTTTAGTTTCAGAAAATTTATTCTGGAAATATTCTCGGAATTGGAAAATTCGAAGCCCGGAAGTCTTAGAATTTCCGAAGGTTCCACGGAGTCCCGAAGAGGCCCGGAGGGGGCCACACCATAGGGAGGCGCGCCCCCTGGCCGCGCCTGGGGGTGGTGTGGGCCCCTCGGGCGCCCACCGCCATCACCCTTTCGCCCATATATTCCCCCGATGCGTGAACCATAAGGGCCACATCAGTGTCGTGATTGGGTGATGCCGTAACTACAGCGGTGCTACGACCAACAGACACTGGAGCTGCGACCATGTCGGACCATGAGTCTGTTGGCCGACTACCGGGGCCGACGTTGCTGCAAGAAGGCGATACTGTGGAATCCAGGGGCCTCGGCAAGGCGACCAATACATGTTGGTTCCGCTTCAGGGAAACGGGGGATTTTTCTTCTTCGTGGTGGATGATATGTCTCAAATGTATCTATTAATTTTTGATGCTCCATGCTTGTTTTCTATCCAATGCCTTTATGTTTTTCACATGTTTTCCTTTGTTTTCCGGATGTTTTCATAGACTAACCTATTAACAAGATGCCACAGAACCAGTTCCTGTTTTCTGCTGTTTTTTATTTCAAAAAAGTTGTTCTGGAAATATTCTCGGAATTGAACGAAACAAAATCCAAAGCTCCTACTTTTCATGACACGTCAACGGAGTCCAAAGAAGAGACGGAGGAGGGGACCGAGGTTGCCACTCCATAGGGTGGCACGCCCCCAGGCCGCACCACCACATGGTGTGCCCCCCCCGGGCGCCCACCGATATCGCCCTTACGCCTATATATTGCCCCCGACGCAAAAACCCTAAATGAATCAGCCTCCATCCACGAAAAGTTCTGTAGCTCCGCCGCCATCGAAGACAAGTTTCGGGGGGACAAAAATCTCTGTTCCGGCACCCTGCCGGGACGAGGAATTTCCCCCGGAGCCATCTCCATCGACTCTACCGCCATCTTCACCGCCGTTGCTGACTCCCATGATGAGGAGGGAGTAGTTCTCCCCCGAGGTTGAGGGCACTACCGGTAGCTATGTGGTTCATCTCTCTCTCTCTCCCATGGTGTGATCTTTATGTGATCATGAGTTTTGTAATCTAGTTGAATAAGTAGATGTTACTCTTCATCTATTATGCTACTCAAGTGGTTTTATTAATGGGAACTCCGGAGACACTTTGTCCCACGGTGTGAAGGTGACATGTGCACACCGTGTGCGACTCTTAGGCTAAAGTTATAATATGTGTTGGATGTCTCTATGAAATTGTGGTGTTTTTCTAGAACCATCTAAGGCGCTCAAGGTGACAGTGTGGGGTTACCGAGATGGGGAATGCAACTTTAAGTTATGCTTTTTGCAGCCCTACACATTGAATTAGTGTTTGTTATCCAACCGGAGAGTGGTTCAGAGTAGCATAGTGAAGAGAAGATATTTATTTATTCAATTACATTATCATAATTGAGAGTGTTCACTAGTGAAAGTATGATCCATATGCCTTGTTTCTATGCATTGAAACACCGTTTACAACCAGTTCCGCTACATGTTTGCTTACTGCTATTTCTATTTCAGATTGCAATTACTACTTATAATCATCCATATTACTTGTATTTCACTATCTCTTTGCCGAACTAGTGCACCTATACAACTGAAAATTGTATTAGGTGTGTTGGGGACACAAGAGACTTCTTGCATCTTAATTGCAGGGTTACCTGAGAGAGATATCTTTGACCTCTACCTCTCTGAGTTCGATAAACCTTAGGTGATCCACTTAAGGGAAACTTGTTGATGTTCTACAAACCTCTGCACTTGGAGGCCCAACACTGTCTACAAGAATAGAAGCGTGCATGGACATCAATGGACCGTTGTGTGAGGTGCAAGGGAAGGGGGCCGGTGGACATGTATCGAACTCTCGTGGTGGAAGATCGGAATTCCAATCCCAGGAGGACGCTCAACGCTTCCCTTACTTTTATAACATTGCTGGGGGAAAGATAACCTGGTACCCCTAAGGACGAAGAAAATATGACCAGCCAGAAGCGAGACCCGGCCAGGAGGCAAAGACTGGTCTGGGGGTAACTCAGCTTTGGAAGATGCTATAGAAGGAAGATTCTGGAAGACCCGGAAACCTTGTACAAGTTGGAGACTCAAGACTTGGAGGTCACGCAGGGGACCTAGATTAGGACTCTTAATATGGTATGACCCAGTTTTTACCTTGTACGACCAGGAGACCAGCCGCCCATATAAGCAGGCTCCTAGGTCATAGAGAGAGAGGGAGATTTCGGGTAGAAACCCTAAATTCCAGGTCTCGGCGAGAGTCAGCACGAGCCAAATCCCAGGTCTCGGCGAGAGTCGGCCAAATTCCAGGTCTCGGCGAGAGTCAGCACGAGCCAAATCCCAGGTCTCGGCGAGAGTCGGCCAAATTCCAGGTCTCGGCGAGAGTCAGCACGAGCCAAATTCCAGGTCTCGGCGAGAGTCGGCCAAATTCCAGGTCTCGGCGAGAGTCAGCACGAGCCAAATCCCAGGTCTCGGCGAGAGTCGGCCAAATTCCAGGTCTCGGCGAGAGTCAGCACGAGCCAAATTCCAGGTCTCGGCGAGAGTCGGCCAAATTCCAGGTCTTGGCGAGAGTCAGCCCGAGCTAAATTCCAGGTCTCGGCGACATTGCAGTCCGAGCCTCTAGATCGATTGCTAATAAGATCCCAGCTGGAAGTAAGCTATTATCTCCCATGGAGAGGTCGAACCAGGATAATCCTTGTGTACAAGACAAAGAGATCTAAGAACCCTAGCAATATCCGTGATATCGAGCATCCAGTGTAAACCCTAATCGAATTATCATATCGAGAATAGAGATCCGGCGACTTCGATTGCCGGCTATCAGATCAAATTGCACCATGTTTTCCCTTGAGCTAAACCCTCTCCCAAGCGCCTGTGTCGACTTGCCCCAAGATCAGTTACCCCTGGTAACATCTGCCGTGATTATCCCACGACAAACATGTGATGCGATAAGTCCGCCATCAAATGAATTTCAAACTTACAATTTGGATTCATGGTGTTGAATAATTAGACAGACCTATGTATATGTTTTCCCTCTATTTCCTTTTACTCCGTGTATTAGGTTTGTCCAAAGTCAAACTTGTTAAAGTTTGACCAATTTTATAGCAAAAATATCAATATTCATAATACCAAATCAGTATCATTTGATTCACCATGTAATATACTTTCATATTATATCGATTTGGTATTATAACTATTGCTATTTTGTTCTACAAATTTGGTCGAACTTTTCAACGTTTGACTTAAGACAATTCTAATACGCGGAGTAAAAAGAAATGGAGAGAGTATGAAATATAAATCTTGATTAAATTAGATACTTTGTAACTCAAACATATTAGATGTACTAAACAACATCAATAGACTATCGCAAAACATGTAATCAATAAGCATATTTATCCAATGGACAGAGACACGTCACACGTACTGATCGTTTGTAAATGAAATAGTTTTAGCCGACGTTCTGGTGATGTTGTTGACGACAATATTGGGGAAGACAGGCCGAAGCAGACGAGATTGAGGCGGCGGTATGCATCACCTCCTGACTTGTTCGGTAGACAGCTCGTGATAAAAATGGCGAGCAATCGCACGAGATGCTTTCCAAAAACCGAATTCTCCCTCTATCGTACATGACCGCAAGGGCGAGTGGTTCCGAAGACCTCTCCCCCATTCGCCGGTGCACGCCGACGTGCACGATAGAGTAGACGACGATGGTGACACAAGGCATGAGAAGTGGCAAAACTTAAACTGGTTCTCTATTATGACGCATAGCGCATGCCTTTTATAGTGCGGTTCGAAAAAATCCGAACAACTCAGTTCGAGTCTGGATTCATGAAACGCGACGCAATGCGCGCCGTGACGGGATGATACGAGAGAGCGGAAGAGGACGAGTGTGCTAGAGCCTCCCTTATTCTCACTCACTTAAAAAGCGGTAGAGTACCCTCCCTTAAGGTGATGCAACTCCCCTCCAGCTTTTTATATGGACTAAACATTAGCGCCCCCAACTCTTATCATATACATGGACCATAGAGATTTTTTTTAGAATTTGTTTTTGGGATGCTTTATATATGGGTATAGATTTTAACACATGGATCTTCTTCTTTTTCAGACTTGCACTTGGTTTGACTTGTATTCAGGCGGTTCCTGTACGATACAGTCAATCGAGAAAGAATAAATTCGTCTATTCCCCAAGAGATATATAATACTCTCTCCGATCCAAAAAAGTGTCGAAGGGGGTAGCGATGTGCACATACAAATTGCTACACAACTGCCGACATAAAATACGGACCGGAGTGAGTACAAATGATACTCTAGCAAGATCTAATTTTTTGACTCGATTTGTGCACCAAACCTGCTATTGGATTGGATCAAGCATAGAATTTAGATGGAGTCGACCTTGAAAAAAAATGTCATCTTAAGTGGGTGATATTTTCGATCATAGCTAGACAATAGAACAAAAAGATATTTTTATTTGTTGGCGGCAAATAATTAATATAGTTCATTTGTTGTTTGCTCACCGGAGTTTCCAACTCCTTCGTTCTCTGTACCATAACTAGTCGGATAAAGGTTGGCATCGTCGTTTGTAGACTTATCTAGCGAAAATGTGTGAATTACAGCCTATTTGTACTTAACTAATAATCTCCTTCTACCATATGAATCAAGTCATCAAATCCGAAATGGTATGGAAGTTTGCTGCTTGGATATGTTATACTCCATCCGTTCTTAAATATAAGACGTTCTAGCCATTACTCATGTTGTCTAGATACACGCTAATATGAGTGAACATATATACTAACAATTGTCTAGATACACATAGACATGTATGGATATAGAAAATGGTTAAAACATCTTACATTTAGGAACAAAGCGTCCGAGGCACCGTAATCAGTCCGCGGCACCGTCATCCGACCGGTGCACCAGCGTCTTCCGACTGGTGCACACGGTCATCCGACCGGTGCAACGTAATCCCTCTAGATGCATTCATGTGGTTTCGAGTATTGTCAGAAAGAATCTTATCCATCAGGTGTGCCGCATGAATCTCCCCTAAAAAAAGGTACTACCTCCGATCCGAATTAATGGTCGGAGGGCTAGCCAAAGTTTTGTCTAAGCCTTGTGTGAATGTGTGACCATTAATTCGGATCGGAGGGAGTATATACATGAGTCATGCTACATATGGAGTCTTATTTTCGACAGTGTTTTGTAAAAGAAGAAAATCAGATGCATATTTCATCGAGAGGAGAAGCTGCAAAAAAAAAATAATGTACTGCTCCCTCTCCTTATCATAATATAAGATGTTTTTAGTAATTTCAATATGGACTAAATACGGAGCAAAACGAGTGAACCTTGCCACTAAAATATACATCCGTATATTCTTCTTTATCAAAAGGTAAAATATCTTATATTATGATACGAAGGGAGTAGTATTTAATGAACGGTTAAACTGTGGTACTAGCTATCACCGAAACAAATATACATGAAGTAGATCGCTAAACACATCCAATATTTCGTTTCTTCAATCACATCATCTAGAATTCTTTGGGTTTCTTATGTTTTATTCAGGCTTGCAATGATTGGGGATACCGGCAAGTGGGAGCTTGATAATTGAGCGCTGAAAACCGCACCTAGTATACATTTTTTCTCCGTGTCAGCATAACTGGATCGATACTCTTTGCTAGAGGTTTCTGCGACAACCATACAAAAAAGAAGAATGAAATAGCAGGATAAATCACACACGTCAACGCTTCTTATCAAGCAAGGCCCAAATCCAGCCGCCTCTCAAGAAAAAATCCACCAAAAATAAATAAACCAATTCTGCAAATAAAGAAAATCTCCCCTAATCATTCACAACCTGTCCCACGTCACACACGCACACGGTCTCAGAGTAGTTACCAGCTAAGAAGCATTTTATTAAAGATAAAATGAAAGCACTGATTTCCACGTGGCGCGAGACTATTGGCCAGGGGGGCCGACCCACCCATTATTCCCTCGCCGTCACTCTCTATAAAATACCAACCAAACAAAAAAAAAACTCGAAAAATAAATAAAAAGGGGGGCCGGAGCGGCAATAACACAAGCACCTCTCGCCGACCTCCCCCCACCTCCAGATGCCGGCCACGGCGAGCGGCGGCGCGCGGGTGGAGGAGGCAGCGGACGCGCCTTCGGGGTCTTCCTCCGCGCCTTCCTGCATGGTCACGACGCCGGAGGAGCTCGCGGCGAGGCTGGCGGCCGGGGGCCCCGGTGTCGTCGGCAGAGCAGCAGGGGGAGGAGAGGGATTGGAGGGGGAGCAGGAGCGGGTGCTCGCACTGCGAGAGATCAAGAACCAGATCATCGGGAACCGGACTAAGAAGCTCCTCTACCTCCGCCTCGGCGCCGTGCCGGCGGTCGTTGCGGCGCTGGCCGAGCCCGGCGCGTCGCCGGCCGCGCTCGTGCAGGCGGCGGCCGCTGCAGGGAGCTTCGCGTGTGGCGTAGACGATGGCGCGAGGGCCGTGCTCGCTGCTGGCGCTGTGGGGCACCTCACGCGCCTCCTCGCCCACCCCGACGACAAGGTAGGCTCTGCTCCCTTCACTACTTTGTTGCTTGTTTCCGTCATTCCTTGTATGCCTGCTCCGTTTGGGGGCTCAAAAACTGTTTTGGGTAGAGAATTTTATTTTTGCGGTGGATTCATGGCTCAATTGGGAAAAAAATATCTGTTGCGTAGAGAAGACTTGGTGGAAGGACATAGAAGGCGGCAAGCCAGCAACTGCTTGCTCTTTGTTTTCATTGCGTAAAATTGGGGCATGATAGCCATTGTGCTTGTCCCTCAGCTGGAGGTGGAAATAACCAATGCTAACTTAATTGTTTCTGGGAGAATTAGTATGTACATTGCTGAATGGAATGGCATCTGTAAATTAGAGGCTAGCGATGAAGCACGAGTGGAACTACTTTCTAAGGGTGAGTGCTGGGCAAGTCCATTTTGCATGAAGGTATTTTGCTGCAAATGTTTTCGAGCTAAAAACTCCTTCCATCCACAATTACATGGCATCCTTGTTTTGTGTGATCTAACTTTGACCATCAATTTGACCAATAATATATGCAAAATATGTCATAACAATTATACTGTCAGAAACTTTATTCGAATACAAATTCAATGGTATAATTTTGTTGGTAGAATCTTGAAAAACGAGTGTGCCATGTAAATATGGACGGAGGGAGTAAGAATTTGGAAATAAATAGTGGTAAAATGATGGTTGCCTTTTGAGTTGGTCAGAAGGAGAATCATCTGAGCCAATTTCTTGCAGAACATGTCAGTTCAGTTAAGGAGAGAGGTACTGGTGGTAGTTGTCATATCTTTTTCTTTCCAGTGTCCTTTTCATTTATCATTTTGGTTGAAATAGTTAAGATACTGTTCATTTGTGCTTCATATATGGAGAGTTTGGTAGTGGGTCAATGGTTAGGTGCGGTGGTGGGAATAAATGTGCTGGAAAGTTGTCTTTTGTGTTGGGTTCGTGATGAACTTGTCTGAACTAATAAACAGGGTTGGATTTCCTGGTTTGGCCATGAAATAATTGGTGATGGTAAAACTAAAACCAGCGACGGAGCTTAACATAAAAAGTTGGACGGGCCAGGCTAAAGGAAAACACACAAATCCTAGGCTTTGTGTTGCTGTTTGCTAGTGTTAGTGGGATAAGATATTAATTCACATGTATAATTGCTTCTCCCTAGAATTCTTGGGCGGGCCAGGGCTCAGGTTGGCCTGGCCGTAGCTCCGCCCCTGGGTAATACTGTAGCTCCTTTATATGCTTGAGCTAAGAATTTGGCAGTAGCATGATGATTTCCTAGTGGTTGAGTTTTGTAGAGTAGGATTTGGATGACCTTTGTTGAAATTTAAACTTAACAGTTGGAGGCACCTTTAGGGAAAAAAGCCAGACGGTATACAAAACTATGAGCGCATTCAAACTTCATATCTCTTTGTTATACTGAATGGTCCTAATAACATGAGCCTCGTTTGGATGTGTCAAGACTAAGTTTTTTATTTCACGGGGAATGGGTCGAAGTCCAAGCCTAAATTGATCACATCATCCATGGAGGCATGTACATACAGAGGGTAATGATTTTAGAGGTGTTACTGCACGTGCGTCTTTAGGGAAAAAAAGTCCGAAGATATACAAAACTATGAGCGCGTTCAAACTTCCTATCTCTCTGTAATACTGAATGGTCCTAAAAACACGAGCCTCGTTTGGATGTGTCAGACTAAGTTTTCTCTTCCACGTGGAATGGGTCAAAATCAAAGCCTAAATTGTTCTCATTAACTCTAGCAGATACCTTAAAACCTCGTCCCCTAAAAACAGTTTCTAGTTCACCCGAAAACAATTTTGCAGTACCACTTGGGTTTGAAAAGAACAGATACGAAAAAACCTACTGTAAAAAGGAATCTTCATATACATGATTTTTTTTCTTACCTGGTCTTCTTCCCCACGAGTCCTGTCTTCCTGCGGAGGAAAAAAAAGGGGGATTTCAGTCTCCCATGAAATTTGAACTTGATTCTGCTATGTGGAGGGTGCTAGCCACTAGGCTAATGCGTGCTTGGTGATTGAAATCGGGAGCGCAGCTCTAAAAGATCTAAAGGACCAAAGGTCCAGGCTTGCATCCATGGTGTACATGGGCGGCGAGCTGAGCAAAACGAGCCTGAGATGAGCTAGCTAGCTACAAGCACCCGCCGTGCAGTGCGCGTGCCTCCACGTTGCTCGCCGTGGGCTGGTAAAACCGGTCCCCGGCCTTGCAGGTCCGTCGTTGGCGGTCCTGTGAATCTCTGCCACACTCGTCGGAATCGGTCGGAAACAACAGGAATCAGTTGAGATCCAGCTGCGGCCGCCATGGTCTGCTACAGCTGCGGCCGGAATTGCTAAGGATCGCTCAGAATCGACCGGAATTGGTTGAGGAGCGCAGGTGGGAGCGGTAGCGGCGGTGATGACGGAAGGTACTATGGCTGAAACTTCCTTCCCGCCAAGCGTTGGCCGGGTTGAGGGAAGCACAAAAAATTGTCCAAAATCCCTTAGATGTAGAGGATGGGAGCCTCCTTTTAGTGTTTCACTCAAATAAATTTAAGGGACAGTCAAGTTTACGGGATCTGAAATGACCGCGTTTTTCGCCCGAAACCTTAAAATGGCAGTTCTTTTAGTGGTTTGACCATTTTAGGGGATCTGCTAGAGATGCTCTTATCCATGAACATACAGAGAGTAGATGATTTTTTAGGTGTTACTGCACTTGCGACAGTTTTGTATATGGCTTGCCTAGCTTAGCATTTGTGCCTCGTGCAACATGACTATTAAAGTGGGAACATGCCATGGTAAATGAGGCTAAAAAAGAAAAACGAAACAGATGACTACTTTGGCAACTCTCTATTTTCACACCTCAACGTAATTCTCTAACCACTCTGTCAGGCATTAATCCTTTCAGGACCCATTATGGCATGCCCATTTATCTAACTTCATTTCCTAAGAAATGTAGGAAGAATTACACATCATTTATTTACAGAAGAAATATGCCATTTTGTTGGGTCACTCCTTTTCTTAGTACAGTATAGAGGAAACTAATATTTTTCTGGCACTTATAATTTGAAATGGCTCCTAAGCATAGTGAGTATTGACCGACTAGCTTGCATCTGAGCTTTTCACTTTAAGGTTTTCCTTGAAATTTATAATGCTCTGTAGTCACTAAACTTCACTGTAACAATCTTGTATTTGTATTCTTGTTGTTTACCCCTACATGGGTGCATAGGGGTTCAGTCCAAGCTCCCTGTTTGTTGAATGCAGGTTACACATAGCGTGGTTAGGTGCTGCTTCTAACTGTGCTAATTGTTTCATGCTATATTGAATAGTTGTAGCCACTAATGCGTCGTGGTTGATAGTTTGGTCTGTTCTGAAGTTTCCATCCTGATTACAGGTTGTCGATGCATGTGCCCGTGCTCTCAGAATGATATATCAATCAAAACAAGCTCCGAAGTTTGATGTCAATACTGAGAAGAATATGGACTTCCTTCTTTCCCTTTTGGACAGCGAGAACGAAAATGTCACTGAGCTGGCTGCTAATATTATATCGCACTCTTGCGATAGCAATACAGAACAATTAGCACTGTGTGGTGCTGGAGTTCCCCAGAAACTTGTTAGTCTTTTTGGAGGTTCTATGAATCTACGGGATGCTTGTTTAGATTCTATGACTGCAATCGTCAGAAATAACTGGGAGGTCGCTTCAAGATTTGCATCGATGGACCACGGAAAAGCTTTCCGTTCAATAGTTGGGTTAATACATGATCGGAGCCCACGCACAAGACTACTTGCTTGTCTGTGCTTGATTGCAATTGGTCATGCTTCTCCTTGTCATTTTCCGGACAGACAAATTAAAACAAAGTTGATTCTGGTCTTACTTGAGCTCATCGAAGAACCTGGTCACGTAGGAGATGAGGCTCCCTTGGCATTAACCACCCTTATAAAAGATAGTGTGGAACTGCAAAAACAAGCCTTTTCAACAAATGCAGTTGCAAAGCTTAGCAACCATCTGGTAGCAAATTCATTGGAGACAAGACGGGCAGTGACCATATTGCTTGCTTTAGCTGAACTTTGCTCAAAACAGGAAGAGTCAAGATCTCAACTTATGTCAGGCCAGGTAAGCGAAGCTTCTGTAGGATACTACTTTTGATTATTTTTGTGGTTACCTTTTGAGTTGTTAATTGGAGTTCTGCAGTCTTTCTATTGTTCATGTTAATTCCCGACCAGACAGTACACCGTTTCTTTACCTTGACATGACAAATTGGATGAATATGATTAACCACGGACCCAATATCTGTGACTAATAAGTTAATTCGCTTAACAGGTATCGACCTTGATACTTGATGCATTGAAGCATGATTGTGCTGATATCCGTGTTGCAGCATGCTCATGTCTGAAGAATATCTCTAGGTCATCGAAGGTAAGGTGCACGCTTCTTCTTTACATCTCAACCTTTTGTGTTCACCCAAATGATTCAGTTGATGTGGTTAATTTGCAGGTACTTAGTGCAGGTCGCTTATCCTGCGATACAGTTATCGCTCCCTTAGTCCAGCTTTTGTGCGACTCATCTACTTCAGTTCAGGTAAAGTTCGGGCAATCTTCAATGGTGTTTTCTGATCTGGAATTTAAATGGCCGCAATTCAAATCTTCTTTGTTTGTTTCAGAGGGCTGGATTTTGGAGTGTGTAGCTTTTATAAAAGAATTAGGATATTTAATGCTTTGGGCGTTACTTATCTATTTGCATGCAAACCTTGCCCCCTTTGATGTTGTTGCTGCACTTCTACTGTATTTGCACCCATCAAACAAAGAAGTAATACTAGTAATGGTTTTGTTGTAGTGCTAACCAACAATGTAACTAGTCAATTCTATAAGAACGAATTTTAAGGCCAGCAGGTCAACTTAGAAGGTAATCATTTGATAATTGTACTTCCCTACCACTTCCCGTCTTCACTGATGGAGCATTGCTTTGGTCACTGGAGCCACACCAAATTTGTTGTCAACTAGACATGTCGTAACTGTGAAAAGGTTCGTAAGACATCAGGAGTTTATAGTGTCTACTGTCTCACCTATTCACTATCTTTGTCACAGGTTGCTGCCCTGGATGCTATTTGCAACATTGCAGTGAACTTAACACCCAGGAAATCTGTTCTTCTTCATTCTGGGGTTGTCCCACAACTTGTTAATTTATCCAAGTCGATGGATCCAACATTGAGGCTAAAATCTGTTTGGGCTCTTAGGAATAGTATGTTCCTTCTGAATCCAAAGGATAAAGACTTCATAATGAAGGAGCTAACCGTCTGCACTCTCTCAAGCCTCATATGTGGTACGTCTAATTCTAAATGCCCAGATATGATATTAGGCAACTGCAAAATTAGTTTCACTGCTAATTGCAAAGTGTTCTGCAGATTCTGAGCATTTTGTTCAGGAACAGTCCCTGGCACTGGTACACAATCTTCTTGATGGCTATGTGGGCGCTATTAATTATGTCATTGGTGAAGATGGCATGGTAATAAATGCTATTTCAAGACAGCTGGACAGTGCTTCTGCCCCAGGAGTTTGCATCCAGGTCAGTTTTCCTTAAACTGCTGTATAGTTAATTTATCTGGATTGCTATATTTATTTTCCACGTACATGTATGGAACTTTGAGGGGAAAAGAGTAACATCTTTTCTGGCAGAACTGTATAATCTTGTATCACTTTTTTGTTTGAAATATGTGCTTATATGATATATTCTTTTATGAAAAACACAGATATCATTGTACGATAAATTATTGATCTTTCAATTTTCTTCTCCTCAGGGCATGTTGGTGCTTACAAATATGGCAGCTGGGGATGAATTAAGCACGGAAGCTGTAATGGATGTTATTGTTCCTCACCGAACTGATCGCATCAAGCCATCTTTTGTGGTCAACTTTCTGCAGAGCAAGGATAAACAATTGAGAGTTGCAACTTTGTGGTGCATTCTTAACTTGGCTTACCCAAAAAGTGATCCTTCATCTATTCGAGTAGCCAGACTACAAAATGCTGGGGTAATTTCACAAGTAAAAAGCATGATAAATGACCCCTGCTTCGATTGCAAGGTACTACTGCCTTCTCTTCTTAAATGAAGTGATCTTTGAGATAATGCATGATTTTTATTGTTCAACAAATGTCTGTTTAGCTGTTAATTTCATTTGTGTTTGCTATTGCTGACTCGGTTGGGAGCCGTACCTTAATTCATTGTATCTTGTACTCCCTCCGTTCCCATATGTAAGACGTTTTAGACATGTCACATGGTGACTAGGTGTGGACCCAAATAAGTGAATCTACACACTAATACATGTCTACATACATGTAGATGCATATGAATATGGGCAAATGCTAAAACATCTTATATTATGGAACGGAGGGAGTATGTAATGAGAGATCCTTTGACGAAAGCTACACGTGCAATCCTAGCTGAACTTGTTAGCTACAAGAGTCTTAACTGGACCTACAACATGCCAAAAAATAAAGTGTTACACTCATAGCTGGTAGCTGGTAAACATTTGTTGGCATATGGTGTTCTTGAAGCTAACCCCGTAACGTTATTTTTCTTTCAATCTAACGCTTCAAAGTGCCCCTCTCTTATGCAGCTTAGAGTACGTATGATAATTGAAGCCTTGAACACTGCTTAGACAATGCCACCGCTGGTTTCATGTGATGAGTAGGCAAACCATTGGAGTTTACAGGACACACTATACAGCAAACGGGCAAAGGAAGCTGAGTCTAATTCGCACCTTACCGTTAGCATCAGTAAAAAGTTTGCTGATCTCTCCTTGTTGCATCGAGCCTATCGCTGTAATTTCTTCCCATGAGAACTCGATGACAACTGTTCTCTTTTATGGAAAAGGCTGGCAATTCTCTTGTTGTAAGTTTGTAAGTGTGCCACCCCGAGAACCCAGAGTCTGTAAGCATGCCACCTTGAGAACCTTTGCTGCTTGCTGCTTGGGACCTGAAGGTCATAGACACCAGCTCCAGAGAATCCCATTTTTCCAGTGCCACCAGAACCTTGGGGTTGTGTTGTGATGAAGAGTGTATAATCGAGCCGCCTGTTGTTGCTGTTGTAAATTGCATTTTCCTCTTGCAATAATAAGGCTGATTTATCGCCTGATGGTGTCCATCTTTCTTTTTCCAATTTAGTAGTAGTAATGTTTTATCACCTGCTTTTCTGATGTCTTTTGGCAAGACCTAGTTTTCTATATAAATCATCTGAATTACACGTAGAGTTGGAACTAGCATTGAAGTAAACCTGAAGGCTGAAACCAAAAAGATCCATCAATGTTTCACTAGCATTGAAGTAAACCTGAAGGCTGAAACCAAAAAGATCCATCAATGTTTCATCAGCCCCTACAAAACGTGCGACCATTTTCGGTGCTGCCATCTCAGCGACTCCATAAAATAGTGACAGTCATGTTCAATTGTAGAGGATGAGCTCATTTCTACATATGGAAGTCAATACAATTTTTTTTCTGGTTTTTTTTTTTTTTGAGATTTAATTTTTTTTTTCTGGGTTTGTTCCTGGGAAGGGGTAATGCTACGGTAGAACCTCCTTGCCCATACATGATGGTAAAATCAGTCCTGGAATGTTTATAACATATAAGGTGATTTTGTTTAACTCTATGAATTTTGTGGGGGCATTTAAGTTAAGATTTTATAGATCATCCATTGTCTATAGCAAGAATGACCCATAGGAAGCAAACACCGCTCGTAGCTTAGTATAACCTATATTCAACATCTTGACGCAATTTACAAATTGCTTCCGGCGAAAACCCCTCAGGAGGTGAGCTATTATTCATCTCTATAAAAGTTCCTAGTTGATAGATGCAAATTCATATTGAAAATTATCAATTATTTTGTGACACTTTTAAGTACTATTTAGTTACTATCTTTGTTTTGATGTAATTTTGAACACTTGGCTGCTCTCAAATGGTTAATTTTTTCCAAGTGACATTACATCTCTTTGTATGTATTTATCCGATAAGGTTTACCCGTTTTCGGTCCGAATCCGCTCTGTTTCCGATCCGAATCCGTGGTCCGATATTATCCGCATCCACATCCGTATCCAATCAATATCCGATCTGCTCCGCATCCGACAAAAAAATATGGTAAAGGATATGGAGAGAGCATTATCCGATCCGATCCGATCCGTTTACATCCGTCCTGTGGTGATTTCGTCAATCTCAACACCGACCCGTCAGGACAGTCTTTCGTAAGTGCTCATAGGAGTAGAATATACGTGAGCGTTTTTATAGGGGTGAGTGTATACACGTGTAGGTGAGCGTTTGCGTTTGTACTGTGTTTATAGAAAAAACCCATAGGAACGTCTTGTAACTTGTTTTTTGTTCCGAGCCACAATATTATCCATAGCCCACACAATTCTACAATAAATATTGGTCAAGAGATACACACCCACAAACGAGAGGTGGAAGGGTGATTATGCGAAGATCAGATCGGAGGGCCAGCATAGTCCACTCTATTGAAACATAACAGCATCTCCAGCAGACATATCCGGTAATCACAAACCGTAAAACCAATTTAACAATCCCCAAATTTCGTCTTTTATGGTGCGCAAAAGCATCATACGAAACAGATACCGTAATTTGGTACTGGAAATTTCGAAAAAGATCTTCGTGCTAGAATTTGGTTCCGATCATCACACGACGGTTCAACATAGTTCGTGCAAATCTTTAAACAAAGTTCATCATAAGACAAACACAAATAAACATAGTTCATCATCCTAGAGAACACAACATAGTACATAGATCTAAGGACATCTCAAACGGGGCTGCTTACTTCACCTAGACTGGCCCGATTTGAGCAGCCCAGCCAAAAACTAGGCCCTACGGCGCTGCCTAAACGGATTGTGATTCGTTCTTTTTTTTGTCCGAAACTACTCAATCCCGGCCCAGAATTGATCCAGTTTTGAGCACCGTCCGGACATGCCAGGACCGCGCTCGTGTCCTGCTTTTCCCCCTCCTTGCCGCATCGGGCCCGCCCGCAGCATAGCCCCTCCTCGCATTTCACCCTCCTCGTCCCACCTCCTCGCCGCCGCTGCCCTGATTTGGCCACCCTCGGCCGCCGTTCGCCCACCCACTGCCTCGAAAAACCGTCCGCCCTCACCCCCGCCGTCGGCCACCTGCTGCTCCCGCACGCGCTTGGTCGTCTCGCTGCTGGACGGACCGCACCGCCGAGCACACCCCGAGGGGCCGCACGCAAGGTGCTCGTCCATTTTTCTGGACCGAGTTCATCACCGTTCCATCAGGAGAAATGGCCGACAGTGGGGACGAGTTCTTCTTCAACAACGTCCTGATGTACTCGTCCTCCTACGACGATGACTCCGAGGACGAGAGCGACCTCCTCGTTGCCACCCTTGTGGTCAATGACCACATTGCCAGGATGAGGCCGGTTTTCAGAGGGTCTATCCTCGGGCATGCGCCTGCCTTGGACAGGGACAGAGAAGCTGGCCATATCCAGCTGTACAATGACTACTTCCATCTCACCAATCCAGTCTATAATGCCAAGTTATTCCGGCGCCGTTTCCGGATGAGAAGAGATATGTTCAACCGCATTCGTGTTGGAGTCAGGGACTACGATGATTTCTTCAGGTGCAAACCGGATGCATGTGGTAAGCTTGGCTTCTCCTCTTATCAAAAATGCAGCGCAACAATTAGGATGCTTGCGTATGGAGTTGCTGGAGACTTGGTTGATGAGTATATGCGCATGAGTGAATCCATATGCCTGGATTCAACGTATTCATTTTGTGAAGCTATTGTTCATGTCTTTGGCCCGGAGTACTTGAGAGAACCAACGGTTGCCGACACTCAACGACTGTTGTCGATCAACGAGGGCATAGGTTTCCCTGGGATGCCTGGAAGTATAGACTGTATGCACTGGGAGTGGAAGAACTGCCCATTTGGTTGGTAGGGGCAGTTCAAGGGGCATGTAGGAGAGTGCACTGTCATCTTGAAGCTGTTGCATCACGTGATCTCTGGATTTGTCACTCTTTTTTTTGGCATGGCAAGTTCGCATAATGATATCAACGTGCTGTAGCGCTCTTCGGTGTTCGGTCGACTCGCGGCTGGCAACTCCCCCGAGGTGAGTTATCACATCAATGGCCACAAATACATGGTCGACTCGCGGCTGGCAACTCCCCCGAGGTGAGTTATCAGATCAATGACCACGAATACACCAAGGGATACTACCTAGCTGATGGTATCTATCCCCAGTGGGCTACTTTTGTCAAGACTATCTCCAATCCTCAGGGAGAGATGAGAAAAAGCTTCGCGAAAGAGCAGGAGAGTGCTCGGAAAGATGTGGAGCGTGCCTTTGGTGCGCTTCAATCTCGATGGGCTATTGTTCGGCACCCTGCTAGAACATGGAGCCCGGAGATTATGTGGACGGTGATGACAGCTTGTGTGATCATGCACAACATGATCATAGAATATGAGCGTGACGACAGTCTTTACGATGAAAACAGGGAGTTTCAGGGTCAGAATGTTGAGCCTCAACCAGGAGTGTCAACATTTCAGGAGTTCCTCCAGTTTCACCATGAGTTGCGTGATCGCGACGTGCACACCCAACTTCAGGATGACTTGGTTCATCACGTCCTGAACTTCGTCGGAGGCCAGTAGAACTATGCACTTTGATTTTATTTATTTATATTAATTTATCAGGTTGTGTTGTAAAACTATGAACTTTCCATATTTGTTTCAATTGTCGAATTTGTCATAAAATATTCTAATTTATAATTGCCAAGTTGAGTTATTTTGAGAGGATATGAAAAAAAGGAAAAAAAAATGTCCGACCACCAAATGAGCAGTCCCGTAGGCTACACTGCCCCGGAAAGCACGGTAAATAGCCCGGACCGCTGCTCAAACGGACAAATCCGGGACACATTTGGTCCGGATTTGAGTAGTCCCGTAGGAGATGTCCTAATGGACAGATAGACCTATATCGCCGGCATGCTTACTTATCGTAGCCGAGGTAGAACTTGACGATAGACTTGCACTGCACCCAAGCGAGCTCATGCTCCTCCCTGGCTTCTTCAAGGCGGAGCTGAGCCTCCAGGACGACCGTGCGGGTCTTGCGGGTTCGGAGTATGTGCGGCGTGATCTGCGGTATGATGTTCTCGGCAAGCACCCTACAATCGTCGCAGCCTTCACTGCTGCTTCGAACAGGTGGCCACGGTCCCGCCCCTGCTTGGAATGTGCCGCACGGTGCTTTTCGTCATCGTCCCTGGAGATCATGACCACGGCCGTCACAATGCTGTTGGAGCTGCCCGCCTCTGTGTCGTCCGGCGCGCTTCTCCTCGGTAGCGGCCAGGTTCTCATCGATGAAGCCCCTGACACTGCTCGCGTAGCCTGTCCCAGGCCATCCGTTGACGGCGGGCGCGCTTTCTAGCGACGACCGAGAGGCGGAGGCGTCACTGCTCCTCGTCGACGCTCGGAGGCGCACGACCTACACCTCTCCTGCCACCACAACCATACATATTTGCTGCATGCCATATATCTAACGGCAAAATAGAGTGTGAAGATGGAGCACTCGATACATGGCTCTCCAAGTGCGATCGATTTTGCGGCGGAGGGAATCAGGGGTTGGGGGTGGGCGCTATACGTCACCCGGTACCCTTAATATAGTGGGGTTGGATCCAATCTAGTTCGCCCTCGAAAAATTATCCAGACCTAGTTCTGGTCTACGCTGAAGAATTTAATTTTTTTGCCCTATGTAGTCCGCCAAGATTACTATGCAGATAACAAGACACACCCATACATGCAAGGATCGGGATCACGACTCACCGGGCAGCGGATTCGATGTAGTCGTAGAAGAGTCTGAACAATCGTAGATCCTCACAACTAGGCCTAATTGCAAGGATGTCGCTAAGTATTCCCTCGTCAAGGATCAAACGTGTAATCCCTCTTATGGTGTGCACGCGTATGCTCGTGTCAACCCTTCAGCGCTCCGCCGTCCAACACTCGACACCGATAAAGAGAGACAGCCTTCCGACATTGCTACTTGGTAGATCTAATCAACTGTGATTAGAGCTATTATAAATCTGGAAGTTCTCAACACATGAGAGGGAAAAGCTAATTAGAGGTCTAATCTGGAGAGTATAACTCAAAACCCAATTAGAAGAGGCTCTAATTCAGTTAGAGGATCTCTAGTTAGAAGCTCTAATTAGATCCTCTAATTCTACTAGAGAGCAAGAGAGAGGTTTGGGAGCCAATTATGTGTTTTGCTATGAGCCTTGTGGTGCTTTATATACTCGGAGGGAGTAGAGACTTGTCAAAGAGTGAGGGGAGTCCTAGTTGAACTAGGAGGTGGTGGCCGCACCATGGCCTCCTAGCCCAACTCGGGTTGGAGGTGGAGTCCTCCTCCACCTCCTCTCTCCCTTCCTTTTTCTTTATCCCTCATTTCTTTTCTCTTTCTCTCTCCAATAAATTCCATAAAAATACCGGGACGATGAGTACCAACTTGTGAACCCAGTGGCTCCCACCCGACATTCCCCTAAAATAGGATTTGGCCATGAGGGGAAAATCTACCCCTCTCGACACTTCTTCCTTATTTGGAAAGTCCCCGAAACTCCTCCGGAACCACTTTATCCCTATAGATAAAATCATCGATATTATCTAACGATGTTATAAACACATTCATAGCACCCTGGGACATCTCATGTCCTCCGTTACCTCTCATATAAATTTTGCCTAACACCGGCATAATTTCTCTCTTATAGTAACTTTCCTAAAACCACTCCGATTGACACCAGACTTGTTTCTATGATATCGTAACGACATCAAACACCCATAAAACCAATAACAACATATTATTTATCTCAAAAAAAGGTTGGCACGGCTTAAGCGTGTGACCAGTAAAGGCTCGATAACACACAGACATGTTTGGGAACTTGGCGAACAATAACCAACAACGGGATCATGGACGTCCATAATGGCTCCTGTGTGGTCCCGGAGAACGAGGGAACCTTATAAGTTACGCATTGCACTTATTCCCTTAACTTCACGATACCAACGATATCATGAGGTGAGACTATGTGATCTGGTCTGATCAAACTCTTTGATCATAACACATAAAACTCGTTTACCGATATTGTTCTCTTTTCTCATCCATATCCCGACGACCCTATGATAAATCACACTGTGTGTGGCCAGACGATATGTCATCGGTGATACTGATAGGGCCCGGAGAATGTATATCTCTATCGTCTAGAGGATTTAAGTACTAGTCTTGAACGATCTTAGTTCCATTACACTTTCAAGGTCATACCCAGATATCACTGTTATAATCCCCAATTACGGCAAGACGATTGATGATATCCAAAGTATAAATTTCGATCATGCGGTCACTAGGTATTCTCATAGTATAAGAAATATAGTCAATGTTAACTTCGTATGCATTTGATAAAACACATAATGATTGTCTAGTCACTTTTAGCAACAACATACACTTCGGTCGGTTCAGTACTATTGTTACCCTAACAATGAACTCCTATGTTTTGCTAGATTTTCTTCCAAGTCCATGATCAGGAAAATATGATCATCCCACAAACCATAAGCTAATCTTAAAGACAAGATGTAGCATCCCAACTTTTAATAAAGATGGAATACCTGTGTTATTGTGCTAGTACCTGGATCAATTGCTAGCACCACAGTACAAAATGAAAATATCATGCAAATGCATCAAATTCTATTACATCGCATGATCCAGTCTTTACAAAATAGGATTACAACTTGCATAGTCTTAGAAGACTAGCAGAAAACAAAGAAATACAGCGGAAAACATAGTACAACATTGAGCCCATCTTCTTCATGTGCCACAGGCAAAACATGTTGGCGATAGTATCGAGATCCTAAACGAAATCCTCACTCGTCTTCAGAAATATCTGCAATATGGAATATGCAGCCACAAGGGAGTCAATACAATTTAATGTATTGGCAAGTAACACTATGGTGGATATAAATGGCAAGACTAATACTACATGCTTATTTGGCTGAGTGGAGTTTTGGCTAAGTTTTGCATAAAGCCAGTTTTCTCCTATCACTTTTGTAAAACAAGCTTTTCTTTTCAAAAGGGTGGCAACATTGCATGTAGATCCAAGCACCACAACTACTGTTCACTTGGTCAAATTTTACTTGCTGAAATTGATGATGAGATTCTTCCGTCATTCCTTGTCCAGCTGCTCATAGTTGTCCATAACCGGGGACACGGCTAAGATCTTAGTTTGTTGACTCTGCAGAGGTTGTGCACTTTCACCCTTTGTCTTCAATTAGCCCAAACATCCTATACACCCGGAGTGCATCATGGAAAGGAGAGAATTGAGACGAGATCTTTCAGAAGAAGAAGTCCAAACCCACCGGCAAGACCGTTCCACCTATAATTTTGCTAGATCTGCTAGTCAAGCCTGGGCTGAACCCTCACAACTTAGTTGATAAAGACAGAGCCCATATGTCAAAAGGTTGCACGGGAAGCTACTAAACTTAGAAGGACATAGTAATCTCTTTGTTCCTGGGTGGCCATCCGCAAGTGACAACCTCAAGTGGAATAACCCTTAGATAAGGGCCCTGAGGAAACACTCAACATAACCCAGTCTTACCACTTCCACCCAGGTGGTTCATTTTATTAGTTATACTTAGGATTTTTCCTCAACATCTAGTAAAACAATTTGTAACATTGCATAGCACCTAATAAATTCTAAGGCTATCAAAATAGCAAGGTAAAAGGGATGGCTACACACTACTAGGATAATAGCATAGCATAGTATAACTTAGTAAAATTTCCTATCATGCATACTACTCAAAATCAACTAATGCATATAGAAAATAATGGGTAGTTGATGGTGTGTTACTTGCCTTGTTGAAGTTGGTGAAGATATCACACTCTCTTCACAAAAGATCGTTGCTCTCCATACAATCTATTCATTGAAAACACAATAACAAAATAAACAAGCATCCTAGCAATCAAACACATAGGTGGAGAAAGCAAACATAGCAAATAACATAACAAAGGAGTTGGACCAAGTTGGCTAGGACAAGGTCAAGGTTTGAGTTTTCAAAGATTCATTCCATAATGGTTCAATACATTGTTAAGGAGTTTCCAAGGGTTTACTTGGAAAGTACTAGGTCGAGTTTGATGTGATATAACTTTATTATAACCATACTTGTCGAGGAAGTTCCAATAGTTCACTAAGAATAAACATATTACTTCTTCAACTAAAGTAATACATGCAAACACTTGGTCATATTCACCTTCAAAAATATTTGAGTGACTATGTTAGTATTTTCCATTGTGGTTAGGGTAGGTCTACTAACTTCATCAACAAAGGGAAATTATTACTAAGTCTTGGATTTTCCATTTGGGTCAATGGTTGGACAAAAACAACTTTCTAAATCTTCAACTTGTATGGATTGCTTCTAGACCTCATGTGATTGCCTTCTTGAAGATCATCTTCATGCTTCTATTGTAGTCTTGTTCCTTGGATGGATTCTTCTCTTGGTCTTGATAAATTCTTCAGGGCTTTCACTTCACTAATTGGTTTGGGTATGGGATGGGCACAAATACCACTAAGTCAAATTGGAATGAAAATAAGAAGAAGGATAGGAAGAGAGGGGGAGATGTTTTCTTCTAAATTTCTTCACACTTGTACTTGAGTTTTCTTCTAGGTGTGGAGTACAAGTCTTTTCTTCAAAACTTCTTCATTGATCTTCCTTGTAGCTCTTCATGTTTCCACTAAGTTGAGAATGAAGTTTTCTTCTTGTGCTTGAGTCTTGATCTCCATTTTGCTAACTTGATGATTTCTTGAAGCAAGAATAGGGGAATGGAGAAGTAGATAGAAAGCAAAGGTACTAGGGTCTAAGGTTTACCACTTGGTCTTGTATGTGATTTACACATACTAGGTACTTGGTCTTGGCTCCAAAATAGCCATAACAACAAAGGTAAACAATGATAGAAACAACTCTAATACTTAACCAACTAGGTGGACTACTATGATGGAAGTTTGGCTAAAATTACATGGTCATGGTCCAAGGGTTTCCAAAATGGTTGGGCAAGGTTGTTTATGGTCCAAGGTTATCAAATGGATCAATTTTGCAAAAGGAACTAGATTGAAATTACTTACAGGATTAAATCTATGTCAAAATTACTCAAATATCCCAATTAATTCTAAATCCAATTTTAATTTGATCAACAATTATTTTGGGGCAGGGGATATGAAAGTACACATCCTAAGGTTTCCAAATATATTTTATTTACAATTTTTGGATTTGTAGAATTTGAATTATGCCAAAAATCATCAAACAAGCATATTTGAAATTGAACAATTTTAAGTTTGTCAAATTTGAATTGGAACAGTGCTAAAAGATTCTACACATTCTGGGGATTTAAAAAAGTCCAAGTTTATCAAATTTGGCCAAGTGGTTAAAAAGTTATGAGGTTTCAAAGTTCTAGGGGCTTTTCTGTAAAATTGTTATTCAAATTTTATTCGGAAATAAAACCACATACAGGCTGGGCTAAATAGTGCTTATCTGTCGCACGGGGCAACAGTTAGGGAGTGGGCTTGGGCCGGTTGTGCGTTGCAGTGGGCGACAGATAGCGAAATGGCGTGCTGCTGTCTGGGCGCACACGTGGCATGTTTCTACTGGTGGGTACCGGTTCACTTAAGTGGATCTAATCGTGGCCGTCAATTTGGATCGAACGACAGAGAGAAGAGGGAGCTCACTGGGTGGTGGGATCTCGCCGGAATGGAGCGGGACGGCGGCGACGCGACTCGGGCTCGACGGCGATGACGCTCTGGGGGTCTTCTAGCACGACAGAGAGGACGACGACGTGTGGAGCGGAATGGAGAGCACGATGGGGTCTATGGAGTGGGCGTTCTCTTCCTCGGGCGATAGCAGGGGGCGGATGGAGACAAAGACAACTCCGTCGAGATGCAGACGTGCTCGGCGTCGTCTATTTCTGCACAAAGAAGTACGACCAATGGGTCACAACGGAGCGCATGGTAGAGGGGAAACTAATGGAGGTGTCCTCGGGCTCGATTACCTTCTCTGTTGGCTGGAGGTGACGAGAAACAGCGGCGGACTCGAGCTACTCCGGTGACGAATTCCGATGACCTCGGGCACGGTTTCGAGGGAAAAAGAGGGGGAAAGAGGAGAGGAGGCAATGTGCTATAAATTGGAAGGATCGGTGGAGGGTTTAAATGCCATAAACCCGCGAAATCAAGGCTAGAGAAACGGCTGTTCCTCCGTTACTAGAGGTTGAATACGGGATGATGTCATTGATGACGTCAGCATTTTTTTTTAATTTCCTGTTTTCTTCTTTATTTTATATCTTCTGTTTTAAATGTCCAAATAACCTCAAATAAATTTCTAAAATCTTGAAACGAAATTTTCTTTCAACTAAGCATGTTAGAAAACAATTTTGGACATATTTAATTTTTGAAATTTGAAAATATATGTAATTCACTAATAGTACTTAATACCATTTTTAAAATAAAATAAAATGAGGTTTTGATTTAAAAAAAATTCATAGAGAGTAAACATGTCAAATATAAATTTTGAAAGTCATTTCACAACATTTTCATATTTTATAAATTTAAGATTTGAGTGATTTACTAATAGTAACTTTATTCCATTTTAAAATTTAGAAAATAATAAATTGATGTTATTGTCTAAATAAAATCTCAGAGACATTTTACAAGTCATATATTATTTTTGGAAAGCTATTTTTAAACCACTTTCACATTTTATAATTTTAGGAGTTGAAGGATCTACTAATAGTAACTTAATGCTATTTAATTAGTTCATATCAATTAATTATTATTGTTGATCAATAAAATTTAGAATAAAACCACAAGTCATAAAATTGTTTTCAAAACCTTTTGTTATGTTATTTTCAAAGCAATGCATTTCATTTTCACCCCTTCATGTTTAAAACTTGGAATAACAACTAAAAGTTATTATTAAAACATTTTATTCTCATCAAATATTTTTGAGGCTTAGGACTTTATTAAGGGTTATAAATCTTTTATTGTTGTTGCCATAAAATAATTTCAAGGTAATATTTGAATTGAAAACTTTTTTTGTAATAAAGTTTGCTAAAGATAAAATGGTTTTCTTTATGTGAGAAAATTCATTTGAGGGGGTTTTAGGGTTTATGGAATAGAGGTATAATGGATTCTTAATTTCAATTTTCATTGAGTTATGTATTGTTTCCTTTTGTTTCTTGCATCTTATTTGGTTTTTGGTGACTTGCATAACATGAAAACAAAAAGTTTCAAATTTTTGTGATTTTTGACTTTCCAAAAATCAGGGATGTTACACAAGATTAGGAACTCTCTTTTGTTTATGTCTTCACACCCTCATAAAGATTTTCCTTTGAAAACTCACTTTTCAAGTGTTATAGCAGTGGCAACATGATGACATAAACTTAATTCTAAACTTGGAGATATAATAATAACTGAATATTATTATCTCTACGGCATACCTCCAACACCTAGATCAACAAGGGCACACCCCCGGTTCTATTGATAAGCCTCAACGAAACCTATGACACGTCATAAACGTATCCATAAGTTCTCATGTTCCATGTTGTTTTTATGCCATTTGCTACATGTTTTCCTTACACTTTATGTCATTTTTATCGATTTCCTAGGACTAACCTATTGGCAAGATGCCATAGAGCCAGTTCTTGTTTTCTGATGTTTTTAGTTTCAGAAAAGTTGTTCTGAAAATATTCTCGGAATTGGAAAATTTGAAGCCCGAAAGTCTTAGAATCCCCGAAGGTTCCACGGGGTCCCAAAGAGGCCCAGAGGGGGGCCACACCATGAGGCGGCGCGCCACCTGGCCGCGCCATGGGGTGGTGTGGGCCCCTCGGGCGCCCACCGCCATCGCCCTTTCACCTATTTATTCCCCCCGATGCGTGAACCCTAAAAATATACCACTTTTCCACGAAAAGCACCCGAGGCCGCCGTCATCGTCAACCCGAGACCGGGAGGGTCCTGGAGTTCTCCCCGGCACCCTGCCGGGAGGGGAAATCATCACCGGAGGGTTCTACACCACCATGCCCGCCTCCGGAGTGATGCGTGAGTAGTTAATCCTTGGACTACGGGTCCATAGCGGTAGCTAGATGGTTGTTCTCTCCTCTTTATTCCTCATGTTTAGATCTCGTGAGCTTACCTAAATGATCGAGATCATCTTATTGTAATGCTACATGTTGTGTTTGCTGGGATCCGATGATTATTGAATGCTATGTCTCTTGATTATCAATCTATCATGTTGTCTTCATGTGTATGTTATTTATGATCTTGCATGCTCTCCGTTGTTAGTAGATTCTCTGGCCAGGTAGATACTAGTGACTCCAAGAGGTAGTATTTATGCTCGATAGTGGGTTCATGCCTCCTTTGCATCTGTGCTCGAGTGGCATAAACGTGATGGATGGAGGATGTGTTGTTTCCATTAGGGAGAAAATAACGATGTTTACATTGTTTACATTACACACTTTTCTTACTACGATTATCTGTTGCTTGCAACTTAATACCAAACGTTTGTTCGCATGATATTCAGAGGGTGGATTATTAGTCATAGATGCAGTTAGATGAAGGTCTATGTATCTTTTTGTAATGCCCGCATGAATCTCATAGTAATCTTCATGTCATGCATGTTTAATTATCTATCAATTGCCCAACTGTAATTTCTTCACCACACTTGTTAGGTATCCTTTATGGAGAGACACCTCTAGTGAACTGTGGACCCCGGTCCATTTTCTCATACTGATAATACAACCACTGCAATTACTGTTTTCACACTGCTTCCACTGTTTTCACACTGCTACAGCTGTTTTCATATTGTTTTCCACACCATACGTTTAACTTCTTTGTGTTCAGCAAAACCGGTGAGATTTACAACCCCACTGCTTCGTTGGGGCAAAGTGAATTGATTGTGTTGTGCAGGTTCCACGTTGCTGCTGAACCTGTAGTGCGCCCTGCCACCTCAGCTGCATCAACCTTCGGAAGTTGCTTCTTCTCCTACTGGTCGATTCAACCTTGGTTTCTTTTCCGAGGTAAACTTGCTGCTGTGCTCATCAAACCTTCCTCTTGGGGTCTCCCAACGAGTGCAAGACCTGCACCATCAAGCACTTTTATGGCGCCGTTGCCGGGGAGGAAGAGCATTTCTGCAAGGGGAGTCTCTCACTTCCAATCTCTTTACTTTGTTTTAGTTTTGATTAGTATATTTTATTTTGTTTTGTTTGCTTCTCTTTATAAAAAACACAAAAAAAGTCCTTATTCTAGTTGTTGTTTTTATCCTGTTTTTAGTCATGCTAAAGTGAGTGTTCCTGAAGTTGAGGTTTGTTCTTTTAAACAATAAGGGGGAGACAGTTTGAAATATGCTTGGTATTGAATAAGTGATGCTCATCGTAGATGCACTAAGAAATATTCCACTTTAATCCTTCTTAGGAAATTTTATGTTGGCATTACTAGCTGGTATAGGTATGTTCTAGACACTCTTATAGGTGGTAATTTTCTGGGAACTCCTGCTTTGGAAGCATGTAATCTAATTTAAAGTTTAGTTGGAACACCACCTACTAAGGTTGTTAAAACCGAGATCACTTTAGATGATGTTATTAAAAAGCTAAACTCTATGGAGAAAAATTTGCCAAACTTCCTCGATAATGCTAGCAAAGTTAATGAATCAATAGTAAGTATCAATAAGAGAAAAACTGTTTTAGAAGCTAGCAATATCCATGATAGTAAAAACATGAGGATTGGTAAATTAGATGAGGCAATGGAAACTTTAAGCTCAACTTTTTCTTCTCTTAAGTTTAAGAGGGAGAAACCTTCTATGGGCAAGAGAAAAAAATTATGTATGTCCCCAAGATGCCTAAACCAAAATCCCCTAATGTACTTAAAATTAATAAAACTTTTAGTGAAACTAAAAGCGATTTGCATGTTGAATCATCTTCAAGGGTACCTGAAGTACCAATTGCTACCAGTGGTTTTTTGGAGGAAATTATTGATTTGGATGCTTCTTCACTTGAAAACACTTGATTTCACTTTTCTGGCCTAGCTAAAAGGCGTTAAAGAAAAGCACTTCTTGGGAGATAACCCATGGTTTTATTTTTTGCTTTGTTTTTCTCTATTTTATTTGAGTCAAGGGGTTATATACTTCTGTAGCAACTCCTTTGTATCTTTATTTTCATGTATTGGTTGTTCCAAGTAAAGTTTCTAGCGAAAGTTGGAGTTGGTTTTGGATTTCATCGCAAGAAACAGATTTCTGCTGTCCACCATAAAAAATCGTATAAATTACAGAAAAATCAAAATGACCTGAAACTTTTTGTGGTTATTCCTCATCTAATTCCAAAACTTTTTAGTTCTTTTTTTATCCGAGCAACTCAAGTTCCCCGAATAAATTGGTCTTTACAGTCTATTCTGGTTTTGGCAGATTCTGCCATTTTTCTTGCATTTGCTCTTTTACTATGTCAAGTGGATTTATTTGCTTCACGAAACATCTGTGGCTGAAGACGTTTAAAAGTATCAATAGCACTTGTTCCCATGCAGAACCCATGGATTTTTTATTGTTGCACTAACCCTCTGATGCGAATTACTTTGAGTGTGGTGTGGAGGAAGTTTTCAAGGGTCAAGAGAAGAGGGTAATATAATGTGATCAAGAAGAGTGCAAGGTCAAAGCTTGGGGATGCCCCCGTGGTTCATCCAAGAATATTCTAAGAAGATTTAAGCGTCTAAGCTTGGTGATGCCCAAGGCATCCCCTTCTTCATCAACAATTTATCAGGTCACTTCTAGTGAAACTATATTTTTATTCGGGCACATCATATGAAATTTACTTGGAGCGTCTGTTTGTTTTTCTTTTGTTTTCCTTGCTGCAATAATGTTGTCGGAACCTAACATTATTTGTGTGGGAGAGAGACACGCTCCGCTTTTTCGTTTGAATACTCGTCATGCTCGTGTTCTTAGTTTTTCTTCTAGTTGCTGCAAAATTCCTTTTTAGCTCCTGTTTTACTTGCATCTCTTATTCAGAGCTGTTAGTTTTAGTAGAGTTATGTTAGTACTCTCTTGTTTCATTGCTGTATCTCTTGGAGAGTTTTTGTTTAGTATAAAATGCTTGGTGTTGGAAAGCAGTAGTACAGTTTTCGTGCTTATAACGATGCAAATAGAAGTTTGTATAGACTGTGGCTAGATTTTTTCATATCATGCTAGATGTTATTTTAATTCTAAAGCCTAGTGGTTATTTTTGTAGAATGATTTGTCTCAAATAGATGAGAGTGTTTAATGTGCTTTGAAAGAATCACGAGTTGTTGTTGTCATATTGAAGCATAAACTTGTGGTGTTCTCCTTTGAATGTTTTATTTGGTTGACTTGGCGCATGCTTACACCATGTTTATGACTACAAACCAGCCACGTATAGCCTCTATGATCATTTAGTTTTTTAACTTTTAGTACCACTTATGCTTCGAATAATGATGTTTTTGTCGCTACGCATGATTATGGCCATTATTGCTCTCTTGATTTATCGCTCCCAGTCTTTTGCTAGCCTCCACCTGTAATGAATATGAGCTCTACTCGTGCATCCAACTATCAAAAACCAAAGTTTGCCAAATGTGTCCACAATACCTACCTACATGTGGTATGTAACCGCCACTCCAAGTAAATTTCTCATGTGCTACCTTTAAAACTTTCAAAATTTATTCGTGTTTTGTGCTCCTATTTTAGCTCATGAGGACGTAAATAGAGAATATTTATCTCACTTGTTATTGGAATTTCACACCCTGGACTAGTGGCTTCATCCGCTTATCCAATTGATAGAAGAGCTGGCAGCGAGGTGCCTAGCCCCAAACTAATACAACAAATTCTCTTCACTATTTTTGTGCCTGATTTATCAATCAAAGCATAATTGTGTAAACAAAAGAGAAAGAAGGATGACCTTCTGCCCAGATGTGTCCTTCTATGGGAGCCGCTCTTGTGAAGTCTAGTTGGCTTGTGACGTACTGTATTTTATGTTTACCATTCGTTGACATAAGCATACACCTCTCTTAAACAATGTTTTCAATACCTCTATTTAACAAAATTAAAAGCTATAGCACATGAGTGATCCCTGCTTCCCTCTGCGAATGGAATTTCTTTTACTTTTATGTTGAGTCTCCATCTTCTAACTTTATGCACAGTTGAGAGATCATAGTTGTCTTTCTAAGTTTAATGTGCATTTGTCCCAGAAACATTATTAATTGATTCATGATGTGTTATTGTTTGTTCTTAAATTATTTCTTCTGGTCTTCCTCTTAAACTTTGAAGGTGTCCTGGTATTTATGTTTTGCCCCACTCTTAAGGACAAGCGAAATATCACTTTGCTATGTTTTCTCTATGCTTGAAACAAACGTATAACTTTCGAGTGCATTATTATTTATGATCTTTTATTTGTGTTACTTTTCATGATGCAAAGTGATTGCTATGTTTGTTTGTTAAAATTATATCTATCATGCTTGTGTTTAAAGTATTATGATCTCAGTTATGCTTATGATTTTACAATTAGACGATCAAGTTTATGTTGGTAGCATGTCACCTCAGAAATTATGTGTTTTTATCGTTTACCTACTCGAGGACGAGTAGGAACTAAGCTTGGGGATGTTGATACGTCATAAATGTATCCATAATTTCTGATGTTTAATGTTGTTTTCATGCAATTTTCTACATGTTTTCCTTACACTTTATGTCATTTGTATCGATTTCCTGGGACTAGCCTATTGACAAGATGTCATATAGCCAGTTCCTATTTTCTGCTATTTTTAGTTTCAAAAAAGTTTTTCTGGAAATATTCTCGGAATTGGATATTTCGAAGCCCGGAAGTATTAGAATTCTCGAAGGTTCCACGGAGTCCCAAAGAGGCCCGGAGGGGGGCCACACCATGAGCGGCGCGCCCCCTGGCCGCGCCATGGGGTGGTGTGGGCCCCTCGGGCACCCACCGCCATTGCTCTTTCGCCTATTTATTCCCTTCGATGCGTGAACCCTAAAAATATACGACTTTTCCACGAAAAACATCCGAGGCCACCGTCATCGTCAACCCGAGATCAGGGGGGTTATGGAGTTCTCCCCGGCACCCGACCGGGAGGGGAAATCATCACCGAAGGGTTCTACACCACCATGCCCGCCTCCGGAGTGATGCGTGAGTAGTTCATCCTTAGACTACGAGTCCACAGCAGTAGCTAGATGGTTGTTCTCTCCTCTTTATGCCTCATGTTTAGATCTCGTGAGCTTCCCTACATGATCGATATCATCTTATTGTAATGCTACATGTTGTGTTTGCTGGGATCCGATGATTATTGAATGCTATGTCTCTTGATTATCAATCTATCATGTTGTCTTCATGTGTATGTTATTTATGATCTTGCATGCTCTCCGTTGTTAGTAGATTCTCTGGGCAAGTAGATACTAGTGACTCCAAGAGGGAGTATTTATGCTCGATATTGGGTTCATGCCTCCTTTGCATCTGTGCTCGAGTGACAGAAATGTGACGGGTGGAGGATGTGTTGTTTCCATTAGGGAGAAAACAAGTATGTTTACATTGTTTACATTACACACTTTTCTTACTGCGATTATCTGTTGCTTGCAACTTAATACCCAACATTTGTTCGGATTATATTCGAAGGGTGGATTATTAGTCATAGATGCAGTTGGATGACGGTCTATGTATTTTGTTGTAATGACCGCATGAATCTCATAGTAATCATCATGTCATGCATGTTTAATTATCTATCAGTTGCCCAGCTCTAATTTGTTCACCACACTTGTTAGCTATCTTTTATGGAGAGACACCTCTAGTGAACTGTGGACCCCGGTCCATTTTCTCATACTGATAATACAACCACTGCAATTACTGTTTTCACATTGCTTCCACTATTTTCACACTGCTACTGTTGTTTTCATATTGTTCTCATACTGTTTTCCACACCATACGTTTAACCTCTTTGTGTTCAGCAAAACCGGCGAGATTCACAACCTCACTGCTTTGTTGGGCAAAGTGAATTGATTGTGTTGTGTATGTTCCACGTTGCTGCTGAACCGGTAGTGCGCCCTGCCACCTCAGCTGCATCAACCTTCGGAAGTTGATTTTTTCTCCTACTGGTCGATTCAACATTGGTTTCTTTTTTTAGGGAAACTTGTTGCTGTGCTCGTCAAACCTTCCTCTTGGGTTCTCCCAACGAGTGCAAGACCTGCACCATCAACCTGGCATTCAACGGGTAGAAAATAAACTCACGTTTTAATTAGGTAATGATCTTTTTAATCTCCAACTATGTAAAATCAAGGAAACTATATATACAAACACAAAAAAATGGCTAAGCACAAAAGCCAAAAGCTGAAACTGCAACATTTTTTCAGAGATCGCGTGATGACAGAGAATTAGGAAGTTGGTGAGACAAAGGAAGCCTCCATCGTGGAGGTTGGAGTAGCCACGTCCCCAACACAACAAAATTTTCCGCTTCGGCGAGTGCTGGCTATCCACGGCCTCAGCGGAAGGAGAGGAAGATCTCACCGGATCTAGCTGTTGGTGTCATCCATTCTCCGGTTGCGCGGGCAGGCCGGGCCGATATGCGATGGTCAAAACCGTGTATCAGCCAACATTTTGTGGACCAAAGTTATCTTATGAGTTAAATACATGTGACACTCATAAACTTATCTTGGATGTGCAAATACACTTATAAACTTGCAAATTAGGTTGAGATGACCCTTAAACTTTAAATACAATTTAAAAACAGAAGATTAGTCTGAATTTGCATAATCAACGGCCACGCTGGAGAGATCCGGCATATAATTTTGCAAAAAAAAGTCTCAGATGAAAAATTATCTTTTGGTATAGATTAATAGCATCTCCACGGGCGCCACCCCAAAAGGTCCTCCAATGGCCCATTGGGGGCCTGGACTCGAAAAAATCTCACACCGGCATCCCCAAGTGTCCGACCCGAGGAAATAATTGTCCGGCAACCCGAGAAGACACGCTGAACTTGGGTGCCTGCTCGGGGGCGCCAAACAATGTCCGGACAACCCATCTGACAATCACCCTCTTGTCATACACACATAGTTGGGATCCTAATTATCCATCTCCCTATACATTTCTGTGCCAAACGCCCAAAAGGCATTCTTCCCTCTATTTGCAAACCTTGCCACCGCCGCCATAACCTCCTCGCCTTCCTCGACCATGTCGCTAAAGAAACTGGGCCTCATGCATCCTCACAAGCCGGCACCGTCGACCGTGCCTTCTAGGAATAAGGCGATGAAGCAGAATCAACCGGATCTGCTGGTGACTCTGGCCCAGACGCATCTGCGCAAGTTCGAGTATTCTTGTCGACAAGACCGATGAGTACGTGCACATGACAAGGTGACGTATGACAAAGTCCTCGCCGCTGATATGCTGGTCGCCTTGAGCCAAAGTGCAACTTCTTCCGGCTCTTGCGGGAGCTTTTCACCGTCTTCCCCACGCCAGTACTCCGACCCACGAATGGTAATGACCACACATTAGTCTCGTTTCTCCATCTCGTCCAAAGATCAGGCGCAGTCGGGCGGTATCAAACTGAACCAGGAGGCCCTCTTCAGCGAGTCATCAACGCTGCATCGGACTGGATTCACAAGCAGTGACTCAACGACTTCCTAGGGCCAGCTCTTCGGTCGAACCGATGCCAACATGATTGGCCAAATGATGGAGCCAAGTGAGGTGCGTGTTTTGTGCATATTTGCATTCATTGTGGCCGCAATTGCATATTTGCATTTATTGTGGTTAGCAAATTGCATGTTTGCATTCCTTGTGGCCGACAATTATGTGCATGTTTGCACTCATTGTGGTCGTCAATTGTGTGCATTTATCATAGGCGGAGAGGTGAATTGTGTTTATGAACTGATAAGGTCGGCTGGCCAAGTGAATTGTGTTGATTTCCTATTGTTAATAGGAGGCGGCCTCCGATGCTATGAATCACATTATCCGCTGCGGCTACTATGGGGACGCTGGTAGGGGCGAGGAGGTCTTGATCAATGATGATACCGGCCACACCGAAGGTGGGGAGCCTAGCCAAGCTAATGAAGTTGATGTGCATGATGTTGACACCAACGAGATCATCAAGAGGCCGGGTTGCCGTGGTAGGACGTGGTCCATCTTGGGGTATGAGTTGATATCTGAATTATGGATGGTCGTAACCGTAGATGCCGAAAAAGGTGCACAACAAACTCGTGAGTCGTATTGGGGATGCATTTCTAAAGAATACAACAAAAGGAAGGCATACCTTGTGAATGACATCCTCCCTTATCGCAATGCGAAAGGAATTGAGAACGGATGGGGCATTCTACAATGGCTTTGCAACAAGTTTCATGAGTTCCATGAGAAAATCTATTTGAGGAATGAGGGTGGCAAGACCAACAAGTTAGAACTAATAATAAAATATGCCCTTTTTTCAACTTGGCATACATATTTTACATGTGCCCTTTTGTCTATTAGTCATGCTTATTTGACGCCAACCCTTATGTGTAGGTGAAGGATGCTCACGTCATGTACATCGAGTTAAACATGGACGGAAAGAAGCCCTTCAAATTGATGTATGTTTGAAGTAAGATTTAAGAACGCCCAAAGTGGAAGAGTTGCGGCTCACTTTGAATAACAAGAGGGAGGAGGGGGCTGAGGTCATTGAAACCAAGATGCCCGGGAGGAGAGCCGAGCATCCTATTGGAAACAAGAAGGAAGAGATGGAGAAGAATAAGACATCAGCGAGCGCCATCCAAGAGGCGATGGCCATATACGTTAAGGAGGTTGCAACATTTGCGGCGAACAAAATGAAGATGCATGCTGGTACCCAAAAAAGATGGACAGCTTTTTTGTTTGTTTGGCGGATGACAAAGCGAAGAACACAGAAAAGGTTGAAGAGCGCTCAATCATAGCCACCAAACATAGGATACATGAGCCCCAATGAAAAGGTCTACTTCCAGGCTGAAAGAAGGAGCATCACAGAGGCAAGGGGGTGGCTTAGGAGGAGGGGGAAGAAGAATAGGAGATGGAGAAGGAAGAAAAGGAGGTCGGCAAATGAATTTGCATGCAAAATTTGTGATGGTGGTGCTCTTTTGATGGCCGTACTTGTGTTCGCCGATGCGGTTATTTGTTGTGTGGCTGGATTTGAGTTGGCCAAGACTTTCATTTGATCACCGTGCTTGTTGCTTGCTGGATATCTTGGCGGTTTACTATTTATTGGTTACAAATTCTAAAAAATGACCGAGCTGCCGTTTGGGGGTCGTAGCCAGGGCACCACCACCAATGCCGCTGACACATATCCGGCACCCCAAAGAGGGCACAATTGGGGGTGTCAGACACAAATTTGGTGGGTGCCAGACTGCTTGTGGAGATACTCTAAGTCTGACAGAAAAAAATCAAAATGGTCCCCTCTTTTTGTTATTTTCTGTACTTCTCGTCTCACCTAGAAACTTGACTCGTTCATATGATCCGCTCCTCCACGATGTTCATCGCGTCGATTACGTCCGCGACTAGGAGGATGGTGTAGCCATCGCTCGCCCGCCATGATGCCTAGTAGACATACGACGCACGGAGGAGATGAAGGATGCAACACCACCACTTGAGATTAGGGGGACAAATAGGTCGAAGAACACCTTACGATTGCGATAGAGTTGTTCATCTTGGATATCCCGGGGTGCATGCATCATAGAGGTCGTGGTGTTGGCGAGGCGCTCAAAGCGCCGCACCTGGTTGACGTCATCGAGCGTCGCATGTTGACGTCGAGCGCCTTGACCACCCTCTAGTGCAACTCGGCGACCAACTCCTCTGTCATGGCGGCAGCGGAATGGGGATTCAATTTGCTTAGTCTTTGTTTTAACCGAAACAAGGGCTGTCATGTGAATTTTATGGAAACGAGGTGTTCTTTTTTATTTGTAAAACAGCCATACACGCTCTTTAGCATGGTTCTCGTCGGTTTAGAGTAAAAACAAATCCGAATACAGCTTAATAAATTCCGATTAAACACTTGACTTTATTTTAAGCCAAATTTAATCTAAACTTTCTACCCAAACTAAAATTTTCACCGAGACTCTGGTTTGTTTTTGTTGCAAAATTATAGCCCCGGCTGCTCCGGCGGCAGCTGATTGTGCAAATTCAGACTCCACTTTGCAAGTTTAAGGGCAACCTGACCCCGGTTTGCAAGTTTATGAGAATATTTGCGGGTGCATGGCGGAATGGGGATTCTATTTGCTTCATCTCTGTTTTAACCGAGGCAAGGGGTTTTATGTAAAATAGTCATATGCTCTTCTGAGCCGGTTTAGACTAAAAACGAATCCGAATACAACTTAAAAAAATTCAGATTAAACATTTTGACAATTTTTTCAAGCCAAATTTAATTTAGGCCAAAACTAAAATTTTCATCGAAACTCTATTTTTTCTTTTGCAAATTTATGCGCCGGCGGCGGCTGATTGTGCAAAATTCAGACTCCTTTTTCAAAGTTTAAGGGCCACCTGACCTCTGCTTTGCAAGTTGATGGGGGTATTTGCACATCCACGACAAGTTTAAGGGGTGTGATGTATTTAACTCTTATCTTATCTGGTATATAAGGAGTTCTCGGTCCATTGAGGGTTAGACAGACCGGTAATTTTAGCTAGGGAAAATTTGCCCATGTACATCATTATTTTGTGGCCTTTGCCGAAACACACCGCTCAATCATGTCTTTGCTAGGTCCCATTATAATTTTGTGGCGCGCTTGCTGTAATACACCTCAATGCTAGAAAAGGAAAGTTTTTTAATATAGTGTGGGAGACAAGCGTCGTCAGAACCTCTTTGCCCTTCTAGATTTATTTGGTGGTAAAAATCGTTGCCGCCCTCGAACTCCTTGCCGCTGTGATCTTCATCCCATCAATCCATCGCTACCTTCAACCACCCAATTTTTCGGCCGTACGACCTGGTCGTGTCCCCTTGGTGGATTGCAGCATTATAATGACCCCGAGGATGCAGTCAGCTGAATCCGTCGTGGAGATGGTACCAACGTAGTCTGTGTGAACCCATGGCACTAACACACCTCGAGTTCCAGGTGGTTAATGCCCACAGACATGGCCGTCGCACGCTCGAGCGCCAGAACCGAGGACCCCAAGAACTCTTTCTCACCGGAGTGAGCCAAGCTATGTGCATGACCCGTGCATAGGCGACAGCCGGGCGCAGGGCTGGGAGGCAGGACCAGGCACGCTGGAGGAGGTGATGTCATGGGCGGCAGGTACAGCTGAGCGACCGTGCAAATCCAATTACACGAACATCGGGAACGGTCTGAAGAAGAAGGATCAGGGGAAAGAGATGGGCAAAGAGCTGATGGATTTTTCCGTTTCTAGACTTGACTTTCCTTTTCTTGTCTTGAGGTGTGTTTGAGCAAACGTGCCACAAAATTATAATGGTATCCAGTGATTGAGCGGTGTGTTTTGGCAAACCCACTAAAATAATGGTGTCCAAGAGCAAATTTTCCCTTTTAGCTAAGTAGGCGTGTCTGTGCCGTACCAGAATTGGCGTAAAAGAAAATATAGAAAGAGGTGCAGGTCGCCGTACCCGGTACATGCACGTGTCCGACTCTGTTTCCGGTTTCTTGGAGGCCCCTGATCTGCGATGCATGTCCTACTTATTTACGCAAGAAGCAACTGAAGCCTTATATATTGGTGTTAGGCTGGTCACAATGGGCAGTAACTAAGTAGTAACATCAGTGCCACGTAGGCAAAAAAAATGATGTGGCACATATTTAATAAAGAGAGAGATGAGAGTGGTAACTACTCCCTCCGTCCTGATGTATAGGGCACATATAGCAAATCTCTAGCCCCTAGGTATTCATTCATTGGGGTTCAAACATTGCATGCATTGGTGGAGAGGGGTGGAGAGAGACAATCAACCACTAATTAGAAGAGAATTAATACAAAATATGCCTAATAGATGGGACTGCATGTATTTGATACAATGGGGAGTAACATAGACTAGTAACATGCACGTTTTTCTATGCTATGTTACTATCTCAATAGTGGGAAGTACTCCCTCCGTCCGGGATTACTGGGCTCCTAGTGAAAAAATATTTGTCCAGCAATTAGCCCCCCACAAGGCCCCTAAGAATTAATTCTCCTAAAAACCTGTAGCCTAATTATTGCTTAATCCCACCCGCAGCCCCACTTTCCTCTCTCTTTCTTTTAACTGCCCAATGCATGCTAGCATGCGCACGGTTTGCCTGGCAACTTTGATTAGGCTTTAATTAAAAATTTTGGAACTCTCGCTCTCATTGGCTCCTGTACAATCAATAGCTGCATGACTTGGTCGCGATGCAAGACAGTACAAGCCCAGTAATTCCGGACGGAGGGAGTAACATATGAGTAGTGTCATATTAATTAGTCTGTAGACTCATTGTGTATTGGAATGTGTGATGTTACGGTAACGTTACATAGTTACCACTCTCATCTCTCTCTTCAATAAATATGTGCCACATCATATTTTTTTTGCCTACGTGGCATTTATGTTAGTACTTAGTTACTGCCCATTGTGACCAGTCTTAGGCCATCGCTAGTTGTATTCTCGACATAAGACTAGTCACAATGGATAGTATCATACACTAGTATCATGCATATGATACTAGTCTATGTTACTACTACCACAATGGGTAGTAACATATTTGTAGTATCATATACTAGTATATTTATTAGGCTATAGACACATCTTGTCTTGAAATCCGTTATGTTACGGTATCTATCTACTCCTTCCGTCCTTAAATAAGTTTACGTTTTCCTTTTATGAATGTCAATTGTTTTAAAGTTTGACCAACTTTATTGGGAAACGTAACAATATTTATGATACTAAATTGGTACTGTTAGATCCGTTTTGAAATATACTTTCATAATACATGAATTTTATATCGTATATATTGATATTATTTTGTGTAAAGTTGGTCAAAATTTAAAAAGTTTGACCAAGACCAATTCTCAAGGTACACTTATTAGGACCTCTCTCCTCATTAAATGAGTGCCAAATCATTTTTTTTTGCCTACGTGGAATTTATGTTACTCCCATTGTGAGCAAGATTATTTTGTATAAAGTTGGTCAAAATTTAAAAAGTTTGACCAACACCAATTCTAAAGGTACACTTATTAGGACCTCTCTCCTCATTAAATGAGTGCCAAATATTTTTTTTGCCTACGTGGCATTTATGTTACTCCCATTGTGAGCAGTCTAATCATCCAGAATTCGAGAGGTTGGCTGGTTGGTTTTCGATCCTGATGGCGAGCCACCGAGGGTACAACTTTTTCGACGTCCTGAACCTTCTGGGAGAGGAGGGGATGGATCTAGGCGACTATCTTCAGGCCGACGAGTCCCCAGAAAACTCTGAGGACGAGTCAACGGCCGACGCTGCAGGGACTGGCGCCGACGAGACCATGGCTGCTGCCGGGGAGAAGAAGTGGCCGGCGACGTCGTTCAGGGAGAGGTACGTGTACCCGTACCGGCCATTGTCTGGGCTCACCACCATCAGCGACCCCGTACTCCGCAAGATGATTGAGAGAGCGGACGCCATCAAGAAGAAGCCGTGGGACGAGTCCAGGCTCCAGTGCCTGGAATACCTGAAGAACACCAGGTGAATAGATGATGGATCCTCGACCGGAGAAGGACGAGTACATGCAGCACGATTCGTCGATATTTTTTCTTTTTGAAACTTGATCCGTCTGTACTTTTTGAAACTTGATCCGTCTATACTTTTAAAGGTGGGATTAGTAATGAACCGCGCGTTTGATGCTTTTTTTTACAACAAGTTTTAATGATTGGAGCCTTTCTGAATAGTAGAGGTGTGGCGAAGAAGGGTTTTCCTTTTTCTCTTAGAGATTTAATTAGGGAACACGATTTGGATTTTATTGGAATTCAGGAAACCATGAAGAGAAAAATAGATGGTTCCTTATGGAGGAAATTTGATCCTGATAATTCTTTCACTTGGAGCTGGTCCCCCTCTGTGGGAAGATCTGGGGGTTTGTTATGTGGCATTAAATCCTCTAGATTTAATGTTGTTTCTTCTGATGTTGGAAGATATCATGTGCTTGCAAATGTTTTTGATAGGAAGAGTAGCTTGAATCTTTGTCTAGTAGTGGTTTATGGTGCTGCTCAGGATGAGTTTAAGGATTCCTTTCTTGATGAGCTCACTGCTGTGTGTGGTAGTTTAACTTTGCCTACAATTATTGGTGGGGATTTCAATATTTTGAGATTTGCAAATGAGAAAAATAAGGATGGTGGGATATCTAGATTCTCAACTAGGTTTAATCAAATTATTGCCTCTTTCTGTTTGAGGGAGGTTGATATGTCAGGTGGTCAATACACTTGGTCAAATGGACAGGTAATTCCTACCCTGGAAAAACTGGATAGGGTTCTCATGAATAATGCTTGGGAAACATGTTTCCCCTTGACTCAGGTGAGGAAAATTCCCAGGATTATGTCTGACCACAATACCCTCCTGTTAGATACTGGAGAAGGTGTACAAAACAAATGTAAGGAGTTCAGATTTGAGAAAAGTTGGATAAATCATCCTGAGTTTCAGAGCAGGGTTGCTGCTGCTTGGAACTCCTCTGTGGATGCCACTGACAGTGTTGGTATTGTTCAGGCAAAACTCAAAAAGGTTAAGATGAGCTTAAAAGGCTGGGGAACAAATATCAGGGGGGATAGTATTCAAAATAAAAAGCAATGAACTGCTGAGTTGGAAAATCTGGAACAACTTGAGGAGGATGGTCTGCTCGCAGGGGAGCAGTATGTGAGGAAAGGGTGGATTCAGAAGGAATTGCTTCATATTCTTGAGGAGGAGGAGAAGTTTTGGCTTAGTAGATCTAATCAGAACTGGTTACTTCAAGGTGATCTAAACACTGCATACTTTCATAGGATTGCTAATGGCAGGAGAAGGAAAACAACCATGTATTCTCTTTCTTATTCTGGGGGTGTGGTGCAGGGGACTACTGCCCTCCTTGAACATGCCACTGATTATTATAAAACCCTGTTTGGTCATGGACCCATTTGTGAGATTGTAATGGATAATAATGTGTGGAGGGAAGATGAGAAACTCTCTGCTAGTGACTTGGTTGATTTGGAGATCCCATTTGAGGAGAGTGAGGTTAAGAATGCTATTGATCAAATGGTTTGCAACAAAGCTCCTGGTCCTGATGGAATTCCTGTTGAATTCTATCAAGCATGCTGGCTGTTGATCAAACAAGACATTATGAGATTGTTCTCTGATTGGTTTGAAGGGAGACTGCCTTTGTATAGACTGAATTTTGGGATGATCATTCTGTTACAGAAAACTCCTGATGCATAAACAATCCAGAAATATAGACCCATCTGTTTGTTACAGGTGTTATACAAAATCCTGACTAAAGTAGTTACCTGTAGGTTGGAACCATTTATGTCCAAACTAATTTCACCTTGTCAAAATGCATTTATCAAAGGTAGGAACATTATGGATGGTGTGGTCTCCTTACATGAAATAATTCATGAGGCCAGGGTTAAAAAACAACAGGGGCTGGTTCTAAAATTGGATTTTGAAAAAGCTTATGATAAGGTGGACTCGGATTTTTTGCTAAGAACAATTACTCAGAAAGGTTTTAATGAAAGGTGGAGAAAAATCATCCAGAGTATTGTTCAGAATGGGACTCTTTGTGTCAAAATAAATAACATGAGAGGGAAAGATTTTGCTAGTCATAGAGGTGTGAGACAAGGGGACCCCTTGTCTCCTTTCCTTTTTAACCTTGCGGCTGAGAACTTATCTAAAATGATATACCAGGCTCAACAGGCAGGTTTGATGGTGGGCCTGGTACCTCATCTGATTGCTAATGGGGTGGCTATCCTGCAATATGCTGATGATACCATTTTACTCATCCAAGATGTCATGGAACAAGCAACACATCTGAAACTTATCTTATTCCTGTTTGAGGCTATGTCTGGACTAAAAATAAATTTTGAGAAGAGTGAGGTTATGATGGTTCTGAAAGATTATATTAAATATCTGCAGTATGCTGAGATGTTTGGGTGTCAGTTGGGGATTGGCCAATTAAATACCTGGGAGTTCCTGTGAGTGGCTCCAGGCTCCATGTAGATGAACTGGTTGGGGTTTCTGACAAATTAAAAATGAAGTTGGATGGTTGGGTAGGAAATAACTCCTCCTTGGGAGGGAGAGTTACCTTAATACAATCCTCCCTGGGGGGGGGGGGGCTGCTATTTACATAATGTCCATGTATCTGCTTCCTCTATCAAATCTAGAGGTTATGACTAAAATCATCAGGAGGTTTTTTTGGCAAGGGACTGGTGATAAGATAAAACACTTTATGGTCAAATGGCAAGCAATTTGTAGGCCTAGGAAGAAAGGGGGTTTGGGGATTAAAAATCTTAAGATCCATAATATTTGTTTGCTTTGTAAATGGTGGTGGAGATTGGAATCTGATGATGGTTTATGGCAACAGCTGGTGAGGCATAAGTATAAAATTATCCAAGGGGTTTGGTTCATTAAGCCTAAGCAAAATGATTCCCCTGTGTGGAAAGATTTGCTCAAGGTTAGGAGGTTTTATTTGATGGGTAGGAAGATGTGTGTTCATAGTGGAAATGAGACTAGCTTCTGGTTTGATGCTTGGTTAGGTGACTCTCCTTTGTGTGAGATCTTTCCTGGTTTGTTGGAGATTTGCAACAACCAAAACCTCTCTGTTAAAGATATGCATGCATCAGGGTGGGACTTCTCCTTTAGAAGATGGCTGTCACCTGACCTTCAGGTTCAATTGAATAATTTAAGAAGTGCTCTGAGCACTGTTGCCTTGGGTGCTGGTAGAGATGTCCCAAAGTGGAAACTTACTAAAAACGGGGTGTTCTCAGTCAAATCTTTATATAACAAACTTTCCTCTGCTGGTCCCGATAGAACCTATAGACACTTGTGGAAAGCTAAGATTCCCCTTAAAATCAAAATCTAGCTTTGGTTGATTTGGCATAATGCAATTGCAACTAAAGATAATATGCTTAAAAGGAATTGGTCAGGCAGTCCTGTTTGTAGATTCTGTAGGGACAATGAGTCTATAATACATCTATTTTTTGAATGCCCAGCAGCTAGTTTTGTTTGGAGTTCTCTCTTCAAGGCCATTGGGGCTAGTGCTAGACCTGTGGGTTTCTCTCATTATTTTTGGTGGATTTCAAGTTTTTTCCCTGGCAAAACAAATTTGCATGTGGTGGGGATCGCGGATTTATGCTGGGCGATCTGGAAGCTCCGTAATCGTGCTTGCTTCGAAGGGAAACTCATATCGTCTCCTGTTGAGATGGTTTGTTATATGAACGTTTTTCTCCGTTATTGGGCAGGCTTGCAAAATGATGCTGACAAGAAATCATTGGTTGATGGGGCTGACCGTATCAAGGAAGTGGCGGTCAGGGCGTATGCAGCAACTTCGTCCAGATCTTCGAGCAGGACAACAGTGAATCAGGTGTTAGATGAAGACGAAGGCCAGTCTGATTGATGCGGTGCTGACGAAGCTGCTGAGAGTGTGTTGTCGTGGTGGAGGATGCAATCAAAAAACAGTAAACTAAAAGCCTGAAGTGTTGAGTAGCTGGATCAACGTTGCGTTTTTGCCTTTTGCACGTGGGCTTACTATCCATGTTTGAACTGTTTCGACTGGGGGAAGCTCTATCTCCCAAGTTTCTGTAATAGGGGCGCTAAAACTATAACCTTGTGTCCCTGGTTGGTCGCTAGTCCTAACTGTTCTTTGTTTTTCCTTTCCCTGGCTTTTGTTTTTGGGTTGGCTTTGTAAGAGCCTTGTTCTGTTAAGCTTTTAATGGAACCCGGCTCCTCTCGGGGAGGCGTATGTAAAAAAAAGGTTTGATTCTTCTGCGTATCTAGAAGCAACAAACATTACTGTTGACGTTCCGATATTATTCGCATGTGAAGTTGGAATCTAAGAGTAGACTACGAACATTTGCGGGTATAAATCTTTCAAGCTAAATTTCTGTACTATTATGAAACGTGATGACCATAAAAACAGCGTTTGTATGAGAAAATACAGCCGATTTGCTCCACGTTGGCCTCTCCAGCTTCGCCTTGTTCCGTTGTCCTACAACCACGTCTGTCACGCTTCCTCTAGTCGTCTTGGAAATCAGGGAGTGGAGGTACCACGCCATTGCTTGAATTGACGCACCGTCGCAATTTTTGTCCATCGAATTGACCAACCATCCTCGTCATCCGACCAATCGTGGTCGTCATACCATGCACCGCTTGGCCTTGACAACTCCTACCACCTGTTCGCCGTCCCCGTCACCCTGACCATCCATCTAAGCCCTAGGTTTGGCTTCTTGGATGTCGGCATGTTTACTATCCTCTTACATACAGTGCAATCTCACGACCGTGAGAAGGACAAGATTTCGAGGAACCGTTATATGGTTGAGCTTCTCCATTGCCCGAGATTATTTTCTAGACAACCCGCAAATAGAATTTAACACATAAGACTTCTACCAAGTCGTCCGAAAAACCCCTAGCTGCCTCCTGGTTGCCCCCACCTGGGCGACTTCGGAGGATCCTCCCCTGTCCCCTCCAGCATCCCTCATCGGCGTGCTCCTGGCCCTCGCCGATGCTGGTGGCACCCTTCTCGCCAAAGGACGGAGGGAGGAGAGTGCACCATGGCGGTGGCTCCATGGGCACTTGCAGAGTGGTAACAATGGTTTAACGGCGGTGTCACCTTGGAGCCAGGGCCTAAAAGCTGGAGCGGCGCCTTGGCGGCGGGTGGCGTGCAACGTCGGCATCAACCTCCGGCGACGCGCTGTGGGTCGGATCAGGACCCGACGTAGGTCGTCTCCTGCCATGGACGGTTTGTGGTCGTGCGTCGCGACCGCCTTCTTCGTTGCTGCTTGACCGTCGGTGTGGGGACCTGGTATTCTCAAATAAAGGTGAGAGTCCTAAGATTCTTCTTGCGCAAAGACGAAGATCTGCCTGACGCATGTCCTCCTTTATCTGCCTGGAGTGTCGGGTTTCGGAAGGCTCCGCTGGTGAACTCGCATGGACGCGTTATGCCTGGAGATTTCTGGATCGGGTGCGATTCAGTTGTTCCCATTGGGTTCTCCCTTAGGGAGGGAGCGGCGCGAATCTCTACTATCCGTTGCCATCATGGGATATGTTTAGTTCCATGGTGAAGTCAGAGGCACAAAATGTCATGGAATCTACGACTGGAGCCCGCGACGATGAGGAATTTGCTTGGAGTTTTGGGATTCGTAGCAACGGTATGTAAGTGGGGACCAAAATACCAGTTGAAGTGCAAAGTCTTACCCTTGAGGTTGAAAATACAAGACCTGGCCTTAATTTTTTGTGCGTGTCAATGGCCTGGTTGAAGGCATTGTTTTGAGAGAGGGAACTATATCGAGGGTGAAAACCCAATATCGACGATCGAACGACGACGTCGCTTGTGTATTTTTTTCCTTCTTGAAAACGTCGCTTTTGGAGATTTTGTACATTAGGTGTTATCTTGGTGATGGTTGTGCTGCTGCTACCAGGACTGAAACTATAGAGCGGGATTTAAAAAAATCTTCTTTTTTCTTTTGGTTGTGTACATCCATCATTCCATTATGACATGATTTTTTTTAGTTTTTTTGGTTGTTTGCATCCGTCATTCCATTATGACATGATTTTTTTTCTTTTGGTTGTGTCCATCCGTCGTTCCATTATGACATTGGGTTGTTGAAGAGGCTATAACGGCCACATCACACAAGACCAAACCAAAGGAATCATCTCGGTAACTCACGCCCATTTTTTTTGGGATACGTCATGGAAAGACGTATCAGTTTCATAGAAGGAGAAGCCAAAGATGGTCGTTTACAACGCGTTCGACACAGATGTCGAGGACGCAATCCGCCGGAAAAGCAAAAGCAACTACTCCCCAACCCTCCACCTCTCTACCCTCGCTAGCGCTTTCCTAAACAGTGTAGCCAAGCGCTAACGTTCAGACTCCTCTAAGATCATCCTAACCATCGACAAAGCCGAAGGACTCGCCCCTTCGAACACAATGTCGTTACGGTGTCTCCAAAGGCTCTAGGCGATGAGCGCAAACGTTGTCCACCACTCTCTGTTAGCTCCATCATCCCTGCCTAGTGAAGAAAGCCAGCTGCCCAAACTCACGTCTGGCGTGGGGATCCAACCGGCCCTCCCACAGGGCCGTAGGAATGTGGCCCAAACTTCCCGTGCAAGGACACACCTGAGCAGAAGATGGTCGATGCATTCCTCCTGCTGGTCACAAAAGGGGAAAGCCGACGGGGCGGGCAATCCACGCCTCATGAGGCGATCCGCAGCCCAACAACGATCTCGCAAGGCTGACAAGAGAAAAAAATTACACTTTGCTAGTGCCCGGGACTTCCAGATCTGATCCGCTCCTCCCAACCTAGTGGTGCCCTTGAACCACGCCATATAGGCAGATCTGGCTGAAAAAGTGTTTCCTTGCTCCCAATTCCAGATAAAATAGTCTCCGACATCTTCCACCAAGTTGATGTTGGCAAGCTGCGCTGCCACCTCGAACAGTTCATCAAGCGCCCTAGCTCCAATGTCTGGGGAGTTATCTTCCAGCCACCTTCCCTGGATGGCGCTGCAGACTTTTCGCTCTTTAATGGCCCACCTCGAACCCTTGCTGAAGAGGTTGGGGGCCCAGTACTTTATGCGTCCTTGTGGCATCCACTTATCCGTCCAGAAGTAAGTATTTTTTCCCCATCTCCCAGCACCGAGGCGGTGGCTGATTCAAAGAGATGTCTCGTTATCTCCAGAACCTGAATATTGAATTCCTTCCACGGTTTGAAGGTGTCGACCCTCTGTAACCACAACCATCTGGTCTAGAGAGCCAGGTTCCAGAACCGAAGGTTGGGTATACCAAGTCCACCAAGGCTTTTTGGCATACACACCTTGTTCCACGCCACTAGGCAGTGCCCACGATGTACCTCTTTGCGCCCTTTCCAAAAGAAGCCCCTGATAATTTTTTCAATCGATGATAGCGTCTTGACCGGCAAGTCCAATGACATCATGGAAAAGATGGGGACAATAGATAGTGTGGACTTCACCAGCTCTAGTCTCCCTCCCCGGTTCATCAGATTGGTGCACCAACCAGGCAGATGCTCCGCCACACTGTCCACCAAGAACTGTAATTGTGCTGCAGTCGGCTTCCTCAGTGACATGGGAAGCCCGAGGTAACGAAAGGGAAAGGGGCTAATAAGGCACCCCAACTCCCGGGTGACCATCTCCTCCACCGCCTCGTCCCCTCTAATTAAGTGTGCCAAACATTTATCCATGTTTGTCCTGAGGCCCGACGCATTTCCAAAATCTCCAATGAGTGTCGCAAGAGTCCGCACATCCAGCAGAGAAGGACGCAGGAAGGTGACAACATCATCCGCATATATGGAAGTCCTGTGCTGCATCCCTTCGTTAGCTAGCGACATAAGAAATCCCCACTTGGCAGCCAACTCCATCAATTGATGTAGAACCTCCATTATCAGTATGAAAAGCTGGGGAGAGAGGGGATCACATTGTCTAAGGCCACGCCTGTTCGAGATGCGGCCCCCGACAGTCCATTAAGGAGGACCCATGTGGATGCCGAGGCGAGCAGTATACAAATCCACGCGATCATACGATCACCGAAACCAAGCTTCCTTAGCACCTCCGCCAGGAAAGACCAGTTAACCGTGTTGAAAGCCTTTGTGATGTCAAGCTTGAACACGATAGCTGGTGTGAGGGAGCTGTGTAACTTTTGGGCTGTCCCTTGGACCATCATGTTGTTGTCATGTAGGCAACGTCTACAGACGAACGTGCACTGGTGCGGGCCCACCAGCTTAGGAAGGGACGACGCAAGCCTGCGAGCCAACACCTTAGCCACAAGCTTCGTAAAGCCATGGATAAGGTTGATAAGTCTGAAGTCTCTAATATCTTCCGCGCCTTGCTTCTTTGGTAAGAGAGTGACCAGTGCCTGATTAACCGAGCTAAAACCCCTCATGTCCAGACGCGAAAGAGAGTCGAAGGCGGCCATAACATCCTCCTTGATCACCGGCTAACATGTAATGAATAACCGGTTCGTAAACCCGTCCGGACCAGTGCATTTGTGCATAGGCATCTCTTGAATAGACTTCTACACCTCGTCCACCAAAAAATCCATCTCGAGGTGGTGGAGATCCACTGTCGGGAGCTCCATGACCTCAAGATCAAGGGAAAAAGGTCTCTCCTAGTCTTCGCCCAGCAGGGCATCATAAAAAGCATCGACGGCTTCAGCCTTTTCCTCCTTCTCGGTCACCATGACCCCATCCACCATGAGGTGATTGACGAAGTTTTTTCTGTGATGGTGACTGGCATTCAGATGGAAGAAACAGGTGCAAGCATCACCCTCGTGCAGCCACAAAAGCCTCGATCTTTGGCGGGCAATAGTTCTTTCCAACGAGGCCAGCCCTAGCAGCTCCTTTTTGAGCAGTCGCCGGAGTCCACACGCTCCCTTAGAGAGCTGCTTGTTGTCTATAGCCGTATCCAGGCGCATAATTACCTCATTAGCCAGGAGGATTTGCAATTTGACGCTCCCGGTGAACAGCGAGCTCCACCTAGAGAGGCTTTTTGATGTGGCCCTAAGCTTGCTATCCAGCCTTCTGAATGGATTTTGATATGGCTCCACCGAGTCCTAGGCTGTCTGGACCACTTGATGGAAGCCGTCCACTTTCGTCCAAAAGGATTGGAACTGGAATCTACTCCCCCTCTGGAAGTATGGATCCAATCTGAGCCGTAGAGGGCAGTGATTAGAGGGTCCCGAAGATAGCGCTGGTAAGAAGGCACCTGGGAAGAGGTCCTCCCAGTCTATAATCAAGAGGACTCTATCCAGCCTCTCCAGCGTGGGGTTTTGCCTCTTGTTCGACCAGGTGTAAGGGTGCCCATTGAGGCACATGTCTTTTAGTTCCAGCTAAGCTAGGGTACGTTTGAAATGCTCCATCAATCCATGGTGCATGCCACCTTGGTTGTTATCCTTTGGGTCGAAGATGATGTTGAAATTGCCTGCCACCATCAATGGGCTAGAAAGCTCTTTCCATCGACTCCTTGGGGTCTGTAAACCCTAGTGAACCACCAACTCAGATCTCCGTTGCCCACCGAGATTCTCGCCGTGATGGAATTAGTGGAGAGGTGTGGATTCGAGATAGTGACCAACTGAGTTTGTCAGGCCAGCAGGATCCCGCCCTGCGTGCCGTCCACCGGTAGGAAATAAAAAACGTCGTACTTCGGGCCAAGGCAGTCTCTCACCACACGGTCGTCAATGACCGCCATTTTTTCTCCTGGAGACAGACCATGGCTGCGTTAAATGGAGCGAAAACTTGGTAAATGGCTGCCCTACGAACCACCAAGTTGAGTCCACGACCGTTCCAGATTGCAAAAGAAATATGAGGGTTCATCACAAACTGAACACACAAATCACCGCCAAATCAAAGGAGAAGAAAAACAGTCGGGGAACAACAATAGGATCTGAATCTACGACTAACTGGTCTATGATACATCTCCAACGTATCTATAATTTCTGATGGTCCATGATCATATTATGTTAATTGCTACTTGTTTTCTCCCTTATTTATAGGATGTTTATACGTTTTCCGGGACTAACCTATTAACAAGATGCCAAGTGCCAGTTCCCTGTCTTCTGCTGTTTTTGGTTTCAGAAAAGTTGTTCTGGAAGCATTCACGGAATTGGATCCCATAAAGCCCGAAGTTCCTAATTTCCCCGGAAGCATCCAGAACACTGAAGAGGAGTCGAAGACGGGCAATAGGGGGGCCACACCATAGGGTGGCGCGGGTCCCCCTGGTCGCGCCACCTATGGGTGTGGGGCACCTGGAGCTTCACCGCCTTTGCCCTTTCGTCTATTTAATCCCCCCGGATGGAAAACCCTAAGCACCTGATCAAAAATCCCTAAAAATTTCCGCAGCCACCGTCACCGTCAACCCTATATAAGGGGGGTTCTAAAGATGTTTCCGGCACCTTGCCGGAGAGGAGATCGTCACCGGAGGCTTCTACATCACCATGCCTACCTCCGGAGTGATGCGTGAGTAGTTCATCCTTGGACTACGGGTTCGTAGCTGTAGCTAGATGGTTGTCTTCTCCTCATATGCCTCCATGTTTAGATCTGTGAGCTGCCTATCATGATCGAGATTGATCTTATGTAACCTCTATATGTTGTGTTTGCTGGGATCCGATGAATATTGAACTTATGCCAAGTTGATTATAGTCTTTATTTGCATATGCTGTTTGTGATCTTGCATGCTTTCCGTTGCAAGTGGTTGCTCTCGCCAAGTAGTTGCTAATGACTCCAAGAGGGAGTATTTATGCTCGATAGTGGGTTCATGCATCCTCACCACATTGCTCGAGTGACAGAAACGTGAAGGGGGGATGTGCTGTTTCCATTAGGGAGAAAACAGCGATGAGAGTGCCCGCGTGCATAATCATTGCTTACATCACACACTTTGTTTAATGCAGTTATCTGTTGTTTGCAACTTAATACCTAAGGGGGTTCGGATGATAACCTGAGGGTGGATTATTAGTCATATATGCAGATGGATGTCGGTCTATGTATATTGTTGTAATGCCCGCACTAAATATCATAGTAATCTTCATGTCATATTGTGCACTACGGTGCAACCTCTATTTGTCAATTGCCTAGCTGTAATTTGTTCATACATCATGCTATCTTTTATGGAGAGATACCACTAGTGAAACTATGAACCCTAGTCCATTTTTCCACACTGTTAAACAAACCACAACTATTTCCGGCTTTCTTTACTTACTGCAAGAATACATCATTTTCCACACTATACATCTAATCTTTGTTTTGAGCGAGACCGGTGAGATTGACAACCTCACTGTACCATTGGGACAAAGTATTTTGGTTGAGTTGTGTGCGGGTTCCACGTTGTTGCTGACACCGATGAAGCGCCAGCACCACCATTAGTGGCATCAACCTTCCTGAGATACTCTTCCTCCTACTGGATTGATAACCTTGGTTCTTAACTGAGGGAAACTCTTACCGCTTGCTCATCACACCCTCCTCTTGGGGTTTCCAATTGTTGTCATCAAAAAGTAGCAAGGAGTTTCTGGTGCCGTTGCCGGGGACTTAATCATCATCAAGAAGCCTCCCTATCAAGGCACCATCAAAGAGCATCAAGAATTTCTGGCGTTGTTCCCCGGGAGGAAGAAGTCTTCTGGCAAGGGGAGTCTCTCACTCCCAACCTCTTTATTTTGTTTATTGTCTTGTTTTTATTTTTGTCTTGTTTTTCTTCTCTATATTAAAAATACAAAAAAAATAGTTTACTTCATTGCTGTTATTTATTTGCTTGTCTTTATGTCTAGTTTTGTTCCTGTCATTATGTCACAAGAAGAAACAATCTTTACTTTCAAACAAGGGAATGATGAGAACTTCAAAGAAGCTTGGTCTAGAGCTTTTGATTCCTATTGCAAAATTGAACCTAAAATGAATCTAAATTTGTTTCTTCGTAGCTTTTACTTTGGCCTTGTTCTTTGTTATAGATATGCTTTGGATACTGTGGTAGGAGGTGATTTACTTAATTGTGATAAAGATCAAGCTTTCAATGTTATAAGAAAATTAATTGCAACCTACAACTTACCCAGTAGTTCTCATAAAGCCTTTGCAGATATTTATGCTAGATTAAATACTCTTGAGTCACATATTTCTATCTTAAAAAAGGGATATAGCCAAATTCGTGAACATCTTGATCATGTCCCAATAAATTTTGAATCAACAAATATGATCCCTTTGGTTAAAGTTGTTATAAATGGTGAAACATTTCTTGCTCGTTGTCATATCATGTCTGAATCTTGTCTTATGCCTAAGGAAATTTATGAATCTTTGAACCTTTGGGGGCTAGCCGATGGAGGAGAAGAAATTCCTCTAATTAATAACACCACTATACTTCCCATTAGGATAGCTGAGGGAGTGTTTACAAAACTTCTAGAAAAAAAGTCTCCACAGATTATCTTGTTATTGAATGTGCAGAAGGAGGACAAAATTACCCTTTGAAGATCTCTGCTGAAGCTCTTAGGAGCAACTATTGATATGGGAAAAGGTACCATGACTTTCATTCCCAAATCATGCTTGGAGCCTTGGATCATAAGTTCCCTAAAAATAATAAGGGTAAGAAAGGTAAACGTAAGCTCCGTAACAATGTTGATGCTTCTTCACTTGAAAATACTTGAGTTGCCCTTTTTATGCCTAGCTGAAAAGCGTTGAAAAAAAGCGCTACCGGGAGACAACCTGTTTTATTTTGTTGTTTTCAACCTGTTATCTTTCGTTTTCTTTGGTGTGATTTGCAACTGGGTGTTTTCTATTTCCTTAGCAACCCTGCTGTATCTTTTATTTTGAGTTTTTGTTGAGCCAAGTAAATCCTCTAGTGGAAAGTTGAGGTTATATTTCGGATTTCTGCGCAGGAAACAGATTTCTGCTGTCCACCGTTAATTCCGTTAAAAATCACATAAAATTAAAAACGACCTGAGTTTTTTTGTGCTTAATCCTGAGGTATATACGCAACGTTTCTTAGTTGACCACTTTTTGATTTCAGAAACATAAGATTTTTGAAAAAAATCGATCTTCACCTGTTGTTCCGTTTTGACAGATTTCTGCCATTTATCGCATTTGCATCTTAATCTCTTTCTTTTGGTGTTCTTTTGAGAAAAAGAGTTTAAAAAAAGTTGTGATAGTATCTAATGTGTTTTTGAGTGTTATACTTGTGTTGAAACTGAACCATGTGAATTTATTATTTCAATTGCACTAACGTTGCTAATGAAGATTGTGAGAAGTTTGGTGTGAAGGTAGTTTTCAAGGGTCAAGAGAAGAGGATGATATGATGCGATCAAGAAGAGTGAAAGTTTAATATTGGGGATGCCCCGGAGGTACATCCAAGCAAATTCCAAGAAGACTCAAGCTTCTAATCTTGGGGATGCCCAAGGCATCCCCTACTTCATCAACAAATTATCAGGTCACTTCTAGTGAAACTACATTTTTATTCGGTCGCATCTTATGTGCTTTACTTGGAGCGTCTTTTATTTTTGTTTTCAGATTGCTTTTGTTTTTTTCTTTCAGTTTTTTTTTACTTTTTCAATAAGCTTGGTTGGACCCCGGCATTGTTTTATTGGAGAGTGACACGCTCCGCTTTTTCATGAGAATACATTGTATTCTTAATGTCTGTCTAGCTGCTGCATTTATTTAGCTCCTGTTTTGCATGCATCTCTTATTAGAGTTGTTAGTTTTAGTATTGTTATGTGAGTACTATCATGTTTGCTTGCTGTAGCATTTAGAGAGTTTTTGTTAAAGCATGTTTTGTTTGGTGCTTGTTGGGAGAAAGAAACTGCTGCTTGAAGTAAAATTTATAACAGTACTAGTAGAAGCTTGTATAGACTGTGGCTAGAACTTTATCATGCCATGCTAAATGTTATTTTAGTTTTAAAGCTTTGTGGTTATTGAGTAGCATGATTAGCCTCAAATAGCTGAGAGTGTTTAATATGTCTTGAAAGATTCATGAGTTGTTCTTGTCATAGTAAAGCATAAATATATGGTATTCTCTTTCGAATGTTTTATTTGGTTGACTTGGCGCATGGTCACACCATGTTTATGACTACAAACCAGTCACGAATAGCCTCCATGACCACTTAGTTTTTGAACTTGTGATACTGCTTATGTTTTAACTAATGATGCTTATGTCGCTATGCATGATTATGGCTCTTATGCTCTCTTGATTTGTCGCTCCCAGTCTTTTGCTAGCCTGCACCTGTACTGAGTATGAGCTCTACATGTGCATCCAAACTCCTTTAAAACAAAGTTTTCCCATTGTGTACACTATACCTTCCTACACGTGGTATTTAACTGCCACTCCAAGTAAATTGCTCATGTGTTACCTTTAAAACCTTCAAAATTACTCCTGCTTTATGTTCCTGTTTTTGCTCATGAGGACATAAATAGAGAATCTTTATCTCACTTGTTGATTGGATTTCACACCCTGGACTAATGGCTTCATCCGCTTATCCAAATGATAGAAGAGCTGGCAGCGGGGTGCCCAACCCCAAATTAATGCAAACAAATTCTCTTCACTATTTTTGCCCCTGATTTATCAGTCAAAGCATAATTGTGTAAACAAAAGAGAAAGAGGGACAACCTTCTACACCAGTTGCGTCATTCACCATGGGAGCCGCTCTTATGAATCCAGTTGGCTTGTGATGTACTGTATTTTCCGTTTACCATTCGTTGACATTAGCATACATCTCCCAAAATATAGACACTCCTCCACGGTATGTGATTGTTGGCATGCACCCGAGGATTCGGTTAGCCATGGTTTGTGAAAGATGGATGGGAGGAGTGTCAAATTTTTAATACCTCTGTTTAATAAAATAAAAGCTCTAGCACATGAGTGATCCCTGCTTCCCTCCGTGAAGGGCCTTTCTTTTACTTTTATGTTGACTCTCCATCTTCTAACTTTATGCACAGTTGAGAGAGCATTTTTTGCCATTCTGAGTTCTATGTGCATTTGTCCCATAAGCATCAATAATTACTTCATGATGTGATATTATTTGTTCTTAAATTATTTGTTCTAGTCTTCCTCATGAACTTTGAAGGTGTCCTGGCATTTATGTTTTGCCCCACTCTTAAGGACTATCGAAATATCACTTTGCCATGCTTTCTCTATACCTGAAACAAATGTCTACCTTTATTTGCATTATTATTCATGATCCTTTATTTGAGTTACTCTTCGTGATGCAAAATAATTGCTATGCTTTATTATTAAAGTTTTATTTATCATGTCTGTGTTTAAAGTTTTATGATCTCAGCGTGCATATGCTTTTACATTAGATTGATCAATTTTATGTTGGTAGCATTTCACCTCAGAAATTATTGTTTTATCATTTACCTACTCGAGGACGAGTAGGAACTCAGCTTGGCATTCTTGATACGTCTCCAACGTATCTATAATTTCTGATGCTCCATGATCATATTATGTTAATTGCTACTTGTTTTCTCCCTTATTTATAGCATTTTATACGTTTCCGGGACTAACCTATTAACAAGATGCCAAGTGCCAGTTCCGTGTTTTATGCTATTTTAGGTTTCAGAAAAGTTGTTCTGGAAACATTCTCGGAATTGGACCCCACAAAGCCCGAAGTTCCTATTTTCCCCGGAAGCATCCAGAACACCGAAGAGGAGTCGAAGACGGGCAACAGGGGGCCACACGATAGGGTGGCGCGGGCCCCCTGGCCGTGCCACCTATGGGTGTGGGGCCCCTGGAGATCCACGGCCTTTGCCCTTTCGCCTATTTAATCCCCCCGGATGGAAAACCCTAAGCACCTGATCAAAAATCCCCGAAAAGTTCCGCAGCCGCCGTCACCGTCAACCCTAGATCAGGGGGATTCTGAAGCTGTTTCCGGCACCCTGCCGGAGAGGAGATCATCACCGGAGGCTTCTACATCACCATGCCTGCCTCCGGAGTGATGCGTGAGTAGTTCATCCTTGGACTACGGGTTCGTAGCTGTAGCTAGATGGTTGTCTTCTCCTCATATGCCACCATGTTTAGCTCTCGTGAGCTGCCTATCATGATCGAGATTGATCTTATGTAACTCTATATGTTGTGTTTGCTGGGATCCGATGAATATTGAACTTATGCCAAGTTGATTACAATCTTTTTTTTATATGCTATTTGTGATCTTGCATGCTTTCCGTTGCTAGTGGTTGCTCTGGCCAAGTAGTTGCTAGTGACTCCAAGAGGGAGTATTTATGCTCGATAGTGGGTTCATGCCTCCTCACCACCTTGCTCGAGTGACAGAAACGTGAAGGGGGGATGTGTTGTTGCCATTAGGGAGAAAACAGCGGTGAGAGTGCCCGCGTGCATAATCATTGCTTACATTACACACTTTGTTTAATGCAGTTATCTGTTGCTTGCAAATTAATACCTAAGGGGGTTCAGATGATAACGTGAGGGTGGATTATTAGTCATAGATGCAGATGGATGACGGTCTATCTATATTGTTGTAATGCCCACACTAAATATCATAGTAATCTTCATATCATATTGTGCACTACGGTGCAACCTCTATTTGGCAATTGCCCAGTTGTAATTTGTTCACCCAGCATGCTATCTTTTATGGAGAGACACCACTAGTGAAACTATGAACCCCGGTCCATTTTTACACACTGTTAAACAAACCACAACTATTTCCTGCTTTCTTTACTTACTGCAAGCATACATCATTTTCCACACTATACGTCTAATCTTTGTTTTCAGCAAGACTGGTGAGATTGACAACCTCACTGTACCATTGGGACAAAGTATTTTGGTTGTGTTGTCTGCAAGTTCCACGTTGTTGCTGACACCGGTGAAACGCTAGCACCACCATCAGTGGCATCAACCTTCCTGAGATCCTCTTACTCCTACTGGATTGATAACCTTGGTTCTTAACTGAGGGAAACTCTTGCCACTTTCTCATCACACCCTCCTCTTGGGGTTTCCAACAGTTGTCTTCACAAAGTAACAGTCTACACCCAGCAATTCACAAGGCTGTGATCCACCAACAAGAGCGCCTCAGGCTACCAACCGAATAGTCCCACAAATACGTCAATCTGCGCTTGGGTAAGGGGCTGCGAGAACATGGCCTGGTAAGCAGCCAGGGCTTTGTCACCGATCATCTCACCCTCCTGAGAAATCTTGAGCTTGATGATCAGCTCCCGCTGCTGCCTACGAACCGGCGTCCCCTCAGCAAACCGGCCACGGTGGCGAATGCTCCTCTTTACAGGCCACGGTGGAGAATGCTCCTCCTTACAGCATCGAGTCGGTCTTGATGTATAATGCATGGAGGTCCTCGATGGACTGCAGCCCAGATCTCGTCACGGAGCAGGAATCCATGGCCACATTCCCATTCGGAGTGCACTCCGATGCCCCTGCCTCGTTTTCCATAGCCCATGGCCCACCAGCCAGGAGCCTCTGCCTGCAGCTTTCGGAACCCATGACTCTAGGAGGGGATAGGCTGACATCAAACGTGTCCAGCACGGAAACTGGCGAGCCAACCGACAAGTCCTCATATGATTCAAAATCAGCCGATGGGGTCAATTCAACGTCTGTGCATACTGGCGAAAGAAACCCTCCAGATGTCAGGAGGCAGTCCTCTGCCGCTCTACAAAACTTCTTTTGACCGGGCCCAGGAGCAGATACTTCCAGCACAAGATTGGTGGTAGCAAACGCACGCAACCCCATCGCAGACCTGGCTGAGGCATCTCCACCTTCTTTTCAACTACCCCTGGTCCCACCTTGGCACCAGCAGACGCGCGCAACCCCAGCATAGTCACAGCCAGAGGCGCCTCCGCCCTCTTTCCAGGAACCTCCGGCCCCACCTGGGGAGTGCTTGAAACACGCGTCGAGAGCGAGCAGGCCAAACTGGCTTCGAGCAGCATCGGGTCGACCGCATACACCCCACCTGCCTACCTTTCCACCTCAGCTGCGGAACCGTCCAAAGGAGGGAAAGTTGTTTGACCAGGCTCCTGCATGGTGGCCCCGATCCGTCGTAGCGTATGCCACCTCCATCCCTGTACGGGAGCCTTCCCAACCGATCCAGGTGAGCGACCACCGCCGCGAGGAGCTGCCGCCATGGCCGTGCCTGCCTGTCGGGGGGCTACCCCCGAGTAGGGGCAAGGTTGGTAAGAAATGGTGTTTGAGGTACTGCTTGCCGAGTTGGGCCATACCGAGTAGGAAGGTACCGAGTTGGATGGCTACCGAGATGGAGCTATCTCGGTAGGAAGGACAATGAGCCAAGTGAAGAAAGGAGTATTCTCCGGACTGACCGAGTAGTGCTTGGTAAGTCCGGATAGACAAGGATCCTGCTCTTCTTGGAGGGAGGTCAACGGAGCCGTTGTAATCCCGCCTATCCAGGGAGAGTACGAGCATGCGGTTCAACTTACTAGGCATGATGATGCGTATGCATACGCTGGTACAGTGCGCTGTATGGGCGAGGCCACGTCCTGTCTCTGACAAGGGGGACAGGATATCGCAGAGACCACGACAGCGGAGACTTTCAGCGTCTGTCAGCGGAGAAGCGGAAGCGTGCGCTACGGCACAATGTGTAGTCACCTAATCATGTACTATTAGTTGGTGGCCACCAGTATATAAGGTGGCCACACCCCTCCTATGTGAGGGTCGCCCGTTACATGAGAAGAGAAGTGCTGCTAGTTTGCTTAGAGAGAGATAGGAGTAGAGTTTCTTCTTCCTCTAGCTTCTTGAGCTTGAGGAACACTTGTACTCCATCACCAGATATACAGAGAGAGAGAGGCAGAAGTAGGGGTGTTACCTACACACGAGGGCCCCGAACCTGGGTAGATTGTGTTGTTTGCAGTGTAGTGAGCGCGCCATCTAGGGGTGCGATCCCTCCCCGGATACCCGTAGTGTCCATCGGCCCCAAACTCAAGCCATCCTATGGAATCTATCTTAACGTCACCACGACAGTTGGCGCCCACCATGGGGCCAGCAGCGGCGCTGGCTGGGGTTTCTATTCGGACGGGACCTCTTCCTCATTAGGGGGAGCGCGTGGTTTGTGGCCTCATTAGGGCAGAGGCAGTTGTTGCCGAGTTGCCAAATTTAACCGGTGAAGCTCGCATTAGGCAGCAGAACCGGCTTAATGAGCTTGTTCTTGAGGCTGGCAGGCAAAACGAGGCTTTTCGAAAGGCCAATCCGGGAGCCGGCACTTCTCATGTTGTTCAACCGCATGGGGCGAGATCCAGAGGCCAGGCCTCCTCACCTCATCTCGGTGGTGGAAGATATCGGAGTGTGAACTCCGGGAGACATAAGCAGATCCAAGTGTATGACCCGGCTGTCGCCGAAAAACAGTTAGCTGTAGAGCGGCAGCCCGGGCAAGAACACATTGATCAAGGTGGTGGCCGTAATGCTGCCCAAGTTCAGCGAGAAGAAACAAGGAGGCAACCGAGATGGTCCATCTCGGCACCCGGCTGCCAACCCGGTTCAGCCTCAACCCGGTGCCGGACGTGCGGTTCAGCCACAAGTGGTTGCCCCTGTGGTCAACCTGGTTCCCCAACCCGGTGCCGGACGGCAGGACCGGTACAATGATGGTTACTCAGCAATGGAGAAAGCCGGGTATCAAAGAAATAATCGCTATGCTGATGGTGGAGGTGTTGGAGCTCAGTTGGGGGCACGAGTGCTGCAGCCGAGTGACGCAAGATACAAACTAGACAGAATCTATCTGTCGGAGGAGATGGAGCTGCAAGGCCCACCTGGACCGCTTTGTTTCGGTCCCAGGATCATGAATGAGCCGACTGTGCCCAAGTTCCAGCTGGCGAGAGGGACCAAAACTTATGATGGCAGCACTAAGCCGGAAGATTGGCTGAATGACTATGTCACTTCCGTGCACATTGCCGGCGGTAACCGCAGATGGGCGGTGAGGTACGTGCCCCAGATGTTGGAGGGCCCAGCCCGGATTTGGCTGAACAACTTTCCGAGAGACAACATCAATTGCTGGCTTGATTTCTCAAGGCTTTCATCAGCAACTTCACCAGCATCTACAAGAGGCCAAACAAGCCACAACAGCTCTCTGCGTGCAAGCAGAGGGAAGAGGAGACTGACCGAGAGTATCTGACTCGGTGGAGCACATTGAGGAACACATGTGAAGGTGTGAATGAGTCTCAGGCTATTGCCTGGTTCGCTCAAGGTTGCCGACATGGCAGCATGTTGTGGCAGAAATTGCAGAGAGAGATGCCGAGTACACTGGCCGAAACCATCAAAATTGCAGATATGTATGCACTCGGAGATCCTACCCAGCCTTTACTGGACTCACTTGAACCGAGAAGGAGGAACCATGGCAATGATGGTGCCAGGCGGAATGATCGTTCCGATTACTGGAACAAGAGGCGAGATGACAGGCCGGATATCCGCTATGGCTCGGATCACATATCCGCAGTTGATCCGGATCACCCTGATGCAGGAAGCAACCCAATGCAAAAGAATGCTGGGCCCCAGTATGGGCAGAACCAGAACAAGAGCCCGAACTACAAAAAACAGTGGATGGATCCCAAGCAATCCGGAGATGCGCCACAAAGGTTTACCTTTGAAATGATGAGGGATGGCCCGTGTAGCTACCATACTCGGCTTCCGAGTAGGCCGGCAAACCATACTCCCCGACAATGCAGCTGGTGGGATCGGATTAAAAGCGAGGGCTTTGGCCAATTGCCTCCTCCTCTGCCTCTGCCGCTCTCGGGTTCAAATGTTCAGCCTATCCGGGCAGCAGCTCCCAGGCCTGCCGAGAACCAGAGAAGGGAGAATGTGAATCAAGTGGCGCAGGGGGCCAACAACAACAACACCCGCAACAAGTACAACAAAAACAACAATCACAACAGCAACTTCAACCGGAACAACAACAAGAAAAACAACAATGACAATGCTGGCGGCAGAGGATGAAATCAGTATCAGGAGCGCCATCAGAGTTACATGGTGTTCACTACCGAGCCGGATGACAAGCAGAGCCTGCGCAGGCGGGCGATGGAAGTAAATGCAGTGATGGCGGCAGTGCCGGATTACATGCACTGGTGCGACCAAGATATTATCTGGTCTCGGGCTAATCATCCCAGGATCATGCCCAACCCGGGTAGCTATGCCCTGGTGTTGTACCCAACCTTCATTGGGCCAACCTTCATTGGGCCCAAGATCAATGTGAAGTTCAGCAAGGTGCTGATTGACAATGGCAGCAGCGTCAATATTCTGTACCGAGATACTATGGGGAAACTCGGGTACGCCGAGAACATGCTGCTGCCCAACCGGACTACCTTCCACGGCATTGTGCCAGGAGTATCTTGTGATCCTATTGGAAGGGTTTGGATTGATGTGCTCTTCGGAACCAGGGAAAACTGCCGGACTGAGTGCTTGCAATTCGAGGTGGTTGATGTCCAGAGCCCTTACCACGCTCTTCTTGGTAGGCCAGCTCTGTCCAAATTCATGGCCTCTACTCATGCGTCCTATTTGAAGATGAAGCTTCCTGGACCCAATGGCATTATCACCATCTCGGGTGATTACAAGCGCTCTCTGGAGTGCACATGAGCTGGGTCTCGGCTGGCTGAATCAATGGTCATTGCGAGCGAGAAGAAGAAGATACACGAAGTGGTGGCCATGGCCCAGGCAGCTCAACTCGACATGCCCAAGATGCCTAGCTCTCAGCACGGTGCCACTTTCCAGGCCTCTCTGGAGACCAAGAAGGTGCAGATTGACCCCGAGTTCCCAGAGCGCATCGCCATTATTAGTGCCGGGTTGGAAGAGAAATAGGAAAGTGAGCCCATCCACTTCCTCCGTGAGAATCGGGATGTATTTGCATGGTCCAATCAGGACCTGCCGGATGTCCCGAGGGAGTTGGTTGAGAAATCTTTGCATGTGAGGCCGGATGCCAAGCTGGTGAAGCAAGCCCTGCGTCGTTTCACTGCTGAGAGGAGAAAAGCCATTGGTGACAAGATCACAAGGTTGTTAGCAAGCAGATTTAACATGGAGGTACTGCATCCGGATTGGCTGGCCAATCCGGTCATGGTCGAGAAGAAGAAGGATGATCCTATGGTCGTTGTGGTGTGGCGCATGTGCATGGACTACACCGACCTGAACAAGGCCTACCCCAAGGACCCATTCACACTGCCCCGAATAGATGAGGTGATCGACTCCACAGCCGGATGTGAACTTTTGTCTTTCATTGATGCATACTCGGGTTTCCACCAGATTCCCCTGAACCCAGCTGATCAAATAAAGACTGCTTTCATTACCCCGTACGGGGCTTATTGCTAGCGTGTCATGTGCTTTGGCTTGAGAAATGCTGGGTCCATATACCAGAGGTGCATGAAGAAATGATTGCACGAGCAAATAGGCAAAAATGTGCAGGTATATGTGGATGATATAGTCATGAAGACCAAGGAGAAACACACACTCCTAGAAGATATCCAAGATACATTCGCGAACTTGCGAAAGTATCGGATGAAGCTGAACCCGACCAAGTGCACCTTTGGTGTCCCGGCAGGGAAGTTACTCGGTTTCCTTGTGTCTAGCCGAGGTATCAAGGCCAACCCCTCCAAGATAAAAGCTATTGAGAGCATGTCTCTTCCGAGATCCTTGAAGGATGTGCAAAAATTTACTGGGTGCTTGGCTTCCCTTAGCCGGTTCATTGGGAGAATGGTTGAGAAGGTCTTACCTTTGTACCAGCTCATGAAGAAAAGTGACAAGTTCGTTTGGACACCACAAGCTGATGTGGCTTTCCGAGAACTCACGACCATGCTGGGTACAACTCCAGTTCTGGCGTCTCCCCTGCCTAAGGAGCCAATGTTGCTCTATATTGCAGCCACTAACCGACTTGTCAGTGTGGTGGTGGTAGTGGAGCGAGAAGAAGAAGGAAAGTCGGTGTAGAGATCGGTGTATTATCTCAGTGAGGTGATCTCCAACTCGAAGCAAAACTATCCTCACTATCAGAAGATGACATATGGAGTCTATATGGCGGCCAAGAAGCTCAAACACTATTTCCAAGAGCATCCGATTACGATGGTGAGTGTTGCACCCATCTCGGAGATTATGGGAAATGAGGATGCAAGTGGCCGAGTAGCCAAGTGGCAAATCGAGTTAGCTGCGTATACCCCGATGTATGCAAGAACAGAAGCCATCAAATCTCAAGTCCTGGCGGATTTTTTAGTTGATTGGACCAAAATGCAGTATGAGCCTCCTTTGTCGGAAACAAATTTTTTGCGAATGCATTTCGATGGCAACAAGGTAAAAGAGGGTCTCGGTGCCAGTGTTGTGCTCACCTCACCCAAGAGGGATCAACTCAAATACGTCCTGCAAATCCATTTAGCGGCATCCAATAATGTGGCCGAGTATGAGTCCCTAGTCCATGGACTAAAAGTGGCCAAGGATATTTGTACCCGCCGGATTATATGCTATGGCTACTCAGATCAGGTGGTTCAGCAAGCCTCGGGGACCTGGGACGCGTTGGATGCCAATATGTCTTCATATCGGCTCTTTGTCCAGAATATGTCGTTATTCTTTGATGGGTGTGAGTTCCACCACATTCATCGAGCTGAAAATGATGATGCTGATGCTCTGTCCAAGTTGGGCTCTTCTCGACAGTCCATCCCGGCAGGAATTGCTTTGGAGCATCTCAGGAAGCCTTCCATCAAGCCTTCTCCCGAGTCGGATTCGATATTTGTTCCGGCAATACCTGAATCAGAAGTTGTTCCCATGGAGATTGATGATGGGATCATGAAAGAGAACCTGGGGACTGCTACTCCGATCTCGGGGACTGTCGCATTCATCTCGGGGACTGCCTCGCAGTACTCGGGGACTCGTTTCCATCTCGGAGAAAGTCATGTCGGCTGATCCAATGGAGGTGGATGAGCCAGTGTTTCCTACTCGGGCGATACCGAGTTGGGCTCAGCCCATATTGTCTTATTTGGTGAAAGGCACTTTGCCGAGTGATGAGATCTTGGCCAAGCAAATACAGAGAAGATCCAAAGGCTACACCATCAGCAACAGAGAACTACACAAGAGAAGTACAACAAGCGTGCTCCAGCGCTGTGTTGAGCCAGAAGAGGGAGAAGAGATTCTCAGAGAGATACACCAGGGGGAATGCGGGCACCATGCCTCATCTCGGGCTCTAGTGAAGAAAGCTTTCCGGCATGGATTCTTTTGGCTCCGTGCCTTGCAGCAAGCAGAAGATCTAGTAAGAAAGTGCAATGGGTGCCAGCGATATGCAAGCAAGATACATATGCCAGCTTCCGAGATGAAAACTATTCCCATCACTTGGCCATTTGGAGTATGGTGCTTGGACATGGTGGGGCCCTTCAAACCAGCTCGGGGCAACATGACTCACATCCTGGTCATGGTTGATAAATTTACCATGTGGATAGAGGTGAAGCCAATCCGGAAGTGTGATGGAAACACAGTTGTGACCTTTTTGAAGGATATTATCCTGAGATATGGCTACCCGCATGGGATCATCTCGGTTAATGGAACAAATTTTGCTGAGGGAGCTTTTGCTCGGTTCTGCAAGGAGAATAGAAGCCGACTAGACATTGCTTCAGTCACGCATCCGGAATCAAATGTACAAGTTGAAAGAGCTAATGGCATGGTCCTATCCAGAATAAAGCCAAGGATGATTGAGCCATTACAGTGAACCCCTGGTTGTTGGCTGCACAATTTGCCGGCGGTGTTGTGGAGTCTAAGGACTACCCCTAACCGATCTACCGGATACACACCATTCTTCCTGGTATATGGAGCAGAGGCCGTGTTTCCCACTAACCTTGAGCATGACTGCTATGTGTTGTTGGGAACCCCAAGAGGAGGGTGTGATGAGCACAACGGTAGGAGTTTTCCCCTTAGTTAATAACCAGGGTTATCAATCCAGTAGGAGAAAGAGAATCTTTGAAAGGTTGATGCCACTGACGATGGTGCTGGCGCTTCACTGGTGTCAGCAACAACGTGGAACCTACACACAACACAACCAAAATACTTTGCCCCAACGGTACAATGAGGTTGTCAATCTCACCGGTCTTGCTGAAAACAAAGATTAGACGTATAGTATGGAAAACAATGTATACTTGCAGTAAGTAAAGAAAATAGGAAAATGTTGTGGTTTGTTTAAGAGTGTGGAAAATGGACCGGGGTTCATAGTTTCACTAGTGGTGTCTCTCCATAAAAGATAGCATGCTGGGTGAACAAATTATAGCTGGGCAATTGACAAATAGAGGTTGCACCGTAGTGCACAATATGACATGAAGATTACTATGATATTTAGTGCGGGCATTACAACAAGATACATAGACCGACATCCATCTGCATCTATGACTAATAATCCACCCTCAGGTTATCATACGAACCCCCTTTGGTATTAAGTTGCAACCAAAAGATAATTGCATTAAACAAAGTGTGTAATTTAAGAAATGATTATGCACGCGGGCACTCTCACCGCTGTTTTCTCCCTAATGGCAACAACACATCCTCCCCCTTCATGTTTCTGTCACTTGAGCAAGGCAAAAAGGAGGCATGAATCCACTATTAAGCATAAATACTCCCTCTTTGAGTCACCAGCAACTACTTGGCCAGAGCAACCACTAGCAACGGAAAGCATGCAGATCACAAATAACATATGCAATAAAGACTATAATGAACTTGGCATAAGGTCAATATTCATCGGATCCCAGCAAACACAACATATAGAATTACATAAGAGAAATCTCGATCATGATAGGCAGCGCACGAGATCTAAACATGGAGGCATATGAGGAGAAGACAACCATCTAGCTACAGCTATGAACCCATAGTCCAAGGAAAAACTACTCACGCATCACTCTGGAGGCAGGCATGGTGATGTAGAAGCCTCTGGTGATGATTTCCTCTCTGGCAGCGTGCCGGAAAACGGCTTCAGAACCCCCCTGATCTGGGGTTGACAGTGACGGCGGCTGTGGAACTTTTTCGGGGATTTTGATCAGGTGCCTAGGGTTTTCCATCCGGGGGGCTTAAATAGGCGAAAGGGCAAAGGCGGTGGAGGCCAGGGGGGCCCACACCCATAGCTGGCGCGGCTAGGGGGGACCAGCGCCAGACCATGGTGTGGCCCCCCTGTTGCCCCTCTTCGACCCCTCTTTGGTGTTCTGGATGCTTCCGGGGAAAATAGGAACTTCGGGCTTTGTGGGGTCCAATTACGAGAATGTTTGCAGAACAACTTTTTTGAAACCAAAAACAGCAGAAAACAGGGAACTGACACTTGGCATCTTGTTAATAGGTTAGTCCCGGAAAACGTATAAAAATACTATAAGGGAGAAAACAAGTAGCAATTGGCAAAATATGATCATGGAGCATCATAAATTATAGATACATTGGAGACGTATCAATGACTCACCGAGAGTAACCCTCTCTACTGAGGCATAGGCAAGAAAAGCCCAAGAAGATGATGTTGATTTGCTAGAGGAAGCAAGAGAATTAACTCTGTCGAGATCAGCTGTATATCAAAAGAATATGAGACGCTATCGTAGCCGGAAGATAAGCCCAAGGGTTTTCCGAGAAGGAGATTTGGTACTCAGACTGGTGCAACGCACGGCCGGAATGCACAAGCTTTCCCCTCCATGGGAAGGGCCCTTCATTGTGAGCAAGGCTATGCACAATGATGCATACTATCTTATTGATGCACAGGAGCCAAAGAAGAACATGGTAGGTAAATCCGGGGAGGAAACTAAGCGCCCCTGGAATGTAGCTCTACTCCGTTGTTTCCATTCCTGAAAAAGCATTGTATGTATCTCCTTACCGAGTTGAAATCCAAGTCGGCACCCCGAGTAGGAACTCGGGGACTGCATGTGCCTAACTTGCTCTGTGTTATTTACTTCTTACTTTGCTATGTCGGTTAATCATCTCAGAATTTCGTGCGTAAGTCTAGTAGTGTGTTTAAACCTAAGGGCCAACTCTTCGACTTTGCTGCTGTCCGCAACCCGGCTTCATGGCAAGCAAGAGAACAAGCCAAGGGTCAATGAACATACGAAAAACTACTAAGCAAAGAAAGAGTTAATCAACCGAGATTTGCTTCCTTCCATTTTTTCAGTCAAGTACTAGGCAGTTTTAGTTTCAATCTCAAAGTTGTGAAGTATTATAAACTTGGTTTTCGAAATCTTGTGACTCGACTGTCAAAAATCCACAAGTGGCAGGCAAGATCAAAGACGAGAAAATCCAGGTGGATAAGAAAACCAACTCGGGGACTCGAATTAACGCAATCCAGCATTCAACCAGTCTTGCTTGGAATTAAATAAAAACTGAGTAGCAAACGGTAAAATAAGTGTTTAATACAACTGCACCCGGCATACCGGGGATCTAATAAAAAGTTTGAGAATGGAAGGCAGATATTTAGACCGCGGCCAAAGGAGTTGAATCTGCATCAGCACCTGCCGGGTTGGAGGACTCAGTGGGGGGATCGGAAGCAGCGGTCGCAGTGGGAGGCTCAGAGGTGGCGTTCTCGGTTGTAGGCTCTGAGGCGCTCAACTCGGGAGCAGACTCCGATATGACCATCTCGGTGGTAACGACCTCGGCGGCTCTGACTGGCTCTTGTTAGGCCTGGATTTCCTCGCCCACCTCCTCGGAGTCGTCGTCATCCTCGGTACCTTCATCGCCCTCGTCGCCCTTCTCATTGTCGACGTCATTGTTTTCGGTCTCGCTCTCAGTGACGGGCTCAATGGGGCCCTCCACAAACTCCTGGGTGTCGGCATATGAGGCCAGCCGGTACGCTGTCTCCTTGCGAGCTAGGACATGAGCCTCTTCAGTGGACCACCTGGATCCATTTTGCAGCTTCTGGAGTTTGTTGAGGTCAATATTTTCATACCAAAAGAGGACAAAGTGCAAGGCCTTGTCTGCGCCAGCTCGAGCTGCTGAAGCGTGCCATTTCTTGAGTTCCTCCTTGACGTAATCCAGCTTCGAGGCTAGCTCGTGGACTGATGTGGGGGGTTCAACTCCCGGCCAGAAGAGCTTGTGCAGCCGGATAGCAGTGGAGATGAGGTTGGTTCCCATTCCCTTGAGGGGCAGAACTCGGGCTCTGATGCCCTCCATCTGGTCCTCGAGGGTGACAGTCTCGGTGACGTCATAGCCAACATCTTCCCGCTGTTGCCTAGCTCTCGGAACCTCCCTCTGGGCACCTAAATCTATATTGAGGAAGGACCCTAAGAAAGAGAAGATATCCGAGTTAAACCAAGACCTATTCGGAAGAGCAAGAAAGAAGTTAAAAAGTGCAGGGGGAATGTGAATCTTACATCTCAGTTCCAGGGTGAGGTCCTTAAGCCTGGAGGACCATATATGGGCATTGGAATGGTGCTTGTTGAGAAGAACGCGGGAGGAGCTCACCATCTGGTCGAGTGCGGTGTTCCTCTCTTTGAGGATATTGATCTCCTCATGCAACTCGAGCTTCTCGGCAACAGCAGTGTTCGCCAAATCGGCCTTCTCCTTCCCGGTCTGCAACACCAGCTTCAACGCCTCAGCCAGCATCAGCTTAAGCTTGGCTACTTCATTCTTCTCGGCCTGGAGTTCTACCCGGAGCTAGGAATTGCTATCGGTGATCTGCTACTGCACCTCGGACAGGGAGAGGCACTCTTGATGTTTCTCAATGAAGGATTGGTGCTCAGCTGTATAGAAAAATAGTCCAGTTATCAACTTGAAGGGAAGATACAAACGGAGTAAGGAAGAAGAGAAAAATACTTACCCTCCAAGGCCGTGATATTGCTCTAGGCAGATTCTGCCAGCACGATGCAGTCCTGGTGCTTCTCGGAAAAGATCTGATGCTCGTCTGCATAAAAAAGAAAAATTAACCGAAGAGAAGGAAAAACATAAACATAAAACGCAAAGAAAGAAAATACAACACTTACTTTCCAGATAAGAAATCTTCGTGACAGAATCCATCAGCTGCTTCTCCAAGATAGCTGTGAAAGAGAAAACAAAAACCGAGATAGAAAACTGATGCAGAAGAGGCATATGCAGTATCTCGGTATGGAAAAAGTTACCTTTGCCCCATGCAGGTTCTGGATCTGCTCTTTGCATCTCGGTGGGCTCGGAGAAGCTTCTGGTAAAGCAGGGTGCGAGCCTTGGTGCAAGTCTGAAGAGAAAAAAGAAAAGGGTTAGTTGGAAGATTCGACCCGAGTAGACTTCAACTCGGTCGAGTATTGTGTACTCGGCCCAAATCTCGGGGACTGGATACAGGTGTTGATCTCGTATTCACAATTCGCAATCTTGGAAAAGCAAAAAAGGGAAAATGTTACTCACTCGGGAGGTGAGCTCGGCATCTTCAGCAGTAGTGCGTAGGCAGTACATCTTGTGCGTCAATGTGCTGTTGGAGGCTGAAACCGGCATGGATATTGGACCGACATCGGCCCGGTTCCATGCTTTCCGATAGTGGTCCAGCGGAACCAGTTTCTTTCCGTTGTGGCCAGGATCGAGGTGGCCAATCCGGTCCAAGGTGTCATCCAAATCCTCCCACAGCTCCATGGCAAGCTCCTGGTGCGGCACGAGCCGGGTGTCCATGCTAATCGCCAGAGTGCCAGGTTTCGCTTTCACCCGGATTTCTTTTGTTGCACCTCCTGCTGCTTCGGCCAGTGTATCAGAACTTTTACAAGTCCCGTCGTGGCCTTGCTACGGCCTTCTCCAGCCACTGCTCCCTGCGATGGTGCAAACTTGGCCTGCTGCCGAGCGCGAGGGGCTCGGTGGTGTTCGGCTTGATACCGCTGCTGCTGCTGGAGGAATTGGGTCTGCTGTTGTTGGGGTTGGGCTTGGTGTTGCTGCTGTTGCTGGTGGAGTTGGGCCTTTGTCCATTGATGCGGTGCCGGTTGCTGCTTCTGCTATTGCTGTTGCTACTGTGGTTGCTTGTGTTGCTGCTGCTTCCAGCGGTGTTGTTCTTCTCGGTGGGGTTGTGCTGCTGTGGATGTTGGTGGAACTTGCTGCTACGGCGCTTGCTGCTGCGTCGTTGCTTCGGGTTGCTGCTGCTCTGGTTGCTGCTGCTCTGATTACTGCCCTTGATGCTGCTCGGTGGCCGACTCTGGTTGTTCTGGAGTCTCTTGAATGTTCATCTCGGCGCCCATGTCGCCTGCGCCGAGATCCTGGTCTTCTCGGTCCGGGAGGGGCATCTCGGACCGGTTAGCGGTGTTGGTGTCCATGTCCTCGGGATCGAGGTCGATAGCCGCGGGCGCTACTCGGTCCCGCGGGCGCCTAAGAAAGCTTAGCATCAATTGGATCACTAGAGGAAAGGAAAAACAGAGGGGTAAAGAAAATGCAAGTACAAAGCATCTCGGTTAAAAGAGGCAAAAGAACAATGAATATGCAAGTATAAAGCATCTCGGAAGTAACTGTAGGACACGTGTTCTTTCGGCGTTTCGCCGTGACCTGAGCCACCCTTGGGCCCCTTGTTCACGGATTTCTTGTGCCTCTTGGGTGGAGGCTCGACGGCGCCGCTTCCGGCCCTGTTCTTCAGTTCCACAGGGGCGGCATTGGACACGGGCGTCGCCTCAACCACCTGTTCTTCCATGTCAGCTAGGAACAAGGAAAAATAATACACAAATGAGACCGAGAAGGGGCTAGATACCTCCAAAAGTATACAATTGTCATCACTATCACCTTCATCATCCTCGGACTAGTCCCGGATTGAGGATGGGACTCGGGACTTACCGGCTTGAGCGGGAGGATGAATGAGCGGGATGGGAAGCGTATCCTAATTGTCGAATTGCTTGACATCGTCCTCAGTCTGATCTGCTTCCCAATTGACCGTGGGAGCCGCCTTGTCCTCCTCTCCCTGGTGATCAAAGGTCTACACGTGCGAAACACAAAGCATAAGGAATCGAATGAACTCGGAAGATACCGAGATGAACTCTACTCGGTAGGGCATGCAAAACACAAAGCATAAGGAAGTAATTGAACTCAAAAGATACCGAGATGAACTCTACTCGGTAGGGCATACGAAACACAAAGCATAAGGAAGTAATTGAACTCGGAAGATACCGAGATGAACTCTACTCGGTAGGGCATGCGAAACACAAAGCATAAGGAAGTAATTGAACTCGGAAGATACCAAAATAGAAGCAACTCGGTTAAGTGCTTAGTACTTACTCGGGGCGCCAGCCTATCTCGGTTGTATGGCTCGAATTCCCAATCCCAAGTCTCCGTGTGGGTGGCCTTGGCGATGGACTTGGACCAGATGGCCACCTCCTTCTTGCTAAGCTCGAAGGTGGTGGTGCGCGTGCAGTCTCGGGCCCCGCCCATGAAGCACATCTCGTGGGCCCTGAGCTGCAGAGGCAGGACCCGGCGGCTCACCCAGGTGGCGAGCAGGTCGTCAGCTCAGAGCACGTCCTTGACAAGCTGCTTCAGCCGGCTGTCTGCGAGATTCACCTTGGGTACAATCTTTTTCGGATTGTACCTCCAATTTAGCATCGAAGTGGGGGGATCGATGCGTAAGGGAGGAAGTTTGATGAGATCCACCTTCTCGGAGCCCTCCTTCTCAAAATCCTCCTGGTCGGGATTCTTCACATAGAAGAATCCCCTCTGCCACTTGTGGCAGGAATCAAGACCCTGGACCTGGGGGTACTCGGTACCGTTCCATTAGATGATCATAGCCGTGCCACATTGGGTCATAGTTTTGGGGGCATTTGGATTGGTAGTGTTGGGGAGATCTTGTTGGCGGAAGTGGAAATACTTATCCCAGATATCTACCGTGGGGTAGACGCGGAGATAAGCTTCCGAGAAGAACACGAAGGAAGAAAGCAAAGTAATAGCATTGGCAGGAAGATGCTGGTGTTGCAAACCGAAGTGGTGGAGGAAATTCTGCATAAATTCAGAGATGGGGAGGCCAAACCCGCGCTTGAAGTGGCTTAGGAAGATGTCGCGTTCGCCGTCTCCGGGTTGGGGCTCCATCTCGTCGCCGGGAGGCCGGCAGATCACACCCGGCGGCACGCGACGAGTGTTGACCAGCCACTGAATGTCCGAGGCGGCCACATCGGAGCCCTCCTAGGCTCCGCAGGTGGACATAGGCCCGTCGAGGTTGAGGTCATCCACGGGCTCGATCTCCATAGGGGCGCTTCTGGATCTCGGCTCCCCCGAGTTGCGCGCGGGCGTAAGGGGGAGCCCGAGTCGCAGAGGATGAAGAAGAACCGCGGCGGCGCGGAAGACAAACGTCGTGGCGTGCTTTCCATGGCGAGGAGCTTGACGAAGAACGACAAGGAGGGACGGCGTACGGCGGTGGCGTGAAGTCGCAGAGAATCGCAAGGCGCAGTAAAGATCCTTGTGCGTGGTCGTGCTCCGGTGAGCGCTATCGCGCGGTGGTGCAGTGCTCTCTTTTGTGCGCGGTGGTTCTCGACGGCGTGCGGCAGAGCAGTGTGCCCTGTGTGCGTGCGTGCGAGGAGGAAGGAGAAGAGGCAGGAGCAAATGGCGAGGAAAATAAGACGACGGGCGAGGCGTGGGTATTTATACCCCCTAAACGCAATAACTGCTCCGGATTAGATGTGGGAATAATCGTGGGTTCGTGGGAGTTACTTTGTCCAGAGAAACGCACACAGCGGAATTACCGCGCATAACTGGTGCAGTTAATCCCACGTCCTACGACGTGGGCACGTGAGTGCTTTCTGCGAACGGACGCGACGGCGCGTGGGTCCAATGTGCAGTGAGGGGCCTGGGCGTGGCGCGTGCGCTGCGACCGCGCAGGAACCAAGGCGACGTACACAGCAATTCTGAGCCATGTGGTGAGCCTTACACGCAAAGATAACTAGGCAATCTCAATTTGAGCGGCAAAATCTGTGCGAAATTGGCTAAGGGCTGGGATCTCGGTAAAATCCAAAGCGGCATGGCCTACTCGGTTATAGTGAGAAAGTTCACCAAGGAGTGGTGGAGTGAATCCGAGTTTGAGTTGGAACTCGACCGAGATAGGTGCGTCTCAGATAGGCATCTTGGAGGATATTGGTTTAAGCTGGCACGACCCAGCGTCCGAGTTCACCGGACCATACTAGCTTCGGGGACTAATGTCGGGGGGGCTATCCCTGAGTAAGGGCAAGGTTGGTAAGAAATGGTGTTTGAGGTACTGCTTGCCGAGTTGGGCCGTACCAAGTAGGAAGGTACCGAGTTGGATGGCTACCGAGATGGAGCTCTCTCGGTACGAAGGACAATAAGCCAAGTGAAGAAAGGAGTATTCTCCGGACTGGCCGAGTAGCGCTTGTTGAGTCCGGATAGACACGGATCCTGCTCTTCTCGGAGGGAGGTCAACGGAGCCGTTGTAATCCCGCATATCCAGGGAGAGTACGAGTGTGCGGTTCAACTTACTAGGAATGATGATGCGTATGCATACGCTGGTATAGTGCGCTGTATGGGCGAGGCCATGTCATGTCTCTAACAAGAGGGACAGGACATGGCAGAGACCACGACAGCGGACACTTTCGGCGTCTGTCAGCGGAGAAGCGGAAGCGTGTGCTATGACACAGTGTGTAGTCACCTAATCATGTACTATTAGTTGGTGGCCACCAGTATATAAGGTGGCCATACCCCTCCTGTGTGAGGGTCCCCGTTACGTGAGAAGAGAAGTGTTGCTAGTTTGCTTGGAGAGAGATAGGAGTAGAGTTTCTTCTTCCTCTAGCTCCTTGCGCTTGAGGAACACTTGTACCCGATAACCAGATATACATAGAGAGAGGCAGGAGTAGGGGTGTTACCTCCACACGAGGGCCCCTAACCTGGGTAGATTGTGTTGTTTGTAGTGTAGTGAGCGCGCCATCTAGGCGTGCGATCTCTCCTCAGATACCCACAGTGTCCATCGGCCCCAAACTCAAGCCATCCTATGGCATTTGTCTTTATCTCACCACGACACTGCCGCCGGTGTCTCCATCACGACCTCGGTCACGGCTGCCATCCCTGTCACGGCCGCACCCTCGACCGTGCGGGTCATGGCCGCCGTCCCAACCGCGAGCACTGTCTTCACCGTAACCAGCGCCGCCAGAACCGCCACCGTCACCGGGCGCCTGACCTTCCACCGCCAGCGAGTCATCGAAGCGCACGAGGTGCACCTGGATGAGATATTGCAGCATGTTCTTCTCCGAAGGAATAAGCTCATCGACTTCCTCGACTTGATCACCCAGCTCCTCGATCAGTAGCGCCTTGCACTTCGGCAGAAGCTGGACGTCGTCGACCCACGCAAACACCTCCATCGAGCACATATCCTTGCCGGACGCCGACACACACCCCAACTTCTCAACCCACGCCACCGAGCCGAGGACCGCGGTGGCCGTCTTCTTGTTCCATGCGTGCGCTTGGATCCCGGTGAGCTCCACCACCACTTTGAACCGCATCTGACAGGTGACGTATTGCAGCTGCCGGTTCTAGGGAGAGAAGAGGAGATTGAAACTTCTCCCCTCAACTACTCCCCCCGCCATGACCTCGTCACGGATTCTCCGACTGCCGAAGGAGAAGAGAAAGTCGGATGGCCAGTGAGCGCATACTGAAAGGTTGTTAGCCACGCGAGGGAGCCTCCGGACCACCGCCTCCGCGGCGTCTTTTGGGAGTACCTTCCCCTGGCTTCCGAAGACAAAGGCCACCAAGATCCAATGTAGATCACCCTCCACCACGTAAATCCCCGCCAAACGCGGCATGACAACCCTCTCGAGGACTGGCCGTATCTCCGCGTCCGCCATGGGCGTGTCAAGCTCACCCGTCGAGGGCAGGGTGTCCTTTCGTGACGGAGGCGGCAGAGGTGGGGGTCGCTCCTCCGGCGCCCTCCCACACCGAGATTCTTGCTCCGGGTGCCACCACGCACTGTCAACACCACGTCCGTCGTGGGCCACCTCACGCACCGCCGCTGCAGTGCGGATCGGGGCAGCCGTCGTGCGCCGCGCAGGTGGGAATGGAGTGCGCTGCGTCTCGCCGCGCTAGAGCACCGCCAAATCCATGCGGTCTCAAGCCGGCTCATTCACACCCGACAGGGCAAAATCCACACGCGGCGGCAGCAAGATGCGCTCGCGCAGCCTGAGTCGCACCAGCACTCGGGCGCCAGCCCCCGCTTCGATGCATGGCGGTGAGGAAGGACGCGTGTCCACGATCCTCTCCCGCAATGGGGTTTGGCGAGGCGGCCGCTCAACAACCACAGCACCGGGACGGGGCGCCAACGGCGGGAGCGGCTGCGAGCAGTCCCTGCCGTGGTGTCCCTCTCCCTTACAACGGAGACACACAGTCTCAAATTCGCAGTCCATGGCGATGTGACCGGGACGCGTGTAGTTGAAGCAGCCACTAGCCAAGTCCTAGGGCAGGTCCGCCCGAATCACCATGGTCGGGAGTTGGGTCCCCTTTGCCGCTTGCGCCCTCCACCCACGTGTTGCCAAGGCCGTGGGCCACCATCCACAGACTCAGGCGCCGGAGGAGGGGGGCGAACCAGCCGCTCCTGCATCGGCCTCTTCGCCGGACGTGCCTCCGCGTCCTTCTTCTACGGCGCCGCAGAGGTGAGAGCGCGACCACCATGGGCCCCATCCACCGCAGCCAAAGCTGCTACACGCCCGTAGGCTCCTGAGCTCGAGTGCGAGGCCACAACTCTATCCACTCTTCCCGCAGCCTTGGCTGCTCCACGCTGGTGCTCAACCGGCCTGGACGCCGCTCCGCTCCGTAGCAACGCCTCCCCTGCCGGTGAGGAATGGCCCGTGTTGGAAGAGATCTCCACCGGTGAGGCTGAGCGCGGGGAGGATGCCCGCGGTGAACCGCTCCTCAAGACCTCGAAGTAGGATCTGTAGGAGCCCCCGTCTTCTTCGTCATCAGAGTAGTCCGCCCACCTTCTCGAGTTCTCCGGCGACTCCATGGCGGACCGAGGAGGACAAGGGGGCGGTGGGAGGGGCGGGGGAGAGGGTGGCCACTAGCACCAGAGTGGTGGCCGGCGGGAGGCTGGGTGGACGCTGCCGCCGGAGTGGCGAACGACAGTGGGAGGGAGGGGGGAGGGATCACATACTATACCCACGTCCTTTTTGTTCCTGGAAACAGCTAAAATTGTTGGCAATTATGTCACGCCCCTTCCCTCGGCTACTCCTACGACGAGAAACGGTTAGGTGGCTACAAGGGCCCACAGTGAGCCAAACAGGCTCGAGCCAAGGCGAGGTGATCGACAGAGGAGGCCCAACCCACGCTACCGCTGAGTGGGCCTCGGCAACACACCGGGTGAGGGCGAAACTCCTATATAGCTAGGGCACCTGCGTGTGCGCAAGGGTGTGGAATATCTGAAAACTGAATCCAACGACGACTCTTCTTCTTGAATCCCCTTTCTTCTACTACTAAAATCACTCAATTATGTATCCCAAGAAACCTGTATCTGAGATTGAGGTTGATTAGAGATCGGGTAGGCAACAAACTGGTACCAGAGCCATCCACCCACCTAGAAATTCCACCGCCAAATTTTTTCCCAGCGGTCTGGCTAGTCGTTTCCCATCCATCATCCCAACCCGTAAAGCCAAGGCAGTCGAGATGGAGGAGCAGAACAAGTTGCTAGCAGATCTGACCGCGGTGGTGTCTTCTCTCAACTCCAAGATCTCCGAGATCCATCCGGCGGCGATGAAGCTGCGCGACTGGAAACCAGAAGTCGAGCAAGCTTTGGAGGATCTGCGAGCGGAGATGGGCGATCTACACTCACGCGTCGTCGAAGCTACGCGATCGCCCACCACATCCCCTACGAGCAAGGCGCCCATCCTGCATCTCACGGCGGACACGCCTCTTCTCAAGCCACCACCAAACAAGGCGGCGAGTGGTGCTCCTGGGGCGGGATCCAGTGGAGCGGGTGATGACGGTCAGCCGTACTGATGATCCTCGATCATCGGAGGGGACCCCGACCAAGGGTACGTTCCCCAATCCTTGTCCTGGTTGCGATTCGCCTGAGAATTCCCACCGTACCACTCGTTTTCCTCCCCCTCAGTGAGTCGATTTCCCTCTGTTCGACGGAGACAATCCGCGAGAATGGCGGCTCAAGTGTGAACCATATTTCGCGGTGTGCACCATGCACCCGGAGACCTGGGTTAATTGCACAGCCATGTACTTCGCGGATGATGCGTTAGCCTGGCTGCAAACCACAAATGCAGACACCAAGTTCCCCACGTGGAAGGAGTTTGCAGATATCATTTGTTCTCAATTTGTTCGATCGGAGTTTCCGCATCACCTTAGACAGTTCAATAGGTTACAACAAACTGGGACAGTGGTAGAGTACGCCAGTAAATTCATTACTCTCATGCACAATTTAACTGCTCACCACAACTCATGGGAACCAGCGTTTTTCGTAACCCACTTTATCCATGGTTTACAGAAAGAAATTCGAGCGGTTGTAGTGTTACATCGACCTCTCGATCTGTATACTGCTGTGGACCTTGCCATTTTGCAGGAAGAGGTGCTCGAGTCCTTTCGAAGGGAGAATCGCAGGATGGAGCACTCCTACACGGCGAGATCCATTCCCCGCACCGCCATGCCGCTCCTACCGCCACCTAGCGTGCGGGGCACGAGAAGCAGGGACCCGGTGCCACGGGCGGAGGAGCGCCGCCCTGCTGCACCGGCCAAGGCCACGCTCCAGGACAACAACCTCAAGGAATTGCACGACTACCGCCGCGCCAAGGGGCTATGCTTCACTTGCGGCGAGCGATGGGGGCGTGATCACGTCTGCGGGCCTACGGTGCCACTACATGTTGTCGAGGAGCTGATTGCCATGATCCAACCGACTAAAGAAGAAGAACGGGCACCATCAGAGGTGGCGAGTCAGAGGGTAGCGGACTACATGCGCATCTCGTGCGCAGCAGCGGAGGGCAGCCAAACCGCCAATTCTATGCGGTTGCAAGGCTGGATTCAGAACCAGGAGGTGCTTCTGTTGGTTGATTCTAGCAGTTCCCACACATTCGTCAGTGCTGAACTTGCAGAGCGGCTTCAAGGCAGGCGTTAGGCTATGCGACCGCTCAAAGTGCGAGTCGCCGATGGGGGAACCCTGTTCCGTGACACGGAACCGGTGGATTGCGAATGGAGCACGCAAGGACGTATGTTCTTCATTACTCTGAAGGTGTTGCCCCTGAGCTCGTATGATGTGATTCTGGGTATGACTGGCTGACAACACACAACCCAATGCAAGTCCATTGGCAGCAGCAGAAGATGAGTTTCCAGCTGGGAGAGGAGACCGTCACTCTACATGGGATGCAAACGGACCTGACGAGATGCCCCGAGGTCTCTCGAGAACAACTGCAACATCTGCTGATGCAATCCAGAGTCTCTCGTGTGGTTCAGTTATGCTTAGTCAGACCCAAAGCAGAGAAGGAGAAATCAGAGATTCCAGCGAGTGCACGACCGCTGTTGGCTGAGTACGAGTTGTTGTTCCAGGAACCAACGGAGTTGCCACCGGCATGCCAATTCGACCATTCTATACTGATGTTGCCAGGAGCCAGACCGGTCAATCTCAAGCCTTACAGATACAATTTGGCCCAGAAGGACGAGATTGAGAAACAGATTGCTCAGATGCTGGAGCAGGGGATCATCCAGTTCAATACAAGCCCATATGCATCTCCAGTAATCCTCGTACTGAAGAAGGACCTAACGTGGCGTTTCTGTGTGGATTTTCGTCAGCTTAACGCAATTTCTATGAAGAATCGTTACCCCTTGCCAGTAATAAGTGAGTTTTTGGACGAATTGGAAGGTGCTTGCTTGTTTACTAGCTTGGATCTGCGAGCCGGCTACCACCAGATCAGGATGCGACCCGAGGACGAGCACACGACTGCTTTTAAGACCCACTGTGGACACTATGAGTTTCGTGTCATGGCGTATGGCCTAACTGGAGCACCGACGACATTCCAGAATCTGATGAACACCATCTTGCAGCCCTTCTGTGAAAAGGTGTGCTCGTGTTCATTGACGACATCCTTATATACAACAGCACAATGGAAGGGCACCTCCATACCCTGCGACATGTGTTCGATATCTTGAAGATGTATCAACTGAAAGTCAAATTAAGCAAGTGCAAATTCCTACAGAACAGTTTGACATACTCGGGTCATGAAATTAGTGCGGCAGGGGTGCGAACCGATCCAAAGAATATTCGTGCAGTGGAGCAATGGCCCCTGCCAGCGAACATCAAGGAAGTGCGGGGCTTCTTAGGCCTCGCGGGATATTATCGCAAATTCGTTCGCAACTTTGGAATCACTTGTCGCCCCCTTACTGATTTGCTGAAGAAGAACACAGTGTTCAGATGGACAGGCCTAGAAAACGAAGCATTCACAGCTCTCAAAGATGCCTTGATCTCAGCCCTAGTTCTAGCCTTGCCCAACTTCGAGTTGTAGTTCGAGATTGAGACAGACGCTTCTGATCGTGGCGTAGGGGCAGTGTACTGCAAGCTAAGCACCCTCTCTCCTTCCTGAGCAAAGCCCTGGGACCCCGCACTAGTGCGCTGTCAACGTATGAGAAGGAAGCCCTGGCCATTGTTATGGCAGTGGATCACTGGCGAGCGTACCTCCAGTCGGCAAAATTTCTCATACACACAGACCAGAAAAGTCTAATTCACCTGGAGGGGAAGCGCATTACCACCCCGTGGTAGCAAAAGGTGATGATCAAGTTGTTGGGTCTGCGTTACCGCATCATGTATAAAAAGGGACCGGAAAACAAGGCAGCGGACACTCTCTCTCGTTCTCCCAAACCAGCGTCGGGTTCATTGGCTGTCGTCTCCGTCTATCTACCCAGCTGGCTCGAAGAGGTTCAACAAGGATACCGAGCAGACCCCCAAGCCCAGAAGCTACTGGCCCAACTCGCGGCCAGCCCGTCCGCAATAGTGCAAGGGTACCAGTTAGAGGAAGACATTCTGAAATTCCAGGGGCGCATTTGGGTTGGCCGCAATGGCCCCGTGCAGCACAAAATTCTCTCGGCCTTGCACACCAGTCCTGTGGGTGGTCACTCAGGATATGGGGTCACGTACAAGCGTGTGAGGGCCCTGTTCGCTTGGCCAGGGATGAAACACCACGTTCGATCATATGTTGATGAGTGTTCTGTATGCAAACAAGCTAAGCCAGAGCGAGTCCGCTACTCGGGACTACTCGATCCACTTCCAGTGCCCCCGCATGTCTGGCACACGGTCACGATGGACTTCGTGGAAGGACTGCCCATGTCATCCGGTTACTCATGCATCCTAGTGGTTGTCGACAAGCTGTCTCAGCATGCACACTTTATTGCCCTAGCACATCCATTCACTGCACTCTCAGTGGCTACTGCGTACATCACCAACATCTATAAGCTACATGGCCTGCCGACATCGATCGTATCAGACAGGGACAAGGTATTCAGCAGTCACCTCTAGAAGGAATTGTTCAGGCTATCACATACAGAGTTGCGCATGAGCTCCGCCTACCACCCTCAGACCGACGGACAAACCGAGAGGGTGAATCAGTGTTTGAAAACCTTTCTCCGCTGTTTCGCCCATTCCTGCCCCACGAAATGGCACAGTTGGCTCCATCTTGCCGAATTCTGGTATAATATGGCTCCGCATGCCACTCTTGGTAAGACTCCATTCGAAGTCCTTTATGGGCACGCACCAAGGCACTTTGGGATTGTGGACCCGGCTGCCTGCACCATCCCAGAGCTGTCAAAATGGCTACAAGAGCGGGAAGATACTATGGTGTTACTCAAGCAACACCTGGTTCGTGCTCAGCAACAGATGAAGCAGGCTGCGGATAAGCGGCGCACTGAGCGTGTCTTCGCAGTCGGGGATTGGGTGTTCCTCAAAATCCATCCGTATGTCCAAACTACTCTGGCCACTCGAGCTAACCCAAAATTGGCATTTCGCTACTTCGGTCCCTTTCAGGTCATGCAGCGTGTCGGAGGCACTGCGTACAAGCTTCAACTTCCGGACTCCTGCCGCATCCATCCTGTTATCCATGTGTCACAGCTTCGCCGAGCAGTACCACCGTCAGCCAAGATCTTCCCCGAGCTTCCAGTCGCCACTACCTTGCAGCTGGAACCGGCGCAGGTCATGAAACCAAGCCATACCAGCGTGGCGGGGAGGACGTGTAAGTGCTGGTTCAATGGCGTGACCAGCCACCATCCTTGGCGACATGGGAAGACAGGAGCGAGCTGATGCATCGTTTCCCTCAAGCCCCAGCTTGGGGTCAAGCTGGTTCTCAACCGGGGTAGACTGTCACGCCCCTTCCCTCGGCTACTCCTACGACGAGCAACGGCCAGGTGGCTACAAGGGTCCACAGCGAGCCAGACGGGCTCGAGCCAAGGCGAGGTGATCGACAGAGGAGGCCCAACCCACGCTACCGCTGAGTGGGCCTGGGCAACACACCTGGCGAGGGCGAAACTCCTATATAGCTAGGGCACCTGCGTGTGCGCAAGGGTGTGGAATATCCGAAAACTGAACCCGACGGCGGTTCTTCTTCTCGAATTCCCCTTTCTTCTACTCCTAAAATCTCTCGATTCTGTATCGCAAGAAAGCTGTATCTAAGATTGAGGTTGAGTAGAGATCGGGTACGCAACAAATTAGGGCGTGTTCGGCAACGTCCTAGCTTCTGGAAATCCAGGAATCCAGCTTCCCGTATGCTAATTCTGCTTCCCGGCCGGAGCAAGTTGCTGTGCCGAACGAAACTTGCTCCGGCACAGCAAAAATTTACGTTTTACATACTAGTATAAAGCACACACAAAAAAAATCCTGCACAAATATATGCATCCCACGTTCATGTTCTCTCCCTAGTTGAGAAGAAACTTCACTCAATTTTACCAAGCATACAGCGAATCTAGCAAATACACATGTACAGTATACATTCCAGTCCAAAAATCCCCTCTGCTAGCGAACTCCCTCACGAGATGCTCACCTAAGCTAAAATCAAACACATCAAGAGGGAAGGACTTGCTCACCTGAAGGCGTACGGAGCTTGGGGACGGCGGCGGAGTGAACCTGGCCGGCGACGCTTGATCTGGACGTGGGCCGAGCAGTGGGGCGACGGCGGCGACTCGAGAGACCTTCTGCGACGAGAGAGAGAGAGAGAGGATGTTCCGGCCTTCTATCTCCTGCGGCCAACGAGCTCCAGAGGCCGGCGGAATCGGGAGGGGCGGTGACGGACTTGGGAGCGGCGGCAGGAGGAGTCTGGCGGCTAGGTTTTCACGGGACTAGCAAGAGGCTGGGGACAGGAATTGGTTCGCTCGGGAGATGAAACACAGGCAGCGAACGGGTATCCTTTCACTTGGCGGTGGCATTCTATTGTAATTACGGGCTGCTCCGCACTTGGCCGATTCACGGATCGACGAAATAGCTGCTCCGCGGGTTACACAGCGATTTCGTCCAGCTTCCAGGATTTGGCTTCGTGGAGCGGACGTGTTCGGCGCTGCTCCGACCCGCTCCGACGCGAATCTGGAAGCTGGGACGTTGCCGAACACGCCCTTAGTCTCTGTAGTTTTGTTTTTGCGGGGGAATTAGTCTGTGCAATTTAAGGCCAGGGAGATGATGGCTCTCCTTTGCAAGCTCAGCGTCTCCGTTGTGTCACGACGGTCAGCGAGGTGGCATGGAGGAAGGCGGAGGCGGTAACAAAAACCATTACGGCTGTGGGGTCAGCAAATCGACCCGCTACTATCGTCCAACCCACTGAGATTTGGGTCCGGATACGAACTGTCCCCACCTGTCATCTAAAGCGTTGGTAGTCTCCCAGTCCAACCTATTATCGTCGAGTGGACCCCACAGCGAGATTCGCTTGCCAAGCTGGCGATCGCCGTCTCGCGGGGATTTATAACGCGGGCGCCGGCGAAGCCGTGACCAGAGTTCAACAACCAACGTCGGACGTGGCGGAGAGAATGGAAATGGAGATGGAGATGGAGGCGGCGGAGGTGATGGGCTGGAATGCTCTGTTCCAGCGGCGGGTGGTGATGGCGGACGCGCACTGCCGCAACGCCGACAGCCTTCTCTACGGCCTGGTCATGCTCTTCATGGAGCGGGAGGCGCGCGACATGGTGGCTTGCGGCGCGGAGGAGGCACGGCGCGCGCTCGAGGGCGCCTCGGCGCAGCTCGGCCTCGCCGTCGCGAACATGGGCGCGGCCCGCCACCTCGCGCTCCGATGCGGCGGCCGCCGCGCGCTCGACCCCGAGTACGACCCGAGCCCGTCGACGCTGCCGCTCTCCCCCTCCTCCTCCGTCGCCGACCCTGAAGTGCGGCGCACGCTGGCCTTGCTTCGGGAGGCCTCCGAGCTCGTCTACCGTGTGCACGACCTGGTGGAGGGCGCTCGCGGCCACCTGGGCGCCGCCGAGTCCCTCCTGCTGACGCTGGGCCTGAGCGAGGACGACGGCCGCCGCGGCAGCGACTCCGTTCCCTGGGTGCACCCACCCTGCATCGCCGAGCAGCTTGACGGCGTCATGGACCTTGGCGAGGCGTTCTCGCTGGCCTTGCACCTCGTCACGCTGACCACGGCGGCGCGGGAGGCGGCGTTCGGCATCGGCGACGATTGAGGCCTCACAGGGTTCGATTGCTTTGTTCGACCGTTCGGTTTGGTCCATCCGGTTGCTCCGTTTCGTTTTGGTTTCCATGCCGTAGCGTGACGTGAACGCGAGACGGCGCACGTCGTTTTGGTTCTCAAGTCTCAACTTCTGATCCGTGTATGTGCCTTACTTTGTTGGTGCGATCGTCTGACGGTGTTCATGATCCGAGAACATAATTCGGTTCGTCAGTTAGTTAATTGCTTATGTTGCTCCAATCTTTGAATGGTCGATCAACACTAGTTTTTTGTTGATCAATCATCGACAATTCGCTTGTTAACATGCTGGGCTGCAATTGTTGGCACTCCATAGCTTTCTTCCTTCAAATTGAGTCGATCATGCTTCATACAGCGTTTTTTTTCCTCTTGGTTCTTGAATTGATCTCTAGCATCGTCATGTAGTCCGAGGAAGATTTTGTGTCGGGTCTTTCAGAAATAGAAATATTACGGTTCTCACCAAATTATCCAAAATTATTTTCAACGAATTACAATGAATTTACAGTCAAAATCGAACAGCCAGTTGCTATTACTTGGCAACAGTCAGACGCCAATGGTTTTCTAATTCGGCTGGATGAGATATTCGTTCAGGAGAACAAAGGAAAAGGGAGAATTTGGCCAGGAACGTTCCAATACACATAGATGATACGAGGACATCATCAATAACACACAAATGTTACGGTAGCATAAAACAGTACGGACGATGTTGCACTCACTTGTTCACGGGCTCACGGCCACGCATGCTGTTCACGCGTATGCATGACCTGCTGCTAGGTTTAGCAGATAGCCTAACGCGTGCCTCAGGCTGTAAGTGGTCACGGGCCGTCCGCGGCGCCGCCAGCCCAAGCCCACTTAATTGGTTAAGTGGTCGCCCACGGACATCGATAGAAACCGAGCGGACAATCACGGGGTGACCGCTACCGCCGCCGCCGCTTCCTGACCTGCCTTCATGGTGATGGCGGCGGATGCCGCCCCTTTTCCGGCCGCTTCCCCATATCCGGCCGCTTCCCCGTCGATAGCCGCATCTCCGGCCGCTATCCCTCGGCCATGATGGAGGAGCAACAAGATCATCTGGCGTCCGGCGACCCTACTCGGCCTTCATCCAAGAAGGTAACCCTACTCTTCCCTCCTCTTATTCCTCTCAAGAAGCTGCCCAACCTCAACTCCGTCGCCGGCGTGTCGCTGGTGGCCGGCACCGCGGCGTCGGTTACTGCACCATGATCTGGGCGGTGTCCGTATGCATCTGGCTCCGCTCCACCAACCGCACAGCCACCACTTCGAGTGCCTGGCAGCACTCATGATTTAATTGAGATATTGCGCTGGTAGTCTGGCATGGCTGGATTCTCTGAGCCAAGATTGGACCCTGTCGCCGATCGACCAGAGTCTAGCAGTAGCAGAGAAGCCGTCCGTCGCGTGCCCCTTGTCGAGGAACTCAAGTCACGTGCGCTCGGCCACGTCGCGTTCCTCCTTCAGAAAGTTCACGAACCACCCCATCTTGGCGCGGATTTCAGGGTTATCTGTCCATGAAAAGTCGTTGTTGGAAATACGTACTCCCTCTGATCCGGAAAATGTGTCCCCACTCATACGTACCAGTTGTACGTACAAAGTTATTCCCTATTCCCTCACGACACTTTTTTTGTGTGTACAAGATTTGGTCCCGAAGGATCTAGATGCCATTATATTGCGACAGGGCAGATACAATTACATCAGGGACAATAAGAAGAAAGAGAATAACAGACTGGTCCCTAACTTTTACATAAAAGACACTAAATAAAACTTGTGAAACGCAGTCGGGTCCACTGCAGTCGCCGGAGATGCGCAAGCTCAAACCGCGGCCGTTCTGGCCGGCGCCGGGGACGAAACCACTTGGCGTCAGCAGAACGGGGAGCGCCGCCGCAAGCTCGCAGGTAGGCCTCCACTCGGAGGTTGATTTAGACCACCAGTTGGTCCTCTGAGTCGGTTGCCCAACCTCGGGGCACCGAGAGTGTTCATCAAGGGAAATCGGCATCAAGTGACAGCCAACAGCAGGATTGAACGGCATGCTCTCCATCGTCTTCTTCACGCCACCATGGCGCTGCAAAGAAGAAGAAGAGAACTCACCTACCGCCCTGTCGTAGCTGCCGAGGATGGCCTTGATAGTGGAGTAGCTCGCACAAGGCCAGCAACCGCAGATCCGGCCGGAGATCCACGAATTCCTCCCAAACCCGAGCTTATTCTTCGCGGATTGAAAGGCAGAGCTAGTGCTCACCCTCGGCTCCACCCACTGGAGCACGGCGAGAAGAAGAAGATCCGCCCCAAGCCATCGGACGCTTCTCGAAAACACCGGCGACTGAAGCTCCGCTAGCATGACGCTAAACAGGGAAACAACCCAAACCCTAGCTCTACTATATACAGGGGAGGGAGCACAACCTCCTACTTCATCTCCACGCCGGACAGCAGCGCTACCGGAGCGAAGAAGAGGTAGGGTCGGCCGCGGGCGGCGACACTCGACTCTCAACGGGGCACTCCTGCGGAAGTATAAGGCTGGGGTCTAGCTACCAGTGGCACCCCTCACGACACTTTTAACGGACCGTAGTGAGTAGCATGGAAGACATACAACGTTCCTCTTCCAGCAATTCGTCAAGGTCCTCCTCTTCTCACTAAACCGGTCTTGGGCTCGGGCGCCGGCTCCTTCTCAAAATCGCGTGAGGCTAGGATCTCCAAGGACTTCAACAAGTCAGCTGCGAGAGCTTGGTTCTTCCATGGATCTGGATGGGGGATTCAGCTTCGGTGACTTCACGATCATAATTCTCACTGTGACTAATCCCTCTTATCATCTATCTTAAAAAAATGTTCCGTTTTGTTTTGTATTCTGTAAAAATTTCAATCCATTTGGGCATATGGTTTGTGATTAACTAGCTTTCTGAGCTCAAATACATAAAATTGTTTATTCACAAACTACACATCCAAATGGATTAATAATTTCGCGAAATATTTTTTTCCTCCGAAACAGGCTTTCGCCCCGCTTTATAAATAAAGCAACCACCACATCATCCATACAGAGCACGAGTTACAACACGATAGCACAACCAAGTAGCAAATGCTGGGGCAACAACACACAACAATGCCCAACAAAAGGAACAAAAGGAAAGCAAGAAGGAAGCGGAGAGGGGGTGGTGTGGGTAGAAAAGGTGTAGAACCGCCAGCAAGGTGAGATGGGAGCGACGCCTCAGGGGGGCACCGAGGAGGCGATGCGGCGCGCGGCAACTAGGAGTCTGTCGATGTAGCCGTCTAGCCGCGCCCTGTCAATTGTGTGTCTCAACTAGGAGTCCCCTCCCTTGTCCCACTATATAATCCCACCCCCTCCCTCGTTGTTGAGACACACAATTGACTGCTGCAACAAAGCCAAACATTTGAACAACGCACGTTGCAGAAAAATCTTCTCAATCACCATTTTGTTGCGAGTCGTCCACAGAGACCACATCAAAGCCGCGAACACCAGCCAGAAGAGGCGAGCACCCCTTCCGGCCCGGTGCGCCCGGTCTTCCAGGAACTCGCCGAGGTCCGAGGCCAGCCCCAGCGGCCCCAGCGCCTCATGAGCGAAGTTCCACAAAAACCGGGCAGCGGGACACACAAAGAATATGTGTGTACTGGACTCAGGGCACCTACATAAAGGGAAGAGGCCATCCCCCGGGCCATGGCGTTTCGCCACTTCCGTCCTAGAGGGCAACCTATCACGTAACAGTTGCCAAACGAAAATCTTAATCTTAACCGGTGTGGGGTCTTCCATAGAGGAGCAGCCCAAGACCTAACCGGCCTAGAGAACTGGATCCTATACGCCGATTTAACCGAGAAAGCCCCCGAGGGGGCAAGCGACCAGGTCACCTGGTCAGGGCCCCCAGGAAGGGAGTCAGGCAGTTCGCCCCCGAGAACCTCCCACTCGACGGTCTCCGTCGGCCCAAACGTTCGTCGGAACAAGATGTTCCAAACCCCATTCTGAACCGCTGACGCCACCAGTAGGGAGGGCTCAGAGCAGATAGCGAAGAGCCTCGGGAACTCAAGCTGCAGTGCCCGCTCCCGAAGCCAAGGGTCCAACCAGAACATGGTCCCTCGTCCATCGCCAACACTGAATCTAGCCCCCTTCCGAATGTCCTGCTTAATCGACTGGATGGACCTCCAAAAAAGAGATCCCTCCCGTCGGTCACATGCAAGGAGCGGGCGGCCATGCAGGTATTTGGCTTTAAGGAGCTGGAGCCAGAGGCCCCCTCCTCCCGCAGAATGCGCCAAACCCATTTCAGCATGAGGGCCACATTCATCTTACGGGACGCCAGAATCCCTATGCCCCCAAAATCTTTGGGGGCGCACACATCAGCCCATTTGACCATGTGGTATTTCTGTTTACCATTAGCATCTTGCCAGAAGAAGCGCGAGAGTTCTTTGTCAAAAGCTGCGTGGACTCCCTCCGGCAGGGAGTAAATCCCCATCAAATATGAGGGGATACTTGACAGGCAGGCCCCAATCAGCACAGACTTGCTTCCCTTGGAGGTAAAACGTCCACGCCAGGGTTCTGCCTTATTTCTGACCCTTCCCACCATAGGCTCAAGGTCCTTGATAAGAATCCTAGAGTCGCTTAGAGGGACCCCTAGATAGTTAACAGGGAAGGTGGTCAGTCTGCAATTGAGGCTATCTGCTATTCGCTGTTGGTCCTGCGGTGAGTATCCGAGGAATACCACCTCGCTCTTGTCAAAGTTGATTTTGAGGCCCGACATGGCCTCAAAACACAACAACAAGAACTTGAGATTGACAATATCTAACTCCAAACCCTCAACCATAATCATCGTGTCATCTGCATATTGTAGGTGGGTGACCCCACGCCCTGGAATGAGGTGGCCAACTACCCCCGAGATGTGGCCGACTGCCCTAGCTTTATCCAAGATAGCCGCTAGGGCATCAACGGCCATATCAAAGAGGATGGGGGAAAGATGATCCCCCTGCCTCACTCCACAGGACGATCTAAAATAGGGACCAATCTCCTCATTGATATTGATCGCAGTATTACCACTCATGACGAGTTGCATAATCCAAGTGATGAACCGCCCATCAAAGCCTCGGCGCTGGAGCACCTGGTGGAGGAAGCTCCAATCCAGGCGATCGTACTCCTTCTGGAAGTCGAGCTTCAGAAACACCCCTCTGTGGTGTCTCACCTTAACCTCATGAACAATCTCATGAAGTGCAAGGATTCCATCATGGATAAAACGTCCCTTGAGGAAGGAAGTCTGCAAGGGGTGTGTAATACGCTCGGCGACTGGGGCCAAGCGCATCGCACACACCTTAGAGAAGATCCTATGGATGATATTTATCACCGTGATGTGCCTAAACTGGCGAATATCCGTGGCCCCCATAATTTTCGGGATCAAGGTCACCACACCATAGTTCAGGCGTGACATCACGAGAGTTCCAATATAAAATTCCTGGAACATCGGCATGATCACCTCCTGCAGAGACTCCCAGAAGGACCAAAAGAAGGAGACTGGAAGCCCATCCGGCCCCGGGGCCGAGTTAGCTTTCATCTCCCTCACTGCCCGTCGAACCTCCTCCGGAAGAAACGGCAGCAAAAGTTGCACGTTTTCCTCCGGCGAAACAAGAGCCCCATGGGCCCAAGTCTCCTCAGCCAGCGCCACCCCCGAGCGGGGGAAGGCGATAAATAACCCCTTATAGAAGGAGTAAATATGGGAGGACAGGGCCGCCTCTGTCTCTAGAAGCGCCCCATCGGCCCAGAGCAACGAGATGGAACAACGCCGACGTCTTCCATTGGCAATGGCATGGAAGTAGGCCGTGTTGGAGTCCCCTTTAAGAATCCAATTTTGGCGACTACGTTGCCGCCAGAAGACCTCCTACCCTTTGTAGATCTCCAAAAGGGATGCTTCAAGGGTGTACCGCTGGGTCCACTCATTAAACTAAACATTTATGATTTTTTAGAATTTTTTCAAAAAAAATCTTAACATTTTAATTTTTTTGTTTGGATATTGGAGCAATCTGGTCTGTCCGTTGTATAATGGTGGCTAAAGGGGGTAAGTCATGCTAAGAATTGGGTTCACCAAGTCACCGAAGCTAGGGTGCAGCCTCGTAAAAAACTAGGGTCTACGAAAACTAGATCGAGGCTTAAACAGCCGGGGCTAAGAAAAAAATAACTCTTAAACTCCAATGTCTAGTTGATTAAACAAACAGGTATAGTAAAACTTAAGTACATAAAAGGCGTTCCGAAGAACGAGCTAGGACGTGTGCGATGACATTCGCGGTATACGAACATGTTTGAAAGAGCAAGATTGGAATCCTCCGACTAAAGCCTTGATGAATTTTTGACAAAACAGACCACCTCAAAAAACGAATGACAAAAAAGACCACCTGTCGGATGATTTGCAAAAAATACTGTGGCGGCAAGTGATGACCCACAAGTATAGGGGGTGTATCGTAGTACTTTTGATAAATAAGAGTGTCGAACCCAACGAGGAGCAGAAGGTGTTGACAAGCAGTTTTGATGAAGGAATAACTGTAAATACTGGAAAATAGATTTATAGGGTTTTTTGATATTGCAGATAAATAAAGTGCGAGTAAATAAAATGCAGTAGTAATAATTGCAGCAAGTGTCCCAATCCTTTCTTCAGCAAAGGACAAGCCGGTGGTTTTACTTATGATTAACAAACGTTCTCGAGGACACACGTGAGGTTTCTGTCAAGTGCTTTTGTTCCATGCAGCTGAATAACGTTAGGTGTTTTGATAAGTGTTGTGTGGGTGAACCTATGCTAATGTATCGTCCCATCCAAGACTAATACATACTTGTGATTATACCCCTTGCAAGCATCCGCAACTACAAGAAAGTAATTAAGAAATAAATCTAACCACAACTTTAAACTCCGGGATCCTACGCTCCCTCGTGCAATGGTTTCCTAATGGGGGTTTAGGTTTCTGTCACTCCGGCAACCCCACAATTAGTTCCCAAATACATGATGCATCCCCCTATGCCCATAAATGGTGAAGTATCATGTAGTCGACGTTCACATGACACCACTAGGAGAATAACACCACAACTTAAATATAAAACATTAAATATTATTCAACATTACTTCACTACTAACAACTTGACTTCTCCCATGTCCTCAAGAACAACACGAACTACTCACAAGACATCATATGGATCATAATCAGAGGTGATATAATGGATGATAACAATCTGGTCATAAGGTGCAAACACCGATAAATCTCACAAGCATCAACTACTAACAAGTAATCCACACCGGGAGAGAGATCTAATGCAAAACAACGATAGAGGCCCCTAATTGTTACAGCGGGATGATGATGGTGATGGTGCTGGTGGTGATGAAAATGATGATGACGATTGTTGTGGTGGTATCACGGAAGATGCCATAGGATGGCTAAAGTGTTGGGGCCGATGGACGTTGGAGGTATCCGGGGAGGGATCGCACGGCGAGTAGCCGCGCGTAGGGTATCTCTAGCACTGCAAACAACAAGATCTACCCAGGTTCAGGGCCCTCGTGTGGAGGTAACACCCCTACTCCTGCCTCCCTCTCTATATGTGTGTTCTCCGAGTAGCCACAGTACACAGTATGTCTCTTGGCCGAGTAGCCACTCGGTGCTCTCTCTAGCTCTAGTGTTGTCTCTAGCAATAAATACAAAGTGAAGCAGCGTCCCACACGCAGGAGGGGGCATGGCACCTTATATACTGGTGCCCAACCGAATAAAGAAAGACTATAAGGTACACTTGATGGGACATGCCCACTGCAGGACAGCGGCACGCCTCCGGCTTCTCGCTGACGCGGGTGCGGGAAGTCGTTGCGCCGTTCGGTAGATGGGACCTGTCCACCTTGTCAGTGAGATAGGGTAGGACCCTAGACCTATCCTGTCCCCTCTCTCAGTGACAGGACTTGACAGACGCATACCACACTGTAGCCACGCCGTAGCGCGGATAATCACGCACTCCGTAAGTTGAACCGCACGCCGGTACGGACGCAGGATACGCGGGATCCCTTGTCAGAACGGCTCCATTGACTTCTTGCCCGAGTAGGAACGTAGTCCCTCTACTCGGACCACTTGACCGCTATCCGGACGAATACAAACTTGCTCAATATCTTCTCTTGGTCTTCAATACTGATGACCGGATAGAGACTACCGGATAGAGGGGTACCGGGTAGCCACCAACCCGGCCAACAGTACACTGATCTTTGCCTTTTACCAGTTGCCTTACCCCTACTCGGGGGTAACCCTCCGACATTAGTCCCCGAAGCTGGTAGAGTCCTGCGAACTCGTTCACTGGGCCCTGCCAGTTTAAACCAAATCGTCTTCTCGAGTCACCAAACCCGAGTTGCACTCCCACTTGAACCAGTAACTCCTTCTCGAATCTCTTTAACTGTGGTTGCGAGGTAAACTACCTGGTAGCTGAGTAGAGTAATTTCTCTTCTGAGCATCCGCGTAAAATAACTTAGCGAATTTTCGAACGCGGTCCCTTTGAATTTGGACCAAATCCACCTCTCCGTGTCGCTACTGGGCACGTGTCAAACCCCTGTGCCCCCGACGCCTCGGTGCCAGGGACATGGAAGGCCACACGCCAGTCTCTGCAACCTGGGCCCACGAGCCCGTTAGGTCACGTCAACCGCACTCGAGAGCCCATGATCCGGACGTGGGATTAACTGCGCCCGTTACGCCCGCGTCTTGCGCTGTGTGTGTTTCTAACGGTCGCTTAACGCACGCCGCGCGATCATTGCCCACGATCAATCCACCGGTAACGGCAACTCGAGGGTGAGAGATAAATACCCCCGCGACGTTCCCTTCCCCTCTTTCCCGTTCTTCCCAATCTCACGCCTCCACGCCTTTCCGCCGCTGTCGAGCACACCGCCACCGGAAGCACTCGCTGCGCCGCTGCTCCACGCACCGCGAGAGAGACAGAGAGGAGCGCCTCCGCTCAACTTCGCCTCCAATCTCCCACGAGAATTTCCGCCTCCATGGCTCCGCGCGGAGACGACGATGCCGCGTCCCGGGCCGGTTGGGAAGGCTCAGATGTGACGGCGGAAGACTGCCAATGGCTAGTCAACACGCGCCGCATCCCTCCCGGCGTCGTTTGCAGGCCTCCAGGTACCGAGATCATCCCAAAGCCTGAAAAGGACGAGTACGTCGTCTTTCTCTCCCATTTCAAACGTGGCTTCGGCCTTCCCATCTCCGATTTTCTTTCCAAATTCCTCAACCACTTTGGCCTCCAGCCGCATCACCTTCCACCCAAAGCAATTGTAATGCTATCCATACACGCCGTCGTGTGTGAGGCCTTCTTAGGTGTCTACCCGACAATCCACACATGGGCCATATACTTTTTCTTCCGCAAACAGAGTGTTCCCGATCCTGGGAACACCGAGAACACTCGCACGATGACCCAGACGGGTAGTGCCATGATGTTGCAGCGCAAGACCGGACATCACCCGAGGGTCAAGGGATTGGAAACCGTGCGCAAGTGGCAGCGCGGTTTCCTATATGTGAAGAATGTTGCTGCCGAAGAAGGGAAGCCTATCGAAGACCGGATAGGGCTCCCAAAATTCAAGAATGCACTGCCACCGGGCAGCACTGGGGCTACGACCCCAAGAAAACCATCCAGGATATCCTCCAGGTTGAGCGACGCCTGACCGAGTTGATCTCGGAAGGGTTTCTCCAGGACGATCCCATCGCGTGCTGGATATCACGCCGAGTACTCCCGCTCCAGCGCCGGTCACACAAGATGTGCCACATGGGAGGACCCCTGACTGCACAAGGACAACGACATTCGAGCTCAGCAAGGCTGAGGTGGCTATCTGGGCCAGGTCCATCATGCAGACCTCGCTCTCTGACAACTGGGCATACGGCTTCGCGCCGTATAGCCGCCTCAAGCCCATTGAACAGGTTAGCGTTCTGTGCTTTGTGTTTGCACCTTGATACCGAGTAGGTAGTTTCTCAGCTTTGTATGCTTAATCTTTGCATGCTGCATCGAGTAGGACATCACAAATATCCTTTTGGCTCTATATGCTTTGTGTTTGCACGCCGTGCCGGGTAGGATTACTCAGCCTAATATGCTTTGTATTTGCATGCTGTCCCGAGTAGAAATCCTTAGATGAATATGCTTTGTGTTTGCATGCTATCCCGAGTAGAAATCCTTAGCTGAATACCCAACTCACAGTGCTTCATGTTTGCCTCAACAGCACATCGATCGCCAGCTAGAAGAAGACAATGAGATCTTCGAGGCCAACTGGTCCAAGGACCGAGAAGAGGACGATGCGACCGCTTACGATACCCGAGACACCCTCTTCATCCCTCACGCCAATCAGCCTGGTAAGTCCCGAGCTGATGTGTCTATTCGGGATTGGTCCGAAGATGACGAAGGTGATTGAGTTCACCTCTCTGCTCACTAGTAGCGCATTTTGATTCCCTTCTCTGTTTCTGAATTCATTTCTTCTACTACTCTAAAGAGGAGCCTGAGCTGGACGATGATGATGAGCCCCTGGAGGTTAATCCTCTATCTATGGCCGCTCCTAATACTCGGAAGAGGGTGGGTAGTGGCACCCAGGAACCCCCCCTCCAAGAGACCCAAGAAGAAGGCAGCCGTGCCCAAGACCGGCGCTTCCAAGAAGAGGAAGGCCCCTACCCGCAAAGGGTAAGTGTTCCTCCGAGTAACCTTAACTTGTTGCTGCTTCTTGTTGCATCATTCCCTTGAGTCCTTTCTCCGCTCTCTGACTTTGTACTACTTTTACTTCCAGCGCGGCTCTTGATGCTGATGCCGCTACCTAGTCCGCTCCTCAGACACACACAACTACGCCCCGAGAAGAGACTGTTCATCTCTCGGATGATGACGAAGATCAAAGGCCACTGGGAAGGGCACGTGCGTACTCCCTAGTCGATGAAGAAGAAGATGCTGGCGCCGAGAACGACGGCGCCAGGGTAGAAATAGACCTCACCACCGAGCAGTCGCTGCCTGACGTGCGGGCAACTGCTCGGGAAGCTGCCAACGACGAGACGCCGCGTCTCCCCCAGCTGCATCAGCTGGGGAAAACACTGAGCATGCTGCCGAGCTGCAAGGAGACTATGCCGCCCTGGAGCGGCCAGATGCCAACCCCGAGCAGCAGCAAGATAACAACGCTGCAGCTCAAGACAATCCCGCGGCCGGGCCGCGTGTAGAAGACAACGCAGAGACAAGGCCAGACCCCGCTGCAGAGCAACGGGTAGAAGAAGACGTGGTGGAGCTCACCCATCAAGACCCAGTGCAGCCAGATGCCGCACCGGGTAGCCGGACACCAGTGCCGCCAACGTAACAGGTGACTCCACCCCGAGCACCAACTCCTCCACCAACTCAATCAGCACCGCCACCTCCTCATCCAACTCCCCAAGCGCCACCAACTGCTTCTCGGCTAGACCCTACTCCAAGCCCTAGGAAAATCATTAAGTCTGGAACCGAGGCCACCGGATACAGCCGAAGCGCAATGAGCCGCAAGCCGGGCAGCAGATGCCACCCCCCAAGCCACAGAGTAAGCCTTCCGGGAAGCAGGTGAAGAGCACCCAGCTTACACTTGTTCCCTCTGGCTCCAACACCAACCCGGCTGCCTCCGGGGTTACCATTGTTCCTGACGAGAAGCAGAGTGCTACCTTCCCCGGGTACATGATGACTCTGTTGCAGCAGCACAAGATCTCACTATCCAAGGGAGAGAAGCGACTGGCCGTTCTGAAAGAAGGCCAAGCTATGGGAAGCACTAAGTCCAAAGGGAAGAAGGCGGCCACTCCTGAGCTCTTCTCGCGCGGCGAAGAAGACGACGGAATTTAAGGAGAAGGCCTCACTGCCCTCCTGGACTGAGTTAGCTTCGTCGATCGGGCCTAGAACAGCCAGCTACATGGCAACCCAAAATGGAATGGCATGGAGCTGGGCGAGATCGACCACTACCGCCTCGACTGGAACAAAGCCGATGTTGGTTCTGTCGCCATGACAGTTGCCAGCCCTGCCTGCACTCTTGCCGGGAAGCTCTTTGTTATGCGCAAGAACATTGGGGACATTGAGCAGGGCTACGCGGTAAGTATTTCTTCTTCATCTTGCATTTTCCGTGTTGCCATTTTCTTTTTTCTCTTCTCGTTTCCTCTGTTCCTCTTTTCCTCTTAGTTATTCCCCCAGTCCCCGAGACTCGGGCCGAGTAGTTGAAGACTCAACCGAGTTGACATCTACTCGGGCCAAATCTCCCAAAAGACTTCTCTTTCTCTTCTTCTCTGCAGGATAGCGTCCAGAAGAGGACTAGGGTTTTCCGTCGGGTGCTCTGGAACCACCGCATCGCTAAGGATCGTATCGCGGCTCTTGAAGCCGACAAGAAAGATAGCGAGGAGATGGAGAAGATGACCCTGGACCGCACCCTCCAGATCTCTGAAGTTGAAGGTAGGCTTTCAGCATCTCGGTTTGTGCGTTTTGTGTTTACGCCCGTGTTTGATTTTTGCTTCATCTTAGTTTACTCTGCAGGCAAGCTCAAGGACCTGATGGACAGGCACCGAGACTGCGAGGTCTTTGCTGCCTCTGCCCAAAGCAAGATCCAAACTCTGGAAGGTGAGCCTTTTTCCCTCTTCTCTGCAATTGTGTCTATTCACTTATCTGGTTACTCTGCTGACAATGTTGTTCTTCTCGCAGAAGAGTATAAGAAATTCCGGGAGCAACACCTGAACTGCCTTATGCCTGCCAAGGTGCAGCAGCAGTCGGAAACCCGAGAAGCAGAGATCGAGAAAGAGCGCACCACCGAGAGGGCGGAGTAAGAGACGATGCAGGTCGACTTTAAGGCTGCTCTCGAGGATGCCATCAACCAAGCTGCCGAGAAGGACGAGATTAAGAAGACCGCCAAGGCTAGAGAGAAAACGCTCGAGATGGAAATCTCGATGCTGAAGGAACACAACCGGAAACTCGTTGCCCAGATCGCGGATTCGCGCCGCATCGAAGACAGGCATATCTCGGGCGAGAATGACTGGAAGATCAAGCTGGGGCAATTGCTGGTTGAGATGGGATGTGAGTTGGCGCTCCTCCTTTCTTCTTCTTTGTTTTACTTCTTCTAGGTCTTGCTTCTTCTCGGTTCTGCTTCTGACTCAACGTAGTTCCTTATGAAGATATCTTCCCGGATCTCCGCTCCGCTGGCATGCCCGTCATGGAGAAGGCGCGACAGGCCAGGGCTGCCGCCGGTCTACCCATTGACAATACTTCCACCATCAACGACTACCTTCTCAGCATCAAGACGCAGATCCGCTCCTTCAAAGGCCTGGGCACCTCCATGGTGTCCACTGGTATCAAGCTTCACAAGCTTTTCTGGCCCGAGAAGGAGGTCCCGGAGACTTTCCGTGAGATTGCTGACCATCTGGACGAAGTCAAGGTAGAGCTCAAGAAGTGGCGGGCTTCCGCAGCTCGGGTAGGAGCTGACGAGCTGCTGCACTTCGTCTTGAGTTGGTATGAGAACCTGGACCTCCAAAAGATCCGCGAGTGCCGAGAAGACTCCAAGTGGACCGATGATTCGGATTGCGTTGCTCGCCGAAAAGAGGTGGCTTATGAGGTTTCCTCCTATGCCGAGACCAGCGTCTACATCGACGGCCTCACCGAGCCGGATACCGAGCCAGAAGACGATGATGAGGAGGACGGTGATGAAGACGATGACGACGAGGGGGTGCCGGAGATGAGGGAGCCGAGCAGGAGGAGACCAAGGAGCCTGAGGAACCCGAACAGCAGGGCAACACGGAGGAATCCGAGTTGACTGCCAACGCGGGTGTCGAGCAGCCGCAGCCCGCCACTTAGGAGGCCACTATCACCACCGAGATGGTGATCCAGCAACCAACTCCCGAGTTGGGCGCGACTGGTGTCTACCCAATGCCCAGCTCCCAGTCTACTCCAGCCTCCAGCTCAGCAACGGACCCCATCTCCGCGGCCACCGCAACCTTCGATCAGACTGCTTCCGTCAACACCGATGCTGACAACACGGGCTCCACTGCCGTGTAATTGCTGCAAAACTTTTATCTCCAAACTCTTATCAGATCCCCGGGATGCCGGGTGCATATGTAACCAAAACAATTATGTTCATTGCTACTCAGTTTTTTATTTTAGTTGAAGTTTTTAGCAACTCTGGCTCAATGCCGGGTTGCGTTATTATGCAAGTCCCCGAGTTGCATTTTTTATCCACTCTCTCTTTTTGTCTCAGCTCTTACCTGCCACTTGTGGCTTTTTTGGTAGTCGAGTCACAAGATTTCAAAGTTTGATTTTCAAATACTTAGCCACTTAGAAAAATTCATAGTAACGATGCCCACAACTTAGCCGAAAAGACAACAAAAACAGCAAAGGACACTCTACTCGGTTGCTGCACCTCTCTTTTTCTTAGCAATTTTTCGTGTGCTCATTGACCTTTGGCTTGTTCTCTTGCTTGCCATGAAGAGGGTTGCGGACAGCAGCAGAGTCAAAGAGTAGGCCTTTAGGTTTAAATACATTACTAAATATGCTTATGAAATTCTAAGCGGAGCAACCGAGTAGACAAGGTAAAGCAGAGTAGAACAACACAGAACAAGTTTGGACAAGGGCAGTCGCCGAGTTTGAATTCGGAGTGCCTACTAGAATTTTAACTCGGTTGAGGAGATACATACAACTTTTTGCTCACGAATGAAGAAGACGGAGTAGAGCTACATTCCAGGGGCGCTAAGATTCCTCTCCAGCTCTATCCGGCCTGTTCTTCTGGGGTGCCTGTGTGTCAACTAGATAGTAGGCGTCATTGTGCAGAGCCTTGCTCACAATGAAAGGCCCTTCCCACGGAGGGGATAGCTTGTGCATCCCGGACGTGCGTTGCACGAGCCTAAGGACCATGTCTCCTTCTCGGAAAACCCTTGGGTTTACTTTCCGGCTGGGATAACGCCTCAAGTTTTTCTGATATACAACTGAACATGACAGAGTTAACTCCCTTGCTTCTTCCAGCAGGTCGACGTCATTTTCTCGAGCTTCTCTCGCCTCCGCCTCAGTGTAGAGGGTTACTCGGGGCGAGTCATGCTCTAGGTCAGTGGGCAACACAACTTCAGCTCCATATACCAGGAAGAATGGTGTGTATCCGGTTGATCGGTTAGGGGTAGTCCTTAGACTCCACAACACCGCCGGCAACTCGTCCAGCCAACACCCAGGTGTTTTCAGCAATGGCTCCATCAGCCTTGGCTTTATGCCGGATAGCACCATGCCATTTGCTCTCTCAACTTTCCCATTGGAGGCCGGATGCGCAACAGATGCAACATCTAGCCGGATTCGCTTCTCCTTGCAGAATCTTGCAAAAGCGCCCTCCGCAAAGTTTGTGCCATTATCCGTGATGATGCTGTGCGGGTAGCCGTATCTCAGGATCACATCCTTCAGGAAACTCACAGCTGTGGCTCCATCACACTTCCGAATAGGCTTGACCTCAATCCACTTGGTGAACTTGTCAACCATGACCAAGATATGAGTCATGTTGCCTCTAGACGGCTTGAAAGGACCCACCATATCAAAACACCAAACAGCAAATGGCCAAGTAATGGGAATGGTCTTCAACTCGGAAGCTGGCATATGAACCTTACTTGCAAATCTCTGGCATCCGTTGCACTTTCTCACTATATCTTCAGCTTGCTTCAAGGCAGTGAGCCAAAAGAAGCCATGCCGGAAAGCCTTGTTGACCAGAGCCCGAGAAGAGGCGTGATGTCCGCATTCTCCTTGGTGAATCTCCACCAGAATTTCTTCTCCTTCCTCTGGCTCAACGCAGCGTTGCAGCACACCAGTAGGGCTCCTTCTATGCAGCAAACTATTGAGGATAGTGTAGCCCTTGGATCTCCTCTGTATCTGCCTGGCTGTAACCTCGTCGCTTGGCAAGGTGCCATCCGACAGAAAGGATAATATGGGCAGAGCCCAACTCGGTGTCTCCCGTGTGGGAAACACTGGTTCGTCCACTTCCATTGGATCAACCACCAATACCTCTGCTGAGTTGGAGACGAGTCCCCGAGTTGTCGGCAAGGACCCCTTCGATGATTGCGACAGTCCTCGAGTTGATTGGAGCAGTCCTTGGGTTGCAGGTGCCAGTCCCCGGGTTCTCTTTTGCAGCCTCCCAGTCAATCTCCATTGGAATAGCTTCCTCGCCTGGCAGAGAAGGAACGAATGTAGACTCTGAGTTGGGGGATGGCTTGATAGATGGCTTTCTCAAATGCTCCAAGGCAATCCCAGCCGGGATGAACTGCCGAGAAGACCCCAACTTGGACAGCTCATCAGCCGCGTCATTCTCTGCTCGGTGTATATGTTGGAACTCACATCCTTCAAAGAAACCAGTCATGGTTTGCACCAGAAACCGATATGATGCCATGTTGGCATCTAGAGCATCCCAGGTGCCTGATACCCGCTGCATCACCAAATCCGAGTCGCCAAAACAGATGATGCGCTGCACGCCAACCTCCTTGGCTACTTTCAAACCGTGTACCACGGCCTCATACTCGGCCACATTATTAGATGCCTTGAAGTGAATCTGCAGCACGTATTTGAGTTGATCTCGCTTGGGTGACGTAAGCACCACGCCAGCACCAAGGCCTTCCTTCACTTTGGAGCCATCAGAATGCATCTTCCAGTAGTTGGTTTCCGGCAAAGGAGGCTCATATTGCACCTCAGCCCAATCCACTGGAAAATCCGCCAGAATTTGTGACTTGATGGCTTCTCTTCTCGCGTACAGAGGAGCGTACGCGGCTAGCTCGATTGCCCACTTGGCTACTCTGCCACTTTCTTCCTTGTTGCCCATGATATCCGAGATGGGAGCAGAGCTCACCACTGTGATGGGATGCTCCTGGAAATAATGCTTTAGCTTCTTGGCGCCCAGGTACACGCCGTAAGTCATCTTCTGGTAATGCGGGTAGTTCTGCTTGGAACTGGATAGCACCTCACTGAGATAATACACCGGCCGCTGCATAGTCTTGCCTTCCTCTTCTCTTTCCACCACAATCACCACACTGACTACTCTGTTGGTTGCCGCAATGTACAACAACATTGGCTCTTTGGGTAGCGGACTAGCCAGGATGGGAGCGCTACCCAGCATGGCTTTCAACTCCTTGAATTCTACATCAGCTTGTGGTGTCCAGACAAACTTGTCACTCTTCTTCATCAATTTATAAAGAGGCAAGGCCTTCTCGCCAATTCTGCCCAGGAAGCGGCTCAGAGAAGCCAGGCATCCAGTGAACTTTTGCACATCCTTCGGTGATCTCGGCAAAGACATGCTCTCTATAACTCTTATCTTTGAAGGATTGGCTTCAATGCCCCGACTGGATACCAAGAAGCCGAGTAGCTTGCCAGCCGGGACGCCAAAAGTGCATTTAGTCGGATTCAGCTTCATCTTGTACTTGCGCAAGTTGGCAAAGGTTTCCTCAATATCACTAAGCAGAGTATGTGTTTTATTCGTTTTGATGACAATGTCATCTACGTACACCTGCACATTTTTGCCAATTTGATCATGCAAGCATTTATACATGTATCTCTGATAGGTAGCCCCAGCATTCCGCAACCCAAAGCACATGACACGATAGCAATCATCCCCGTACGGGGTAATAAAGGCAGTCTTTATTTGATCATCCGGGTTGAGAGCTATCTGATGAAAACCATAGTAGGCATCTATGAAAGACAAAAGCTCACAACCAGAAGTGGAATCGATCACCTGATCTATGCGGGGTAGCGGAAATGGATCCTTGGGGCAGGCCTTGTTCAGGTCGGTGTAGTCCACGCACATGCGCCATGCGGTGTCGGCCTTGGGGTCCTCCTTCTTCTTCTCAACCATAACCGGGTTGGCTAGCCAGTCCGGATGCAATACCTCCATGATAAAGTTGCTTATCAGCAACTTGGTGATCTGATCACCGATAGCTTTCCTCCTCTCATCACCAAAGCGACGCATAGCCTGTTTAACCGGCTTGGCGTCATGCCGCACATGCAGCGAGTGCTCAACCAACTCCCTCGGGACGCCCGGCAGATCCTCATTGGACCATGGACTCCGCCAGCTGAGAACTAGCAGACGCGCATTCCAAGGAACGCTTGTAATCACCCGAGATGGTAATGACTCCATTGGGACCAGGTATCTTCATCTTCAAGTAGGGAGCATGGGTAGAGGCCATGAACTTGCTGAGGGCAGGCCTACGGAGTAGAGCATGGTAGGGGCTATGAAGATCAACTACCTCGAACTGCAGGCTCTCGGTGCGGCAGTTCTCCCTGGTACCGAATAAGACATCCACCCAGATGCGGCCGATTGGAGCACAAGATACTCCCGGCACAATGCCATGGAATGTGGTCCTGCTGGGTAGCAACATGTTCTCGGCAAGGCCGAGCTTCTCCAGTGTATCCCGGTACATGATGTTGATGCTGCTGCCGTTGTCTATCAGCACCTTGCTGAACCTGGCATTCTTCTGAGTTCCCAAGAAGGTGGGATCCACCACTAGAGCATAGCTACCCGGGTTGGGCATCACCCTAGGATGATCAACTCTGGACCACGTGATCTCTTGGTTGCACCAGTGCAGGTAGTGAGGCACAGCAGGGATCACAACATTTACTTCCATCGCACGCCTGTGTAGTGACTGCTTGTCGGCTAGCTCGGTGGTGAAGATCATGTAGCTCTCGTGGTGTTCCTGGTACTGGTTGCGGTCTCCCCCACCATTGTTGTCGTTGTTGTTGTTGTTGTTGTTGTTGTTGTTGTTGTTGTTGTTGTTGTTGTTGTTGTTGTTGTAGTTCCTGTTGTTGTGGTTGTTGTAGTTGCGGTTGTTGTTGTTGTTGAAGTTGCGGTTGCCGTTGTTGTAGTTGCGGTTGGCTCCCTGAGCCACTTGGTTCACATTCTCCCTTCTCGGAAACACTTCCGGTCTGGGAGCAGCTGCCCGAACAGGCTGCACATTGGCTCCCGAGAGTGGCAGAGAAGGAGGAGGGGGCAACTGACCAGCGTCTTCATTCTTGATTTGGTCCCACCAGCTGCACTGCCGGGTAGTGTGGTTGGCTGGCCTACTCGGATGCCGAGTATGGAAGCTGCATGGCCCAACCTTCATGTTCTCAAAGATAAAGCTCGGAGCGGGATCCGGGTTGCCGCTACCCTGCTGGGGAGCATTGTATGGCTTCTTGATGCCTTGGCCCTGATTCTGGTTCTGCCTGTACTCGGCTCCAGCAGTTTTTTGCCTTTGGCTACCCCCAGCAGCCGTAGTCACAACATTCACCTCCTCCGGATCATACCGAGTATCAATGCGGTCACCTCTGCGCTTGTTTCTGAAGTCATTGCGCCTGCTGCTGTCTTGGTGCTTCCTTCTCGGCTCAGGAGAGTCGAGCAGAGGCTGAGTTGGGTTGCCGAGTGCATACATATCTGCAATCTTGATCGTCTCGGCGAGCGTACTCGGCATCTCTCGCTGCAGCTTCTGCCATAACATGCTGCCATGCCTGCAGCCTTGAGCAAACCAAGTGATGGCCTGGGCCTAATTCACACCCTCACAGGTGTTCCTCAAAGTGCTCCACCGAGTAAGGTACTCGCGGTCAGTCTCCTTTTCCCGCTGCTTGCAAGCGGACAGTTGCTGCGGCCTATTCGGCCTCTTGTACGTGCCGGTGAAGTTGCTGATGAAGGCTTCAGAGAAGTCTAACCAGCAGTTGATGCTATCTCGGGGCAAGTTGTTGAGCCAAGTCCGAGCAGGGCCCTCCTGCATCTGCGGAACATACCGCACAGCCCATCTCCGGTTGCCGCCTGCGATGTGCACAGCGGTAACATAGTCACATAGCCAGTCTTCCGGCTTGGTGCTGCCATCATAACACTTGGTCCCCCTAGCCAGCTGGAAATGGTTTACGGAGGGCTCCTCCATGATGCGGCGACCAAAGCAATCTGGTCCAGGTGGTCCCTTGTTCTCAAGCTGCGCAGGCCGATTGATCTAGTCCAGCTTGTATCTTGCGTCACTGGGCTCCAGCATGCGGTCACCCAGACGGTCAGTGAAATCTCTTGGGTCAGCATAGCCGGCTAGCCCCATCGCCGAGTACCAATCATCGTAGCGGTTCTCCTGCACAACTGCGGGCTGCACCACCGGGTTGGCTGCTGGCGCAGCCGCACGCGGTTGTGCTGCCGCTGGCTGCTGCGTCCTCTGCCGAGTAGGCTGGACGGCAGGACGCCGAGAAGGTCCTGCATGGTCTCCCTCCTGCCTCTTGCTGTGAGCTTTATTGGCTTGATAGCCTGCTCCTGCAGAATTGTGTTTCTGACCGGGTTGCCGCGGCACAGCTTGCTGTTTTGCGGCGACAGCCGGGTCGTACACCTGCATCTGTCTACTCTTCCCAAAGTGCACACTCTTGTCCCTCTCATTGGCAGGAAGCGGCGATGAGGCCTGATCCGTAGATCTGACCGCATGCGAGTGCACAATCTGAGAAGCGCCAGCACCCGGATTGGCTTTCCGGAACTCCTAGTTCTGCCTGCCAGCCTCTAGCACTAGCTCGTTGAGTCTCTCCTGCTGCCTAGCACGCGCGTTGCCAGTGAGATGCGGCAACTCAGCAGCCACTGCCTCTGCAGCCCTAAGAGTTTTGGCGGGGGTGTTGTATCTAGGCCTACCAACAGTGTCCAAACTAGCAGATTGGCTAGCAGCCCTACCATCTCTAGCCAGCTCAGCGCCTAAGTTGCGACGAGTAACACCTATCTTGCTAGGCAGCCTAGAAAAAGGAGTAAAGCCATGCGCTGCATTGTACTCGTTTTGCGCCAGGTTAAGCTCAAGCCTAACCTTCTCGATTTGCGCCCTCATGGCGGCGAGTTCCGCCTCGTTGGGTTGCAGCATGCCCAGCTGCACGGTTGCGCCTCCGCGAGCAACCGGTATCGCCGTGGACGTGGAAGGATCCACGTAGCCCGGAATGTTCTGGGGCTTCTCGTAGGGCTTGTGGCCCTTCGCACCAGCAGGTTCCTCGATGACGCTAGCGGTAGCGGCCGCGCCTTTCCCGGCTTCGATAGTCGGGCCTGTCATCATCACCTCCACGCTATCCGCAGAGCAGCCAGTTGGCTTCCCGCGGGCAGCGAGTACAGCAGGAGGATCTTCCGCGACAAGCACCTCCTTCGGGAACTCGCGGATGACGGTGGTGGGGATGTAGACCAGATGCGTGCCGAAGGAGAGCACCGAGCCGCCTGCTGGCATGGGTCTACCGCCGAAATCTCCGGCGTTGTCGGTGGCGAAGTCGAAGGAGCCGAATCTGTGGACAAGGCCACAAACCACGCGCTCCCCTGAAGCTGAAATCGGTCCCGTCCGAATGTGAACTCCAGCCAGCGCCGCTGGTAGCCCCACGGTGGGCGCCAACTGTCATGGTGGTATCACGGCAGATGCCATAGGATGGCTAAAGTGTCGGGGTCGATGGACACTGGAGGTATCCGGGGAGGGATCGCACGGCGAGTAGCCGCGCGTAGGGTATCTCTAGCACTGCAAACAACAAGATCTACCTAGGTTCAGGGCCCTCGTGTGGAGGTAACACCCCTACTCCTGCCTCTCTCCCTATATGTGTGTTCTCCGAGTAGCCACAGTACACAGTATGTCTCTTGTCCAAGTAGCCACTCAGCTCTTCTCTCTAGCTCTAGTGTTGTCTCTAGCAATAAATGCGAAGTGAAGCAGCGTCCCTCGCGCAGGAGGGGGCAGGGCACCTTATATACTGGTGCCCAGCCGAATAAAGAAAGACTATAAGGTACACGTGATGGGACATGCCCACTGCAGGACAGCGCACGCCTCCGGCTTCTCGCTGACACGGGTGCGGGAAGTCGTTGCGCCATTCGGTAGATGGGACCTGTCCACCTGGTCAGTGAGATAGGGTAGGCCCCTATACCTGTCCTGTCCCTTCTGTCAGTGACAGGACTTGACAGGCGCCTACCACACTGTAGCCACGCCGTAGCGCGGATAATCACGCGCTCCGTAAGTTGAACCGCACGCCGGTACGGACGCAGGATACGCGGGATCCCTTGTCAGAACGGCTGCATTGACTTCTTGCCCGTGTAGGAACGCAGTCCCTCTACTCGGACCACTTGACCGCTATCCGGACGAATACAAACTTGCTCAATATCTTCTCTTGGTCTTCAATACTTATGACCGGATAGAGACTACCGGATAGAGGGGTACCGGGTAGCCACCAACTGGCCAACAGTACACTGATCTTTGCCTTTTACCACTTGCCTTACCCCTACTCGGGGGTAACCCCCCGACAACGATCTTGATGATGCACGGAGTGATGACGGTGACGATGGCGGTGATTTCCCCTCTCCGGAGAGGAATTTCCCCGGCAGATTTCTCCCTGCCAGAGAGCTTTTCTCTCTCAGGTGTTTTCCGCCCCGAGGCGCTGGCGGAATAATTCTTCGATGATGGAATCAGGCTTATGGTTCCCTGGGGGCCAAGCACGCGAAAATACCCCCCAGAGGTGGGCCAGGGTGGCCACAACCCTAGGTGGCGCGGCTAGGGGGGCGCGCCACCCCTTAGGTGTGGGCCCCTGGTGGCCCCCCTCCGGCTCTCCTTCTGGCTGGGTTCCTCCTCTGAACTTTTAGGACACCCCCAGTGTCCCCCTTCTTCTTCTGATCTTCTGAAATATCGTATCTCGACGGTGCTTTTTCCATCAGATTTCTGGTCCCGGTGTTTATTCTCCAAAAATTATAAAACATGCAAAATAAGATAACATAACATAAGGGATGCATCAGAACATGAAATATATCGATGAATAACAGAAAATTATGATATAAAATAGTGATGCAAAATGGACGTATCAACTCCCCCCAAGTTTAGGCCTCGCTTGTCCCCAAGCGAAACTGAATTCAGAAAACATGACCACGGGTTTAGAGACAGCAACTTTCTCTCATATAACTTAACTTGAAACGAGTAATGGGAGTCACAAACAAAGATGCAAAAGAGAGAATCAAAATTGGTGATGGCAAACTTCGTTCTTGGTCAGAGAAAATTTAATGAAATCATACTTATCTTAAGTGAAGTCTTTATAACAAGGTTTATATTGTAGAGCTTAACACGTTTAATTATAACAACTCTTTTATAGTGATTCATAGCTTTCAAAGTAATATTCATTCAGAAAATAAAACATGTGCTAAACAAAGAAGGATAGAAAACATGATTGAATAAATCAACATATAGACGATGTGATCACAACAACTCAAATGCTTGCTGGAGACAAAAGGAAGTGGGTTTACTGACTCAACATAAATGTAAAAGATAGACCCTTCGTAGAGGGAAGCATTGACCACTCATGTGCTAGAGCTTTTATTTTAATAAACAGAGGTATAAAATGCATGACACTCCTCCCATCCATCTTACACAAACCATGGCTAACCGAATCCTCGGGTGTCTGCCAACAATCACAAACCGTGGAGGAGTGTCTAAATTTTGAGAGGTGTGTGTTTATGTCAACGAATGGCAAACAGAAAATACAGTACGTCACAAGCCAACTAGACTCACAAGAGCGGCTCCCATAGAAGTACGCAACTGGTATAGAAGGTCATCCCTCTTTCTCTTTTGTTTACATAATTATGCTTTGACTGATAAATCAGGGGCAAAAAGAGTGAAGAGAATTTGTATTATTATTTGGGGCTGGGAACCCCGCTGCCAGCTCTTCTAGCATTTGGATAAGCGGATGAAGCCACTAGTTCAGGTGTGTGAGTCCAATCAACAAGTGAGATAAAGATTCTCTATTTGCGTCCTCATGAGCTAAAACAGGAACACAAAACAGGAGTAGTTTGAAAGTTTTAAAGGTAGCACATGAGAAATTTACTTGGAGTGGCGGTGAAATACCACATATAGGAAGGTATGGTGGACATAATATGCAAGGTTTTGGGGTTTAAGGTTTGGATGCACGAGAAGCATTCCCTCTCAGTACAGGGTTTTTGGCTAGCAAGGTTGGTTAGCAAGCATAAGAGTTGAGGGAAAACAAACAAATATACATATAATGAAACCAATCATGCAATATTCATTGAAAGCCCAAGCGATCTTAACTTGTGAATACTAAGTTTATGAGCTAATAGGCAAATTCCTCTTTCTTATAGTAGTATCTCAAATTATTATTTCTGCTGACCCAAGCTAACTTTGCCAAAACCAACTAGATTAACTTGATGATCTCTAGAGTGATACCAAATACTAACAACAAGCTCAACCATATGACAGAAATTGAAAACTAAAATGATGTGTGCATAAAGTAAATGATGAAACTTCTCATTAATATTTCAAACCGACAACTCACACCAACGGATACAACTATAACCAACTAGGGAAATACACTTCCATACTGCAAACCATCCTATATGATAACCCCTCTACTCATGATATGACTCTACTGAAAAAGTAAAAAGATAAAAGATAGTGATGTGATACCGCGGCACTCCCCCCAAGCTTGGAACAAGCCGAGGGGATGCCAATACCAATGACGAATTAATTCTTTGGTGGTGGTGGTGAATCCTTCTCATCCTCTGTCTTCCAAGGTAAAGGCTCTCCATCCACAAATGACGTCCTGGTCTCCATCATCCTGAAACTAGCAGGAGAGCTTATACGTTTAAACCTGTTCTCATACTCATAGTTCTGGTTCTACACGTCATGGAGTTTTGCTTGCAGATCATTGGTGGTCTTGGTGAGTGAGAGAATCTCCTCCCAAAGCTTCAAATTATCCTCTTGTATTCAGCGATCTGCTCTGTCTTCATCCTGTCGATGATCTCAACTTCACCTTCCGCCATCTTCTTGTACCTAAAAACTTCTTGCTCCAGTTCTTCCATCCTAGCTTCTAGACTGCCTTATCCTCTAGGGCCCCGAACATCTTCAATCCGCACCTTCCCGTCCTTGAGCAATAATTCCTTGGGATGCATCTTCAACTCGTTAATGTACGGGTTGACGACGTTCTCAAATAAGTTGTCTTTGGGAGATCCAGGAGAAGCCATTGTTGCTCTAGATCTGAAGATGTAATCTGGCAGAAACAGCTCGAGACAGAAACACAACGAGAAAACGATATATGGACCTCGGGGGGTCCGGGGGATTATATAGCAAAAAGTTTCATAATGAAAGGAAAGTCCAGGTTGAAAACGAGTCATAGAGGGGTTCCGGGGCCCCCACACCATGGGCTAGCGCGACCAGGGGTGGGCCCACGCCACCCTATGGTGTGGAGCCTCCGAGCTCTGTCTCCACCTCGTTTCCGGCTCATAAATTTTCATATTTTCTAAAAATAGTAAAAATAAAAGTTGGAAGATGTTTCGCGAACGTTTTCTTACCAAAACTGATACCTATTTGAAAACTGACTCTACAGTCTCTGAAATATTCTTCTTAATACATTCCTCTGGGATCATGGTTCGAATACAATCAGCATTTTCAGTATAAGGATCTCCGGAAATATAATGCTTGAGTCTTTGACCATTCACCACTTGTGAAGAGTTGTCTTCAAGGGAAAATTTTTTAATTTCTCCTGAACAATATACCTCTTCAATAACAAAAGGTCCTTCCCATCTCGAGAGTAATTTTCCTGCAAAAAGTCTGAGACGAGACCTATACAAAAGCATTTTCATATCGTGCCACCTTTTAACTTTCTCTTTAAAGATCTTAGCATTTTCATATGCTTCACTCCTCCATTCATCTAAAGAACTTAAATCAAGCAACCTTTTCTCACCAGCAAGTTTAAAATCTCTATTTAGGTCTTTCACTGCCCAATAAGCTTTGTGTTCTAATTCTAGGGGTAGGTGGCAAGCTTTTCCATAAACCATTTTATAAGGAGACATGCCCATGGGATTTTTATAAGCAGTTCTATAAGCCCACAGAGCATCATTTAATTTCCTAGCCCAATTTTTTTCTAGATTTGTTAACAGTCTTTTGCAAGATAGATTTGATTTATCTATTTGATAATTCTACTTGCCCACTAGTTTGAGGATGATAGGGTGAGGCAATTCTATGATTAACATCATATTTAGCAAGAGTTTTTCTAAAACCACCATGAATAAAATGAGAACCCCCATCAGTCATAAGATATCTAGGCACACCAAACCTAGGAAAAATAATGTCTTTAAGCAATTTTTACGAGGTTTCAACATCAGCACTTTTACTAGGTATGGATTCTACCCATTTAGTAACATAATCAACAACAACAAGAATATGAGTGTAGCCTTTTGAAGGAGGGAAAGGACCCATAAAGTCAAAACCCCAACAATCAAATGGTTCGATAACAAGAGAATAATTCATAGGCATTTCATTACGTCTAGAAATATTTCCAACCCTTTGACATTGATCACAAGATTAAACAAAATTTCTAGCATCTTTAAAGAGAGTAGGCCAATAAAAACCTGATTGTAGAACCTTATGTGCAGTTCTATCTCCAGCGTGATGTCCTCCATAAGCACTACTATGACATTTTCTCAATATCTTGTGTTGTTCATTTTCAGGAACACATCTTCGCATAATACCATCAACACCTTCTTTATATAAGTGTGGGTCATCCAAAAAATAATGCCTCAAATCATAGAAGAATTTTCTTCTTTGCTGAGCTGTAAAGGTAGGAGGCAAATACTTCAAAACAATAAAGTTAGCATAATCAGCATACCATGGACTCTCTTGAGAGCTCACTTTTATAGCAGCCAACTGTTCATTAGGAAAACTATCATTAACAGGAATAGGGTCATCAGAGATATTTTCTAATCTAGAAAAACTATCAGCAACAGGATTTTCAGCACCCTTCCTATCCACAATATGTAAATCAAACTCTTGTAAGAGAAGCACCCATCTAATAAGCCTAGGCTTAGCATCTTTCTTTTCCATAAGATACTTAATAGCAGCATGATGAGTATGAATAGTAACTTTAGAATCAACAATATACTCCCTAAATTCATCACAAGCAAAAACTACGGCTAGGAATTCTTTTTCAGTGGTAGCATAATTCTTTTGAGCAGCATCAAGAGTTTTACTAGCATAATGAATAACATTTAACTTCTTATCTACCCGTTGTCCAAGAACAGCACCTACATCATAATCACTAGCATCACACATAATTTCAAACGGTAAATTCCAATCAGGTGGTTGAACAATAGGGGTAGATATTAAAGCCTTCTTTAAAATTTCAAAAGCTTCTTTACAATCTTCATAAAAAACAAAAGGTACATATTTTTGAAGAAGATTAGTAAGAGGCTTTGATATTTTAGAGAAATCTTTAATGAACCTTCTATAGAAACCAGCATGACCAAGAATACTACGAATACCTTTAACATCTCTGGGACATGGCATTTTCTCAATAACTTTGACTTTAGCTCTATCAACTTCAATACATCTTTCAGAGATTTTATGTCCAAGAACAATTCCTTCGTTAACCATAAAATGGCATTTCTCCCAATTAAGAACAAAATTAGTCTCCTCACATCTCTGCAAAACTTTATCAAGATTCTGCAAACAATTATCAAAATAAGTTCCACAGACGGAGAAATCGTCCATGAAAACTTCCACAATTTCTTCACAAAAACCATGAAAGATAGCAGACATGCATCTTTGAAAAGTAGCAGGAGCATTACATAAACCAAAAGGCATACGTCTATAAGCATAGGTTCCAAAAGGAAAAGTGAAAGTTGTTTTCTCTTGATCAGGCTTCCTAACAGCAATATGAGAGAACCCAGAATAACCATCAAGAAAGCAGAAATGAGTTTTATTAGACAACCTTTCTAACATTTGATCAATAAAAGGCAAAGTATAATGATCTTTCTTAGTAACTTTGTTAACATTTCTAAAATCAATGCACATCCTATAACCAACCACTAATCTTTGAGGAATAAGTTCATTATTTAAATTTGGCACAACAGTCATCCCTCCTTTCAATGCACAGGACTACCCCATCTACTATCAGCAATAGGATAAATAATGCCAGCATCAAGGAGTTTTAATACCTCATTTCTTACCACATCCTTCATCTTAGGATTTAAACGGCGTTGATGCTCAACAACTGGCTTTGCATCAGGTTCAATATTAATAGCATGCTGACATATAGTAGGAGAAACCCCCTTCAAATCATCAATAGTATACCCAATAACACCTCTGTGTTTCTTCAATATTCCCAATAATCTCTCCTCTTCTTTACCAGAAAGTTTAGAACTAATAATAACAGGATATAATTTCTTATCATCAATATGAGCATATTTAAGATTGTCACGCAAAGGCTTTAAATCAAAAACAGGATCCTCCTTGGGTCGTAATGTGGTACCCAAGTCTGCCACCGGTAAATTATGTTTCAGCATCGCTGGCTGATGTAAGAAGATCTCATCAATTTCATTCCTTTCTTCCATAAAGACATCACTTTCGTGGTCTTCCATGTATTGCTGCAAAGGATTGTTAGTAGCAAGAGCAATAGCAGCCAATTGTTCAACTTTATAATTCTCATTAGGTAATTCAGCTTCATAAGGTGCTTTAGCAAATTTGGAGAAATTAAATTCATAAGACTCTCCAGCAAACTTTGTAAGGATTTTCTCCTTTTTACAATCAATAACAGCACCACAAGTGTTTAAGAAATGTCTACCAAATATAATAGGACAAGTATCACTAGCAGAAGTGCCTAGTACTAGAAAATCAGCAGGATACTTAGTTTTACCACATAAGACCAACACATATCTAACGATACCAATCGGAGCAATAGTTTCCCTATTAGCAAGTTGAATAATCACATCAATGTCTTCAAGTTCACAAGAACCAATTTCATGCATGATTTCTTTATAAATCTCATAAGGAATAGCAGTAGAACTAGCACCAATATCGCACAAACCATAATAGCAATGATCACCTATCCTAACAGATAGCACGTGAACACTAGGTTTCCTAGATTTACTAGGATGAGAGACAATATTAGAAGCATCTTCACAAAATAAAATGTGTCCCTCTTATATATTTTCAGAAACAAGGTCCTTTACTATTGCTGTTGTAGGTTCTACAATTATTTGTTCCTCAGGTTCTACACGTTTCCTTGCACTTTTATTAACCACACTAGATAACATAGAATGTTCTTTTACCTTAGCAGGGAAAGGCATTTTCTCAATATAAGGTTCAGGCACAATAGGATCAACAATGTGAACTTCTATATCTCTAGCAGGAACACAATTAACAGTATCTTTATAAGGATCATAGTACTTGTCCCATTCCTTTTTAGGAATATCAAAATAAGTAGCAAAAGCCTTATATAAGTTTGCAACAACTTGAGAATCAAGACCATAAACAATACTAACACTATGAAAATCATCAGATGGCATAAAAGTTTTAATGCATTCATAATCATAATTTATACCTAACTTTCTACCTTTGTTATTCTCCCATCCTTCAGTGTTTTCTTGAATACGGTCAAGAAGATCCCATTTAGCTTCATCTTTCATACGTGTAAATGATCTAGAACAAGAAGCATCCAATAAATCCTTATCATGAAGAGAAACCCTTGCATAAAAATTATTAATAACAATATTACTGGGGAGCTCATGAACGGGGCATTTGAGCATTAGTAACTTCAATATCCCCCATGCTTGGGCAATACTTTCTCCTTCATGAGGCCAAAAATTATATATATAATTCTGATATCTATGAATTTCACTGAGATGATAGAATTTAGAATAAAAGAGAGGCACAATTTCCTCCCATCCAATAGTCTGGCTATTTTTCAGCAGTTTGAACCATTTAGCGGCTCGACCTTTCAATGATATAGAGAATAATTTCCTCTTCACTTGGCTCATTATAATACCTGCACACTTGAACAACTCGCATAATTCATGTAAAAAGAGCAAATGATCACCAGGATGGACAGTTCCATCACCTGAATAGGAGTTATCCTTAACATGTTTAACAATCTTTATAAGTATTTTATAAGGATCCAAATCATCAGGCGGTGGGTCACTTACTACCCAGTGATAGCAGTGCCCGCAAATAAGGACTCAAAAGGAGACCCAACCATAATGTAATAAAGCAGTAGACAGTAATAAAAACAACACTTACAGCAGAAGCTTCCTTTATCAATTCGACTTCCCAATAGCGCTTCACTCCCCGACAAGTATAGGAGGTGTATCATAGTACTTTCGATAAATAAGAGTGTCAAACCCAACGAGGAGCAGAAGGTGTTGACAAGCAGTTTCGTTGAAGGAATAACTATAAATATTGGAAAATAGATTTGTAGGGTTTTTTGATATTGCAGACAAATAAAGTGCGAGTAAATAAAATGCAGAAGTAATAATTGCAGCAAGTGGCCCAATCTTTTCTTCAGCAAACGAAAAGCTGGTGGGTTTACTTATGTTTAACAAATGTTCTTGAGGACACACGGAGAGGTTTCTGTCAAGTGCTTTTGTTCCATGCAGCTGAATAATGTTAGGTGTTTTGATAAGTGTTGTGTGGGTGAACCTATGCTAATGTACCGTCCCATCCAAGACTAATACATAATTGTGATTATACCCCTTCCAAGTATCCGCAACTACAAGAAAGTAATTAAGAAGTAAATTTAACCACGGCTTTAAACTCCGGGATCCTACGCTCCCCCGTGTAATGGTTTCCTAATGGGGGTTTAGGTCCTGTCACTCCGACAACCCCACAATTAGTAGCCAAATACACGATGCATCCCCCTAGGCCCATAAATGGTGAAGTATCATGTAGTCGACGTGCACATGACACCACTAGGAGAATAACACCACAACTTAAATATCAAACATTAAATATTATTCAACATTACTTCACTACTAACAACTTGACTTCTCCCATGTCCTCAAGAACAACACGAACTACTCACAAGACATCATATGGATCATACTTAGAGGTGATATAATGGATGATAACAATCTGGTCATAAAGTGCAAACATCGATAAATCTCACAAGCATCAACTACTAACAAGTAATCCACACCGGGAGAGAGATCTAATGCAAAACAACGATAGAGTCCCCTAATTGTTACAGCAGGAAGATGGTGGATGATGATGGTGCTGGTGGTGATGACGATGATGATGATGATCTTGATGATAGACAGAGTGATGACGGTGACGATGGCGGTGATTTCCCCTCTCCGGAGAGGAATTTTTCCAGCAGATTTCGACATGCCAGAGAGCTTTTCTCTCTCGGGTGTTTTCCGCCCCGAGGCGGCGGCGGAATAATTCTTCGACAATGGAATCAGACTTAGGGTTCCCTGGGGGCCAAGCACGCGAAAAATACCCCCAGAGGTGGGCCAGGGTGGCCACACCCCTAGGTGGCGCGGCCAGGGGGCGTGCCACCCCTAGGTGTGGGCCCCTGGTGGCCCCCTCCTGCTCTCCTTCTGGCTGGGTTACTCCTCTGAACTTTTAGGTCACCCCTGGTGCCCCCCCTTCTTATTCTGATCTTCTGAAATATGGTATCTCGACCGTGCTTTTTCCATCAGATTTCTGGTCCCGGGGTTTATTCTCCAAAAATTATAAAACATGCAAAATAAGATAAAATAACATAAGGGATGCATCATAACATGAAATATATCGATGAATAACAGAAAATTATGATATAAAATAATGATGCAAAATTGACGTATCAGCAAGTCAGCTAGGCGACACGTAGCATGCCGCCTGGGCTGGAGGCGGCATGTTTCCTGCTCCGGCACTGATTGATTTCTTTGTCTGTGATTTTTTGTCCTTTCCTCGCTTCATGATGCTCACAGTAGAGCTGAATGGGAAATATACTTAACACGGAAACAAAAGCATGCGGAGGACTGTCGCCTCGCGCGGTAGCGGCATGAATGCATAGTGGGGGTTGCTGCCTCTGGCCATGGCGGTAGACCCTGCCTCCTCACTCTATGGCGGCACGTGCCACGTGTCACCTAGCTGGCCTGCCGCCACGTAAGTTTTGACAAATCATTAGGCATGTGGTCTTTTTTGTCATTGCATTTTTTGAAGCGGACTGTTTTGTCAAAAATTCAAGCATTGATATCCTTCACCACCATCGTACCAACCAAAGAGCGATCGGGTGTCGAGGAAGATATGCGTTGGATCATCGAACGACAATCGGAGGCAAGGATCACCTTCTGTAAATCGTGGTTCTTTAGGAGACTGAGAGCCTGTCCAATGGCCACACCTTCAACAAGCTTGGGGTCAGGGAAGTCAGCTAACCCCACGATACAAGAGAGAATGAAGGTCATTGAGTGACCACGAAGAACTACACCCCGACCCATCCGTCGGTCCCTCGGGAAAAGTGCCGCATCACATGCAGACCACGCCCTCCGGTGGCGTCGTCCAATGAGGAGTCGATGCTCTGACCATATTTTTACCTGTTGGTGTGTAACATCCCAAGTATGAAAAATAGCCATTAGAATGTTTGCTCTCTGTTATTTTATGTTTTGCATCACGGCATCATGTTCATTGCATTTGTTTTGCTTGTTTTCCATTTGTTTTCCTCTGTTTTCATTTGTTTTCCAACTGTTTTCATTTGTTTTCCTTTGTTTTCTATTTGAATTTCAACTCAAATTTCAAACCTTTTGTTTCATCCTTGTGATGTTACAATTTCCAAAATCATATTTCAAATAAAAACAACCAATTGTTTCCATTAACGTGTGATTTCAAAACTATTGTTTTGTTTCTATCAAAATTCATTTAATACCAACCCCTTTCAAATTCAATTAATTTCCAAAACAACAACCATTTAGAAAGTTATGAAAATTGCAAAAACAAATCAATCATTTGTTTCCATTAATCCATAAGGTTCAACCATTAAAATTATGGCTTTTAATAATTTAATTAATCCAAACTTAATTCAATTGTTATTTCAAAATTCAAATCAAATCATCAAACAGCACCTAATTTGAATTTATGAATGTTATCAAAACAAATCAACTCATTTGTTCTATTTTAATCAATAGGGTTCACTCTATTAAAATTGTTGTTTTCAATAGTAATCACTTAATTATCAAATACTTCAAATCTAAACCAATTTCCAAACAGCACTTAAATTATGAAATCTTGGAAAATAAATTTGGCCAAATGGTTGCTAACACAATAAGTATGCCACCCAAATTTTTCTATAAATTTTCCTACCCCAACTTCCATCTATTTTCTTCCATCTTCATTTGCTACAAAAAAAACAGTAGAACAAAATTAATAAAAAGAACCAGCTAGCAGGGAGAGGGGCATGGCCCAGCCCAACTTCACCCTCAGCCCAGTACCCCTTCGAGCACCCCTTTTCTTCAACCTTCTGTACGGCAGACATCCAGGCACACCACGTATTCAGAGAGCAGAGCACCAACGGTTGAGCTCCTCCCTCCTGCCCTATAAGACCTAGGGCGAGCCCTAGGGTTCCCCTACCCCTCTTCTTTCTCCCTCCTTCCTTCCTTCCTTCCCCGCCTCCAATTCTCTCCTCCCTCTTCCTTTTTCTCTCTGCTTGATCCCTCTCTGAACCTGCAACCTCTGTACCTCCACCCGAAACCCCTCCGGCGATCACCGGCGTTCGGGGCCCCTCCGGCCGTGCAAACGGCGGGAATGGAGACGCCATTCCGCGGGCTCCCTTCTCCCCCAAGTCGCCGGCGACCACACCTCTGCTGCCCCGACCTTTCCGCCCCGACCACCTCCTCCTGCTTCGAGCGATCGAGGTGAGCACCCCACCTCGCTCCCCTCTCCTCCTCCCTCACGCACCACGCCCCTCCTGCCCACGGCCACCGCGGCGAGCGGGCAGCGAACTGCCGGCGGCCATCCATCGATTGCTGTCCGCCCATGATTCAGTAAACGCGCAGAAATTCAGTTACACCCGCCTGCAGAAGAATAACCACCCCCGCTGCCCCTTTCCATCACAAAGTTTCAGCAGCCCAGTTGGTCTGCTCCCTAGCGCGCGCAGGCAGAGGTGCAGGGTTCGATCCCCCCTGCGCCCCAAAAACCAAATCTTTTTTTCCCAATTGTTTGGTACAGAAACTTCCAGGAAATCACCAATAGGCCCTTGCAAATTATTTCTAGCCCCTGCAAAATTATTTCTAAGTCCCTAGAGGTGATAAAAATGGCAGATTTGCACCAAATCTTGTAAAATGCATAACTAATTCATCCCAACTCCAATTTTAACTTTGTAAATATGTTTTCTGTCCCAAATTAAATGTTCTATCCAAATATAAAATTTGTTTACTGTTTTGAATATTTTAAATTGGTGAAACATTTGAATTCTTGTTTAAATCACCTAATTTTGCAAAATTCATAACTTGAGCATAAAAATTCCAAATTCCACAAACTTAATATGTTTTCCAATCAACTTTTCATGTACTTTCCAAATATAAATTTTGTTTTCTGTTTTGAATAATTTAATGTGCTGAAAAAAACTGTTTCTTAATTATTTCATTTAAAATTGCCAAAATAATAACTCGCTCATTTTAAATCCAATTTCCACAAATGAAATATGTTTTCCATGCAAAATTAAACCACCTTTTCAAATATAAAATTTGTTTCATGTTTTGAATAATTAAAATTGGTTAAATGATTTAAATCTTGTTTAATTCATTTAATATTGTTAAATTCATAACTTGATCAAATAAAAACCTTTTGGGACATATAAAATATGTTTTCCAACCATAAAAGTATAAACTTTTGAAATATGAATTTGGTTTAATGTTTTGAACAATTAAAAATTCAAATAAGTTCATGTTTGAATTAAATTCATTTACTTCTTGCTTAAACTTGTTTAATTCATAAATAATTTATTTGAAATCCTTTTTCAACAAGTGAAACATGTATTCCACCTAAAATTGTGTGTTCTTTCCAAATATAAACTTTGTTATCTATTTTGAACAATTAAAAGTGGTGAAAACAACAAATGCTTGTGTGACACCTTTAAGAAACCCAAAATTTCTTAAATTAATAAATGAATTTCCAAACTTGGTAAATTTCATTTCTACTTGTTTCTATTGTTGTTATTTTGTTGTTTTCCTCGTCCATGCATCATGCTAATCCACTTTCATATGATGATTAGTTGTAGAACAATTAATTCCACCATAATTCATGGGCTTTTCATATGCAAATCCAAATTGCATGAGGGTCCATTTAATCATGTTGTTACCATGTCAACTAGTTTATTTTGTTGCATCAATTAAATGGTCATGCATCATCCCATGTTTGTGCACTATGCCATGTTATTGATTGTTTATCTTTCTGCATTGTTTGTTTGCTTCTTCTCGGATAAACGACGACGTTGAGACCGACGATACTTACGACACCCCTTCTAAGGAGTTAGCTCAGTACCAGGCTACTGGGTTTGCAGGCAAGTATTCACTCACATGAACCATCGTGTTCCTTTCAACATTGGATACCGATACTTTTCCGTTGTCTATTCTGCTAGCCCTATGATTAGTTGCTTCTGTTACGAACCTATCACATGTATCCTTTAACCCTGATATTGCCTCACCTCCACACCTATAACCATTGCTTGTTGCCCGTGTCTTACTAGCATGCTTAGGGTTGTTTTGCTCGAGTCTGTTACCCGTTACTTTCTGTTACTATTTCATTATGTTCTGGGGGCTCGATGTTTAATCAATCAATCATGCTAATGTTATTATTAAATAATAATTTGATGATAAGGCACCGGCAGGAGGCCCTGTGTGGTTTTGAGGCCTGCTAGTGTCGACCCTAATAGGAAAAGGGTCTTGTCTACTGATCCATGATGAGCGCACTAACCGCATGTGGGAAGCGAGTATGGGCGCCCCCCTCAATTTGATTCGATTCGCATCTCGTCCAAATCGCCTCATTTAGTTCGTGTTTTCCATTTGCCGCATGCATGTTTTTGCGAGCCCAGGCCAGGGTGGAACTTTTGTAGTCGGCATATAGGGGGACACGTTCTTAGAGTGCTATGAGGGTCCCTTTTCTTCGGGGCTCGATTAGCCGTGCGCCCAAGGTGCTTTGGGCTTCATGCGAAGAAGAGTTGGGTTGTGTTGACTACCTCGCTTGGTGGGTTTGATCCCCGTCTGGCGGGTTATTCTTACGTGTACGGCCAAATTGGTGCACCCCTGCAGGGATAAATCTTCTCGAGAAGCCGTGTTTTCCGCGGTTATGGATTACTTGGTGAAAGTACTGGCTAACAAGTACTCAGGACAACTTAAACCTAATGATTAACAATCTTACACCCAATGATTAACAACTTGACTAGTAATAGGCTTATTGACACAATAATCTGAACCATCATTAATCCAACTGTGTGAGTTATCCTCGGATTGCTTCTTTGGATAAGGGGCGAGATCCAGGATGGGTTTGTTTGGAGTTAGTTGATAGGTTGGTTACGATACGCGATCTTATCTCCTTTCTGTTAGCCGGAAGTGGTAGTAATTCTGTAGTTGGTTAGAGCAGCCAGTTGCAGCATCTTTATATCCCCTTTTCTTCCGTTGAACCCAAGGCATCTGTGCTTGGTGTTGACGGGTTACACTTTGGTGAACTGTGAGTCTTGCTTGCCAGTACGTTTATGTACTGACCCCTTTGGGGCTGTGGTTTCCGCAGACCTACGTTTCCGAGGATCTACATGGTGGCTACTACGTGGAGTATGACGAGACTGCTGACGAGTAGATAGCGGACCCGGGCAGGATCCGAGACTTCGTGGATGGGCTCCGTCTTTTCGTTTCCGGCCTCTTAGGCCTATTTGGTTCTTGTATGTACTCAGACATGTTGAATGCTTCCGCTGTGATGTAATGATGATATGTTGGGACATGTGTCCTCTGGATGGTTGTATTTGCTATCTCTGCTCTAATGAGAGCTATTTGCAACTTATTTCCATCTTTTGTGTTGTAGAGATCTGTTGTGATATCAATTGTTCCAATGCCGTTGACGTACCATGTGTGTATGTTTGAAGTACGTCAACGGAAGTATCTGGATTTCTGCGGGATGGTTTGCGCAGATGATGAATAGTAAGAGAATGGTTGTCACACGTTTACGTGTTGGCCTGCTCATATTGAGATGCGGGTGCCGGTATGCCCCGTAAGCCATTTATCTACTGTTTAACGGATTGTGAGTATCCCCTAGAAGTCCGGGTGCGACATGGTGTAGTCTTGAAGCTGAATTGAAAAATCATATTTGCGTAAGAAATTACCTTTGCTACAACCCGCGTAGGGTGGAGAGAGACCTCATTGTTCCGAGTGTTGTCTCGGGCCACCCATATGTTCCAGCATGTGACCGCTAGCACCATTACCAACACCGAGTTCTCCCGTTCGAGAAAATCGAACAACCATTGGCTTGCACTAGAAGCCTTCCTCCGACACAGCTTCAACGGGAAGGTCTCCTGCACAGAGCTCCACACTGCCATGGAAAAGGCACACTGCAGGAAAGTATGCTCCACGCGTTCCACACGGCCACAGAAACAACAACTAGCATCAACTGAAATTTGCCGGTGTCGGAGTTGAAAACCCGTCGAAAGGCAATCATGGGCAATGCGCCAGAGAACAATTTTCATCTTTTTTGGGGCCTGGATCGCCCATAGCGACTTCCACTTCTTCCCCTCGCCTACTTGATTTGAGGAGGCACCTTGACTAGCTCTTGTGCACTTTGAGAAGAAGGTCCCAGTTCTTGCCATTTGATAGGCAGACTTGACCGTATAGGCACCAAATTTGTCAAGCGGCCAAGATAAGAAATCCTCTCCACCAAACTTGCTTATAGGGATGCTAGTGATCACCCTGGCTAAATCATCATGGAAGAGGGACAAGATGACATCGCCATCCCATTCATCTCGAGAATCCTTTAACAGGGAGCATACCTTTGCATATGCCTCCACCCGAGCAAGGTGTTTGAAGGTTCCCGGGGGAATCCGGGGATCCAATTGTACCTCACGATGCGGACACCCTCCCCATTGCCAATGAAACATCAAGATCCCGTCATAAAGAGATCTCGTCCGTGTAAGAGCGATCGCCAGCTTGAGGTTTGACAGCTGATAGAAAATCACCGTCGGGAAAAAAAATATCTTCCCTTTAGCACACGAGCACAGAGAGATGAGGGTTCGGTAACCATTGTCCAACATTGTTTTCCCATCATAGCTTTGTTGAAGATGAAGAAATCACGGAACCCCATGCCTCCACAAAATTTGGGAGAAGACAACCAGTCCCACGATCTCCAATGCATTTTCTTTTTGCCATCCTCCAAGCCCCACCAATGAATTGCAGTTGTAGATTTCATCTTCTCACACACCTGAATTGGAACTTGAAAGCAACTCATCATGTAGTTAGGGATCTACTGGGCCACATTTTTTTATCCAAATCTCCTTACCAGCCCTTGACAACGGTCTATTAAAAACAGCTGTGACACATTTCCAAACCCGCTCCAAGAGGAATTTAAACGAGGAGGTTGCCGCCCTCACAATGTCAGTTGGCATACCCAAGTAGGTGTCTTGGAGGATCTCACATTGCACCTCTAGAGTTGCCTTAACTGAACCTTTAGTTAAATCTGGGCACTTGTTGCCAAAGAAGATAGATGACTTCTGGAGATTCACTTTTTGTCCAGAGGCCTCACACTATGTATCCAGAACCAATTTAATAATTCCCACACTCCTCTCATCGCTGTGCACAAAAAGATAATGTCATTTGCGAAGAGAAAAATGTGATATAGAAGGGCCTCGTCGACCATTATGTAGTCCTTGTAGCTCATCGAGACCCTCCTTCTTCTGCAAGAGACAGGATAACCCTTCTGTACACAGTAGAAACAAGTATGGGCTGATAGGATCTCATTGGCGGATGCCCCTTGAGGGCACCACCGATGAAGTGAGATCGTTGTTGACCCTCACCACATACCATGCCAAGGTAACACATCGCATCACTAAATTGATCCACTCAGTTGCAAAACCCAGTTTGGTAAGGCGGTCGTGTAGATATGCCCACTCAATTCGATCATAAGCCTTCATCATGTCAATCTTCAAGGCAAAATAAGGGCATTTGTTCTTTTCATGTATGACCGTGTGCAGGCTCTCCAGCTCTACTAGTGCATTGTCAGTTATCAGACGATTTGGAACAAAGGCACTCTGAAACTCGGAGATAATATCAGGAAGAATAATCTTCAACCGGTTAGCCACCACCTTAGAGGCAATCTTGTACAAAACATTACACAGGCTTATGGGACAAAATTTTGAGAGGTGTTTCGCATTCTATACCTTGGGGATCAGAATAATGATAGAATTACAGAAT